>JAESVG020000001.1:0-2400000 GCA_017309325.2 Elsinoe batatas | reverse complement strand
GGAGTGCAATGGCGCCCAGGCAGGAAGAACGGTGCAGTCGAGATGTTGGCGACTGCGAGTGAGGACCACTCGATACGATTGTACGATGTTCAGGTAGACGATCACGAATAAGGCGACCGCCGAGTTGGTCCTCAAGTCTGGACCGGGGCCGCAGTATGACTTGCTTGTTTTGGATTGTGGACACGTGATGTTATCTCACCGCTGCGGGGTGTGGGGTACAGATATGGGTAGTGTAAGGATATGAGCCATTCTTGTGCGTTTAGCAGTGAGACTTTGCCACGAGCACTACCTGGTCCAGAATGGCTCACAACATCCTTGGACCCTTATCAGTCTCGTGCACATCTCCGGCCAACGGCAGCCCACCCGCGCATCGAACCATACCTCATGACAGGATGTTATGTAGGTTGATGTGGTGCTGCTCATGTGCTCACCCAACACGCGACTTGAGCCGTTTTCTTACCTCTAATGTCGACTCTGCTTTCTACTCCTCACAATAGTGCTCGACGGGTCTACCTTTCAAGGACCATGTCATGGCAACTCTCTAGCCTGACTCAACCTCAACTACCACCCCACTGTCAACCCACCTCCGACTTCCTCCAGCGCTGGTCGGCAACCTTCCACGTCTGCGTACCAACACCCCTCGCATTCATATCCTCTGTCCTCGGGACTCTCTCCATAGTCTCATGGCTCTTTGCCCAGCTCCCTCAGATCTACAAGAACTACACCCTCGCCAGCACCACCGGCCTCTCCATCTTCTTCCTCGTAGAATGGTGTCTCGGTGACCTCACCAATCTCCTCGGAGCAATCTTCACCAATCAAGCATCATGGCAGATCATCGTAGCCGGCTACTACTGCTTCGTCGATCTCGTCCTCGTCTTCCAGTGGATCTGGTACGAGCACCTCCGCCACGGATGGACCATCCGCAGCATCTGGGTCAAGAGCGAGGATGACAACAACACGGGCCCACCAACCTACATCGAACGCATCGCCTCCTCCGGTCTCAGCGTCTCCGACACCTCCTCCATCCGCTCCTCCACCATCTCCACCACAAAGTCGCGCCCGCAAGACATCCTCTCCACCAGCCCCCTCAACGGACCCGGCTGGCGCACACCCCGCTTCACCCCGGACGAAAAAGCCCTCTCCACCACCCTCTCCCCCGCCGGCCGCCCCCTAGTACCCACCTCCATCCAACCATCCTCCTCCTTCTCCCCCTCCCCGCGAACCATCCTCTTCCTCGCCTGCCTCACCACCCTCGCCCGCGCCTCGCCCCTCCCCTCCCAAGGCCCCGTCCCCCTCACCACCTCGTCCTCCTCCCCCCTCCTCTCAGCAGGCACAGTCCTCTCCTGGACCTCCACAGCCCTGTACCTCCTCTCCCGCCTCCCCCAGCTCTACAAGAACTACACCCGCCAATCCACCTCCGGCCTGTCGCCCAGTCTCTTCCTCGCCGCCTTCTTCGGGAACCTGTTCTACTCTTCCTCCATCCTCACTAATCCGCTCGCGTGGGGGTCGTTTCCCCCTTATGGCGCGGGCGGCTGGGCCGGTGCAGGAGGGAGTGTGAGACGGGAATGGGTTTTGGCCGCACTGCCGTTTTGGTTGGGTGCCGCGGGGGTGTTGACTTTGGATGCCGCGATGGGGTTGCAGTTTTTGATGTATGGGGAGGTGAAGAGGGTGGTGCTTGCTGAGGAGGTGGATGGGCAGAGAGGGAGGAAGAGGTGGATGCGTGTGAGTGGGTATATGAGGGGTTGGGTGCCGAGTTGGGGGAGGGGGGAGGTGAGGATTAGAGGGGCTGGAGGGGGAGGGGAGAGGAGGGGGTTGATGGAGAGGGGGAACAGGGAGAGGGAGAGGGGATATGGGGGGGTGAGTGGGTCGTGATGGGGTGGACTAGGGGAGGTAGGTTGGGAGGAAGGAAGACGGTGCCGAGGAATGATAATGATTGCATTTGTATTTGCATTGGTGATGGGCATGGGTGCATGAGATGGGGAAAGGAGATGGATATGATAGTTGCATTGCATGTTTTGAGGACAGAGTGATGCATAACGACCAGATAAATGAGCTCTTAATTCATGATTGCTTATCAGCATAATCTTTGGAAAGAAGATGCCATACAACCAACACCTATGCAAATCCTACATAACCCATCATGACCTCGCTATACAAATATGTCATTCCACCCTCAAACCCTCACGATATCCACCCTTGCCCGATTAAACAGCTCATGTCCAAGCACATCCCTTTCCACCTCGTCCTCTTTCACCTCGCGCTTCTTGATCTTCAACTCAGCGAATGTCCCCACAGCTTTCCGCTTACTGGCCACACCTGGATTCACAGCGACTACGCTGTCAACGACCTTTGCAAACGGCGTCAACACGCTGGGCGTGATGAGCAGGTCAGGTCGGACGTGCACCCATTCGCCGAGCTTGAGATAGCTCGTGTCCAGACAGGCGCCGATGGCTGTCCGCTGCTCTACTTCTCCGTGCAAGCCATCCACTTCGACTTTGTAGGCTGATGGCTTAGGCAATTTGGCAGGATCAAGAGGAGGAAAGACAGGGAAGAAGTGTCGCTGTTGGATAAGTGAGGAGGTAAGTCGGGCCAGGAGATCGTCTGCCACGCCCTTGCTCCCTTGTGAGACAAGCTGGCGCTGCATCTCGTAGAGAACGTCTTGGGAAGAAATGCCAACAACCAGCTCATTGATGGAGAGGGTGATAGGATTAGTGACACAGGTGACGCCCTTGGGCAGACCCAGCTCCCGCTTTGGCAGTCGATCCTGCGGCCATGAGACGTGCTTGAGGACAGCGTCACGGACTGATGGGACAAGGATGACGGTGGTGTTGGGAGATTGTTGAGTGAGTCGCGTCAGAGGTTGTGAGATGAAGGCTTTGAAAGCATCGGTCAGAGTAACAAGGTCTGGCGCTGCTGCATACGAAGATGGAAGGGTGATGTCTCCACTGGCGATCAAGGGGTGCTCCAGGTCTAGGAAAGGTCCGTTGAGAATTACAACATCTGTTCGAGAGGTTGCTGCTCGGTCGAGCAGTGCGTTGAGAGCGTCGTAGGAGAGGTCGCTGTCTGTGGTGTATGGTCCTGCCGCAACGATTACACTCAATGGTCGATCGCTCGTCTCGCCTGAAGATCCCGCTAATCTAGCATTATGCGTATCGAGCTCTGACGGCTGAGATGCAGGTAGCGACAGGTGGGGAATCGAGATGATTTCCGAAACGTGGAAACTGTCTCCTGAAGCATTGATCCCTCGTACAGCCACGATTTTGCCAGGGAAGAAGTCATATGGGAGGTTGTGAATCTTGAGCGGCACTCGCAGACCGGCGCCCATGCGTCTGCTGGTCTCAAGAACCAACGAAGCAGCATTGATGCTTCCCTCAGTATCAGATGATATTCTTCCCACTGCAATGATTTCCGCAGTGCTCCGAGCGGCAGGGTTGCCAAAGGCGGACTCCGGAAAACCATGTTTCTCTTGCACGAGGGCAGTGAATTCGTCTATCCGATCATCCAGGATCTCCGACGCTTCTGACAACTTCATGGCCATTGCCTTGTAGTTGAATTTGGATATCTCGGTGTTGGCCTTTAGCTTGACTCTTGATTCTGAAGGGATGGTTTCATCTGTTTGATCCGAGGTGATGTGACTGTTCAGTGACTCTATGACCTGGCCAGGATTGACTCGGTCCGAAAAGGATGCTGCAATGGCATCCGGCGTGGCCGTGATCCCATGAGGTGAACTCTTCGCTGCAGTCTTGGACACCTTCGCGGATGGTGTATCATACTCGTTCCGCCGCTTGATTGCTGTTCGTGGGGCCGGTGTTCCGCTGACAAGGCCATCAAGTCTACGAAGCGTCAGCATTCTGATTCGGTTTGTGGTCGTGTCTCGACTTACACGCCATACACGTCCCCGTTGTTCGCTGGCCTCGGCGTGTTGCTGACCGTCTTCTTGCTCGAGTGCACCTGAGCCTTTCCACGTGATTCCCTCTCGAGAGCATCTTGCAGATCCTTCTTGAAGTCCCTGACGGTTTTGTAGTTGAGGTGCGTGTTCTCCGAGCCCAGTTTCAGCGAGTATGCCTCCCATTTGTAGAAAAGTTCCTGCTCCGACAACGACAGCAATCGCAGTATAGATTGCAATTCGGCATATACATCTTCGGGGAGCTCCTGGTTCGGCTGAGCAAACAGTCGACTGAGTTCTGTGATTGACATGGTGTCGCTTTCTGTTGTGATGTTGAAAAGAGAGCGAAGCGGACCAGCACCAGATGAGGATGAGCGGGGAGACGCGAAGCACGACGCGTTCCACGCGACCAATTTGGAGGAGCACTAGGGTTAGGGTCAATCATGCTAACAGCAACATCACCATCTCCGAACACTCCTCCATAGCATATGAGAACATGGACGATGGAATAAGGAATTTCTGTTCCCAATTGCTTAGCTAAAATATGTACATGAAGCCCAAGTTGCCGTATCCACAACCCGTCCTTCTAAATCTACTCGGACCACGAAAGGCCTGATTGCGACCTGAGTGCGGTCAATCTGCTTACTTGAATTTGCCCGCGAAGCACTGCGTCATCAAGGGGACATCCCGGTTGCCGTTCGGAGTCAAGGTCAGCTCGTATGTAGACGCGAACCCTCCAGCGGACCATCCAACCCACCCAAGGAAGACATCCGAGTTCTTGTTCATGAAGTCGAGCTCCTCGCAGACATACTTCAAACAGGAGCTGTCGTTCGCTCCACCACCAGTCTCAGACAATATTGCTTGGCGCTTGTTGGTTCGCAGGAAACTGACCAGAGAAGCCCAGTTGGCGTTGTTGTTCGTGACGCAGTTGGTGTGAGTGCCGCTGTTGTCAGAGTCGAGGTATTGGTGGACATCAAATTGAAGCCCGGTCGTGCTTCCATCAGGGTTCTTAACGGCCAGGAGTGCAGCACCAGAGCCATTTTGTACGAACGCTGCGCCACTCGTGAATTGGTTCCCAGGCAAGAGGATGTTATTGCTTGTTGCACCGGCACCACGAATGGCAGTTACTGCCGCCTGGACAGTCTGCGCCCATGTGTTGATGTTGACATCGTGCGGCTCATTCATCAATCCGAACCAGACTTTCGAATTACCGGCGTAGGCCTTGGCAATCTGGGCCCAAAGCGAGGTAAAATGCGCATTAGTGGGTCCACCTTGTCCGATGATCTGGCCATTCCATCTTGCGTAGTTGTGGACGTCGATGATACATGCCGCCGCACCCGAGTTCAAGCAGCCGCTCACAAGCTTTTGGTAGGTTGCCCAGTTGTTGGCATTGAGAGAACCACCGAGGTTGTTGTTTACCAAGTACTGCCATGCGACAGGCAGACGGAAGACATTCAGGCCATCGTCCCTGACGAAATGGTTCATCTGCGTGGTGCCAATGCTGCTCACATCGTAGGTGGACTTGAGATCGCAGGTGCCTTTCAATGAGTCAGAATGGGTGTGAAGAATGCCATATCGATCATTTACCATCTATAGTACAGCCAAAGTCGAATCCGGCGATGTTCACGCCCGCGTATCGGACCTTGCCCGAGCTGGACCCGCCAGTAGGGGTCGACCCTCCAGCAGCAGTTGTAGTCGTCTTGAGCGTCGTGCTAGCACCTCCACCAGCGGATCCCGGTACGCACTGAGAGTAGTACTGTCCATTGGCCTTGCAGACATAACCAGAGACACAAGTGGTACCGCCACTCCAGCCGATACCGCCACACTGGGCATAAGCAGGTTGCTGAGCGGCGACAGCACCGGCAAGGGCGAGGGCGATGGCAGCGGTCTTCATCTTGAGTATTGCTAGATTGAACGAGGCTTGGTTGAACTATATGGTCGCCCAAGAACGAGATCAAACAAGACTTTAAGTAGAAAGCTTGTACTCTTACCTGTCTCTCGGCGTCCTGCCGAAATTGGTCAAATTGATGAGCATGTCACGGCCGAAGACCCGGAATCGACAGGCATTGTCACGACACCCATGGCCAGCGAGCAACGCATGACACAAATGAGGCCGAGCAGGGCCGAGGTGAAACACTCCTTGGAGGTCCTGTGAGGGTGAAAAGGCGGGTCGAGCAATTTAACATTCGGAGTGCTGGGTCCGCATGGCTGAATTGTTGGATCAATAGGCAAAATCTGGACAGCTTGCGAGCAGGTAAAAGAGGAGAAGTAGGAGTGCTCAGTATGAAACCTGCAAGTGCGGCTCGGCCGGCTGCTGTTGCCGTCCCGTTTAGCCAAGAGTGCACTGTTTTGGACGCTTCTGGACTTTAGTGAGTGTGAAGAGCATTTCCTGTCGTGCCTACCTGCATGTGTACAAGAGAAGTGTATGCCAGAGCAAAGTCATCGTTGTCGTGTGGTCATGGTCGGCGTCGGGTCTCGCAGCAGAACTTAGTCACGTGATGCGGCGGAACTCTCGGCGGCGGATCTGGCGGGATGTCAGCAATGGCCTGACCGAAATCATCCTTATCGATTCGTTCTAATTCACACATTTTGCACCTGATTGTACGTCTTCTGGACCCTATCTGCCGTCGTCAACCATTCCCCTGAGACGCCATCACTGCAGTGTGACGAATCGTTCCTGACGAGCATTTCTTCTTTCCCTCTGCCCCGCAATCAAGGGTCTCCGCAAAGTTTCCTGGCGTCTGCCCATCTTTCTCCCATCCATCTCCATGAGTGTTGCAGAGACAATGCAGAAGCCTGGTGCTCTGCCAGACCTGCAGAGTGAGAAGCAGCCATTGGAGAGTGGCACTCAGGTCGCCTCGTCCACGCATTCGACTCGACCTGCGTCAGTTGCCTCAGCCGATTCGTTCAAATCGACTTCCTCACAATTGGAGACGCAGGCCACTAGTATAGCTCCATCGTCATCTCCCCGCTCCCATGGACCAACACGCACACCGTTGACCGGCCTCTGTGCCTCATCAAAACCTCCCGGCTTCCCTGCACTCACAGCTCAGCAAGAAGCTATGTATGCTCAAGTGCTGGCCACTGTGTCCGGCTGGACCGCGATTCCCGAGTCGAGCGCAAGAGGAGCAAAGTCTGTAGCGCTGACAGAGGATGAGAAGATGTGGTTGACACGCGAATGTCTCCTGCGATACCTGCGAGCTACCAAGTGGAGCGTACCGAATGCGCTCAAAAGACTTCAGGGCACACTGAGTTGGAGGAGAGAGTATGGCGCGGATACGTTCACCGCAGACTACATATCACCGGAGAATGAGACTGGCAAGCAAGTCATCATGGGCTGGGACAATGACGCACGACCATGTCTGTATCTAAATCCCGGAAAGCAGAATACACAGATGAGCGACAGGCAGATCCATCACCTGAGCTATATGCTCGATCGAACGCTAGACATGCTTCCGCCTGGACAGGAGACGACATGCTTGCTGATCAACTTCAAGGGTGCGGCAAGCGGAAAGATCCCCACGGTTGGACAAGCCAAGGCAGTGCTCAACATCTTGCAAAATCACAACCCGGAAAGACTGGGCAAAGCGCTGATCTCCGAGTGTGAGTATAGGGCATGTATGCAATTCGATTCAAGACTGACAAGTCCTAGTACCATGGTATGTCTCGACGTTCTTCAAGCTGATCTCGCCATTCATCGACCCTGTCACACGAGAGAAGATGAAGTTTCAACCTGTCCTACGCGACTTCGTCCCTCCAGAGCAGCTGTGGAACGAATTCACAGGAGATCTCGATTTTGAATACGACCACAAGACATACTGGCCAGCCATGAGCGAGGAATGCGAAAGGAGAAGAGCAGCATATAAGCAGAGGTGGATTGCGGGCGGCAAGAAGATTGGAGAGTATGAGGAGTATTTGCGTGGTGGTCAGAGGAAGAGCCTCGGCCAGGAGCTAGCAGATGGAGACGCAGCTCTGTCCAAGGAGACGGAGAAGCTACGTGTATAGATAGAGAGGGCGTGTTTTAAACATGGTGAGATATACCACACAAAGCGTTCGTTAGCCACGCAGGGAGTACACACAGTTTCAGTAGAAGACGGCATGCAGAACTGTTGATAGATTTAATTGATCGGACACGATGCTGTTCAGGTGATTACTTTTTACTTGATCGAGCATGCGCTTCCCCCGCCATTCTGTTAACATGTGATGGGCATGTCGATGTCATTGGCCGATTGGACCATGGATGGCTTCTATGCAAGCCGAATACGAAGATGGCTATTCGAGCAATTACATGAACCCTTATCGCGATCCTTGCTATACCAAGCGGGACGAACCCCACCACAAAAATGCAGCGTGCCGCGACTCAAGCAAATCGAGAAAGGCTCTGCCGGCCGCTGGATCTGCTTCCGACATGCTCTCAACGACGACGAGCATTATCGGACTCGTTCAAACCAGGTAAGATACTTTTTGCCTGCATGTCAGACGCAGAACAAGGCTGGAGACTCAACGGTACATCCCTGGTTCTCCGGTACAGCCTTTTCCTCTCGTCCCACTCTCGAGGTCTCCCTATCCAACGAGCCGAATCTTGGTCTGCTTGGCGTTCGCCGGCGTCCCTGTTGTACCTCGATCCTCATCCTCGATCGAGTACGCAATATCCGGAGATCTACCGGTTGTTTGACCAGCTTATTACTCTATATATAGTCGACCCTCTGTCACTTAGATAGTTACCACCTTTTTATCTCAGTTTTTCTCATCTATCGATCTCAACGTTAAGACCTCTTAGTACTCCGGTCACTAAGCGTGCTAACGTGCTAAGCCTTAGCTAACTCAGCACGTATAACAGGTTATGAGCCCGGCGTAACTACTACGCCTTCTATACTAATCTATTTAATTCACATTCAGTGTGAGCCTCGTCCGCCGAGCCTCTGAATTAATCTCTAGATCACTAGATTACTAGATATCTCCTAGTATATACCCTACGTTAGTAGTTAGTCTCGTGTACAGTAAGCCGGTTATTTATACTATCTCCGGAAGGTATAAGACCGTAATCTAGACTAATACCCTACTCTTCATAGATTACTTAATCACTAAAGGGCTAAACATAGCTAAATAAAATAAGGTGCTCACGAAGAACGCCTTCTTCTCTAATTAGAGAAGGACTCTCGAGAGCGTACTTATTAAGGAGAATCTAGCATAGTACGTGTTTAATGATCTATCCTACGTAGACCTCGTTACTAAGCCTAAGCAACGAGCTAGTGAAACCGACGAGGCATTTAAGACTAGAAGAGATAAATTCACAAAAAAGGACATTTAAGCTTACGGCATAATCTCCGTTCGAATCGACTACTCGATCCTACTAGATTTTAGATCATAGAGGAAGTTAGCTAAAGCGCTATACGATGCTATAGCTAGCACTTACGCGCCGGCGCTAATAATCGACGTTCCCACCGCTATTCGCAATCTATTTAATACTAGACTTAAGGGTACTAACACCCTGAAATACTGCAACGAATTCAGCCAGAATCTAAGGTAATACAATATTGCTATTAAATAAGCCGTAAAAGGGGACACCTCTGTTCTAGATAGTGTAACTATTAGGGCGCACCCGGTACTCTCCGGGTCTATCCCCGCACCGGGGTTTAGGTCAGCTTTTAGCCGGCGTAGTACCGCTAAGCCTTTTATAGCCCTGTGCTAGTACTACACTGTAGCCGTAATAGCACTGTACTAGCGCTAGGTGCGGGTAGTGTAACCGTTAGAGCGGGGTTAGGGCGGCCTAAGGCCGCCTCTAGTACTAGTGTAGGGGCCGACCCCGTGTTAATAGCCCCGCGCCTTAGCCGCACAGGGTTAGCACTAGGGTCATCCGCAATAGCACTAGTACTAGCACCGCTCTAAGCTATATAAGCACTAGCACCACACCGTGGTCACGTAATACTAGCACCGCTCTACTATAGGCACTACGCCGAAACACGTTAGTACTTACGCTAGCACCGGGGTCGGACTATACTAAAGCACTACGCGAGGGCTAGGCTTTAAGACGACTCCACTATATCGTAGTAATACACGAGGTCTATAGTAGCGGCTTAGAGAAGAAATTCAATACTCTATTCTATGTAAAATTACATCTGCCTATTTCTTATAGTCCTTTCTTACGGCTTTATAGAGGAGAGCTCTTACTAGTTAGAAAAATTGAGCGGGCGGTACTTATCGTAGTATTTCCTAGCAAGCGTAGAGTCTTTAGCGAATATAGTGACACGCTTAGCATAGATAGCGTTAAGGCAGTAGTCTACTATAGTTATAAGATGTTAATTAGGATAATCTTCTACAAATCACTATCAGGTCGTAATTGTATATAAGGGTTAATAATTGATAACTTTTGCTTCTCTCTAGTATCCTTTAACTACCGTGACTTTAAGCGTTTAGAGCGGAAAAGTGACAAGAGTCGCAGGACGCGGCACTTGCTATGAGAATCCACTGTAAGAATGTAGACCCCGGTACGGTGCTAGTATAGGCGCGCCAAGGACTTAATAGCACCGCACTACTCATCTACTAACCTAACCTAGCACTACACTACGTCTAGAAAGAGCACGACTCGACCCGCACCTAGCGCTAGTGTAGTGCTGTTACGGCTACGGTGTAGTGCTAGCACAGGGCTATAAAAGGCTTAGCGGTACTACGCCGGCTAAAAGCTGACCTAAACCCCGGTGCGGGGATAGACCCGGAGAGTACCGGGTGCGCCCCAATAGTCACACTAGGTGCGGGTCGAGTCGCGCTCTTTCTAGACGTAGTATAGTGCTAGGTTAGGTCGGTAGATAAGTAGTGTAGTGCTATTAAGTCCTTGGCGCGCCTATACTAGCACTACACCGGGGTCTACATTCTTATAGTAGATTCTTATAGTAAGTGCTACGTCCTACGACTCTTATTACTTTTTCGCTCTAAACGCTTAAAGTCACGGTAGTTAAAGGATACTAGAGAGAAGCAAAAGTCATTAATTATTAACCCTTATATACAATTACGACCTAATGGTGATTTATAGAAGATCATCCTAATTAATATTATCTATATAACCCCTACGAGCCTATATCGCGTATAAGGCTAGTAAGCCGTACACCACCTAAAACTAAAACCTTATTATCTTATCATCTAATTTATCCGGAGGACATTCCCTCCCTAGCAAGGCTACTCTTATATAAATTACGACCCTTAACTAGAAAACCGGAGTACTAAAGCCATAGAGCAGAGTATAAGACTAATAACAGTTAGTTCTAGGTAGATAAGCCTTCCTGCTAACTTATAGTATAGTTGCGGATTGCCTTAATGCCATTAGATTCCTAGTTAATAGTACGTATAAGGCCGTCTATACTCTTAATCTCTGCCTAAAGGTCGTCGATAAAGTTATAGTAAGGAAGATCGGCTAGACGAATAATAGAGGGGGGAATTAGTGTGACCGTTGGGTCGGGGTTAAGGGGTCGTACTAAACCTAAAAGAGTTATATTACCCTATTGTTTTTTCGTGGGTTTTTCGTGTTAAAACGCGATTTCTCGTATTAAATGAATTATTATCTTAATAAAAATTATATCATTAGAATCCCTATAAAATTCTCTATATTTTATATATATAAATTGATTACGTAATATGATTCTCTGATTTTTAAACTAGGTTCAAAAACTTTGATAGCTATTTCAAAAATACTAGAGTTATATTACGTAAGCATGCTATATATTATTAAATGCGCGTTTTTTTATAGATTATTTTAGACAATCCAATTTTAAAAAGAAATTCATTTTGAAAGAGTTATTATAGAAAAAGAGCAAAAATCCCGCAAAAATTTCAGATTTTGAAGTTCCTAATGATCACGACTAGCAAGATGGAAGGTCAATTGCGTCTATTCGTCAAGATATCGAGACTTAGAAAAGAAGAAGAGAAAGCTAGTGTATAAAGCACGCGTGATATCGAGGGCGGAGCGGCCGGAAGCCCGGGCCGCGACGCCGAGATCACGTGACTAAACTAAACTAGGCCCTAACTAAATCCAGTTCGTATCCATCTCGTATTACTACCCCCCCTCTTAAAGGCGTTTGCCCTTAAACGCTAATGTACATTATCTGTTAATCTATTTTAGCCTTGGTTTATTCGTGTAAGAGTCTAGGTAGTCGCGTAGCACGTTAGCTACTCCTTTAAGGTTGTCGATTAGCCACTAGGTAAGATCTTCCGGATATCCCTTCTAGCTTACACGAGCGACTAGTTTACCGCGTAGCATCCGTACGTTAATTATATCGTCTACTTCGTATTCCTCTTTACTCTCGACCTCGATCGGCAGTAGCTCTTCGAAGGACTAGCTAGGTAAAGGGTTGTCCGGATGTTTAGTAAGTAGGTCGGCGTAGAACACAGGGTGAATACGGCGTAAAGTGACCGGTAGATCTAGTTTATACGATAGGGGTGATCGCTTTTCGAGTACCTTATAAGGACTAACCCTCTTTAGCAATAGCTTAGGATTACCGTGTAGGTAGAGGTTCTTTGTCGATAACTACACTATATCACTAACCTTGAATTCGATTAGTAAGCGGTGCTTATTCGCTTGTTCCACTATACGTAATTAGGCGACGGTGAGGTTTTTCTTAGCGATCTCTAAACCTTCTTCTAGCTACTTAGCTAGGGCACGGATATTAGTCTCATTTAGCTTAGCTCTCGTCGATGGTGCATCGGCAGGCGGCTAAAAGCTAAGTCTTAGCTTATACCCTCTAGTGACTTCGAACGGTAATAGCTTAGTGCTTTCCGATGGGTTAGCATTAGCGGAGAACTCTACTACTAGAAGGATAAGGGTCTAGTTGCTAAAACGTGCAGCGTAAGAGCAGATAACTCGTTCGAACTCCCGGTTTATGACCTCTAACTAGCCGTCTATTTAGGGGTAGCCGGCGGTAGATAGCTTAGCTATAATCTTTAGGATCTAGTAGAACCGCTTCTACACGTCGCTAACGAACTAAGGGCCGCGGTCGGAAGTAATGCTATCGGGTAACCTATGTAGTTTCTACATGTAAAAGAACAATAGCTTAGCGGTCTCGAATGCTAAGGTACCTTCCTTTCTAGAGAAGCAGGGGATTAGGTGTCGTTCTTTACTTAGGCGGTCGACAACACATAACACCGCGTTATAGCTGTCTACTAAGGGTAGACCGGTGACGAAGTCTATCGTGATATACTACTAGAGCTTCTCCGGAATAGGCAGTAGTAAGAGTAGGCCGGCAGGAAGGCCGTAGCGAGCCTTTAATCGTTTATAGTTGTAGCAATGAGCAATGAACCTCTTAACGATATTATCATAACCAGGGATATAAAAGGTTGTTTTAATTATAGCTGCCGTCTTAGTAGCTCCGGCGTGTACGTAGTCCTTTAACGTATGTACCTCCTAGATAACCTTAGTAACTATCGACATAGGCACGAATAGTCGACTAGCGTACTATAACATCCCTTTACTAATAGTAACATCGGTCGGCGGTAGCTATTTCCTCTTTAGGAAGGCCCCTGTTATATAGTAGATACCTCGAGCGGACTCGAACTCAGTGTCTTATAGGTTAGCTTTAGCCACTTCTTCGAAAAGGGGTGAAGGCTCTTCTACAGCCGAGATAGAGGCGACATAGGCCGGCTCGCGAGGCGAAATAGGCGTCTATTTCAGTGACGAACTAAGTGTTGAAATGGACTACGAAATAGGCGGCGAACTAGGTCCTAGTTTGGTAGCTGAACTAGACTACGAACTAGATCGCGAACTAGATTACGAACTAGACTTTAGTTTAGCTCGGAGTAGTAATCTAGTTCGGATACGACCTAGACTCAGTTTATCGATAATACGCGGATCGAGCACCTTATACGGCAGAAGCGTCTAGCGTAGATTAGGGTCTTCCTTTAAGCGTAGTATATCTCCGTTCCTTCTAGTGAGTGCGTCCGCTTTGCTATTAGCGGCGCCAGGTTAGTATATGATCTTAAAGTTAAATTACGCAAGGTGGAGAGCCTAGCGTACTTAACGGCGTAAAAGCTTTTAAGTCCTCATGAAATACATGAGGGATTAGTAATCGGTGAGGACGTGGATAGCCTTATCGGATTAAGTGCTTATAAGCTCAGGGGTCTACTCCTTAAAGGCTTAGACAATAGCTAGCAGCTCTTTGTCATAGATAGCGTAGTTACGTTCGGCTTCACTTATGGACTTACTAAAAAAGGCGACGGGCCGGAGGACGTCGTGCTTGTCGTACTACGACAGGATCCTAGCGGTAGTAGTATCGGAAGCATCGGTCTCGACGACTATCTGCTTTAAGCGATCGAAGTACGCGAGGATAGGTACGCTCGTGACGGCGTGCTTTATACGGTTAAATGCGGCGGTGTATTTATCGTTCTAGGGTAATGCGTCCTTCTTAAGCAGGTTATTCAGAGGCTTAGCGATAGTACTAAAACCCTTAATGAAGCAGCGGTAGTAGCTATAGAAACTAATAAAGCTCCTTACTTACGTGGTATTACTAGGGGCCGGCTACTTCTAAGCTTTAACAGCTTCTACCTTCTTAGAGTCTATCCGGACTCTATCTCGGCCAACGATAATGCCGAGGTACTTTACCTCCGTAAGGTAAAACTCGCTTTTCTTAATGTCGGCATTTAGGCCTAACTCGCGGAGTCGCTAGAGCACTAGTTTAATGTGCTCGGCGTGCTCTCGCCGGGTGCTATCGGTATAAATCAGGATGTCGTCTAGATAGATCGACACGAAGCGTTCTAGCATGTCGACGAAGTTGTGATTTATGAACCTCTACTACACGGCGGGGGCGTTAGTAAGACCGAAAGGCATCACTAGCTATTTAAAGTTGCCTATACGTGTAGAGAAAGTAGTAAGGTCCTTACTGTCGACGGAGTTACGGAGACGGTAGAAGGCTTAGCGGATATCGATCTTGCTAAACCACTTAGCCTTACTTACGCGCGTAAGTGTTTCTTCGATAAGCGGCAGCGGATAGACGTCTCGTTTAGTGACCTCGTTGAGGCCGCGGTAATCGACATAGAGGCGGAGTCCTCTATTCGGCTTACGGACGAAAAGGATAGGTAATAAGTAGCTAGCCGAGCTTAGTGTAATAAAACCCTTGTCGAGATGTTCCCGAATGAACTCTTCTACTATATTAAGCTCTTCAGGGGATAGGCGGCGCAAAGGTTTAGTACGCAGTAGCTTAGCGCCGTCCTTTAGGGTGATACAGTTATCGAAATCCGGTCGATGTAGCGGCAGAGTGTTAGATTGCTCTTTAGAGAAGACGTCGGCAAACTCACGTAACTCCTCTAGTAGAACGACTAAGGGGTCTAGTTCCGGTTTAGCGGCTATACGGCGGTAGTCCTTAATATCCTTCACAGAGATCGCGAACACCTCGTGTTTACGGTATTTAGCTTAAGAGGCAAAGGCAGCGGCGCTAATAAAGGCGATAAGCGGTCCATCTTACTTAGCCTTACTTACGTAGGCAGGTACGTAAGAGAACTTGTGCATTAGCTGAGTGCTATAGGAGACTAGCTTAAACTCCCCCTAATTTAGCTTAAAATTCGACCTAAGAGCTAGTGGTCGATATGGTCTATCTCGTCCTAATTTAGCAGCCGAAATGGTATCTATTTCGCGAGCCGAACTAGGGACGAACTAGTTCCGAACTGAAATAGGTCCCTTTCCGGAATAAGCACCTTTAATTAGCTACGGCTACTGCCGCTTAACGATAGTCAGTGAAAACTCTTCTTTATATGTGACTTCGCCGTGTTCGTAGTCGATATTAGCCTTATTAGCCTTAAGCTAGCCGAGGCCGAGGATAATGTCGAAACAGCCGATATCTATAATACGGAAGGTAGTAAGGGTGTTTAGCTTGCTAGAAACAGTAGTAGTAAGGGGGACGCTATAAGTAACTTGTTTAGTTAGAACACCGTTATAGGCCTAGAGCTAAATAGGGCTAGCTAACGCCACGGGGCAGCCGAAAGTCTTTAGCTTATCGAGAACGTTATAGTTAACCGCGGCGCCGATAAGCGCGCTAGTATCGATAAAGGCTTAAAGGGTGATAGTTCGTTTATAGTTATAGGGGTCGTAGATGGTAATAGAAGTCATGATAGCGGTAACGTTGTGAGTAACGACACTATTTAGCGTTTATACTCCTCCGGATCTATCTCGAATAGCCCTTATTCTACTAGAGGAGGGGACTTATCCTCCGGCTACTCGTTTCCCTAGTCGGACTAGTTAGCTAACTCGTAATCCATCTCGGGGTCGAACTGGTTCTAAACTGAATCTAGTTCGTAGGCCGAACTAGAATCGGCTTCTAACTCGGCTATGCGGTGCTAAAGCTACTATATCTCCTCTATAGCGCTAATAGCGCGAGGGGGACGAGTAGTAGCGTAAGTAGCCTTCTTAGAGGCGCTAGCTATACACTTCGGTACGATATAGCCTAGCTTACCGCATGCGAAGCAGACGAGTATTTAGGGTAGGCGGAAAGGCTACGGAGTACCTCCGGCGATAGGGCAGTAAGTAGCCGGAGCGGCAGGCGTAGAGGTTAAGTAAGGCACGCGAGTTAGAGCGCTAGCGACGCGAGTCATAGCTGTTGCGGGGCGCAGAGCCTAAGTACGCTTAGCGATGAGGTTGTTCTAACGGATGCTACGGTCGGTGGCGCGAGCTATAGTAATAAAGGCGGCGAGGTTATCGGGGTGAAAGTTAACTAGGGCATTACGTAGCTCGGCGGATATCTTCTAACGGATTTAGTATAGCTACTCTTCTTCGGCGATGTTAGCGCGAAGAGCGTACTTATTAAACTCGCCGATAAAGGAGTCGAAGGTATTATTACGCTAAAAGAGGCTAGCGAATTAGATACGCGTAGTAGCCCTACGGTCGGGGTCCTTATAGCGCTAAGCTAAAAGGGCAAAGACCTCGTTAGCGCTAAGGATCGCACTGCGAGCCGCGTCTATAACGAGGGTATAAGCGTCTCCTAAGAGACGCGAGTAGAGATAGGCGAACTTATTAACCTTCGTAGAGTAACGGTCCGCATTAGAAAGAAGCTTATTCTACATCTAGTGCTTAAAGACATCGAACTGTTCTAGTGTGCTGTCGCTAAAAACGGCGGGGTCTAGTAGCTTCTCTAACAAGGGAGGGCCGCGTATAGAAGGGGTCGGTATGCTACGTCCTATCTCGGCCTTAAGATAGTCTAGTTCGGCCTTGAGCTCTTAGACCTTAGCTAAGTGACGGGCGGCTTAGGTAGTAGCGCCGTCGGCGTAGGTCTAAGATGCATCTAGTTCGGCTTAGATGTCACCGACCTAAGCCTATATAGTACTCACTTGTGCAGTCTACTCGTTATAAGAGGATTCGACGTAGTCGAACGCGTCCCTTAGTGCCTAAATGCTATGCTCTTTCTATAGCTTACTAAGGAGTACGGCGTCGGGGAGAGTAAACAGATCGTGATAGGGTGAACTAATAGGAGCGTTATTATAGTCGGAGGTAGGTTATAGTAGCTTGCTTTAGCGGCGCTCTTCGTCGCCGGGGTTAGGTCGAGCCATAGCTCGGTGAGGTTAGTCGTGAATGTAGTAAAAGTCAACGCGTAACAAAGGGGATATCTAAAAATTTGGCCAGCGGCCTGCTTCCTTCTTAAGTCGTCGGTGACTCGACTTATTGCCTTCTTCTTGTGTCTTCGGTATTCGTAGTATTAACCTATACAGCGGCAGCGAGGATCTATTATAGTATACGCGGGAACTACGATCGTAATGCTTCTTCTTCTTCGTGACTTCTTCGGTTCTTCGTGAGTAGTTGTTAGTAGTTACGCGAGCAGTAGGATAGCCAGATATTTCGATAGCTCCGTCGCTCGGTCGCAGGGGTTACGAAGTCTCGATATAGTAATTACGACTAGCAAGATAGAAGGTCAATTGCGTCTATTCGTTAAGATATCGAGACTTAGAAAAGAAGAAGAGAAAGCTAGTGTATAAAGCACGCGTAATATTAAGGGCGGAGCAGCCGGAAGCCCGGGCCGCGACGCCGAGATCACGTGACTAAACTGAACTAGGCCCCAACTAAATCCAGTTCGTATCTATCTCGCATCACCTGACCTCAACCTAACGGTCACACTATATATACCTTTTCGTCGCTATTCCTCCTTCTTTCTCTTAAACCTCTCTTTCTCGTCGTTACGATAGCCTCTCGTACTTAACTCTACCCCGACCTAGTAGATCTAAACCCTTCCTAGCCTTATAGAATAACTCCTAGCGACTGCGCTAGGCTCTTATACTTACGTTAGTATAAAGCCTACATCCGCTATACGACTCTTATATATCTCGACCTAGACGAAACTTAGTTAAGATAAACTGCTCGTATCTACGACGACGATAGAGGCTTAGTACTACGCTGTGAAGCCTATCGCTCCTACGATACCCCGTATAACTTTGTTTATATTCCTAATCCGATATGTCTATATAATCTAACTAATACTAGTACGACATCTCCTAGACCGACGATATCTTCGAACTCATTGACTTATGTCGTGCTATTAATCAGCGTGTTATAGATCTATAGGCAGATCTAATCGACCTCTTTACTATACGCCGTAGCGTCTAGCGTAAGCAGGACGAGCTAGATTATGTTAGCGATAGTGATGCTTCCGATAACTAATCTAATTCGGGTAGCGTAGTCGAAGCGTCGGCAGGCCGACGGCTTTAGATGGTTTTTAATGATATAGACTTACACTTCATGAAATCTTATTTACGTTACGTCTTCCTGTTATTAACTAAAGTTAACCGTAATAATAGCACACATAAGCTCTTAAAGCAAGAGCGGAGTAATAAGCGAAGAGTTAGCGCTAGAGATAAGACCCTAGATAAGTAAGCGGACTATGCTCTTAGCTGCTATAAGAGAGTATTTGCTCGGGGGCTATTAACCGGATGCGCTTAGAGTACCGGCCTTTAACCTTAGTAATGTTATGTAGTAGAGCCTCGTCCTCCTTGTGCCTCTCTTCCTTATTATCCCCTTTATCGCTTAAACTATAGGTAGCGATATCCCTAAAGTCATCGCTTATACCGTCTATATCGCTATTATTATCGTCGTTAACACTAGCGTAGTTATCTTTATCGGCTATATAGGTGTCTTAGAGCCTACTATCTACTAGCTTCGTAATCATGATTTATCGAATTGTCTATAGAAGTAGTCTATACCTTCGGTCCCTAATAACGTCTTTCGTAACATTAAATACACGTTCGACACTAACGCCGGCAATTAGTATCGCGAGAATATTACGAGTAACTCGAGCTAGTCGTAGGTATAAGTGCTCGTTCTCTTTCTACCACGAAAGAATGTCGAAATCTAGTGTTTCTCGTATAGGCGGAGTCCTTAGGTAATCTTCCTCTTCTATCCTCGTTATATAGACCTTAATTTATCCCTAGGAGAGAGCGTTATCTTAGCTAGATGTTATAGATATAAAGCTTACTACATTATTCGATAAGGCAGGATTCTTAAACTAGTAGGTAATAGACGGGACTAGTAGAGGGGGCGGAAGAGTAGTATTAGGATAACTATTATTATTATAGCGACTTAGATAGTCGAGAAATTATTTCTAGTAGAGCGACTTAAAATATAGTTCCTACGACGCATGCTTTTAGTAGATTAGTCGCGTATAAAGACATTTATATAAGAGGAAGTATAGGGAGCGTACCTTATATACACTTAACTTCTACGTAGGATCTAAGATTATGCCGTAATTAAATAGGAAACCTTGGCCTCTACCCGTTCGCTTATAATACTTAGAAAGCTTAGCGTAACCTGCTTTCGCTATATTCTAGACGACTTACGGCTAGTCTAAATTGTCGTCCTCTTCCTAAGTAGATTCGACAACGTCGAGGAAGTCGAAAAGGCGATTATACATTAGCTAGACGAATTGTATTAAGAGTGTGTTAGATTAGCTTAGCTAGTTAGTTACTGTCTTAAAATTCTTAAGTATTCGAACGACGATTCTTAGGTGTAACTACTCGGCATAGCTAAGGCAGAGGCGTTTTATGTCTACGCGATCTATAGAAGCCGTGTCTTAATTAGCTACTATTTCATTAGCACGGGGCTTTTACGTAGTCGTAATCTCCGTATTAAGCTATTTGTCGATGATCGGTGATAGTTTAATAGCTCGCTTGCATATATTATACGTCGAATTCTAGCGGGTATAAACATCCCGAACGACTGCGAGTCGTTTACGAAGAGGGAGATATACTTAAAGGGATTTAAATTGTTAGTAGCGTTAAGGGGACCGGTCGATTATAATACAAATCGCGCGGAGCTTTAAAATAGGTTAGAAAACTGTGAGAAAACGCTGTGAGAAATATAACTCACTTTTCGCAGGGAATTAGGCACTAACAAGGTTATTCGGATGTTACGGAGATAACGCTTCTTAAGCTTATCCGCTTTCTCGTTATCTTCGGTGGTTTCTAGCTATAGGGCTCGAATGATATCTTATACTATAAGATTAATAACGTGCGCGAGACAAGGGATTAAGTTCTTAACCGAAGACCATTATATACCCTTTTTATAGAGGCCTTGTTATACTTCGGACCGTAACGTATTATTATTGCTCGCGTTATCTGCTATAATAGCGAGAAGGCGTACCTCGAGTTTTCTTTTATAGAGTACTCTAAGCAACTCCGTGCCGAGCATAGCTCTAGTATACCGTCCGCTAATTAGTACGAAATCGAGTAGGTACTCACGTATTTACTAATTGTCGTTAATGTAGTGTACCTTTACAGCAATGAAGCTTAGATGATTATTTGCCGACTAACTGTCTAATATAATTAAGACTTTCGTCTCTTTACTAAGATCGGCAAGGAGGTAAGAATAGATATTTTCGTAGTGCTCTTTTAGTAGCCTAAGAGACCGCGTCCGGCCTAGAACATTAGTATCCGGTCGAAGGAAGTATATAAATCTTAAGAAAGTAGGATAGACGACTATTCGGAATAACTAATTACAATTAATAAGGACCCTAATAAGCTCTTTCTCGAATTGTTTAGGTATAAAGTGTAGTATACGCGATAACGAGGTAGTCGCGATCGATTTTAACTAGGTTAGGGCTATTTAAGCTTAGGACCGCTTATAACTAGGAGATTTAGTAGTCTAGTAAGACTTACGCTCGAGATGTTTTCGCATGTGTTTATTGCTAATCTAATTAACTGATAGGTGCTATAGAGCTCGACTATAGCGAAGGTAATACACGAGAGGCGCGCTATCGCTAAGCTTAGTACCCTCGTTAAAGTCGGCCTAGATTAACCCGCGGCAGTTAGAAGAATTCTAGGGTAGTGCTTTAGAAGACTTAAGTCTACTTAGTGTTAAAGGCCACCATGTTTTCTAAGCTTATATAGCTAGCTATTCGTCATCTAGAATTTTGCTATTATAGGGCAGATAGTAGACGAGTTCGAAGAGTTTACGGATAATAGAGGTAAAAGATTATATCTAGTACTAGACACGAAACTCTTAAAGCTCGTTAAGGAGAGATATTTATAGCATAGTAGCATCCGAGAGCGCTTATAATTAAGGATCGATAGAGGCTACGTTAAAGAAAGATATTTCCCTTATTTAGATATAGTATAATGCCTAGCTATATTAGAAGGGGTAGAAGACTATAAGAATACGCTATGAGAATCTATTCGCCGCGTTTAATTTTGTAGGTTATAATAGCATAAAAGAGAGAGCTACTACTACCTCTATCTAATTTCCCTAACTTAGTGCTAATCTATTTATCCTTATCTATGTTATCCTCGCTACTACTATCCTCGCTCTTACCCTAGTCGCCCTTACTCTCCTTATTATTACTACCCTCCTCTATTGCTTTATTATTATTACCCTTATCCTCTTTATCCTCTTCGTCCTCTTTATTAGAATTATCGAAGTCTCTAGCGGCGATAATCTCGCGGTATATTTTAGCCGCTTCCTTAGTCTCGTATTTATTAGGTACCTTATCGAGGAGGTCCTTAATCTTAGAGTTATTCTCGACTTCTTCTTCGACTTCGTTATTACTATATTTAACATAGTAGCTATTAGATTCGAGTAAAATATCGTCGTCCTCGTACTAGAACTTAGGTTTAGGAGTAGGTTCGCGTTCGCTTTAATAGATTAGCAATTAACTATAAGAAGTAGCTATAAGAAACAACATACGCCTAATTATCCGCCTATACTACTTAGAGTTTAGCTAGTGTTATATCGTTGACAAATTTTGTAAACTCGGCTTTATTGTTATTATTATAGTCTCTATTATTATATAGCGAATTAACGCCGTCGTAGAAGATCTTATAAGACTACTTCTCGATTATTCCCCTAGTGCCGAGAAGTCGTCTTACTTAGCGGTTCAGGAAAATATTATACTAGTCGCGGGGCGCTTTCTTTATATAATCGGCGAGGAGTTGCTTATAGTAAAGGAGAGTATTAGCTTTACGGATTTTACTCTATTTCTAATAGATAGATATAAACTTGTCCTCTATCTATTCCTCTATGTAAAATTAGTAAAAATACCGTGAGAATATACTATAAGAAATATACTACTCTACTAGGCATAATAGCGAGTCTCTACTATCTTCTTATATGCTATATTAAACGTAGCTTTCTTCTCCTTATCGGACTTTACTTAGTAGTCCTCGGAGCTCTTAAGTTTTACCTTAAGCGTATATTTAGCGGAGCGATTAGTATTAGCGATAGTAGTAAGGGCTTTCTCCTCTATACTAGCTTATACAGCGCGATCTCTTTACTAAATAGCTCGCTAGGTATTACTAAGCTATACTTTCTACTATAGAATTCTAAGAGAGTAGCTATAGCGAGGAGTTCCCTAAGAGCGATTCTTAATCTAGTACTTAATCTTATTAGCCTCGGAATTAAAACCCTATAGTCTAATTAGTATTTAACTATAAGAAGTAGCTATAAGAATTACTCCTATTATAGAGAGGACTACTTTCTCTTCCTTAGTTATTTCTTCTTCCTTAATTACTAGGGTATCGGTTATCTTATCCTTAATAATAATAGATCGCTCTTCTTTAGGATTAGTAGACATTATAGATTAAGAATTAGTAGTAATTTATAAGTAAAGGTAAGATATCGAGTATAAAGTAGATCGAGATATAAGATATAAGGTTTATAAGGAGGAAGTTAAGAGATAAGGGATTAGGATTACTTATACGTATAGAAATAGAGTAGCTAGGAATACGAGCGTTAATAAGTATTTATCCTATTATTATACTAATATAAAGTCGTTAAGATTATTAATGTAAAGTTATTATAGTAGATAATAACAATAGGAAATTCATATTCTATATACTATTATGAATTCTATAATAAGGCTTAATATCTTATCCTTAGTATTTTCTCCTTGCTCCTCTCTACCTTTATAAATAAATTCTAATAATTAATTCGATAAATTTACGTAGTTATAGCTCGTAAAAAGCAAGCAACGTGTAAGGGTGTACTTATATAATCAGTTACCCCGCATGGTATACCGTTAGCGCGGATACTAGCCGTTCTTTTGCATTGCATAGCGTAAGAGCGCCGAGCCCAAGGCTCGGCGGGTGATGTAGCTCAGCGGGGCTCGCTTATAATTGTATCCGCGCTAACGCTGTTAGGAGTAACGTACGGGGCTGCCCTAGACTAGTTATCGAGCGTTAGGTCCCGCGTTCGAGTCTAGCCGTGCCCTGGACCAGTTATCGAGCGTTAGGTCCCGCGTTCGAGTCTAGCCGTATGCCTAATAGTATAGCCTCTACAGGGTTTTCATGAGGGAGCCGAGGCGGTGACTACGTACGCGCTCCACGAGTTATGCGTACAGCTGAAGTGAAAACTCGAGCTTGCTAGAGAAATTGATTATATACGTATATTTCTTACTTCTAGCTAGGTTCCGAGCCTCGAGGCGCGGCTCCTAGGAGGGGGGATAGTTATAAGGGTGTACTTATATAATTAGTTACCCCGCACGGTATACTGTTAGCGCGGATACTAGCCGTTCTTTTGCATTGCATAGCGTAAGAGCGCCGAGCCCAAGGCTCGGCGGGTGATATGGCTCAGCGGGGCTCGCTTACACCGCGCTTATAATTAGAGATTTTCGCTTCTAGCTAGATGCTATTAAGTATCTCTAGGAAGCGACTAAGGTAATACTAGTAGGATATTTCGAAGGTATATTAATTATGCATTTAGAATATATAATTCTAAGTACTAATAACTATAGTAGACTACTGCCTTAACGCTATCTATACTAAGCGTGTCACTATATTCGCTAAAGACTCTACGCTTACTAGGAAATACTACGATAAGTACCGCCCGCTTAATTTTTCTAACTAGTAAGAGCTCTCCTCTATAAAGCTATAAGAAAGGACTATAAGAAATAGGCAGATGTAATTTTACATAGAATAGAGTATTAAATTTCTTCTCTAAGCCGCTACTATAGACCTCGTGTATTACTACGATATAGTAGAGTCGTCTTAAAGCCTAGCCCTCGCGTAGTACTTTAGTATAGTCCGACCCCGGTGCTAGCGTAAGTACTAATGTATTTTAGCGCAGTGCCTATAGTAGAGCAGTGCTAGTATTACGTGACTACAGTACGGTGCTAGTGCTTATGTAGCTTAGAGCGGTGCTAGTGCTAGTGCTATTACGGATAACTCTAGTGCTAACTCTATATAGCTAAGGCACGGAGCTATTAACACGGGGTCGGCCCTTGTACTAGCACTAGGGGCGGCCTTAGGCTGCCCTAACCCCGCCCTAACGGTTACACTAGTTCTAGAAAGATCCGTTCTCGGCGACGTCTTTATCTCTTACCTCTTTATAATAAACGCTAGCCGTAACGAATAGCTACGTAGTTAGCGTAACGCTCACCTAGCTACGACAATATTACTCACTAAGCTAATGACTTTAATCTACGCCGAGATTATACTAGTTTACCCTCGATTTATAGCCGCTAGCGTAGGCAACCCTAAAGGCTACAACAATAAGTCTAGTAAGTTTAGTAAGCCTAAGAAGGTTCTATCGGACGATAACCCTTACTAGTGTCAGTGCCTTATATTAAAGCTACGTATATCGTAATGTAGAGAATGCCTAACTAACCGAACAGTCCGTTAGTAGTAGAACTAATTACTGTTTAGTCCTCGGCGTAAGCGCTACGTAGGATATCTATATACGTCACGTAGGCGGGACTAGCTGCTACTAAGTGTCGCCCTGACGTTGTGCTCTTATAATTACCTCCTCCTCTAGGAGAGCTGCCCTTAGCTCTCGCCTAGACGTATATAGCGTATAGCGTTATTCGGAGGGGACGTGTACTTAAGGCATTTTCGGGTGTAAGTCGTATACGAACTACATGCTATTCGGTTGTTATAGTCCTAGTAATCTAGGTCTAGAGGCGCTTATCTAGTCGCTATGGTATTAGGCTAATCGGCAGCGACAATAGCGCTTTTCTTAGAATTCCTAGCGGTGCTATAGGGAACGCGCGCGCTACCTATAACTAGTGTGACTGTTGGGTTGAGGTCAGGAACTTCAAAATCTGAAATTTTTGCGGGATTTTTGCTCTTTTTCTATAATAACTCTTTCAAAATGAATTTTTTTTTAAAATTGGATTGTCTAAAATAATCTATAAAAAAACGCGCATTTAATAATATATAGCATGCTTACGTAATATAACTCTAGTATTTTTGAAATAGCTATCAAAGTTTTTGAACCTAGTTTAAAAATCAGAGAATCATATTACGTAATCAATTTATATATATAAAATATAGAGAATTTTATAGGGATTCTAATGATATAATTTTTATTAAGATAATAATTCATTTAATACGAGAAATCGCGTTTTAACACGAAAAACCCACGAAAAAACAATAGGGTAATATAACTCTTTTAGGTTTAGTACGACCCCTTAACCCCGACCCAACGGTCACACTAGCGCGAAGACTACACGTTCTTAATGGACGATTATATAGAGGTTAATCTCGTGTCGTAGGTATTCGCCCTCTATTACGACTTACCGAGGGTAAAGTATACTCGGTATCCGAGTATATCCTCCTTTATAGGATAAGCCGGATTCTACTATAGCGCGCACTAGCTTCGCGTACGCCTAGTAGACTCTAATAGCGACCTTAGGGAGATAATCGGCCTCTTCTACGTAGTAGACCTAGGACTAGGCCCTCTAATTATCTTAGGGCGTCTATAGCGAAGAAGATAGCGTATAATTATAGACAGCGCTATAGATAACTAGTCGTACGGCTACTCCTCGCGCACGGTTCGTATACGCGAACTAGAAGACTTCGTAAAAGACCTTAGGAACGAGCCGAGAGTATACGCCGTAGTATAGACTCTATCTAAGGAGAGTACTCGCGCTATAGGCGACCTCGCTCTACTACCGGAGTTCGCGGAGTTCTCTAACGTCTTTACCTATAAGGATATCGCTAACCTACCGCGCCTACTAGGCGTAGAGCATGCGATTAAACTAGAGCTAGGCAAGAGGCTCCCGTTCTAACCTCTATATAACCTTTCGGTTAAGGAGCTCGAGGTACTTAAGGACTATCTCGAGACCGCTTAATTAAACGGGTAGATTAGGCGCTCTACGAGCGAGGTAGGTACTCCTATCCTATTCGTGCCTAAGAAAGATAGTAGCCTCCGCTTATGTATAGATTACCGGGGCTTAAACGAGATAACAGTTAAGAATCGCTACCCGCTTCTACTTATTAGCGAGACGCTTAATCGACTTAGGCGAGCCTAGTAGTTCTCGAAGTTAGATCTTAAGGATGCCTACTATAGGATCTCTATTAAGCGCGGCGACGAGTAGAAGACTACGTTTCGCACGCGCTACGGCTACTTCGAGTATCTAGTTATGCCGTTCGGATTAACTAATGCCCTAGCCACTTTCTAAGCGTACATTAACCGGGCGCTAGAGGGGCTAGTTAACACTATCTACGTCGTCTACCTCGACGACATCCTTATCTATAGTAACTCGAGGGAGGACTACGTACGCTACGTGCGCGAGATCCTAGCGAGGCTAAGGAAATTTACTCTATATACTAGCCTTAAGAAGTGCGAATTCTTTACTAAGGAGGTAGAATTCCTCGGCTATATTATCTCTACTATAGGCGTCTCGATAGATCTAAGTAGAGTGACCGTAATTAAGGATTAGCCGAGGCCGCGGAGCTACTATAAAGTCTAGTAGTTTACTAGCTTTACGAACTTTTACCGGCGCTTTATACAACACTACTCGAAGATTATTGCTCCCCTCTCTAGCCTTCTAAAAGGCTCGATAAAGGGACGTAAGTATAGCCCCTTCGTGTAGAGCGCGAGCGAATAGTAGGCGTTTAAGGACATCCGGGACGCTTTTACGCGCGCCCCTATCCTCTACTACTACGACCCCGCGCTACCCCTACGCGTCGAGAGCAACGCGTCGTAGTTTATAGTAGTAGCTATATTATCGTAGCTATTCGATAGTGCCTAGTACCTTATCGCCTTTTAGTCGAGGAAGATAATCCCTGCCGAATATAACTACGAGATATATAACTAAGAGCTACTAGCGATCGTATGTACATTTAAGTAGTAGCGACACTACCTCGAGGGCGCTTCGTAGGCGATTTAAGTACTCACCGACTATAATAACCTCCGAGGATTTATGAAGCTAAAACAGCTAAATAGCCGATAAGCTCGCTAGGCTACCTTCCTTACTGTCTTCGACTTTACGATAGAGCACTAGCCGGGCACGAGGAACCTAGCTAACGCGCCTTCGAGGCGCCCTAACTACGTAACCGAGGAGTAAGTAGTGTCTTATCTCCTACTAACCCTTTAGAATAAACTCCGCGTATAGGATTAAACTACTAATCCTAAAGAAGCTACCCCGCTAGTTAGACGTATTCGCGCTATATACGAGGCGGCCCTAGGATAGGCCTAGGCCGCCTACGCGCTATATAATAGTACATGTTCTTCTAAGAACTCCTAGGGACTCGTAATAACCTAGCGAGTCGTAGTCGCGGCGACTACGGGGGAGGACCCCTTTATAGACCCCTCTACTAACTTAATGTCGGTTATAGAGCTACTATAAGGATAAGACCCCGAGACCCTAAAGCTACGTTCGTAAGCGGGGAGTAGTAGAGACGAGAGTATAGCGCTATAGAGCATTTAAGACAATCTCCTGTTTTATAACGAAGCGCTAGTTATCCTAAATAATAGTGCCCTAAAGGCGTAGGTGCTACGTATATACTACGATGACGAATTAGCTAGTTACTTTAGTAAGGACAAAACGCTTAAGCTTCTCTCGCGAAAATACTTCTAGGTAACTATAAGAAAAGATGTTAATAACTACGTGTAATTATGCTAAGTCTACTAGAAGTATAAGGCGCGCCGCTACTACCCCTATAGCGAGCTACGTACGCTACTAATACTAGACTACCTATAGCAAGAGATTATAATAGATTTTATTACTGACCTGCTACTAAGTAAGCGAGGCGATAGCGTCTATAATATAGTGCTCGTGATTATAGACCGATACACGAAGATGTCGCTATATATCCCTACTACTAAAAAGTGCACATCGGTAGAGCTTACGGAGATTATGCGAGACTACGTAATCCGTTACTATAGAGTACCTCGGGGTATAGTAAGCGATCGAGGGTCGGTCTTTACTAGCTAGTTCTAGAGTGATTTCTGCTACGAAATACGTGTAAGACGTAGGCTAAGCATAGCCTTCTATCCGTAGACAGACGGTTAAACTAAGCGGTAGAACTAGACGTTAGAACAATACCTAAGGTACTACTACACGGAGTTATAAAACAACTAGGCTAAACGTCTATCGTAGGCGGAATTCGCGAGCAATAACAGCGTCTATACTACGCTACGTATAAGCCCCTTCTAGATATTATACGGCTACTATCCTTAATTAGAAGTATTAGCTATTAAGTCTCGGGACGAGACTTTAGGGGGGAAGGTGCTAGTAGCGATAGAATTAGCATAACGCTTACGAGACATATACGCGAAGCTAGTAGAACAATAGAAAGAGGCTTCTACCTACTAGGCTAAATACTACAATAAGAAGCACATACTAAAGGTATATAGCGTAGGTAACTTAGTGCTACTCTCGGCTAAGAACTTACGGCTGCCTATACTAAAGAAGAAGATAGGACTACGATTCCTTAGCCTATTTTGTATACTCGATATAATCGGATCGTAGGCGTATCGCTTAGCTTTGCCGAGTTAGTATCGTATCTATAACGTCTTTTACGTATCCCTTCTCGAGCTATAGATAGGTAGAGCTAGCGAGAAGCTAGAAGAGAGTATGCCTCTCGTAGACGAAGCGAAAGAGTAGACAGTAGAGGGAATCCTAGGCAAGAGAGCTATAAAGAGTAAGGTGTTCTACTTAGTAAAGTAGAAGGACTAGCCTAACGAGTTTAATAGCTAGGAACTAGAGGACAATTACGCGAATATAGGCGAGCTAATCGCCGTATACGAGTCGTAGCTAAGGGCGCCCGAGAAGGGTCGTAGAAGGCATAAGCAGCAGGGCATATAAGTAGATAGACTATATAAGCACAGAAATTAGTCTAAGGATAGACTCCTTATCTAGGGCAATACATTTAATAAAGCACTACGCTTACGCTAGCTATACGGGTATCGACCTAAACGCTATTAACTCCTATGCTATACGTAAGGCCTTATAAGGGCGCGTATCTAGCTCGTATACGCCTACCCGTTACTCTTTACCCTTATTCCTATCCTTAAAAAACTCCTCTCTAGCTATAATCCTATCGGACAAGATAGTCGACTCGCCGTTACTACGTATAATCTAAGTATATTAGTTGTAGGCCGGACGTAGGAGCGACGTAGAAAACACACCTCCTAACCTATAGCTACTAGGGTAGTTAAAGTCCTCCTAATCTTCTAGAGCTTAACTACCTTCTCCTAGTCGAGCGTACTATATATAGCGCTAACGTAGCTCGTACGAGGCGTAGACGCCTCGCTAGTGACCTTGTTCTTATTAGTATAGTATGCCTTTAGCAAGTCCAGAAAATCCTTAAGGGCCTAGTTATAGGTAGTGTGACCGTTGGGTCGGGGTTAAGGGGTCGTACTAAACCTAAAAGAGTTATATTACCCTATTGTTTTTTCGTGGGTTTTTCGTGTTAAAACGCGATTTCTCGTATTAAATGAATTATTATCTTAATAAAAATTATATCATTAGAATCCCTATAAAATTCTCTATATTTTATATATATAAATTGATTACGTAATATGATTCTCTGATTTTTAAACTAGGTTCAAAAACTTTGATAGCTATTTCAAAAATACTAGAGTTATATTACGTAAGCATGCTATATATTATTAAATGCGCGTTTTTTTATAGATTATTTTAGACAATCCAATTTTAAAAAAAAATTCATTTTGAAAGAGTTATTATAGAAAAAGAGCAAAAATCCCGCAAAAATTTCAGATTTTGAAGTTCCTGACCTCAACCCAATAGTTACACTACTTCGCGCTCTATAGGCGCTACGATAGCGCTGCGGTAGGGCAGTGACGGGTAAGCGTCGATTAGAAGGAGAGAAGAGCTTAGTTACGCTCCTTAGCTAAGCCCTTAGAGTTTACTAACTTCGAGTTGTTAACCTTGTCTACGGCAGCTACCTTACGTACCGCCGGCAACTCGTTAGCCTTCTATAAGTGCCTCGACCTGTATTCTAGCTTAATGTAACTAGTTTTACTGTAGCCGTAGCACTTAGCATTCTTCTTCTATTTATTAGAGAGGGTACCTTGCCCTCTAGCCTTTTTAGTAGGCGGGTCGGCGGCGTTACGCTCGTGCCGAGCCCGTTAGCTGCTACCGAACTAGGGGTAGTATCCCCCCCGAGAGCTATTACGACTACTACGCTTACGTAGGTAGTCGGCTTCGTCTTCGTGTACGGTACGCTTACTACTAGCATAGTCTATAGACTCGATACGCGAGCCTAGGGATACTAGTTCTTAGCGTATAGCCGGGATAGCATAGTGCTTAATGATCGTAGTACGTAGCGTAGGCTACAACTTAGCGAGGAGATAGTATACTCTTTACTCCTCGGAGTAAGAGGCTAGTTGCTCCTCTATAGTAGTAAGTTCCGAGGCAAAAGCCTAGATAGACTAGCCTTTACGTTATTAGGCCCCCTCGTATACGAGAGTTACACGTACTCCCCGGTTAATAGGATCGTCTACCGCGTCCTATACGAACTAGCGAAATTACTCCTACGTGTAGCCTTCTAGGTTATCTACGTAGTAGCGGTAATACTACGTCTTATCCGGCTCGCCTACGAGGAATATAACTCTATAAAGTACCTTCTAGTAATCGGTAGAGTAAGCCTCGGGGGCTAGTACAAAGATAACCTCGAGATCCTTTAGGAAGGACCTCGCCTCTTTTAGAGTCTTACTCTAGTAGAGGCGAGGTTCTTTTAGTCGAGGTCGCCTAGAGGATAGCCTCGCGAATAGCCCGTCGCCGCTACGTACGCTCTATATACTAGCTTCGCTTACTGTAGGCTCCGTAGAAGCGCGCGGGCCGCGGTCGAAGCTCCCGTAGTAGTATCCTACATCGCGTACGCAATGTATTTACTTAATCTCTTCTTCGAGGCTTTAGGCCTCGAGTTCTAGCTCTAAACGCTCGCGCTTATCGCGTAGGCGTAATAGCCGCTCCGCGAGGGTCTCCTCGACATCTAGGGGAGTCTACTCGATAGAGTTAGTCTCGGTGATATCGACGACGCGAGGCGCTTACGCCTCGCCGATGGGGTTCTAGTTGTCTATAGGGTCTAATAGATTACGACCGTAGGTTAAGCAATTAGAACTATTAGTGCCTTGTATTAAAGCTACGTATATCGCAATGTAGAGAACGCCTAACTAACCGAACAGTCCGTTAGTAGTAGAACTAATTGCTGTTTAGTCCTCGGCATAAGCGCTACGCAGGATATCTGTGTACGTTACGTAGGCAGGACTAGCCGCTACTAAGTGTCGCCCTAACGTTATACCCTTACAACTAGATCTATAAGGACGGTAACTACATAAACAATTAATGCATAAAGCAACATGTAGAGTTACGTCCTCTAAAGAATGCTAGTAAGAAGGGCAATTGTAGAAAAGCCTTAGTAACAGCTATCGATAGCAATAGTACAACAAATGACGATAACTCGACTATCTCTAGAATAGTTATACTAATTATCGCAAGTACACAGGTCGCTTCTGCCGGTTAATCACTACACTAGAACACTGTTATATACGACAGCGGATTAGCTCTATACATATTTAATGACCGTAAGCTGTTTACTAACCTCCGTAAACTCGACAAGCCTATCGAATTCGATTAAGTAGTAAGCGTAAGCTCAATTTAGTAGTAAGGAGATGTTAAGCTTAACATTAGCCTCGGCAATAGTAAATAGAGTAGTATTACCCTCCGAGATGTACTTTACTCTCTAAAATTAGCATTTAATCTCGTTTCCTCCGGCCGTATCTTCCGTAAGGCCGGCATTTAGCATGATTATCTAAACTAGCGACTAGTTCGTAATTCCGAACTGTTTATACACTCTAAAATCTGATCACGACTAGCAAGATAGAAGGTCAATTGCGTCTATTCGTCAAGATATCGAGACTTAGAAAAGAAGAAGAGAAAGCTAGTGTACAAAGCACGCGTGATATCGAGGGCGGAGCGGCCGGAAGCCCGGGCCGCGACGCCGAGATCACGTGACCAAACTAAACTAGGCCCCAACTAAATCCAGTTCGTATCTATCTCGCATCACTACCCCCCCTCTTAAAGGCGTTTGCCCTTAAACGCTAATGTACATTATCCGTTAATCTATTTCGGCCTTGGTTTATCTATGTAAGAGTCTAGGTAGTCGCGTAGCACGTTAGCTGCTCCTTTGAGGTTGTCGATTGGCCACTAGGTAAGATCTTCCGGATATCTCTTCTAGCTTACACGAGCGACTAGTTTACCGCGTAGCATCCGTATGTCAATTATATCGTCTACTTCGTATTCCTCTTTACCCTCGACCTCGATCGGCAGTAGCTCTTCGAAGGACTAGCTAGGTAAAGGGTTGTCCGGATGTTTAGTGAGTAGGTCGGCGTAGAACATAGGGTGAATACGGCGTAAAGCGACCGGTAGATCTAGTTTATACGACAGGGGTGATCGCTTTTCGAGTACCTTATAAGGACTAACCCTCTTTAGCAATAGCTTAGGATTGCCGTGTAGGTAGAGGTTCTTTGTCGATAACTACACTATGTCACTAACCTTGAATTCGATTAGTAAGCGGTGCTTGTTCGCTTGTTCCACTATGCGTAATTAGGCGACGGTGAGGTTTTTCTTAGCGATCTCTAAACCTTCTTCTAGCTACTTGGCTAGGGCACGGATATTAGTCTCATTTAGCTTAGCTCTCGTCGATAGTGCATCGGCAGGCGGCTAAAAGCTAAGTCTTGGCTTATACCCTCTAGTAACTTCGAACGGTAATAGCTTAGTGCTTTCCGATAGGTTAGCATTAGCGGAGAACTCTGCTACTAGAAGGATAAGGGTCTAGTTGCTAAAACGTGCAGCGTAAGAGCAGATAACTCGTTCGAACTCCCGGTTCATGACCTCTAACTAGCCGTCTATTTAGGGGTAGCCGGCGGTAGATAGCTTAGCTATAATCTTTAGGATCTAGTAGAACCGCTTCTACACGTCGCTAACGAACTAAGAGCCGCGGTCGGAAGTAATGCTATCGGGTAACCTATGTAGTTTCTACACGTAAAAGAACAATAGCTTAGCGGTCTCGAATGCCGAGGTACCTTCCTTTCTAGAGAAGCAGGGGATTAGGTGTCGTTCTTTGCTTAGGCGGTCGACAACACATAACACCGCGTTGCAGCTGTCTACTAAGGGTAGACCGGTGACGAAGTCCATCGTAATATGCTACTAGGGCTTCTCCGGAATAGGCAGCGGTAAGAGTAGGCCGGCAGGAAGGCCGTAGCGAGCCTTTAATCGTTTATAGTTGTAGCAATAAGCAATAAACCTCTTAACGATATTATCATAACTAGGGATATAAAAGGTTGTTTTAATTATAGCTGCCGTCTTAGTAGCTCCGGCGTGTGCGTAGTCCTTTAACGTATACACCTCCTAGATGACCTTAGTAACTATCGACATAGGCACGAATAGTCGACTAGCGTACTATAACATCCCTTTGCTAATAGTGACATCGGTCGGCGGCAGCCATTTCCTCTTTAGGAAGGCCCCTATTATATAGTAGATACCTCGAGCGGACTCGAACTTAGTGTCTTATAGGTTGGCTTTAGCTACTTCTTCGAAAAGGGGTGAAGGCTCTTCTATAGCCGAGATAGGGGCGACATAGGCCGGCTCGCGAGGCGAAATAGGCGTCTATTTTAGTGACGAACTAAGTGTTAAAATGGACTGCGAAATAGGCGGCGAACTAGGTCCTAGTTCGGTAGCTAAACTAGACTACGAACTAGATCGCGAACTAGATTACGAACTAGACTTTAGTTCAGCTCGGAGTAGTAATCTAGTTCGGATACGACCTAGACTCAGTTCATCGATAATACGCAGATCGAGCACCTTATACGGCAGAAGCGTCTAGCGTAGATTAGGGTCTTCCTTTAAGCGTAGCACATCTCCGTTCCTTCTAGTAAGTGCGTCTGCTTTACTATTAGCGGCGCTAGGTCGGTATATGATCTTAAAGTTAAATTACGCAAGGTGGAGGGCCTAGCGTACTTAACGGCGTAAAAGCTTTTAAGTCCTCATGAAATACATAAGGGATTAGTAATCGGTGAGGACGTAGATAGCCTTGTCGGATTAAGTGCTTATAAGCTCAGGGGTCCACTCCTTAAAGGCTTAGACGATAGCTAGTAGCTCTTTGTCATAGATAGCGTAGTTGCGTTCGGCTTCACTTATGGACTTACTAAAAAAGGCGACGGGCCGGAGGACGTCGTACTCGTCGTACTACGACAGGATCCTAGCGGTAGTAGTATCGGAAGCATCGGTCTCGACGACTATCTGCTTTAAGCGATCGAAGTACGCGAGGATAGGTACGCTCGTAACGGCGTGCTTTATGCGGTTAAATACGGCGGTGCATTTATCGTTCTAGGGTAATGCGTCCTTCTTAAGCAGGTCATTCAGAGGCTTAGCGATAGTACTAAAACCCTTGATAAAGCGGCAGTAGTAGCTGTAGAAACTAATAAAGCTCCTTACTTACGTGGTATTGCCAGGGGCCAGCTACTTCTAAGCTTTAATAGCTTCTACCTTCTTAGGGTCCATCCGGACTCTATCTCGGCTAACGATAATGCCGAGGTACTTTACCTCCGTAAGGTAAAACTCGCTTTTCTTAATGTCGGCGTTTAGGCCTAACTCGCGGAGTCGCTAGAGCACTAGTTTAATGTGCTCGGCGTGCTCTCGCCGGGTGCCGTCGGTGTAAATTAGGATGTCGTCTAGATAGATCGACACGAAGCGTTCTAGCATGTCGACGAAGTTGTGATTTATGAACCTCTGCCACACGGCGGGGGCGTTAGTAAGACCGAAAGGCATCACTAGCTATTTGAAGTTGCCTATACGTGTAGAGAAAGTAGTAAGGTCCTCACTGTCGACGGAGTTACGGAGACAGTAGAAGGCTTAGCGGATATCGATCTTACTGAACCACTTAGCCTTACTTACGCGCGTAAGTGTTTCTTCGATAAGCGGCAGCGGATAGACGTCTCGTTTAGTGACCTCGTTAAGGCCGCGGTAATCGACATAGAGGCGGAGTCCTCTATTCGGCTTACGGACGAAAAGGATAGGTAATAAGTAGCTAGCCGAGCTTAGTGTAATAAAACCCTTGTCGAGATGTTCCCGAATGAACTCTTCTACTATATTAAGCTCTTTAGGGGATAGGCGGCGTAAAGGTTCAGTACGCGGTAGCTTAGCGCCGTCCTTTAGGGTAATACAGTTGTCGAAATCCGGTCGATGTAGCGGCAGAGTGTTAGATTGCTCTTTAGAGAAGACGTCGGCAAACTCACGCAACTCCTCTAGTAGAACGACTAAGGGGTCTAGTTCCGGTTTAGCGGCTATACGGCGGTAGTCCTTAATATCCTTCACAGAGATCGCGAACACCTCGTGTTTACGGTATTTAGCTTAAGAGGCAAAGGCAGCGGCGCCAATAAAGGCGATAAGCGGTCCATCTTACTTAGCCTCACTTACGTAGGCAGGTACGTAAGAGAACTTGTGCATTAGCTAAGTGCTATAGGAGACTAGCTTAAACTCCCCCTAATTTAGCTTAAAATTCGACCTAAGAGCTAGTGGTCGATATGGTCTATCTCGTCCTAATTTAGCAGCCGAAATGGTATCTATTTCGCGAGCCGAACTAGGGACGAACTAGTTCCGAACTAAAATAGGTCCCTTTCCGGAATAAGCACCTTTAATTAGCTACGGCTACTGCCGCTTAACGACAGTCAGTGAAAACTCTTCTTTATATGTGACTTCGCCGTGTTCGTAGTCGATATTAGCCTTGTTAGCCTTAAGCTAGCCGAGGCCGAGGATAATGTCGAAACGGCCGATATCTATAATGCGGAAGGTAGTAAGGGTGTTTAGCTTGCTAGAAACAGTAGTAGTAAGGGGGACGCTGTGAGTAACTTGTTTAGTTAGAACACCGTTATAGGCCTAGAGCTAAATAGGGCTAGCTAACGCCACGGGGCAGCCGAAAGTCTTTAGCTTGTCGAGAACGTTGTAGTTAACCGCGGCGCCGATAAGCGCGCTAGTGTCGATAAAGGCTTAAAGAGTAATAGTTCGTTTATAGTTATAGGGGTCGTAGATAGTAATAGGAGTCATGATAGCGGTAACGTTGTAAGTGACGACACTATTTAGCGTTTATACTCCTCCGGATCTATCTCGAATAGCCCTTATTCTACTAGAGGAGGGGACTTATTCTCCGGCTGCTCGTTTCCCTAGTCGGACTAGTTAGCTAACTCGTAATCCATCTCGGGGTCGAACTAGTTCTAAACTGAATCTAGTTCGTAGGCCGAACTAGAATCGGCTTCTAACTCGGCTATACGGTGCTAAAGCTACTATATCTCCTCTATAGCGCTAATAGCGCGAGGGGGACGAGTAGTAGCGTAAGCAGCCTTCTTAGAGGCGCTAGCTATACACTTCGGTGCGATATAGCCTAGCTTACCGCATACGAAGCAGACGAGTGTTTAGGGTAGGCGGAAAGGCTACGAAGCACCTCCGGCGATAGAGCAGTAAGTAGCCGGAGCGGCAGGCGTAGAGGTTAAGTAAGGCACGCGAGTTAGAGCGCTAGCGACGCGAGTCATAGCTGTTACGGGGCGTAGAGCCTAAGTACGCTTAGCGATGAGGTTGTTCTAACGGATGCTACGGTCGGTAGCGCGAGCTATAGTAATAAAGGCGGCGAGGTTATCGGGGTGAAAGTTAACCAGGGCATTACGCAGCTCGGCGGATATCTTCTAACGGATTTAGTATAGCTACTCTTCTTCGGCGATGTTAGCGCGAAGAGCGTACTTATTAAACTCGCCGATAAAGGAGTCGAAGGTATTATTACGCTAAAAGAGGCTAGCGAATTAGATACGCGTAGTAGCCCTACGGTCGGGGTCCTTATAGCGCTAAGCTAAAAGGGCAAAGACCTCGTTAGCGCTAAGGATCGCACCGCGAGCCGCGTCTATAACGAGGGTATAAGCGTCTCCTAAGAGGCGCGAGTAGAGATAGGCGAACTTATTAACCTTCGTAGAGTAACGGTCTGCATTAGAAAGAAGCTTATTCTACATCTAGTGCTTAAAGACATCGAACTATTCTAGTGTGCTGTCGCTAAAAACGGCGGGGTCTAGTAGCTTCTCTAACAAGGGAGGGCCGCGTATAGAAGGGGTCGGTATGCTACGTCCTATCTTAGCCTTAAGACGGTCTAGTTCGGCCTTAAGCTCTTAGACCTTAGCCAAGTGACGGGCGGCTTAGGCAGTAGCGCCGTCGGCGTAGGTCTAAGATGCATCTAGTTCGGCTTAGATGTCACCGACCTAAGCCTATATAGTACTCACTTGTGTAGTCTACTTGTTATAAGAGGATTCGACGTAGTCGAACACGTCCCTTAGTGCCTAAATGCTATGCTCTTCCTATAGCTTACTAAGGAGTACAGCGTCGGGGAGAGTAAATAGATCGTAATAGGGTAAACTAATAGGAGCGTTGTTATAGTCGGAGGTAGGTTGTAGTAGCTTGCTTTAGCGGCGCTCTTCGTCGCCGGGGTTAAGTCGAGCCATAGCTCGGTGAGGTTAGTCGTGAATATAGTAAAAGTCAACGTATAACAAAGGGGATATCTGAAAATTTAGCCAGCGGCCTGCTTCCTTCTTAAGTCGTCGGTGACTCGACTTATTGCCTTCTTCTTATGTCTTTAGTATTCGTAGTATTAACCTATGCGGCGGCAGCGAGGATCTATTACAGTATACGCGGGAACTACGATCGTAATGCTTCTTCTTCTTCGTGACTTCTTCGGTTCTTCGTAAGTAGTTGTTAGTAGTTACGCGAGCAGCAGGATAGCTAGATATTTCGATAGCTCCGTCGCTCGGTCGCAGGGGTTACGAAGTCTCGATATAGTGATTACGACTAGCAAGATAGAAGGTCAATTGCGTCTATTCGTCAAGATATCGAGACTTAGAAAAGAAGAAGAGAAAGCTAGTGTACAAAGCACGCGTAATATCGAGGGCAGAGTAGCTAGAAGCCCGGGCCGCGACGCCGAGATCACGTGACTAAACTGAACTAGGCCCCAACTAAATCCAGTTCGTATCCATCTCGCATTAAAATCAGTCGGGACGTTGTCGTTATCCTCGGCGTTACGAATATACGTAACGATAACCTTATAAAGACTTTCCTCTCTTCCGCCGCGATAGTAGTACTAGTAGTAGTCTCCGAGACTTAACGCTAGCACTAGCGCCTCGGCTACGTTAGATTAAAGATCCTTTAGTTTACTAAGTAACTAGTAAAGGGCCTTAAGAAAGTAATTACCTCCGAGCTCTGCTACTACGAAGTATATAAGCTAGTAAAATCTTAGCGTATCGTCTCTTATAAACCGAGAATTACTCCTCTAGCCGCCCTTAACGAGGTCTATATTAACCTCTATAGTCTAATTACTCTACGCAGTTTTAAGGGCCATCTTTATAGCTAGCTCTATACCGACGCTATAACTCGTAAACGATAGTCTATTCTCCTTAAGACAAAGGACGAGTCGATTAGCGAGCACTAGCGCTAGTTAATCTTTATAAGCACTTAATTCGGCAAGATACCGCGAAAAACCTTCTCCGATTAGGGCACGGAGCTAATTAATTACGCTACACGCTAATTTAACACCTCTAGAGGCACTAAGATGCTTACTTCTACTACCTACACCCTAGAGTAAAACGGAACGGCTAAATTAGCTAACAAGGTGATCATTACGCGTGCGTAGTGTGACCGTTAGGTCGGGGTTAAGGGGTCGTACTAAACCTAAAAGAGTTATATTACCCTATTGTTTTTTCGTGGGTTTTTCGTGTTAAAACGCGATTTCTCGTATTAAATGAATTATTATCTTAATAAAAATTATATCATTAGAATCCCTATAAAATTCTCTATATTTTATATATATAAATTGATTACGTAATATGATTCTCTGATTTTTAAACTAGGTTCAAAAACTTTGATAGCTATTTCAAAAATACTAGAGTTATATTACGTAAGCATGCTATATATTATTAAATGCGCGTTTTTTTATAGATTATTTTAGACAATCCAATTTTAAAAAAAAATTCATTTTGAAAGAGTTATTATAGAAAAAGAGCAAAAATCCCGCAAAAATTTCAGATTTTAAAGTTCCTGACCTTAACCCAACAGTTACACTACGCATACGCGCTACTTTATGATCGAGTCTAGTCTACTAATGGAGTTTTAGCCTCTAGCCATCGAGTACTCGGTATACGTTACTAATAGAATTATTAATCTCCGAACTAGTAAAGTACTATACTAGTACTTCCTCGAGAGTTTTTAGTAAGCTACTCTAATAGATTAGATTAACCTTAGCTACCTTAAACGCTTTAGCTATAAGGCCTATTTACACCGGTAGCTACCTCCGACCTTAAAGTTCGAGCCTCGCTCCTTTATAGGTTAGTTTATAAGATTTCAGGGTGAATTATCTACTAATTACTTAATCCTTGGCTAGCTTAACGGAACTCCGTAGCTAAAGTACTCGCTACACGTACAATTCGACGAGTCTACCGTTTTCCGTAACTATACAGTAGAAAGCCTTACTTAACAGCGGATCGCCGAATAGCTAGTATTTAACTACTAAGGCTTATATTAGCTTCCTCCTTAGTGTAATAGTAGTATGTAGCAACGTATAGAGCTAAGCTATCTATAGGCTAGATAGGTTAATAAACTAATAGCTACCTTCGTTCGAAATAGCCGGAGGCTATGTAGATATACTATAGAGAGCCTACGTTACGTAACGGGACTATCCTAGCTCCGTAGGACCGAGCTTCCCCTTATAACTATCCCCCCCTTTACGGCTACTACCTTTAGTAGCTGTCCGTCTCTTAAGCCGTTCTTTGCCGTATTCGGTAATCGTAACTATAAAGGTAGTAAGTATTCTCTTTATTAACTAGGGGAACACTTAGTCTATGTTATTTCTTTGTTTAACTTATCTAATATCCGTCCTTAGTAACCTCGTTATTTACGAGGCTATAGTCCTTTATTAGTAGCTTCACCTCGAAGTAGTGCTAGCCTTACTACTAGTTCGCGACATGTGCCGGCGTTCGTTCGGTATCCGTATAGTAGCTATATAGCTCCGGTGCGCTAGCGATCGGCGTATATATAACCGCATTTCGACCTCTATAACAACAACTTCCATAGCGACGACACTTCTAAAACTTTAACCCGCTACTCGCTTTATTAATGCGTTCTTTATTGTCGACTAATATATTATCCTCGTACTTTATACTTCTCTTTCTTCGTTAAACCTCTTAGCGCTTACTTTTCTTGCCGCCGTCTAGCTCCCTACTTCGTTAAATATCTTCGTTTTATTAATTAGATATCTTTAGTTATAGCTAGCTCCGATTCTCATGTTTACTCTTATAAGCGCTACGCTTACGTAGTTAAAGATAACCTCGTTAGTAAGTCTATAGCACCTATACAATAAGGCTACGGTATACTAACGTAGGTAGACACTACTTACGATAGCGCGCCTAGCAAGGCGTGCTCCTATTACAAGAAGATAAGGTAGGCTTACCGCCTAATCGACGACCCGGCGCTATAGAACTTAGTCGATGCGGCGTACGCCGCCTTTATAAAGGTAGATCGACATCGTCTAGATCCTACTAAGACTCGCTCGGTAAATAAGAAGTCCGAGCTAGATATAGAGGCTACGGTAGTATAGTCTACGATTCGGTTATACCGAATTACTAGTAGTTAAGCTACTACTCTACTAGACTTATCCGCGTTGTCGAGGGACGCTCTAATACGTATATAAGTCGACGAAATCTAGCGCGTACGTCTTACGCTCGAGGAGAGCGTAGGCCTCTTCCGCTCTGTAAGTGTAACGTCTAGTATTACTAGTGCCTTGCTAATCGTATGTAGTACTTATCTAGTTCTACTCCGCTTTCTACCTTCTCCTTTTCTACTCCGCTATTATCGACACTCCGTAAGCGTTCTATACTAGCTCTGTAAGAGGAGACTCCTCTTACTAAGAAATCTAAGACTACGACGCCTAAGAAGATAGCGACGCTAAAGTCTAAGACTATAGTTAATCACGACTAGCAAGATGGAAGGTCAATTGCGTCTATTCGTTAAGATATCGAGACTTAGAAAAGAAGAAGAGAAAGCTAGTGTACAAAGCACGCGTAATATCGAGAGCGAAGCGGCCGGAAGCCCGGGCCGCGACGCCGAGATCACGTGACTAAACTGAACTAGGCCCTAACTAAATCCAGTTCGTATCCATCTCGTATTACTACCCCCCCTCTTAAAGGCGTTTACCCTTAAACGCTAATGTATATTATCCGTTAATCTATTTCGGCCTCGGTTTATCCATGTAAGAGTCTAGGTAGTCGCGTAGCACGTTAGCTACTCCTTTGAGGTTGTCGATTAGCCACTAGGTAAGATCTTCCGGATATCTCTTCTAGCTTACACAAGCGACCAGTTTACCGCGTAGCATCCGTACGTTAATTACATCGTCTACTTCGTATTTCTCTTCACTCTCGACCTCGATCGGCGGTAGCTCTTTGAAGGACTAGCTAGGTAAAGAGTTGTCCGGATGTTTAGTGAGTAGGTTAGCGTAGAATATAGAGTGAATACGGCGTAAAGCGACCGGTAGATCTAGTTTATACGACAGGGGTAATCGCTTTTCGAGTACCTTATAAGGACTAACCCTCTTTAGCAATAGCTTAGGATTGCTATGTAGGTAGAGGTTCTTTGTCGACAACTACACCATGTCACTAACCTTGAATTCGATTAGTAAGCGGTGCTTGTTCGCTTGTTCTACTATACGTAATTAGGCGACGGTGAGGTTTTTCTTAGCGATCTCTAAACCTTCTTCTAGCTACTTAGCTAGGGCACGGATATTAGTCTCATTTAGCTTAGCTCTCGTCGATAGTGCATCGGCAGGCGGCTAAAAGCTAAGTCTTAGCTTGTACCCTCTAGTAACTTCGAACGGTGATAGCTTAGTGCTTTCCGATGGGTTAGCATTAGCGGAGAACTCTACTACTAGAAGGATAAGGGTCTAGTTACTGAAATGTACAGCGTAAGAGCGGATAACTCGTTCGAACTCCCGGTTTATGACCTCTAACTAGCTGTCTATTTAGGGGTAGCCGGCGGTAGATAGCTTAGCTATAATCTTTAGGATCTAGTAGAACCGCTTCTACACGTCGCTAACGAACTAAGGGCTACGGTCGGAAGTAATGCTATCGGGTAACCTATGTAGTTTCTACACGTAAAAGAACAATAGCTTAGTAGTCTCGAATACCGAGGTACCTTCCTTTCTAGAGAAGCAGGGGATTAGGTGTCGTTCTTTACTTAGGCGGTCGACAACATATAACACCGCGTTATAGCCGTCTACTAAGGGTAGACCGGTAACGAAGTCTATCGTAATATGCTGCTAGAGCTTCTCTAGAATAGGCAGTAGTAAGAGTAGGCCGGTAGAAAGGCCGTAGCGAGCCTTTGATCGTTTATAGTCGTAGTAATAAGCAATGAACCTCTTAACGATATTGTCACAACCAGGGATATAAAAGGTTGTTTTAATCATAGCTACTGTCTTAGTAGCTCCGGCGTGTACGTAGTCCTTTAACGTATACACCTCCTAGATGACCTTAGTAACTATCGACATAGGCACGAATAGTCGACTAGCGTACTATAACATCCCTTTGCTAATAGTAACATCGGTCGGCGGCAGCTATTTCCTCTTTAGGAAGGCCCCTATTATACGGTAGATGCCTCGAGCGGACTCGAACTTAGTGTCTTATAGGTTAGCTTTAGCTACTTCTTCGAAAAGGGGTGAAGGCTCTTCTATAGCCGAGATAGGGGCGACATAGGCCAGCTCGCGAGGCGAAATAGGCGTCTATTTCAGTGACGAACTGAGTGTTAAAATGGACTACGAAATAGGCGGCGAACTAGGTCCTAGTTCGGTAGCTAAACTAGACTACGAACTAGATCGCGAACTAGATTACGAACTAGACTTTAGTTCAGCTCGGAGTAGTAATCTAGTTCGGATACGACCTAGACTCAGTTCATCGATAATACGCGGATCGAGCACCTTATACAGTAGAAGCGTCTAGCGTAGATTAGGGTCTTCCTTTAAGCGTAGCACATCTCCGTTCCTTCTAGTAAGTACGTCTACTTTGCTATTAGCGGCGCTAGGTTAGTATATAATCTTAAAGTTAAATTACGCAAGGTAGAGGGCCTAGCGTGCTTAACGGCGTAAAAGCTTTTAAGTCCTCATGAAATGCATAAGGGATTAGTAATCGGTGAGGACGTAGATAGCCTTATTAGATTAAGTGCTTATAAGCTCAGGGGTCCACTCCTTAAAGGCTTAGACAATAGCTAGCAGCTCTTTGTCATAGATAGCGTAGTTGCGTTCGGCTTTACTTATAGACTTACTAAAAAAGGCGACGGGCCGGAGGACGTCGTGCTTGTCGTACTACGACAGGATCCTAGCGGTAGTAGTATCGGAAGCATCGGTCTCGACGACTATCTGCTTTAAGCGATCGAAGTACGCGAGGATAGGTACGCTCGTGATAGCGTACTTTATGCGGTTAAATGCAGCAGTGTATTTATCGTTCTAGGGTAATGCGTCCTTCTTAAGCAGGTCATTTAGAGGCTTAGCGATAGTACTAAAACCCTTGATAAAGCGGCGGTAGTAGCTACAGAAACTAATAAAGCTCCTTACTTATGTGGTGTTACTAGGGGCCGGCTACTTCTAAGCTTTGATAGCTTCTACCTTCTTAGGGTCTATCCGGACTCTATCTCGGCTAACGATAATGCCGAGGTACTTCACCTCCGTAAGGTAAAACTCGCTTTTCTTAATGTCGGCGTTTAGGCCTAACTCGCGGAGTCGCTAGAGCACTAGTTTAATGTGCTCGGCGTGCTCTCGCCGGGTGCCGTCGGTGTAAATTAGGATGTCGTCTAGATAGATCGACACGAAGCGTTCTAGCATGTCGACGAAGTTGTAATTCATGAACCTCTACTATACGGCGGGGGCGTTAGTAAGACCGAAAGGCATTACTAGCTATTTGAAGTTGCCTATACGTGTAGAGAAAGTAGTGAGGTCCTTACTGTCGACGGAGTTACGGAGACAGTAGAAGGCTTAGCGGATATCGATCTTACTGAACCACTTAGCCTTACTTACGCGCGTAAGTGTTTCTTCGATGAGCGGCAGCGGATAGACGTCTCGTTTAGTGACCTCGTTAAGGCCGCGGTAATCGACATAGTAGAGGCGGAGTCCTCTATTCGGCTTACGGACGAAAAGGATAGGTAATAAGTAGCTAGCCGAGCTTAGTGTAATAAAACCCTTATCGAGATGTTCCCGAATAAACTCTTCTACTATATTAAGCTCTTCAGGGGATAGGCGGCGCAAAGGTTTAGTACGCGGTAGCTTAGCGCCGTCCTTTAGGGTGATACGGTTATCGAAATCCAGTCGATGTAGCGGCAGAGTATTAGATTGCTCTTTAGAGAAGACGTCGGCAAACTCACGTAACTCCTCTAGTAGAACGACTAAGGGGTCTAGTTCCGGTTCGGCGGCTATACGGCGGTGGTCCTTAATATCCTTTATAGAGATCGCGAACACCTCGTGTTCGCGGTATTTAGCTTAAGAGGCAAAGGTAGCGGCGCTAATAAAGGCGATAAGCGGTCTATCTTGCTTAGCCTTACTTACGTAGGCAGGTACGTAAGAGAACTTATGTATTAGCTAAGTGCTATAGGAGACTAGCTTAAACTCCCCCTAATTTAGCTTAAAATTCGACCTGAGAGCTAGTGGTCGATATAGTCTATCTCGTCCTAATTCGGCAGCCGAAATGGTATCTATTTCGCGAGCCGAACTAGGGACGAACTAGTTCCGAACTAAAATAGGTCCCTTTCCGGAATAAGCACCTTTAATTGGCTGCGGCTACTGCTACTTAACGATAGTCGGTGAAAACTCTTCTTTGTATGTGACTTCGCCGTGTTCGTAGTCGATATTAGCCTTATTAGCCTTAAGCTAGCCGAGGCCGAGGATGATATCGAAACAGCCGATATCTATGATACAGAAGGTAGTAAGGGTGTTTAGCTTACTAGAAACGGTGGTAGTAAGGGGGACGCTATAAGTAACTTGTTCAGTTAGAACACTGTTATAGGCCTAGAGCTAAATAGGGCTAGCTAACGCCACGGGGCAGCCGAAAGTCTTTAGCTTGTCGAGAACGTTGTAGTTAACCGCGGCGCCGATGAGCGCGCTAGTGTCGATAAAGGCTTAAAGAGTGATAGTTCGTTTATAGTTATAGGGGTCGTAGATAGTAATAGGAGTCATGATAGCGGTAACGTTGTGAGTAACGACACTATTCAGCGTTTGTACTCCTCCGGATCTATCTCGAATAGCCCTTATTCTACTAGAGGAGGGGACTTATCCTCCGGCTACTCGTTTCCCTAGTCGGACTAGTTAGCTAACTCGTAATCCATCTCGGGGTCGAACTAGTTCTAAACTGAATCTAGTTCGTAGGCCGAACTAGAATCGGCTTCTAACTCGGCTATGTAGTACTAAAGCTACTACATCTCCTCTATAGCGCTAATAGCGCGAGGGGGACGAGTAGCGGCGTAAGCAGCCTTCTTAGAGGCGCTAGCTATACACTTCGGTGCGATATGGCCTAGCTTGCCGCATACGAAGCAGACGAGTGTTTAGGGTAGGCGGAAAGGCTACGGAGCACCTCCGGCGATAGGGCGGTAAGTAGCCGGAGCAGCAGGCGTAGAGGTTAAGTAAGGCACGCGAGTTAGAGCGCTAGCGACGCGAGTCATAGCTGTTACGGGGCGTAGAGCCTAAGTACGCTTAGCGATGAGGTTGTTCTAACGGATGCTACGGTCGGTAGCGCGAGCTATAGTAATAAAGGCGGCGAGGTTATCGGGGTGAAAGTTAACCAGGGCATTACGCAGCTCGGCGGATATCTTCTAACGGATTTAGTATAGCTACTCTTCTTCGGCGATGTTAGCGCGAAGAGCGTACTTATTAAACTCGCCGATAAAGGAGTCGAAGGTATTATTACGCTAAAAGAGGCTAGCGAATTAGATACGCGTAGTAGCCCTACGGTCGGGGTCCTTATAGCGCTAAGCTAAAAGGGCAAAGACCTCGTTAGCGCTAAGGATCGCACCGCGAGCCGCGTCTATAACGAGGGTATAAGCGTCTCCTAAGAGGCGCGAGTAGAGATAGGCGAACTTATTGACCTTCGTAGGGTAACGGTCTACATTAGAAAGAAGCTTGTTCTATATCTAGTGCTTAAAGACATCGAACTATTCTAGTGTGCCGTCGCTAAAAACGGCGGGGTCTAGTAGCTTCTCTAACAAGGGAGGGCCGCGTATAGAAGGGGTCGGTGTGCTATGTCCTATCTCGGCCTTAAGACGGTCTAGTTCGGCCTTAAGCTCTTAGACCTTAGCTAAGTGACGGGCGGCTTAGGCAGTAGCGCTATTAGCGTAGGTCTAAGATACATCTAGTTCGGCTTAGATGTCACCGACCTAAGCCTATGTAGCACTTACTTATACAGTCTACTCGTTATAAGAGGATTCGACGTAGTTAAACGCGTCCCTTAGTGCCTAAATGCCATGCTCTTCCTATAGCTTGCTAAGGAGTATAGCGTCGGGGAGGGCGAATAGATCGTAATAGGGTGAACTAATAGGAGCGTCGTTATAGTCGGAGGTAGGTTATAGTAGCTTGCTTTAGCGGCGCTCTTCGTCGCCGGGGTTAGGTCGAGCTATAGCTCGGTGAGGTTAGTCGTGAATATAGTAAAAGTCAACGCGTAACAAAGGGGATATCTGAAAATTTAGCTAGCGGCCTACTTCCTTCTTAAGTCGTCGGTGACTCGACTTATTGCCTTCTTCTTATGTCTTCGGTATTCGCGGTATTAACCTACGTAGCGGCAGCGAGGATCTATTATAGTATACGCGGGAACTGCGATCGTAATGCTTCTTCTTCTTCGTGACTTCTTCGGTTCTTCGTAAGTAGTTGTTAGTAGTTACGCGAGCAGCAGGATAGCCAGATATTTCGATGGCTCCGTCGCTCGGTCGTAGGGGTTACGAAGTCTCGATATAGTGATCACGACTAGCAAGATAGAAGGTCAATTGCGTCTATTCGTCAAGATATCGAGACTTAGAAAAGAAGAAGAGAAAGCTAGTATACAAAGCACGCGTAATATCGAGGGCGGAGCGGCCGGAAGCCCGGGCCGCGACGCCGAGATCACGTGACTAAACTAAACTAGGCCCCAACTAAATCCAGTTCGTATCCATCTCGCATTAATAGTAGCTCCGGCTACGGAGGCTACTAAGACACTAGCTCGGAGAGTAATACTCTCTAGGATAACAAGGAAGACCTCTACTAAGGTAAGTACGACTCTAAAGACTACTAAGGTAGCATCCTTTCGCTCGCGACCACGAGCCGGTACCTAATTCGCTGTAGTAGCCCCTAATAAGGGGACTACCCTTTCCGACACTATAGTAGCCTCTAATAAGAGGACCTCCCCTTTCTCTTCTATTGTCCGTCGCTCTTTCTCCGACCTACGGGCTCGTCTAGCTTAATAGGACGACGTCGTTATAGAGGATAAAGATAAAGCCTCTACCTAACTCCGCCAGGAGACTACTAGGTCTCTATAAGTCTCCGCTGTTACTACCGCTCGCGAGAACGAGTATTAAATCCTTTTACTTATATAGCTATAAGAGGATGTATAGAATTACTACCTAGGTCGTCTAGCCGAGCTATAGCTACTAGACGCCGCTAACTCGTCTACCCGGGCTATTCTATCTACTCGTCTTACTATTATTAGAGATACTCTAAGGGACCTCGTGTCGCCTCGCGACCTAGCGAGGTTCGCGGAAACTACTTAGCGCCCTAGCGTACTCGTCCTAGTAGGCCTATCGGACATAGATCTAGATATACTAGCCGATAATCTAGAGGAGGAGGGGAACTTTAGGGAAGATCTAGTTACTTTATTATAGGCCCGCTACTTCGGTCGTTTAGTAGAGGAGAAGAGAAGTCGCTATAGAGGCGAGTAGGCTTAGGGGCTTATATAATTATATAGACTAATAGAACCCCTTTACCTATCTTATCTTAGGCGTATTCTCTTTATACCGTTACTATAGGTTCTCCGACCGATCTCCGCTTAATAGTCCGTAACGGCTTTAGTAGTATTATCTAGTACCTCCTTAGGTTCCTAGGTGGCTTTAGAAAGTAAGTATCCCTTCTAAAGTACCTTTAATATAGTCTATCCCTTCCGCTGATTATACTCTAGGATCCTTTCTACCTTATATTCTATACTATCGTTAATATTAATCGGTTCCGGGGAGAGGGGTACAGAGTCTCCGCAGCCCCTTACTAGTTCTAATAGTAACACATAGAATACATTATAGATGCGGGAGCCTTTAGGCAGATCTAAGCGGTACGCTTAGCTACCGACTCGATCTAACACCTTAAACAGTCTAAGGAACGTTAGTGCTAGCTTACGCTTAGCTACCTTTAGTCTTAGGTTCTTAGTCGATAGTAGAACTCGATCTCCGACATTAAATAACATAGCTTTATGTCTCTTGTCGTAGGCCTACTTCTACTACTCCTAGGCCTATCGCTAACGCTCTTCTAAGCTCTTTCTAAGATTTATAAGGGTCGCTACTCTATTATAAGTAGCCGGTACCCCCCTCAGTAGAGTCCGCTCTTAAGCTCTATTTAGATCCCCTACGGGGTCCTTACCGGAGTAACATTCGAGTAGAGACATGCCTAGCATGTATAAGGGGAAGCTCGGTCCTACGGAGCTAGGATAGTCCCGTCACGTGACGCAGGCCCTCCGTAGTATATCCGTATAGCCTCCGGCTATTTCGAACGAAGGCAGCTATTAGTTCCTTAACCTATCTAGCCTATAGATAGCTTAGCTCTATACGTTGCTACATACCACCATTATAGTTCTAATAGCTCCCTTTAGTCGTAGCCTATAGAGCTACTAACAATAAGTAATAACGATCGAGCAAATTCTACCTAACTAATAGGTCGAGTTAACGAGGCCGACGACGGCTACGAAGTCATCGAAATTCCATTAGGGCTAGAGTCCCTAATGGATAAGGATTCGCTAACACCTCTAGAGGTCGCCCTAGCTAGCGTTCTAGAGCAGTTTAGAAGCGAGATCTTCCGCCGTCTCGGGGAGGTCGAATCCTCTATACGAGACTCTAATCGCTATAGGGACGCCAGTGAGATACCGGCTAGACCCCGCGGCCTCACCGTATAGAGTGCCTCGACTCCCTCTAAGGAGACGGGCACCTATATAATACCCTTGAGACTAGCGGGCGCTACTATAGAGCCCCGCTGGGACCCCGAAGAGATGCCGTAGAGTGCGATTTACACACCGCTGCCCTATCGCCCTATGCTAGGCGGCATAGAGTTAAAGCCGAAAGATCCGGAAGAATATTAAGCGAAGATAATCACTGAGTTTAGACACTTCCGCCGGAGCCTAGAGGTAGCCTTCTTAGTGAAGCTAGATCACTTTACCTACTCGCTCTCGCGCGAGGTGAACTAGATTACCTACTCGATATAGTTCCTCGGCGATAGGCTTAAGGAGTCCTAGGATCGAAAGTACACCCTTAACAGTGTAAACTAGGCGTCTTTAACGTATTAGGGGACCTTCCTCGACTTCCTTAAGGACGCGGTTAAGGACCTAGTTAATCGACACATGAACGCCGTAATCGAATACTATAGTGCTCGTTAGAATCAAGGAGAGTTAGCCTAGAAGTTCGCTAACCGACTAGCTACCCTTAAAGACTAAGTTAACCCCCGTTACGGTAAAGAGCACCTAGCCTAACACTTTTTAGCTAAGCTCTACGCTAGTCTCTGGAACTAGATCCTTTAGGCCCCTCCGATCCTAGAAACGCGAGAAGAGCTAGTCACGCGTGCTACCATGTACGAGGGCCTTTCGAAGTCTTTAGATAAGGAGGCAAGGGAAACGCGGAAGTAGTGTGACCGTTAGGTTAAGGTCAGGAACTTCAAAATCTGAAATTTTTGCGGGATTTTTGCTCTTTTTCTATAATAACTCTTTCAAAATGAATTTTTTTTTAAAATTGGATTGTCTAAAATAATCTATAAAAAAACGCGCATTTAATAATATATAGCATGCTTACGTAATATAACTCTAGTATTTTTGAAATAGCTATCAAAGTTTTTGAACCTAGTTTAAAAATCAGAGAATCATATTACGTAATCAATTTACATATATAAAATATAGAGAATTTTATAGGGATTCTAATGATATAATTTTTATTAAGATAATAATTCATTTAATACGAGAAATCGCGTTTTAACACGAAAAACCCACGAAAAAACAATAGAGTAATATAACTCTTTTAGGTTTAGTACGACCCCTTAACCCCGACCTAACAGTCACACTACGCGGAAGCGTTACGGGGACCCTGCGGAGGGTGTTCGCGCGGCTCCGGGGGGTAAGCGTAGTAAATAAGATAACTGCGCTAGCTTTAGCTGTGCGTAAGTGCATCGTAACTATAGAGCATCCGGGGGACGTAATTAGGGCCCCCTAGAGAGGAGGCCGGAATCGAGGAGGCTAGTGCCGGACTAGGTCCGGTGCTATAACTACGGTAAGCGAGGCCACTTTTCTACCTCGTGCACGTAGCTACGTAAGCCGGGCTAGGAACCCGTAACGCGTATAGTAGGAGTAAGTAAACGTCCTCTCCTGTCTAACTAACTCCTCGAGGACGTGTCGGACGACCCCGAACGGGACCGCAAGAGGCCTATAGTCCTCCCGGCACGAACCTACGAAGGGATAGTATATACACTAGACAGTGAGGTTAGTATGTTAATGCTCTTAGACAATAGATCCGACGTTAATGTAATCGATCCTGCCTTCGCCCTTAAGCACAACTTAAAGCGTGTTAACGCCGAGCTCCCGCGGGTTAATAGCTTCTAGGGCCATCTAGTACATTGCTATAGCGCCTACGAGATCGAGCTACGCTTAACGGACGACACCGGCAAGACGCGAGAGTCGAAAGGCTTATTCTATGCTATAGAAATAAGCCCTCCTATCTTGCTCGGTTAGCCGTGGCATTTCGATTAGGGCGTAGTAGTAGATAGCCGTGCCGACTAATAGCGGTACGGTTATAACACCGCGTCTATATACGTCGTGAGCGCGCGAGAATTCTCTAACCTAGTCCTCGCGGGAAATTAAGGCTATACCCTCGTCTTGTCGGGCGTATATAACTCTATAGAGTATAGGGTACGGGGAGTAGCCGGAGCCTCTACGGAGCCTCTATAGAACCCCCTCGACGTACTACCCGCGTGCATCTCGGACTTTAAGGACGTATTTAACGTTAACTCTACCGAGATGAGGCCTACTAAGAACGTTTCCTATCCGATCGATCTCTAAGAGAGTAAGGAACCTCCCTTCCGACCTCTTTATAACCTCTCTACTACGGAGCTAGCGGAACTAAGGGAGTACCTAAAGGAGTCCCTAGAGAAGGGCTAGATCCGATATTCGGAGAGTCTAGCTAGCGCGCCGATCCTATTCGTGCTAAAGAAGGATAGAACGCTTAGACTATGTGTAGATTACCGCGGTCTAAACGCGATCACTATTAAGAACCGCTATCCTCTCCCCCTTATTAGTAAGACCCTCGATTAGCTCGGGGGAGCGGTAGTATACTCGAAGATCGACATAAAGGACGTATATCACTACATTCCGATAAAGGAGGGTAATTAGTAGAAGACAGCGTTCCGGACAAGATACGGCCACTTCGAATACATGGTTATGCTGTTTAGATTAACCAATGCACCTACTACGTTCTAAGCCTACATTAACAGGGCTTTAGTGGGGCTCGTCGACGTCTACTACGTCGTCTATCTTAACGACGTCCTTATCTATAGCGCGTCGGCAGAAGAGTATATAGAGCACCTACGGAAGGTGCTCGAGAGATTACGCTCGTTCGTGTTATACGCGAACCCGAAGAAGTGCGTATTTTTCTAGGCTAAGGTAGAGTTCTTAGGATTCATCGTCGGCACCGCGAGTGTATCGATAGATCCCCGCAGGGTCGCCGTAATTGCGGATTAGCCCCTGCCTAAGAATTACTACGACGTCTAGTAGTTCCTAGGTTTCGCGAACTTTTACCGGCGGTTTATTAAAGGATATTCCGCGATAGTAGCGCCGCTAACGTCGCTATTTAAAGGAGCGAAGAAGGGAAAGTAAACTACGCCATGGCGCTAGGGAGAGGCTTAGGCCAAGGCCTTTAAGGAAGTCCGTGAGGCCTTTATAAAGGCTCTAGTACTAAGGCACTATAATCCTACGGCGGAACTCCGCATAGAAACCGATGCGTCGAAATACGCATGCGGTAGTATGTTATCGCAGCTCTTTAATGAGGGCGAGTATAAGGAGTAGCACTCTATTACTTTCCTATCTCGTAAGCATCTACTAGTAGAGCAGAATTATAAGACGTATAATTAAGAGTTACTTGCAATCGTTAAGGGATTCAAGCATTAGCGATACTACTACGAAGGGTCTCTATACCCTATCCGCGTACTATCCGACTATAATAACCTAAGGTACTTCCTAACGACAAAGGAACTAAACGGCCGTTAAGTAAGATAGTGCGTATACCTCTAGAGATTCGATTTTGTTATCGAATATAGACCAGGGAAGACGAACCCTACTAATGCCCCGTCTCGTTGTCCGGACCTTATAGTAGACGACTAGGAAGAGACCGGTAGCTTGCCTACCTTACGGGCTAAGCTTAGGGCGATAATTCCCGTTAGTGTACCGATAGTAAGAAGAGTGTATATAGAAGTGTCTACGCACCTTAGTGTTATAACCCTAGAGGGGGGCGCGGGCCTAGAGATCCGTATTATATAACTGGCTTCGGACGCGAAGTAGCCCCGTAGGGACTCTATAGGAGTAGTAGACAGTCCGGGCGAAGAAGACGCTAAGGGTCCTAGGGGTAGTTCCTCGGATGCGTACTAGCCTAACTAGCCGGGAAGTAAGAAGACTAAGCGCAGGGAGGCATAGTTAGTTCGTGATAGCGTAATGCCGATAGCTATGCCTCGCGTCGCTGCTGTTTCGGCGACGTAGAATAAGTCTCCGTAGGCCGACAAGGTCGGCGATAAGCTAGTTTAGCTTATTAAAGAGTTGCAGTAGACCGATAGACTAGCTACTTAGAGAGCAACTAATCTAGAGAAGAGAGCTAATGGCGGTTCGCTATCGTGGCACCGGAAGGAGAGAGTGCTATATAAGGATAATGCCTTGTACGTACCCGTAGACGCGGCATTACGCGCGGAGTTGCTACGGAGACACTACGATCTCCTAGAGGCTGGCCATTTCGGCCGAGAGAAGACCTTAAAGCTATTGTTAAGAAAGTATTACTAGCCGGGGATGTACTACGACGTGGACGATTACGTTAAGACCTATATAGTGTACTAGACTCGGAAGGGACGTACCTACGCGCTGTATAGCGAGCTCTTGAGCTTGCCGATGCTAAAGGCTACTTAGAGAGAGCTAACCATAGATTTTATTACCGACCTCCCCCTAAGCAAGTACTGCGGTAAGGTATACGACGCGATCCTCGTAGTCGTCGATAGATTAACGAAAATAGTGCGCTACCTTCCCTGCTATAAGACTATTACCTCGGAACAGCTCGCTAAGCTGTTTTACGACGAGATCGTTTACGAATACGGGTTCCTAGAGAGTGTAGTCTCTAACTACGGAACTGTATTCACGTCGGCGTACTAGTAAACGTTCGCGTACTAGTTAAAGTTCGAGCGCCGGCTGTTAATAGCTTTCTATCCCTAAACAGATAGCTAGACAGAACGGTAAAACAGATCCCTGATTTAGTACATTCGATGTTATTACTCCGTGGACTAATCCGACTAGTCGCGATAGTTACGAATAGCGGCGTTCGCCGCTAATTCGTCGTAGAATGACATGCTAGGCATGTCCCTACTCGAATGTTACTCTAGTAAGGACCCCGTAGGGGATCTAAACAAGGCCCGAGGGCAGACCCTACCGAGGGGGGTACCGGCTACTTACGACAGAGTAGCGACCCTTATAAATCTTAGGAAGAGCTTAGAAGAGCGTTAACGACAGGCCTAGGAGTAGCAGAAGTAAGCCTACGACAAGAGACATAAAGCTATGTTATTTAATGTCGGAGATCGAGTCCTACTATCGACTAAGAACCTAAGACTAAAGGTAGCTAAGCAGAAGCTAGCACTAACGTTCCTTAGACTATTTAAGGTGTTAGATCGAGTCGGCAGCTAAGCGTACTACTTAGATCTACCTAAAGGCTCCCGCATCTACAACGTATTCTATGTGTCTCTATTAGAACCGGCAAGGGGCCGCGGAGACTCTATACCCCCTCCGGAACTAATTGATATTAACGATAACATAGAATATAAGGTAGAAAGGATCCTAGAGCATAATTAGCGGAAGGGATAGACTATGTTAAAGGTGCTATAGAAGGGATACCTACTTTCTAAAGCCACCTAGGAACCTAAGGAGGCACTAGATAATACTACTAAAGTCGTAATAGACTATTAGGCGGAGATCGGTCGGAGAGCCCGCGGTAATAGTACGAAGAGGACACGGCTAAGATAAGGCAGGTAAGGGGTTTCATTAGTCTTTACAATTATAAGCTACCTAAGCCTACTCTCCCTTACGACGAGCCGCCTCCTCCCCTACTAAACGACTAAACCGGCGGGACTACGACGAAGCTACTACTATAGGGTTAGAGGGTACGGTTCTCCTATTAGAGGCTACCGTAGTGTCGGAAGGGGCGGTCCCCTTATTAGGGGCTACCGCGGCGAATTAGGTACCGGCTCGTAGTCGCGAGCGAAAGGATGCCACCTTAGTAGTCTTTAGAGTCGTGCTTACCTTAGTAGAGGTCTTCCTTGTTGTCCTAGAGAGTATTACTCTCCGAGCTAGCGTCTTAGCGGCCTCCGTAGCCGGAGCTACTATAGTCTTAGACTTTAGCATCGCTATCTTCTTAGGCATCGTAGTCTTAGATTTCTTAGTAAGAGGAGTCTCCTCTTACGGAGCTAGTATAGAACGCTTACGGGGTATTAATAACGGCGGAGCGGAGAAGAAAGAAGCAGGGGGCGGAGTAGAACTAGACAAGTACTACATACGATTAGCAAGGCGCTAGTAACACTAGACGTTACACTTACGGAGCGGAAGAGGCCTACGCCCTCCTCGAGCGTAAGACATATACGCCGGATTTCGTCGACTTATACACGTATTAGGGCGTCCCCCGACAACGCGGATAAGTCTAGCAGAGTAGTGGCTTAACTACTAGTGATTCAGTATAACCGAATCGTAGACTATACTACCGTAGCCTCTACATCTAGCTCGGACTTCTTGTCTACCGAGCGAGTCTTAGTAGGATCTAGACAGTATCGATCTACCTTTACGAAGGCAGCGTACGCTACATCGACTAAGTTCTATAGCGCCGGGTCGTCGATTAGGCGGCAAGCCTACCTCATCTTCTTGTAATAGGAGCACGCCTTGCTAGGCGCGCTATCGTAAGTAGTGTCTACCTACGTTAGTACACCGTAGCCTTACTATATAGGTGCCGTAGACTCACCGACGAGGTTGTCTTTAACTACGTGAGCGCAGCGCTTAGTGTGACCGTTGGGTCGGGGTTAAGGGGTCGTACTAAACCTAAAAGAGTTATATTACCCTATTGTTTTTTCGTGGGTTTTTCGTGTTAAAACGCGATTTCTCGTATTAAATGAATTATTATCTTAATAAAAATTATATCATTAGAATCCCTATAAAATTCTCTATATTTTATATATATAAATTGATTACGTAATATGATTCTCTGATTTTTAAACTAGGTTCAAAAACTTTGATAGCTATTTCAAAAATACTAGAGTTATATTACGTAAGCATGCTATATATTATTAAATGCGCGTTTTTTTATAGATTATTTTAGACAATCCAATTTTAAAAAAAAATTCATTTTGAAAGAGTTATTATAGAAAAAGAGCAAAAATCCCGCAAAAATTTCAGATTTTGAAGTTCCTGACCTCAACCCAACGGTCACACTAGCAGCGCTTACAAGAGTAAACATGAGAATCGGAGCTAGCTATAACTAAAGATATCTGATTAATAAAACGAAGATATTTAACGAAGTAGGGAGCTAGACGGCGGTAAGAAAAGTAAGCGCTAAGAGGTTTAACGAAGAAAGAGAAGTATAAAGTGCGAGGATAATATATTAGTCGACAACAAAGAACGCATCAACAAAGCGAGTGGCGGGTTGAAGTTTCAGAAGTGTCGTTACTATAGAAGTTGTTGTTATAGAGGTCGAAATGCAGTCATATATACGCTAATCGCTAGCGCACTAGAGCCGTATAGCTACTACACGGATACCGAACGAACGCCGGCACATGTCGCGAACTAGTAGTGAGGCTAGCACTACTTCGAGGTAAAGCTACTAATAAAGGACTATAGCCTCGTAAACCACGAGGTTACTAAGGACGGATATTAGATAAGTTAAACAAAGAAACAACGTAGACTAAGTGTTCCCCTAGTTAACAAAGAGAATGCTTACCACCTTTATAGTTACGATTGCCGAATGCGGCAAAGAACGGCTTAAGAGACGGACAGCTACTAAGGGTAGTAGCCGTAAAGGGGGAGATAGTTATAAGGGGAAGCTCGGTCCTACGGAGCTAGGATAGTCCCGTCACGTGACGTAGGCCCTCCGTAGTATATCCGCACAGCCTCCGGCTATTTCGAACGAAGGCAGCTATTAGTTCCTTAACCTATCTAGCCTATAGATAGCTTAGCTCTATACGTTGCTACACACCACTATTACAGGGTCCTAGCGGGGCTCTATAGTAGCGCCTACTAGTCTTAAGGGTATTATATAGGTGCCTATCTCTTTAGAGAGAGTCGAGGCACTCCGTGTAGTAGTACTACGGAGTCTAGCCGGCGTCTCGCTAGCGTCCCTATAGCGATTAGAGTCTCGTATAGAGGATTCGACCTCCCCGAGATAGCGGAAGATCTCGCTCCTAAACTACTCTAGGACACTAGCTAAAGCGACCTCTAGAGGTGTTAGCGAATCCTCCTCTATTAGGGACTCTAGCCCTAATAGAATTTCGATAACTTCGTAGCTATCGTCGGCCTCGTTAACTTAATCTACTAGTCGGACAGAATTAGTGTGACCGTTAGGGCGGGGTTAGGGCGGCCTAAGGCCGCCCCTAGTACTAGTGCGGGGGCCGACCCCGTGTTAATAGCCCCGCGCCTTAGCCGCACAGGGTTAGCACTAGAGTCATCCGTAATAGCACTAGCACTAGCACCGCTCTAAGCTACATAAGCACTAGCACCGTACCGTGGTCACGTAATACTAGCACCGCTCTACTATAGGCACCGCGCCGAAACACGTTAGCACTTACGCTAGCACCGGGGTCGGACTATACTAAAGCACTACGCGAGGGCTAGGCTTTAAGACGACTCCACTATATCGTAGTAATATACGAGGTCTATAGTAGCGGCTTAGAGAAGAAATTTAATACTCTATTCTATGTAAAATTACATCTGCCTATTTCTTATAGTCCTTTCTCACGGCTTTATAGAGGAGAGCTCTCACTAGTTAGAAAAATTAAGCGGGCGGTACTTGTCGTAGTATTTCCTAGTAAGCGTAGAGTCTTTAGCGAATATAGTGACACGCTTAGCATAGATAGCGTTAAGGCAGCAGTCTACCATAGTTATAAGATGTTAATTAGGATGATCTTCTATAAATCACTATTAGGTCGTAATTATACATAAGGGTTAATGATTAATAACTTTTACTTCTCTCTAGTATCCTTTAACTACCGTGACTTTAAGCGTTTAGAGCGGAAAAGTGACAAGAGTCGTAGGACGTAGCACTTACTATGAGAATCTACTGTGAGAATGTAGACCCCGGTGTAGTACTAGTACGGGCGCGCTAAGGACTTAATAGCACCGCACTACTCATCTGCCGACCTAACCTAGCACTATACTACGTCTAGAAAGAGCGCGACTCGACCCGCACCTAGCGCTAGTGCGGTGCTATTACGGCTACGGTGCGGTGCTAGTATAGGGCTATAAAAGGCTTAGCGGTACTACGCCGGCTAAAAGCCGACCTAAACCCCGGTGCGGGGATAGACCCGGAGGGTACCGTGTACGCCCTAATAGTCACACTAGACAGAATTTACTCGATAGTTATTACTTATTGTTAGTAGCTCTATAGGCTACGACTAAAGGGAGCTATTAGAACTATAATAGTAGTATATAGCAACGTATAGAGCTAAGCTATCTATAGGCTAGATAGGTTAATAAACTAATAGCTACCTTCGTTCGAAATAGCCGGAGGCTATATAGATATACTATAGAGGGCCTACGTTACGTAACGGGACTATCCTAGCTCCGTAGGACCGAGCTTCCTCTTATACTTAGCCTTAGTTCGCGTAGCTAAGTTAGTTCGATTATCGAACTATTAACGAACCTAATCTAGCTAATAATTAGGGGAAGCTACTCTAGCTAGAACTAGACCTTACGTAGCCTAATTAACCTTAGTAACGTCCCTATTACGAACTAACGGCTTAATTAGAGAATTAGTTAAGCCACTAATCTAATATAGAGTTACGCTCTACTGAATCTAATCTAAAGGCTAAATAGGTACTAGTTACTCTTTAGGGGGAGAACTCGGCTTAACCTACTACCGCGGATACTCCCGTAGTACCTTAAAATTTACCTTTAAGCACGGATTTAGACGATCTAGCTTAAGCCGAGGCTTAACACTAACTAGAGCCTTAAACAGCTTAATCTAACACGTGGATATGACCTACTAGTCCTAAATTACTCTCCTTCGAGCCTAAAGCTCCTAAGATAGAGCCTCTTAGTGACCCTAAGCCTCTTAGCGACGATAACGACGCTAGCGACACCCTTATAGAACTACTCTAACCTCGTTAACTCGCCGGTAGTAAACGATTAGCATTAGGACTAATTAATGACGACTATAAACGCTTCGCTACCGGAGCCGTAGCCGTAGAACTTATAGACCCTACCTCCTACGATAATGCTATATTACGACTAGATAGAGTACTCTAGAAAGCCTCTATAGATAAAGAAATTAACTCCCTACGTAGTACTAAGGCCATTGTTTTCAAAAATCGGTTAGACGTACTAAAAGAGAGAATAGTTATAACTAGTAAATAGGTATATAAGACTAAACTACTACCTAATCGCACTATCGATAAGCGTAAGTCTCGATGGACTGTATAAGAGTGTACTTATATAATTAGTTACTCTGTATAGTATACCTATAATAGTAGTGTGTAGTAACGTATAGAGCTAAGCTATCTATAGGCTAGATAGGTTAATGAACTAATAGCTGCCTTCGTTCGAAATAGCCGGAGGCTATACGGATATACTACGGAGAGCCTACGTCACGTAACGGGACTATCCTAGCTCTATAGGACCGAGCTTCCCCTTATAACTATCCCCCCCTTTATAGCTACTACCCTTAGTAGCTATCCGTCTCTTAAGCCGTTCTTTGCTGCATTCGGCAATCGTAACTATAAAGGTAGTAAGCATTCTCTTTATTAACTAGGGGAATACTTAGTCTACGTTGTTTCTTTATTTAACTTATCTAATATCCGTCCTTAGTAACCTCGTTATTTGCGAGGCTATAGTCCTTTATTGGTAGCTTCACCTCGAAGTAGTGCTAGCCTTACTACTAGTTCGCGATATATGCCGGCGTTCGTTCGGCATCCGTGCAGTAGCTATGCGGCGTATATATAACCGCATTTCGACCTCTATAACAACAACTTCCATAGCGACGACACTTCTGAAACTTCGACCCGCTACTCGCTTTATTAATGCGTTCTTTGTTGTCGACTTATATATTATCCTCGCACTCCGTACTTCTCTTTCTTCGTTAAACCTCTTAGCGCTTACTTTTCTTACCGCTGTCTAGCTTACCACTTCGTTAAATATCTTCGTTTTATTAATTAGATATCTTTAGTTATAGCTAGCTCCGATTCTCATGTTTACTCTTATAAGCGCTATGCTCACGTAGTTAAAGACAACCTCGTCGGTGAGTCTACGGCACCTATATAGTAAGGCTACAGTATACTAACGTAGGTAGACACTACTTACGATAGCGCGCCTAGTAAGGCGTGCTCCTATTATAAGAAGATAAGGCAGGCTTGCTGCCTAATCGACGACCCGGCGCTATAGGACTTAGTCGATGTAGTATACGCCGCCTTTATAAAGGTAGATCGATACCGTCTAGATCTTACTAAGACTCGCTTGGTCGACAAGAAGTCCGAGCTAGATATAGAGGCTACGGTAGTATAGTCTACGATTCAGTTATACCGAATTACTAGTGGTTAAGCCACTACTCTACTAGACTTATCCGCGTTGTCGGGGGACGCCCTAATACGTATATAAGTCGACGAGATCTAGCGCGTATGTCTTACGCTCGAGGAGGGCGTAGGCCTCTTCCGCTTCGTAAGTGTAACGTCTAGTATTACTAGCGCCTTGCTAATCGTATGTAGTACTTATCTAGTTCTACTCCGCCCCCTGCTTCTTTCTTCTTTACTCCGCCGTTATTAATACTCCGTAAGCGTTCTATACTAGCTCCGTAAGAGGAGACTCCTCTTACTAAGAAATCTAAGACTATAACGCCTAAGAAGATAGCGACGCTAAAGTCTAAGACTATAGTAGCTCCGGCTACGGAAGCCGCTAAGACGCTAGCTTAGAGAGTAATACTCTCTAGGATAACAAGGAAGACCTCTACTAAGGTAAGCACGACTCTAAAGACTACTAAGGTAGCATCCTTTCGCTCGCGACTACGAGCTAGTACCTAATTCGCTATAGTAGCCCCTAATAAGGGGACCGCCTCTTCCGACACTATAGTAGCCTCTAATAGGAGGACCGCACCCTCTAACCCTACGGTAGTAGCTTCGGCTACGGAGGCTACTAATACTCTAGATAACGAGGATAACGATCCCGTCGCTAACCTAGACGCTCTTACTACTATAGAGGTAGCCTCTAATAAGAGGACCTCCCCCTTTTCGCTTACTATTCGCCGCCCCTTTACCGATCTACGAGCTTGTCTAGCTTAAGAGGACGACGTCGTTATAGAGGATAAAGATAAAGCCTTTACCTAACTCCGTAGAGAGGTCGCTAGGTCTCCGCAAGTTTCCGCTACTACTACCGCTCGTAAAGACGAGCATTAAATCCTTTTATTAATAGAGCTAGAGGAAGATCTCTAGAATTACTACCTTAGTCATCTAGCCGAGCTATAGCTACTAGATACTACTAACTCGTCTACTCGGGCTATTGTCTCTACTTGCCTTACTGTCGTTAGTAGTCGCCTACGGGATAGTATATCGCCTACGGACTTAGCTAGGTTCGTAGAAACTACTTAGCGCCCTAGCGTACTCGCTCTAGAGGGCATGTTAGACATAGATCTAGATATACTAGCTAATAATCTAGAGGAGGAGATAAATTATAGGGAGGATCCGGTCGCTTTATCGTAGTCCTATCGGTTTAGTCGTTTAGTAAAGGAGGAGGCGGCTCGTCGTAAGGGAGAGTAGGCTTAGGTAGCTTATAATTATAAAGACTAATAAAACCCCTTGCCTGCCTTATCTTAGCCGTGTCCTCTTCGCACTGTTACCGTAGGCTCTTCGACTAATCTCCGCCTAATAGTCCGTTACGACTTTAGTAGTATTATCTAGTGCCTCCTTAGGTTCCTAGGTAGCTTCAGAAAGTAGGTATCCCTTCTATAGTACCTTTAACATAGTCTATCCCTTCCGCTAATTATACTCTAGGATCCTTTCTACCTTATATTCTATATTATCGTTAATGTTAATTAGTTCCGGAGGGGGTACGGAGTCTCCGCGGCCCCTTGCTAGTTCTAATAGAGATATATAGAATACGTTGTAGATGCGGGAGCCTTTAGGCAGATCTAAGCGGTACGCTTAGCTACCGACTCGATCTAATACCTTAAACGGTCTAAGGAACGTTAGTGCTAGCTTCTGCTTAGCTACCTTTAGTCTTAGGTTCTTAGTCGATAGTAGGACTCGATCTCCGACATTAAATAACATAGCTTTATGTCTCTTGTCGTAGGCCTACTTCTGCTACTCCTAGGCCTGTCGCTAACGCTCTTCTAAGCTCTTCCTAAGATTTATAAGAGTCGCTACTCTGTCGTAAGTAGCTAGTACCCCCCTCGGTAGAGTCCGCTCTTAGGCTCTATTCGGATCCTCTATAGGGTCCTTACCGGAGTAATATTCGAGTAGAGATATACCTAGTATATTATTCTACGACGAATTAGCGGCGAACGCCGCTATTCGTAACTATCGCGACTAGTCGGATTAGTCCACGGAGTAATAACATCGAATATACTAAATTAGGGATCTATTTTACCGTTTTATCTAGCTATCTATTTAGGGATAGAAAGCTATTAATAGCTAGCGCTCGAACTTTAACTAGTACGCGAACGTTTACTAGTACGCTAACGTGAATACGGTTCCGTAGTTAGAGACTATACTCTCTAGGAACCCGTATTCGTAAACGATCTCGTCGTAAAATAGCTTAGCGAGCTGTTCCGAGGTAATAGTCTTATAGTAGGGAAGGTAGCGCACTATTTTCGTTAATCTATCGACGACTACGAGGATCGCGTTATATACCTTGCTACGGTACTTACTTAGGGGGAGGTCGGTGATAAAATCTATAGTTAGCTCCCTCTAAGTAGCCTTTAGCATCGGCAAGCTCGAGAGCTCGCCGTATAGTGCGTAGGTACGTCCCTTCTAAGTCTAGTACACTATATAGGTCTTAACGTAATCGTCTACGTCGTAATATATCCCCGGCTAGTAATACTTCCTTAACAATAGCTTTAAGGTCTTCTCTCGGCCGAAATAGCCGGCCTCTAGGAGATCGTAGTGTCTCCGTAGTAACTCCGCGTATAATACTACGTCTACGGGTACGTATAAGGCATTATCCTTATATAGTACTCCCTCCTTCCGGTGCTACGATAGCGAACCGCTATTAGCTCTCTTCTCCGGATTAGTTGCTCTTAGTGTAACCGTTAGGGCGGGGTTAGAGTAGCCTAAGGCCGCCTCTAGTGCTAGTGCGGGGGCCGACCCCGTGTTAATAGCCCCGCGCCTTAGCCGCACAGGGTTAGTACTAGGGTCATCCGTAATAGCACTAGCACTAGCACCGCTCTAAGCTACATAAGCACTAGCACTACACCGTGGTCACGTAATACTAGCACCGCTCTACTATAGGCACCGCGCCGAAACACATTAGTACTTACGCTAGCACCGGGGTCGGACTATACTAAAGCACTACGCGAGGGCTAGGCTTTAAGACGACTCTACTGTATCGTAGTAATACACGAGGTCTATAGTAGCGGCTTAGAGAAGAAATTTAATACTCTATTCTATGTAAAATTACATCTGCCTATTTCTTATAGTCCTTTCTTACGGCTTTATAAAGGAGAGCTCTTACTAGTTAGAACAATTAAGCGGGCGGTACTTGTCGTAGTATTTCCTAGTAAGCGTAGAGTCTTTAGCGAATATAGTGACACGCTTAGCATAGATAGCGTTAAGGCAGCAGTCTACCATAGTTATAAGATGTTAATTAGGATAATCTTCTACAAATCACTATTAGGTCGTAATTATATATAAGAGTTAATGATTAATAACTTTTGCTTCTCTCTAGTATCCTTTAACTACCGTGACTTTAAGCGTTTAGAGCGGAAAAGTGACAAGAGTCGCAGGACGCGGCACTTACTATGAGAATCTACTATGAGAATGTAGACCCCGGTGCGGTGCTAGTACGGGCGCGCCAAGGACTTAATAGTACTACACTACTCATCTGCCGACCTAACCTAGCACTACACTACGTCTAGAAAGAGCGCGACTCGACCCGCACCTAGCGCTAGTGCGGTGCTATTACGGCTACGGTGCGGTGCTAGCACAGGGCTATAAAAGGCTTAGCGGTACTACGCCGGCTAAAAGCCGACCTAAACCCCGGTATAGGGATAGACCCGGAGGGTACCGAGTACGCCCTAATAGTCACACTAGTTACTCTCCGAGTAGCTAGTCTATTAGTCTACTATAACTCTTTAATAAGCTAGACTAGCTTATCGCCGACCTTATTGGCCTACGGAGACTCGTTCTACGTCGCCGAAACAGCGGCGACGCGAGGCATAGCTATCGGCATTACGCTATTACGAACTAACTATACCTCTCTACGCTTAGTCTTCTTACTTCCCGGCTAGTTAGGCTAGTACGTATCCGAGGAACTACCCCTAGGACCCTTAGCGTCTTCTTTGCCCGGACTATCCGCTGCTTCTATAGAGTCCCTACGGGGCTACTTCGCGTCCGAAGCTAGTTATATAATACGGATCTCTAGGCCTACGCTCCTCTCTAGGGTTATAACACTAAGGTACGTAGACACTTCTATATATACTCTTCTTACTATCGGTATACTAATGGGAATTATCGCCCTAAGCTTAGCCCGTAAGGTAGGTAAGCTACCGGTCTCTTCCTAGTCGTCTACTATAAGGTCCGGACAACGAGACAGGGCATTAGTAGAGTTCGTCTTCCCTAGTCTATATTCGATAATAAAATCGAATCTCTAGAGGTATACGCACTATCTTACTTAATAGCTGTTTAGTTCCTTTGTCGTTAGGAAGTACCTTAGGTTATTATAGTTAGATAGCACGCGGATAGGGTACGGAGACCCTTCGTAGTAGTATCGCTAATGCTTAAATCCCTCGACGATTATAAGCAACTCTTAATTATACGTCTTATAATTCTACTCTACTAGTAGATACTTACGAGACAGGAAAGTAATAGAGTGCTACTCCTTATACTCGCCCTTATCGAAGAGCTACGACAGTATACTACCGTATACGTATTTCGACGTATCGGTTTCTATGCGGAGTTCCGCCGTAGGATTATAGTGCCTTAGCACTAGAGCCTTTATAAAGGCCTTACGGACTTCCTTAAAGGCCTTAGCCTAAGCCTCTCTCTAGTGCTACGGCGTAGTTTACTTTCCCTTCTTTGCCCCTTTAAATAGCGACGTTAGTAGCGCCACTATCGCGGAATATCCTTTAATAAACCGCCGGTAAAAGTTCGCGAAACCTAGGAACTACTAGACGTCGTAGTAATTCTTAGGCAGGGGCTAATCCGTAATTACGGCGACTCTACGGGGATCTATCGATACACCCGCAGTGCTGACGATAAATTCTAAGAACTCTACCTCGGCCTAGAAAAATGCACACTTCTTCGGGTTCGCGTATAACGCAAACGAGCGTAATCTCTCGAGTACCTTCCGTAGGTGCTCTATATACTCTTCTACTAACGCGCTATAGATAAGGACGTCGTTAAGATAGACGACGTAGTAGACGTCGACGAGCTCTACTAAAGCCCTGTTAATATAGGCTTAGAACGTAGTAGGTGCATTAGTTAATCCGAACGGCATAACTATATATTCGAAGTGGCCGTATCTTGTCCGGAACGCTATCTTCTACTAATTACCCTCCTTTATCGGAATATAGTAATATACGTCCTTTATGTCGATCTTCGAGTATACTACCGCTCCCCCGAGCTAATCGAGGGTCTTACTAATAAGAGAGAGAGGATAGCGGTTCTTAATAGTAATCGCGTTTAGACCGCGGTAATCTATATATAGTCTAAGCGTTCTATCCTTCTTTAGTACGAATAGAATCAGCGCGCTAGCTAGACTCTCCGAATGTTAGATCTAGCTCTTCTCTAGGGACTCCTTTAGGTACTCCCTTAGTTCCGCTAGCTCTGTAGTAGAGAGGTTATAAAGAGGTCGGAAGGGAGGTTCCTTACCTTCTTAGAGATCGATTAGATAGGAAACGTTCTTAGTAGGCCTTATCTCGGCAGGATTAACGTTAAATACGTCCTTGAAGTCCGAGATGTACGTAGGTAATAAGTCGAGGGGGTTCTATAGAGGCTTCGTAGAGGCTCCGGCTACTCCTCGTACTCTATACTCTATAGAGTTATATACGCCCGACGAGACGAGGGTATAGCCTTAATTTCCTGCGAGGACTAGATTAGAGAATTCTCGCGCGCTTACGACGCGTATAGACGCGGTGTTATAACTATACCGCTATTAGTCGGCATAGCTATCTACTACTACGCCCTAATCGAAACGCTATAGCTAACTAAGTAAGATAGGAGGGCTTATTTCTATAGCATAGAATAAGCCTTTCGACTCTCGCGTCTTACTAGTGTCGTCCGTTAAGCGTAGCTTAATCTCGTAGGCGCTATAGTAATGTACTAGATAGCTCTAGAAGCTATTAGCCCGCGGGAGCTCGGCGTTAATACGCTTTAAGTTATACTTAAGGGCGAAGGCAGGATCGATTATATTAATGTCGGATCTATCGTCTAAGAGCATTAATACACTAACCTCACTGTCTAGTGTATATACTATTCCTTCGTAGGTTCGTACTAGGAGAACTACGGGCCTCTTATAGTCCTATTCGGGGTCGTTCGACATATCCTCGGGGAGTTAGTTAGACAGGAGAGGACGTTTACTTACTCCTACTACACGCGTTACGGGTTCCTAGCCTAGCTTACGTAGCTACGTGCACGAGGTAGAAAAGTGGCCTCGCTTACTATAGTTATAGCACCGGACCTAGTCTAGCACTAGTCTCCTCGATTCCGGCCTCCTCTCTAGGGGGCCCTAATTACGTTCCCCGGATGCCCTATAGTTACGATGCACTTACGCGCGGCTAAAGCTAGCGTAGTTATCCTATTTACTACGCTTACCCCCTGGAGCTACGCGAATACTCTCCGTAGAGTCCTCGTAATACTTCTATATTTCCCTTACCTCCTTGTCTAAAGACTTCGAAAGGCCCTCGTATATAGTAGTACGCGTAACTAGCTCTTCTTACGTTTCTAGGATCGGAGAGGCCTAAAGGATCTAGTTCTAGAGACCGGCGTAGAGCTTAGCTAAAAAGTGTTAGGCTAGGTGCTCTTTACCGTAACGGGGGTTAACTTAGTCTTTAAGAGTAGCTAGTCGGTTAGCGAACTTCTAGGCTAACTCTCCTTAATTCTAACGAGCACTATGGTATTTAATCACGGCGTTTATGTGTCGATTAACTAGGTCCTTAACCGCGTTCTTAAGGAAGTCGAGGAAGGTCCCTTAATACGTTAAGGACGCCTAGTTTATACTATTAAGGGTGTACTTTCGATCCTAGGACTCCTTAAGCCTATCGCCGAGGAACTAGATTAAGTAGGTAATCTAGTTCACCTCGCGCGAGGGCGAGTAGATAAAGTAATCTAGCTTTACTAAGAAGGCTACCTCTAGGCTCTAGCGGAAGTGTCTAAACTTAGTGATTATCTTCGCTCGATATTCTTCCGGATCTTTTAGCTTTAACCCTATGCCGCCTAGTATAGGGCGATAGGGTAGCGGTACGTAAATCGTATTCTACGGCATCTCTTCGGGGTAGTGTAACCGTTAGGGCGGGGTTAGGGCGGCCTAAGGCCGCCTCTAGTACTAGTGCAGGGGCCGACCTCGTGTTAATAGCCCCGCGCCTTAGCCGCATAGGGTTAGCACTAGAGTCATCCGTAATAGCACTAGCACTAGCACCGCTCTAAGCTACATAAGCACTAGCACTACACCGTGGTTACGTAATACTAGCACCGCTCTACTATAGGCACCGCGCTAAAACACATTAGCACTTACGCTAGCACTAGGGTCGGACTATACTAAAGCACTACGCGAGGGCTAGGCTTTAAGACGACTCCACTATATCGTAGTAATACACGAGGTCTATAGTAGCGGCTTAGAGAAGAAATTTAATACTCTATTCTATGTAAAATTACATCTGCCTATTTCTTATAGTCCTTTCTCACGGCTTTATAGAGGAGAGCTCTCACTAGTTAGAAAAATTAAGCGGGCGGTACTTGTCGTAGTATTTCCTAGTAAGCGTAGAGTCTTTAGCGAATATAGTGACACGCTTAGCATAGATAGCGTTAAGGCAGTAGTCTACCATAGTTATAAGATGTTAATTAGGATAATCTTCTGCAAATTACTATCAGGTCGTAATTATATATAAGGGTTAATGATTAATAACTTTTGCTTCTCTCTAGTATCCTTTAACTACCGTGACTTTAAGCGTTTAGAGCGAAAAAGTGACAAGAGTCGTAGGACGCGGCACTTACTATAAGAATCTACTGTGAGAATATAGACCCTAGTATAGTGCTAGTATAGGCGCGCTAAGGACTTAATAGCACTACACTACTTATCTACCGACCTAACCTAGCACTATACCACGTCTAGAAAGAGCGCGACTCGACCCGCACCTAGCGCTAGTGTAGTGCTGTTACGGCTACGGTGCGGTGCTAGCACAGGGCTGTAAAAGGCTTAGCGGTACTACGCTAGCTAAAAGCCGACCTAAACTCCGGTATAGAGATAGACCCGGAGGGTACCGGGTGCGCCCTAACGGTCACACTACTTCGGGGTCCTAGCGGAGCTCTATAGTAGCGCCCGCTAGTCTTGACTCTTAAGGGTATTATATAGGTGCCCGTCTCCTTAGAGAGAGTCGAGGCACTCTATACAGTAAGGCCGCGGAGTCTAGCTAGTGTCTTACTAGCGTCCCTATGGCGATTAGAGTCTCGTATAGAGGATTCGACTAGTGTGACCGTTGGGTCGGGGTTAAGGGGTCGTACTAAACCTAAAAGAGTTATATTACCCTATTGTTTTTTCGTGGGTTTTTCGTGTTAAAACGCGATTTCTCGTATTAAATGAATTATTATCTTAATAAAAATTATATCATTAGAATCCCTATAAAATTCTCTATATTTTATATATATAAATTGATTACGTAATATGATTCTCTGATTTTTAAACTAGGTTCAAAAACTTTGATAGCTATTTCAAAAATACTAGAGTTATATTACGTAAGCATGCTATATATTATTAAATGCGCGTTTTTTTATAGATTATTTTAGACAATCCAATTTTAAAAAAAAATTCATTTTGAAAGAGTTATTATAGAAAAAGAGCAAAAATCCCGCAAAAATTTCAGATTTTGAAGTTCCTGACCTCAACCTAACAGTCACACTAGATTCGACCTCCCTGAGATAGCGGAAGATCTCGCTTCTAAACTGCTCTAGAACGCTAGCTAGGGCGACCTCTAGAGGTGTTAGCGAATCCTTATCTATTAGGGACTCTAGCCTTAATAGAATTTCGATGACTTCGTGGCCGTTATCGGCCTCGTTAACTCGACCTATTAGTCGAGTAGAATTTACTCGATCGTTATCGCTTATTGTCGGTAGCTCTATAGGCTACGACTAAAGGGAGCTATTAGAACTATAATAGTGGTGTGTAGCAACGTATAGAGCTAAGCTATCTATAGGCTAGATAGGTTAATGAACTAATAGCTGCCTTCGTTCTAGTGTGACCGTTGGGTCGGGGTTAAGGGGTCGTACTAAACCTAAAAGAGTTATATTACCCTATTGTTTTTTCGTGGGTTTTTCGTGTTAAAACGCGATTTCTCGTATTAAATGAATTATTATCTTAATAAAAATTATATCATTAGAATCCCTATAAAATTCTCTATATTTTATATATATAAATTGATTACGTAATATGATTCTCTGATTTTTAAACTAGGTTCAAAAACTTTGATAGCTATTTCAAAAATACTAGAGTTATATTACGTAAGCATGCTATATATTATTAAATGCGCGTTTTTTTATAGATTATTTTAGACAATCCAATTTTAAAAAAAAATTCATTTTGAAAGAGTTATTATAGAAAAAGAGCAAAAATCCCGCAAAAATTTCAGATTTTGAAGTTCCTGACCTTAACCCAACAGTCACACTATTAGCGGGGCTCGCTTATAGACTGCTAGAGGCTTCACCTAACGCTAGGGAGTTAACTACTTCGAAACCTTTACTCTAATACCTCGTGTAGTAACCGGCAGAGTCCTAATTGCCGTCTATATACTTAACGGCTAGAGACGAGCATAGATTAACGTAACTACGGCCTTTCTCTATCTAGACCTCGACGTAGTACTCTATATCTACGCTCCATAGAGTTATAGCTATCTCAGTGAGGTCGTTATAGTCACTAAAGGCCTATATAGCCTAAAGCAATCTACGGCACTCTAGTATAACGACGTCGTAGCCTATATAATAAAACTTGGCCTCCGACGCACCGTAAGCGACGCCTATCTCTTTGTTTCTAAGGACGGTAAGCTCCTCGTCCTTGTATACGTCGATGATTTCTAGATATTCGCCGCTTCGTAAGCTCGACTAGATTGTTTCGTCTAAGATATGCGGAAGCGCTACCTAATTAAACTAGTTAATAGTAACCTCTTTCTCGGCATCGAGATTATCACCTCTCGAACCTTAACTAAGCTATCCTAATCTCATTACATAAAGGATAAGCTAAATAAACACCAACTCGCGGACTATAAACTAGCACCTCGTCCCCTCGACCGACTACTCTCTACTCGCACCGAAAAACACTCAGTTAATCGCTAGAAGTAGTATAACTAGTAGATAGGTGAACTACAAGTTCTCTCTAACTAGACACGGCCTAATATTAGTTATGCTATTAATTACCTTACACGGTTCCTATAAAATCTATCTACCGAACACCTTACTACTACTAAACAAGTTTAGCGATATCTTAAGGGTACTCTAGATTACGGCCTTATCTTTACTAAGGGGGAACTAACCTACTATTCTAATGTAGATTTCGCCGGCGATCTAGATACCTCTCGATCTACCTCTAGCTCGCTGATACTTCTCGCTAGAGCACTAGTTATTTAGAGAACGAAACTCTAGTTAGATGTTGTTCTATTATCTACTAAGGCCGAATACCTCGCTCTATTAGAGACCTACAGGGAGATCTAGTAGCTAAGGAACCTTCTGTAAGAGATTCGCATTTAATAACTACGTATAACTATACTCGTCGATAATTAGTTAGCTATTAAGCTCGTTAAGAACTACGATAATTACCGTCGTTCTCGTTACGTTAACCTCCGTAATTACTATTACAGAGAGAAGTACGAGAAAGGCATTATCGACGTCGAGTTTATGCCGACTACTTAATAACTAGCGGATCCCCTTACTAAGCCTCGGTTACCTATTAAACTACTAGATAGTTAGAAGGCGAACTAATAGGCTAAACTAATAAGCTAAACTAACTTCGAGTTACTCCTTACTATGCTACTTACTATCTACTTTCTACGTTTTCTTTATTACATTCCTTTATTATAGTACTACTACGTTATTCACTAGATTCTTTAATTTATATTATATCCTCCTAACTGCTATTACTACCTTCCGAATCTAACCGCTCGACTAGTAAGGTAGCTAATAGATCCTCCTAAGTAACCTCCTTAACTTTACCGGTTATATACTAACGACCTATTATATACGAGAAGATAGAAGAAGGTAATCTAGAAGAAAGAGGGAGAAATCGCGATAGCTAGACTACTAATATCTATTTAACACGACAATAGCAACTTCTAGACAAATTACAATATAATAATAGCTAGAACACTACATAGTGTGACCGTTGGGTTGAGGTCAGGAACTTCAAAATCTGAAATTTTTGCGGGATTTTTGCTCTTTTTCTATAATAACTCTTTCAAAATGAATTTTTTTTTAAAATTGGATTGTCTAAAATAATCTATAAAAAAACGCGCATTTAATAATATATAGCATGCTTACGTAATATAACTCTAGTATTTTTGAAATAGCTATCAAAGTTTTTGAACCTAGTTTAAAAATCAGAGAATCATATTACGTAATCAATTTATATATATAAAATATAGAGAATTTTATAGGGATTCTAATGATATAATTTTTATTAAGATAATAATTCATTTAATACGAGAAATCGCGTTTTAACACGAAAAACCCACGAAAAAACAATAGGGTAATATAACTCTTTTAGGTTTAGTACGACCCCTTAACCCCGACCCAACGGTCACACTAACACTACAATTACGCTGTTATAGCTTCACGGAGGTCTATAAGTCGACAATAGATAATATCGCTTTACGAACACAACTAATAACACAGTAAATCACCGTTAGGGGGAGTGTTATACCTCGATCCTTATCCTCGATCGAGTACGTAATATCCGGAGATCTACCGGTTGTTTGACTAGCTTATTACTCTATATATAGTCGACCCTCTGTCACTTAGATAGTTACCACCTTTTTATCTCAGTTTTTCTCATCTATCGATCTCAACGTCAAGACCTCTCAGTACTCCGGTCACTAAGCGTGCTAACGTGCCAAGCCTCAGCTGACTCAGCACGTACAACAGTCCCGCATCCACTCTTGACTCGTTCACTTTTCGCCGTGCAGATCCACCACCGCATCATACTCGATCTCCAATGTCTCTCGCCATTTCCTTGCTTATCGTCTTGCCTTTCCCTCTTTCCTCTATACCGACTACCTCCCCGAGAAGACGACAACTTCATTCGCCCTTTTCACAGTCGCGCACTACCTAGATCTCGTTGAGATACACTAGACCATCTTTTGTTGTGCTCCCCTCCGACACTTCCACCCGTTGGTCCAGAGGTTGGACGCCTCAAATTCTCGTTCACCATCCGAGTTTTTCAAGCAAGATTCTGTACAAGAGAAGGGAGGCCGAGCGTCTGGGCGGCACCCAAGTGCATGAAGGGCAGACAATCACTTGAAGACTTTCACGAGAAACGAGCCCCTTGCTCGGCGTTGAACAGGAGCCAGATAGCACTCTCAGAGGAGCGGATAATCGTAATTTACAATCATGGCTTGGGAACAACTCAGCATCAACCGGCCGCATCTGGTCTACATCATCCTCGGAGGTTTCACCAGTCTGTTCATGTTATGTTCGTCGGTCATCAAAGAGCGCCTTTACATCGGTGAAGCAACAGTCGCTACGATATGCGGCATCATCTTCGGGCCTCACGCTGCGAATCTGATAGATCCTCGGACATGGGGCAATGTCGATCAGATCACTCTGGAGTTCTCCCGCATTGTCCTGGTGGTACAATGTTTCGCTGTCGGTGTCGAATTGCCAAAGAATTACATGGAGCGACACTGGAAGTCTGTTGTACTCCTTCTGATCCCAGTCATGACTTTTGGCTGGCTCATCACCAGTCTGTTCATCTACTGGCTCATTCCAAGCCTCAACTGGCTTGACAGTCTGGTTGTCGCTGCCTGCGTGACAGCTACAGATCCCGTCCTGGCATCATCGGTCGTCGGAAAGGGCAAGTTCGCCAAGCGGGTCCCGAAACACATCCGTGATCTGCTATCATGCGAGTCCGGGTGCAACGACGGTATGGCCTTTCCCTTTGTGTATCTCGGTTTGTACCTCATCAAGTACCGACCGAACGCCGGTGAGGTCATTTACCACTGGGTCTGCTTTACCATTCTCTACGAATGTATCTTTGGCGCCTTCTACGGCTTCATGATTGGATACATAGCGCGACGGGCCATTCGCTATGCCCATGAGAAGAACCTCATTGACAGAGAATCCTTCTTGGTCTTCTACTTCGTTTTGGCACTCTTCTGTGCCGGTTCCGGATCAATGCTTGGTCTTGACGACCTGTTGGTCGGGTTCGCCTGCGGTGTCGGTTTCTCCAACGATGGATGGTTCACTGAAAAGACCGAGGAGTCCCATGTCTCCAATGTTATCGATCTGCTCATCAACTTGGCCTTTTTCGTCTACTTCGGAACCATCATCCCTTGGGAACAATTCAACGCCGAACAGATTCTCGGTCTCACTGCTTGGCGCCTCGTTGTTGTGGCTATTCTCGTCCTGCTCTTCAGGCGTATACCGATCATGCTGGTGTTGAAACCTATAATACCGGACATGAAAACGTGGCGTGAGGCATTCTTCTCAGGTCACTTTGGCCCCATCGGTGTAGGCGCTATTTTTGTTGCCATCCTAGCCCGCGCTGAGCTCGAAACCGATACAACAACGCCCCTGACCGAATTACCACCGGAAGGATTCCCACATCTCAATATCATCGAGCTCATCTGGCCTGTGACTTGCTTCTTGGTCATCTGTTCCATTGTAGTACATGGTTCATCCATCGCGGTCTTCACCCTGGGTAAGCATATCAATACTCTGACGCTGACCATGTCATACACTCAGGCCAATGACTCTTCCTGGATGGAGCGTCTTCCACGCATACAGACTCGCAGCAAGTCAAGCATGTCCCTCAACAGAGGAGATCAATATTCGTCATCGTTCAATGAGAAGCTCGAAGCACCGGCTGGAGTTGTGCCCAAAAATTTTCTCCGTAGGCAGAGGGAAGAAGATGGCGCCAATGGTCGCAGAAGGAAAGATCAAGGCTATGGCGGTCCAATCAGCCAATCTGCTATTGCGCCGATGCGATCACCCGGTACAGACGAGAAGGAGATTGGCCTGGGCAGGAGCGATAGCGACACCCTTGCCATGCGCGAAGGTAGCCCCGATACCAAAGTTGATAGCAGCAGCAGCCGATCCGACGAGCGGAGACCTGGTGAGGAGATTTACGAAGAAGGCAACCAGACCGTGTATGAGGATAAGGAGGGAAACGTTCTCGAGGTCGAGAACGAAGATCCAAAGCTGTCCGAGCAGAAGAGGCAAGAGCACGAAGGCGTCGAGGCCGACAGGCTGCACGAAATGGAAAGTCATGGTCAGCACGTTGGCGATGCACCGAAGACGACCCCGGCGGCCTCGGAGCCAAGGTTAGATGTACACGGCTGGAAGAAGTTTAGCAAGGGTATGCATGATTTTAGGCAAAGAGGCAAGAGCGTCAGCGATGTCCCCCCTGAGAAGCGAGGTCCGGCTCGAGCTTATCAATATGGCAACACGATCATTGTCGAAGACGAGGACGGCGAGGTCATTAAGAAGTATGACATCAACCCTCCAGTAGCCAAGAAGGGTGAGAGCTCCACGACCTCCGCCGTTCCACACAGGACGAGGCAAAGAATGGAGCGCATGGGCTCTTATCTCGGTGTAAGGCCCAAGGATGTCGAGCAAGCCGGCACAGAAGCCGACGATGGTAGCGAAGCGAAGAAGGGTAAGGGTGGCTTGGACGACGATGACCGCATTCGTTTCACTGTCGAAGCTGGAGGAAGGAGGCTTAGCAAAGCCGAATTCATCCAGCAGATCCAGCAACTGGACCCCAAGGCACGCGCCCGTTTCGTCGAGAACAGCAATGTTCCAGAGACGGTCAAGGAAGAAGCCAGAGCAGATGCTCGTGACCATGACAAGGCCAAGGACGCGAGGAAGCCTTCAATCACGGTTCAGGCGCCTAGCCCGCAACAACAGTCGAGTGGTCCAGAAGAGCCTGCTAGAGCACAGGTGACGCGGACAGCAACAGCCAGCAGTACTGCGAAAGGACCAGAGAATCTTACCTTCACTGACGAGAATGATCAAGACATTCCTTTCCACGATGTCAGTGGAGATCTCGCCAAGTATAAGCTTGGCGGCGGGAGTAGCTCGGGAGAGACAGCAGCGCAACGAAGACGCAGAGAGGCCGCTGAACGGGCCGCGCTGCAAGAGCAAGACGACGACAGCGAGGACGACGGGACAGAAAGAGTTCCGCCTCGTGTAGTACCACTCAAGGGAAAGGGAAGACAGATGAGCGATAATGAGGAGGAGACAGCTGCAGAACGAAGGCGGCGAGAAGGTGCACTCGGTATCAGGCGAGGCGACGAAGGCAGTGACAGTGAAGACGATGCCGAGGCTGCAAAGGGCATCAAATTCGCCGGCGACGCAACCCCTCCCAGAGGCAGGAAAGAGGCCCCTCTAGAGCCTCACCAGGAGGAAAGCGAAGAAGACGAAGAGCCTCAGAAGCCGACTGGCATCCGCTTTGCAGAAGTCAGAAGCCCAACGCGCGAGGAGGGGAGCAGCAACGGCAAGAGGAGGCGGCAACGACGATTCGGCGGCAAGTAGGCATCAGTCACATGGGTCGAGACCGACTGGCGACAAGGATTTTAGGTTTTACATTGTGCATATTGACACAACACCAGTAGTACATAGAGGTTGCAGCGTGCATGTATGGCCCGCCAGCATACAGATGACGCCGTCACGAGTAGAATGCATTCTTTTTGGTTCGGCCAATACGGAGATCTACGTTTGCTTGAGATCCAAGATCTGTGGTGGCGGAGAGAATGGGTTCGAGGGGTCCCGCGTGGTTTCAATTGACACAGGCCGGCCCTTTGCGAGGCCAGACCGCCCTTACTCAAGGGACGCGTCGGATCTGCAGGGCCTGTAGAGAGAAGGGTGAAACTGGGATGATCTGACAGGGGAGAACACCCTTGCTGCAGGTCGGGCGCTTCAGTCTTGTATCATGTGGGGAAGTTGTAGATTTCCGATGTTGTCATATGGTATGCCATCACGTCAGGCTGTTGGGAGATTGCAGCGCCAGAGCCAGGCTGAATCATCTGTGCCCTCTCAGCTATCTCGTGTCTCGTGACGGCGCAGGCAAATAAAATGAGGATGTGGTCGTCAGGAAATAAAGATGCGCGGGCAAGTCAACGAGGACCAATCAGACACCGACCTGACCGTTCCTTAGCGCGTTTCAGCTTCTCGGGCGTGCAGGGACCTTTTGGCCGCTACCACGACAAATCCTCATCCTCTCTTTCCACTCGCGCGCCTCTGCGCACCAATTGGGCAGGTTCCCGTCCGACATTCTTTTGTCCATCAACGCTGATCAAAGCATCGACTGTTGATTCGAGTTTCCCCTTCCTTCGGCAACCGCGATCCGCGCCGGACCATCCGAACACGCCAGAGTGTAGAGAGAACAAGGTTACAGCACAACGGCAGGGCCGCACACTCCTTTCCTCGCACACCAAACCTTGACCCTCCCCCAGCGCCATTCTCTGACACGTCCTTTGTATCTCTCTGCCACCCCTTCGCTCCGTTCTTTTTCACGTTTCGCATTTCCTGCCGCCGCCCGCAGCAGCAGCAGCAGCAGCAGCAGCAATACGCAGCATCAGGTCTGCCTCACCTGTCACGAAAATAATTCTACGGCGCCGACGCTTGAGTTGATCTCTCTCTCCCTCTTTTGTTGGCAAGGACCGGCGCCTGCCTCGTTCAGCAAAACTTCTCGATCAAACAGCGACCAGCATCTGCGACGCGCATTCAGCATCTCCATAACAGAAGCTGGGTTTGCATCTTTTCCTCTCCACGGCTTTGACGACATCAGTCCTTTGTCCCCGAAATCTCTTTGAACGGCCTCTAATAATACTTTCCGCACCGTTGTCCCGCGTCCGCACATCAACCGTCGTCCCGAGATCTAATCATCTCTCCGGGTTCAACGGTCAACCAACTTTACGGAAAAGCCTGAGGTCATTGTCGGGAAAAGCAACTGAAAGAGCACGATTGAATATTGCAATAATCTCCACAAGTTTTACAACATACCTACACATTCACCATGTTACCAAAGACGATACTACTATCAACCCTCCTCCCTTCAGCCCTGGCCGTCTCTCTCGCAGACTTTGCCCCTCGCGCATCGAATCTGCCCTCACCATGCCAGTCGCTATACACCTCGAGCATATCAATGTGCCAGCCGTCAGACTTTGAGAAGCAGAAGTGCAGCAAAGACTGTGTCAACGCACTCAACGCTCTTCGTGCATCAGTTTCAAAGGCATGCAAGGGTGTGTCAGGTCAGAACATCCTGGCCGCTTTGATGGCCGGCCGAGGTACACAAGATCTGTGTCCCAACGCGGGTGATTACGACGACCATGACAGCGATGATAAGCCCACCACAACTCAAGCGCCGCCCCCTCAAACGACAACCACTCCTCCACCGCCACCGCCGTCGTCGACCTCGACTAGCACTACCCAAGCACCACCACCAAGCACAAGCCAGTCCAGCTCAGAAGACAGCAGCTCAAGTCAACAGACCACCGTTGTCTTCACCAATACTGTCGTACCACAACCCAGTGACACTGCTGTACCCACAAGCATTGAGTTTGACACTGCTACGCCATCAGACGTGGCAGCCACTGCGTCAAGAACAACCAGCAGAGGCGCTGCCGCTACACAAAACAGTGGTGGCAGCCCATTCGGCGGTGTCGAGCCCGGCATGGAGGCTCTGCAAGGTGAAGCAGGCCGAGGCACCCCTGAGATGCTCGCCCTCGCTGTAGCAGTCGTCGGTGCTGTAGTACTAAGGTTATAAGCCATGTGGGAAGACGGGGAACGATGGGAGGACAATCAAAGAACGGGTCGGAGGAAGGAAAGGATCAGGGAGGAACCAAAACCAAGTAGAGGAGGTAATAACTCGGCCTCAAGGTCGTTGGCGAGCGCGACTAGCATGCGCTGCTGCTGGAGATGTGTCATTTCTCCTTTTTGTCGTGTCCAGTCATAGATGACGGACTCTTATACCCATTGCGAGGAGACTGGATGTCATGGCGTGAAGTGGGAGGAGGGTTGGAATGGAAAGTTATGATCAAGTCTTTGTGCCTTCAACGTGATCCGTGCGGATTGTGAACCGCTCTGCTGGTTATAGATTGCATTTCACGTATGGCTCGGTGTGACCTAGCTACGTCTTCTCCACTTGAGGGGATTTGCTACCTGCCAGCTCAACAACTCCCAGCATAATGACCAACCAACCTACAAGTGGTGAGGCCACCAAGTGCGCACGATTTCTTTGACCACTCCCATGGATAAATGGCAGTATCATCACGGATTCGCGTCTATGCTACGCTGAACAGCCTGTCTCGACGCTTTTCAAGCAACCATGCCACACCACGACACTGCCGGCCCAGCAGCCCAATCGCCCCCAACACAGGTCTCCAGGGAGAAGACCACTTCCCGAACTTTGCAACAGGCGACTACTACCCCGTCCACCCAGGCACGCTGTACGACAACCGCTACAAAGTCCTAGCGAAACTCGGCTTCGGCACCACCAGCACGGTCTGGCTAGCACAAGACCTCAAGCGGTACCTTTGCCCATGTTTACTCCCGCAACCCACCCCTGACCAACTCCAGAAGCCTCAAGCCCCTCCAATGGCTTCGGCCCAGGTACACCGTCCTCAAATTCCTCACCGCATCTGCTACCTCAAGCGGCGCGGTAATGGGTTCCCTAGGTACGTTCGAAGTGAAGCACAAGGACCAGCAGCACTCATGTATCGCTTACGAGCTCATGCGTGAGAGCCTGGGGAGTTTCCGACGACATTTCCCTGATCGCTGTCTACCCTCGCAATTGATACGGCCGGTCTTGGAGATACTGATCCAGGGTTTGGACTACATGCATAGATGTTGCAACTTGATACACACAGGTACTTTCGCTGGCTACATGGGCTGCGGAGGCAAAAATTGACGCCTGTAGATTTACAGCCTGCGAATGTTCTCGTTGGGATAGAAAATCCGGCGATCATCGACGAGCTGCTTCAAAAGGTGTCTTCGATATATGCCGGGAGGTCATCTGACGAGCATCCGGTGTATCCTTCCTATTCATTCGGTGCTCCGAGAGGTCCCCCATCTCATCCTAAAATCGCCGATTTCGGGCAGGCAGTCTCTGCGACCACTACGCATTCGCATCCTATCCAACCGGATCGCCTCAGAGCTCCGGAGGTGACGTTAGGTCTCGAGTGGTCTACAGCAGTGGACATCTGGAGTCTGGCAGTAATGGTATAAGATTACTACCACCACCTTGTATGGCGATCTATTGTGCTTGCAGATGTGGGATTTTGTCGAGGGTCGGCCGCTGTTTGACGCGCGAGAAGATGGGACTGGAGAGTACTCGGCTTTGCTGCATCTGCGAGAGATGCATGCTTTGCTGGGGCCGCCACCACAAAGTCTGCTAAGGAACAGTCCCTATGCTGAAGCCTTGGTCGATGACCGAGGTATGCTGCGGACATGCTTTTACTCCTGTGTTGGAAATGGTGCTGATCAACCTAGGTCTACTGCGTGATGCGCCCTCTTCTGGCGAAGAAAGGGATCTTGCTCGCACTGTCACCAAGTTGGGCAGCGAGGACAAGGTCGAGTTCCTCCACATTATGAGGAGGATGCTGCAGTGGCATCCGGATGATCGGCCTTCTGCGGCTGAGCTGCTGCAGGACCCATGGATGAAGTCATTGAGGGCAGCTGAATAGGTGTACCGTGACATAGTTTGACCTTCAAGTGGATTCTTCTATACTCGCTCTTCTACAGTAAGTGTAATTTACATGTCTCATACCAAGTCCAAACACAAATACTGTCCACTGCCACACCCATATATATTGCCAAAGAACACAAGGTCACGTGCCCCCTCCCCATCCTCCTCCCAACAAGTGACACCATAGTGACCTTTCAAACAGCAAAAAGACCGCTCCCCTTTTTACTTACATTTTCTTTCGACTCGACCATTTTACCAGGGCTTCGTCCTCAATCTACCGCATCGCACATTAACTTTGTGGTGGTCGGATAGAGAGAGTCGAGGTTTGAACCCGAGGTCTTTGCACTGGGTCAGTGCTACGCCGAAGTTAGGAGCAGTCATAACTCGGCCGCTTGCTTTTTAGGGCAAGTGACTTGGTTTCACAGCTGAACTGACTGAGCTACGCTTCGAAGTCGGCGGATGTTCGCTGAGGTAGGGAGGGGTCAGAAAAGAATATATAGACATGTCCTTTGTGAGGGGGACTTGGTGGCATGTGATGGCTGGCTGGGTGGGGGGTGTGCATTTGGTGCTCTCCCAATGAGGGATTTCTGTGGTATAGAGATGGATTTCTCATCTTGGATCCTGCATACCATTGCACATCGACAACATCGCAAAAAACATCCAATCGCCCCGGAACATCTCGAGAAGGATCGCACTATATCTACACACATATTCTACCATTCAGTGGGTCATTCAAACATGTCTGCTCCCAAAAAGCCAGGCGCTCCTCCCGCCACCTTCACGGCGCCACCCTCGCCCGTCGCACCTGGTCCTCGTCGCGTCGCCATCTCAGCCTTTGACGTCCTCGCCTTCTTCAAGCGCTCTATCGATCGCAACATCTGTCCTTGCAACAGCAACGTGGTAAGTCTGACCAGGACCTACACGCGTCCTGCACGTGTATCCTCCGGATTGCAGTCTCACGGGAAGAGCTTGGAAATCCATGAGAAAGATACCACCTTCGGATGGTAAGATTGATATTACTCACTTCACAAGAGCGGGCACAAAACATGCAATTACAAAATACGGATCTGGAAGAGATGACCACATCGTCTGCAAACGCGACGAAGAATGAGAGCGAAACTGACAAACCCAGTCCTACCACTTCTACCATCCCATCACCCTCCCTGTCCCAGGTGGATTGACAAGCTGCGCCGATCTGCATGGTATGCTCGCTAGTCAGGGGAAATATTGTCCTCCTGCGGCGATGTGTGTGTTTTGTAAGGGGGTGAGGCCTTTGAAGCCGAAGCTCTAAGAGAACTTATGGGAGGCCTCAAAGAGGGGAACACACCAAAGAAGGGAAGGAGGAGGCAGGAGCCGGTAGATGTTGGGAGATGAAGAGTAGATAGGCTTGTGGAGGTGGTGGTCGCAGGAGAGGCCACACGAGAGTATAGGGTCTAGGGAGATATCGGCGCGAAGTGCGCCCGACTGGTAGACGCAGAGAAGACAGCACGTCGGAATGGCCATGGAAGGTGGATGTCGACTCTAGAGAGACAGTTTTGGCTCTTCCCAATCGCAAGGTCTCTGTGGTGGCAAGGTAATGATCACGTACCAAAAGCATTCAGGGTAAAAGACGACAGAGTCTGCCCGCTGTCATGTTTGCATTTGAGTTTGCTCAACCTAAAGGGCTACGGGTTGGTGGGTATAGCTCCACGTCTTGCGACTACCTTGAGCGATCAGAAATCCTCCAATTCATCGCTGTCTCCATTGCCGTCGACTTCCATCCCGTCGATCTCATCATCGTGCATACTGTTGTTCCTGGTACGACGGCTCTGGATAGCTTTCTGCTTGCCTTTCCCGTGCGGTTTCTGTTTCTCCTTGCGCTTCTGAATGCGAAAAGCATGCAGCTTACCCATTACTTTAGCTGCGACCGTGGGCGCTTGGCTGATGAGGTCGGTGTGTTCGATACTGAGCGCATTGGCCTTCTCATCGGACGTATTCGTGACGCGGCGAACAATGAACCTCTCCAAGCGGGAGTTCGGCTTCGTCTTTTTAAGGATTGCTTCGAGAAAGGGAAGGTCGGACTCGAAAGGTGCTTTGGCGTACTGGTTGAATTTTCCGAGCAGGTAGCGGACGAAGGCATCGCTCTCGAGCTCTTCACCAAGTAGCATCATGTTGAGCAGAGCTTTGCAGATTGCTGGGCCGTCTTTCTGGTAGTTGGCGAAGACGGTGGTTACCTGGCCGCTGATCGCCCATTCGACGAACGAGGCGGCGGAAATCACATCGTGGTTCCTGACATCGATATGCTGGACGACGATGTTTGCGTACTGAGGGCAGACTTGGACAAGCTTGGAATGGTAGATGTATGCCCCTCCCTCGCTGGCGGAGATGAGGACCATGGATGAGTAGGCCCTCTGTCTGTGCTGTATTAGTCTTGTACACCCAGAGGTTTCATGCTGTAAAATCACATACAGGGTCGCCGTGACGCGAGCGCTCACATCGGCATCGCTATCCACAGCGTTCATGATGGTGAGTTGTGAGCTCATGCTGTCAGCGTTGTGTGAGGCTGATCTGCAATTGTGAGTGGCGTCTGTAGACTGTCGCGAAGTGGAAAGGCAAACTGGACGCACGAGGAAGCTTTACCAGAAATGACCTGAGGTCGCGTTTGTCCTTCCCATGTTCTGATTGGCTCGTGCAGAAAGAAAGGAAAACTTGCCGTTTGTCGCCCAATGAAGACGAAGAGCTGCGTTTGTCGCGAGACAGAGGTCGGTCAGGCAAACGGAAGCATATGATAGATAGATCCGCCTACCCTGTGGATCACAAAACTCGCATCTCAGCCTTTTCCAAACATTCATTCTTCACTCACATTCACTTTGGCATTCACTAACATGTCAGATCGCTCAGAAGTCCAACCCATGGACATCGAAGCCTTTCGACGCCGAGCGTTCAACATGGTTTATCGCCAGCGCGATGTTGACGAAAGCAGCGGTACTTCTGGGCAGACTACACCCATGTATACACCGACCGTATCTGAAGATCAATCTGACGCGGCAAGTGACCGGAGCACTGATACGTTGCGTGGTAAAATGGCAGACGTCGAGCTTCGCTGCAAGGTTGGTGCAAACATGTCAGTATCACCCAGCTTTGATGTGTGCTATACTGACCATCCGGAAGGGCCAAACAGAACTCCGACATGATTTTGCTCCTATGCGGTCACCCTCGTCAAGCCCACTGGGTTCATCGACATGTTCTGGTCAGAGCCTCTGCTGCACTGGAAGAGCGCCTTCGCGAGGTGCCTCCATTCGCCACTCTCGACCTCAGATGCGCCTACACACCATTTGAGGTTGGAGCATTCATCGAGTGGGCGTACACTGGTAGTTATCAAGAGGCTTTCAGCAGCTTCGGCGCTATCATCGACGACATTCAAGGCAACAACGACCACACCTGTGGGCTAATGCATCTTCATCGCTTCGCCACTGACGTGGAGGCGACCGTGTTGGTCAAAAAGGTCGAAGAGGATCTTGCAAAAGCCACGAAGTATGGTGTCGGAAATCATGTTCCAGACCCTACTGTCATCGAGCTCGACGAAACCTTGTAATTGTGGCGCAAGTCTCGTATCAGCCGCGAAGACGGTACCGAGATCAAGAGGGGCTTCGAGAACTATCAGGGTTGAGGATTACAAAGAGTTCGGAGGTATTAGAGACATGGAAAGACTGGTCGGAAGACTATTTATTGGGATAGGGAAAGAATGAATGGAATGGAATTGTAGAAGCAATGGCTCGAGATACGGTTGGCCGCAATGTCACATGCGCTGCGGACTTGCAGTTTTTCTCCAACGTACTCGTTTTCGGTCTCAACGTCCCAGGTCCTCTGCCTGCAATCGAATAACGCGTAAGCTAGCTGTGCCGGAGCAGTGCTAAACTAATTGCATTTCTGATGAAGTTGTTGCTCGCGGTTGAGACTCATCTGGATCCGGGCTTCTCGTGGTTGGAAGCTCTGTTGCTGGGCGGAACAAGATTCTAGCGTACCACGGCGGGTTGAAGACTCTGCCGTGTACTGTTACATCAAAGTGCTCAGCCGCTGCTTGTGTGTCGAGGAACATCGCTATTCAAGATGACGACTGTGAGAGATTTCCAGCCGCCCGAGCGGGTCATGACGAACATGTCGGTCCAGACAGACCCGGCTGGACCTGTGCCGCGCCGAGGCACAACTTCAACTGCCAGACGGAGAGGAAGTATCATATCTTCAAGCGATTCAGTCAATTCGGCCATCCTACGACGGCGAATTGCGAGGTCCAACACCATCAAGACCTATCATGACCCGGATCGGCCGAATTGGAAACCTGGTGCTGAACCTGGACTGGACACGACCAAGGAGGAGGGCGAAGACGAGCCCAGGTTGACCGCTCTGTATGAGCAATGTGCCATTCACATTACAGATGTCTCGGAAGAACACATCTTTACTCAACAAACAGACAACGACGACTTGAAAGATGTCTTGAACGAGCCACGGCCAGATGACATGCCACTTCGTTGGATCAGTGTCAATGGACTATCTTGGGATGTCATCAAGATCCTCGCAAACAAGTACGGACTCCACAGACTTGCGGTCGAAGACATGATCAATACTCGGTCTCGAACAAAAGTAGACTGGTACTCAGATCATGCTTTTGCTATTCTGACTCTGCAGAAGTTGGTCAGAATCTGCACGCACCAGGAGGAAGGCGACTGTGACTGTGATAGTTGTGACAGCGATATTGAGACTTCTGGAAAGATTCAAAAGAGCGGCAAATCTGGTCTTATGTCATGGGTATCATATTTAGGTGGGCGATCGGACGGAGATGTTCTTCCTCAATACCAGGAGACGGCGCCTCACAATACTGTCAAGGCTCACAACTCGACATCTGCCGAAGCTCCTGTCAAGTATATCCGGACCTTGCACCGGTACGAGGGCGCCCATAATCCAGAACACACCGCTTTCATGGAGAAGCACTCTGCGCTGGCGCAGGAGAATCTTGTCGTCAGCGTGGAGCAGGTAGCCATCTTCCTCATGGCCGATAACACTGTCATATCCTTCTACGAGCATTCAGGTCCGGATGTCGAAGCTCCTATTCTGGAACGTCTCAACAGCCCGGAGACCATGCTTCGACGGAGCTGCGATGCTTCTCTGCTGATGGAGGCCATTATTGATACCATCGTCGATTTAGCTCTTCCGATTAAGGATGCCTATAACAAAGCAAGAAAGGAGATGCAGATCGACGTGCTCACGAATCCTGATATCGAGACCTCCAAAAGTCTGTACATCTTCAGCGAAGAAGTCGACATGCTCCAGAATCTCTTCAAGCCCATCGTGCACCTGGTCAATGCACTTAGAGATCACCAGATAGACCCACTACATCAGCAGCCAAATGGTCTGTCTGCGCGGAACTCCAGTCGGAACCTTCTCAGTCCACATGGGACAATGGGCAATCCTGGCAACCCTTCTACCACCGAGCAGGAGTTCATACATCGCGGTTTTCCTGGAGCACAGCGACGACCTCTGAACAGATCCCAAACATCCACATCTGTCGTCATATCACCGCTTGCGCATACCTATCTTGGCGACGTCCTCGATCACTGTCTCACGCACATCCAGTCTCTAGAGCAGATGGATGCGTCTGCCAACAACCTCTCTTCGTTGATCTTCAATACCGTCGGAGCCAATACAAACAACTTCATGATGATCCTCGCCCTCGTGACAGTCTTCTTCAGCCCTTTGACCTTTATCAGCGGTTACTTTGGTATGTATGACCCTTTCCTGTTGATAGAGCTGTGAACGCTGACAGTGCTAGGCATGAACTTTGAGCGGTTCGAGGCGATCAAGGTGCACTCAGATGCCTTCTTCTGGCTCGTCGCCTTACCGAGTGTCTTTGTCTTCATGGCGGCTGTCAGTGGCAATGTCATATGGGCCACAATCAAGACATGGACTGTCAAGGCTACCATCAAAAAGATCAGAAAGGCCAAGAATCAGAGAAGAGCGGCTGGCTTTGGCGCCATTCAACCCGTCCCTGGCAGTGTGGCTAAGAGCCGCAGCAATGGTTTCGGCAACTTTAATGGAGCTGCGAAGCGAAACAAGACGACTGGTCGATGACTAGTAGACGCAAGAGGACAGCACTTTGCCGAAGAAAGTGGACAGGAAGAGTCGGACAGTGACGATGAGCCACAACAGGCGCAAGAAGATACCCCGCTACTGAAAAAGCAGCATGATTGACATGGCCTATGTACTTTTGGTATAGATGCAGTATATGCATATTACCTCCCTTGGACCCAATCATCATCATATCCTCGCCTTGATCGGGCTCAGACTAAACGTCGTCCAGAATTCCCTCGTGTCATAACATCGTCCCAGCTCTTCCATGCTCCTCGGCAGTGCCTTGACTCCAGTCTCATTCATCAACTCAAACACCCATTTGCTCTGCTTACTCGGCTCCTTCTCCTCTCCCACATCTGCCCATCCCGCAAACAACGACCACCAATCATACACAAATCCATCCGTCAACATCCACCTCTGCCCATGACACCTCTTACACTCATCCTCCTCCCGATCCGCCTCCCACGCCTTCACCACCGCCACAATCGCCCTCCCCACATCCAACCCATGAATCATATGCAACGACTTCTTCGATTTCACCTGCTCTTTCGTCGTAGCCACTCTCTCCACCCAATTCTTCGGATCCCTGGACCCTCCCCACAGCCCGCTTAAATTCAACACAATAGCTCCTCGACCGAGGTACTCCTCCTCTGTCAACGCCCTTGCATTATTTCGGTCGTAGGGCGAGTAGCGGTTATACCACGGCCCTTCCTCCCCTTCTTCACCAGCCGCATACGGGCTCCCCACTTGCCAGATCCCGGTGCTGCCCAGCACGATCCACCGCACTGTTTCTTGCACGCGGGGATGTGTCTCGAGGTACGCGTTGACTAGCTTCGCGGCTTCTTCGTTGGTCTTGACGGGGAAGGTGATCAGGACGTAGCGTGCGGCCGGCAGGGCGGAGAAGTAGGATTGGTCCGAGGCGGAGGGGTCGTACTTGAATTTAAGGGAGGGGGTGGAGTCGACGGTTCGTCCGGAGGTGGTGGTCAGGACGTGGGAAAGATGGGCGTCGCGGAGGAGGGGGAGGAGGAAGGTGGCGGTCCAGCCGGCGCCGAGGATGAGGAGGTCGACTTGTTGCATGATTGTGAGGTGGAGGGAAGGAAGGGAGTGGAGATGCGCGGAGGTGATGCATGGGGTGGGGCGGGCAAAGCTTGGGGGGAGCTGTGCGGGCTTTTCGGGGTTGCAGCTTGTCACTTCTTCACAAACAACTACCAGATGCCATGTGTCGACTATTCGGCAAAGACGAGGGCCGGATAGAAGACTGGATGAATAGACACGATATACCAATACTATAAACGCCACGAAGGATCTCGAAACAATCCGGACTTTCACAGATCCCCCTCAAACCTGAACAGCCAGTAAGACCACGGACTGTCCCATTATTCACCCCTTCATGCTGCATGTGTCCGCAAGACTCGGTGATCCGCACGAACATCATCCACCACAGCGTCCCATTTCATGGAGGTCTGACGCCAAGGGCTGTCCTGACTGGTCTCCCAGATCTGTTCCAACAGCTCTTCCTTCTCCTCCGGCATGTCCCTCCAGGACAGGGCTCCAGGATGTCTGTAATCCATTTCCATCACATTGCGTGTGTACCGAGACTCCACTGGAGAGCCTTGCCTACCTCTCAGCCTGTCAGTCACTTCGATGTGATACCATTCGGCATCCTCTTCGTGGAGGTCGACTGGTCTTCTGGAAATCCACACACGGACCGGGAACATGCCGATTCTGGTAGGAAGAGTCCAAAAGTCTTCGCCAGGGCGGACCCACATGGCGACGCAGAACTGGCCTCGGTATATCCTTGGTAGCTCTGGGATGCCGAGCTCTTGGTCTTCGAGCACCACAAAGTCGGGGACTCTGCCGAACAGCTCGTCCATGATCTTGAGGTCGTATCGGACGTGACGGCAGTTTAGTAGAGGTGGTGGTGAACCCAGCTCACCCAAGCGGCGAAGAACTCCTGGGCGGCGAATGTCGACGTCCGGTCCTGATTCCGAGCCGTCTGAGTCGCTGCTGGACTCGTCGGGGGGAGTGATCACGCTGTCAAACTCATCACTATCTGAGCTCTCAACGCACAAAATCTCGCCCGATTCGTCGCTGTCGCTGTCGATGTCCATCTTTTCCTCGATCTCCTCGAGACAGGTCTCACAAAGGAACTCGCCAGAATCACTTCCAGATTCAGAGCCATTCGCATCGTCCAGATACCCTCCTTCACTGACAATGGCATGGCAATTTCCGCACATAAAGCCTCCGACTGTAGGGTCGATTTCGACATCGCTGTCGTCTTCGCTGGACTCTACGTCTTCGTCGATCTCCATCTGCTCTTCGTAACAGGTCTTACAAAGCCATGGGGCAGGTTCACTTCCAGACTCGAAACTGTTCGCGCCGTCTCTAAACCCTTCATCGATTTCGGCATAGCAATTTCCGCATATGAAGCCGTCAACTCCAGAGTCGGTTTGGACATCGCTCTCTTCTTCAGTGGACTCTTCGTCCTCGTCAATAACGGTGCAGGTGCCATCAATGAGGCCTGCATCGACACTTTGGTCTTGAGACCCGCTTTCGTCGTCGCCTGTTACTCGTTCTCCGTACCATCCGATTATCGAACGACAAGTTCCGCTTACGAGAGCCCCAGGTGGGGGGTTGAAGCCGAGGTCGATTTCCTCTTCGCTGGAGTCCGAGCCTTCGTCGACGGCACAGGTTCCGCATACGCATATCAATCCTGTATTACCGATTTCCCCAGGGAGCCTTTCGTGGCTGCCGGAGTCTTCGCTGTTGTCAGACTCCTCGTCGCTAGTCCCAAAGATCCGGAAGTCTTCAGGAAGTAGTGGCGTCTGAGGTCGAATGGTGCGAGTCCATCTTGGGCGAGGCGATTGGAGGATTGATTCATCAGAGCCGGACCCCTGGGTGTCGGGCTGAGGCAGCGGCGGGAAGTGGACTCTGCCTCGTCGAGTCGTGATCGGTGGCAGATCCTCAGATGGGATCATAGCGGGGAGTAGTTCTGGCACAACGGGTCCTGACCGGGGCGGGCTTGGGGGAGCCGCATTCTGGACCGGTGGTGGCGTCTTCGGTGGTTCTTCTGCAGCAGGCGAGGGGGCCGCACTGCTCTGGGTAACGGAAGTAGCGCCTGCGGCAGATCGACATCCCCTGCGTGGATTACGGCGAACACCACTGGTCTTGGACATGGGCTGCATGGCAGACCTCTGTCGTGCTGGGGCTTTTGCCTTCGCTTTGGACTTTCTGTTGGCCATGATAACTGACTGGTTCGACGAATGCACTATGGAAGTAGGAGAAAGTCAGACTTGTGCGCAAGTATGAGATAAATCTCTGCCATGGGATCCGGTCACAAAGAGATGCATTCCTGGCTATAATCTCCTCGAAGACAAAGAGCTGCATTCGGACCTGGCTGGAAGCGCTGTATCACTGTTCACGGTCTAGCTTGTTTGATTGTCATTGGAAGGTCTGGTCTCGAAGTCATAGACAAATCGGCTATACACAATGTCTGCTGGTCTGGCTCACCACCAAGTGAAGCCACGGGCTCCATGCCTGAGCGGTCCCGACCTCAACTGCCATTACAGCTCCTCAGCCTCTCCTCTAGTCTCCAATATCACACGCCGTTCCTCCCGACAATCATCCAAGAACTGCTCCCACGTCTTCTCACCTCTCGTACTCCGTAAGATCGTCCCCGCAAATGCGTCCAATCGATCCCTCTCCATCTGCGACGCACGCATCCACACCTCTCCACCCGGATCTCCAGGCGCAAATGGTATCCTTTTGGAGTCAATATCATCATTCCCAGAATCAGGAACCACACCCCTCAAAGCGTCCGTGATCTCCACAGTATGGATAATCTCGCCCCTGTAATGCGACACCCAGAAGCGATAAGGGTACATGGTCTCCTGAGGGTAGTTCTCCAAACTATCTCCTGGTCCAAGCCAGATGGGGACGCAATCCAGCCCGTCGCGAGGACCACGGGTCAGTCGTGCCTTCATGTCGACTTGGAACGTGAGTCTGCCTGGCCGACCAAAGAGATCATTGAGGCTCTTCAGATCTTGCCGGACGTGGTACCGCTGGGTGGACTTCTTCTTCCGCTTCATGACTTTCTGTGGTACGGCAAGTTTGCTGGAATCCTGGGGTTTCTTCACCGGTGAGACTTTGCCTAGGCGAGGCGTGGCTTCGATGAGAGCGATGGCGGGGACTTGAGGTGGGGTCTTGGGGGGTTCAGCGGGTGCGTTGCTGGCGCTGGCGCTGGCACTGGTGTTGGTCGGTCGGGACATGCCGGGGATTGCATGGGCCATCCGCTTGAGCTGTTGGCGGCGCTTTTCCATTTGGGCTCGAGTGAATATCATTTTGGACTGGACAGGAGGTAATCGTGGCGCTCTGATGTGGTGGGTGTGTTTCGATGATGAATCTGGTCGCAGAAATTCAGCAGCCAGGTGTCGGATACATGCCGGTGTGGCATTGCTCTCGACCCCATGCTGTAGACAAAGAAGTCGATTTGGCCGGATGCGGTGGCAGTCTTTTGTCCCTGTCGGCCACAATGAAGAGAATGCGGTCAAGAACAAAGGATCTGTCTCTGGAGTATGTGTATGGTGCGGGGTCTGGTCATTCTGACTCTGCCGGTGCAAAGCGAAAACACATGGTCCGAGACTGCGGAAACATTTGACCTGAGCGTAAAGGCACTCACTGTACATGCACAGTCCCGGTCTTCTGGAGAAATCGATATATTGAAAGCACTGCATGTTTGCGGAACGAGAAGAACGAGAAGAATGTCAATTCAATTACGAACAAGCATACCAGGGAGCAAATCGAGTCAAGGACATCATCTGAAACCGGTCTTTCGATGGACAACGCAGTCGGCGTCCTCCTCTACCGCTTCGTACTAGACCTCGTCGTACGAGTGTTGGTTCTCTGAACCGGCGCGGCCTTCTTGCCAGCAGACTTGGGAGGCGTTGACTTCTTGACGGCCGCTTTCTTGGCTGGCGTCTTCTTGACCCCAGCTGACTTCGCTGCAGGCTTCTTCGTAGGCGTCTTCTTCGCTGGACTCTTCTTCGTTGGAGTTTGCTTCGCGCCACCCTTCTTCGTCGCTGGCTTCTCCGGTGCAGGCTTCTTTGGTGTACTCTTTGTCTCCTCTGGCCTCTCTTGGTCAGACAACTCCTCGACGTCGGCGGCTTTCCATGTTATGCCAGGCCTGGTGATAGAAGTGTCGATGATGCCCATGGATCGATTCCAGAGAGCTCTGCCATCAGCGTCCGTCAAGACACCAGGTATTTTACCGGCCCCATGCATGGTCACGGTCTTCAAGATACTCTTTGGTGCGGACAGTACCAATTGGCCACCCGGGCGTTGTTCATAGAGGAACCCCTCAACCGGTGTATCAGGCCCTTGGGTAGCCAGAGCGTCAGGGTCGTCTCTCCAGTTCGCCTTAGCTTCGACAGACAGGTTCTCGAAAATGTTACGCGGGATAGGGTTGGCGCGATGGCCTCGAGTCGGACTGAACACGATACCGTCCGGCAGACCTGGCGAGTCTAGTGACTGGTCAAGAACATATGTGGACTTCCCGTCCAAGCGCTGGTAGTGTGCTGGATCGTAGACCAAGGGAAAGTGCTCGTAGTACTTGGGGGTCTTGAACGGTCCACTCTTGAATCCGTACACAAGATGTGTCACTTCCCAATAGTCGACATTGTTGGGCGTAACATACTCGTATTTCCAGTATCGAGTGAACATCGAAAACGCTATCGGAAGCAGGTCGAAATCGACATTGATCAATTTACAAACGAACTCTCGCGTGTGGAAAGGCATGTTCTCTTGGAATCTGATCGATTCGGGACCGAGGAGATTGTTGGCGGGAAGACCGCTGTAGAAGTCACGGGCCTCGAACTCGGGAGGTGGTCCATACAGGTCGCTCAGCGGTTGAAGGTCGAGGCGGCGATGGTAGACCGGACCACGATTGGTGCTGAAACCCAGGCTGGTCCACGCCGGACCATGATGGCAATCGTTCCATCTCAGATACCCTTTGTGTTCGGGGTGGCTTTTGGCAGTGGAGTAGTTCTTGCCGCTACCATGATCGTAAGTCAGGAACCCTTCGACAATATTGGTGGTAGGCTTGTTCCAAGCATCAGAAATGCGTTTGGTGACACCTGTGGAAGTGGACGGGGCGGGCGGGCTGCTTGCTTGCTTGCCGCCCTTGCTTCCTGATTTGACAACCATGGCCAAGACATCTGCTGCGGATTTTGACACGGTCGTGATCATCTGATCTTGTTCGGTGGATGTTAGCTTGAAATTGCAGAGGAACTGGGAGTACAGATCCTTGACCGGAGCCAACCTGGATGCATTCAATTTCCAGACAATGGGAGCTGGTCACATCGCCGCATGCGGAATGCGCTCTCGCCGCAAGCGTCTCTACCGGATCAAGGAGCTTCGTCAGACGTTGTGCCAATCTACTCGGGCGCACTCGGTATTCTAAGTCATCTCCGCAAACAATGATATGTTGGGCCGGGGTCAAATAGTCGCCTCGTAGCATGACGATTCAAGAAGCCCAGCATTCCTTTGTCACGTGATCAGAGCGTTCCGACACTCAAGTCTCTTGCAAGTCCCAAGAAGGCCCGGAACATCGACCAAGTCTCAACGTCCATTTCATTATTCCATGAAGACAGAAGTGCTGGAATGAAAGCGCACACGACAGAGCGTCCAAGGGTCAAAGAAATCTGATTCTTTGTGATACTGGGTTGACAAGGCATTTGTCACGAGGATGCGGCTCCAAGTACAGGCAGATGAGACATTGAGCGCTTGTCTGGAAGCCTCATAATGTGACCGACAAGTTCTTCTCTCGATATTTCTTCTTCTCAAGCTTTGGTTTGCGTACACCTTTGCTTCCTCCACAAACGTACGCCACCCATACCCACTTCTCTTTTCGACCCTCTTCCGCTATTACCTGGGGCTGGTCCCCACACACTTTACGATGGCTGCAGTGCTTGAACGACTATGCACCTATGCCAAGGCTATGAGAGACATCTACGACTCTGACAGGCGCCCTACTGAGGTTGCGCAAGTCAGAAACACTGCTGCTCTGCTTTATCTGGCTTTCCGCAACGTACGCAATGACCCTATCGTCGGCACCATGCCAATTGTCCGCAATGCTCTCGCGATTCTCCACGGACGCTGGGTCCGTCACTACCTGGCCGCCGAGCATTCCGACGATCGTCCAGAAGGAGACCTCATGGGAGAAATAAGGGGAACCTTGTGGGATATTCAGACGATTGCTAACTATCCTGGTAACGCTCGCATTCTGCAGGTACCCGATCATCCCAATGACCTTCTTGCCTACAATCAGCTTCTCAGTTCCTGGTACGGAGAGAGGCCCTTTCCCAGTCTGTCCAATTGGAACGTCCTGGACGAGTCCAACACTTCCGAGATGCAGGATACCAACATCACGCTTGCTGCTCTCAACGCTGCTCTTGATGCAGTCGACAGAGTTGGTTTTGCTGGTGGCGATCCACTCGCGGACATACTCGGTGAGTCAAGCCCTAGTCCTACTACCAGCAATACTCGTCCAGTCGCTCAAGCGAATGGTGACGGCGCTTTTCGACCCATGCATTCCGTAGGCGACCGCAGTAATTTTAGGTCTACGGTGGAATACCCGGCTGGACCGGCCTTCCAAGCACGGTCGCATCATGAACGGCTCTCCGCGCAGATGATTCTCGATCTCCTCAAGCGCCTGCCTTGTGGAGAAGCAGCTCGATTCGAGAACCAGATCGACGTTCTGGACGATGTCGTCGTTTTCCAAGGTATGGCGCTGCATGCTCCCTTCACAAACGCTGACTTCTGCTGTGAGCCCTGCCAGCATGGGTTTGATGAGCTCGACCATTTCATACAGCATCTCCACCGTCACCACTTCCTATCAGTCTCACAATTCTGTCGCTGTCAAATTTGTCTGGTTGTCTATGGCCAGTATAAATCACTGGCACCATCTCTGCTACACCTGATTCAACAGCAGTGGGAATCGGAGCTCACAAAGCGCAGCGATCCTGCTATCCCGGATGTTACCAGCCTTCCTGGTCTTCCGACGATAGCCGACGACGGGAAATACGTGGCGGCACAAAGTAACAATGCAGAGCTATCGAACGTGCGATTGCAGAACTTTGCATTGGAGGCTCTATGGGGCGTGACTAAAGGTATTTATGGCCGCGATGAACCCATCGATTCCATGCTTCGCACCGTCAACGCTGCGCAGCTTCGCGAGATGTTCAACTTCCAGCCCGCGAGTGAAACAGCAACCAGCACTGCCGAGTGGCTCGATCCCGCCCAGTTTGGACCGGGACCCCCGCCGCCGGAGTCTCGAGAGGCGACTCCCGAGGCTGATCTTGCCGCCAGATGGTCAAAGATCAGATTCGATGAGAACGGCATTCGCATGGATGAGGATGACGAGTACGATGCTATATTCGATGAATGGGTCAAGATGCCCGACGACGAGGACACTACGCTTGGGGCCGAGGACAATCCTCCTTTGGACTTCATCGAGCCGACCGAACCCATCGACCAGCCGACAGAACCCGCCGGACAGCCCGCAGAACCCGTCGGACAGCCTGCAGCAACTGCGGCAGCGCCTGCAGCACCAGTGGTAGAGCCTGTCGTCGAGATAGCACACGAGGTCTATGTTACTGACCGATTCCTCATCGATTGGCATGCGCGAGGAGATGGTCCAGAGTACGACCGAGACCTTGCCGCCCGCATAGCAGCATTCAACGCCCAACGCCATCCCCAGGAACAAGTCCAGAATCAGGCCGAATTGAACTTCAATGAGTTAGTCACATTCCCTCCAGACAACGGCAGGAACAGGAGCGCGACACCGGCTTCGAGTGTGGACAAGGATGGTGACTCTCTGATGAGCGATTCAAATGCGCCAGTCGTCAACGTTGTTGACTCGGATGGTGACTCTGGTATGAGTGATGCGGGCAACTTTGCCATCGCTGACTCTGACGGCGACTCACACATGGGCGGTCTCGAGCATGACAGTACTGCAGGAGCTGCAGACTCTTCCGATGACGATAACGACTCTGTGATGAGTGACCCTGATGCGCTCGACAACGCCTCTTCCGACGATGCTAGGGTCCACATGCCAGTCGAGAACCACACCCCCATCGTCATCTCCTCCTCCAGCGAGGCTGGTGACTCTGACATGTCTTCAGACGATGTCGATGGTAGTGACATTGATGGAGACTCGGAGATGACCGATGAGTCTGAGAGCGAGGCCGATGCTGGAGCTATTGAGAACGATAGCGATGAGTTCCAGGACGACGATGACGACGTCAAACTTGCTGACATGAACATTCGATAAGTGAAACGATGGAGAAAGGTACAGTATTGACGTGTGATGCACAGCTCTTAGTGCTGAGTTGGCTTCTCTTGATTCAGCTGGCTGAACGTAGAGGTGAGTCTGGTGGGTGCGAAAATATTTCCTATTCCCCTTTGCTAATATCAATTCCTTCAAACACATATGTTGACATATAACTTTCCCATGATTGCCCTTTGTGGTGCGCTGCATCTCTCCAGATGTCAGTTCATTCGTATCGGTTCTCCGTCTGCAAATATCCACTGAAATAGTGCGATCGACGTATCGTCACCACCTTCGAATTTACAAGACGAGCACGCACCTCGCCCAAGCCAGCCTTGGTCTTTGTTCTGATGTACGAACATGGTTCAATTTGACCCATTACCGAATGCCCGGCCCCCCCCCTCAACTCACAAGGGACAGTAGCTTTCTGGCTCAATCACGAATTCTGTTCAGGATGCTGAGACAGCGGTTGGTAGTGACAAAGGGTCAGACAAGGCGTTGTTCCACCACGACAAAGGTCTTCTTCGCACAATAGGCGCCCACGAAGAGCATCAAAGAGTGTCTGCATATTATGAAAGAGAGACACACAATGGTATGACGGGGAAAGGCTCGCACAAAGAACAGCGGTGCGTGAAATCTCAGGCAATTTGGGATTTTCTGTTTCACTTCATCCATATAAGTCGACAAGATGTCGCTATCAGTGTCCTTCCTCTTTCCAAGCTCTGGACCACGTACGCCTCTGCTTCCGCCCCGACAGTACGTAACCCCATCTCAACTCTCAACCCACGACAACACACTCTCTCAACGACTCTTGGGCCGGTCCCATCATCTTCCATCATGTCATCCATCTGCCCTGTGTGCAACACCCAACATGGGGATGTCGATACGATGGTAGCCCACATCATGCAGGAACATGATGCCAACCGCCCCTTCTTCTGTACAGTGTGCCCCAGGCACTTCAGCACAGCCGCAGCTCGTAACAAGCACGAAGCCGAGCACGCTCAGTCCTCCAGCTCTAGCTCTAGCAGCAGCTCTGGTGGCAGCAGTGCTTCTTCCGGCCTCTCGCCGCTCCGCACCACCCCTGAACGACAGCCAGGGTTCATGGGCATGACACGTGCTGAAGCACTCGCTGAAGTCCTGTCGCGCACTGCACCAGCTCTTCCTCCAAACCGTGGGTTGATTCCTCACCACACTCATTCACCGCAGCGTGACGCCCTGGATGCTGCTGCAAGGACCTTGGTCGACATCTATGGCTTTCCTCACGTTCTCCGGGTTCAAGACTTGGACCAGCATATCGCCACACTGGATGAGGCACTGCTCCAAGTCCGTGAAGACCCGATGATCCGTACCATGCCTGCCTTTCTGGACCGTCTTGCTCGTCTGCACGGCCGCTGGATCAAGCTCCGCCAGCTCCTTCTGACCCAGCTTGGCCACGACTTCCACTCCACCAGGGGTGACATCCGCGACATCATGGTCGAGCTCAGTGCGATCGCCCGCGACCTGGACTTCAACAAGAATGACGTGGACGACGAAGCTGACGATCTCCAACAGTACGAGTTCACCCTATACACCATCTACTTCTTCCGCATCATCTTCCTGGACATGCCCGAAATCGACACCGGGAATGCTGGCGTCGCTGAGACGCTTGCTGACGCCGCACCCGGTGCCGCGCAGTATGCTGGGGAGAATCAGATGGACGAACAAGGTGAGATTGATCCTGACCCATTCGCGTGGGCTCTAGTCCACCAAGCTGTAGCAGAGCCTGCAGCCGACCTCATGCCAACCCTCACCGCCCCAGTCCGCCCACAGCTTCCTGACCGGATGGACACTTTTGGGGATTTAGAGCCCGTGCGTTTCCGTGTCAGACCTGCGAACCCGACCACCGTCACCGACCAGAGGGATCCCTTGACTGCAGGTATGCTGCAGAGTCTGCTCGCTGCTTTACCAAGGGGGCAGTACGAGCAGTTCCGCAACCAGCGGGAATGTATGAATGTTCTCTACCGCGCCGACGGCCTGCTGCTCTATGTCCCATACACCAACGAGCCGTTCGCCTGCGACGCCTGCCGCATCGGATTCCCTGACCTTGAGCATTTCCTCCGCCACATGCACGGCGACCACATGGTTGGACCTACCCTCCACTGCCTGTGTGGTGTCTGCACGACCGTTTTCAGCGGTCAATATGATCGTGTTCAGGCGGCGCTTAACGAACTCTACCAGAGATGGCTCGCCATCGACCCTCTTGCCCTCGAGAAGGGTACCGATGGTGTTGAGAATATGGCAGGAGCACTATTCGCCGAGCCCGACGGTGGTGTAGCTCCGGGCTTCCGCGACAGACTTTTCGAGCAGCTGCAGGACACTGCGCTGAGTGGACTCTGGGGCATCAACACCAACTCATTTGGGCGTGCTCCGCGACAGTAAGAGAGTGCAGCATGACACGATACACTGGGGGCATTCATGTGACGGATGTCCTTGTCTGATGAGCTATACCGCGACGAAAACGCGATGAGATGCTAGGATGCATCGAGGTGAGTGATGATACTGACCTGACAGTTCACAGCAGATCTCAAGATCCATGGTGTATTATAAAAAGTGGTATGTCTGTTCCTTTTCTTTCTTTGCTGGTAGGTATTCCTGCACTTGTAGCCAGCTCTCTATAGCGATCTCGGATGATAATGCCGGATGAATGATGAAAGATGTCTGCCCTGATGGCGACTTGCTCAACCTGATGGCCCCAAGAATGCTGACTCTTGATAATTCCTCCGCCGCACCGTATCGCGATCGAAGCAGAGATGGATTCTCTCGGCTTGACTTGGACCGAGCTGCGAAATGAATGATTGTGAATTGTGCATCATGTTCAAACCACTGACAGAGGTCGTCGGGGCAGCCCTCAAATGACGTCGTTCAAGCTTTATTGCTGTATCTAGGCTCACGGGTGGCGTCCCGCCGACATGCAGTCATCCCGTTCCAACAACATCCAGGTTTCCTCCAATTCGCCGCCATTCAAGCATGCGGCTCCCCAGAAACACAAAGGCACAAGGATGCATGATGCATCCATGCCATGCCATGCAGGTGACCTGCGGGGTCCGGGGCATTGTCTGCTACCGCATCCCTACTTCGGTTGCAGCTCTGATGGTATGCGATCTGCATTCCTCCTGCCTGTCACGCCAACCAGCTCCAGCCTGACACTGACGCTAACGACGTCACTTTTGCGATCAACATGCTTGTTCCTGTGGAGAACGTAAGCCAAGGGTGCAGCGGCTCAGGTGTGTTCATTAACCCGGGTTTGTGCCCGACCTTGCATAGGTTGTGTTTTGTTCACATTTGTTCCTTTGCAAGACATTGCTGGCTTGTGGGAAAGTACAGCAATCATGTACAAGACGGGGAATATCTATGTCATCACGGCCATTTCCATTATTGGAGGTGCGCTGTTTGGCTTTGATATCTCGTCCATTTCGGCGATTATCGCGACTCAGTCGTATAGATGTTACTTTAACCAGCAGGGGTTAGATGATGCTCAACAGTGTCTGGGACCTCGTCCTGTTCTTGCTCCTCATCGGCATGTTCATCCTTCCAGAATCTCCCCGTTGGCTGGCAGGCAAAGACCGCTGGGAGGAATGCGAAGCAGTCCTCGCCCTCACCCACGGTAAGGGTGACAAGAACAGCCCCTTCGTTCGCCGCGAGTTCGAAGACATTCGCGAATGGGTCAGGCTGGAGAAGGAAGCCGCCAGTGTTTCCTATCTGGAGCTCTTCAAGCCTCGCATGATCAATCGCACCCATATCGCTCTCTTTACTCAGATCTGGTCCCAATTGACGGGAATGAATGTTATGATGTACTACATCACGTACGCATCCCCCCAAACCCCTTCGTAAGGTTCGTCCTGCTGATCATCAATAGTTATGTCTTCGCCATGGCAGGCTTGACCTCAAACGCCAACCTCCTCGCATCATCAATCCAGTACGTCATCAACGTAGTCATGACCGTCCCTGCCCTCCTCTTCATGGACCGCTGGGGTCGTCGACCAACTCTCCTTGTCGGTGCCGCTCTCATGGCGACCTGGCTCTTCGCCAACGCCGGCATCCTGGGCAGCTACGGAACCTACCCCGGTCCAGCAGGTGTCGGTGGCATTCCCGAAGCCTCAACAGAAGTCCGCGGTGCCGCCTCCAAAGCCGTCATCGCCTGCTCCTACCTCTTCGTCGCCTCATACGCCCCAACCTGGGGCCCAGTCTCCTGGACCTACCCACCAGAGCTCTTCCCCAACCGCGTCCGTGGGAAAGCCGTCGCACTCGCCACCTCCGGTAACTGGGCATTCAACTTCGCTCTGGGCTACTTCGTCCCTCCCGCCTTTGTCAACATCCGCTGGCAGGTGTACATCATCTTTGGCGTCTTCTGCGTCGCCATGTTCATTCATGTTTACTTCGTGTTCCCTGAGACAGCTGGAAAGCGTCTCGAAGAGGTCACTGAGATTTTTGAAGATCCTAACGGTCTGCCTTACATTGGCACACCGGCTTGGAAGACCAAGAATACTTGGGGAGCTGCGAGGGCTATGGAGAAGACTGGACATGGGTTGGAGAAGACGATCAGCAATGACCATGAGAGTCCGGAGAGGCATGAGACGACTGCTGCAAAGGATATGGTTTAGCGTACAGAACAGAATGTTCGTGGAGATGGAGCTTGATCATGTTGGTGGTAGTATTATCAAGGGAGGGGAAGAGAGCACAGTGAGTATCTGCTACAGGTACACCAAGCTCCAATTATTTCCTCTTCTTGGATCGTCTATCGCAAGTGAACGTCCTCATGATGGTATGCAAAATGTGAAAGTGCGAATGATGTCGCTGCCGCGAAAGTCTTGGCGTTGTTGTTATCACATGTCTAACACGACCTATTATCCTCCAGAACAATACCTGGGTCCCAGCCCCACCACATCATAAAACCACCTCTTCCATCCCGGAACTCCATCTCCCATCCACCATCTTTCGCATCATCCGACTCACACCTCTCGACCGCGGCCACCGAACCACAACCCCAACAGTACTCCCTACCCCCACCCCTATCCCTCCCGTCCACTAATTACCTCAAACCACACCATGGAACGCACCATCCACGAAGTCCCCCCCACCATCCTCGTCACCGTCCGGGACCACCCCCGCCCCATCCCCTGGTCCGCCATCTCCATCGACGGCATGGGTCTCCTCACCGAAATAACCACCACCGGCACCCTCAACCTGTCCCAAACCGGCCGCGCCGCTTTCAAAATCATGGTGCAATGGGCCGAAGACGGCACCGTCACGCCCCACCTCGAGCGTCTCCCATCCAAGACCAACGTGCCGCAACTCCTCGCCGATCTCGGACAGCTTTTCGGTGCGACATGCGAGCCATTCGGGGATCAAGTCGGGCAGGAAGTGAGGGCGTGGTTGTTGGGGAAGAGAGGGTTGACGGGGTGGGATTTGAGGTGTTTGGAGGAGGTGTTTGAGGGGGGAGATGTGGTCGAGGAGAGGATGGAGGGGTTGATGGTGGATTGGTTTGTGAAGAATGGGTTGACGCCGTTGAGCGAGGGGGCGGTCAGGAGGTATACGAGGCAGGCGCCGAGTTTTGTGGCGTTTTTGTTGTGTGAGTGTGTCAAGGAGGCGGGGTTTTTGCAGGGGAAGAAGGAGAGGATGGTGGGGGAGGGGTTTATGGTTGAGTGAGAGGAGGGGAGGGGATGGAGGTGTGCGGTGTAGAAGGGGATTCTGGTGGGAGAAGGGCGATGGTGCTGCTACTGCCAGTGTGCTCAGGCGTCGAAGCCTGCGTGCTAGAAGTGCGGGACGGGAGCATCAGATGCCAGCACATAGTCGACGTAGCATACAATGGCATGTGAAAGAGATACTCACGTGAGGGTATTGAGCTCTACTCACCTTCTCCATTCACCTCCAGATCTCCTCCTTCACCGTTTGCGTTTATGGACTACGACGATTACACAGATTGGTCATCAGCAAACACCATCGCACAAGAGATCATTGATATGATGGAGCCCGGTAAGTTCCCCAAGTTGTGTGCCCTATGACGAGACTCACATCGTCCCAGTTCAGCGCACACCGACCAAGACGTACATGGCAGTCTACCTCAAAGATGAAGTCGACTACATCAGTGTCGACCGCGCTACACTAGCGTCGACAAATCTACTCTCGTACAGCGTGAGCGAAAAGGTAATTGAACTGAATTCTGTACCCAAAGCCGCTTTCGACGTGTTCCTCAACTGGGCCAATGGAGAGGATCCCAAGACCTGCGTGGAGACTGGAGCGAACACTGGCGACATCGGTTACTTTCTCATCGACATCTGGAAGTTCAAGGATCTGGTCGGGAAGAAATTCTACACTGCTGTGGTCCATGGCGTGGCCTCATACCTCCTCAGGTACCGCGGACTCACAAGCAGCGATCTCGCCTCCATCAACCAGATCTTCTACAAGCCTGACAACGAATTCCATCACCTCAAGGTCCTGATCTGTGACTGGATCATCAAGAAGAATCTGGTGCAGTACGATGATGAGGCGCTGATCAGGACTGTGAGGAAGGCTCCCCTGGCAGGAGCGTACATCATCAGGAGGATGAATGAGGATCCAAAGTGGCTAGAGAACCGCAAGGAGAGGTTGAAGAGTCACCTGGGCGACAAGGAAGACAACAGCCCATCGAAGAGGGGTCCTATTAGCCCAGAGCCGTCTCAAGAGATTCCTGTGTCGGCGCAGAAGGGAAAGGGATTCAGGTCGGTCTCGATGACCACAGAGCCAGGTGGAGGAAACAGCCCGGCCTTCATTTGAGTGGTAGTTTTGTGCACAAGATACTACCAGAACGGCGGTTGTCTGGTAGTTATTGTCACAACATACCAGTGATGTCAATTACTAAGTAATTACTATCGTAAATAGTAATTACTATTATTATTACTATTTATAGTGATAGTAATAGTAATAGTAAATAGTAATTATAATAATAATTACTAGTAATAGTAATAGTAATTAGTAATTACTATTATAATTACTATTTACTATTATAATTACTATTACTATAAAAGTTAGATTATAGTTATTATATTAGTTTATATAATATATTATAGTTATTTTATATCTATTAGTCACTATTAGAATCATTAATATAGCTATCTATACTAGTAGTAGATTTAGAATCTAAAGAGTCTTTATCTATATCTAAACTTTCTATAGTTATATTATTACTTATATTAGTAACTATAGAGTTATTATTATCTTCTTCTTCTATATCTAAATTATCTAATATAGTTTCATCTTGTATTATATTTAATTCTTTTAATATAATAATTTTCTTAATAGTATTAGCTATTAATTTATTTCTTTTCTTAGTTATTATATCTCCTACTTTACTAAATATAGATTCTGATGGATTAGATGTAAATACTATAGTTAAATAGTCTTTAGCTATTTTATATATAATAGGAAATCTAGTTTTATTAGTACTATAATAGTTTTCTATAGATAAATCTTTACTAATTCTTATTTCATTTAGATATATATCTATTTCATTATTATTTACTAAATTAGAGTTAGAGTAAGAGCTAATAAATAGATCATTATCACTATTAAAATCTTCTTCTATAGTATTACTAGTAGAAATAAAACTAAAGCTTAAATTAGAATTACTATTATTATTATTTAGATATCTATTATATACCTCTTTAAAATAATCTTTAATAGCTTCTAGTTGTATAGAATTATAGCCTAATAGTTGTAAAGTTTCTAATTTAAATTGTGGATTTAATATAGTAATTAAGTATAGATCTTTTAATTTATCTATATTATTATCTTTAATAGGATAGTATTCTAGTAATTTTTCTTTAGCTTCTATTAATCCTTGTAATATAAATAGATTATTACTAGATATAGTAATAAATTTATCTAATTCATTATATAATTTAGTAATATAAGCTATAGTATAATAATTAGTACTATATTTAGTCGCTTGTAATTTAATAGTAGGTTTTCTAAATATCTCTAATATATCTCGTACTTGTATTAGATAATCCTATTCGTAATTACTAATATTATAAGCTTCTAAATTAATATCTTTCTTTTATAACTAGGTAAAGAATTAACTTTATTTAAAACACTATTAATTTCATCTTTAAAATAAATAAATCTATCTAACATATTATAAGTAGATAGCCATCTAGTACTATTATCTCTTATTAGTATTTCTAGACCTATATTATTATTACTAAGCTTATTATCTAATACTACTCTTTTAAAATTATTTTTAAGAAAGTGATTTATTTTAAATCTATTAATAAAAGATCTTATTATAGAAGGTAAAGGCTTAATAGTATTATATAAAGATATTATATCTATATCGCTATTAGTATTACTAAATAGAATATTATTAATTTTATTATTAAATCTTTTAGAGTTATTTATATTAAAAAAATATAAGTTAAAAGCTATTACTAATTAGGTTTAATATATGTGCAAAACATCTATTATCTATTATATAGTTATTATATTTATTACTATATTTGTCTTTTAATAAATTAATAGTATTACTAATAGTAGAAGCATTATCTCTAGTAATTCCTATTAAATTTTTCTAATTTTAAATTCTTTAAGAATATTATCTAATATAGGAAATATAACTTTACTACTATAGGTACTATAATTATTTAGATATTCAAAACCTATTAAATAGCTTTCTAATTTAAAATTAATATTATAAAAGTGTAAAGTAATAGCTAAAAGTCTAGATTATTAGGTGATTTCCATTCATCTAAAGTAATAGAAAATTTACTATTATTATTCTTAATAATAGATTTAAGCTTATTTATCTCTAGATTATATACTATATCTAATTCATTTCTAATAGTATTACGAGTTAGAGTAGAAATATCATCTTTAAGATATTTAGTTAGATTTCTAAAACTAGAGCTATCTACTACACTAAAAGATATATTATTATTTAATAAAAACATTAATAATAATGATTTATATTTAGATTTTTCAAAGAATATATAACTAGGTCGTTTTCTAGTAGAATTAGAACTAATATAAGAATCTAAAGTTAAATTACTACTACTTTCTAAATTAGAACTAGTTTCTAAGCTACTTTCTAAATTATTACTATTATTAGCTATAAATGGATGTTGCTTATTAATATAATTAGTAAAATTACTAGTATTTATAGGCCATTTAGTAGTTTTTATAACTACAAATAGAACATTTAGCTAAAAACTCTCTTTCTAAGCCTTCTTTATAATCTAGTAATTCTAGAGTAAATAAACGATTTTTAAATATAGGAGCTAGCTTACTAATAGGAGGTAGTTCTAAATTAGGTAATAATAAGTCAGATTTTGTAAATTTAGCTCTAGACATTTTTAATTATATAATAGAAATATTTAGATAGATATTTAGATAGATAGTTAACTAGATATTTAGATAGATATCTAATTATATATTTAGTTAGATATCTATCTAGATATCTAACTATATATTTAGTTAGATACTTAGTTAGATATTTAGTTAAATATTTAGTTAGATATTTAGTTATATATTTAGTTAGATACTTAGTTAGATATTTAGTTAGATATTTAGTTAGATATTTAGTTAGATATTTAGTTAGATATTTAGTTAGATATTTAGTTAGATATTTAGTTAGATATTTAGTTAGATATTTAGTTAGATATTTAGATAAATAGATAGATAGATAGATAGATAGATAGATAGATAGATAGATAGATAGATAGATAGATAGATAGATAGATAGATAGATAGATAGATAGATAGATAGATAGATAGATAGATAGATAGATAGATAGATAGATAGATAGATAGATAGATAGATAAATAATTCTTTATACTAAAAGTTATTATCTTCTATATCTAAATCTAGATTTAGATCTAAATCTAAATCTAAATCTAAAGTTCTATTATTAGAAGATAAATAACCTTTACTAGATCTATTATATAGATCTTTAGTAGTAGTTTTTAGTTTATCTTCTATATAACTAGTAATATCTATAGTAGTATCTTTAATAAAGATACTATATAAATCTAAATCTTTATTATTTTTAAAATAAGACTTTTCTTCTAAAGTATAATTATTATTAAAATAATTAAGCTCTCGAAGATAATATAAATCTTCTAATAGAATAGTTTCTTTATAAGAAGTAGTAGATTTATTACTATTATAATCTTTATAATAATAATCTATTTCTTCTTTAGTAAAGATATTTTTATTAATAAAAGACTTAATTAGATCTATATTAAGTCAGAAATATATCTATTTAGTTAGATATTACTTACTATTATCTTTAAAAATAATAGAATATTTTAATAAATAAGTATTAAGTTTAGAAAACTCTTTATCTAGTTCTAGATTTAGAAATAATTTTCTAAATTTAGAATAGTCTAAATCTATAGTAGATCTAGTAGAATTTTTATTAAACTTATAAATATTTCCTATAGATATTTAATAAATACTAGAAATAATTAATAAATATATAAATAACTTACTATTTAATATAGTAGCTTCTTTTTATTTTATAACTTAATCTTTTAAATAATATATAATACGTAAAGTATTAAGATAATTTAAATATAGATTAATAATATCTTTATCTAAACTAGTATCTTTATTATAAGAATTAATAAGAGCTTTAATAGTACTATCTACTTTAGTAGTAGTAACTATAGAAGACTTATTAATATACTTAATAATAAATTTAACTAAGTTTAGATTAAAATTTGCATCTACTAGTATATAAGTACTAATAGATAAATAGATAAATAAATAGATAATAAATAATAAGCTATTAAATAACTTACTAACCTTTAGATTTTTTAATAGATTTATATATATAATAAGAGATTTTTTATTTAATTTAATAGTAAATAGATAGTTATAAGTAGACTAAATAGATAGTCTATTATAATAGTCTATAATAGCTTTTATACTATCTAGAAGTTAATAAAGACTTTTTAAGTTCTAATCGCTATAACTTACGTAATAGTAGAGATATAAAAGATAATTTTAGATTAAAAATCCTTGTAAAATTCTAAGTATAATAGGTGTAAAAACTAAGTAATTTGACCGAAGTTTAGTTTTGAAATCACAAGTGAAAAAAAGAAGCTATATATATTCTTCTATCTATCTATTAGTAAGCTTCTTGATTTCTAAGCATTAATAATCTATAACGCTATAGATAAGGTACTTCTATATATCTTATATTAAAGAAGATAAGGATAAATAGTCTAGTTAGCTAGAGATAAGATTTTAAGCTTTTAAGAGTTAACTTCTTTATCTACCCCTCTATTTAATCTATTTAAACAGGATTTAAATGCCTCATTTACGTCACACCGCCTTTCTATTTGTAATTCGGATAGTTATTAGGCCGATTAACCCTAACCCTAAAGCCTAAGAGTAGAGGTATAAAGGAAGCTTCTAGGTCTACTTCTTTTTCTTCTTCTTATTATCTATTAGATCTAGTATTACCTACTAGTCTAGAAATAGATACTAGCCTAAAATGGCTAGCTCTAATAGCATAAATGACGTCGCTAAGCCCTCCTTGTCAAGTATTATAAGTACTTTAGTAGATACTTTAACTTTTACTAATACTATTTTAGATAGCTTTCTATTTAATTTAAATAGAAGCTAATACTAATTAGGACTGCTAAGACCGTATTTAGGGGTTTTAGGCTGTTTTATAAGAGTGTACTAGGCTAGAAGAAGCTAGACTAGAAGAGCAAAAGGCTAAAGAAGAAGCCTTAGCAAAAATCGAAGGTATTTAGATTTTATTAGCTTTTACTACTATAAACTAACTTTTATAGAACTTAATAGTGAAATTGTTAGCTTACGCTTTTAAATTGATGCGCTTAGTTATCGTCTTAGCGAAGAGATAGAAGATATATAACTAGATGTCTCTAGAAAAAGAGTCTTTTCTAGTAAGTATTTACTAATATAATAATAGTATAACTACTAATCTATTTATAGGATATCTATCTAAAACACTAGATATTAACCGATTCGGAAATCTAGCTAATGTTCGCAAATTTCGAGATATTAAGCTAGCTAGAAGAGGAGGAAGATTAGTTAGATAGATATTTCTTTATAAAGGAACTTCTTATCTTTACTAGTATCTTATACTTCTACTATACTAAAATAGCTAGTAATAAGGCTTATATAAGCACTAATAAACTAATATTTATTATATATATCTCTAGTAACTTACTTAAATAAAATATAATATATATATAAAATTACTCTTAGTAAGACTTAAACCTAGAACCTCTAGAGCTCTATAGAAGAGAAAAAAGAGTAAAAACTAGCTTATATAAGCCTAGATAGCTAGTTTAAGCTAAAAATTAAAGTCTTAGAAGAGAGACTTACTTCTAATAGCTTAGTTTTATTATTCCTCTTAGTCCTATTAAAGAGTAAGAATCTAAGCAGGATTTTATCGAAACTAGTTAGTATATAATAGTTATGTCGGAACATAACCACTACACTATATAGCCGTTAGTATAGGTATTAGGCAAAGTAAATAAATATATATATTAAGTATATCTATATTATATTACTTACTAAGTAAATCTAGTAAATTCTATAGTATATATAGCTTATATAAGTACTAAATAGTTAATAAAGTAGAATATCTATTATATTTAGTCTAACTAATAAGATATTAGATCTAGAATAGCTAAAATCTACTACTAGTAAATCTAGTAGTATCTATTAGTTACTAGATAAATCTAGTAAATTCTATAATATATATAGCTTATGTAAGTACTAAATAGTCTATTAGAAGTAGAACCTTTATTATATCTAGTCTAGTTAATAAGATATTAGATTTAGAATAGCTAAAATCTACTACTAGTAAATCTAGTACTACTAGTAGTATCTATTAGTTACTAGATAAATCTAGTAAATTCTATAATATATATAGCTTATATAAGTACTAAATAGTCTATAAGAAGTAGAACCTTTATTATATCTAGTCTAGTTAATAAGATATTAGATTTAGAATAGCTAAAATCTACTACTAGTAAATCTAGTAGTATCTATTAGTTACTAGATAAATCTAGTAAATTCTATAATATATATAGCTTATGTAAGTACTAAATAGTCTATAAGAAGTAGAACCTTTATTATATCTAGTCTAGTTAATAAGATATTAGATTTAGAATAGCTAAAATCTACTACTAGTAAATCTAGTAGTATCTATTAGTTACTAGATAAATCTAGTAAATTCTATAATATATATAGCTTATATAAGTACTAAATAGTCTATTAGAAGTAGAACCTTTATTATATCTAGTCTAGTTAATAAGATATTAGATTTAGAATAGCTAAAATCTACTACTAGTAGATCTAGTAGTATCTATTAGTTACTAGATAAATCTAGTAAATTCTATAATATATATAGCTTATGTAAGTACTAAATAGTCTATAAGAAGTAGAACCTTTATTATATCTAGTCTAGTTAATAAGATATTAGATTTAGAAGAGCTAAAATCTACTACTAGTAAATCTAGTAGTATTTATTAGTTATTAAGTAAATCTAATAAATACTATAATATATATAGCTTATATAAGTACTAAATAGTCTATTAGAAGTAGAATATCTATTATATCTAGTCTAATTAGAAAGATATTAGATTTAGAAGAGCTAAAATCTACTACTAGATTTACTAATAGTATTTATTAGTTATTATTTAAATTATAGTATATAGAGCTTAAAGTATCTAGTTTAAGTAAATTAATTATTTTTATAAGTAGCTTATAATAGATCTATAGCTATAATAGACTATTTATCTATTATATACTAATTAGTAATTATAGTTTAGCTAGTTATATAAAGACTTTCTATTTTTAGAATAGTAATTACTATTAGTAAATAGTAATTACTATTCTATAATAGTAATTACTAAATAGTAATTACTATTAGTCGATAGTAATAGTAATAGTAATAGTAATAGTAATTACTAAATAGTAATTACTATTTACTATTATTATTACTTTACTATTTTTCTGACAACACTGCAACATACTACCAGAAGGCGGCTTGTCTGGTAGTAATCGGTGAAGATGCTTGAGTTAAATAGGCATAGCAAATGAGATCAAAGTCATCAAGGCAAGATGTCTGGTAGGATATTTTGGCCTCGGCTAGAGCAACGGACACCCGGCTATACTTTCCCAAGTCAGCGCCACCTGAGTCACCACACCTCGTTCAACTTCACACACTTCATGTACGGTGGATATTGCAGTGTCTTGACTATATGCTCGTGATATGGACTAAGTAGGTCGATTTCTCATGACCATGGGGCACGTGGCTTTGAAACGAGATACGCCAGTCGGACGGCGTAGATCTACTCCAATGGACTCTCCCGTTCCGCGTGAAGATGCGGCGATAGATTTCGCCACTGAAGAGTCACAAATATCCCCCGCCTCGTTCACATTTAACAACGATAATGGCCAAGGCACAACGTCAAGCACTCCATCGACCGAACAATATTCCACACCAATGGCAGAAACGTATCAGGCCGAACAATTTCCACCCATCGAATGGCAAATATCAACCCCCGAAGAACCCCCTCGTCCACCTCGTAAAAGGGTCAAGACCACTCGCACGATACACGATGTTGACAGCATTGATGAATTCGGCCATGAATATCCAGGAACTTCGACCAGTTCATCGGCGATCCAGCATGACAGTGCCTATGGCATGGCATCAAGCACTCCACCAGGCGCAACAATCGACCTTACGACTGAGCTTGATGCTCTGCCCCAAGCTTCCTTACCTGCCGACCTTCTTCCCGATACTACAACTCAAGCTCCATTACCTGCCAGTATTCTTCCCGTGAAGGCTGTCGAGCCAGCACCACGTACCAGCACCGCATCCCTCACCATCCGCCACCTCACGTACGTTCCTTTCCCTTTCCACCCCAGTCCCTCCCTCTGACACTCCCAGCCACAACCCCACCCAAGACTACATCACCATCATCGCCGGCGCCTCCATCCCCAATTCCACCGCGCTCATCCTCGCCCACCGGCCCAGCCTGTGCCACCTCTCCCCGTTGTTCACCCACCTCCTCAATCCCCACCCCCCCGGCCCCCTCACGCTCCACCTCCCCTCCGAACCCCCCTCCCTCATCGCCTCCTACATCGACTTCTCCCACTCCAACGTCCTCCCCTCCACCCTCCTCCCCATCTCCACCGGCCTCTCCACAACCTTCAAACACCTCGCCTCAATGTGGGTTTTCGGCGCAAAAACCTCCTCCGCGACCTTCTGCAACGCGATCGTGGACCGCATCATGTTACTCCGCGTCATGGCCGAGGACGAACGTCTGGCGCCAGGGATGGGCAAGGGATGGGATGAGGATACGTGGGGGTATATAGATGGTATCGCGCCGCTTGCCGGGAGGGTTGAAGGGGGTAATAAGTTGCGGATGTTGGTGAGGGAGTGGTTCTGGAGGGAGGTGAAGAGGGGGACGGGCGAGAGGTTGAGGTGGAGTAATGAGGGGCTTTGGAAGGCGATGCAGGAGGCCGAGAAGGTCGGGGTGAGGTGGGAGGTGGATGGGAGGGCGGTCGGGGGGAGACTCGCGGGCCCAGGGGAGGTGGAGTTGGGGAAGTACCATGTTAGGGAGGAGTGGTTGGGGGGTGGGGAGGTTGGGGTGAGAGTCGAACAGGGAATGGTATGATTGTCAAGCACTGCGGTCTTTGAGCTGGGGTCAGGCTATCCGTGAGGTCAACATGAATGAATGATTGATGAAGCATGGTAAACGGCACCGCAAAATTGAAGGAGGGTTCAAAAAATTTCATTCCGCCAGCGACTCGCGCTCGGCAACTTTGCTTCAATCATGTTTGCTAGACCGCAACAAAACTATAATCAGACACGAAGGCGAGAGATCGCGACTAAGAGAGGGAGGTATAGTATCAGAAAGAGTCCCGAAAACGTACGCCGACGCCATGACCATCGTGAATGTCCCTCTTGCTTCCACCATCCAGGCTCTCCTTGCCCTCCCAACCATCCCGTCCCAACGCCGTTATAATAGATACTAAGTAATTGTTCCGCGCATCCGAGCTCGGAAGGGAGCCGTATGACGTAGAGGAACGAACGGGTCGAAGCTGGGAACAGTGATTGCGGAGAAGTCGGTACATTCTTGCTTCTCTTCTTGGAAAACTTGAAGATCCAGATCCATCAGAAATTATCTCAAAAGCCTCGCATGTCGATTTCGTGAGGCGGCTGATTTGACAAAGGAAAAGGGTGTTCATGAACAGGTCGCATGGCACATTCTGATATCAGATGGCCGTCAAAATTGGTGTGAGCACAGGCTCTTTAAAGGCTGGCAGGGTCGATAGTACCGTATTGCACGAATTGCTGCATCTCTTGCCCCTGCTGGTCGGCATCGTCCGGATTGGCCAACGGAGAATGGTAGGTCTGGTTGGCTGGCGTTTGGAACTTGCTCTGCATGTTTTGAGTTGCAGGAGTCTGGTAGTTCGAGCTGTCGCCCATAGGGGCAGGCGAGTGGTACATGCTCGAATCGAAGCCGTTGTCCTTGGGAGTGTGGAATGCATCATGAGGAGATGTGAAGGAGATGCCTGAGTCCTGGTGATGTGCGCTATGCGTTGGAGTCTGGTATGGCAACTGACCCTCGTGGGTACGGAAAGGAAGTTCCATCTTGCCTGACGAAGGAGGAGGGGAGAAAGTGAATTCGTCGCTGAAAGTAGCGTTGTACTGGTACTCGCTGAGCGGTGACTTGAAGGCATGCATGGGCTTCGAAACGTCCAATGACAAGGCATCATCGGCAAGCGATGGGTGCTCGCCAGGAGTGCTGAAAATATCGGCAGACTGGCTGCGAACGTTGAAAGGTGGGGAGTGGTCAGCAATGACTGGGTCTCCGCTCATGATAGAAAGAGGAGTGTTGCTGGTGCCAATCATGTTCGATGCATCGACGTTCAAGAAAGAGCTGGTGACAGGTGTGCTGAAAGCTTGTGGCTCAGCTGGGTGACCACCGAAGAAAGCAGGAGTGCCAAATTCACTGGGCGAGTTGAGAGTGGTTGCAGACATCGGACCAGCGAAGTGTCTGAAATCCATCCCATACTGTGCAGAAGTGTCAATGCTGAGGTTAGGACCAACTGGACCCTGAGCAAAGTTGTGGTGATGTTGGGGAATCGGCGCAAAAATGGCAGTGTCATTCTGTGGTGCAGGAGTTTGAGGGCCTTGCTGTTGCTGAATGACAAACGAAGGCATTGGCTGGCGGAGCATCGAGAAGTCAACCGCGACAGGCACAGATCGGGATCGCTGTCGCTTGTGCCCACGTGGTGCAGGAGGTCCCATAAGACCGGGCTGGTGTTCTGGGAACATCTGCTGTGGGTGTACCATGTGGTTTGGCTGACTTGCTGGGCGGTGTCCAATAGGGGAGACTGGTGCCGAAAGGGTCAGCGCAGGGTTGAGCAGATGTCGGTTCTGGAAAGCATCAAGAGAGACAAGCTTAGCCAGCTGGCCACTGAGAATCTTTGATGGACCACCAAGAGTGTGCGTAAGGACACGACTGGCTTGCTGATCTTCAGTGAAATCACTGCACTCGTAGAATCCTCCACCGCCAGATCCGTCCATATAGAACTTGGGCGGGCGGTTGAGCTCGACCACAAGCGATCCCATCTGTTGTGACGCGCCTTCGGCAGCTGTGTTCATGTCACCCTGGACAAGATTGATATTCCTGATCCACGCAAAGGGGTACTCGATCTTGTAGCCGGCGGAGTCGTTGTTGATGTAGTAGGTCACACAAGCCTTTTCTGGCGAGTAGAAGATGATCAAGTCCATCTGACTTTGACCGACACGGCGCCACGAGCCAATCGATAGGGAACGGCAGTTGAAATGCTGGATGACTGGGAATTGTCAGATGTGTTTGAAGACGTTTGGCACACATGCACTTACCAACTTTGCCGGAAGATGTGTCAGTGTTGAGACTCATGGCACCATTGCCATAGCCAGCGAAGCCGGAGTTCATCATGCCAGGGAAGAAAGGCTTGCCAGATTCCATGGCCTGCATTGCCAGATGACGGCGCATTGACTCGGGTATGCTTTCGCAATCTTCGCCATTTTCAATGCTCTTTCGCGCGATGTTCTTTATCTTTGCTCGCCTATGAATTGTCAGTGAGTGACCGGATTCATGCAGAGATGTACATACCGGTTCTGGAACCAGATCTGAACAGACCTTTCGGTCATGTTGATCTCGGATGCTATCCGTTCACGGACGAGGGCGGTCGGTGTGGGGTTCTTGTTGAACTCATGTTCAAGGGTGACCAATTGATCCTGTGTAGCACGCTGCCTCTTCGAATTCTTCTGCTGTTGTGTGAGTGTGCTCTTGCGAGGTGGTCTGCGGGGGTTTGATAGGCTTTGAATGGCGGGAATCGAAGGAGTAGGGGTGTCAGGTCCCTGCTTGATCTCTGGAGAGTCTGACTGTACAGAGTCTGCGGGATCGCTCATGTTGTCCGAAACTGGGTCCATTGTGCCAGCACTGATCGGACTAGATGGTTCGTAGCTTGGTCTCGTTGGAATAGACAGTAAGTCGTGTTTGGGTCGCTATAGCTGTACAGGTGATTCAATGCTCGTTATTCGTACAGTGCGGTAGGAAGAGAATCGGTTCAAAGGAGTGGACGGGCGCCTGAAAGAGTGAAGGCGTCACCGGATGGGAAAAGATCGACTAAGGAGCGTGGTGAAGGCAATGAGCGACAAAAGGAGTGATGTCGTAGAATGTGTCGGGAACCAGAGAGACAGAACGATAAAAGTGCCGGGCGTGCGCAATGGAAGCAGGCACGTCAGAGGATAGTCAGAGAGATGAAGTGGTCGAGGAGTGAGACTCGGAACAAAGAATGAGATAAGAAAGGCGTCGAGGCGCGGTGAAGGTGGAAAGGTGGGCGGACGAGAGAGTTTGGCCTAGTGCGGGTTCGTGGGCGCTGCGAAAAAAAAGGCCGGCGTCTGTGGGAAGATGCACACGCTGCCGCTACAGCACACCCCCTTGGCCCTGGTCTCTTCTGTTCTCTCACCAGTGTTGTCAGAAAAATAGTAAAGTAATAATAATAGTAAATAGTAATTACTATTTAGTAATTACTATTACTATTACTATTACTATTACTATCGACTAATAGTAATTACTATTTAGTAATTACTATTATAGAATAGTAATTACTATTTACTAATAGTAATTACTATTCTAAAAATAGAAAGTCTTTATATAACTAGCTAAACTATAATTACTAATTAGTATATAATAGATAAATAGTCTATTATAGCTATAGATCTATTATAAGCTACTTATAAAAATAATTAATTTACTTAAACTAGATACTTTAAGCTCTATATACTATAATTTAAATAATAACTAATAAATACTATTAGTAAATCTAGTAGTAGATTTTAGCTCTTCTAAATCTAATATCTTTCTAATTAGACTAGATATAATAGATATTCTACTTCTAATAGACTATTTAGTACTTATATAAGCTATATATATTATAGTATTTATTAGATTTACTTAATAACTAATAAATACTACTAGATTTACTAGTAGTAGATTTTAGCTCTTCTAAATCTAATATCTTATTAACTAGACTAGATATAATAAAGGTTCTACTTCTTATAGACTATTTAGTACTTACATAAGCTATATATATTATAGAATTTACTAGATTTATCTAGTAACTAATAGATACTACTAGATCTACTAGTAGTAGATTTTAGCTATTCTAAATCTAATATCTTATTAACTAGACTAGATATAATAAAGGTTCTACTTCTAATAGACTATTTAGTACTTATATAAGCTATATATATTATAGAATTTACTAGATTTATCTAGTAACTAATAGATACTACTAGATTTACTAGTAGTAGATTTTAGCTATTCTAAATCTAATATCTTATTAACTAGACTAGATATAATAAAGGTTCTACTTCTTATAGACTATTTAGTACTTACATAAGCTATATATATTATAGAATTTACTAGATTTATCTAGTAACTAATAGATACTACTAGATTTACTAGTAGTAGATTTTAACTATTCTAAATCTAATATCTTATTAACTAGACTAGATATAATAAAGGTTCTACTTCTTATAGACTATTTAGTACTTATATAAGCTATATATATTATAGAATTTACTAGATTTATCTAGTAACTAATAGATACTACTAGTAGTACTAGATTTACTAGTAGTAGATTTTAGCTATTCTAAATCTAATATCTTATTAACTAGACTAGATATAATAAAGGTTCTACTTCTAATAGACTATTTAGTACTTACATAAGCTATATATATTATAGAATTTACTAGATTTATCTAGTAACTAATAGATACTACTAGATTTACTAGTAGTAGATTTTAGCTATTCTAGATCTAATATCTTATTAGTTAGACTAAATATAATAGATATTCTACTTCTTATTAACTATTTAGTACTTATATAAGCTATATATACTATAGAATTTACTAGATTTACTTAGTAAGTAATATAATATAGATATACTTAATATATATATTTATTTACTTTGCCTAATACCTATACTAACGGCTATATAGTGTAGTGGTTATGTTCCGGACATAACTATTATATACTAACTAGTTTCGGATAAAATCCTGCTTAGATTCTTACTCTTTAATAGGACTAAGAGGAATAATAAAACTAAGCTATTAGAAGTAAGTCTCTCTTCTAAGACTTTAATTTTTAGCTTAAACTAGCTATCTAGGCTTATATAAGCTAGTTTTTACTCTTTTTTCTCTTCTATAGAGCTCTAGAGGTTCTAGGTTTAAGTCTTACTAAGAGTAATTTTATATATATATTATATTTTATTTAAGTAAGTTACTAGAGATATATATAATAAATATTAGTTTATTAGTGCTTATATAAGCCTTATTACTAGCTATTTTAGTATAGTAGAAGTATAAGATACTAGTAAAGATAAGAAGTTCCTTTATAAAGAAATATCTATCTAACTAATCTTCCTCCTCTTCTAGCTAGCTTAATATCTCGAAATTTGCGAACATTAGCTAGATTTCCGAATCGGTTAATATCTAGTGTTTTAGATAGATATCCTATAAATAGATTAGTAGTTATACTATTATTATATTAGTAAATACTTACTAGAAAAGACTCTTTTTCTAGAGACATCTAGTTATATATCTTCTATCTCTTCGCTAAGACGATAACTAAGCGCATCAATTTAAAAGCGTAAGCTAACAATTTCACTATTAAGTTCTATAAAAGTTAGTTTATAGTAGTAAAAGCTAATAAAATCTAAATACCTTCGATTTTTGCTAAGGCTTCTTCTTTAGCCTTTTGCTCTTCTAGTCTAGCTTCTTCTAGCCTAGTACACTCTTATAAAACAGCCTAAAACCCTAAATACGGTCTTAGCAGTCCTAATTAGTATTAGCTTCTATTTAAATTAAATAGAAAGCTATCTAAAATAGTATTAGTAAAAGTTAAAGTATCTACTAAAGTACTTATAATACTTGACAAGGAGGGCTTAGCGACGTCATTTATGCTATTAGAGCTAGCCATTTTAGGCTAGTATCTATTTCTAGACTAGTAGGTAATACTAGATCTAATAGATAATAAGAAGAAGAAAAAGAAGTAGACCTAGAAGCTTCCTTTATACCTCTACTCTTAGGCTTTAGGGTTAGGGTTAATCGGCCTAATAACTATCCGAATTACAAATAGAAAGGCGGTGTGACGTAAATGAGGCATTTAAATCCTGTTTAAATAGATTAAATAGAGGGGTAGATAAAGAAGTTAACTCTTAAAAGCTTAAAATCTTATCTCTAGCTAACTAGACTATTTATCCTTATCTTCTTTAATATAAGATATATAGAAGTACCTTATCTATAGCGTTATAGATTATTAATGCTTAGAAATCAAGAAGCTTACTAATAGATAGATAGAAGAATATATATAGCTTCTTTTTCACTTGTGATTTCAAAACTAAACTTCGGTCAAATTACTTAGTTTTACACCTATTATACTTAGAATTTTACAAGGATTTTTAATCTAAAATTATCTTTTTATATCTCTACTATTACGTAAGTTATAGCGATTAGAACTTAAAAGTCTTTATTAACTTCTAGATAGTATAAAAGCTATTATAGACTATTATAATAGACTATCTATTTAGTCTACTTATAACTATCTATTTACTATTAAATTAAATAAAAAAATCTCTTATTATATATATAAATCTATTAAAAAAATCTAAAGGTTAGTAAGTTATTTAATAGCTTATTATTTATTATCTATTTATTTATCTATTTATCTATTAGTACTTATATACTAGTAGATGCAAATTCTTAATCTAAACTTAGTTAAATTTATTATTAAGTATATTAATAAGTCTTCTATAGTTACTACTACTAAAGTAGATAGTACTATTAAAGCTCTTATTAATTCTTATAATAAAGATACTAGTTTAGATAAAGATATTATTAATCTATATTTAAATTATCTTAATACTTTACGTATTATATATTATTTAAAAGATTAAGTTATAAAAATAAAAAAGCTACTATATTAAATAGTAAGTTATTTATATATTTATTAATTATTTCTAGTATTTATTAAATATCTATAGGAAATATTTATAAGTTTAATAAAAATTCTACTAGATCTACTATAGATTTAGACTATTCTAAATTTAGAAAATTATTTCTAAATCTAGAACTAGATAAAGAGTTTTCTAAACTTAATACTTATTTATTAAAATATTCTATTATTTTTAAAGATAATAGTAAGTAATATCTAACTAAATAGATATATTTCTGACTTAATATAGATCTAATTAAGTCTTTTATTAATAAAAATATCTTTACTAAAGAAGAAATAGATTATTATTATAAAGATTATAATAGTAATAAATCTACTACTTCTTATAAAGAAACTATTCTATTAGAAGATTTATATTATCTTCGAGAGCTTAATTATTTTAATAATAATTATACTTTAGAAGAAAAGTCTTATTTTAAAAATAATAAAGATTTAGATTTATATAGTATCTTTATTAAAGATACTACTATAGATATTACTAGTTATATAGAAGATAAACTAAAAACTACTACTAAAGATCTATATAATAGATCTAGTAAAGGTTATTTATCTTCTAATAATAGAACTTTAGATTTAGATTTAGATTTAGATCTAAATCTAGATTTAGATATAGAAGATAATAACTTTTAGTATAAAGAATTATTTATCTATCTATCTATCTATCTATCTATCTATCTATCTATCTATCTATCTATCTATCTATCTATCTATCTATCTATCTATCTATCTATCTATCTATCTATCTATCTATCTATCTATCTATCTATCTATCTATCTATCTATCTATCTATCTATTTATCTAAATATCTAACTAAATATCTAACTAAATATCTAACTAAATATCTAACTAAATATCTAACTAAATATCTAACTAAATATCTAACTAAATATCTAACTAAATATCTAACTAAATATCTAACTAAGTATCTAACTAAATATATAACTAAATATCTAACTAAATATTTAACTAAATATCTAACTAAGTATCTAACTAAATATATAGTTAGATATCTAGATAGATATCTAACTAAATATATAATTAGATATCTATCTAAATATCTAGTTAACTATCTATCTAAATATCTATCTAAATATTTCTATTATATAATTAAAAATGTCTAGAGCTAAATTTACAAAATCTGACTTATTATTACCTAATTTAGAACTACCTCCTATTAGTAAGCTAGCTCCTATATTTAAAAATCGTTTATTTACTCTAGAATTACTAGATTATAAAGAAGGCTTAGAAAGAGAGTTTTTAGCTAAATGTTCTATTTGTAGTTATAAAAAAACTACTAAATGGCCTATAAATACTAGTAATTTTACTAATTATATTAATAAGCAACATCCATTTATAGCTAATAATAGTAATAATTTAGAAAGTAGCTTAGAAACTAGTTCTAATTTAGAAAGTAGTAGTAATTTAACTTTAGATTCTTATATTAGTTCTAATTCTACTAGAAAACGACCTAGTTATATATTCTTTGAAAAATCTAAATATAAATCATTATTATTAATGTTTTTATTAAATAATAATATATCTTTTAGTGTAGTAGATAGCTCTAGTTTTAGAAATCTAACTAAATATCTTAAAGATGATATTTCTACTCTAACTCGTAATACTATTAGAAATGAATTAGATATAGTATATAATCTAGAGATAAATAAGCTTAAATCTATTATTAAGAATAATAATAGTAAATTTTCTATTACTTTAGATGAATGGAAATCACCTAATAATCTAGACTTTTAGCTATTACTTTACACTTTTATAATATTAATTTTAAATTAGAAAGCTATTTAATAGGTTTTGAATATCTAAATAATTATAGTACCTATAGTAGTAAAGTTATATTTCCTATATTAGATAATATTCTTAAAGAATTTAAAATTAGAAAAATTTAATAGGAATTACTAGAGATAATGCTTCTACTATTAGTAATACTATTAATTTATTAAAAGACAAATATAGTAATAAATATAATAACTATATAATAGATAATAGATGTTTTGCACATATATTAAACCTAATTAGTAATAGCTTTTTAACTTATATTTTTTTAATATAAATAACTCTAAAAGATTTAATAATAAAATTAATAATATTCTATTTAGTAATACTAATAGCGATATAGATATAATATCTTTATATAATACTATTAAGCCTTTACCTTCTATAATAAGATCTTTTATTAATAGATTTAAAATAAATCACTTTCTTAAAAATAATTTTAAAAGAGTAGTATTAGATAATAAGCTTAGTAATAATAATATAGGTCTAGAAATACTAATAAGAGATAATAGTACTAGATGGCTATCTACTTATAATATGTTAGATAGATTTATTTATTTTAAAGATGAAATTAATAGTGTTTTAAATAAAGTTAATTCTTTACCTAGTTATAAAAGAAAGATATTAATTTAGAAGCTTATAATATTAGTAATTACGAATAGGATTATCTAATACAAGTACGAGATATATTAGAGATATTTAGAAAACCTACTATTAAATTACAAGCGACTAAATATAGTACTAATTATTATACTATAGCTTATATTACTAAATTATATAATGAATTAGATAAATTTATTACTATATCTAGTAATAATCTATTTATATTACAAGGATTAATAGAAGCTAAAGAAAAATTACTAGAATACTATCCTATTAAAGATAATAATATAGATAAATTAAAAGATCTATACTTAATTACTATATTAAATCCACAATTTAAATTAGAAACTTTACAACTATTAGGCTATAATTCTATACAACTAGAAGCTATTAAAGATTATTTTAAAGAGGTATATAATAGATATCTAAATAATAATAATAGTAATTCTAATTTAAGCTTTAGTTTTATTTCTACTAGTAATACTATAGAAGAAGATTTTGATAGTGATAATGATCTATTTATTAGCTCTTACTCTAACTCTAATTTAGTAAATAATAATGAAATAGATATATATCTAAATGAAATAAGAATTAGTAAAGATTTATCTATAGAAAACTATTATAGTACTAATAAAACTAGATTTCTATTATATATAAAATAGCTAAAGACTATTTAACTATAGTATCTACATCTAATCTATTAGAATCTATATTTAGTAAAGTAGGAGATATAATAACTAAGAAAAGAAATAAATTAATAGCTAATACTATTAAGAAAATTATTATATTAAAAGAATTAAATATAATACAAGATGAAACTATATTAGATAATTTAGATATAGAAGAAGAAGATAATAATAACTCTATAGTTACTAATATAAGTAATAATATAACTATAGAAAGTTTAGATATAGATAAAGACTCTTTAGATTCTAAATCTACTACTAGTATAGATAGCTATATTAATGATTCTAATAGTGACTAATAGATATAAAATAACTATAATATATTATATAAACTAATATAATAACTATAATCTAACTTTTATAGTAATAGTAATTATAATAGTAAATAGTAATTATAATAGTAATTACTAATTACTATTACTATTACTAGTAATTATTATTATAATTACTATTTACTATTACTATTACTATCACTATAAATAGTAATAATAATAGTAATTACTATTTACGATAGTAATTACTTAGTAATTGACATCACTGTCTCTCACCCCCTCTCCCCGGTTCGCACGTCTGTGCGTCTCTGCATCCCGAGCCTGTGCCCTCGATGCAAACAAGCGCTTCTACTGGCCCGAGGACTGCTCGTGCAACACCTGACAAACTCCACGCGTGGCGCCTTGCCCCCAAACAGTCTAGGACATGCAGCTGCATGCTGGACCATGTCACCGCATGTGGAGGACAAGAGGGCTAGCACCAGGAATCTCTGTCACGGGACGCGTTCTGTCTGCCCTCCCTTCCGTCACCACTCGACGGCACTGATCGGCTGTTTCGTTTGTTTCTGGAAGGCACACACGTACACTCAACCATGGCAGTAGACACAAAAAATCGGGTGCCCTCACACGCGGCGTGGGAAACTCCGGATGATCAGATCGGAGGCCTCGCCTTTGACGATAAGCATACACACAAGCCCTCATCCTCCTTCTCAATCCAGCTTCTTCATGCACACTCGTTGGGCAGATGTACATGCTGGACGCTGGGAAAAAAGACCGGACGTGGAGCTTTTAGAGTTCAAGCCCCTGCCGCCAACTGCATCAGCCTCACTCGACCCGCTCAGGTCCCGCACACGCCGCTCATGATCCGTTCAGGTACACCCGCCCTTGCAGATGCTCGTGCGTTTCGGATCATCCACTAATCTCACCACCAATCAGAAACTGTCTTGGCCGCGTTGTTTTCCTGCACCTCCACAACGCTCGACTTTTTATCAACAATCGACTCCCTCCCTATCCAACGACTTTTTGGGGGGATAGGAGTGATAGACGAGCAACGTTACACCGACCGCTGGAGGATGCTCAACACGACGAGCGGACAAGATCGGTATGTCCAGGTTGGTATACGAACCGGTGTCAATCGCTGCTCCAGGTTGGTCGGGGAGGACTCCCGGCTGTGACGGAGGGGAGCACATGAACACGTCGCTTTGCCGTTTGAGTCGTGACACGACCCGCTTTTTCACTCGTCCGTCACAGGTGATCTCTTGTATGGCAGATATCGGTGTCACGACTCATGGGAATAATGACGAGACCTGTCCATGTTCTTTTGCCCCGCCATCAGCAACACGGCGATCTGGACCTGAAAATAGTCCGTCCGAGACTGCACCGTTGCGACTGGCCAAGGATCCCACTCCTCCAACAGCGCGAAGCTTCAGCTGTGTACAGAAACCGTTTGAAGATCTGTGCCTGGTTGACTGCGATCCTTCTAATGGCTGAATCTGGATGCGAAACCAGCTCAGCCTGTGATGATGGAATGGACTCTTGTACAAGAATGGTCGTCCAGTCTTGATCAAGAAAGGCTTTTGCCAGATTGATCGTAGATCCCGAAGGATGTCCAGCACATGCCCGGGTCAGAAATTTGCTACAGACTCACAATGCTGTGGTGCTTTTGCCATTCCATGGTGGCATGTTTCGAGACTACACTGCATTGGTTACCTTTTATGTAGAGCATCTTAGAATCGAAAGACTCACACCTTGCATTTGTTCCTGTGTGCCACCTTCGTACGGCCCCTGTGCGGCACGGCTAAATTCTATGCCAAGACTGATGTTCGGCGAGCGGAATTCGAGCAAAGAAGCCGCCCGCGCCGCATCCAACACCAACATGTCACGCAAAACGATATCATAGCCTCTGCTATCCATTCAAAAAAGCAAAAGTTTGACCACCTTTTTCAAGTGGAGCCTTGTATGACTGGCTGCGCCCGGAATGCATGCTACCCCTACACCACGCCTGTTGGGTGTTAGAATGAACCTATCGTCCGCCGGATGGAGAACACGTACAACCGAGGTGAGATCTGACGATCTTGTGCTGTCTTTAAGAATTGAATAGTTTATAATCCCTATACAATTTTGATGTGCCTAAGCGTTAATCCCGCTGTGGAATCTCTAGAAGCGGACCGTCATGTGAGGATGACCCAGGCTGACTTGGGTGAACAGTAAAGATTCACCAGTCCGCAAGTGCGTCTTGTGGTCGCAATCCGCGTCGCTGAGCTGTAGCCATATCGATCACGTTCGCACATCAACTCCATTCTGTGTCAGAGCTGGCGCTCTGCATGTATGTTTTGCCCTAGTGACAAGGTCACGGGATGAGAAGAGGCGAGGATAGGATCGAACACATCTTCACATTGCTTCGTAGGTGGACGGCGTGACTAAGCGTGGCTGCCCTGAAACGGCTTAGTGTCAATTAAGCACGTCACGGTCGCGTCTCCCAAACGCGCGCCGCTGTCTTGAGCTTCGTCCATCCCACTATTTGCACTTTCGCTTGCTAGGGACCTGACACGACAGCAACAATGCCTGGAGTAGTACAAGCAGCACCGAAGGTTCCCGCAAAGCGTGTTCTACAAGATGCTTCCAAATCGAGATACAATGCACAGACAAGCCCTGCGAAGAAACGAAAGCTCGAGACAAATGGATTCAAGCATCCAAATGGTACTGGATCCGGATCGAGTCAGCCTAAGAGCCAGTTCGAGGAGGAGGTCCTGGAGAAGCTCACGCAGGACATCAGTGGGCTGAAGCGAAACAACGCTGAGCGAGATCAGCAATGGGCTCGCCCGCCGCTTGACGACTTTGATCCCCAGACCGAAAGCCTCTGCTTTCAACAGATTGATGCCGAGGAAGGCACACTTCATGGGGGCAAGACTACGGTCAAACTATTCGGTGTCACTCAGGTTTGTGCAGCTCACATGACAATGGACCTCACTGACTGTCACAGACGGGACACTCGGTACTCCTCCACTGCACAGATTTCCTCCACTATCTTTACACGCCAGCTCCAGTATCATTCGAGAATAAGGACTGCGATGGCTTCAAGGCATATCTGGAAACGCAAATGGCCATGCACCAGCCAGTCATTTACTCGGTACAGATGGTACTCCGAGAGAGCGTCTTCGGCTTCCAAGGAAACACAAAGAGTCCGTACTTGAAGATCACAGTCACGGACCCGAAACACATCAACAAGCTGCGGACCACCATCGAGAGCGGCAACGCAAACTACAAAGGCATGTTCAAGAGCGCGGATGGAGGTGTTGTCACATTCGACAACATTCAGTACGTCCTGAGGTTCATGATCGATACATCCATCTCTGGCATGTCTTGGGTCGAGGTGCCAACGCAGAAGTTCCATATGGTTCCGCAACGAGATCGTCACTCGAATTGTCAGATTGAAGCATACGTGCATTATCGAGATCTGATAGCTCATCCGTCCGACGGAGAGTGGCTGAAGATGGCTCCGCTACGCGTTCTTTCCTTCGATATCGAGTGCGCTGGTCGCAAGGGCATCTTCCCGGAACCAAACGTGGATCCTGTAATTCAAATTGCCAATGTCGTTACACGTTATGGAGAAGAGAAACCCTTCGTCCGGAATGTGTTCTGCATGGACACCTGCAGTCTGATCGTCAACACCCAAATCTTCGAGCATGATAGGGAAGAAAAGATGCTGCTGGCTTGGAGAGACTTTGTGGAAGAAGTTGATCCTGACGTTATCATCGGCTACAACATCTCAAATTTCGACTTTCCCTATCTCCTGGACCGGGCGAAACATCTCAAGGTTGGCAAATTCCCCTTCCTATCACGTCTGAAGAATGTGCAGTCGCACGCAAAGGAGACAAACTTCTCCAGCAAACAGATGGGTAACCGTGATACGAAGAGCACCAACACCAATGGTCGTCTGCAGCTGGATCTACTCCAACTCATTCAACGAGATTACCAGTTGAGATCATATACGCTCAACTCCGTCTGCGCGCATTTCTTGAACGAGCAGAAGGAAGATGTGCACCACACGATGATTACCGAGCTGTACAACGGAACGCCAGAATCGAGACGTCGTCTAGCAGTGTATTGCTTGAAAGATGCCTACTTGCCGCAACGACTGATGGACAAGCTGATGTGTTTGGTCAACTATACTGAGATGGCAAGAGTCACGGGTGTCCCGTTCAACTATTTGCTTTCTCGAGGACAGCAAGTCAAGTTCATCAGTCAGCTTTTCCGCAAAGCTCTGGAGCAACAGCTCGTCATTCCCAATCTCCGCAATGAATCATCAGAAGATCAATACGAAGGAGCCACAGTCATCGAGCCAACTCGAGGCTACTACAGCGTCCCTGTTGCGACTCTCGATTTTGCATCCCTATACCCTTCAATCATGCAGGCACACAACTTGTGCTACACGACTCTGCTCAACAAGAATGCCATTGAAAAGCTTGGTCTCAAGAAGGATGACGACTACATCGTGACGCCCAATGGAGACATGTTCTGCACAGCGAAGGTCCGTAAAGGGCTTCTGAGTCAGATTCTCGAGGAACTCCTGAGCTCGCGAAAGGCAGCAAAGAAAGCCATGGGCACTGAAACGGATCCGTTCAAGAAGGCCGTCCTGAACGGTCGTCAGCTTGCCTTGAAGATCAGTGCAAACTCCGTATACGGTCTAACAGGAGCGACGAATGGCAAGCTGCCGTGTTTAGCAATCGCCTCCAGTACCACATCTTATGGTCGTCAAATGATTGAGCGTACGAAAGAGGAAGTGGAAAAAAAGTACACGATCGCCAATGGATACTCTCACGACGCGCAAGTCATTTACGGAGACACGGATTCTGTCATGATCAAGTTCGGCCCCAACGACCTCAAGGGCGTCATGGCACTTGGCGAAGAGGCAGCTGGATTTGTCTCCTCGAAGTTTGTCAAACCCATCAAGCTTGAGTTCGAGAAAGTATACTACCCCTATCTTCTGATCAACAAAAAGCGCTATGCCGGTCTGTACTGGACCAATCCCAACAAATTCGACAAGATGGACAGCAAAGGTATTGAGACTGTGCGACGTGACAACTGCCGACTCGTTCAGACCGTCATCGAGACCAGTCTACGCATGTTACTGATCGACCAGGATGTCGAAGGTGCACAAGAGTGAGTGCTCCGATCCGGTATATACATTCAGTACTAACGATGTCTAGCTATGTCAAGGACACCATCTCATCACTATTGCAAAACAGAGTCGACATGTCTAACCTGGTCATTACCAAGGCATTGACGAAGAACGACTATGCAGCGAAGCAAGCCCACGTCGAGCTGGCGGAGAAGATGAAGAAGCGTGATGCGGGTTCTGCACCGGCACTCGGAGATCGTGTGGCATATGTCATCGTCAAGGGTGCAGGAGGCAGTAAAAACTACGAAAAGGCTGAAGACCCCATCTTCGTCCTTGAGAACAACATCCCTATCGATACCAAGTATTACCTCGACAATCAGCTCGCTAAACCCCTCGGACGCATTTTCGAGCCAATCCTAGGAGAGAAGAAAGCTGCTCAATTGCTCACGGGAGAGCACACTCGAGCCATCTCAGTCGCTGCACCTACTATGGGCGGTTTGATGAAGTTTGCAAAGAAGACAGAAACCTGCATGGGATGCAAGAAGCCACTGACACTGGCGTCCGAGAAAGGTGGTGCTGTGTGCGAGAACGACCGCGAGCGTCTCGGCGAGCTCTACACAAAGACGCTCGGAAAGGTGGCAGAACTGGAGGTCAGATTCGCAAGGCTATGGACTCAGTGTCAGAGATGTCAGGGAAGCATGCACAACGAGGTCATCTGCTCGAGCAGAGATTGTCCGATCTTCTACATGAGGATGAAAGCGAAGAAGGACGTGGAGGACGCGGGCAAAGAGCTGGGAAGGTTCGACAGGGATCAAGCGCTGTGGTAGTCCATCCATACGTGACCGCAAGAGGATGTAGGGTCAAGGTCCATCAACATGAGACCATGGAGCAAGCATTGCAATGCATATACGATCAGAGCCGAGCAGGACATGCAGGAGTAGGCGCATGAGGTCACCACAAGATTGACCATTGTATAAATAATGTGCATTGATTTCAGATATCTACTAGGGTGAATGAAGACTCACTCTCATGAAAGACCACGGGCATGACCTCCGCGTAGCAAGCGAGTATGGGTTGCAGCAGATCTATCTTCTCTTTTTTCCACACGGCACACTTCGGAATCCTCATACAAACCAGTATTGCTCCTGCTCGCTCGAATGGATCGCCATCTCCTGGCCTTGATCACATTAACGCCCGAATAGTCTGGGACATCACGTACTCTCACCACCACCAGTCACTCAGACTGCTTTACGTAGGTACAAAGGCACAGTCTCCCCAACATCACCACCAATGAACCAGTCCACTTCATGCCCGAACAATTCATCCTGCTCGCTCGAGATTGAAATGCAGCACACACGCACCCTTGCTCCTCGCTCGCTCCACGTACTCTGCAGCAGGGAACACAGTGAGAGACGTCCCTATCACCATCAGCAGATCCACTCGCGGGGTATGGTCGAACCATTCCTCTATGAGACGCAGCTGAGATGGCGGGAGGGCTTCGCCAAAGAGCGTGATTCCCGGGCGGAGGAAGGATTGGCAGATGGGGCAGTGGGGGAGGTCGCTGGGCGACAGAGAAGGGAGGTGTGTGCGTTCGTCGGAGACATGGGCCGGAGGAAGGAGTAATGCAGGTGTCGTCGTAGGTGGAGTTTGCCACGAGCTGTTCAAGGTGAAGTTGGGCTGGCGTACCTGCCATGCCGACTGCCGCAGGTTCTGAGGAACGGCAAAGGATGATCTAATCCAACACGATCATCAGCTGTAGAGCCCCATTAGAAATGGTGACGGAACATTACCGTCCTCTTATACTGCACGAGGCCGGGGAGGATATCCGTCCCGCACCTCCAGGTCTCCCCCGCTTCCGATGCTTCCCCGATCAGCATTATATCATATACACGGCCTTCTGTCTCCAGCCAAAAGTGGACATGTTATCATCCATGCGCTAGGAAAGCTCCTGATCAATACCAGGATCATGCATCTCCAGTTCCATCACTCGTCGTACCGACCAGGCACGCCACCACCTGTCAACCAATCCATCCAGCTTTCCCAACTCGCCACCCCGCAGTCTACCCCAGACAGCCTCCCACCCCTCCTCCCCCTCCCCTCAGAAGTCGACGTCCTCATCATCGGCGCCGGCCCCGCCGGCCTCTGCCTCGCCGCTCAACTCGCCCAATTCCCCGACATCCGCATCGCACTCGCCGAACAAAAACGCGACCGGCTCAAAGTCGGGCAAGCAGACGGCATCCAATGCCGGAGCATCGAGATCTTCGAGGCGTTCGGCTTCTCGGAGCGAGTATTGCGGGAAGCCTACTGGGTGAACGAGACTGTGTTCTGGAAGCCAGAGCGGAAGGGTGGCGGGAGTGGGATCACGAGAGGGGGGCGGACGAGAGATGTTCCTGAGGGCGTGAGTGAGTTTCCGCATGTGATTTTGAATCAGGCGAGGATTCATGATTTCTGGTTGGATACGATGGCGAGGGGGCCGAGGGGAAGGTACCGTATTATGGGAAGGGGTTGGTGTGGTTGAAGAGGGGTGGGGAGGGGGTGGAGGCAACTTTTGAAGCAAGAGAGCCTGAAGAGAAGGATGATGGTGAGGGAAGGAGGGAGACGATTAGGGCGAAGTATGTGGTGGGATGTGACGGGGCGAGAAGTGCTGTGCGGTCTTCGCTGGGACTGGCGTTGGAGGGCGACAGTGCGAATCAGATGTGGGGAGTGATGGATATCATCTGCAAGACGACCTTTCCGGACATTCGATACAAGTGTGTCATTCAGTCGGATCAAGGTAATATCGTGATCATTCCACGAGAGGGAGGCTATCTCGTCCGACTCTACATTGAGCTTGGGAACATGGAACCCGGAACCAGAGTCAGAGACCTGAACATAACCAAAGAGGATCTCATCAAGAAGGCGCAAGGAATCTTCTTACCGTTCTCATTGGACGTCAAGGACGTCTTCTGGTGGAGCGTCTACGAGATCGGACAACGACTCTGTCCTCAATTCGACGACAGCGAGATCGACGGAAGCAAAGACCCTCGAATCTTCATCATGGGCGACGCTTGTCACACCCACTCCCCCAAAGCCGGCCAAGGTATGAACGTCTCCATGCAAGATGGCTACAACATGGGCTGGAAAATGGCTGCCGTTCTTCGAGGTCTCGCCCACCCTGATCTCCTTCGCACCTACTCAACAGAACGCTACGCCATCGCCAAAGAACTCATCGACTTCGACCGCCAACTCATCAAGATGTACGGCCGCCGCGCGAAAGAATCCGACAGCTCAGACGGCGTCGACCCGAAGGAATTCCAACAGTACTTCACCAAAGCACTCATGTACACCAGTGGAGTGGGATACTCCTACCCTTCCTCTAGTATCACCGCCCAACATCTCTCCGCTCCCTATCAGCATCTCGCAACCGGCTTTCCTGTGGGCGAACGCTTCCACTCTCACCCCGTCGTGCGCTTCTACGACGCTAAGCCGATCCAACTCGCCCAGACAGTCCGCGCAGACGGACGATGGCGAATCTTCCTTTTCAACGATAGCAGCTTACCATTTACCCAGCCACACCAGACCCAGACGAACGGGAACACAACAAGACTCCCCTTCCTGGAAACTTGCGACTACCTCCTTACCTCCCGCTCCTCGCCCCTGAACAAGTACCGCCACACCTCCCTCCCCGCGATCGGTGAGACGAATGGCCACTCCCCCGGCAAAAGTGCAATCGACTCCACCATCGAAGTCCTCGCCGTTCTCCAGCAATCGCACGACGAGCTGCATTCTCTCCTCCTCGAATCAGGTGCCTCGTTACCAGAAGTGCTGACGCCCCCGAAAGGCGTGCATGGCTTGACGAATGTGCATAACGTGTTTTGCGATGAGAAGCCGTACTACAATATCTGGGGCGCAACCATGGAGTGGAGGAGTATTTATGAGGCGAGAGGTGTGAGTAAGGACCAGGGAGCAGTGGTAGTGGTCAGGCCGGACGGGTATGTGGGGATTGTATCGCCTCTCGGGGTGGAGGGGGGCAGGTGTGAAGGGTTGGAGAATTTCTTTGGTGGATTTATGCTCGGGTGAGGAGGGATTTGTAGATCGGAATGATGATGCTGATGATGACGATGACGACGAGCCGAGTTGCAGGTCGTGAGAGCTTGCGGGTGGTTTGACTACCTCTCCATAGTGTTTCTTCTACTCCTGTCGCCTTTGGCTCCGCGGCCCAGAATCATTCCTAAAGCTCCTCGAAGGGCTTCGGCGTCGTATCTTACTTCGCCGCTCTCACGCCGTCCATATGTCTTTATCGTCTCTATGCCAACATTGCTGAAAGCAGCTCGATCCACTTTAGGTACACCGTCACCTTCAAGGTATACGACGTGCGTCACATATTTTCGCAGCTCGGAGATCTCGGCCTCCTCCCTGCCCTGACTTTGGCAGCATGCGTCGGCTATTGCCTGCACAAAGTCAAGAGCAGTGAACGGCGACCAAGATGGTCCTGTCTCGCGATCTGTGGTGCCGTTGAGGATGAGAATCTTAGACCGTATTGAGGAGGAAGCAAGAGCCGACCCTACACCTTTGAGGATCAAGGACGGTATGATTGAGGTGTAGAGTGAGCCGATCGAGTAGATGACCGCGGACGAGGAGTTCAATGCAGAGAGCACGCGAGAATTGGCATCAAGGCGGATCTGCATGCCATAAGGGGAGATGTATGCCAAGTGTGTGATCCGGGAACTTAGGTCATCTGGGTTGTGTGGTAGTTCAGAAGATCCATTGGAGGCGGCTACTGCAGTGGGCTTGGTGAAGTTGATCTGAGAAGCTCGAAGTGTAGGCAAAGTACCCGGCAAATTAGCATCTTCTACCCTGTCGGTATCCTCGGTCGAGGCATGAGGTGGGAATGTCGAGTCTGATAGGGAAACACGATGCCCAGGCACAGTATCGTGGCCGGTCGACGGGTGTGAGATGTTGTTCTGGCCTGCAATTACAGTACCATCCGCCAAGGTGGCTGAGATATGGTGGGAGAAGTTGGTGTTGATGGCTGGCAGTACAGCTATAGACGGTGGTACAGCGCAAATGCTGCTGAGTAGGTATATTGCAGATTCAAGAGATCCGGTAAACAGTCGAGCTCTGTAATGATCAGTGAGTGGTCCCACAAAGCACTTGGCTTCCTAGCTTGGTCATTGCAGCGGATATCAATCAAGTCCTGTCCAACTTACCCAGTGATGAAGAGATTGCCTATACTTGCCTTTGAGAAGTCAAAACGGGAGCTTGGCCTCAGGCGTTTCACAATCTCCAAGTTGACTGTGATCAAGAAGCTTCGAATGAGCTCCTTCTTGGGCGACGAGATATGGTCCCATATGCTATGTTGAACTTCGACTATATCCAGCCATTCTTGTCGAGCTGTACCACCGTCATCTGGTAGCCTATGGTTGAACAATGCTTTGATCGCATGCGCTTCTGAACCAGGGTCGTCCGAGTCGGGTATCAGTCGCACCAGTCTGCCTTTAGAACCTTCAGATACATATAGTAATGTTAATGTGACAGTGATGCGTACTGCGGAGATCACCGATGCCTGGTTCAAGTCAGTGAAACGTCTACTGAGAGCGACATATCACTTGCCAGGTCCACCAAGAACACGAATCAACTCGCTAGTACTTCCACCATTGTCGCTGATAGGTATGATGTAGCTTAGAGTGCCGGCATGCTGCTCGGCAATATCATTGAAGGTGTCGACGAGGTTGTTGGCCGCACTGCCTCCTGAAAATACGGAAATGCCTCTTCGAGCATTTACACTGATGCGTGGTTCGTCTCCGCTGGGCACAAGTAGCCGACCCGGCCATGCTGTCCCATTTGCCATTTGTAGTGCGTCGGTAGCATCTCCCGTGTCAAATGCTATAGTCAGGTATCAACGCGATGTCGACGGAATTTATGTCAAACAAGATTGAGGTCGTGTCTGCGAGGGAAAGCAATTGATGGTAGCGGCGTTTCCTGTTTCGGGTCGGCCGGCTGCTCCGCTTTGATATCAAGTAGCAACACTGACTGGCAACATGACGGTTTCGAACACTCACGCCGCGAGCATTGCTATCGGACATAGTGACAGACGAATCATGGACATTAATGTTTGTTCATTTCCTCTAGAAGAGCCCGTCATGCAAATCGGGCCTTCACGCAGGACTTATGGAGCTCATCCCTCGAGTCGCCTTCGGTCGGAGCGACACAGCAGTCCACGAGCATTTGCAACATGCCCAATGTCTTCCACCACAAAATTGTCCTTGCCTCTACAAGGTCTTCACGCCACGGCCCCTTCGACACCTGCCAATTCCGCCCTTTTCCGTCGTCGCTCAATGAGCCTTTCTCTTTGTTGTTCAAGAATGCGATTTTGCTTGTCGTCCACACCCTTCAGCCAATATCCGAATGCTGCGCCGACACCTCCGTATGCTGGGTAAGCCCAAAGTGCTTCTCTGTTGAAGAATGGTCGCATTTGAATGCCGAGCTGCCATAACCGGACGGCAACACCTAGGAAAGTCAGTCAAAGCTCCAATTACCAGGGCCTCAATATGACTCACCAAAGCCTCCCCAGAAAAGAATCTTGTGAACCATGCTGAAGCTGTTTGTGAGTACGAGATGGCACTTTGATGTTGGTAGGTCTTTTTAGGTGTCTGGCCTCTCGCTTTACAATGCTCGAAGTCCCTCCTTTTGTTGACGATTTCGAAATTCCCTTGACGCGTCCAGACGACTTCAATGGGTCAGCATGTGAACATCTAGTAGCCCGTGTGACTATCAACCAAGGATTGAGGTCAAGTGAATCTTGTTCACGAGATGCAGTCCGGCCTTGGCAATTTCGGGAGAACTCCGGGAAGCGCGTCCTGCTTCTTTCGACCTTACTCCGACGCGAGGGTCAACCATAAGTCTATCACAACATCGATCATGGCCGCGGTAGAGGGCGTCCGCATTGGTGGGGATGATGGGCCGGTCAGGAAGAAGCCAAGGATTTCGGAGCTCCCGATATCGTCAGCAAAGAGGTCCTCTGTGGAGGGGCTGTTGCACATCTTCAAGAAGAAGGGAGAGTTCGACAGCTTGCGAAAGAAGATATATGCTCAATTCGAGTCAGGGGTATTTGTCCCACGCATCATGACTGAGGCCCAATTGACTGTTTCAGGATTCAAAAGCGAACCTGCTCAAGGCATTGCAGACTTTCACCGACGACGAAATCGACAAGGATCCCATCAAATATCTAGGAAAGGACCGAAGGTTGGCTGCGCCACTACTGGAAGGTGCTGCCGCCCGTGCCAACATTTATCCGACCACAGAAGTCGAGATCAGCGACTACATCTCAAAGTACCTAGAGCAAGCCGAGAGTGCCCTACGAGAGGTTCGAAACAAGGAGATTGGCGAAGATGCTGCCAGAGAGGAGCGCAAGAAAGGTGCCAAGTCAGATGAGGCGTATGCGGCCGAAGCGGAGGTCCGGAGACAAGGACGAGCAAGGAAGCATGCCGAGGAATTGAGGATCAAGAAGAAGAAGGAAGCAGAGCTGGCCAAGAAACGTCAACTCGAGGCACTCCAAGCTCGTGCGGCAGAGCTGTCGAAGGAGACGGAGAGATTACAGCGCGAGCAGAAGAGACGTGCTGAGCGAGAGGCTGCACGCGCAAAGCAGAAACAGATGGAGGAAGAGAGGAGAAAGCAGTTTGCAGAAGAGCGAGAACGGCGAGAGAAGGAGCAGGCAGAGACCGCAAAACGGCTGGAGGAGGAGCGAGAGAAGCGGCAGAAAGAGCGTGAAGCCGCAGAAGCGAAGCGGCTGGAGGAGGAAGCTTTGGCTCGCTTGCTCCGTGAGGGAGGGAAGATGACAGAGAAGCCGAGCAGCCGTGGTGACTACGATCGAGGGAATAGTCCTGAGCCACCGTTCAGACGCGGAGCTCCTGGTAGGCTTTCAAGACTGGCAACGGAGGGTTCCCGTGGCGGGATCACCAGGTCGCCCACACCAGAGCGCCTTCGTCGCGGCTCTCGTGCTGGTAGCCCTCCACGAAGGGCAGACGACGAGCGCTCTCAGCGAGCTCGTAGTCCTCGTCGCGACTCATACCGATTCGACCGAAGGGAAAGTGAAATGCATCGTTACCGCAGTCGCAGCCCGCCTCGGCGACGTCGTGACGATTCCCGGAGTCCACCACGTCGACGAAGCAGATCGAGAACACCGCCACGGCGCGCATATCGCGACAGAGATTATTCTCCGACCCGCCGCCGAGCAAGGTCCAGATCAAGAAGTCCACCCGACATTGATCGATATGTACCCGGTGGAGGTGCTCGGCGAGAGGAACGTCGAGATGATCGCCGCGATGACCGTCGTGACCGTGATCGCGAACGTGACCGCGACCGGGATCGCGATCGGGAAAGAGACAGGAGTAGGGATAGAAGAGACCGAGACCGAGACTACGACCGCGACAGGAGACGTCCAAGAGATTCACCCCATCGTCGACGCAGTACGAGAGACCGCACTCGATCACGCAGCCCATGATGAACGACAATTGGAAATAGTTCCAGCAGGCACTGGTATTGTTCGACACTTTACCGAATGAGAGATTTTGTACTAGGATTGTTGGCATATGAGATACCCCACAATATCAACTTTCACATTTCGACTTGGACAATCTAGACACACTGTGATGGTATCAGAGGACAATATGGACATTCTTCAGCGACCACAATCAACTTGGATGTAGGTCTGGATATAAGTACGTCTACTTTGCCTCTGTATACTATCATTTGTTCTCCAGTACAGCTTAGCAACTTTCAATCAAGCCTCATCGCCCTCCATACCGAACAGCCAGCAATACCAAACACCACAACAGATCACCTTGAGCTCGAGATGTCTCCTAAAGGAATCGCAAGTCCGTCCTTCTAAACCACCAAGTGATCTGGCTGACAGCTGCAGACTATCACACTTCCTATCCGCACCAAGACGCCAAAAGCCCATCCAACAACTTCTACAATGGGTCTTTCCGACGTGTCACTTCCAAACGACTCTATTCTCTTCTTTGCATGCGTCATCATGTGAGCCGCGACAATCACAAGTCAAGTTCATGAATTCGACATGATTCAGGGGGCGTTCAGGGGCAATTCTGCGTTGGGAAGACAACATGGCAGAGCGAGGTTGGCGCTGATCTTGGATACAAGATCTCAGGCGAAACCGCAGATTTGCGAACATACTCGCAGTATTTAGTATTACTTGACGAATACATGAAGGCGTCTCAGGGGCTGTCCCCTGCGCGCAGTGAGCTCATTTTGCCAAGATTTCGGATTTCTGACTCTGACTTCAATAAATTACACTGCATCTTTTGTGTCACTATATCTCATGGACTGACTAGGCGCCAACACCATTGAAGGCTTCTCATATTGCAGCAGTGACTCGTAGCCTGATTCTCGTTCTCTGGTATCTCGAGCAGCCTGGAATTTGATCACAAGATTATTGCGCGACATTCTGCACAATCAAAAGAACAATATGAGTGAATCGCAAGTCCCAAGTCCGGGGCCGTCCAGCACCTCGACTACAGCGCCGGTCAGCTCAGGAACTGCAGAACCTGCTCAATCCTCTCAACAGCCCAATCAGAGCGCCTCAAAAGACTCGAAGGGCAAGAAGCCGCAGAAAGATGAAGCACCTCCAAACTCCGCAGTGGGGGGGGAACAAAAGCTATCCGGCAAGGACTTGAAGCTGAAGCAGAAAGCAGAGAAACAAGCACGACGAGCACAAGAGAAGGCAGCGAAGGACGTCGGTGGTCCATCTACAGCACAGAATGGCGCGCCATCTGGTTCAAAGCCAGCAAAAGGGAAGGCGTCAGCACCATCACAACCAAACACACCCACCACGGCGAGTGGCTCACGGAATCAACCTCAACACCGCCGCACAGGCTCACAATCACAAGCACAACGCCCCCTCCCCGTCCGACGACGCAACTCCCAAACCGCGCCCAAAGAGCGCAAACCCATCAAAGAAGTCTCCCTCTTCAACCACCTCTACTCCACCCCGCGGCGCACCACTCTCGATTCCATCTCCCGGGAAGTACACCCCTCGATCCTCGCCCTCGGCCACCAAATGTCCTCGTACACCATCACCGGCTCCTCCGCGCGGTGCGTCGCCATGCTCCTCGCGTTCAAATCCGCCATCGCATCCTACACCACGCCCCCGACGACCTCCCTCGCACGGCACCTCACCTCGCACTACCTCTCCCCTCAAATCGAGTACCTCAAATCCCACCGCCCCATCTCCGTCTCCATGGGCAACGCCATTCGCTGGCTCAAGGACTATATCATCCACATCGACCCCGACGTGCCGGAACACGAAGCCAAAGCCGACATCGCCGACGCCATCGACATGTTCATCCGCGAGCGCATCACGGTGGCGGACACGGCGATCGCGGCGACGGCGGCGCAGAAGATCCGCGACGGGGCGCGGGTCGTCACGTTTGGGAAGAGTAGTGTTGTTGAAAAGACGCTGTTGCAGGCGCATGGTCAGGGGAAGAAGTTCACTGTCGCGGTGCTGGATTCGAGGCCGTTGTTCGAGGGGAGAAATCTGGTCAGGGCGTTGAGCGCTGCTGGGGTGAGGGTGACGTATGCGTTGTTGCCGGCCGCGAGTCATGTGTTGAGGGACGCGGATGTGGTGTTGCTGGGCGCGCATGCGATGATGGCGAATGGGAGGTTGTATAGTCGGGTTGGCACGGCCGGGGTGGCGATGTTGGCGCATGGGAGGGATGTGCCGGTGATTGTGTGTTGTGAGTCGGTCAAGTTTACGGATCGGGTGGCGTTGGATAGTATTGTGCTTAATGAGGTGGCGCCGAGTGAGGAGTTGGTGTTGGAGGGTGAGAGGATGGAGGTAGTCGAGAAAGTGGAAGAGAAGGGGAAGGGAGGTAAGGGTGAGAAGGAGGAGAAGAAGACGACGGAGACGGGGTTGCAGGGTTGGAAGGACGTGCAGGGACTGCAGTTGCTGAATATCCTGTACGATGTCACGCCCGCGGAGTATGTGGATATGGTCATCACGGAGTATGGAAGTCTACCGCCGAGTAGTGTACCAGTGGTGCACAGGATCAGTACAGAGAGGGATGTGAGGGCGTAGAAGATCGACGGGAATGAACGATCAAGCCATGGAGAATTTCCATTCACCCTGTATCGTCCACTGCTTGCACCATTGCTTTGCGCTTCGTGCCAGAAACATCCATCAGCTTCTCGAGAAAGTACGTCTCTTTTGGTCCTTCGAGGTTCTTCCCAGCTGCTTCACTTGTGTCTTCATCTTCGTCCTCCTCGTCGCTAGTGACGTCCCCTCGTTGCTCCTCCAAAACACCCAGTCCCAGATTCATCTCGATATAGGCCTCCCCCTCGTCCACTTTGTCAATAGCCACCTCATCCAGTCTTCCCTGCTTCTTCAACTCATCCAGCTCTGCGTTTGAAGCTTTGAAGTCGTGGAGTAGAGAGTCGAGCCGCGCACTTATGAGCTTGCCCTTGTTGAGCGTCTGGCTTATTACCCCTGGAAGATGGCCTGATCCAGTCGTCGTACGTCTGGTGTCTGTGCTGGAGGAGTCGATATCTCCGGATGGTAGTGATGCGCCGGATGCAGGAGAGGGAATGCCTGTGTCCGATGGTGTTGTATGGGATGCTTGCATGTGAGACTGGAGAAGATCATTGCGAAGATGTGAGATGGAAGGGGCATCGTGAGAGTCGTCAGAGTTGTTAGAGTCTTCCTCTGAATCTTCTTCCTCTTCTGAAGTGCTGTCCATCGAGCTGTCCACGTCGCTCTCTTCGAAGGAGGAACTGTCGCTCGTAATGTCGGAGGGAGAGGGTGACGGTGGTGCTCCTTGGGCTTGCCTGACAGGCCCGTCGAGACGAATGCGCTTGGGATGAGCGCGATCTGGGTCCATCTCTGCGTAGTACTCTTCGATGGTGTGGTATTTGGTGGAACGTGAAGACGCAAATTCATGGAATGGCTTTCACGCACAAGGTTCAGGGTTTGATGTGCGGGGAACTGGTGGGGCTTGCAGAGTCGATTGGTATCGTCACCGACGACGAGGACGGCAGGTCTGACTTTACTCTTCGAAATTCCGACATTCTCTTGAATGTTCATTGAGGCAAGGTACGTTGCGCATATGAATGTCTTCTTGTGTTCGACACAAGCAAAGACCCGTTGCGCTGTGGTCCTGTGAAACACTTGCAGCTGACAGTAATAAAGAACATTTTCCGTCTTCTTCACCATTACAGTCCTTGACGCCCACCTTGAATTCTAGCCTGCTGACCCCGAACCTCGCTTTGTATCAGCGCCAATTGGTCCTTTGTCTAGAGGAACATGTGTCTTTCAAGGTAGACAGCTTCCCGACCTTGCATTCCAGCCGCGACCACCTGTCACAACCAGTTCCTCAGAATCGTATTTATCACAGCACAGCGTCCCAGGCCTGATCACAACTCACGCCGCGGCTCGCTTTCACAATGTATTCTCTCCCTCGCTTGGAGGTCGAGGGTCTTCCAGCGGCCAACAACGATGACCTCTCCGCTACTGCTTCGCCAGCTCGCGGCCGCGAGATGAAGCAGAACCTCCTTTCCAAGCTCAGAGCTCCTCCTCTCGTACACTCATGGGACTTTTGGCATGATCGACAAGATCGTAAGCCGACATCAGGCTCGACTCCTGCCGAAGGTACAGACAAGGGCTCCGAGGCAAAATACGAGGACAGACTCATCCATCTCTCTGCCATCTCGGACGTCAAGGCTTTTTGGTCCACCTTCAACAACTTTGATATCACAGTCCTGCCCATACGAGACAGCGTTCACCTCTTCCATCGTGGCGTCAAGCCCGTCTGGGAAGATCCTCGCAATGCCAAGGGCGGTTCGTGGACCTTCAGAGTCCCAAAGGACAAAGCAAACGAGTTTTGGAAGGAGATCTGCATGATGGCCATCGGCGAGCAGCTCCAGGCTGCCGTGGAGAGCAAGCGAATCACCTTCAGGGATGACATCTGTGGAGTCAGCCTGAGCGTGAGGTTCAACAGTTTCTTGATCCAGATCTGGAACAGAGATGCAGAGCACAAGGAAGGTGTCGACAAGATCCTGAAGACGGTCCTTGAGAATTTGCCTGAGGAATTGAGACCTGCGGAGGAGAGGAGGTACTACAAGAAGCACAAGGAGCATGCTGGGTTTAGTCTGCCTGACGGCAAGCACTAAGGGACGTCTGGGTGGTTGGCATTTGTGGGAGGGCAATTTAGGGCGCCATCTAGTAGACTATAGGTCTCACGATTGAAATGAAAACTATTGGACATTAATCGAGTTGCCTGCTATACTTGGCCTTGTTGCCTGTGCCACAGCGGTGACGCACGCAGCCACATGGCACAGGCTTCAAACAGTTTTCAAAGGACAGAATACACACCCACTTTATTGCATTCTTCTCAGTCGCAGCCTTTACGAACGGCACATCTTGTAGCACTCGAAGCTCCGAATCGATTCACGCAACCCGAGTCCTCCCTCGCCTGCAACCTGAGCCCGACCCGATGCGGTAGAACAACACCTCTGTCTATATGGCGACCCTCGGGCGCGACGACTCTCCTTCGCCTAGCCGGAGACGGCGGAATGGCTTTGCAAAGAAGTTGGAATACTGCTGCTGCAGTGTCTTCACATACTTTCCGCTCTTCTTCGTCTATGGCCTGACGACATGGGCATGTTATGTAGGGGTAGGCATTGGCTTTGAGCCAGGCAAACACTGGGCTGGTACGGAACCACAATATTCATGCAGCACTGTATCTGACTAAAGCTTCAGGCCCCTGGTCTTCCTTGCTCATCTTCGCCTTCTACGTCCTTCTCAATATTTCTTACACGATTGCTGTCTTCACGCCTCCAGGCAGCCCTCTCAATCCGCCATCAACCTCCCGGTCAAGTGGAGCAGGCTACTCTTCGCTCCCTACCCACGAATCTGCAGCAACAAACACGTCCTTCTCGACCCTAACGACCAAGTCAAGCGGTCGCCCTCGATACTGCAAGAAATGCCAGCACCCAAAACCCGATCGCGCCCACCACTGCAGTACCTGCGGCAGGTGCGTGCTCAAGATGGACCACCACTGTCCTTGGCTAGCCACCTGTGTAGGATTGCGAAACTACAAGGCATTCATACTATTCCTCACATACACGTCCTTGTTCTGCTGGGTCTGTTTCCTATGCGCGGCGCAATGGGTGTGGTACGAGATCAGCGAATCGGCACGGATGCAGAATGGTACCATGACGGTCAACATCATTTTGTTGTCAGTATTGGCAGGCATAATAGGTCTGGTCCTCAGCGGCTTTACCAGTTGGCACATCTACTTGGCGGCATCGGGCATGACCACGATCGAGTGTCTGGAGAAAACTCGATATCTTTCGCCAGTCAAGAAGAGCATGGAGGCACAGATACAGCGGGACCGGGCAAGGGGTCATGATGGTGGTGAGCAGGGCCAGCCTTTACTGGAGCAGCTCAAGGAGATACATGCCAATGCGCTACCTGGAGTGACAAGACCGGAAGAGGGAGAGGAGAGGAACAGCAATTCGAGCACGCCAACGACGTCTGCAGGGCAATGGCAGAGTCCAGCTCAAGAGAGCTTAAGAAGGAGCTACGCCGAGATGGAGGAGAGGAGGGAGCGTGACCGGTACTTGAACTACCTCGACGAGAAGGACAGTGAGAAGCTACCGCATGCCTTTGACCTAGGCTGGAGACGGAACCTCGGACACCTATTTGGGGAGAAGTGGTATCTGTGGGCGGTACCCGTATGTAACACTACAGGCGACGGATGGAGGTGGGAAGTCAGCGACGAATGGACTCGGAAACGGGACGAAGTCGCCAGGGCTCGAGACGCTCGTCAGGTACAAGCAGAGCGCGACTGGCGAGACGGAGCAAGCAACGGATTCGGCATGGGCGGCGTAGGGACCATGGGTTCGGGGAGACACTATGCGGCTCCCGCCCCACAAAGGGCCATGCAGATGCAGAACCTAAGAAGGGACAGGGACGGAGAGGATGTGGATGATTATGATACCAGTAGCGACGAAGAGCGACCTGGAATGACTTTCCGGAGGAATACCTAGGTAGACCAGACAGTGGGAGTCGGCGGAAAGGGGATTGATGGGGTTTGTACAGTGTACTTTTAATTATCCGTAGACTGTATTACAAGCTCATTTAGCTCGGGCCGCGGCGCAAGGCACAAAAGTCTCGACTGGTTTGTCTAGACTGGTTTGTCTAGACTGGTTTGTCTAGACTGGAAGAGGGACCAAGGGAACCGGTTAATTTAGAGTCAAGAATGGAGAAGCCAGTGAGGGGACCAGTGAGGGGACCAGGACCACCTCGACGCAAAATTGCTGATCCCAGATCCTCTCGTCGGCCTCGAAAAAGTCTGTCCTGTTCACAAAGACAACGATACTGCCGTCCTGGCCTGATTTGTACTGTTCTTGGATGAAGCAGCTCCATCTACGATCATGGACCCCATGGTCGACCCTCATTCATCAGACGAAAGCAACCACACCGCACCACCCACCGGAGCCAAGAGAAAACGCAGAGACACCGCCGGGACCATTGAAGACGACAAGGAACGACACCAATGTCCACATTGCGAGAGATCCTTCGGACGTGTCGAGCACATGAAACGTCATGCCGCCAGTCACAGCACTGAACGTCCCTTCAAATGTCAAACATGCGACAAAGGCTTCCACCGTCTGGATACTATGCAAAGACATGAACTGATCCACAGAGAACAAGAATCCGCAAAGCCAAAAGGCGCTCGTGCCTGCTCAGAGTGCGCGCTCGCAAAAGTCCGCTGCCCCGGTGGCCAACCCTGCAACCGCTGCGAGACCAAGGCTCTCGACTGCAGGTATCCTGACATTAAGCACAAAGACGGAAGTCCAGACATGGACGGCGACAGGTTCACAGATGTCCCTCCTGTTAGATCGCAGTCAATCAGTGGCGTCCCATACTCACCCGCGGTCTGGACCGAAGATCCTACTTCGCCTTCACAATGGCTGCCGCCTCCTCCGCCACCTGTTGACCTCACCGCCAGGCCGCCTGAATTTGAGCACACGACACCCGCTCCTCGTCATCTCTCCTTCTCGTCAAATGGACATTGTCCTACTGGCTTGACGCCGCTTACTGGCGATCCTTATTCCAATCTTCGGCAGGCTGGTTTTGTGACAGCCACATCGGACAATGCTTCGGTCAATGGTGGTGGGACAAGGAACTGGCTTGACACCTTACTGGCGCCCCAGTCCATCGACGCTAGAGACGCCAGTACACCCGACACTGGCTCGCACAAGACAGCAAGCATGTCGGAAACCTATCTCGACGGCGACGGCGCTAGACTGCCAAAGATCGGCATCCATCGACGGTTCAATCTCCGTCCGTCGCTTCCGATTCCGACTCCTGGCATCCCTGTGCCTGCTGCTCCTCCCACGTATGGCTTCCCAACTCGTTTCACTCAACCAGAGCTCGACATGAAGACCACTTCCGAGCGGCGCATCATTGACGAGGTCGTCTACAACGAAATTCGTCGAAACTTTGAGTCGGTCTGCGGTCCCAATTCATCCTACTCGCCCGTCTTCGAATCGCCCGACTATCCTTCCTGGGACCATATGCAGATGTTCATCCAAATCTACCTCGACGAATTCCAGCCTCTTGTTCCGATGCTGCATTTACCGACTCTCAATCTGTATTCTGCCCACTGGCTGCTGAGTTTGGCCTTGGCGGCCATGGGATGTCATTTCGCCGATTATCCCGAGGCAGAATATTGCGCCCTAGGATTGAACGAGCACTTGCGACGGGCAATCAACGACGTGGTGAGTCTACATATATATTTCCCTTATCTTTACGTTGAACTGTTTCGAAATCACTCAATCGTGCATCGCTTCGATCTCCGTTGAGCCACCCCCACCGGACTTGCACCCCTCCCCCGTTCAGCCCTACATGCGATCATCGGTCGTCAACCCGCAATTTTTCACAAACGACATGGGCTAACCCACATGTTCTCTAGCTCGAAGTCTCCGAACGTGAGATTGACCCCGTCCTCTTGGCTCAGGTTAAATTGCTCAACTGCATCGGTATGATTTACTCCGGCGACGAGCGGATGGAGCGCTTTGGATGGCGGCATCACCACGACTTGGTGCGGTTTTGTCATACCCATTGGGTGAATGAAGACGAGGTAGGATTGCCTGCTGATGCGGCCATGATGAGTGAGGTTGAAGTGCAATGGCGCCATTGGAAGGATGTTGAGAGTCGGCGCAGGACGGGTTATGGTATTTGGATGCTGGACTGCATGTGGTCGTATGGCTTTGGTGAGAAGACATTGCTGACGCTGGAGGATGCAAAAGTGCCTGTACCCAGCCAAGAGGTAGTGTGGGAGGCCGAGAGTGCCCTTCAGTGGCAGCATGTCAACAGCTATTCCGTCCGTGAGTACACCCTTGACGCCTATGCTACCGATCAAACTGACAAACTCAGCCATGCCTTCACTCGTCGCAGCAACCCACAGCGTATACATTGAGAAGCGCGTCGAGCCGACCATGGGCGAGTTCTCACGCATCCTGCTGATACACGCACTGTACTCTTCCTCCTGGTCCGTCCAAACGCACCTCAAGAATCCTCTTACCCACTGGACCCCCAAAGCATCCAAGACCGAGCTCTCCTCCCTCTCCTATTTCCGCGAACCCATCTGGCTCCCCTCCGAACCTTCTTATTTCCGCTGGCGCAACGCAACCTGCGACTGTCTCGACATCCTTCACTGGCGCGCAAACTCCGTCACCGGCGCAGCCAGCGGCATCGAACACCCCACTCTGCTCCATCTCCACCTCGCCCGCATCATCCTCCTCACCCCCTTCCGCGAAATCTGCGACCTCGCCTTCGGCCTCACAAAAATCCACATGCACGCCACGACCAACATTCCCAGCGACCCCGCCACCCTCTCCCGCAACCGCGACGTCGTCCGCCGCTGGGCCGAACACGACCAAGCCAAAGCTCGTCTCGCCATGTACCACGCCGGCGTCCTCTTCTGGCACGTCCGCCTGTACAGCGCAAAGGGCTTCTACGAGCCATCTGCTGTCCTCCTCGCCGCTCTCGCACTCTGGGCTTTCGGCACCTACACAACCAAACACCCGCACCCCAACTCCTCCTCACCCATGGACGGCGCGACGACACCTTACGATCCCCCTGGCCCTATCCCCTTCGTCAACTCCGCGGACGACGAAGCTAGTTTCCCAACGAGTATCAACATCGATAGACCCGCCGACGACGAGATTGTGCAGATGTATATCCGGCGCGGGGATCGGATGCAGGCCCTGATTGTAGGAGTGGGGGATATCAGATCGAGCAGTGGCCCGGGGAGAGTGTTGGGGGAGGGAGCGAAATTGGTCAGCAGTCTGGCGAACTGGGGCCATTCGAGGAGGGTGATGCGGATTTTGGGGACGTTGCAGAGGGTCGTGAGGGAGACGCCGGGGGTGCTCTGATGAGGTTGGCATGAGAGCCGAAAAGTCAATCACATCATCGGCAGTGCTAAGTGGGAGCGGCCGATGAGCCAGGGTCGTCGCTTAGCTCTGTGGGAGGCTACCTGCTAGTTCCGGATCACCCGGCATGACATTGGATCGAATGTGGCCAGCATTGTGTCTTTGGCCAGGAATGGTATTCGTCCATCTCTTCCTGGTCTGAAAGGATGGGAGACAGGGTCCCTTCACATCGCTGAAGCACCAAGGATGCGACAGGCTTCAGCACATAGCATCTGCTGCGGCTCGAGCCACGAACCCGGCACAAGGACTCTAGTGGCGCAGTCAAGGGAGACGGATGAGCAGATCACGCTGTCTGCCATCAATAATCGCAGAGAGGGCACATCGCGTGCCGCAAGTCGACTCCATCGTGCGGGCATTGCCTGAGTGAGATCTCATCACAACCGTTTGCAACACAGCCTCTAGCCCGATACGGCACAGCGCCGTCAACCTTTTTACATCATATCATCACTGCTTCATCATGACATGTCCAAATGTACACATCACAAAAGCCAGAATCACGGGAGAATCAAAACGCAAATGAAAAGGGAAGAATACAAGACCAGGAGTCACTCGCTCACGCAAGGCATGCATGCATCCAGGGCTGGCTGATCCATCACAAAATCATTAGCATATGTAATCTCTTCTTGTTTCTACCACTTGAGCAAAAAAAAGTAAAATAATGTACAGTCCGCGCAAGCGGAGCCCCTCCAACCCTCACCTCCGTGCCTCGTGCCGTGACGCTACTCTTCTTCCCCTGCTGCTATCCCTTCCATCAGACGAGCACCCCCCACTCAAGCCGACCAAGCCCAGCAGCTGCCCCAACCTCCATCCCGTATCCACTCCCTTCCCCTCACGAATAAGCAGCCCACCCAGCAAACAACACGGCCAAATTCCTCTCATCTCCCGCGACCTGCACCAACTCACTCACCGTCGCCTTAACACTCAACGCCCTCCCCAACTTCTTCTCGACAACAGCAAGCGCCCTCTCCGCCTCCGCCGGCCCCTCTTCCTTGCCCTCTTTGCCCGTCTTTGCCCCACTCTCATCCATCATCCTCTTTGCTCTCAACGGGGACACGGTCCAACTATACAATGGATCGTAGCGCAGAACATTGAGGAGTGTCATGATGCCCCCTTTCTCTTCTCGCAGAGCCTGGAGTGTGAATTCGCAGCACCGTCGAAAGACCCCTTCCACGCCGGTAATGCCCATCCCGTCGACAATGTCCCGCGTGAGTCGGAAGGGGACAACTTCTGGAACGGGCAACACCCGGCCCATCTCGAAGGCGACGCCGAGATCGATGTGGATGACTTCGCCAGAGAGTTCGTCCAGGAGGATGTTGTGACAGTGCCTGTCGCCCAGGCCCAGGACGTGGCCGAGGATGGAGATGGCGGCGGTGGAGCGCGCGTAGGCGGTGCGCTTCTCAAACCAGAGCTGGGGGGACTCGAAGCGTTCGAAGAAGAAGTGGCGGAGGACGGGTGAGTACTTCGCCGTGACGTTTTGGTAGGCTTTGAGGCGGGCGTCGCGTGGGAGGTCTTGGGCCTTCTTGATCTCGGAGCGGGCTTTGTCTGGGTGTAGGTCCGAGGGGTGGTAGCGTTGGTGGGCGGGGACGACAAAATCGTGAAGCGGGAGGGAGTTGGGGACGAATTCGATGATACCCGAGGTGTGGGTGAGAGGAAGGACGACATATGTCCTGATGTGCAGGTTGCGTCGGCGAGTGTCGGTGTGATTCCGCAGCATGGATGAGACGGAGGAGAAGACTTGTTCCATGATGGCGTCTTGTCGGAGGTCGTCGTTGCCGCCTTTGAACAGCATCTTGTAGTCCTTACCATCGGAGCTGCGGGCGGTGACGACCTTGGGCGCGGACAGGCCACTGGCAATGCTCAACTCTTCCCTGAACCTTGCTATGAATGGCACGTCCTTGTAGTCGGCTCTGGGCCGCAATTTGAGACTCAGTGTCGCCGGCGGGATGTGCATGGGCGGTATTCGTTTGTTCATCTCCCGAGCTGCCGGGACTTGTTGGATGCTGAATTTCATCGTTCGACCAGTGTCGACCTTGGCGCTTGCCAAATTGTGATATAGACCATTCGCTGTCCAGACATTACCAACCAGCTCGCCAGTCTTCTTGCTGGCTTTTAGTGTGTGAGCGATCCTCTCGGCAGCTGACTTTCTCAACTTTGCAGCCGTATCGTTAGGACCGACCTTGACATTGACGCTTGCGAACAAATGATAGATGCTGTGATACGGATGCTCGCCACAGATCCGACTGACCAGTCCTGCAAGCAGTTCCTGAAAGTGATCGTCTGTTGCTTGCAATCGTGACATGATCTGGTTGAGAAGCGTTACGAACTTCCAGCTTGGGACATCTTTCAAGCTCTGCTCCACGGCCATTTGCGCCTCATTCGAGTCATCGTGGTCGAGCCATAATGCGAAGAATCTGACGACATAGGCATCGTACTTATCCGATACTGCAAGGGCTCGAAGATAGTTGGCAAGAGCCTGTGTGACGAGCTCATCACGAACTTTCTTCATGCGGTGGTACTCTTGATTGTCCAGGTCGAGCCACTGCTTAGCCTTGTTGTACCTCCTCCGGACTTCATGTCGCTCGTTCTTGTCCGAGAGTCGCTTGTCCAGTTCTCGCAATTCCTCTTGCTCCTTCTCTTTGCCGGCTTTGAGTGCGATTAGATTCTTGAACTCTTCCTCGTTGTCCGCACTCTGAAGTTGTTGATCACAAAATGAAGCGAATTCGAAGTAGACATTGGCAGCTTCCTCTGAAGAGCTAGACTTGCTCAAGCTCTGTAATGCTGGCTTGAGATACTTATCGATGATATCGCCAGGTTTCTCGAGTCTAGCCTCTGCAAGCTCATGTCCCTGCTATAGTCAGCGCAGTCGGCAGGTTTGTCCAGCGAATATTTACCAGCTGTGACAGTAGACCAGCTCGGTCTACCGGGATATCCTGTTTTTGATGATGATCTGAGACAAGCGATTGAAGCATTTGGATAGAGGCCTCAGGCTCATCCTGCAACCACAGAACAGATGCCAACTCGCGGACTGTCGACGCCTGTATCTGCAGACCGTGAGTCACACACTGGGGTATCAAGCGATTGAGGTATGTAGCCGCTGTCAAGGAGCCTTGCTTGCCACCCAGGTCTCGATAAGCTTTAGCAGTTTGCAGTACCGCTCTGACTTCGAGTAGAAGCCCATCCCGCAGACTGATTTTGAGGTCTTGCTGCAGTGCATCATTCCGTCTGAAAGTCCCGAAAATGGACTCGCGATTGGAAACGAGATCGAGGAGTTCCGCATACCTATGCATGTTAGTCAAGTCAAACCTGCATCAAAGTATACTTACTGTCCCACATCCCATCCGCTTTGTAGGGAAGCAAATTCTGTCTGTAGAGCCAGAGCACTCGATGCGCTTGTACAATCTGCCAGCATCTGAATGTCCGACACCAAAGCCAGGGCATGCAGGGCTGAGGTTGCGCGCTCTCTCGTAAGATCGGCACAAGAGAGCTTGCCTAATGCTTGTGTGACAGGCTGAACGAGGCAGGATTGCAGAGTATAGGCCGTGGAGGAATTGCTCAAGTGCTGAAAAGCCCCAAAAATAGTGGCGGAAGACATCTCATTGGATTCCGGAAGCTGTATGTCCCATTCGTAGAGCTTTCGTGATACGTGAATGGCGGTCTCGGACGTTTGGATGTCGTCCGTTCTGCTTTGTTTGAGAAGGATATCAGACAGTGCGTTCATGTTCATACTACCCAATGCCGAAAGAGTGCTGGTACTGTGCTCAACATCTGCTTCTTCTCCTGACCTCTTCGAAGCGTCCAGACAAGCAGAATGTAAGACCAAAGATTTGTATGGATCCGCTTCACGATCGACCCGTTTGAGGATGTTGTCAAGCGATGGTGCCCTCTCAACCGCATAGAACGAATCCGGATCGTCGATGATGTCGAAGATTGAAAGTAACAGATCATGTGGGATGTCTGCATGCCCGGGTGAAGCTTGCGAAGAGGACCGCCGCGAAGAACGTGTATGTTGAACAGCTCTTGGGGCTATTTCGGCCAGGAGTAGGGCATGCTTCGGCATGTTGCACCTTACTGCACATCTGGCAGCGGCGAGATAGTCGATCTCCAACCATTGAAGTCGCTCCATTCGAGTACCTTCCTTCTCGGCTGGTTGCCGCAGCAAATATAACAGCACGGAGATGGTGTGCTTGGTCTGGGAGGTTGATGCTTCACCTCGGAATGTATGAGCAATAGTGTCGGAAAGACTTTGGCGAGCTGATACAGCTGCGTCATCCCCTCCATAAAGTGCTAGATGACAGAGAGGGCCAAGGACTGCCTCAGCAAAGCTTTCTATACCGCGGACAGCCGGAAGGATCGATCCGCTTATTGGTTCCGTGGGCGATAACTGGATCACCTTCTCAACGAGTGATACTATTCCACTTGAGGATCTGTCCAGAGGCGAAGCCAGTGCATTGTGATCATCTTTCAATTTCCACTTAGCGGATGACTGCGTGATAGAGGCGTCTAGGGCTAGGAAGATGTGGTCAGGGAGAAGAGCTTGTATGGCTTCGACGTCACCTGCGACCCGAAAGGCGTCTATCGCAGATCGCAACGCCCTCTCCGCAATGGATGCAGTCTTTGGCGATTGGCTGGCGAGCAGTTCAGTCAATTTTCGGACAATGATGTACCGAGATGTCTGAACAGCTTGCGCAGAACTCTTAGGTCGTGCAAATGAATCGCTGTCGTCAAGTGGGATCATCCTACGGGCCTGTGCTGGACCAAGCATACTGTACGAGCGTCCAAGAGCCCTACCCAACCATTGCGATACCTCAGAGGGCAATGGGAGTGTTTTGACTGCTCGCCATATACCAGCTGCGTATCGAGAAGCAGATGAGTGCTTCTGCAGTACATCATCGCCAAGTGGTGCCCCAGTTGAATTGCCGACGAGAGTGCGAATGAGCTCCGATCTATCCGACTCCTCCATCAATGGTCGGCTGGATTTGCTGTCATCTAACAATGCAATCAGATATGTGGAAGCCTTTGTGTCCCGACGAAATTCGGCAGGGTAAAGAATGTCCCCGAAGCTGGATGATATCACTTGGAAGGCGGCTTTGTGTCGGTCATGGACTTCAGGCTCAAGAGTTGCAACATACTCGCCGAGCCAGGTATGTAATTTGTTCATGTTGGTCCTTGTCAGCTGCGATTGGCTGTTCAACTCAATGCTTGGTTTGCTGCATGCTCGCTTTAAAGTATCTGCTGTCAACAGGGCAGAACTGAGAACACCAGAAATATTCTCTGACTTTGCAGCCATGGCTTGCTTGCCGCGGTCGAAAACGTGGTACATGATGCCAGCAGTGTCATCGGCACTGATCAGATCTTCGAGTGAGGGCCGCAGATTCCTGACGAGCATGTCTGCCGGATATCGCTGTTCTAGCGCTTTGTCGCCGAGGGCACATACCAGCCGTATCTTCTGCACAATTGAACGTGTGTGGAGCGAACCGAGACACTCGTTCATGGAATCGAAGAGACAGCGAATAATTATCACGAACAATGGACCTGCGAAAAGATCCTGGCTCTTGAGGCCGACTCGCCTGGCGAGACGTTCAAGAAATTCGAACAGATGCTTGACTCGGAATGATGGCTGAAGCAAGACCGTGAAATCTCTGGCATCCTGCGCAAAGGACTTCATGCGTGCAAGAGAATGAGAGGCATGCTCCATGTGCGAGCGTTTGTCAAGTACTCTTTCCAGCGATGCGTCCACATGAGTTGCGAGGACGATCTTCGCTGTGATGTATGGAAGAGACTGCTTGATCAAGGAGACTAGCTCGTCTTTGCTGAACAGCTCTCGCAAATTCTTCTCCTTGTTTGCAAGGTGCTGGTTTTGGGGTGTTTGAGAGACGTCGTGTGCTACGGCGTACGTAAAGGTCGTGATGAATGACTCCCGGATCATTTCGGGTTCTTCAAGCTGCAATTCGTCCTTGATCAATACCAAGTCGGCGACCTTTTCGAAGAGGTAGCACTGAGCAACCACTTCAGCAAGATTATCTTTGAGAAGCTGTTGCAAAGACTCATATCCGAAGACACTGAAGGGCATTGCGGACAAGCTTCTATCTGTCTGCCATGTGTACGCCAGCTGCGAGCAAAATAACCTGAAGACTGCTGTCTCGTTCTGAAATCTGTGAGCTTGACGGATCCTTTGGATAGCTCGAACTGCATGACCGATACAGGCCGGGACCTGACCAGCGGCATCAAAGATGTGCCATGTAGCCTTACGCAGCAGTGATTTGCATTCAGCCCCGAGGCCAGCCAGAAAAGCAATTCGGATCGCAATGTCATCGACGGAATCCGCATTGTTGGGCAGGCCTTTCTCCAAATCGTCATACAGTGCGTCGTGTAGAGGTACTGCATACGAGTTGAAGACCACTGGGATCTTTTCAGCCAGGCAGTATTTCGCCAGCAATCTGCCGTCAGATATCAATCTGATGACCGCTGAGCGAGGTGAAGGAGATAGTTCGGCGTCAGCCTGTGCATGCTGGTCGTGCTGGGCGAAGTTGTCATTGTGCTGCCATATTTTGACCAGAATATTCGACAGAATTACTTGCGCTTCCAACGTCAAGGTCTGGTCGGAGAGACTGTGAAGGCAATCGTCGTATATGTCTACAGAGACGCCTTCGAGCTCGCTATGCTCAGTGAAGATCCACTGATCGTAGCACATCGCCCAGAACCGCACAACAAAAGTCTTCGCCAACCCAGACCGGCTTTGAGCATATGAACGCTGAAGTACCTCTTCGCACAAGTGGTCTAATATCTCGAAAGCTGATTCCGCAGTAAGTCCAGCTCCGAGCTCTGCTATGCGACAGATGATATCTCTGCCAGCCACTTTCTCATCCGAAGTCATTGACTGAAGCTCTTCTATGAAAGGTTCAAGAGGATGACCTTCACCTTCTGCCAAGCCAGACATCAGTTTCGTATAGAGACGACCGCACACCGTCCTGGACATATCCTTGGGTGTAGCGATCGTAACATTTTGCGATGCTTGACGGCTGTTTCCATTAGTACTTTTGCGTGGAGCTGACTCAAAGTCCGAGTCATCGCCCATAGCCAGGTCGTCATCATCGATGATACTCTGTGAAAGATCGGATGCTTCAGAAAGGGGCAGCAGACTGTATATTTGACTGTACCATTTACTGTCCAGTAGTAGGACGGTCCGGTTCTGCGTCGATCCATCGACATGGTAGAGGGTTGTGAGAGAGATATCTAAGAACATCTCCGTTTTTGCTGGATGGCATTCGGAGGTAGCCAGATATTTCGTCATGGCTGTCATGATAGCCCCTGAGTCCTTTGTAACGGTTCCGGCAGTGAAGACCGATGCTGCTTCGATCCAATTGCATAGACGCAGAAGTAGTATGCTTGACTTTACAAAGGATGTCCCAGAGGCTGTTGCTTGTAGAGTTTCTGGTTGGATCCATTGGGAGAGTATTCTCGCGAGATGTTTCTGACAGTGCTGCATCAACTGGTCCACCACATGATCCCCTGCTTTTGGCTTGTTCGGGACCTTGTTGATCGTCGTAGTTGGTGGGGCAGGAGAGACGCAATTGCTGTACGGATACGAGAGTAGCAGGTAAGAAAGGATGTCTCGGACTGATTCGTGGTGTGCCCAACAATGAACAAGGTCATTCTTCCGGGAAAGCCAAGGGTCTACCTCTACATTCAACTCCTGTAATGAAGTAGATACGAGACCAATGACATCCTGGAGTAATAGACTCTGGGGAATGTAGAAGAGATCTTGAGCGTCGCACGAGCCTGAGCCGGTCAGCGGAGGGGCGAGGACGGCTCAATGGGACATACCTGGGTTCCAAGTGCGAAACAACCAATTGATGGATGCAGATGCCAGAGGCTCGAAAATGGCCTGTCTAGCTGACTGTGCGTACTTTAGTAGAGCTAACACCAGACCGACTGCCGATTCGTCACAGGACGCAGGACCGTGCAGATCAAGAGTGTCTCGCATTGAAGAAGCGAAGCTGCTGAACAATCGAGAGGATACCAATCGGAATGTGTGTAACATTGTCAGCAAATGGCAAGCAGTCCGACAAATTCCTGGCGAACTGATGCCCCTGGTGCTCGAGGTCCATGCTTCGTTCCATATCGCAGAGAGATGCTCTGACTTGGCATGCTTTTGGGAGGCGCAACTGACTGACTTAGCTCGGTCGATTTCGTTAACATCGCACAGCTCACCTGGCAAGCGCCAAAGAACCCCAGGCGGCGACAGCTTGTCTTTCGTCATTCAGCAATGGGCCCAAATGATGCACAAGATCTGCCAATTCTTCAGCGTCTAAGTCAATGACCTGGCAATTCAGCATGATCAGCTGTAGGCCAGCAATAGTCTTGGTCAGACCAGGACCCTTGCTGAACCGAATCAAAGCAGCACATCGGGAGTCGGTTCGTGGGCGTTTTGATAGGCGCTCCTCAGTGTTTGGACTGGACAGAGCTCGATTGCCAACTTTTGTTGTATCAAACATTTGAACAGTGAGTAGCAGCATTGACCAATTCCGATAAGCATCGTCGCTGTCAGATGCAAGAGCCAGGATCGGCAAGTGGAAGGTATCTATGACAGGGTTTGTTGAGAGTCTGACGTCGTCCACGGACAGTAAATCTTTGAGCGCACGACCGGAATATTCGGTAAAGACATGATCGGCGATGCTACGAACGTGCGGTAGCAGTTCGGCGTCGGTATCGTCAGCTCGGTATGTCTCTGCTTCAGCCCTGATGAAAGGCAGCAAGAGTATCAGGGCATTCAAGAGCTCGTCTCTCAATGCAACAAGTCGGCCCGGAAGTCGTGTCCACAGAAGCTCGATGATGCGCAAGAGCTCTGGCGTATTCTGCTTGATCAGGGGAGTAGCTTCAGTATCTGAACAGGTAAGGACATGATTCAGCGCTGCAAGCATATCAACCTCGGGACTGCCGGGAATGCTGACATGACTCAAAGCACGAAGTAGCGATGCGATGAGCAGATCAGCCAGAGTATAGACAGGTACTGCGGTCGAAGATGCGAGGTATTTGAGCATCCTTGCAAACTCTGCGAGAAGGTGCTTTTGGGTGCTAGAGTTCATGCGGCGAACCTGAGAGCTTTGTGACCCGCCAAGAGAGTTGCTGGCCGACGAGTTGCGATTCACCACTGTCCGAGACCCAGAGCTGCTGATGTTGCCATTTGCAGACAAGGAAGACAGCTGGTCCAGATACGAGGTAGCAAATCTGCACAGAGAGCGCCATAGCTTGGCTGGTATGTGCTCTAGATGAGGCCTGTACGACAAAATCTCATTGATCGTTTTGGCATTGTCGAGTGCGATCGGTTCACAAATGCCATTCTGGTCGTCGGTGAACGTATCGGTGAGATGCTCTAGACAAGCCCTGATCTTGGACCAAGACAAGGACTTTCCACATACTTCTATCGAGAAGCGGTACGCTGCTGACGCTGCTGCCAGTCGTGAGAAGGTTGTGGAGGCTGCTGTCTTGGTCGTAGATTTTGAAGATTTGAAATATGCTGTTCGTTCGTTCGCAACATTGTCTGCGAGTGCCTCGAAGAGAGTATGATTGCCTTGGAGTGGTACTTCGACGACCGCGCGGGGATTACTTCTGCATTGCCGTAGGATACGTTTGAGATCCTCATGACCTGCTTGACGTTCCTTCTGGAGACTTCCATTGATACGATCTATGGGCAGTCAGCTAAATCCTCATCATTGGCTTGGAAAGTTGTACCCAGAGCAGACTGCAAACTGATTTGACTCATATTGGCCGGCGTCTTGACAAAAGCAATGCACGTGACTTCTGCGGAGAGGCTCGCATCGCCATGTCGTTCTCGTACCAAGACTTAGGGTGGGGTTTCCGGTTGGACTGGCGGAATTCAATACAATTGTCGTTCTCTGAGCGAGCGGCGAGATTCGATTGGATGCTTCTTCACAGTTGAGAGTAGCTCAAGTCAGTGTAAAGTCCCGGATGTGTTACTGAGGACGTGAATGATATGGAAGCCGCGCGAGAAGCTCAATCTCGGTCCGAATCGTGTCCGTCGGCCCGGTTTGCCGATGGGCATGTTTCACGCGTCGGAGCTCACCTCAAGCAACAATTTTGATTCAGGCGCAGACGGTCGTCTTCACACCAATCTCCACGTCCGAGCCTCAATGGCCTTGCCGTCACTACGCATCACTCCATGGAAGATTCAGATAGCCTCGTTCGGCTCCGTGGCCTCCAGGCTGACCTAGAGGCATTCTCAGAATCACGGCTTCAAAATATCGACCGGCTATGGGCAGAGCTACAGGAGAGCTTAGGAGACTTTCGCAAGCTTCTTGACAAGCAGCAGAAGAATGAAGGAAGCAGGAAGCAACTCCAGAATGAGAAAATCACAGTTGATGAGGTGGACTATGCGATCAATGAAGAGTTCCGGCAGGAAGCCATTCAGGTCGCGGAAGAGCTTGATCTAGATGAGCTCGACGCTGCCCGCCTGGTTCTCGAAACACAAAGCGAAAGCGCCGACCTGGGCCGTCCCATAGCTTTCGGCGCCATCATACACTATCACGACGAGCGAGAGGCAACCCTGCTCGCTTTGAGCAGCCTCTTCCAAAGAGCATGCGACACTGAGCTGGACGAGAATCGTGGCAATATTCAGAATGCAGTCGACATGATCATTCGAGACGACGTCGACAAGCCGCCATCAAGGTCTTACTACTGGAGAAGATGCATCAAGTCCATGGAAGACATCGAGGGGTGGATAAAGAGAACGCGTGACCGGATGGCTAGCATACAAGTCATTGGAGAAACTAGTGCCTATGTCGGTCTTATTCTCAACCACCAGCGCGGGAGTCTAGTCCGGCAGCACGAGAGCCTCGCAATCATTGCCAGGTCATTAGTAAACCTTGGACATACCACGATCGACGATTACAGACTTCTCACTACCAAGGTGGCTGCCCTGGAAAGCTTTGACGAGATAGCTGTCCACTACGTACCGCTTCTGCTCGAATTCCCGTCGATATTTGGATCTGAGGGGCAAGCCTCGCTCCGGGACGTACGGAGCATGGATCAAACCTTCTCGGATAAGACAGAGACAACGAGATGGAAATTACCAGACTTCAAAGGGGCTGCCACCATATTCTGGCTCGCCGAATACAGTGGCAGATATGCTGATGGGATCACCGGCTCACCACTGCAAAACGTTGATCTCGACAAGGAGAATCAAGCACGATCCGATCGAGCCATGGAGGCACTTCGAGATGGTGCATTTCAATTCGTCCTCCTGGTGTGCTCGAAAATCAAGAAGCAGCTCTGGCATGATCCGGCTAAGACAGGACTGGTACAGTTCCTTCTAGCTGATTCCCGTCTGGAAAGGGATGCTTATCTGGTGGTATCAGATGCGTTCAGCAAGCTGCTCTTCAATCAGCTCCAGGTCTTTGTCGAGTCGCTCATTTCCAACATGCCAGACACGATCCGTCGCTTGAAGGCCGAGGAAGACGACCAGAGGCGCAATTTCATACTTTCGCAGGGCGAGCAGGAATTGACCCTTCACCTCGAGCGATTCATGACCATCATCGGCTATGCTTACGAAGGATCTCCTGTGGAAGCATACGAGACCTTCTGGGAGGATCCAGAGAGCAACATGCACGGCTTCTTACAATGGTCATCGAAAAGGCAATCGACCCCGAGAGCTGCTTCTTTCTGCGAAATGTTTCGTTCCATAGCTGAGGACGAGAAGTGTGCCCAGAAGGCGCACCTCTTCTTGTTAGAGGAGAGCATGGGGGCAAAAGGCACAAAGCTACAGCGAGGTACGTCGCTATGCTGGGATCTCATCTTTTCGGAATTATCATACTACGCCGATCGCATGCGGGAAAGTGCAAGCACCCTCACTGCTTACAACGAGGGACCCGCAGCCCACATATCCGAGCCAGAGAGCGCCCTCATGCTGGAATGCTATCTGCGTCTGACGGCTCACATGTGCCGAAGCAGTGCTGTCGTTCGCGACTTCATCCTCAGTCGTGCTGACTTTCGACTGCATGAGGTTCTTTTCGATCTTTGCAGGAGTGGAATTGAGACACGATTCAAAGCGTGCGCCTTCAATACTCTTGCGAGCCTTCTGACTGACAAGACTATCGATGTCTCCTACGGCATGTGGACAGCTGTGGATGAGTGGATCTGCGGCACCTCAACCAAGAATGCCCCAAGCAAGCCATCAAATCAGCCTACCAGCGACTCCACTATGATTACCCGATTACGATCCATGGCTGTCGGCTTCGAGGAGCCAAACGCCTTTGTTCGCTTCTTCCAAACTTTGGTCGAGCTTCCAATCGACCAGCAAGAGCTCAATGATAGCTTACCATTTCCTGAGCAACTCGGCGTCAATTACAGGATGTCCGGGATCGACCAGTACATCGATTTCGTCTTCGGTAATATTGTCACGGGTGTACTTCCGACATTGGACAACGAAGAGCAGATCTGGCAATTGAGATGCGCCTTTCTGGACTTTGCAAGAGTGGCGCTTTCATCTTTCAACGAGGATCTGGTCATCTTTGCGAACAGAACAAGCTTGAACGTCGACGAGTCCATCTCTACTTCAAGTCTCGTCACATATGTCAAGCTCCACCCCTTTGCTCGCGTAATGGAATGGATGTTCAACGATGGCGTGATCGATCAATTGTTTGCCGCTGCCCACGCAAATCCGGATATGTTGTCTGGCTCCGATCCTGATTCACCAATGGTCACCTCTGTTGCACGCGCATTACAGGTCTTCGACTTGATCCTCAGACTCCAGCCCACTTACTTTGATGTCGTTAGACCAGTCATCAAGACACAGGCAGCTGCACGAAGCAAGCAGGTTGCCAATCCTACCCTTGCATCTTTCGAGGATGCCATTCTCACACACCTGGACCTTGTAGTGGACCTGGGTCTGTACTGCTCGACTGCATTTGAACATTTGACGACACTGTCATTGGAGCTACTGCAACGCCTTGCTCAGTCACGCAAGCTGGCTGGGCCAGTCGCAGTCTTTCATGATGGTCATCCCCACCCCAGTCGGTTACTAGCAGCTCTACAACAAGCAGACGAGGTCGATCTCATCACTGCTTCTTTCATTGCACCATTGCAGGTCGACCCCCGAGAGATCGAACTGGGAACAGACTCGCCAGGATTCAGCATCAAGGTCGCTATCCTGGATCTCCTCATCAAATCGCTCGAGATATCGCCGGCACGGCCAGCTTTGGCTCACTGTCTCTTGGGATTTCACTGTACAGATCGCACAATCTCAACACCAGCAGAGGGCCGTTTCAGCAAGGGCAATTCCCTATTCCATGCGATTGCTCGATTTTATGCCGAGACTGCTTCATCAGAGCCGCCATTACCGTCGCTCGCCATCATTCGTGGCAAAGCTTGCGAGATTCTGCGAAGACTGTACAGATCATCACTCACCAGTGAGATCATCCTCTCGGAACTAAGGGACAGCGGCTTCAATGAAGTTGTGTCTATCACACAGACGCCGGTCCTTGCTACGACTCCTCCAGAGCTCCTTGAAGACGCCATCAACTTTCTCACGAACGAATCATCTACCATCTTCAAGGACTCGATAGCTGAGAAGGCCGCATACTTTGAGCACTTGGCGCTAGAAATTCGGTCGGCAGCCTCAATGCAGTCGATGACTCTTCGAGACAAGACAAGGTCATCAGCTCTTGGCTTGACCATGTTGTTAAGCGGGCAGGAAGTACCTCATACCAATATCTTCGACCTTTTCGACTTCTACGACCGACAGTTGGTTCGTGAGCCTCCTCTCCCACCACTGTACTACTTTTCTGGAATGGATTTCAGTGTATGCCTGAGAGAAGATAACGCCGGCATTGTGACGACTGATACCCGGTCCGCAAAGGAAATGATGCTGCTGAAAATTGCCGATCTCCGACAACAGGGCGCTCTTGGACCCCCCGACATTCCATTTGAGGACAACGAGCACTTGCGGGCATGCCACGCCGAGGCAGACATCATATTGAGCTCCTTCGAGGCTCAGAACCAGTTCGTTCACATCTGTGATACACAACAGTCTGCTTGCAATGCGTGGGTGCAACTCGTGTCAGTGCTAGTAGCTGAGGGTGGTCTTGAAGGTGTACAGAAAGCAACCTTCATTGTCAAGGCACTTGAGGTTGTCGTTCCCAAAATCGTATTCGCTGGAGATGGCTCGACCCCCTTCCTTCCCCTTGTCAGACTGCTCCACATTCTTACAAAGCACGCAACGGTCAGTGCGAGCCCAGTACCACCTGAGAGCCTGGCCAGTGCTTTCCGTGCGGCTCTTGTATGTATCACTCTCCTGGACAATTCGGCGCCGACTCTCCTCCGCGAGACAGCTTACCAGACTGCTGCACTCGTCCTGAACACCTCGAGCGGTCCGCTAGCTCGAAGCACACGAAAGGCCATCGAGTCTGCGGGCGACCGTCTCTTCGAGAGCGCTACCGACGATGTTCTCGCCACAGCTCCATCACTGCGTGTGGCTGCACTAGTCTATCTTTCATCCACCGTGTCTCTCTTCTCCGCCCAGAAATCGCCGGCCGTCATCCGCCTCCTGTCCCGTCTCAACTTTATTACCACGCTCGTGGACAACATCCGCGCCGTTCCAGCCACGTTCGGCGAGTCGCGGCAAAGATCCGAACTTCATGATCTGCTGCGCTTGACACAAGCCAATCTTGCGCTCCTGCTACGAATCGCAAAAGATCCAGAAGGGGCGACCAAAGTTCTTGAAGCTGGCATCTTCTCTGCAGTCAGGGATAGCGGGCTCTTCTCCGCCGACCCAGAGTTAGGCGGAGAACTGGTAGAAGGTGACGAGGCATTGGAGACGTTCTATACTCTGCTTTCGTCCGTGCTGAGGGTCATCGCGACCGTAGTCACCGTCAAGGGCGAAAGAAACGAAGGTGTTGCAGCTGCAGGAAGACAGTTCTTGGTCGAAAGCAGAGGCTGTTTCTTAGGTGTGCTCAAGGGTGCGAGGAGGGAAGGGCTAGGTAAAGGGTTGGAGAAGGTGTTGGAGGAGGTGCAAGAAGGATTCGAGATCGTGTGCTGGGGCACGGGATTCTTGGAGGTGAGCGAACAACCACTACTCCTCTATTCGAGACGCTAATGCTTCGCAGTATGATCAGAACCCAACAAAGGCGGCGCGAGGCCGGATGGGATTGGCATTCACGTGACCGGATATCACGTGACAGACATAGCTCATCATGTAAAGGTAGATACCAATCGAACATCACACTACAGCTCATTCTATCCCCTCCCCACCTCTTCCCCCTCATCTCTCCCGTCTCTCCCTCTAGACGTGTGTGCCCACAAACCACAAGCAGGGACCATCAGACCTCCCCCTCGCTTACGATGGGATGCCAGCCCCGTCAGGCCAGTCCGTCCATCAGCTCAGGCATGGATTCGTCATCACAGGTATGCTTTGGATCTATGTACGGTGAAACAACCGCGTCATCCTGGATCAGATACTACATGGTTTGAATAGTCTGTCTTTTGCTTAGTGGAGCAGCCAGCGCGAGCCGGCCGGGGCTCAAGGCAGCGGTTCCGCCCGTCGGAGGTGCTGCGATGTCCCTGGTGGGCTGTTGCTAGCTGCATCCTCAGTGGAGAGGGGAGGGGGCGATCGACCCGTACTATGGTGGGCGCTAGCAGGAAAAGGGGTCCGATGAGAGCTCTCCTGGCGGGTGTGCGTCCGTCGATGGTAGGGTCCGGTCCGGTGGCCGCCAGCGCAACGCCATGGAAGGGTGGATCGGTCCCCCTTCCGCTGCAGCCAGCTGCATGGTGGTACTGCTGTTCGACTGCAATCAGCTGCTCCCAAAGGCAGAGGTTTAGCTGCGACGACGACACCACGAGACGGAGAATCAGTACGTCCACGCAGCTTATCTATTGCTGCTGCAGACCATAGGATCACTTGTCTCGCGATGTCGTCGTCTAGGCTGAGGTATCATTAAAAGCAGGGACCTCAGACCTCGACCGCGCTTGTGATGGGATGCCGCCTCGTCAGGTCCAGTCCGTCCATCGCGGCGGTGCTGGGGCTTTCGTCATTGGTTTGCTTTGGCCTCAAGGATCAATCGTGTTTCAACGAGGCCGGGTGTACTTGTTACGACTTTTACATTTGGCCTGGGTCCTCGTGTTGGGGTTACCACTGTGGTGATAATCGGAAGGACGGAGGTAGATGGGAGGGTACGGGGTGGGTATATATACGGAGATCTTTTGCTTGGGGGGAAGTGCATGACTCAAAATCATACTTTTGCTATCCGATACCTATGCTTTCTTCTTCTCGCCTTCATACTTCACTATCCGAAAGAAAAGACCCTGTCCAGAAAGCATAGCATGCCCGTCCGTGATCCTGCATGTTATGCGCGCTATGCTTCTTAGCAGTCGCTCGCGCTGTGGCGCTGCATCCCACATGTCGACTGACTTCCACCCTCAGGACAGCTCGCCATTCTCATAGCTGTCGACAAGAGCATGGAATTTCTTGGCATCCATTCCGCGGAGCCCGAATATATCAGGCAGGGGTGTGTCGCTGTGGCTTTGGAAAAGTAGAGTTCTTTTACCGGGAGTGTCTCCAACAATCGGAACCAGATCCTGGGGAGTTCCGTTGGGTCCACCAAACCACATATAGCCTTTGGCCTTGTTGATCTCGATCCCATCATCGGTAACGATGCATTGTTGCTGAGACAAGTCCCTGAAGAATCTAGCTGCGTCTTCGCAAGCCAGTCTTGTCTCCCTGTCGGTCTTGGTGAGGATCATCTTGAGAACTTCGATGGGTAGGTTGGGGGATGTGGCGGGCTTGAGTCTGGACGAGAGTTAGTGTTGCCCGAACAGATCAATGCATTTGCTTACCTATCACGCATGGCGGCCTCGAAAAGATGGGCGAGTGCGGCGAATGCATCGAGAGATCTGTTCACTGGAATCTCATCGGCGGTGCTGCGGACATTGAAGCCCGGGGCGAGATGATGGTAATCGTCCTGATTGATGTCTGGATCGTTACAGTTAACAAGACGATCGAGCTCTTGCGAGAGGACAAGCACATCCGAGTGCTCTACCTTTCGTCCTCCCTGAGAGACCCTAACGAGTACGACGTGAGACATGGAGATAACTACCCCATGAAAGCTCGCCCGCCCTGTCTTGCTACCTTCTGCGACAATCTTGGCTACTCCAGCCTTCGCCACGTCGGAGTGGCAGATATTATTAAGCGGCAATACCAAGACTGCTCGGAACCAGTAGAAGTCTTCCGTGGGAGCATGGTGATTGGCGTTTCCTGGGAGATGATACCTGGACCCGAAGAGGGGCATTACCTCAATTTCGACGCGTCCTTCTTTGAGCGTGGCTTCACGCTGCCAGTCACGGTGGCCATATTCGTCATCAATGTTGCGCTTCGCGAGTGTGACGTGGTTCGGGAATCCGATCACCAGTTGGAGAGTTAGCCAGACCACCTCGCGGAAAGACAAGTCCTGCTCATGGCTGAGGTGGACAGTGTTGCGGAAATCATGGTAGCGCTTGATCCACGACTGGTGTAGACGGCTGCAGACGGCGATGGAGAGCTGGCGCCCTTGTGGAAGTGCATCCAGGGTCTTAGGCGAGACTCTGGATGGGCTCAACTCATCGTACGAGGAAATGAGACTTCCAAGCGGGGGACGCGCCCTGCGCATGCCTTCGGTGCCGTCGGAAGTTCTTGTCCAGGCCATCATTTCAGCGAAACGATTAGCGGCGAAGAATCGCTTCTCTCGTGTACCCTTTGACTGATTCCTTGTTCCCACATTCAGGCTTGTTGGCTCTTCCTTACCGGTCATGGCAGATTCGTCCTCAACAGCATCACTGTCATCCCTTTGAGGTAGCCTAACGGCTGGTGCGACGTCCATAGTATCTGCAGCAGATCCATGGATGGGTGAACCTCTTTTGTCAGGTCGAACGACCGGAACCTCGTGCTGATTCGTGAAAATATACGCAAGTGCTTCGAATAAAACCCTGGGCATGTTGGCGAGAGTCGCTGAGTAGAGACCGCTGGTCCCGTTGTCGAGCCAAAAGAGACCATTGTCCAAATCGATGGTAATGCTCCGTTCTGGTGAGTGTCCGTCCGTGGAAGGCAAACAGACAGGCCACATCCGCGGCTCGGTCCACAACTTGTTCGTCTTGTACCATGGGGCAGTATGAGTTCCGACACGTCTGCTGAGGACCTGGTCTGGCGTGATTGTGTAATGTGCCGTAAGCGTCGAGTCCAACCTCTCGATCTCCTTGCGTTGTATTCTGCACCATGTTTAGATATCGGTGGGGCGTAGGTCAGCGTCCAAGTGTGGTACTTGCTTCTCAGTATCGTATCGCCACTTGGTGTTGACGCTATATGAGAAGCCTTGAGAAATTAGCGGTGCTCTTGCATAATTACAACTCGTATATACCTTTGTGACGATAGTTGACGAGGACACGTTCTCTTGTGACAACCACGCTGCGTTTATCGCCATGAGGATCAGATGTGGTGACTCGATTCATGTCGTAAGCCGGATTGAGTGTATGTGAGGTTGACGGTCCAAGATTCCGCAGTAATAGATGATGTTTTTATCAGCTCTGCAATGCTCCACAGTGGCTTGTAGAGTTGTTATGAGGGGACGATAAGTTATAACTGACATGGTGGTGTAAGGTTGTGAAGAAGTCTAGGGTCATCACATGCCTGGATCACATGCCAGAGTGAGCTGAGCACCTTTAACACCAGCCGGTAAAATGGCAAAAAGCTCTCCTTCACCTTAGTGCAGTTGAGGATGACAAGGTAAATCTCTAGGAGGTGATAGGGATATGATTGAAGAAGGCCTGTCTGGGTGGAGTAAGCTACCAGCTCTGACCAGTAAAATGGCAAAAAAGCTCTTATTCACCTTAACAACTTGACCGGTGTACCAGGGCTTCTCGACTCATTCCGAGGAGAACTTGATTTGAACCCGGGGCCTTTGCTCTGAGTCAGAGCTGCGCTGAAGAAGGTGATGGCCCAAACTCGGTCGACTGCTTGTGAGGGCAGAAGACTTGGTTTTACTACTTAACCACTTGAGCTACGCTCGCGGGGTTGTTCGATGGGGGGCCAGATGACGAAGTATTGTTATATAGTCAGTGTCTTTGAAAGAGGACTTGGGGCATATGGTGGCGGAATTGAGGAAGGAGAGAGAGCGAGGAATTTGCGTATATTCACCTGGAAGCAATGGGTCATGCTTGCACAATGAAAAATTGAAACTATTACAACCTTTTACGTGCCGGGTCTGCCCAACGTTCAGGACTGGTAGGATCGCAACATGATCCTACCAGGTACGCCGGTGCTTTGTGTAACCTCGCTCTCTGCCCAGCATTCAAGACTGGTAGGACCGCAATACTATCCTACCAGAGACGCCAGTGCTTTATGTAACCCCGTTCCCAAGCCCCAACGTCTCTGGTAGGATCATGTTGCGATCCTACCAGTCTTGGGCACCTCCTCACCCAAAAAGATTGGCCTTGTCAGGATCATTCCACAGCATCACCCTTTTGCCCTTCTCCCTTCCCAGCACCGGCACCATGTTGCCCTTCATATCAGCGCCGGGTCCTACCACATCCACCTTGCCGTCCGCCTTGCGGATGACCTCTGTCCCGTCGTTGCCAATGATACAGCGTTTGTTGCACCACGAGCGAAGTTGCCTCGATGCCTGTCTACAGTTGTTGCGCGTCTGCAAGTTCGCGCTGTTCATGACCATGCAGAAGATCTCGGGAGGTAAGGTATCGTGAGCGGCGAGGGGCTTGAGTCTGGACTTAAGTCAGTCAACTGTCCTTGGTAGAAGAGGTCCTGTTGGCGCACTTCTCATTGGCGGCGGCTTCGAAGAGATGGTGGACAGCGGCGAACGCGTCGATTGACTCGTCGATATGAAGTTGCGCAGAGATGACCGCAGGAAGGGTGAGACCAAGAGTGTTGTTGACTGCGCGCCCACGATTCAAATCGCGGCTGAGAAAGTCGTCGGCTTGAGGAAGTAGCTTGAGAATGTGCGTGTGCTCGATATGACCGTCGTCAAATACCTTGACAAGTACGACGTGGGTGATGGAGAGAATGATTCCGTGGAAAGAGCTCTTGCCATTGGTTCTCCCGTGCTGTACCATCTTTGCGATTGCGGCTTTGGCATTGGATGGGAAATGTAGTGTCGCACAGAGATGAATCAATACCCCAGCGTGCCAGTAGAATGACTCTACGGGAGCATTGAAGATTGATTGGTCAGGCAGTCGAGCATTCAGCTCATGTCCCATGAGAGGTATCCACTCTTTCTGGTCGCCATCTTCGTCTAGTGCCGAGCTGTACATCCATTCAGCAAGTTTCCATGGCGTAGGCCAGTATTCCCTCCATTCTGTATGTTTCTCGATCGCCAGCGAGTGGTTTGTGCCACACAGAAGATGTACCGTAGCCCAGACAATCTCTTTGAAAATGACATCCTGTTCGGTCAAACGCCAAAGGCATTGTGGCAGCTCGGATAAGCCATGCATCCATTGACTGTAGATCGCATCAGAGACCGAACGCGAAATTTGTGTGCCGGACTCCAGCCTTGCAGATTCCCTGGGTGTCACAATTTTTGGTCCCATGCTGTTGTAGATTGAGATGGTCGCTCCCTCAGGATTGTTGTCGGATACACGCGCGTAATGTTCGCAGAGCAGCTGGAGTTGCTGGAAACGCCCCGCCATGCTCTCGGAGTCCTGGAATTGCAGTCCTGTCACTCCACTTCGGATCAAGTTGCCTGCACAATCGAGCACATCGAATGGCACCGCGTAGTGGTAGGGCCACCTGTTGTGCAGCAAAACGCCCAGATCGGGTAATTTGTCAAGGTGGAAGCGAAAGCGATTGGATCCTTGGTCGATGAGTAGTATGTCGCTATCCAGATCAATTACGAGCGTCCACGCGTCTGGATGATTCGGCAGCCAGATGAATGGCGGTCGGATTAAGTGGCAGTCCTCTGCCAGATCAGTAGTCACCACATAGAATCTCTCGAGCTCTCCGGGTTCCAAATTTCTCACTTCGGTATCGAAGACATTGTGTAGGTGTTCGTGCTTGGCCATCATTGTTGTCCGCCATCCCTGATAGGCCGTCGAGGATGTTGTGGGAATCCCCGCAACGATATCGCCAACAACATCGGCAATATCGAAGACGTGGTGGTCAGCATAATATCTGCCTGTAAGCTCGCGTCAGCGTATGCGTTCGCGCCATCACGCGCCTGTGTCTACCTTTGTACAGCACCGCGGTCCAACCAGACATGGCGGCCCAGCCAGACATGGCGACTTGATCCAAATGATTGTGAAAAATGTGGTAGAGGATTTTGGGATGGGCTTGAAGTACGTGCTACCTTGCGGGAGAGGCGACGGCCTGTGGTGGGAAGCGTGTCCAGCTTTAATGCGTGGCCAGTGCGTTATCACATGCCAGACCAGAACACCTTCGAGGCACTTTGACATCTCATCGGTTGCCTTCCCACACGTCTCTACCCTGCGAGACTGGACCAAGCCTCCATTGCCTGTCGAACCTCTTCCCACGATCTCCCTCACCTAGCTCACGCACCTGCCTCTCTTCGTCTGTCTCGTCGAAAGGCACCCCTTCATCACTCTGCGACAGCATCATCCGCTTCTGCAGCCAATCTCCATACCTCCCGTCACCCAAACTTCCCATGACCTTCGCTAGCCTAACCCCACGTACATCTTCAAATGGTCCAAGCACAGCAAAATCACAACTACCATACATTGCTTGCATAACCTCGACCGTGAGCTCGTCGCAGCCCGTGAACGCGTCTCGTGCCTGCTCGGGCGTGAAGCGCAGATCGACGTCTAGTCTGACCAGTATATGCCATCTCTTGATCCTGGACCCGAGGTGCGGTGGTACAGGTCGGTGACGAACGAGGTAGTAGGGGAGAGAAGTAAGCAGAGTAGGATGAGCAGTGAAGACAAGGGAATAGAGAGACGGGTATGCTTCCTCGTGTATCCGCCTGCAAGTGCTCAAGATGGCTGGATGGAGCGTGTTCTGAACGACCGCCATAGTGACCGAGGGTGAGAGCAGTAGATAAGAGTAGATCTGATGCCGTATCTCAAAGGGCAGGCGGAACAAAGGTGACTGATGCTGACAGTTCATTGTTCTGGTGGTTACCTTTGGGTCCGCCAGGTCTGGGTCATTGGGACGAGCAAGGTCGATATCAGAGGTACAAGGGCATTCGGGGCAAGGGATGATCATCGAATGGCAGGACGACACGCGATGAGGTGTGGTCGCAGAAGACGAGCTCCGATTGCGGGCCTGCATGAAACATGCTACGGTTGGTCATATTACAGCTTGTGCAGCGCATCACCACCTGCCAAGGCGTCACTGACAACAACACTGCTCATCCAGGTTCCAAGATTCTAGGGATTAATTAACGACTTTACGCAGCGCACCACTTTAATCTTGCGGAGCAGCTTATGGACTGGCCGTGATGTGGAGGCACACCTCCTCGCGGCTTGTCCGTTCCCAAAATGCACAAGCACTACCTCAGCAAATGGTGCGATCCTACACCCGACCCTCTTCAAGCCTCTTGCGAATCGCCCAAAGTCCTCGTCTACGAAGCAAACGAACATGGCCGCCCAACGCTTTTGCAATGCACAATGTGCCAGCTGTCAGGCATGCATCCTTTGCAAGGGTAATTCCACAGCTGGCTATGAAGCTCATTCGAGTCCCCGCAATGCTCGGAGCTGTGACGATTAGCGGATTAGCATACATCCAGTACCAGGCGGCACAGGCGGGAACTTGGGCCATCGACATATTCGGACGGGCGAAAGACTCGGCGACAACGGGCGCGACAACTGTTATCGACGGGGCGGGAAACATCTACGACCGGATAGGAAATGGTTGGCGCCGGACAGTAGACCAGGTAGAGCTGCCGGAGTGGATGAGAGGGATCATGGAAGCTAAGAAGGAGGAGACTGGAGGCGGTGGCGGAGGACCTGAACCCAAGGAGAGCAGAGCAGGACCAGCAGCGGCAGGAGTCGCAACAGCCACCGCGTTCGCCATGGATGAGGATGGAGCTGAGGACCAACGGACGGACGCTGCTGCTGCGAGGGACGACCAAATGATGATGCTCACCAAGAAGATGATTGAGATCAGGAGTCTTCTGCAGACAGTCGGACAATCGGAAACGCTCACATTACCATCGATTGTGGTCATCGGCTCGCAGTCGTCAGGCAAGAGCTCTGTGCTCGAAGCCATCGTCGGCCATGAGTTCCTGCCGAAAGGCTCGAACATGGTCACAAGACGGCCGATCGAGCTCACGCTGGTCAACTCGCCCAAGGCGACCTCGGAGTATGGAGAATTCCCGACATTAGGCCTGGGCAAGATCACGGACTTCTCGCAGATTCAGAGGACGTTGACCGATCTCAATCTTGCCGTTCCCGAGGAACAATGCGTATCGGATGATCCTATCCAACTCAAGATCTTCTCGCCGCACGTCCCAGATCTTTCGCTTATCGATCTGCCTGGCTACATCCAGGTCGTAAGCGAAGGTCAACCCACAGAACTCAAAGAGAAGATTGGACAACTCTGCGACAAGTACATTCAGCCACCCAATGTCATTCTTGCTATCTCAGCAGCCGATGTCGATCTTGCAAATTCGACGTCACTGCGTGCATCTCGCCGGGTAGATCCTCGAGGCGAGCGCACCATTGGAGTCATTACCAAGATGGACCTTGTCGACCCCACCCGAGGTGCTGCGATCTTGACTGACAAAAATTACCCACTTCGACTGGGATACGTTGGCGTCATCTGCAAAGTACCAGCGACATCATCATCGCTATTTTCACGAGGCTCAGCTCCTTTGACTGCGGCTCTCACAAGGCATGAAGCTTCCTACTTCAAGGCCCATCCAGAGTTTGCGGCGGATCAACTCACCGTCGGCACTCCTTCATTACGACGAGTACTGATGCGTACTCTCGAAGCGAGCATGTCAGCGTCGCTCTCCACTACCGCCCGCCACATCCGCTCAGAGCTTGACGAAGCGACGTACGAGTTCAAAGTCCAGTACAACGAACGGCCTCTGTCTGCAGAGACCTATCTTGCAGAATCAGTCGACGCTTTCAAGCACTCATTCCGCTCATTCGCCGACTCCTTTGGTAGAACTGAAGTCCTCGCCCTCCTCAAATCCGAACTCGACCAACAAGTCCTGAACCTTCTCGCACAACGCTACTGGAATCGGCCCCTCGAGACTCTCGACTCGACCGACGAAACCTCCCTCACCCTCCTCGCCGCCCTGCCCAACACCAAATCACCACCCTCTGACGAAGCAGAACTCTACCGCATCAAACTCGACGCCTCCGTCGCCTCCCTCACCAAACTCGGCATCGGCCGCCTCGCCTCCACCGTCGTCGCCACCAACCTCTCCGAACAAATCTCCGCCCTCATCGCCTCGAGCACCTTCTCGTCCTCCCCCTTCGCCCGCTCCGCCATCCAAGACGCCGCGGCCAACATCCTCCGCGAACTCAGCTACGACACCTCAGACGAACTCGAAATCTGCCTCAAACCCTACAAATTCCGCATCGACCTCTCCGACGCCGACTGGTCACGCGGCCGCGACAACATCGCCTCGGTCCTCAAGTCGGAGCTCAAAGACTGCGAACGCGCCCTCGGCACCGTTGAAGAGGGCATGGGTGGCCGCCGCAAAGCCAAGGACGTGGTGTCGTTCATCGACAAGGTGCGTAAAGGCGAAGTCGCGCTCGAAGGGACGAACGTCTCTTCCGGCGCTGGCGGCTTCAGCGCAGAACTCCTCCGACGAGGACGCGAGGCTGTCTTCCTGCGTGATCGAGCGGAGGTGTTGAGGTTGCGCATCAAAGCCGTCACGAGCAGGGGTTGCGCGAAGAAGGAGGAGAAGTACGCTTGTCCTGAAGTGTTCTTGGATGCAGTAGCGGGGAAGTTGGCGGAGACGAGTGAGCTTTTCCTCGGTGCGGAGTTGGTGGGGAAGTTTGAGTGGTTGGTATGTTTGCCTTTTGTCCCCTTTTGCACTCTCATACTAACGACCACAGTTCCCGAGAGAGCTAGACGCCAAGTTCCGCTCTCTCACGCCTCAGCAGCTCGAGCAGTTCGCTCGCGAAGATCCGAAGGTTAGGAGACATTTGGATGTTGTGCGGCGGAAGGATCTTCTGGAGCGGGTGCTGGGCGAGATGGAGGCGTTGAAGGCGTTGGAGCAAGCCGAGGGGAGGAGGAGGAGGCAGGATCGAGGCGAGCGGGAAGGGGGTGGGAAGGGGCGGGGGTGGAAGTTGTTCCAGTAATTATAGAGAGAGAAAGGGGAGGGAGTGGAGGGATGAAGGGAGGGAGGGGAGAAGGGTACGGAAGGGGTCACGGCCGATATGATACCACTCTTCTTGTTGATTTGGTCAAGGCGTTGGGTATAGTACAGACCGACAGATGGAAGAATCGCGACTCAGTCTGCTTCATTTGCCATGTTTTCATTTCGTCACTTCTCGCACGCTGTCTGCAGAACTTTTGTGTCGTTGCTCGTAGGCCATCTTACTGTGCACTTGTGCATACTGCACGCCGCTCATTGCCGCTGCCAGGATGGTCTTCTCGCTAGTCCTTGGTACCTTCCTGCGCCATTTCCTTGGGGTCAGCTATGGTTGGAGTCTCCTGAGAACCTCTGGCGATGATGATAGATTCCTTGGGACCCTCCCCGGCGACGGCTCCTTTGAAGTCCTCTGCGCTGATCGCATCCTTGGAGTCCTCTGCGCTGATCGCAGCGTTGGAGCTTTCTGTGGTGAATGTATCGCTGGAGATACCGATAGTGATCGTCCCTTCGGACTTATCTGCTGGGATCACCTCTTTGGTGTCTTCTGCGGTGATCACGGCATTTGACGCCTCTGGATCGAGCTCCTCCTTGAACGACCCTGGATCGAGTTTCTCCTTGGACGCCTCAGGGATGATTGCTTCCTTGGAGTCATCTGTGGTGTTCATCTTCTTGGATCCTTGTGGCTTGCTGATTTCCTTGGACTCTTCGGGCGTGACTATCCCCCGAGTGTCGCTGGGCTCCACCATCTTCTTGGACTCTTCTAGCTTGCTGATCTCCTTGGACTCTTCTGGCGTGACCATCCCCTTGGAACGCTCTGTCCTGTCCACCTCCTTGCCGTCGGCCGCGTTGAACACCACCGTATACCTCTCCCTCCCATGCATCTGGTTGAATTCCCCCGCCGTCATCTCTCCAGTATTCTTCAATGCCGTGTCCTTTGGTGTATCCGTCCCGACCTCGTTGGGTTGCTCAACCTTCACTCCCTTCTCGCCCTCCAATCTCATCTCCTTCAACAACTCGTTCACACCCTTCTTCTCTCCCCTCTCCTTCCTACCCTTCCCAGCGGCCACTACCTTCTTTTCAATCTTGGGCGGCCCATTCTCTTTCTCCCACTCCTCGTCCTTCTCCATTTTCAATTCGGCCCACTCATGCTTGAAGCTCTCCCTCCAGTGGTCCATGTCGCGCTCTTTGGCTACTTCGTTCCCCTGGCGATCCTTCCAGGTCCACTTTCGTTTGAGGAGGTCTTTCAGGGCGACGCTGTGAGGGGAGCAGAAGGTCACCCCGGTGACGCGGTAGTAGCCATGGAAGAGAAACAAGTCATTGTCTTTGTTGCCGCGGCCGTGCTGGACTTGGTTGTAGACGGCGATGTGGGGGTTGGTGTCGTGCAGAGAATCAGGGGCGACAGCCTGGTCTGAGGTGGATGCCGGAGTAGAGATCTCCGGAGATCCTTCTGCGATAATTGAGCAGAGGTATTGGTCAGCTGTCATGGTGATTTTGGTGGAGGAGCCGGCGGCTTGAGGTTGGTTGGAGGCGTCCGTAGTGCTGTTGGGCTCATCTACTGGGATCTCGACGGGCGGCACACCATTGGTAGGACCTGTCTCATCCTTGATGTCCTCCTCTGTGCGCTCTCCGGTAGATTTGCCGCCATGCTCGCCATCAACAGATGACGTTTCTTCTGCCTTCAGGAACTCGTCGATCGTGACAACGGAACTTCCTGGACCCTTTCCGGTGCGGTAGCGTTTGAGCAAGCCAAGCTGAGACTTGACGAATATCACACCATCGGTGTAGAATTGAGGGTTGGCATTCTGGTGAAGTAGCACAAAAACCAGTTCCTTCGGCTTTTCCGCGCTTCCGTTAAGTGTGCTGCGCTGGATACTGACTTTGCCATCACGACCAGGCATCGCATCCTCGCGAGCAGTGGGGAAGTAGTGACACAGGATCTCAGCGGCTGAGAGTGCTGACGGATCTGGTTGGGCTCTAGTCTTGTACTTGTTTGCACCGTACGGGCGATTGTGTGACTGTTCTTTGAAAGAACCGCCATCCTGACGCCTCCAAGGAGGCACGTCTGCCATGGTGTATGGTAATTTGTGAATTTGCTGTAAGCAGTTCTTTTCGGTGCAGTGAAAGAATGTGAGGTCTGGTGAAAAGAGACAAGTGTGATCGGTTTGCGAAGTGTAGCCTGCCGCTCACGCCCCACCACGAACCACACTGTCGGTATTCACCTAAGCACATGCTGCATTGACATCAGTCATTCGAATTTACATACACTGCAAACGAAACCGAGAACACGACATACAATGAAGAGCACAACGACAATCTCCACGATGGGTATCTCTTCGTTATCCTTGCGTCCCTCGTCCAACCACACAATGCTTGTGCCACCCACACGTCGATCACAAACAATTCCCGCGATGTGGTACAGGATAAAGAAGTGTTGGAACAAACCTGTCGTCCTCAGGATCATAAATCAGCGCAATCTCCCAGACTATGAGCCACGGGCAAGCAGATCGAACCACTCCCAACATGCAGGCACCACACTCCTCATACGTCCAGAGCTGGGATTCTCTCGTGCCACACCGTGACGTCTTTGCACGCTTTTTAAGAAAGCTCGGGCTCTCAGAACGCATCGGCATCATCCAGAGAACAACACTGCGCGATGATGAGGATCTGGACCGGGATATGCCTCATCCGGTGTATGCAGTCATTGTAGTGTTGAAGCAGGAGATATCGCCAGGTACTGCTGTGGATATCCTTGATGACGAATTTCGACGTCCACGACCAAATGAGGCCATACCTTGCTTCCAGAGATCCGTCGGTGGTGCACGAAGCATGTTCGCCTTTTTCAACGCTTTTGTCAACTCACCGCTCCAGTATTGTTGTGGTAGGTGCACTCCATCAGATATGGCTTGTTGCTGATGACACCGAATAGATACAGAAACAAGTCTTTCGTTCTTCATGACCCAATCTCAAGGAAATCGGGAACACTTCCTTCGATGCAATGGCGGGCTGCGAGAAGATTACCATGATGCCATCCGGTTCGGTATCGAGCGACTGGGTCGCAACATCAAGGCCGCGTATGATTTTGAAAGTCGATATCTCTGCTTCTTCAAGCAGACCGCGTTCGCCAACAAGCTTTGGGTCTGGGACAGTGATCCGGAACGACTGATGGTGGCTGATGTGGGTTCACGAGAGAGTGGATGCCTCAAAGGTCACTCCCTCGACTACATCAGAAACACCATCGGTCATCCAGAACTCTTCGGCGAACCATTACCAGACATGATACTCTGTCTGGCAGATGAGGATGACATCATCCGACAACTTGAAGCATTGCGGAAGAGGGAACATAGTCTGAGGGGTGAAGAAGCAGATGATGAAGGAGAGTACCTGTACCCGGCACATGTCAAGGTCGAAGATCCAAGGCGGAAGGGCGTAAGCTCGAGGGCGGTTCGAGGGAGGACAGCCAATGGGATATCATCATCATAGTTTTTCAGAGTGGAAATAGAAATGGTAGATCTGGCATTGAGTACTGCTCAGCGAGACCATCAGACTACCGATCGAGGAATATTGAAAGGGTCGGAGAATTGTCCAGTGCCGTGACTGACGACGTCCAGGCATGTGATGTAGGGTTAGGGTTGTTTTCTGATATTCGTCTTTGTCGACCACTCCGTATTGCTTCTTTCCAACGATGGGTAAAGGCACTGATAAGCTGTACGTGAGTCAATGGCTCCGATATTCTTTCTGGGAAATACTGACATACTGCAGATCACTCACAGCGAGTGGGCATCTGGGGATGCCTTCTCCGCCAGTGCAGGCTCCAATGCCCGGCGCAACGAGAATACTGGACTCGCCTTCTCGAGATTACCCTTCAACTTTTGCTCGCTCTCTCTACAGCCTTTCAGTCATCCAGTATGCACATCCGACGGCATAATATTCGACTTGACCAACATCCTACCATGGCTGAAGAAGAATGGGACGAATCCTGTGGATGGCACACCTCTCAAGGCGACTGAATTGATCAAGCTCACCTTTGCAAAGAATGACGATGATGAGTATGTGGATCCGGTAACTTTCAAGGTCTTCACCGACAACACACATATCGTGGCACTAAGAAACACCGGCAATGTCTTCGCATTCGACACGGTAGACAGGTTGAATATAAAGGCGAAGAACTGGAATGATCTGGTCACGGACGAGAAGTTTCAGCGCTCGGACATCATCACTCTGCAGGATCCACAGAATGTCACTGCGCGAGACCTCAACTCTTTCAAGCACATCAAAGAGGGCGAGAATGTGCTTACCCCGGAGCAAGAAGCGGAGCGGGCAGCAGGTGTCAACACAGCAGCCATGGGATCGTCGGCAAAGATCCTGAAAGCGAAAGAGGCAGTCGCAAAAGCTCGTGCAGATCGCGAGGCTGCAAAGAATGGTGGACCTGCTGGCGGTAACGCAGTGGCAGGGGTGAAGCGACCAGCACCGTCATCGAGTATGGCCAGTAGGACGGTTCCGTACAACGCGGCCAAGCACACAACAGGCAAAGCTGCGGCGTCGTTTACATCGACTGGTCTAACACCGCACACTGGCGCCGAACATGCGACACTTTCCGAGGAGGACTATCTTCTGAAGCCGAAGCGGGTGAAGCTGACTGGCTTTGTCACAATGGCAACCACACATGGTGACTTGACTCTCGAGCTGTACCCTGAGTACGCTCCGAAAGCTGTCTGGAACTTCCTCCGCCTTTCGCAGAAGGGGTATTACAACGGCGTTTCCTTTCATCGCAACATTCGCAACTTTATGATCCAAGGTGGTGATCCCACTGGTACTGGTCGCGGCGGATCATCAATTTGGGGCAAGAACTTTGAAGACCAGTTCGAAGGACCTCTGACCCACGATGGTCGTGGTGTACTAAGCATGGCCAACAAGGGCAAGGACACCAACAGCAGTCAATTCTTCATCACATACAGAGCAGTCAAGCATCTAGACCGTAAGCACACCATCTTCGGCCGAGTCGTGGATGGTCTGGGAGCCCTCGACAAGCTAGAGAAGGTCTCGACTGACGACAAAGATCGACCACTCGAAGCATGTGCCATCAAAGAGGTCAGGGTACTGAGCGACCCATTCGAGGACTTTCTCAAGAAGGAACGAGAAAAGGACGTCAAGGACAAGGAGAAAGAAGAGATCCGCAAGCTGGGCGGTACAGACGATGATCGGACGACATGGACTGGCAAGAAGATTGGCAGAGATGGCAAAGTCGAGAGCACCACCGCCGGCGCAGGTGTCGGCAAGTACCTCAAGACCGCCCCCGCCCCAGTCGAGGACGAAATCATAGGAGAATGGGAGGAACCCGAACCAGTCAAGAAGAAGTCCAAAGCCGGTGGTTTCGGCAATTTCGATAGTTGGTAGATAAATGATACCCAGCTCACGCGAGCTTTTAACGCCATCGCTATGCCCCCTTCCCCTTGCAACCCATGCCATACCATACCCCCATGCCAGCCTCACCGATCCAACCTCACCCTCTTCCCCTCCCTCCCATTTTCCTCCCCCTCCCTCCCCCTCCTCTCCCCAACAACCACATTATTCGCCCCACTCCCCCCCTGGCCTCCCCCTCCATACCTCCCTCCCGCCTCCCCCCTGCCCCTTCCCCCCCTCTCATCCCCCCCAAACCTCCCCGTATCCTCCGCCTTCAAATCCCTATACCTCGTCCTTCCCTTCTTCCCCAACTTCGTCATATCCCTGATCTGCATATACTCGGGCAACAACTCCCTATTCATCGCATCATCCTCGAACCTCCTCCCCGCAACATCCCGTCTTTTCGCAGCGAGCACCTCCTCATCCCCATCATCCTGGAAGAATGCGCCTTTGTGGAAGTACTTCTGCATGAAGCCCATCTGACCCCGTCCTTCGCGCTCGGATTTCTGCTTGTCGATGAACTCGCGGTCCTCGGCCTCGCGCTCCTCGGCGGTCAGGTTGCGTCGGCGCTCGACTTCTTCCCGTTCTTTTTCGGTGGTTTCGATGGCGAGGCGTTCACGCTTGATGCGCTTCAGTTCGCGGAGGGTCCAGGCGGCGTGCTCGGCTGCGGGGTCGAGGTCGTCTGTGTCGTCTACGTCTGAGAGATGGAGGCCGGCGTCGTCGGCGTCCCATTCTTTGGAGGCGAGGGCGCGTTCGCGGGCTGCGAGGGCGATTTGTTGCTGGAGGAGCTCGTCGGCTTTGGCGAGGCGGCGGCGTTCGGATTCATCGGGGTCTGCGTCGTGGGGTTGCTGGGTGTTGGAGCGTGGGCGTTGGCCTTTCTTTACGAATGTGGGCGCGGTGAAGCGCCGGCGGGTGGAAGAGGCGGAGGAGTAGTCGTCTTCGCTGTCGCTTTCGTCTTCGTCTTCGTCGTCGTCGTCGTCTTGTGAGCCGGAGCCAGCACCGGAGTCAGAGTCGGAGGCTGTGACAAAGCCTTCTTCGTCTTCGTTCTGTTCTAGTCGTTGACGGGCTTCGGCCTCTTTCGCTCGTGCGGCAGCTGCTTGAGCTTCTCGTCCGGCGATGTCGGTGGTGATCTTGGGGAACGAGGCGGCTTTTGGCGGAGGCGGCCGTTTAGGCGCAGATGCTGCGGTCTCTGGTTCCGAGTCTGAGCTGTCCGAGGAAGATTCTGAGGCATCGCCGGCAGTGGAAAGAGCTTTGCCTGCCCGGTAGCGAGGCGCGGCAAGGGGATTGGCGGTGAAGTGCTTCGGGGGCATAGTGGATTGCGATCACGCCGTGGGCGTCATGGCGGAAGTGCTGTCGGCCGGAGTGAAGGCGGAGGTGATAGAAAAAGTTCGGCGAGTCAGGGCGGGATACAGCTTGGCGATGGCCGAGTCAAAGCAGAGTTGGGGACGCAGACGATGCATGTGTGGCAGTAATAGGGTAGGGTATAGCAGGCAGCGAGGATGTTCTATATTTGGTCGAATTCAAGACTCGGCCAGCGTCTTTGCCACGAGGCTCAGCTATGTGTAGCGCTCTATGCTTGACATGTCTCGCATCTCGCATCTTCATCAAGCACAAGCCGGGCATAGACCGCCGCGTCATGCGCGCATGAGCCTCGAGGAGAACGTAAAGAAGCGAACCAGTCAGCTTGCTCGGAAACAAGGGCACGGACGCAGTGTGTATGCAAATGTGGCTTGCCGCATGTTTGCGCGACTCGGCGTTCGGCGGGAACGGAAAGGCTGCGTCATTGCCCTTGGAATGATTTCTTGGACGACGAGGTTTGGGATGGATATAAGGCAGGGTGATCCTCATTCTTCTTTCAATTTCAATAGTATCATCGCCATCATTGACTCAAGTACTTGCTACGTAGAGAGAACAAAAGCAATCAGATCAATTTCACATCAACTTCAAACACACAACATTACTCCGTCAACATGGGTTTCTGCGTAGGTCGCGTGTGCTATTTCCAGCAAACCAGCTGCTGACATTGACAGTCTGACCTCTGCCTCTTTCTCCTCGCCATCTTCCTCCCACCAGTCGCAGTCCTCGTGCGCAGAGGCTGCCGTGGGTCGTTCTGGCTCAATATCCTGCTCACCATTCTCGGCTGGGTCCCAGGTATGTTCCAACTTCCTCTTATTCGCATCTCGAATTCTGACTCTTCTCAGGTGTCATTCACGCCTGGTATGTCATCCTTCGCTATCCGACCGTGACGGTTGATCGTACGGCGCCTGGGCCGAGGCGCACAGTCGTGGCCACGAGCCCAAGGACCAGCACTACTGGAAGCCGCATTCACAAGAAGCACTATTAGGCGATGCATCGTCCTGCACTAGGGTAGGCTAGGTTCGGGGCACAAGGATGGACTATCAGGATTATACCAGGCGGTCGAAGGGGTTTCGGAAGGATCAGCGGGTTCTGTACGAATATCGCAACAGCAGGCTGTACCATAGCGTGAATTGGCGTATTGCATCTTCATCTTGTCGCATCGAACAATGTCCAGCATCGTCGTGTTTGTGATGTGCTCCTAGTGGAGGAACTCGCCAATGTTGGTCTCGCTTTTTGTATGCAGTCACTCCTTTTGTATCCCGCGCGAGACAGTGACATTGTCTGGCAAGCACAGAGCTCATTAGGCAAGCTTCGGGTAGGTGTAGGAGTCCTTGTCATCGATGGGGATTATCAGGGCCGGGGACTTGGTCAAGAGTTGTTGTCATCGACACAGTGGTCTCGATCCGGTCTCAGGTAGGCGGTGTGGGTGGTGCCAGTAGAGTCCTCACTCTGTCCAGTCGCTTGAGGGCACCCTCGATCTTCTCCAACCTCTTGCTCTTGTCCTTGTCCCTCTGTTCGAGGGTAGCGACTCTCTCTTCAAGTTTGCTCCTTGCCTTCTTCTCCGTCGCAACCATCTCGTTGGCTTGCTCAAACAGGTTGGCGCTGAGATCCTCCAATTCACTGTTTAGTTGATGGGCTTTCTTCTCTGCTTCCTCTCTTGCTTTGGTCTCCTTCTGCAATTGTGTTTGCAAGTCTCCAAGGTCCACACTGGGTGTCGCATTTCCAGCCGACGGCTTTCGGCCCATGCGGAATGAAGCAAATGGATTGAGACCATAGCCATTGGAGGCAGCGCTGTCAACACTGTTGTTGTAGCTGTGCTGGGGATCTACGGGCGTGGCAGCGGGTGTAGCTCCGGCAACATTACGTTGCATTCGTAGCTGGCGAATCTCTTCCTCATAGCTGGCAAGTCGATTGAGAGCATCGACGGATTGCTCGGTGAGGACACGGACCTGGTTCTCAAGGTCGGAGATCTGCGAAGTGGACGTGGCTGGTGAGCCGCATGAGCTGCAGACCGGGTCTACGGCGGAAGGCATGACAAGGGCATGATATAGAGAATGTAGGGCCTGGAGGGTGATCAGGCGTGTAGATGAATTGCAGGGATTGGACCCTGCGGCATGTGTTACAGATCAACCCTTGGAGGCTTGGACCCCACGCCCCTGGGCGACGGAACGGTCGTCCTTGCTTGCGAGTCCGTCATTGGAAAGTATGCGACGAAAGCATAGCAGCTCGAGCGTGCATGTCCTGCCATTCCACCACCAGACGGACAACAGAACCACCACGGCGGAAAAAACGACCTTCAGCAAAACGCCAAAACACGGTCGCGATCCTCTCCGACATGCACAAGCCAACGGAGAAGGACACATGGTGAATCGTCGGACCGGTGTCGGAGGATCAGCTGCACCTCACCCATTTCTGCTGGTCTTTGCTGGCCCTCCCGAGATAAGGACACTCATCAATTGAGGCGCTGCCATTCATCAATCGTCTTCTTATCTATGGTTTGACTGATTCTAGGTCTTCTCGCCGACGTTTGAGGATGCTTTTACGGAGAACAGTACTGTATTCCTGGAGCTCGATCAATACATAGACTGGTATCTTTCCCAATCACATCCGGTGCGGTTGAAGACCTTCGAGATTCGCTGCGCACAAGCAACATCTTTGAAGCACTTGATATCCACCATATTCGATCAGCATCTTGACGCGCGCGACCTCATAATACTACCGTCACAACCATGTCTCACCTGGACGACAAGAAGCTGACCTCCGCGGCGTCCGATGGCGTCGATTCGCTCGGGGGTGGCGAGACCATCGACCTCAGTGATGCCGCCATGGAGAAGCGCATCGTGCGTAAGATCGACTGGAACATTCTGCCCTGGGTCTGTGTGTCCTATCTCATCAACTACCTCGACCGCACCAATCTCGGGAATGCTCGAACACTCAACAACGACAAGCCCGAAGACAACCTCGTCAGCCAACTTGGGCTGAGTGGTATTCGATACAATGTTGCTATTGCCGTCTTCTTCGTACCCTACGTGGTTATGGAATTTCCAAGTAACATCCTGCTCAAGTACTTCTCGCCGTCGGTCTGGATAGGTCGAATCCTGATCTCGTGGGGCATAGTCACCATCTGTACATCAACGGTCAGCAGCTATGGAGGACTCCTTGCAGCACGATTCTTCCTCGGACTCGCTGAAGCCGGGTTCTACCCAGGTGTTATCATGTACCTGTGCTTCTGGTACAAGCCGAGCGAAAGAGCTACAAGAATGGCCATCTTCGCTGGAAGTGTAGCAGTGGCGGGTGCCTTCAGCGGACTCTTGGCCACGGGCATCTCATTCCTGAATGGCAAGTCAGGACTCAGCGGATGGCAGTGGCTCTTCATCCTGGAAGGTATCCCAGCAGTCCTTCTGGGATTCGCTGTGTGGTTCCTCATGCCCAATTATCCAAACGATGCCAAATTTCTCACCCCCGAGGAGCGAGCATTTGCAGTTGCTCGAATGGGCGTGTACGCACCGAGTAAGGACGACAAGCACTTTGACAAGAAGATCGCCAAAGAGACACTTGCCGAGCCCATCTTCTGGATTTATGCTATTCAGTATTTCTTCATGACCAACAGCTTGAACGCTTTCGGTTACTTCGCACCTACCATCATTGCGACACTCGGCTTCAAGGGCTATGTCGGACAGCTTATGACTGTGCCACCAAATGTCTTCGCCCTAATTGTCATTGTTGGCAACTGTCTGCACTCTGACCGTACGAAAGAGCGCATTCGACACACCCTTGGAGGGCTTGTCTTTGTCGGCACAGGGTATCTCCTCTTGGCTGTGGTCACCAACTGGATTGTGCGATACATTGCCGTGTTTCTCATCGCTTCGACTAATGCGGCTGTACTGCCATTCCTGGCCCACCGAACTGCTACAGTCTCTGGCAGTACGGCTACAGCTTTGGCCACAGGAGGAATCATTGCTCTTGCCAATTGTGGTGGCATCACTGCACCTTTCCTCTTTCCTTCTTCCACTGGCCCCCGTTATCAAATGGGCAACGTGAGTATTCTCTGACCCAATCAACTGTGAAATCATGCTGATCATTATGACAGTGGACTGTCTTTGCATTCCTCACTGTGTCATTGGTTAGCACAACTTACCTCGGATGGCGTCTCGGGACTGGATCTGAGTACAAGGACGTCAAGGTCATGGCTGGCGAAGCAGCTGATGCAGACGGAATTCACAGGCGAGAGGAGGCACAAGATGGTGAGATCCGAAGGATTACTACCAGAGATTAGGCCACTGCATCGATGGCGCGCCTGGCATTGACGACATGATGATCAAACGTCCTTTTTTGCGTGCCGTAGCTTAGCCCTTGCAATGATTGTAACTTCCTGACCCGCTTCATCCATGTGGTATAGATTGAGTCTGTGTAACATGGCGCAATTGCCGCGGACATGTCTCCGGTAGCACGATGCATGGACTGCTCGTGTGCTTATGCTCGCAAGTATAAACACAAGGAGGGTTTCGCCGTGTCCCACCGTCTTTCGGTAGCGGACCCCGCCGCCCACCGAACAGATCAATCAAACCAACGGGAGGGACCACTTGCGTGGGAGGCCAATTTTCGCCCTAATCTCTTCCGCCAAATTGGGTATAGCTAGCTGGGCTAAGAGGTAAGTGGCCTATCTCGCATGTCTTCCATTTACGAATTTTTCAATGCGAATTGACTAGCGAGCTGTACTTGTATATTGTCGCAGATCCTCTGACAGTCCTGAGGAGCTTTTGGGTGGTGGCTGTTTCCTATACCTGTACCAAGCATACCTACCCCGCTCCACCATTGCTATCATGACTGTGTCTCCAAACGGACGAAGAAGCCCGTCTCCCGACGATGAAAGAACTCCATTGTTGTCGACCTCTGTAGGCAGCAGACCGCCTCCTCGAAGATCAATTCCGACACCTTCAATCTTTATCCGACCACAGTCGCTGCCAGCACAAGATGCATTTCCGGGCTCTCATAGATCATCCTTCATTGCAAGGACCACGGACGTCGAAGTTGACGACTTACGGCTTGATCTAGCTAGATCAGGCTCGGTGGGCTCTCTTGCTGGCGAATACGGCAATCCTTACCAGACCGCAAATCCGGTAGCATCATGGGGTCGAAAGGCTTCACAAGCAATTGTCACAGAGGATGACGACGAGTCGATCGCCGACGGCTCGTTGACTGATGTCGACGAAAGTCCTCTCGGAGAAGTCGAGGACAAGTACGCGCACACCAAGTTCATGAACATCACCCCTGGGAAGTTCTGGCTGGTTTTCATGACAGTCTTGATTTGCTATTTCGTAGCATGTTTCGACTCGACCCTCATGGCGTCTTCACATCCTGTCATTACCTCTTATTTCGGTGCTTCAAAGGCTGCTTCGTGGCTCAGTACGACCTTCTTGATCACTTCAACAGCTTTCCAACCACTGTTTGGCCGCTTCTCAGACACTTTTGGAAGACGATATATCTACACCGCCGCGTTGGTCATCTTTGCCGCCACCACAGCCTGGTGTGGCCTCGCTCAAAGCATTGGATCCTTCATCGCAGCTAGAGCAGCAAGTGGGCTAGGAGCAGGAGGCACCATGTCCATGTCACTAATCATTCTCTCCGACTGTATTCGCATCGAGCACAGAGGAGTCTTCCAGTCCCACGTCAACATTGCCTTCGGTCTCGGCTCAGCCTCTGGAGCAGCGTTCGGCGGCTACTTCTGCGACACCTTGGGCTGGAGATGGGCATTTGGTGTACAGGTTCCCCTCATCGTCCTCGGAGCCATCCTCGCTTACCTTTTCACCCCCGCCAACCTGGGCCCTATGTTCATTAAATCCTCGTCGGGCTCAGCGTTCCAAGCCCTCCAAAAGTTCGACTGGCTCGGCTCCACCCTCCTCATCACCACCGTCACCTCCCTCATCCTCGCCCTCAACCTCGGCGGTAACATCTACCCCTGGCTCTCCCCACAAGTCATCACCTGCTTCATCCTCTTCGCCCTTTTCGCCCCTCTGTTCATCTACCAAGAAACCCGCGCCCTCCAACCCCTCATGCCCATCCGTCTCCTCGCCCGCTCTCCCATCGGCAACCTTATCTTCTCCAACACACTAGGCGGGATCGCAACCAATACGGTCCTCTTCAACGTCCCGCTGTTCTTCCAAGCCGTCCTGCTCACCTCGGCCTCGGACTCGGGTTTCCGTCTCGCCGTCCCCTCCTTCGTCGGTTCTCTGGCAGGCATCTCCTCTGGCTACATCATTACCTATACCCGCCGCCTCAAACCCACCATCGTCCTCGGCGCCTTCGTCTACCTCGCAGGCAGCATCGCGGTGTGTTTCCTTCAGCGCGGCGTCACGGAAGCTGTTTCTCTCGTCCTCATCTCCGGCGTTCCCCTCGGACAAGGCTGGGTCTTCCCCTCAACCATCATGTCTGCCCTCGCCGTGTCAGAGCAAGCTGACCAAGCGATCGTGAACACCACGCTGGGACTTTGGCGCAACATCGGCACCGTGTTGGGCATTGCGATTTCGTCGCTTGTGTTTCAGAATATGCTGGGGGCGCAGTTGGAGAGTAAAGTACAGGGCGAGGATGCGGAGAGAGTGATTGAGGCGGTGAGGAGTAGTGTCAAGGCGATTCGACTGTTGACGGGGACGCAGCAGGAGCAGGTTATTGATGCTTATGCTGTGAGTTTGAGGGTTACTTTTACGGTGGCTGTGGCGGCGAGTGTGGTGCTTTGTGTGCTGCTGTTGCCCATCAGGTTGCCGAGGTTGATGGCGAGGCAGAAGGTGGTGGCTCATGCTGGGGAATAAAAAGGGAGGTCAGAGAGGGTGTGGGCAAGGTGTGATGAGGTGGTTTTCTGGATATCGTCTAAAGTTGAATGGTTACGAGCGATCTCGTATACAGACAGATACAGCGTCATGAAATGAACTACTTCTCATTGTATTATGGGAGCTCCTGAATGTGTCACGTGCCTGAGCAATCCGCCGCTCCACCGCAATCCGCCCCCGGACATCCTCACCAAATCCGACACGAGCAACGTAGACCCAATCTGCTCAATCGTAGGACCGGACGATCAATTCAATATTGACCAACGCGATGATGAAATCCCAACAGAGCGCGGTGTATTCCACGTCGCAAGAATTCTAGGGCATGCCTACATAACTGACTGAGTAGTCGGGCTTAGCTGATCAACAACACATCTCCGACAATTATCATCAGACTACCTCTTCATCATGGCCACAGACTGGCTATCCCAGTACAACTCCAACCTCGACATCCGCGACCACCGCGAGTCCCTCCACAAGCCCTACATCCAAGCCTGCAAGTCCCTGTCCCATTCCTTTCAACGGACCCCACTGACAGGAACAGACACATCCCTCGCAGACCGCACCTCCACCTCTTCCCTCCCTGCTACCCCCTCTCCTGGTCCCACCACCCTCCCATCGCACCTCACCCGCCACCCCTCCTCCCCCAAACCCGACTCCTCCCCCGCAGACCTCACCACCCTCCGCCACCAACTCGCCACAGCCAACACCGCCCGCACAACCCTCACAACCCAACTCACCTCCCTGCGCCAACAACTCACCTCTCTCCAAACCTCCCACACCTCCCTGCAAACAGCCCACTCCTCCCTCCAAAGCACCCACTCCCTCCTCCTCCGCCGCTCAAAAGACCTAGACCACGAGTTGCGGGAGAAGAGTAAACTCATCCTGTCAGTCCAAGACGAGATGCTAGCACTGGAGTTGGCGTTGAATGTGGCTGAGGAGAAGACGAGGATGGCGGAGGAGAAGGTGAGGGGGATGGAGAGGGAGGTGAGGGAGGTGAGGGGGGAGAATGAGAGTTTGGTGAAAAGGTGGGTGGAACGGGTGGGGTGGGAGAGTAGGGAGGCGGGGATGGGGGATGGGAGGGGGGGAACGTAGGGGTGCGAGAGGGGACAGGGGGAAGGGGAGGGGGAGGGCCGCCTTGTATAACGGGGGAAGGGAGCAATGCGAGAGTGAGGAAGTCTGAGAGGGGGTAAAGCCCAAGGGCTGGTGGGAAGGGTGGTGAAGCAGTTGGCATCAAGGACGACGCAAGGAGCAAAGGGGTATCGATTCTGGTTCTACCATGCCTCTCTAACCCGTCATGCATGGCCCATGATATGTCTGGCGGCCGTCTATAATACATCTACAATGCTTTTCGTCTCGACCTCATCGCTGTCATGTCATCATTGCTGCTGGCATTGAGGCTCGCCGCCTTCTTCGTCATCATCGTCCTCCCATTCTGCGCCGGCGCGAGGATCGCCTGAGCCTGCGCCGAAGCCGTCCATGTTCTCCACCAGCTCGTAAGTGATGTCGTCGACCGTCTCGGCATCCACTGCCGTTGGTGTATCTGTGGGCAGTACATCGCGCACTTTCTTGAGTGCTGGCTCATCGACTAGCCAGCCGTCCTCTGGGAATTTCACGCGGATGACCAGGTACAAGTCGCCTTTGCTGTCGGATCGCTTCATCGGCATGCCCTCTCCCTTGATCAGTAGGACGTCGTCGGGACGGAGCACCTTCCCCTTCGGCTGTTGGACCGTGAGCTTCAGACCTCTGCCGTCCAGATGCTTCACCACCACGCGATCGATCCCCGTCAATGCCTCCCTCAGACTGATCTCCAGCTCGCAGCTCAGATCCGCGCCCGCGCGAATGAACGTCTCGTGCTGCTTCTCCGTGATCTCAAATACCAGATCCCCAGGCTCTTGATCCGGGACTTGATCTGCCTCGCCCGCCAGCACGATCTTCTCCCCCTCTCTGGCTCCTCGCGGGACGTACAGCTCTAGGATCTTCTTCTGCGATATCGTCCTCATGCCCTTGCACTTCTTACACTTGTCCTTGTCCGCATAGTACAACCCTCGGCCCTTGCAAGTTCCACAAGGCACCGTCTCCTGCGTCACCAACCCCGGTCCAACGGGCCTCAACATTGTCCTCGAACCTACACCAGTCAGCACAAATCCCCTGCCAATCACAGACCCACTCACCCTTCCCCTCACAACTCCCACACTTCTTCCCCTTCGCCTTCTCCTTCCCTCCACTCCCACTACACCCGGGACAAATCACATTCTTCGTACTCGCAAACTTTGTCGTCTTGCCTTTATACAACTCCTCCAACGTAACCTCATACTCCTGCACCTCACTCCTCCCCTTCCTTCTCCCCTGCCCCGGCCCCTCGCCTCCCATCCCCGGCATCCCTCCTCCCATGCCGAACCCCCCCGATCCCCCGCCCATGCCCCCAAACATCTGCGCCAGAATATCCTCCATATCCATTCCCCCTGGTCCCCCTCCGCCTGGGCCCCCTTTCTCAAACGCCGCCATGCCGTGCTGGTCGTACAAGTGGCGCGTTTGTTCGTCGGACAGGATCTCGTATGCGCGAGAGATGGATTTGAATTTGATGTCGGCGGATTCGCGCTCCGAGGCGGGGACTTTGTCCGGATGCGAGGAGAGGGCGGCGCGGTGGTAGGCTTTTTTGATCTCGGCGGCGGAGGCGGTGCGGGGGATGGAGAGGGTTTCTGGGGGTGTTTAGTGGTGGGTTGAGAGGTAGAGGGGGGATGGCAGGAAGGAAGGGGGGGAGGGCAGGTGGAATAGGCTGGTATGAAGGGAGAGGGATAGAGAGCGTACCGTAGAGGTCCTCTTCTTGGGAGGCCATGGTCGTGGTGGTGTGGCTTGCAAGCCGGCGCTGAGACTGAGAGCGAGTGACTTTGCGGGGGTGCGAGGGAATGTATCAAATCAATTCGCGGTGGGTGAAGAAGGAGGGTTGGTGTCGGAGGAGCAAACTTTCTGACGCTGACAAAGATTTGGGCGCCACTTTCACATGACAGAAAGTCGCACGGAGATCTCACCATCACATTCATTCGAAACCAAATCATGGTATGTCTTGTAGTTATGCCACGAGGTCAGCCATCTACATCATCGAACCATTATTTCCATTCTGCCACCTTGCTAACTTAGCTCAGTAGCTCCCTGATGTCCTCAATGCGCTGAGTCTTCTTTTCCTCCTCGCTCATCATCCCAAGACTGCTGGCTATAAATTTCTTCCGATCTTGTATCTTGAGCATCTTCTCTTCGATACTGGCATCGACCACAAAGCGTACTACCTTGACCTCGTCCGTCTGACCCATGCGGTGAACTCGATCTATTGCCTGTGCCTCGACCGCCCAGCTCCACCATGGATCCATCATGAACACTCTCTTTGCGCATGTCAAGTTCAGTCCGACTCCACCTGCTCGTAGGGATAGTAAGAGTACACAGCCTCTTGACCTTTCCGCAAACTCGGTCAACACTGCGGCCCGCTGCTTCTGTGCCATACTCCCATCGAAGCGTAGGTGAGGAATGCCGGCTTTGCTGAGCTCAGGCTCCAGTATATCCAGGAAGCTGGTGAATTGACTGAACACCACGCTCTTGATCCCCGGCTTCTCCTTCTTGAGTTTCTTCAGATGTGACAGCAGACTAGCAATCTTTGCGGAATTGATCTGATTGACTCTCCTTAGGCTAACCCTTGCTTGGCTGTTTCTCGAGCCAACAAACAAACCTTGTTCCTCCTCTTCATCCACGTCATGCCTGACGACTTCGAATACGTCTCTCGCGTTGATCGGTTCCCTACAATTGAAGCATCTCGGTATCTCATTCTTTGCGGTCTGATGTTCAATATAGTCGAGAAGGCACTTCTTACAAGCGCTATGCCAGCAACCGGTAACGGCCTGATCGTCCATAGGTTCCTCACTACAGATCGGACATTCAGCTTCGACGTCGTCCTGTATCTGCTTGAGAACATGGGCGCCAAACTTGGACGCATCCTCTTCACCAGCAGCAGCCTCGGCTTCGAATCGTTCGATGAGATTGCCTAGATCCATATCATCGGCCAGACCAGCTGCAACGTCGGATGCAGCTTCAGCTTCAGCTTCTTCCGCGGCAATCGCCTTGTTGCGAGTGAGCGCTGGGTGGTCGCAGCTTTGTCGGAGTCGGAGAATCTGAGCGAAGATGGTGGTGTATGACTTCATGAGCGTACCTGCTTCAACATTGGCCGAGAAGGTCCGCTTAGCTCTAGCGAATATGTGGTCGTAAAGCTCACGCTCGATCTTGCTGAGTTCGACCTTCTCAATGTCGATCGACTTCGGTGGAAGAGGGACAAGTGGTTCGCCAGATGGAGTGCGCATATCCTTCGTACGACGCATGACAAGAGGCTCAAGGACCGTCTGTACCACGTCCAGAGCTCGCAGAAAGTCTTTACTTTCGAATGGCACAGTGATGAATGTCTTCCAAAATGAGAAATTGGACCATGGCTCAACCCGTAGAAAGCGGACGAGTGAAAACAGATCTTCAAGCCTGTTGACGATCGGTGTACCAGTGAGAACCCATCTGTGTGTGGCTGAGAGCTCGTAGCAAGCTTTCGCTGTTTTGGACTGACGGTTCTTGATCATGTGTGCTTCATCAAGAATGATGCGGAAGTAGTTGAGAGAAAAGAGGCCACCAGAAGATCCCTTTGATGTGCCAGAGGACGACAAGCTTGTGTATTCCGACAAGACTGTTCCGTATGAAGTGACAATTAGATTTGGAGCATTGGCAGCATTCGCCTCGCAGCAGAGACTCTGCAGGTTGGCAGACTTGTCCGCTCCATAGTACATCAGTGTCTTGAGCGTTCCTGGTTTGGATGCCTTCTCTGCTTCACTGGCCCATTGAGCCAATAGTGACATTGGCGCGACGACCAGCGTTGTACATGGGGCTCGTTCCACGGCCGAAGAGTTCTTTGGTAGGCGCGGAAGATCTAGCATAGATCCTGTCGACCGACCGCCACCCAGGCCATACTCGGAGGTATGCGAGTGGACAAGACTCAACATCTCGATGGTCTTGCCCAAGCCCATCTCATCGGCTAGAATGCCGCCCAAGCAATTCTGTTCTTGTACAGGAAAGTCCAATGACAACTCGCCAGAATATGGATTGACATAGAAGCTGTTTTGATCGTCGACCGAGGGCAGATCCTTTTCGTCGACATCTTTCGTGGGCCAGCGGTATTCCTCCCAGAGAGGATGCATGGAAACTTCCTTGTTCTCGGACTTTTGGTCTTTCTCCTTTCCGACCATCCAATGAAGGGCTTGCTTCTGGTATTTCCTTAGATCCATGTTGAAGGTCTCTCCGGGCTGCATTTCAGGAGTGTCGAAATCGAATGACTGTGCCTTTTTGTAGAGTGAGTCGAGCTGGTCTTGCTCTAGCTCTTGACCTTCTTCGTTGTCATCTGAAGATGGAGATGATCCGCCATTCTGCGTTGATCCGTCCTTGGGTTTCTCATCATGCTTCTCAGCCAGCTCTGCCGCCTGCAAGATCCCCTCCCGCTTATGCTTCTCCGTCATCTCATTGACTCGTGCGGGAGCCAGATTGATCTCAGAGAAGAGCCTAACTAGCGCCACTTGTCGTAACCGCAGCTTCCGCTCCTCGTCTGTTTCCTTTGCTTCGAAAATCCCAGTCTGACGGTTGTTTTCTAGTGGCTTGACGTAGTTCGCCGAATCGAATGTTTCGCGTGAGAGGTACGTCCGGAGCTGAAGAAAGACAGTATCGTTTGTCCGCACGCGGTCAGGTGCAAAGATGCAACTACCTTCAAATTCTACAACATGCTGGTCTAGCAAGGTAGATATCCAAGCTGCGTTGTCTTGCTCGAGCCTCCCGACCTCCTCACCCCTGTTGTTGAGGAATCTTACCACGACATCCGGCTTCTTCATCGCCGTTCTTGACAATCCTCCTCTTCCAGCTTTGGGCGCCGGTGTCCGCGGAGCTGATCTTTCTATCTTGATCTTCTCTCCTGATCTCAGCAAATTGCTCCCGCTCTTTGTAGTCCAGCCAGCTACGCCAAAGGCACCGATGTAACGTTTGTCAGGCATGGCAGACAGCGACGCTGCTCTTGGGGAGGCTTCTCTTGGTGAGCCCCCAGATGGACTGCTTTTGGACTGCACCCTGCTGGAGCCGGTTTTGAAGGCCGCTGTAATGTTACCCGCGGCTTTGTTGTTCGTTGTGGAGGTCAGTCGCGCCGGTATCGTATGCTCGAAAGTCTTCCAGGAGCCGTCGAAGTACATATTGATAGCGCGGTTGACATCTCCATCTGAAGCTTTCTCGAGAGCTTTCAATGTGGCGTCCGACAACTGTTCGCCGGTAATGGCTATGATTTGGTCTCGGTCGAACACATTTGTATTTTCATCGATTCCACCCATGTTGATATCCCTCGAGCCATTCCGTCCTTCATCGGCCGTTGTTGAAGGCGTCCCATCATTGGTCGGTCGGTGTTGGTCGAATGCGTGCTCTTGTACAGGTGAATCGTCAACGAAGAACCTCCGCTTTTTAGTTGGTCGATCTGATGGCTCAGCAAAGCTCATCATGGCACCTGAGAGTATCCGCAGTGCCTGGTGAAGTGAGTGGCGGCCTATTGAAAAAAGCGGCCAGGTTGATGTCGGAGGGAGACGCGTTTTGACACGCGAAATCAATTTGCCCCCGCGAACGTCATCAAGAAATGAAGATTGGAGGCAGCATGGGATCCATTTGTTTTCATCTTCAACATTAATGCATTGACTCTTCTTGTGTTTGGTCTCTTTCATTTCCATCCTTGTCATATTGTAAATACTTCGCTTCCGGCATAGGTCTCGTCAAGGGGTAATGGCTGGCCGCATTTCAGCTTCATTGCTCGCCTGCAAATTTTGAGGTCGCCTTACCACTTCGTCTGCGGTCTCAGCACTCGCAATGCGTCCATCTCATACTGTGAAGACACAGTCGATTCTTAGCTCGACATGTCGTACAAGTCGATCTCGGAGGAGATGGTATTCACAATACAGTCCATCTGCTGCGTCCAAAGTCACGTCGGAAGAGATCAACTCGGCCAGGAATTACTGCTTGAGCAATCTCATGTACGATAAAAGGACGGGGGATCGCACGACCATCACTGATAATGATAGGAAATATGACACTCCTTCGTTTCTCGCGCGGAGTTACATCCCAGCACCAGCACGGGACGCATTCATAGCCATTCGTGCCTTCAATCTTGATGTGGCGAGGACGGCAGATACAACAAGCACTACGACGGTCGGTGCCATGCGTCTACAGTTTCAAAGAGATGCCGTTGCAAAGACGTTGGCTGGATCACCGCCTAAACAGCCAGTCTTTACACTCCTGTCAAAGGCTGTTGACGACTTACAGCATAGGACTGATGGGAAGTGCAACTTTTCCAAGAACTGGCTGAATAGGATCATCACCTCAAGAGAGCAGTACTTGGGCAATCCGCCATACTCCGACATGAAAGCACTTGAAAGCTATGCCGAAAACACTTACTCCACCTTAATGTATCTTACACTACAAGCACTGCCGATGGCTTCGGTCAGTGCAGACCATCTAGCTTCGCATATAGGCAAAGCGACGGGTATCACTACCATTTTGAAAGGACTGCCGCTCATAGCCTTTCCTGGAGAGCAAAGGCATCACTCGAATCAAGAAGGCTTCTCGGGTGCAGTCGGCTCAACTAGGCAAGGAGCAGTACTCCTGCCACTCGACATTATGGCGGAGTATGGTGTGAAAGAGGAGGACGTACTTCGAAATGGCTCGGATGCTGCTGGCTTGCGAGATGCAGTATTCGCGGTGGCTACTCGAGCTAATGACCACCTGATCACAGCTCGGGAAATGCTCAAAAATCTTCGAGCGGGACGGGATGCCGGTCACGATTTCGAGCATCAGGACGAAGAAGAGCACGCCCATGCCGCTTCGTCCACGTCGAAATTGACCTCAGCACAAGAGATAGACAAGGCATTTGGTGTCTTCATGCCGGCGGTGCACACGAGCCTGTGGCTGCAGCGGCTCGAAAAGAACAACTTTGACATCTTCAATCCAAAGCTGCGCATGACCGACTGGAAGCTTCCCTGGAGAACCTGGTGGTCGTTCACTCGAAAGTCGATATGAAGGTCCGCATGTAAAAAAAAGAATATGTACCGACAAATTTTCTAAGAGCCATGCTTTTCCCACCTGGAATTCATTCACGACCCATGCTTTTCTGCAGGCACAACCAACTCTAATCCGTGACAACGAACTCAGATGCATATATCGCCAGGCGAAAGTTCGTTACATGGCGAAAGAGATCATAAGATGGACGAGTCAAGTATTCCTTTGGCATCTTGGTAATATATATGCGATCTTCCCCCCTGTTCCCCTTGCCCGCTTCTTGTCATATCACGTAGGCATCCACAAGAAAATACTACCAGGTCGCCAGCACGACCACAACATCCAGCTACAACTGCCAAATCCGGGTAACAAAGGCACTACCACGCCGCACAAATACTACCAGCATCCTCAATCGAATGAGCTATCCACACAATCCCGCCAATCTAGTACTACCAGGTTCTCCACAAGTACTACCAGGGACCGCTTCAGGACCTGCTACTCGTCCAGCCCTGCCAATCCAGTACTACCAGACTCCCAAAAGTACTACCAGCAACCCCAACCAGCTCTTAAGTACCGTCAACCCTTGTCATCCAACTCCTACAACAAACCCATAATTACCACCAGAACCCACACCATGTCAACCACTTCCACTTCCACCGCCTCCCCCTTCTCCTCCACCCGCTCCACCCGCACCGCGCTCCTCGGCACCCTCTCCGCCCTCTCTCCCTCCCTCTCCGCCCAAGTAGAGGCGCACTTCCTCTCCCTCTCCTCCCACGAAGACTCGGCCTTCGAAATCGCCTTCACGATGCAGGAGAAATGGGAAGCAGCCCGATCCGCACTGGAGCACGAGCGTTCCCTGCGTGTCCGGGCAGAGGCTTCGGTGCGTGACAGCGCCGCCTATTTGGCGGCGGTGGAGACGCAGCGGTACGCTATCGTGCAGCGCTGGTTTGCGGCGCAGAGGGCGTTGGTGGAGGATGTGGAGTTTCTGAGGGAGGAAGTGAGGGACGTGGCGAGGGAATTGGACGACGAGATGGAGGCTAGAGAGAGGTGTGGTGCGGGGAGGGAGGAGCTGAGGGGAGAGGTGCAGGAGTTGGAGGCTGAGGTTGCGGGGTTGAGGGCTGCGCTTGAATGGGAGGGAGCACGGAGGGTGGAGGTGGAGAGGGAGGTGGAGAGGGAGAAGGGGAGGGGGCAGGCGCAGACCTGGAACGTCTTGGGGGATTTGTTGCGGGAGACAGAGAGGCGGGCCAGGGCGGAGGGCGAGGTGGAGAGGTTGAGGGGGCTGGCGGGGTGGCGGTCGCAGGTGGAGGTGCAGGCGAGGGGGGAGGAGTTGGGGTTGAGGAGGCGGTTGTGTGAGGAGCAGCAGAGGGCGTTAAGGATGGGAAGGAGGGATAGGGAGAGGTTGGGCGCGGTGTTGGCGGATATGCAGATGTGGAAGAGGTTGGCGAGGGAGAGAGGGGAGGCGTTGGCGGTGGAGAGGGTGAGGAGGAGGGCGCTTGAAGAATTGTTGGGTGACAGGGAGGATGAGGAGGGGGAGGACGACGTGCGAGAAGATGAGGAGCAGCATGACGAGGAGGATGAGGTTGTGGAGGTCGAGGAGTCGGGGTCGGAGGAGGGAGATGCTGATGATGACGAGTTTGAGGACCAAGGCTCGGACTGTACGTTGGTTGAGCAAGCCTATGGGCCGCATAGCTGGTGAGATCTATGACGGCTTATGAAAATCGCTGAGGCGGCGATTATATCAGTTGGAATCGATAGCATCCTGATGTGGACGGAAATGTTACACACTGTCTGTGACGGCATGGTCCAGGAGTGTGCAACTAGTCTAACGTCACAGAACTTGTCGACAATGTAGCAGTCAATATACCCAGATTCTGAACGCTGGTGAACATTAGATTGATTGACATGGCTGTCTCCTAGCAAGTGGTCAACTATATACACGAAGCACACGCATCGAATGAAGCACGCATGCTCTCCTACCATGCTCGTGCAAGGTTCCTGTTATATAATCCCATTGCCCCTCCTGTCCCAACATCTATGGTATCTGCTTAATACCTCTTCTCCTCATAGCCACCGAGTCCTCGGTCAGCTGCGGCCTTCTTCCTCAACGCCGCGAGCCTCTTCTTCTTCGCATATGTGTTGATGTAGGTACCAATGACAAATGCTACGATGTTGAAGAACGGCACCCAGGTCTCCTGCGGCAGGAATTGCTGGGCGAATGCAAGTGCAATTGGCGATGAGATCCAGGACATCTTCATGACTGGCCAGAAGCCAGTGCGGACTGAAGCTTCAATCTGGTGGTATCTCCGTGCGCCGGCAATGATCGCCATGGATGCGAGGTAGATAGTGTTCTGGATCGGAGCAATCTGTAAACATGTCAGCGATTGTTTGTGAACCCAGAAGATCAAAGCTGCTTACCACCAAGTTGCTGAAGATGATCTGCAGGACCTTTGCCTTCAAGCTAGTCCGTCCGGCAAAGATGCGCTGGAGAATGCCAACCAGGATGTGACCCATGGGAGCCGATACAAAGGCGCCAAATGCAGCCATCTTCGGTACACGTGAGGTGAAGTAGTGACCGTTCTTGTTCCTATCTTTTGCGATCCACGATGCGAGAAGTTCCTGGGTAGCAGATAGAGAAGCGCTGGTCAGCATCTTTGTTCGGAGCGGGTTCGACTGCAATTGCTTGAGGTAAGCCTAGGGAATGTCAACATGGGCTCGAGAGGAGCGGCGAGGTCCGGAAAGAGCGTGTACAGTCCCAGAGACCACATTGAAGCACACATACAGCAAGATAGCCCTGAGGCTCGCCGCCCTTTGTCAGCGCATCTCCAATCTTGTGGACGATATCCTCGCGCTTGCCCGAGTCCACCGCGGCGCGGAGTGTTTCCTTCTGGTCGAACTTGACTGACATGTTTGCTGTTTCCTCTCGCGAGAGGTGTAGAAAGGAAGAGAGGGAGAGAACGGGAAGAAGACCTGAGTCCTCGGCTCGGAATTGAGTTTTGCGGCTCTACAAGCTGCGGACAGTTGCCGTGGGTGACAAGCGAAAATTGCCGAGGGCCGTTTGGAGGGCGGGAAGAAGTGGGGTCATCGCCAAGGGGGGTTCGCTACCTAACAACTCCACATTGACTTCACATTCTTCATATGATCACCACATACTCTGTCATCGCTTGGCCGGGTGCTCCAAGTTGAGAAGCGAAACGTTGGCTCGCAGACTAAGTCGGGATAGCTGTCAGACTGTCTGAGTCCCCAAACTGGCAGCAGTCGACACGTACTGTGGACACCACCCATCGCTTGTTGTGCCATGGGGCTTGCGTCTCCTCCAGCGGACAAAGGACCTCAGGTACTTTGAAGGGCTTGGATCGTGGCGTTGGCTATATTTGGGACTCGTAAGTGATGGGCTTACCTCGATGGGCTGTTCTCTCCTTGCCATACCTTGCCTGATATCTTGCTCCGTTCTATTTGCCCAACTTTGCTTCTACATCTAAAGTTCGCCATATAACTACTGACAACAATGCGAACAAATACAAGTGATCGAAACATGGAGCCTGCAGAATGCTACCAGACACGAGAACGATTTGCAGTGAGAAGATTACCCAGCGACGTGGTTGGCTTCCCGCTTTGGACGCTCCTGCCACACAGATGTTCACGAGCCTTCAAACGCACTTTCCCATGCCAAGCTGAATTTGTACCTTCTCACACACCACTCTCCACCTCGAATAATCGCCTTTCGCTACCAATGCAGACCAACCCAAGCCCATCACTTACATATTTTTCATTACGATGGCGACTACAACGAGACACACAAACACCGGTAACAGCAACGAAGTCTTTCCTCCAACCAACGACCCGTTTGTCATCCAACAGCGACCCCGCCCACAATGTACTCACACCAACATGAACCGAATTCACGGCCCATATCATTGTGACCAATGTGGCCGTGTATCAGAGTACGGCTGGATCTACCAATGTGCGCAGGACGTCGAGAACAACATCCCCATCTCCTCCGATGAACATTTCTTCATGGCTCTGGCTCCAAAAGACTGGGACCACAGGAAGGAAATGTCAGCGCTTGGAATCAGTCCCTCGGTTCTAGCACAGTACGATGCTGGTCTTTACACATCCGATCAAGTCCAGAAGATTAAGGATCAGAAGAGGCATCTACATCAAGTTCTGGTTCATGAGATTAACAGTGAGATTGACAGGGCGAACCTTTTTCAGTACGCTGCAGAACCCATCCAGCGCAGTCCCAGTGGTTCTGCGAGACTTGATCAAGATATGCAGAATAAGTACCACGGACAGCCAGCACCTACTATGCGCCGTCTTGGTCGGCCGGATGCGGTCAGTATGGCTACTTGCCGATTCAAGTGCTGCCATCGCTGCCGTCCATTCTATCGAGACCGAGTGTACACATCCTTCGAGGCAGTCATGGACGGTGAGACTGCAGCTATTGTGGAACGAGACACTGGTGAGCTGCAGGTTTTGGATGCCAACATTCTCAAGAAAATCAGCTACAATCCCTTGCGACCAGCTACCGACATGCCATCGAACACCACCGTCCACGATTTTGCGAAGAGTCCCACCCGCGAGCCATCCTCTGAGCTTTCAACCATCACTTTGAGCACCTCTGCATCGACAGGCAGCATCGCGGTATACTGCGACAACGTCCTCAACAGCCCGATTGCTTCGACCGCATCCAGCCCGGTCGCTTCGGTGACTCCCTCTTCTCTCGCCTCTCCTCGGACCACCCTATCCTCCATTAGTCTACCAATCACCCCTTCATCGGTACACGATTGGTCTGTTGAAGCGCCCGGGTCCATTCCACTCAGCAATCTTGCGTCCGCTCCGCATGATACCTGGCCGCTTTCACCGAAAGCCACAATGAGTGGAAGAGAGAAAGAGGAGGAAAACAGAAGCCACGGTTACGAGATGACTCTGCCCATCCGCGGTGGCAGGATGAATGAAAGCACCCGGGCCAGCTCTAGCGAACTGTCTAGCCTCGTCAGCGAAAGTAGCTATCATGATGAGATGGACGTGGACGGAGGTGTTGCTCTGACAGAGGCGGCTGTGGGTACTGGGGTGCCTGACATTATCACTCGCCCAGGAACACCGGATATCGAGCGTCCAACATCCGAATACATGCTCGCCACCAAGAATAGCATCAACATGGATACGCTGGACGCTCTATTCCCAGCGTCGTCCGGGCATCAGCGCACAGAAACGCAGACTTAGCACGACAGCGACGAGGTCTTGGGGAGGGTACCAAGAAAGGAGCGGAGCACAGAGACTTTGGGCCTGCCGCGTGTACCGGGAGCGTACACTTTCGAGGACGAAGGTGGGCATGGTTAGTGGCATCACTTTTGGTGGCGATGAATGCGGTCGGAAGAGATTCTAATGAGGTGGGATACCAGGATCGTCGCACCATCACCGAGCACCGATAGCACATCGTGCATGTTACGCTAAGGCAAGTAGAGTGATCAACAAAAGTTTTCTTCATTTTCATACAAAAGAAACCGCTATGCAATCTTCCAATTCAGACACTCTCACTCCTCATCCTCATTGTCCTTTTCCCTCGCCTTCTCAACCCACTCCTTCGCCAACCCCATCACCCTCTCCACCTCCCTCTCCGACCCAAACCTCTCCTCAAACTCCCTCCACCTCTTGAACACGCCCCTCGCCCTCCTCGCCTTCATCCTCCCTTTACTCATCCTCTCCAACAAACCCCTCACCCTCTGCACCTGATCATCCACCTCCTCCTCCCCTCCCTCCCCCTCTCTCAACCGCTTCAACACCCCCTCCTCCCCCTCAACCCAACTATCCCACCCCGCATTCCACCTCGGCCACCCCTCCACCACCCCCTCCATCACCGTCCTCCCCCTCTCGGCGTCTCCCCCTTCATGCTTAAACTCCATCAAAGCAAACTTGACAGTGACGTCCCTCTTCTCCCTCTCCGGCACACTCTGCAGTGCCCTGCCGAGGAGACTCCGCGCCTTGGTCGCGTTGCCCTGCGCGAAGAGGAAAGTGGCGAACGCGAGCCACACCTCGCTTTGCGCGCGGAAGGACTTGGCCATTTTCGCGTTCGTGACGGCGCCGCCCGCAGCGGGGGACGGGAACGGCGCGGGGGAAAGCGAGGGGTTGGAAGAGAGCATCCCGTCGTACAACCGTTCCGCCGCGTCGACGCGGCCGGTTTGGGTCAGGATGGAGGCGAGGTGGAGGTGCATCGCTTGGGGGTCTTGGACTTGGCATGCGTCCCGGAATGTCTGGGCGAGACGGGCGTCGGCGTCGCCTGGTTCGGCGTAGGTGGCTTCGAGGTTGAGGAGGGCGAGCCAGATGGCGAGTTTTTCGTCGGTTTCGCGGAGGGGGATGGTGGTGAGGGCGCGCTGGGCGATGGTGCGTGCTGTGGGCACCTCGGAGAGGCGTAGGTGGTGGGCCATGTATTGGATCCAGAGGGTGGAGGAGTGGGGCGTGGAGAGCAGGAGACGTTCGAAGTCCGAGGGGGTTTGGGGGCCCGTCAGGTCGAGGTCGGCGGTGTGGTCTGTGTAGGGCTTTTTGGGGCCGGGGGTGGCGCGAGCGACCGGAGTGGTGGATTCGGCGTCGGAGTCGACTTCGGCGGTGGTGGTGGGAAAGGCGCTGCCAGTCCAGTCGAAGCCGGAGGGTTTGAGGCCGGTGGAAGAGACGGTGGCCATGTCGGTGTCGGATTGGGACTCTTCGGAATCTGATGCAGCTCCTAGTTCCGCAAGGGTGCCATCTGCAAGGTCAAGCTCGATTCCGCCATCGACATCCATCTCCTCGTCTTCGGATGCAGCGTCAAGCGCCACGCCGGCTTCGTCCTCATCCTCGCTCTCGGACATGTCAATATCATCGTCTGCGTCCTTGAAGTAGCTTGCTTTTAGACCAAAGCTGATCCTCCGCTTCTGCAGGTCAATGGCCAGGATCTTTGCTTTGACCTTGTCACCTTCATCAAACAGCTCCTTGACATCGCCAATCCTGCCGTCTGCTATCTCAGTCCTATGGCACAGGCCGCTCACCCTTGGATTGGTGTCATCGACGTCGACGAAGACTCCAAAATCCTCGACTCGCCTGACCTTGCCAGTGACAATTTCACCTTCTTCCAGATCTTCCATCTTTCGCGGCGGAGTATAATCTTCGTCGACTTGGCTCTGCTTCAATGTCATCTGCACGTGGTTCAACTTGGAGTCGACTTCCAGAACACGTCCCTTGACCATCTGGTCAACTTGATATTCGGCCTGCCAGTCCTTGATATATCGGTCGGAGAGGTCGGCAACCTTGACGAAAGCTTCCACTCTCGGACCAAGTGCTACAATAACACCATTGTTCCGGATCAGCTTGACGAATCCACGCCTCACATCGCCAGCTTTGATCTGCTTGAGACTCGTAATCTGGGGATCTTTGACTGCAAGCGAAGAAGACAGCACTTTAGACGGACGTACGGATAGGAATAAGCGCTTGTTGGGAATGTCGATGTCGATGGCGAATACACGGATGATGTCGTTCTTGTTGAATTGTGCGGTTGACGCTGCAGAATAGTCGTCGGTGATAGAAGTAAGATCGACAACGCCAGAAACGGAATCTGCCAACGCGACGAGCACCGAACGCTCAGTGACTCGCACCACTTTCCCAGCATATGATGTATCCAGCTGAACGTCGGAGAGTGTTTTGACAGAATGACTAGCACTACCAGCAGGTACTAGATCGAGACGGTTTGCGCTGGCATCTAGCGACTTGATATCGACACGGATGGCAGAGCCGACAGGGTGGCTGGACGGAATATCCTGGATGCTTGAGCCAGTAGAGAGGTCAAGGAAAGGGATGCGACCGCGGATGTTCGGAGTGATGTTCGCCCATAGACAGGAGTCGGCGATGTTGTTCACGTAGGCGATATGAGTGGTGCCGACCTTGAGAGATGAAAGGGTGAGAATGTCTGCCTCGCTGTTGAGCTCAGAACTCTTCGCTGTTAGCTCGAATACTGGTACGCTCGACTGCCGATGAGAGATGGGAAGGAATCTGTGATTTCGGGCATCGTGAATGCCCAAGATCTTGACATCCACAACCTGCTTGGGCTTGAACGAGGAAAGAGGTCGCTTCCGGTCCTTGATGTCATCCCACGAGTCGAAGATCTCGGACACGTCTATACGGCCTTGGACGTTGTCTGCAAGTTGAACATTGAGCTGCGTCTGCTTGACAGATGTGATGCGGGCTTTGGTCTTCTTGCCAAGAGTGAAATCATCCAGAGACACAGAGTTGCCATCGACTGGGTTGTTGACGGTCGAATCCACAACCGCAGATTTCTTAGTGACTTGCTTTTGTGGCAGTTCTTGTCCTTCTCGTAAAGTCAAGACGAAACGTCGCTGCGCATCATCGATGCTGAGGACTCTGGAGGATACAGACATATCCTTGCGATAGCCAAAAGCAGGCTGAGCTAGCCGCTCCTTTGTGATCTGGGTTTTTGGCATATAGCCGACCACACCAGCAGCGAATTCTACAAACACGCCATCAGAAGTAACATTTCGAACGAATCCAGAAACTTCTTGTCCAGGTTTGGTTGCCTCGAAGGTAATGATCAATGTCTTCTTCTTCGCGGCATCAATGAGGCTAGGCTTGTTTGAAAAGGTCAAGAGATGTCTTCGATCATTCTTGTCAAGAATGACGAGCTCTGACAGATTCTGACCAGCTCGCAGCTGGTTGAGCAGCTTCTTACTCTTCTCGTCTGTGCCGTCTGTCAGGTGAGCCAAGCGAAGCATACCCTTGAACCCGCCCTCAACCTCCAAAGAAACGAGGTCTTGGGCAAGTTCTGTCACTTTGCCGGTGACGATCTGGCCGGGTGCGAGTTTCGACCAAGAGTCCGTCTGTGTCTCATCGAATTCAGGAGTGTCTCTACATGACACGATCATCTCGTTATCTGCGCTGTTGACCCGCTTGGCGTGGACAGTCACGGTCTGTCCGACGCGGAAATGTTGGCTTGCATCCTTGATGTATGCTTCACTCATTTCTGCTACTGGCAGCCACGCCCTGACTTTCCCATAAAATTGGATTACTGCACCGTTCGGGAGGACTTTGATCACTGTGCCGGCTGACTCGTCGCCAATGTTGATGGTGTTATAGTCATTCCAGATTGTTGCATCAGAATTGAGCAGAGTCTTCTTCATGGTCAATCTCAATTGACGGCGATCCGGGTCTACGCTGAGTACTCGGGCCTTGACAGGAAAGTTCTCTCGGAATCGTTTTTCAGGGTGTTGTAGCTTGACATCCGCGAGATGCATCTCGGGCGCCAATCCGGTGATGCCCTCCTCCAAGATGATGAGAGCCCCAGTGACGCCTTTAGGTCCTAGAATTAGTTTGTCGACTTTGCCATCCACAATTGCTCCGACCTTGACATCCTCCAGCTTCAGGAACTTGCGCTTCAGTACACTCTCCTCCAGTGATAGGTTGTAGAGACCATCGAGGGAATTGTAGCCCAGCACACGTGCTTTGTGTGTAGTGTTCAGAGCAAATGAGCCAGTCTCCTCGAACAATGCTTCCACCTTCTCATCCGATAATCGAGAAATGTGTGCAAAACCGGGTTGTCCTGCTCCGATATCGAAATAGATGCCGGTACCTGGCACGATCCTAATCACCTTGGCTTCATCCAAGACCTCAGAGTTCTCGAGCTTGCGCTTCTTCTTCGCGGCCTTGGCTTGTTCTTCGAACTTCCGTACGTGATCAAGGAGTGATACACCAACCTTCTTGGTGTCGAGATTGGCAAAATTGAACAAGATTCTCGCAGGTACCTTTTGTCCAACCTTGATCTTCTCAAAGGCGTCCTTGTTCAGGCCACTACCAGAATGCATGGCATCTGCGGTCGCATCGATCGAACCAGCAATCTTTCCAATGATGCCACTTGCAGTGACATTTGTCACGAGAACCTCAACAGCAGCACCGGGCATGTAAGGATCGATTGTTGGTGCCTCTTTAAGGGTGTGCTTGCCGAGATCGCTGATGCGAAGAGGGTCCGGGCAAAGTTTGACAACCTTGCCATCCGATGCCTTGCCTGTGACGCAGCAGAGCATGACCTGACCTTCTTCGATATCCTCAAGCTTCCAGTTCTGTCCAAGCTCTTTCTTCGAGATGAAGCCACGGACAGTATCGTCCTCGGAACCGACGTCTGCGACAATGCCATGGTCTTCTACACTTTTTACTGCAGCCTGTACCATGAAATTATTGCCGAGCTCCGCGGTCAAGCCGGTATTAGCAAGTCGCGGGTTGACGGATAGCTCAATGTGTCGCTTTCTTTTTGTCCCTGTCTTCGATTCGCTAGTCGTAGCAGTCACGTATGCTCGTAAGAATTGTCCGACCCTGAACAGCTTCTTGAGGTCGACATCCTCCTCCTCATCACTCTCGTCTGCCTTCTGGTTATCATCTTCGGCCAGGAGTGCCTCAATGCGTTCGTTGACCCTGTCAGAAACTGCGGTGATTGGGATATAGCCAGTCAAGTTATTTGGTAAGGCAAGAGCGACATCCTTCGAGGTAATGCTAGTGACTTGACCAAGGACCAGAGTTCCAACAGCCAGTGTCTTGTACCCGAGACCTTGGATCCTGACCAGCTCCTCGCTGTCGTTCGTAGTTCCCTTCACCTTCTTCGCTGATGACTTCTTCTGTGGCTTACCGATCGATCTTTTCTTCCGTCCGCCATCCACCTCATCTTCACCGTACTCTTCCCTGACCACTTTCGATTTCCCCGCTTCCTCGAAAAGCACATCTCTTTCTGCGTCGGCCTTGATTTGTCTTTGCTCTAGAGGTGTGAGGACACTTGCTCCACCTCGAGGGAATGATCGGTCTTCTCCAGTGAGCAGCGAAGACTTCACGGATTTCCGAGGGGGCTCGTCCTGAGATTTGCTCTGCTTCTTCTGCGCAGGAAGTTTGGTGTACTTCTTGTCCGTTCCATTGGGGACTGTGTGGGCCTTTCCAGAGTCGTCGAATTTTATCTTCTTAGCCGGACGATCAGTCACGACAGCCTTGCGTTTCTCTGTCGCCATAATGTGCAGGGGCGGCTTATACAACCACTGCAATGGTGGGATAGTCTCGGCCAAGATTTCTCAATTTTGCAGAGCTTCCGACAATTTTCTGCCGGGCGGTGCAGAGGTGACGTCGGAGTTGTCGCACGTCTTGATTGGTTGACGCGCATCGCGTCCCCTTCTCCAAGCCACCGCTGCAAGCTATATTGCCTTTTTAGGTCTACATTTCTGCGACATGTATGCCTCTGTCTCTATTCAAAATTCTTACACTGGACATCTATAGGTCATAGAACCTGATCATGGATCTTCTGGAGGACATGCCATCGTCGCAGCCCAGTGTGGCCGAGTCGGAGCTGCCCTTCCCAGACTTACCGTCGTCATCGCAAGTACGGGCGATGGCGAGCAGCAGACCCAAAAGGCCGCCAACAATAACGCCAAAGAGGTTCACACGCTTCTTCACCCCTCGACAGAACGTTGTCGAGACTCGCAAATCAAGGAAAGCAACCACGGCATCTCGGAAATTGCGAGATATTACCAAGAGTGCCATCAACCAGAAGACCGCTTCTCCTCGGCTTCAGCCCATGAAAGTCGAGGAAGATGACATCGAGAACCTCACGCCACGACGCAGCAAACGAAGAAAGCTCACGCCAGTACCAGAGTCATCACCTATCCAGCTTCAATCATCACCTTCTCGTCACGTAGGTGAATTCAAGCCTATCGACCTCTTCGACGATGCAGCTTCTGTGGAAGATACGGATCAGCTCTGCGATGACTTTTCGAGACTCCCCACTCCTATCAGACGAATTCGACCCTCCAACACGACACGACTTCTCCAACGTAGCTTTGGCGGACCATCAGTACTACAACGAGGTCTAATTAAAGATCTCTGCGTAGACTGGAGACATTCCACAGCGGATTTCTATTCGGCATCCGAAGATGCATGCGCTTTTGGCTCATCATCTCTTCCATTCTGCGTCACAGCTTGTCAGTCCAACTCACTTGTTGCTTTGGGAGGTGAGAGCGGCGGTATAACATTACTGGACTCCTCATCCGATCCAGACATCTCCTTTACCAAAGCGCATGTTTCGTTCAAGCCGCATGCCAATGCTATCATGGACATTTCATTCAGCTCGGACGACTATCTGATCGCCACAGCCAGTGGAGATCAGACGGCTCGCGTGGTCGATATGAGGACGCAGCAAACACGCTACATCATGGCCGGACACGTATCTTCGGTCAAGACTGTTCGATTTCAGCCTGGGAACGATAGTGTGTTGGCGACCTCATCTCGAGATGGATCCGTTCAGCTGTGGGATATGCGGTGTCGAGGCTCGTTGGAACCTCCAAGCGAGCTCGCTTACGCACGCAGCGCTGCTGCAAAGTCATTTCCCACGGGCTCTTCTGGCCGTCAAGTCGTGTACGCAGAGACATGCACGTCCATCCGCGATGCACATGCTTCAGCTGGGCTTCCATCACTGCCGCGTAGGAGCAGTGCAGACCTGTTCTCAACTCGATCGACCTTGGCCACTCGCAACGACATCTCGATTACAGCAATATCGTTCCTGCCTGGCGACAGATCTCATATCCTTGTCTCCGCTTCAGAAGCCAACGCTGCAATCAAGGTGTGGGACATTCGTGGCAGATACAACCGACGTGGGCTCGCTCCACTAGCGACGACATCAGAGCCGCCATGCCACATCAGTAGCAGAAAATACGGCATCAATTCGCTGACTTTTAGCGGAGACGGCGGTCGTCTGTACGCTTTATGCCGTGACAGTGCGGTCTACACCTACAGCACCAACCATCTCGTTCTTGGTCACGCCCCCGAGCTCGACAGTGGAGCAGGACTGACAGGCAAGGGCAAGTGGCGTGGTCCCGGCACTGAAAAGGAAGGTCTTGGCCCCTTGTACGCATTCAGACACAAGGACTTGAAGGTTAGCAGCTTCTACGCCAAAGCTGGATTGAGAAAAGCAGGCAATGGCAAGGAGGAAATGCTTGCAGTGGGGAGCAGAGACGGAGGTGTGAATCTGTTCCCAACAAACGAGGGATACTTCAAGCGAGAGACACAGCTCGAGGACCACCGCAGAGATCCAGCCAGTCTGCCCGGGACGCCGACCAAGGCAGCGACGGGGAAGGACGAACTACCCACCTACGAGATCGGCACATCTCTCGTTCGCGGTCACAGGAAAGAGGTAACCGGGTTGTCCTGGACAGCAGACGGCGAGCTGGTGACCGTCAGCGACGACTTCACCGCACGCTGCTGGAGAGAAGGGCCTAAAGCACGCGAGCTCAGACAATGCGGCGAAGGGCAGGGCCAGCGCTGGGGCTGTGGCTGGGCAGAAGTGGACGATGATTTTGACGACGACGACGTGTAGACAATCGAGGCATGTGCGGTATAGCTGACAGAATGTACATTCACCCTCGTCCCTACTTCTGCTCCTCTTCCTCTCCTCCGTGCTATGTACTCTTCCACTCCCTCCGCCTTCCCTCCCAGCCCCTTCTCCATTCACCCCACACGTATTCAAGAAGTCCCCACTACAGTCCCCGTCAAAAACGTAGGCTGCTTATCGCTGAAATTCGGGATATCATCCAACACCTTCTTCGCCGTAGGGCCTCCAGCCGCGCTCTGGAACGCAGAGAGCTCCTCCCACACTAGCGTCGCTTGGATCTTGAAAGGCTGGTCGTCTGGGAATTCGGCGACTTTCCAGCTCTTGAGGCCAAGTGGGGACCAGGTTTCGAAGACGAGGGGCATCTGGGGAGGTTAGCTGGGTGTCGGGAAGGGGGACCGGCAGGGTGAAGGTGAGGCCGGAAGAGAGGAGAGGGAAAGGGAGGGGAGGCCTACATGAGACTTGAGGTAGTAGTCGAGGTTGAATTTTGCGCCTTGCGGGTAAAGGACGGAGATCTCGGCTGGCATTGTGGTGGCTTGGTGTGGTTGGTATAGGATTGTCTTGTGGTTTGGGAGTATGGTATAGGACCTTTGAAGTTGTGAAGAGGAGAAGTGTTGCGAATGAGCTTGGTCTTTCTAATGATCTACCATGGTCTCGTCATTGTGGGCCCGCTCCACAGGACCGGATGCCCCGCATTCGAGATGCTCGTTGAGGAGGGGTAGAGGGCTGTGTCAATCGGTGACATGCTACTTGCTGATCTGTTGGTGCTTGTTTGTGCATGTTCCGTGTATCTGATCAATTGCCGAGGCGTGCAGTTTGTGCATGTTTGTGCATCGCCTTGCATCGTTCATTGCTGTCTCCACAGAGTTACTCCCTTCTCTGCTACTCCCGGGACAATTCCTGCCTGCACGAGGTCGACGACACCAAAGCACCAGTATTCCACAACACGCTCGCAGCTTGTGACGCCTGATGTTGAAGCTCAATGAATATGCTAGACCTCAATGGCTTCTCAATAGCAATTCTTGACAGCTGGATAGCATATCAATCAAGAATAATGGCAATGGTTGGTAATCTTGTCTGTCCAGTCCAAAGGAGCCATTGACGCTACCGTCGAGCAATCGTGGCAGCGCCAAACAATACCAGCGAGCATGAAGGTAGTCAAGGTATGTGTTTGATATTCTCTCTTCCACACCATTTTCTACCCTGTCTCTCCATACCGCGTCCATCGCATTTCCCATCTTCTCACTTTCTCATCTGCTTCAATCAGCCCAGTCAGCACCGCAGAAACGCTCAACTTACCTCACCTCAAATATCCCATCCAACATGTCACCCAAGAGAAGCACCCGAAGTGGGTCCCGTGCTCCAAGTACGCAGCCATTAGCCAGCAGATCTGACCGACCTACAAGTCCTGAAGTGAGCGATGCTACAGCATCAATCTTCGAGCACAGCAAGAAACCAAAGAAAGCTGCGCCAGCAAAGATGCATACAGGCCAAGAAGACGATGATGATCAGGACAATGGCCCGAGACTTGGTGCTCGCGGTGAACCAGAACAGCCAACTGCCGCAGGAGCTGGAACGAAATCGTCCAAGTCCGACCCAACCACACAGTCGATCAGCAGTTCAGCGCCCGAGGCAGCCGCAAGACGCAAGGTAGACGCTGCAGCTCCAGCAAGACACACCAGAGCCAAGACTGCAGCTATTCCGCCGACTCCGGATTTCTCACAGCTGGAACCTTCCGATGCACTCGCCTATGCACACAAACACGAGGATGATCTGGCAGCTCATGCCGCCGAGCTCGACAGGTTCTTGACCGACCGCACCGAAAAATTGTACCGCCCTGAAGGCAACAACGGACAGCGCAAAACACTTGAAAGCGTGCGCCAGGATGTTCTGCAGCTCTCCGATACCGCGAAAAAGGTCCTCGATGACAACAAGATGTACAAACGCGCTCTACTTGCCATCTCGCAGGAGCCACGCCGGACCACCGAGAATTCCCCTCAATCGCACAAACTGGAGGACCGTTCCGAAGGCTGGGCCTTCTACGCCAAGCTCAAGCTGAAGTACGAGGGACTACACCACAAGGACCGCCCAAGCGGCAACACCATACTGGACGACTTGCAGCGCTTCCTTGTCGTCTGGGAGAGACAGTGGTACAAGATCGACATGAAGGATGCTCCGAACGAAAGCGAAGAGGACAATGACCTGGCAGCTGAGCTCTTGGGACCTGTCGGGAGAGGGAATCTCAAGCCTGACGAGCTTGCTGGGAGGATTGCGGTGCAGTTGAAGAAATGCCAGGAGCGCATCGTCAGGGAGACTGCTCTGATGGAGTACATGATCACCACACTGTCCAGGACCAATGCCAGCGACTTGGCCGGGAAGGAGGCTGCTGCTCGGGCAAGGGAAGGGGCTGCGGCTGAGGGCGATGAGCTTGCTGGGAATGATGCTGGGGTCGCAGCAAGGGGAAAGGGCAAAAGGCAGGAGAGAGAGACGGACCGTGGGTTACGCAATGGAAGTGGCAAGATGGTGCGGACTGAGGAACAGGATGACGTGGTGGTGGTGAAGGATGAGGCTGACTTTGACGGATACGCTGGCGGGCGGGCCAGGGATGGGGAGGAGACAAAGGACAGGAGAAGCCGCAAGGCAAAGTCCAGCAAGTTTGCGGGCATGCCTGAGGTCATACCCAGTCCTTCTGGATCTTCCAAGCGTACGTAACATGCTCCTGATGCTCACTTTATTGCTGACGATCCTTCAGGTAGACGGGCAGAGGAGGACAGGTCAGAGGAGGACGCACCAGCAAGGAAGCGTACGAAGCAGTAGATGGTATTTCAGGGGTTCAGGGGTTGAGCTTTGTCAGCAACTCCGCACAAATTGAGCAGTGAAACTTTCGCAAGCATCTTCTCATTCCCGTCCACACTTCCGACTACTCCATTCGAACATAATCAGGTTGAAACGAATGTATCTTGTTTCACATTGGCTTGCTGAGGTTGTAGCGGCGTGGTTTGGGATTGGAGTGTGCACAGGCATGGCTCGTGACAATCGTGGCGGAGTCCAGACAATCAGCATGAATGGAAGCAACAATCGAATGCGACAATTGTCACATATGTGAGCACTTCGATCCCGACAATTGGTATGTGTGAATTTCATTGTCATTTTCGGGCACTCAGTCGCAGTCATTGTCTCTGTTTAGCAATCAAGCAACGTGCTGTGGCAAGATGGTAGGTCAGGTATATCTTCTTCTTCAATGCGATCCTTTCGTTCCCAGCTTTGGTCATTCCATCATACTGTCAAGCTACGACATCGAGACGCACACTCAGCGCTGCAAAATGGCTTCGAAGAAGGCTGCTTCAAAGGTGCCCGCCAAACCCAACGCCAAATCCAACGCCAAACCACCTCAGGCTAAGGTCAGCAAGCCGGTGAGTGGGAATCCATCTGGTACAGCTGCCCGACGAAAGCAAGGAGCACGACCTACCACCTCTGTCAGCAACATCCCAGCATCCTCCGCAGTGGGGACCACATCTTCTTCCGCCATTGCCGGACAGCCGCGGGAAGATGTTGGCAGGATTTTCCATTTCGATAAGAAGACTCGTGGGGAGCAGAGAAGGTACGAGGCCTCAAGAAGCACAACTCGACCTCCACCTATACCACAGCCACAGCCACAGATGGTACCAGCCACACAGCGCCAAATCAGTCCTCATCACTCTCAGCGACCCGTCCAATCTCGTCCGCCAATTGACAACGCAGGCCCTGGTCCTCTGCAGAACGGCCCAAGTGGATCTCGGCAAGCAACGAGAAGGCCTATTCCCTCGAACTCCGCTCCCCAGCCAGACATCCAGCAGGGGCACACTTCAGACCACCAGCCCTCCCGCAACTCTATCGACACAGCTTTACCAGCGTCATCATCTTGCTCGAATCAAGCCCTTGGAACCAGCAGCCCTCACCTTACTGAAAGTGGAGAAGATCCTTCAAATGTACACGACACATTTGACCACATGTGGAACAAATACATCGAGAAACCACCTCGAGAGTTGCCTCCCTCGTCGGTCATGTATGTCGACATGAGGGACATACTTCATTGCATGCGTAACTCTTTTGGGGCGAAAGAGATTGGCATAGATGCAAGCGACGATAGCGGGAACAAGAACACCAACAACCTATATCGACTGATCGGCCCTACAGCCCGGTCCAATCCTAAGGTTGGCAAGAGTCTCCTGGCAACACGCTCCGCTGGGTTTATTCGTAGCGTGGCCAAGGCAATAAGGAAGAACATGGACGACTATGAGGCCATTGCCGATGCGCTGATGAATGGATCTGTACCGGGTGCCGACGATGTGGTAGGTTCGGTGGAATCCGATCACGATAACCATGATTCCGCCGGAGCTGGATCTGCAACGCATGCTTCCAGAGAGACTCAAGCTACAGCGCCTCCCAACTTTCCACAGAGGTCCCAGGAAGGCGATGTCCGCTCGTCAGGAGAACAGCAGCAAGCAGGCGCCACGGAGCTACTCGAAGACTCGGGACCGGCAGATGATAATGATCCGCCTCAAGGACAAGAGTAAAGACTGATCCCTTCGTGCCTTTTGATAACCATGCTAATTTGACCCCTAGATCTGACCACGAGAGGAATGGCGACGACGAAGATGACAAGGCCAAGGAGAACAGACGAGCCTCGCCTGACGACCGGCCAATCGAGAGACGGCACTGTAACGACTCCGACTCCGATCACGACGAGGCACCCGCAGCCGCCAGCGCTGCGCAGCAAGTGGACGCCGGCGACCCACACGAGCAGGGAGCTAGCAGTCCCCGTAGCGATCGACAGAACGAGGAAGGCGGCGAGAACCAGCAAGAGGGTGCCAACGAGGTCGATGACGACGACGGCTGGAATGACATCGACGACATTCCCGACTTGCAGAACAAGTCTCGCCCAAGCCAGAAGCCATCGACAGAGCACGACGAGGAGATCGCCAGACAGCTCCAGGCTGATCTCGAGAAGAGTTCCAGCGACAAGGCGACAGACAAGTCGATTCTAAGACTTGCCTCTCCGTCGCACACGTCACCTGCTCAGACTCCAACATCTCCCAAGCAGGACAGTCCGACGGACGTGCGAGGAACGAAGAGATCCCGCCCAAGCAGTGAAGAGATCGGAGCAGCCCAACCACCAGTCAAGCGTCGAGACCTCGGCTGGAGCAAGATGTTCGACAGTGCCGGTAGACTCAGAATGCTTGAGGGGGTGAGCGAGCAGGAAGGAGCAGATGAAGATGGGCGATGATGAACATTTGCAGCAAATGTGACAGAGGCAACAGGCTGGGTTCATGAATGATACGAAAACCCTCATACGAGATGATAGACTGATAGAATAGACGCCCGATGGCATAAACTCAACCTACGAGTAGCTTTCTTCCGTTGCCGTGACTGTGCCTTGTACCGGTTATCCAACCCGCTGTCCTTCAGCATGATGCAGCTATGGTCTGGCTTCACAGTCGATACTCGCGCCAGGATTCACCTGCTCTGCACCGCGATCTGTCCGGTGCGTATTGGGGTCATTGTTTGCTGTGTCTTACCTAGCGATTGTTTGGCCTGGCTTGACGCAATACTTGTCTGTGACTGACAAGCATCATCCGTTTGTGACCAACTTGCGCGTTGTCTCAGACAAGTATGTTTGTCCATGCTGTGAATGTTCAGTAAGACAGTAGCGCTCCCAGCAAGTGTGAAAGACAGCAAATACCCTACCTATAAATCGCCACTCCTCCCTGCGACCCTTTCTTCTTTCCCAGACCCACCCACCACCGCCAACTACCTCCTTCACACTACCCAATCGAAATCAAACACCCTACCACCACCTCCCAAGCCATGATAGGCTGCCTCCTCCACCCCAACGACCCCACCTGCCCTTTCGGCCCCGAAACCAAACGCCTCATCCCCTCCTTCCAGCAGACCAGGGCCAAGCTCGACGCCTCCACCATGAGCACCCTTGGTCATTCTTCCTCCTCCTCCTCCTCCACCTCCTCCCTCCTCACCATCCCACTCAAAGGCATCAAGCTCGAGCACCTCCTCCGTGCCGCCTCTGGACTTGTGGCGATGTGCTCTCCTCGCGCCAACGAAGGGGATCAGGACGCACAGCATACGCTGATCCAGCTGTGGGATGCTATCGCTGAAAAGGGAGAGGTGACCGCTGAAGAGCTGAGGGAGATGGGAAAGGGGGATGAGAAGGCTTGGGGTCCGTGGAAGGTCGTGAAGCCCCAGCAGGAAAGGAGCAGTCATGCAAAGATGGATCACGAGGAGATGGAGATGGAGATCGAGAAGATGCCGGTGCAGAAAAAGTATTTGGCTTTCAAGGTCGAGACGGCAAGGGAGACTGCGACCCAGGACCTCAGTGCCGGTATACAGAATGAGAACGAGGAGATCTCTGCGCAGAAGAGGAAGATTGCCATCAAGTTGAAGACGCCAGGAGAGCCAGCAACTCAGGGACGTAGCGACGACTTGGGTGCTGGTATGCACAAGAAGAGTGAGGAGTCCGACGTGCAGAAGAAGAAGATTTCCCTCAAGCTGAAGACAAAAGGGGAAATAACGGCTCAGGAAAAGACCATGGATGAAGCCGAGAAGACCGACCGTGGTGGAGCGAAGAGGATCAAGCTCACGTTGGTACCGAAGTCAGCGGGCGTCAGGAGTGAGGGAGGCGGCCAGGTAGCCCAGGATGCGGAAAAGGATACTGTTGCCGGCGCGCAGAGTGGAGGAGGACGACCACGCCCAATATGGATTCGGGATGGTTACATGAATCCGGAGTTTTTGACAGGACGGCTCGCTGGTGGCACCGGTCGTGGTGGTAAGTTGTCGATGCGCCTATGACTTGGACCTTGCTAACGTCTTTCAGATGATGGTGACGATGATGATGATAAGAAGAAGCGGGAGGACAGAGGTGATGGAAAGGACAAGTTGGGTGAGTCAGATGTCGAAATGGGTGCTGAAGAAGAAGAGGAAGAGGATGAGGGAGAGGAAGAGAGAGTCGACGGCGACCACGGTGGAGATGGAAGAGCCGAGGAAGACAAGCAAGATGAGGCGTCCGAAGCTGGCGGTGTCGCCCTTCCTCACAGGCCCAAGGGCAGTGGCAAGGAGCAATAGGAGAGAAATGGAAAGATGAGCAAGAGATCGCCCAGGACGGAGGTGGAAGAGGGGGGAGGCAAACCATTGGAAGAGCGCGTAGCTGGTAGTGAGGGCATGCAAACTATAGATTGAGATTCACGACATACATCAATACTTAATTTGATGATTACTGATTGATCCAAGACAAGTGATGATGGTGTTGCTATTGAGGCAGAAAGTCTCCATCGGTCCGAATTGAAGATTGAAGTCGAGCGTCCCCACATCAGAATGTGGCGTCACGTCATCGACATCGACCTCTTTTCTCCTTCTACATCACGACCACACTATCATTATACTTGACTAGACGTCTTGATGAGATAGCATAATGGCATTCGCTGAGGACTCGACTGTGCTAGAACGTGTACTCAACCCACACGATGACAGCAAGAGATCTACCATAATCTTCCTTCACGGCCTGGGAGACGACGGTCGTGGCGCTGGTTATGGTCTAGCTCAGCAATTTCAGATGTACAACAAGCTGCTTCACACGAAATGGGTGCTGCCGACTGCCAAGCTGGACAATGAGGTCGGCGAGCGCTGCTGGTACAGACCTCATGATCTGCCATCCCCACTGAAGCCACGGGTACCTGGACAGGACGAGATCGGCGAGGTCGATGAGGAGGAAGACGAGGACGGAATCCTCAAGACCGTGGAGTTCATCGACGGGCTGGTGGAAAAGGAAATTGCAGACGGCGTTGACCCTTCGAAGATCGTGGTCGGAGGCTTTAGTCAGGGTTGTGCAGTATCGACCATCTGGGGCCTCAAAGGCAACCTCCGCAGCAAAGTCGCAGGTGTGTATGGTCTCAGTGGCTACTTTCCCAGGATCAAGTCAGTCACCGACGATGTCCTGTCTGAGACGGAAGCGAAAACACATGCACCTCAGTGGTTCTTCGCTCACGGCATGGCTGATCGAGCTGTTGCAACCAATCTCTTCGCTGAAGGGCAGAAGAGGTTGCAGGAGCTCGTGGACAAGGATAAGATCGAGGGTCATGTGTACCAGGATCTGGCCCATACCATTGCTGGACCGGAGATCAGAGACATTTGGCTGTGGTTCAAGAAGGTGCTCAAGGAGGAAGAGTAGTCCTGCTTCATTCCTGGATGCGCTTGTCCGATATACTGGAATGCGACCGCCAAGGTATCAAGGGAACTCCACGACTGGTCATAGGATGAGGTATCCTCCATCGATGTACCCAAACCTCGCGGAGTCCGACCACCGTCTCGCCTGAGGTGGTGGAAACGATGGGGCATTCAGGACATGCCCATAGCACGCTGTACATATCAATATCCTACAGCATATTAGCCGTGGAACATGCGACCTCCACAGGCAACACATCTGCCTTCCTCAAATACTTGCCGATCATTCTGGGGAAGAGGCAGGTCATGATCTGCAGCAGTTCCCGGCCCGGATGAATGGCCACTACAGGGGCTTCCCCGCGCCACACGATCGGCTGAATGAAGCTGAAACCACCGACTTCCTCCCCGGACTAGCATGCTCATATGTTGGTAATATATCCGGGTAAAGGATCGACAACCTCACGAAATATTTTCATGTATAACAGCTATATATGTAAATGGCCATGAGCAGCATGCCTCGCTGGCAACTTTGTTCTTCTTTACGAAGCTGCAGTCAAGATGTACCGAATCATCACGACGCTAGCATTGGCTGGAGCCTTCGCTCAGGGCGCAGGTAACAAGTCTATGGTACTTGAAGTGGCCACCACTGATCAAAGTAGTCCTCCAAGAAAGGCAAGCTACTTGTGCTGCGCTCCCAGCCAACCCAGCCCTGACCTCAGTGGCTGCTTTGCCCAACCCTTTCACCACCTTTGGCGGACAGGCTGTCACGACGAGAGCACAGTGGACCTGCCGACAAGCTGAGATATCCTCGCTCTTCCAACGATATGAGCTGGGCACCAAGCCTGCTGCTCCAAACAGTCTGACTGCGTCCCTCTCCGGCACCACCCTCAGCATCACGTCGACCGTCAATGGAAAATCCATGACGTTCAGCGTCACGATTAGGCTGCCGACCACTGGTACTGCTCCATACCCAGCCATCATCGCCTATGGAGCGCCCTCAATTCCCATCCCAGCTGGCGTCGCCACCATCATCTTCGACAATTCAGCCATGGCCCAGCAGACCAACACCCAGTCCCGCGGTCTAGGTCTCTTCTACAACCTTTACGGCACTCAAGCCGACGCTGCAGCCACCACCGCCTGGGCCTGGGGTGTCTCCCGTATCATCGACGCCCTGGCTCTGACACCCTCAGCGCGAATCGACGCAACCCGCGTCGGCGTGACAGGCTGCTCCCGCAATGGCAAGGGTGCCTTCATCGCCGGCGCCCTCGACAGCCGCATTGCCCTGACCATCCCACAAGAAAGCGGCTCCGGCGGTGCATCCTGCTGGCGTCTGAGCGACGACATGTTTGCCCGCGGCATCAACACGCAAACAGCCCGACAAATTGTCACGGAGAATGTATGGTTCAGCCAGCGTTTCGCGAGCTTTGGCAACAGTGTCAACACGCTACCTGTTGATCATCACTTGCTTGCTGGACTGGTTGCTCCTCGTGGTTTGCTGGTGATTGAGAACACGGACTTTGAGTGGCTTGGGCCTTGGAGTGCGTTCGGCTGCATGACGGCTGGTAGGAAGGTGTATGAGGCGTTGGGGGCGAGAGATAGTATGGGCTTCACTCAGGTGGGTGGGCATCAGCATTGTCAGTTCCCGGAGTCGCAGAGGGCGGATCTGGAGGCTTTTGTGGGGAGGTTCTTGTTGAGGAGGAATACGAGCACGGATATCTTCAAGACGGATCTGGGCCAGCAGTTTGATCAGGGTAGATGGGCACCCTGGACGACACCGAGATTGGCTTGAAAGAGGTGTTGATTGCTGTATGAGTGGCAGAGCAATTCATTACGATACCTTATTCTCGCGAACCCGTAACTCTGATTGTCAATTGCTATTGTTCCCATTAAGTGACACGAGCAATCATCTTACCTGTCTTGTAGTGACAATAGAGCCATACACAATCACATCATGCCAATACGTATATCTTCATCATCATCTTCTCCTGCTCCATCACTCAGATCAACTGCATCGACGCATTCCACCACCAAGTCGCCACGAGACATCTATCCACACCACGCAGCTCCACACCAATGGCACCCAAAGGCCCTCCAGCTCCTCCCAAGAACAAGCCCAGATCCGATCTCACACCAAAGCCATCGCCCACCGGATCCGTCATGCAAGACAACATCACCATCAACACCGGCCCCTACACTCCCTACACAGGAATGACCACGGGAATGACCACCCGCGGTAGCGCCAAAGGCAAGGACAAGACTCCCATAGTCGCCTCCCCTGCCACCTCGGCCGCTACTCTGAAACCCGCCCAAGCCTCCGCCTCCCAGTCCGCTAAAGGCAAGCGCAAAGCCTCACCCGACCCAGCACCGAAGCAGCCTCCCACGAAGAAGCGCAAGCAAGTAGCTACAGAGGAACTTGAGGGCCAGGCTGGCGTGCAAGCCCAGCGACTCCCCCAGCCTGAGAGGGAGGATACTGGTCAAGAAGAGGCGAGACACTGCCCCTGTCGTCCGGAGGATGATTCGGCTAATAATGAACAGGACATTGTACAAATTGGACAGCGTCGACCAGGGAAGAAGACCAAGGCCACCGCCAAGAGTATCCAGAAAGCGAGAGAAGACCTCAGAAACATCGCGGACCAAGCTGGTGGAGCGAGTCTCGCGGAGTCCGTGGCGCAGGCGGCAAGGTTCGAGGAAAAGCACGCTGAGGTGCAGAGGCTAGAGCATGAGGCCGCAAAAGCTCCGAGCGGGAGAAGCGAGGCCGATGAGAGGTTCGTGAGGGACGGGAGAAGGTTGATCGAGTTGATACAGAAGTACAATGTCAAGGACAAAGGGAAGAAGGTTGTCACTGAGGAATCGATTGAAGAGGATGCTCTGGAGGAGATGAGGAAGGAGATGTTGGCGGCTTTGCAGCTGGCTTGTAGGTACATGATCAAGGATGGAGAAGGAGGAGAGGAAGAGGGGGTGGATGTCACTGCGAGGGTCGGCAAGGGGGAGCAGGCTAGGAAGGACTTGAAGGAGGATATGAAGGTTGTGCTGAGGATTGCGGCGAGGTGGTCTGGAGTTGGGGATGATTGAGGCATGACTGAGGAGGTAGGGAAGAGAATAGCATACCTGCAGTGCCCAAAGGACGTGCAGAGAAGTCTTTGGGAGACTGTGTAGAATGATAGAGGATAGATAATCATTTGCGACCATCATCATGAGCCATTCACTGCAATTGGCGTTTCGACGATGCCTTTGACATCTGCTGGACACCACCAACATCGAATCGCGGCAGGATGCTGCCCAGCAGCGGTTTCGACCTTTGCAGTGTTGATAGCATAACCTTGAGTGTGAAGGGGGGAGAACAACAAAGCGGAGACAGGTGACAGGAAGATAGCGTCGGCGAGTCGGCGAGATTGGTAAGCGGAGATCTCCACGCCGAGTCACGTGGATGGGTGGGGTCGAGATCGAGCTCCCCACTTTGTTGCATCTTCCACCATTTCTCCAACTGTCTCATCATCGCTTGCCGACTCCATTGCCAGCACCAACACGCGGACATGGCGTGACGGAGCCCTAACTGCCTCGTTGTTTCCAACGCCAGGCAGAAGCCATTTGCTGACCATTGTTGCATTTCTCACCGTTCATTAGTCATATTTGTAAGCCCTGCGGAACTTGCCCGCAACTGTTGATATAGGTGCCATAGCTCCTATCTCCTTTTGCTTTTGTAGTCATTGAACCTCTTTACAACCTATTAGATCTATACAAGCTTCTCACAACTACCCTACAAATACCACACAAGCTTTCAGCAACTTCACAATGTCTATCAAGACCGTAGCAGTTCAGGGTGTAAGTTCCCCATCACCAGCAAGCTTAGTATCCCGCTAACCCCACCAGGCCACTGGCAACTTGGGACCCTTCGTTGTCGATGCTCTCGTAGATGCTGGATTCAAAGTAGTCGCTCTCTCGCGCAACTCTTCTCACCCATCGCAGCTCAACAAGGCTGCCACGGTCAAGCAAGTCAACCCTGAAGATGCCTCCTCTGTCACATCAGCCCTCCAGGGCTCCGACGCCTTTGTCTCTGTAGTAGGCAACTCCGGCTTCGCCCAACAATCCACCCTTATCGACGCTGCCATCTCCGCCGGTGTCAAGTTTTTCATCCCCTCCGAGTTCGGCTCCAACACAGAGAACGCGAAGACGGCGGCACTCCCTGTCTTTGGCGCGAAGATCCAGACACAGAAGTACCTAGCGGAAAAAAAGGACAAGATTGGGTACGCCTTTATCAACAACGGTGCCTTCCTCGATTGGGGCTTGAAGAACAACTTTGTCATCAACACATCCGGAGGCACTACCAAGCTCTTCGATGGTGGTGACGCAAAGTTCTCGGCCACCAACCTTTCGGACATTGGCAAGGCTGTTGCCGGAATCCTCAAGAACACGGAAAAATACAACGGCAAATTTGTGCACATCAACACTGCTGTGACGACCCAGAACAAGCTACTGGCCGCCGCGAAGAAGGCTGGGTTGAACGTTGACACCGAGCCTGCGAGCACCGCGGACGTGTACAAGTCGAGCTTGGAAACGCTGCAGACAGGCAAGGGAGATATTGGTGCCGCAATGGTGGGCTTCCTGTTCTCTGCTCTCTTCGATTCTAGCTACGGCAATGTCTACGACCAACAGGACAGCCAGGACCTGGGAATCAAGGTATTGGATGATACAGGAATCGAGGCTTTGGTGCAGCAGATTGCCAGCGAGAAGAAGTAGTCGTATAGACGTAACAAATAATGACCAAAGTAGTCAACCATTAAAGATGCGCTATTGCTGCAACTATAATGCTTCATTAATCGTCGCGGTTCATCAGCCTCATGACAGCCATCAAATCCATTACCGCCATGTTCGAGTGCATCGTGCTCCTTCCCCTTGGTCCAGCCCACCAAGGTCCATACCTCCCCTCATCATCTTCTCTAAAACGTCTCACACTCTCGAAGGTCGTCTCCGCGAACCTCTTCATCTTTTCAAGCATCATGTCCTTCTCTCTTCTATGCAGGCCATCCACCTCCACCTCCTCATCCCTTAGACGCCGCAGATAATCATACATCTTCCCAATAGTCCTGATAAGCACAGACTTGAACCCCACCGCATCGTTATTCTCTTCTGCATCATGTGTACCAGGCCCATAGGCGCTGTACTCTGCCAATACCCCGTCTTCCACCCACTCTCGCCTCCTCATGGCAGATTCTATCATCCAGACAGCGAGAACAAGTAAGCTGTCTGCCCTTTTGCGCTGGTTCTTCTGCCTTCCTTCCTCCCCAACAGACGAGTCCGGTAAGGCTAAGGCAGCCGAGTGTATGGCAATGCATCCTGCCACCGTCTGCGCAGTAGTGTATGTGAAAGTCCACTCCACCACCTCCCCCGTGTCCAGCTTTAGGGTGTCCAGCACCAAAAGCTCTTCAGGCCGGAAGAGTGTCGCCAGGACAAACCCAACCGAAGTCATGGCTTGCTCCACCAACTGCTCTGGACCAGGGATAGCAGACCTTTCATCGCCCGGCTCAATTCCAGTCCCATCTCCCTCCCCATTTCCATACCCATCCCCGTGCCCCTGCCCCTTCCGCTCCTCCAATTGTATTACCGCGAGCAAACCGCAAAACTCCCCCCACAACCCCGTGGTGATGCTATTCACCTCCCTGCAACCCCCCTCTCCTCCCTCTCCGATAGACTTCCACAACACCGCCCCCTCAACATCCCTCCCTTTCGCATCCCTCGCGCCTCGCGGGAGCACGAACCTCCTCACATGCTTGTAAATTTCCCGGCAAATCACCAGATACTTGCCCTCCCCTGTCGCTGTGTAAAGGTGCAGAAGTAAAAGGGCGTACCAGAGGGTGTCGTCGTTGAAGTCGTTGATACAGTGGGGGATGTGGTGGAGGATGAGGGAGAGGAGGTGCTGGAGGAGGGGGATGTTTGGGTGGGGACCGGGAGGGCGAAGCGATCCCCGACGGGGCTTGACAGACCAGATGTCGTGCAGGGCGGTGGCGGTGTAGGCGTTGGCTGTTTGCCAGTAGCCTAGGGCGGGGAGGAGGCCGGTGTGGGGGCTGGCGGAGGAGAGGAGACGGGTGATGAGGGTTTGGGTGATGGTTGGGAGGGAGTCCTTTGCTTCGGTGGTTAGGATTGGTGGTGCGACGGTATGGCTGGATGAAGATGTTGGTGAGGACGCTAGAATCGAGTGGTGGGAGGCTGTGGATGGTTCGCTTGGGGTGTGGATGGCGTCCGAGGCGGTGTGCAGGTTCAGACGGATGACCATGATGATTGGTGATGTGCTCCGGGTTCAATAGTCGTCAAGCATACCAAGACGGCATCTTCTTCCTGTGCCGAAATGAGGGGCGAGTCGTGTCGCCAACGGCTTTCTCTATCTACCCGACATCAGTCGTATCGATATGTGAGCAGACTGGGGAGATGATCCCGAAACTAACGTCGTATCTCTCAAAGACGACATCTGCAAGGCTCGCGTGGTCACTGTGGACAGATCCAAGATCGTCATGTTTGATCGACACGGATTCGATCAGATCACCCCATGGAGATCCACAATTCAAGGTTATCCAGATGCTTGAGAAATGCCGTCTATTTTATTCTTGTGCCCCACTGATCTGCATCCTTGCATCCAGCTGCCTCTACAACACCAAACACCTTGCTCTAGAACTCCACCCACCCGGTCATCCGTCCAATCCTCGGAGCTCCGCGGAGCAATGATCTGTACAGTCGAGGAGTTACGGTGTGACTATGACGATCGAATCTACTCAAAGACAATGACAGGCTTGACAGTGTCGGGATGCTTGACGCTATCAAGACATTCTGCCCACTGCTCCAGAGTGAACTTCTTGTTTGCAATGCCCTTGACCTTTACGCGTCCAGAATCCAGGTAGTGCACAGCGGTGGGGAATCTGATAACCTCGCTGACACCGCCAATGATGGTGATCTGATCACCGAGAATCTTGGTGGGAGCCCAAGTGACACGAGCCTCGCAGCTGGCAATGCCAAAGATGGCCAATTTGCCACCGCGACGGACGTAGCTGAGAGCGTTCTCAATGACCTTTTCAACACCGGTAGCATCGATGACCACATCCCATCCGGCAGGGGTCTGACGTGACCGCATTTCGTCGAGTATAGCTGCGTCTCCGCCGTTGCCGTTGAGCTCGACGTAGGTTGTGGCTACGTTAAGAGCACGAGCTCGGTCAAGCTTTGCGCCTCCCAAAGAGACAATGGTGACATCGTAGCCACCGTTTTGACCGAGCAATTGTGCGAGGAGAAGACCCGCAGGTCCAGCGCCAAAAACAAGAACTGAATCACCCGGTCTCGGTGCGATCCGGTTGGTCATCTGTACGGCGCAGGAGGCGGGCTCGCACAAGCAAGCTTCGAGGTCAGTGAGGTTGTTGTAGGGGATTGCCTTGCAAGATGGGAAGGCGCAGTATTCGGCGAATCCGCCAGGGGCTAAGCAGGTCAGAATGTTTGCGATAATGAGCCTATTTCGTATACTTACCGCGAACGCCGTGAACGGTCATATTCTCGCAAAGGAGAAGCTCTCCCTTGAGGCAAAAGTAACAGTCGTTGCATGGTGAATTGGCACCGCAGGCGACCTTCTGCCCAACCCGCAGACGAGACACTTTGCTGCCAACCTGGACAATGGTCCCTACAGCTTCATGTCCTGCACATTGTTAGGGCTGCACCTGTTCGGAAGCGGAAGCGACCGGACGGACCTGGAATGAGGGGATACTGCGATCGTCAATCTAGGCTATTCTAGCTTTTCGGAACGGCCAAGGGGCTTACCGAGGCAGAGAACTCCTTTGACATGTCGCCAAGGTGAATGTGGAGGTCCTGAAAAAGGACTAGTCAGAAACCGCATTGCAGGCGGTGAAAAGAGTGGTCCGTTGGGTACGTACAGTCGCGCAGACGCCGCATGCGCTGATTTTGACCTGGTCGTTGTTGTCAGATCTTGACTGGCTGCGTTTCATCCCCAGTAGATTTGCTTACCAATACCTCGTGCTCGCCCACTTCGGGAAGAGGCACTTGGACAATCTTGTAGTCCAGAGGCTTCTCATACCAAAGTGCCTTCATGGTCGCCGGAAGGACTTGGTCGACTGTGCCGTTGGTATGACCATCGGTGTGACCGTTGACGGTGCCGTCGGAGCCATCCATGGTGCCTTGCAACATGACGAGTACTGCTAGTGTGTTGAAGGGAGATGGTGCGGTTGAATCGGTCGAGGAGCCCTGGCGCCTTGCCGCCGGCGTCGACATGCCATTTTATATGTCTCTGCCCGGTCGATGGGAGCTCGGATGGTTGTTTTGCCCCGTGGTAGAGTTCCCGTCTAGCGCTGATCCAAACGATGATGAGATGCAATTAAGCTCCTTGGAAGGGCCCCATTGAGCATGTCATGACGGCAATGATGCTGGCTGGAGCTGATTGGCGACATGAAACCCGAGATGGTTGTGTGAGTGATTTTGCTCGACTTTTGTCCAATTTATCCGCGACTTTGGTGTCGAAACACGACCTCAACATTTTGCCCATGGCGGTTTTCCCCCGTCCAAACCACCATCTTTGTGTGTCTTGCATCGTCAGGGTCTTGCTGGCGATGTTTATTCATCGTGAGACTCTAGACCATCTGGTCAGTATACTACAGACTCATCGGCGGACTCCGCTGTGCGGTCCTGATGAGAAATCTACCTTCTGGTGCGGCTTCCCAAATCGGGCAATTTTCGTCCATCCCGAACGAGCATGTCCCGACATACAGGCAAGGTTAAGTACCGAAAGGTGTCGTCCTCTACTCTCTATCACTGTCTTTTGATCATGGCGTCTCTACTAGATGACGTTCGTAGCAGAATTACCGTCGACTGCGACACTCTGGATTCGTCAGGCATGTACCGAGATCCGCATTCTTCGGCATGCCCGCTGACCAACACAGTCGCTCAATCGCTGGGTCCATTCGTCGACTGCACCTCGAATCAGGTACGACAGACATATATGACTAACCTCACGGCTGCTGACATGTCAGGCTATACTCGCTGCCGAGCTATCAAACCCTCGACACGATCATCTCATCACCAAATCCATTCAGCAAGCAAAGGAGCTTCATCAAACCTTCAACGACGTCTCCATACCCGAGCTAGCAACCGATATCATGGTTCGCAGATCTCCAGCCATCCGAAACCCAATTCTGACCCTTGTCAGACCATCAACCTGCATGCCGGAACCATCCCTCACCTGACGGGCCGCATTCACATCCAAACCGATCCCTACCACTCGTACTCGACAGCCAAGACCGTATCCCACGCTCAGCGTATGCCACCTCACCCCACGCATGGCGTTTTATCCCCCACCCTTACCCCTCTACCACCTCTGACACCCCTCACCAGGCATCATCCGCCTCGCAGCCCACCTCCACCCCTCTCTGAAAGACAGGATCTGCATCAAAATCCCCTCCACCTGGGAAGGCCTCCTCGCATGCCAACACCTCGAAACCACCGGTATACGAACCCTCGCCACAACCCTATTCACCATCGAGCAAGCCGCCCTCGCTGCCCATGTCAAGTGCACCTACATCGCGCCTTACGTCAACGACCTCAAAGTCCACTTTATCAAGGACTACCTCGATCCGGACCCAGGCTTCGACCTCACTCATGCCGCGAAGCTGTACTTCTCCCGCATCGGGGCGGACACGAAAGTCATGCCTGCCAGTCTGACCAGCGTCGACGAGATCATCAGACTCATTGGTAAGGCAGACCACATTACTATCGCACCGCACTTGCTTCGTGAGCTAGCTGCTAAGCCGGCGGGGTCGCTGCCAACTCCAGAGGTGAAGGTTTCTGCGGAAGTGCAGCCTCTCGCAGATGGTGAGTATTGCTCCGTCGTGCAAGACGAGATTGCGTTCCGCATGGCCATGACAAGGAGCAAAGAAGGCCGGAACGAGAAGAAGCTCGTCGATGCGATCAACATATTCTGTGAAGCGCAGGACCGGCTGGTGGCAAAGGTGGAGAAGAGGCTGCATGCATGAGGCGGTGGAAGGTAAGACCAATCAGGGCGGGCACATGGATATGACCATGTAGAAGTAGGATAGATGATGATTGTCGAGCATGAATTCTTCTGCAAAGCTAATAGACAAATTGCGGATCATGCATCTCTAGATCTGCAATCCGCCGTCGTCTGGCCCATCTCGCCCACGCTATCACTCATCAACAGCCATCTCCGCCTCCTGCTCTCCTCCAGCAGCACTCCCAATGCCCTCCAACAATCCCTCTCCCTTTCCGCCTTCCCCTGCCATTTGCCCTGCCTCTTCCTCGCCAGCCCTAGACCCACTCCCCGCAAACCTAACCTCCCTCTCCTCCATCTCCCTCTCAAACCTCTCCCTCTCTTCTCTCTCCTTCTCCGCCCTCCTCCCCATCTCCCCCTCCCAAACCCCCTCCCACCTCCCACCAGTCCCCTTCACCTCCTCCACATCAACCTCAACACCCCACCACCTCTCCCTTCTCACACCCCCCCTGCCCTTCCCCTCCAACGCCCCCCTCGCTGCCCTCGTCCGTCGCATCTTGCCCTGACTTCCCTGCACGTCCCCATGCAGCACCTCATGCAACTTCCTCCTCTCTTCTTCGAGCTTGATGTCGTGCGCGACAATCTGGCGCACGTACGGGGCGATGTCCCTTGATATGCAAGGGAGGGGGGAGAGGAGGAAGGTGTACCCCCCTGTGCCGCTTGATCGCGGGGCGGAGGTCGAGGGCGGGGGATAGGAGAGGGGGTCGAGGGCGTTATAGAATTTTGTGGCTGGGATGGGCAGGAGAGAAGGAGAAGGTGGTGTGCGGATGAGGTTGTGGAGACGAGAGGAGGAGGGGAGGGGGAGGAAGTGGGGTTTGGCGAGGAGGACGGTGGTTGCGATGGTGAGGTCTTTGGTGAGGCCCGAGGGCTCGGTGGCGGGGTCGGCTTGGAGGAAGTGAGGGTAGTCGGTGTAGCTGAGGCGGGTCTTGGTGGAGATTTGTGGAGTGGTTGCGTCGAGGGGAGTGGAGAGGGAGCAGCCCAGTGGAGAGCAGCGTGATGAGGAAAGTCGAGATGAGACTTCTGCGGTGGGAAGCAGGTCGAGAGCGCTGAGAGTGTCTGCCATGAATTCCGCCGACTTCAGCCCCCCGAGTCGGTCTCTCTGGTCGAGAAAAGGTGGGCTGGTGACGAGTGGCGACTCTTGCAGCTGCAGATGATATTCATCTCGCGGGTCCACGGCCCAATCTGACCATGCTTTAGAAAGCATTTCTTCGTAGTAAAAGTCATCCTTGATGGACTCGTGATCGTTAGGCAGGACGCCCATTGAGGCATGGTAGCTCCCGTCGCTAACGACTCGCTGGACATTCCCATGTTCGTCGACGCCGGTACCTTCAGGAAATCTCTGAAAGATCCAGCTCAATCCTCCGCGAGGGTCACCGACCCCCATCTGACACCAGAATTGCAATTCTGTAATACTTGCTCGTAAGTCATGCTTTTTGGTTTCATACAGTGATGTGACAGCCTCGCGGCTGATCAGATGGCCCTCCTGCGCAGCCATGAGTAGCAAATAGTCAGCTACTAGAGTTACTGGAGATGGAGACAGGCGCAAGACAGCATGGAGAACGAGGTCGTCAAGCGGCAGTGATGCCTCGCTCGTGCAAGTCATGACTATGGGTCGTCTTGACGTCGCCATGACAGAAAGCACGGTCGTCCAGAATGCCTTGTCCTCTTCGAAAAGTACATCAACCTCTTCCAGTAGAATGATAGACTGTTTCTGCTGCCTGTTCGATGTCGGCTTAGTTTGAATAGCAGGGGCATCCTGGTTCTTCTTTGGCTTAGGTAAGAGCTTTGGTCCTCCCATTTTGAAGAAAGAGCTCATAGTCCCTTGTCGACCCGAGTCAAGATCCTTCTGCAGTGCTGCAGCGTGACGAGAGGAGTCTTCGTCTGCCGACACATTACCTAATTCAGCCTTCTCATGGCTCACAATATGATTGCCAAGAACATCTCCTATCCTTTCAAGGACGTCTTTCCCGCTCCTCCTGCTTCCAGCATTGATCTCAAAAACTTGAAAGCCAAGCTCTTTGGCAGCTGCAAAGACCATGGCTGTCTTGCCGCAACCATGTGAACCACTCAACAGGACAGTGTTTGCCGTCTTTTTGACATCGTTCTGTGCACCCTCCAGGGCCGTACGAATCATACTGCGTCCGCCAACATCTTCCCTAGAACCTTGCGAGAGTGGTTCATCAAGCTCCGTCAATGCTCCCAGCGTGTCCGTCTCGTCGCCACTTGAGACAATGAAGTCGTCCCACTCCTCATTCTTCTTCCTACGCTTCTTCTTTGGCTTCACTTCGATGGCTTTGTTGGAGCCGGAGGCAGAGGTCATGGTTGTCGACATGACTGTAAGAGCTTTCATCCAGTCTCGTAGTAGTTTTGCCTCATTTCCAGATTGCAACACCAGCTCAGCTTTGGTTGGGGCGTACTTCTGCGTCCATGGCAGCTGTTCGCCGCGGCCATGATCATAAGCAGACAAATGCGATGGTAGCGATTGCTGTAGCGCCTTCAGAGCTGAGTGTTCCACATCATTGACAAGCTGTGCCGAAGCTGCCCGAAGAAGCTGCGGGCCAGAAAGTAATTTCCTGTCTGGGACACGGAGACTTGGGTGAGGATCACGAAAACCGTCAGTCCTCAAGCGGCCTTCAGTATATCCCTCCAGAATCTTGCTTGGAGCGTAAGTTGAGAAGACCGTGTCAGCCGCATCAAGATATGACGTTTGCTGTTTCTTTTTGCGGCGCCGCATTGTCGAGGGCGGAGATATCCTCACAAGGTTCTCACTACCCCTGATATGGGGAGCACCTATGAACGGCCATGTCTCCATCTTCAGGCTGTTGTGCTTAGTCGACACGTCAATCGGTTCCGTGGGTTGGGCCGACTTCATCGATCTCATCTCTTGCATCTGTCGACGGATTTTGCCAGGCGTCGCGGCAGCCGTCCTTCGTGGACTCTCTTGAGTGGTAGTCCCAGGCTTACTCTCGGATTTTTTCGCAATTGTTTTGCTCTTCGGCTTGCCAGAAAAGAAAGGATGTGCTGATTTGGCCGGTCCAGTGGCAGCAACTGTCAGTGACTTCTTCGGAGGCGGTGGTCGCTGGTAGCGCTCCTCTCCTGCCATTATACGAGATATGCGGTCTGCAGTGGATCTGTTGTCAAGAAGAGCTTCCGTGCTGTATTGAATAGCCACGACCTTGGTCTCTTTCACCTTCTCCTTTCTTGGTCTGCCCCTCTTCTTCGGCTTCGCAGGGCTTTCGTCCATGTTCGTCTGTTCATGGCTCGACGGGGAGCCTAGCTTGCCAGATTTACCTAATTTGAGCATCTTCTTGGGTGGAGTCCTTGTGGTCGGGTTCACGTGCTCTTCTCCGTCGACATCCTTCAAGCCATCGGTGCCCTCGGTGACGTCCGAAACTACCTGCTCACCCAAAAAGCCGACGCTAGGTGGGATTTGGGCATTGCCATTCGCTGCCGGCTCCAGTTCCCCCTTCGTTTCATCTCCATTTCCTGCGTGCTCAACCTTCCTCTTTTTGCGTGGGTGAACAACCGACTTGCTCGATATTGGCCATTGTGTCGCTTGTGCGATATCCTGATTGTCCATAATGGTGGTGTCATTAGACCGAGCCATGTCATTCGCGGCATCTGCTGTCCCATCGAGCTGACGTGAGATTTCCTGGCAGGTTGAGACATGTTTCCCTCTCCTCAGCTGTCTAGCATCACTCGATGACGCTTGCTCACTTGCTTGCTCACTTGCTTGCTCACTTGCTTGCTCACTTGCTTGCTCACTTGCTTCCAGCTTACTGCCATTGCTCTGGTCAAATGAGGTGACATGTGCTGGCAATTGCTCGTGACCTTGGTCTACATTTGCTCCGAGGTGAGAGTGCTGCTGAGGAGTTCCGAAGAAAGAATGCAGTGTTCCTCGAGATTCATGATTCATAGCAACCAGTACCGAGGTTGCTGCCATTCGACCAAACTAGTCATGCTGTATTGGGACGGAGATGAATATGTGAAGTACATGTACAGTAGCTGTCGTTGGTTGCGAATTTACCCCCAAACACGTCACTTGTAGGACGACGTGTAGCGCGTTTGAGTGGTTGTCGGCAATCGGCCCGGAGATGCCGACGACATCTCGAAATTTTGTCCGCGGGGAAGTCAATCTCCATTTTTTGATCATGGACATGCGACACATTCGCTGCACCTACATACGATGACGGATCGCATTGGAGAGCCGTATGAGCTCCTGAGTCTTCCGAAACCATTTGGAGGACCAGGAAGCAGGACTCAAGCGGAGGCAGTGTGGCAGTATTCGTCAACAAGAATACGATTGCGATCTGAGGTCGTCGTTGCCGTCGACGGAGAAGGATTGTACTTGTACGATGTATGTTGTGTCAGACAATTCCTCGGACCTGACTGACATGGCGCCAGGTTGATAATCCACGACTCATAACTTCTTATGCTGTTTCACCAGACACAAGATTCTCGTGTCCACCCACATCACTTATCCGTAAGAGGTCAGACCGCAAGCTCGAACGAATCACATACGCTGCCGTCCAGCTCAAAGATAGCCAGAAGAGCCGTATCCTATGTTTTGTCGAGGAGCGGCGGAAGCAAAACGCAGCTGAGCTTGATCAGCCGGCCTGGAAACAATTCGAAGTAGACGTGGAAGGCACCGGGCAATCAGCGCTGGCCCTGCTCGCTGTACCCGTGGATCTCTCGGAACTGGACATTGCTAAAGCGCTTCATCTTTGCATTGTCTACAAGCAGCATGTCATCGAATCTTACACGGGTGACATCTCACGTCGTCAATTCGTCTTCAGACGAGAGGCAGCCAAGCACAGAGAGTCTATACACGAATTCGCCGCAACTGTGTCTTTGGATTCGCTCCGAAAGGGACTCTTGAAGGATCGTCAGGATTTAGCAGCAGTTATCGAGGACACAGGCATCGATGCTGCACAGCCCAACATCCTCTTCCTAATTCGGTCAGATCGTCACATACAGAAAGACAAGAATGAGAAGACGATCATGCTTGCAAGACTGATCGGGAGCACGTCCATCGAAGAGCCTGGCAGCTATCTCAAGCGGCATGGTCTAATGAAAGTACAAAGGGTGCCAAAGACGACGACAGGCACTGCCACTCGCTTTCAGCTTTCGAACGATGGATTGCAGCTCTCCGCTCAAACAGACGGATCACTGCACCTGTGGAATCTGGCTCAAAGTTTCGTTACGAACACATCTTCGCACACCGACATCATCTCTCATTTGAATCTTGCACATTCAGAAGTACTTACTTCTACTGCCAACACCTGCAGTCTGTACAATGCTCGATGGCAAGCGGAGAGAGCGCGCTTCACCGCCGTGAACCTCGATTCCAAAATTGGGGAAAAACGAGTTCGTGATTCATCGCTACCAGCTCTGAATAGCGTCAATTTTGTGCAGTACTTTGACAGTGCGAGCATCGTCGTCGCTCTCTCTCCTGGTGCTCTTGTTGGCATACCAGTCACCCGTTCGTCGGGCAGCAAAAAGAGACGCACAGACATGACACTCGCAGACTCCATCGGCAAGGGCGCGACGCGATCTTCCAGTAAGGCAGAGACCAAGCTCTCCACCTTTGCGCAAGAAGTCCGGGAGCTTGTTCAGGCCGGCAATGTTCTTGGACTCGAGGATCTGGTTGCTGCTCAGATCGGGCTGCAGTCACATACCGACCAAGAGGAGGCTATCAATGGTCATACTGAAGGTGCGACTGCGCCGGAAAAGGTGTGGAGCTTTCCAAACGACGATGCTATCATCTTGAGGAGAACCGATCTATCGAAAGCTAAGATTGTCCTTCGCGAATGCGTTGGCAGTGGTTCTCCCACTGCGAGCCATCCGTCTTTGCGCCTGTACAGTGACATGGTCTTCCGCTGGCTGGCTATCAGCGGCGTGCTTTCGTCATTCGGAGAAAAGTCACAGAAGGGAGGCCTGATGGCTGCCCTGGCTGAATACGATAGTACGCTCGCCATCATGGAAACTGTGCTTAGATGGGACTTTCATCTGGACATCGACGAGATCGTCCAAGCATTGAGCATCGCAATTGATTCTTTGGACAGTCCTATACCACAACAAGATCAGCTTGAGGACGACTTCAATAATGCGGACGCCGTCAATCAACCCGACGATGACTCTGTAGCAGATGCGACCCAAGCAGCAGAGGACGATTTGGCCTTTGCGATTGCCTCACTGAACCATGGGACTGCCATCAGGAGTGGACTGCTCAAATCCATCTTTGACAGACTGTTTGCGTTCCCGAATCCAAACATCGTACAGGCTTTCAAGTCAATGCTCACGCCGCGAGAGCTAGTCTTCCTTATCAATTTGCTACGCATAGAGCTGGCGGATGGTGGTTGGACGACGAGGTACACCGACGAAAGATACGAGGACGACCTGGACGATGGTCCAGCTGACAACTCAATATCTATCATCATCAAATTGCTCAATTCGGCGATTGACGCGGTTGGTCCCACAGGGTGGAACGTCGGGCTTTCGTCAGACAAACAGCTCAACACAGATGAAATGCTTTTGGTACTGCGGGCCGAGGTGAATGCTGCGCTCGACGGCTGCCAGGAGTATCAGGCAATCGCAGATACTCTGCAGGACTTTACAAAGTACTGTGTACTTGCCGAGCCCCTACGTCACAAGAAGAAGAGGAAGGTGGATGCATTATGGAATCCAGGCTTCATCAAAGACGAGGCAGAAGATGTCTTATTGCCGCTCGGGGCCAGACTAGACAGGATAGAAGGGACGCGAGTCAACAAGGGTGGACGAGTAGATGTCAAGAGCAAGAACCAAATAGGCCAAGAGATCAGCATGCGAGTGGGGCGGTACTCGATAGACAAGATCCGGGTGTAGCTCGAGAGTCCCGGGGTCAGAAAATGCCCGCCATGCCAAGAACATTCTTCTACACCTTCACCACTTTTCATCTCTGTGGTCCATTGAAGACCTGCACATCACGACAAAATGTCTGTCCACTTCCCCGAGGGGGAGTGCTAGCCACGGCCGATTGACTCGTATGTACAGCTCCGTTCTCATGGCATGACCGTCGACTTTTATGCCGCTCGGTGGTCGCCCCATAGCATAGCTCATACTGCTGCTGATGGCTGTGACTGTCGTCGCAGGATCCCTCGAGCTCAAGAGTGGAAGGAAGAAACCGCTTGTCAGAGGTCTCGGCGCGCATGGCCGTTGCAGTTCACGTCGTGCAAGCTAACAGCTGGCCGTGGGACGGGATTCGACTGCTGCGGCTGGTAGGGCGCCACCGTGCGAGGCGCAACACTTACACTCACCAATGGTTGAATTGGGACTTACCTGACGTATGATAAAGACCCGTACAGCCACAGCATTCGACGAGGTGTATCGGATCGACAGTGTCTGGATTCTTGTCCTAGGGCTGAGAGGCCTGAGCGCCTTCTCTCGGCCTTGAAACGAGCCGAGGTTCGGCGGTGCTACAGTTGCGGAGAAATAATCAAAGGATTCCACCTGATCACCTCGACCACAAAACCGCGTTCCCCTACAACCACACTCTCTAGAGTCTCATATACATCAAACACGACAGTCGCAGGGACCTCCTATACAGATCTACAAAGACTGACACCTTCCCTGCTCACTCCTGAGCTCCTGTCAACGATCGCAAACACCCCTCACCCCTCGACTCAAACACCCTCCCACCACATCTCACTTGCCCACCACCCTCGCAACCATGGCCTCAATCTCCACCCTCCCCTCCAAAACCCGCTCCCTCCTCCTCTCCTCCCTCTCCACCCTCGACCGCTCCTCCAGCCGCCTCTCCGCCATCCTCTCCACCTCAACCGGCATCGACAAGTTCATGCTCACCCTATACTACACCCTCAAGCTCATCTACCCACAAATCTCCCGCATCCGCGCCCTCCGCCTCCAACACCACCTCTCCGCCTTCCTCACCAAAGCAAATTCCGCCCTGCTCCCCGGCGAATCCCTCGTCGCGGTCCTCCAGCTCAGCAAAACCGACGCCTGGCTCGCCGAGGCAGACAAGAGCATGCGTCTCGCTGCGGCGATGGTGAGTGAGTTCCGCATGATCACGAGGCTGTGGGGCCTGTTGACGATGTACCGGTGGGCAAAGGGGACGTGGGTTGCGCCGCCGGCGGATGGGGTGGTGAAGGCCGCGACGTGGGGCCAGATTGTGGCGTGTACGGTGTATCAGGCGTTGGAGAATGTGGCGTTTTTGGCGGGCAAGGGGATACTGAGAGGGGATGCGGTGAGTCCGGAGAGGCAGAAGGCGATGTGGTTGTGGAGTTGTAGGGCGTGGTTCGTGCATACTGCGTTGGAGGCGATGAGGTTGGTGAGGACGAGGCAGATTCGGGGATTGGGGGAGAAGGAGGGCGTGAATGGGGAGGTGAGTGCGAAGAGGAAAGAGGAAGAGAAGGCGTGGTGGAGGAGTTGGTTTGTGAATGCGGCGTATAGTCCGATGGCGATTCATTACAGTGTTGAGGGTGGGTTGATTGCGGATGATACGCTGGGTTTGCTGGGATTGGTGGTAGGCTACAATACGTTTGGGCATATGTGGGCGCAGAGCTCGTGAGGATAATTTGTACATATGATGGTGTTGGTATACGCATATCTGGGGTGGCTGATGTCGTTTATGTAGTCTTCGCATATCCATGTCTGACATTTGTACCGGATCAGCTCTTTCCCAACTCTTTCCGTAACGATTCTCGTTGTTTGGCGAGGTCGATCATGACTCTATGGCTGTCTTTTGGGTACCAGTTGCTCCAGCAAGATAAACGCCGCATTGGTCGTCGCGTGCTTCGCAACATGACTGGCTTGCCACGGCTTCACCGAACGTCGCTCGTCGCGCTCGTTCATAGCATCCTGTTCTCCTTGTTGACATTCCACCTCGCCTCTCCACTGACATCCTTGATCTGTTCCAATGTGCTTCCCAGCTTCACCACGCTGTACCTAATCATCCTCGGGTCCAGACCAAGTGTTCTCCTGACAGCATGCTGTGTCCGTGACGAACTGTCGAACCGTACAATGAAGTGATGGCCGAAGTGGTGTACTGCGTTATGCCGTCGTTGTGGTTTCGGTAACAAGAATGTGCCCCAGTTTGTGATACCTCGAATGACTCCGCCGGCGTTGAGAATGAGTGTCGATGTGGTCTTTGCGATTCTAGAAGAACCTGTCAGCTCCATTGGTCTCGGCAGTGTTGCTCAGCACCCGTCGGCATCTTGCTCTGTTGGGCAGTCTTGACGGGAGACTCACTCTCGCACCTCGGCGACTTTGCCGGGTCGCACCTGTCATTATCAGTAGTTTGCCTCTGTTAAATGTCGTCCATTTACTCACGATCCCTATCAGCTCATATAGTGGCATTACCTCCTTGTGTCATGCCCGGATGTGCTTGAAATAAAATCGTGGATTTGCGCTCCAAAAGAGGAAGTCAAAAGCATGCCGGGCTTGGCGATTTGGTATCGCAAACTGCAGCCGATGGCACCCCGTTTCCTTCTATTGCAATTCTCCGGCGACTCATTTTTTCGACCTACAGACACAATGGCAGCCGCGGTAGCCTTCAGAGGTGCGCTCAGGCGGTCGGCACAGGCTGGTGTGTTCAGAACGACAACAACACCAAGTATTGCCTCGGGATGTGCGAAGATAGCTACCCCAATGGCGAGGCGGGGATTTAGGAGCAGTTCAGCTTGTATGTGATCGTGTCGGCGCACATAGAGGCATGGGGCTGATCAAACAAAGTCCAAGTGAAGAAGTACACTCAAGACCACGAATGGATCGAAATGTCTGAAGATGGCACATCGGGTGAGTACCCATGGCGAAGTTCGGCCTAACAATATTTTCCGTACCCAGTTCGAGAGTCGCGTTGGTACCGGGTCTCTACGCAATTGCTTCTCGTGCCAGATTAGACACATTCAATAGTCTCGCTGACCATGTGCAGCCACGATCGGTATCTCTACCTACGCCGCCTCTGCCCTCGGCGATGTCGTCTACGTTGAGCTCCCCACTGCCGACCTTGAATTCACTGCAGGCGACTCAATCGGCGCAGTAGAGTCAGTCAAGTCGGCCTCCGATATCATGGCCCCAGTCGCAGGTACCATCATCGAGTCAAACAGCGCACTAGAGGAGAAGCCAGGCCATATCAATAAGAGCCCCGAGGACGAGGCATGGTTGGCAAAGATCAAGGTCGCGGACGCAAGCGAGGTGGAGGCGTTGATGGATGCGGATGCGTATAAGAGCTTCACAGAGGAGGCTGGTAAGTCATAGGGCCGGGTTTGGACAGGAGGTGATTATGAGGTGGGATTGTCGCGAGGGACGAGGCACTTGGGCACAATGAGCTTCCAGCTACGGCTGAGCTGCTATTCAACAGTAGAGGGGAACAATGGGTCCATATGATCCGACAAGCGCAGCACAGCTCGCGCCAAATTCAACCACACCTGGCAAAACAACATCCATCCTTCGCTACATGCATTACACTGGCTCACACCATCCTACGAAGCACCATCCTTCCTATCAGTCCCCTCATACCCTTTCTCCCAGGCCCACATGTTTTTGCAGTAGATCTCCATCGTCGGCGAGCCCAATTTGTCCATGAAGTCCTTGTCGTCTAGTCCACCCATCTTAACAATCTTGAGTCCAGCGAGCGCTTCGGCCTCCACCCATAGCAGCGTGGAGCAGATCGGGCAATTGTTGTAGGTCACGCCCTTGCCACTATCACCTCTCCGCGTGTATTGCTTCGGAATTCCGCGGATCACTTTGAAGTTGCTCTCCGGAATGATCAGGTTGTAAGATGCTGGAGTGCCGGAAGTCTTGCGGCAGGGTATGCAATGGCCTGGCCCCATGTCAATGAAGTGCACTCGATGAGAAAGAAGAGACAGGTAGACATAGAGGGGATCAAGAAGAAACATACAGGCTGATTTCACGACCGGCTCGCCGGTGAAGGAGTAGGCGAAGTCGCCGCAAATGCAAGACCCGGTTGGCATTTTAGAGCTGTCGGTTCAAGAGCACTGAACGATCAAGAATGCGAAGGAGAAATAGCAAGAACAATTCCCACTCGATATGGGAAAAAGAGCCGCATCATGACATGGGATTGGGTTTGCGGCATCTTGTCAATGACGTTGCTCGGCAATGACGGCGGGGGGAGGGGCGGGATTTTGGAAATGCTTGGTGCCCTAAGACCTACCTGCGTGAATCGCCGTACAGATGAACGTAGCATAGATTCTAAAAAGGTCGAGAGGATAAGTAGTAAACTGTGAGATGTAACATGTAAAATGCAGGATGAGGTAGGGGGTTGAGCCGCATCTGTAAGGCAAGCAGTTACGATCGCGCCATCAGGGTGACAGAGCTGCCGGCAGCAGGGCGACCCCTTGGACCTGTGGAAGCTCAGCATCGACGTTCACTTCAAGATGTAACTCAAATGATCCGCCTCACTGTTCTGGCCCTCCTCACTGGGGACCTAGCTGTTGCAGCACATCCAGATCGTAATTTCGACCCGAGCGGGAGACCGCCGCAGCTTGATCAGCGGCATCAGGCCAGGCAGCTCCCCCGCAAAATCCCCCAGGCCTGGATTTTTTACGTGTTTTTTGCTACACACGGCCGGAGACCCTGCGCACATGTCAGACCTTTGATTGGTCAAGATAGCAAACGCACCATGAACGAACGGGTGTGGGGTGCAGTCTTTCACGCCAGTCAACAGGTCTGTTAGACTGTCCGGCCTCGGCCTTTGTCATTTCATCCCACCCAGATATACATCTGCCGTGTGTGACTCTCCTGTCAAAATACAGCTTGCTAAAATACCAGGATACCTCCAGAAGCATAGCCTTGAATATTCTCGGCTCTGACGTCGGCGAGCATGCCCTATATGCAACGGCGAGAATAACGCGGCAGCCTCCAGCCTTTTTTGCCCACGTCGCTCGGGCGTTTTCGCGCCCAGCGCCTTCAAACACAAAATCTACCGCTAGCCCGACCCGACACGTCTCTCTTGGAATACGAACGACTCTTTATACACACAACACGCCCAAATCGTCGAATGGCCCCAGCAGACTACGATTGGCAGAAATTGAGGGTGGATACGCATTCAAGAGATAGTTCGACATTCCCGTCCAGGCCCGGCTCCTACGATGGCCGTATCATCTACGGAGATGAGACGACGGGTATGGAGTCTGGTGGACTCAACATAAAGAACAACCCAAATGTACCACCACTCGACCTCGCAGAATCGTGGTATCCGGGCGACGACAATTCACAATTCCTCGCACCAGAGGGCGAGCAACTTGGACGACGGCGGAACAAGTCGATCAGTTTCGACCCAGAAGCCAAACTCGAGAATGGGAACAAACATAGCCTGGAGCAACCACTGCCTCGCACAGCTAGTCTGAGAAGTGTCGCTTCAGCCGGGCGACCAAATCTAGGACGAAAGATCATGCCGTCTGCGCCATTACAGTTCGACCCTGCAACCTGCAAAATAAACCCATTCACCGGCGAACCTGTGCGGCGGCGGCCTCGGCGGCAGAACACTGGATCTACTAGTATGTCAATCATGGACGCATTCAATCAGACGCAGGGTCCGGAAGGAGATCAGCTAGCCTCCCTTACCTCTGAGTCGACAGCCTCTCCTCCACACGATGAAGTGCAGACTCCAACATCTCCGCCTGGGTCGTATCTGGATTCGCCCACTGCCATCTCGTCACCCGCTTTCTCACCAGGGCTTGAGTCAGATCCGTGGCCTGCTTGTCGAACCGGAAGTCTTCGATCTGCACGAACTCTGCCGTCAAGACCTATCAGCCTCAGAAGGGAGAGCAGGAGATCATCGAGGAGAGCTACGTCTTCTGCCTCATTCTCGCCGGGATCTGCAGCTTCTGCATTTCTTGCTAAATGGGGCAGGGATTCTGCGAATTCTGCGGCTCCGGAACAAGATGATGAAGGTCAATCTTTCGGCTTGGACAACGAGTACATCATCGGTCGACAGATTGGCTATGGCGGATTCAGTGTCGTGAAAGAGGCTTTCAGCATCTCCGAAGACGGCGAGAAGCGGAAACATGCCGTCAAGATTGTTCGCAAGAACATTCGTGAGAAGCCAGAAACCGAGAATGAAAAGTGCCAACAAGAACTGGAGCACGAAGTTGGCATCTGGAAGTATCTCAATCACGACCACATCTTGTCCTTGCATTCCGACTACGAGACCGACTTCGCCCGCTTCTGTGTGATGGATCTTAGCGAAGGTGGCTCTCTCTACGACCTCATCAGAGATAGTCGCAAGGCAGGCAAGAGTCTTTCCACGGCCCTCGTCAAGAGCTACGCCCACCAACTCGCCTTAGCTCTGAGATATCTCCACGAAGATGTCCGGATTGTTCACCGCGACGTCAAGATGGAGAATTGCCTCGTCGACCAAGACAGAGCTAGCTTGGGAAACTCACCCGGACGTCTACGACTGTGCGACTTTGGTCTGGCAGAATTCATCTCCTCTGAATCGCCAGATCTAGATGGCATTGAAGTACCTAGATCACCTGCCAAGGTCTCCAATATCGTTGGCAGTCTTGAGTACGCCGCACCGGAGGCTTTGCACACCGAAGAGACCGTCCTCTCACCGTCCGTCGACGTTTGGGCTTATGGCGTCTGTGTCTACACCCTGCTCACCTGCGATCGACCATTCAAACATTCGATGGCACAAAAGGTCATCGAATTGATCGAGGCCGCTTCTTGGGACGAAGAAGCCGTCCGCCAGTCTGTCGGTGCTGAGAGTAGCATCGACGACATCCTTATACTGCTACACGGATGTATGGATCCCAATCCCAGCAAGAGGTGGAATATTGGCCAGGTTTTGGCATCTCCCTGGTTTGCCAATTGTGATGATAACGAAACATCTTGATGATTTCATGTCTGCGATACTAAAAGTGTACGAGCGAGGCGAAGCCTGTTGTTTTGCGAGGCGTTTGGATCAATCACGATACCCAGCTCTATTACTATTCAGATATTCAATCGACAGTGAATCAATTGAAAGCAGTTCAGTGGTACAACTCTTCGTGACTGTGCTGACTTTTCCACCGTTCAATACCCCTGAGACCTCCGCGTCCTACCCTAACCCTTGGCGGCAACTGCTGCGCGTACAGCTTCGCTGGCCGCTGCCGTGTCCTCAGGCGGCGGCCTGGCAAGACAACTTTCAGGCTCACGAACGACCTCTAATTTCAGGCAATCCTCTTCACTGCAGCCATCGAGCGGACCATTCCCCGGATCGAGACCGACACAATAGCATTGATTGCACGAATCTGACGATCTGATCTTTTGCTGGAGCCGGAGGACGAGTCGACTATACATCGGGAGCATGCGGAGATGGACGACCACGAGTCTGGCGGTGCTGCTTCTGCAGTCGCTGCTTGTCAATGTTGCCAGTGCTGCGGAAGTCACATTTGTATGGACACCATCCGAGGAAGAGCTTGATACCGATTCCCTCGATCCCTACGACCACCACCCGAGCTAACTGTTGCATAGGATCAATCGATGGGCAAGAAGCAGGCCTGCCAAGGCGCCTTTTCGAAGAAAGGCTGGAATGGAGATACAGATCCACACATCCTTGTCAACTTTGTAAAACCCGAAAACGTGGAAGGCGATCCGATCGCGAGTATAGTCATCTTTGAATGGAACGACAAGCAGTATCTGGGAATGAAGGACAAGAATCCTGATTCAGGAGAGGTAGGGAAATAGCACATCAGCAATTGCACGGATACTGAAAGATACATAGAAAGTCTGGATATGCGACGATGCAGCGGTCCAGGATGGCTACTGCAAAGACACAGACAAGGGGACCTTCCTCCTCGACCCAGCTTCCAAGGATTCGAAGTCTCAGATCATTGCACAAGCGGTACATCTCAAGGATCCGCCAGTCATCAAGTACGAGATCAAGAGGACAGGATACTATTGCATCAGCACGGAGCCGTTCGGAGAGGTCGAATACAAGGGTGCCGTGGTCTTTAGGAACGCCTACGGAGAGCTTCCAGCAGCTCAGATCGCCAAGCTACCCTTCTACGGAGCTCTAACAATGGTCTACGCCTTCATGGCCATCGGCTGGGGCGTACTCTACTACATGCACCGCTCCGACATCCTAGCCGTGCAGAACTACATCACCGCCATTCTCGTCTTCCTTGTCGTCGAGATCTTCATGACCTGGATGTTCTACGACTATCAAAACCGCCACGGTCTCAATGCCGGCGCGAAGGCTCTCCTGATCGTTGTCTCGATCCTCTCCGCAGGCCGCAACTCCTTCAGCTTTTTCCTCCTGTTGATCGTCTGCATGGGCTACGGCGTAGTCAAACATACCCTTGGCAAGACCATGATCATGGTCCGCGCTCTGGCGATCGCGCACTTTGTCTTCGGTGTCATCTACGCCATCGCCTCCCTCTCCGTCACACCAGAGTCCGCCGGGCCATTGGTCCTCCTCGTCGTTCTTCCCCTGGCAGGTACCCTTACAGCCTTCTACATCTGGACGCTGAACAGTCTCGGCGCAACAATGAAAGACCTCATGGAACGTAAGCAGACGGTCAAGGCAGGCATGTACCGCAAACTATGGTGGTGCATCCTCAGCTCCATCATCGTCATCTTTGCCTTTTTCTTCATCAACAGCTGGACTTTCGCGGGAGTGAGCAATGAGGATTTCGTCCCCAAACATTGGTCGACGAGGTGGTTCATCCTTGACGGGTGGCTGAATCTCGTATACCTCGCCGACGTGGCCTTTGTGGCGTGGGTGTGGCGGCCGACGGCCAACAATCGGAGGTTCGCGATGAGTGACGAGGTATGTCCCTTTCCCCAAATCCATCCCCTCTTGTTCAATGATACTAATTTATTCCCAGATCGCCCAAGACGACGAAGGCTTCGAAATCGCCTCGGTCCGCGACTCCCTGGATTTCGAAAACGACGACCTCGAAGGCGGCAACGGCAAGCCCCCCGGTGCCCCACCAGCGTACGACGCCCCTCGCTCGCAAGGCGGTGGCAGTGCAAATCGAGGCGTCTCCCCCCTGCCGGCGCCGACGCCGCAGAAGCCCGTGCAGAGTCTGCCGCGGGAGAGTCTAGATGGTGACACGATTTTTGCGGTGGGCGATGAGTTGGACAAGTCCGATGAAGAGGATAGTGATGATGAGAGGAATAGGTTGACGGGACGGAAGTGAGGTTTCTTTGACCGGGGGTGGCATAGCTGGTGTTTCCTTCAGGGCAAAGGGATGGCGAAGGGGTAGATACCATTAGGAATGGATGTGCCATTATCTTCTCATGAGGACATCAAGTGGTATCATTCGTAAAAATCAGCGGGTAGGTCCCAGTGTAGCGCGTACCCAAAGTCGTCGTTCCCCATTTTCCAGTCGATGTCCTGTCCCAGCTCCGGGAACTGGAACTCGTCTTCCATTGTCAGGCTTGCGTCGGCTGTACCGTCCACCATATTGCTTGCGGCAGCGGGTGACCGCCCGCCCGACCCGAGACGGGATGCCGATCCGCTCCCGACATCAACGGAGAAGATCTGCTCGAGGTACTCGCTGCGCTGCGGCTGCTGGGATACTGCAGCGTCGGTGTGGTACGCCTCAATGGCTTCTCCAAACCGGGCGAGGAGCTCGAGGTAGCGTTGCGCCTGTGGGCTGAGGGTGGAGAGTTGACGGAGGACGTGTTTGCAGGAGGCGAAGGTGGTGGAGATTTCGGGCTGGTTGATGCCGAGGGGAACCATTTGGGAGAAGCCGAGGGAGAGGGCGGCGGAGAATTGCCATGCTCTGTGGGGGGTTAGTTTTAGCAGTGGGTAGGGGAGGGGGAAGTCGGTGGGTGGGGGAGGGGAAGATGTACGCTAGGAATGACATGTTGCCGAGGAGGATGCCGGCTTTGGCTGCTTTGCTGGAGGTTTGGATGTTGCAGACTGCGGCGTCGAGGCAGACTTGGGCTAATTTGTGGCTGGTGGTGTCGTCGTCGGGGATTGGAGCAGTTGTGTCTTCGAGCACGTGCTTGTCACGGAGCTGTTTGGTGACTTCTTTGACTAGGAACTGGCGAGTGATGAAGATGACGCCGAAGTAGTAGCTACTGGCGATGTGGATCTTTCCAAGAGCCAGCTCACGCTGGCCATCTTGTACGTCCAAGCCCGTTGTACCACGCACTGTTTCTCGTAGTTCTTCGGGCAGGTCCTGAATCCAGTGGCGAAGAATTAGCAGAAATCTTTCTGCTACGTCAATGGACAGGGAGCCATGGTCGATTGTGGTGCGGTATATGTCCTCGAGTGCCAGACAGCAGTCGTAGTTGGCGTCGAGGATAAGAGCACGGTAGGCCGCGTGGGGTTCTTGTACGCAGGCTTGATGAGGCGTTTGTGGTCGCAAAGTACTACCAGGTCGGCCAAGAATGGCATTACATTGGACATCCATTATCTTTAAACACTTCCAAACTCGTGTCCTAGAAGTTTCAACAGGATATAGCAACAACTCGGGGACCCGTGTACTGACCTGACATTCCTTGCCTCGACGGGAAGAGTGTGATAAAGCTGAGGTACGTGAAGACCCAGTATTCTTGCGGCCTGCGAGGCGATTCCAACGTACATGAATGCGGTGTTTCTCCGGCATGCGCAAAGCATGGCGTATGAGAGTAGTAGAAAGTTGATGACCATATCGAGACTTGGGTCATGCAACATATCCCTGAAGACGTCCTTCTGCGCAAGACTCAGGTACCTTGCCGCAATCTGTTCATCCACTTCAGAACTGCTCCGACATAGAGCGCCAATAGCAATCATTATGTAGAGTGTGGCATCACTATTATCGTTCGGCAGTGAGCGTAGTTCATCTGGCGCCGGACTAATCAGCTCCGAGGCCACAAGCATATTTGAGATCTCTTCGTCAGTGTGAAGATATAGAAATCCGCTCGACTAGGACGAGTCAGATTGACGTCTCTAAGCAAGGAAAGTTGAATACCAACCGCATCCCTAAAGATACGAACGAGTTCGATCTTCTCATCATGAGTGAGATCGTCGGTGGCTTGGTCACCATTTGGTCTTTTAGCTGGCAATTCTAATAGTGTGTGTTTGTTCTGACTCTCTGTAAACGGTGAGGGTCCAGCATAATGTCTCAACGTCTTTCTCAAAAATTGCAGGAAGGACAGTGCTGCAGTGTCGCCGAGATATACTAGAAGCATCGTCAGTTTGCAGGCCATTGTCAAGTTCAATCGTGACTGACCATGTTGTCCAATAGAGCTCAGAAGGAATTGGGGCTGCTCGATCGTGGTATCTTCGGATACAGCGGGTGTCAATGAGGTGCCGGGTAGAGCACTGCCAGATGATGCCGGGGCAACCTGTGTGACGGAAAACAATCTGGCTTGACCACGAGGAGGACGGTCAAGGTAGATGCAAGAAGCGGCTATTGCCCTTCTCTCGCAGTAAGAGCATGGTTGACCCGAGTTGCATCGCCTCTTGGATGCTTTGCAGGGCTCACACGCTTGAGCGACCCTTTGTCGCTTATCTGGCCGAACCTTTGGCCTAGGCATGGATCCCCATGAACCCAATGTTAAGCTCGTGAACGGGTGGAGTGAATGAAGGAGGAAGCTCGTGCGGATAAGGGCAGGTAATGGTCTGCGGAAAGGAGCGGAGAAGTAACCCTACCGCTCGACCAATACCGCACAACCCACCAAACACGTCCCAGTCATGGTACACTTTAGACATTGTAATTAACTTCACAATGTAATAATGGTCATACAGGTTGTTGAAGTCTGCGGCGGTGCTAGCAAGCTGTAGCGCATTGCATGGAGTTTCTCACATGCGGAACGTGCACTCGATGAACATGTGACAACAACAAATCCCCCCCACGAGACATCATATTGCAAAGATTCTAATGATTGGACTCGCTGTTGTGACACGGCATTGTGATGTTACGACAAAATCGCCATGAGCACAGTCTAGCCAACCTCTAAGCCCAGGTTTGAACCATTACTGGTGTGTCCACACATTCGTTCCTTCACCCTTTCGAAGGGCACCCTCGTCCACGAACATCTTGGATCGCAGCTCGTTCTTCGCCCACCGAGGTTGAGCATGAGGGCAACGATCCCTGCTAGCCACCTCAAAGATGTCGAAGTAACAGGTGTAGTCGACCTTCGTTTTGCAGATACCCACTCATTGGAATGATCGTTGGACGTCTTCTCCTCGATACGCTGTTCATTGGCACCACGATGCGCAGGTCAGTCTCCCGCCGCAGAGCGAAACCCGCAGCGTGGATCATCCAGAGGATTGTTGCTGGCAGGACCTCATTCCCCGTTATGGCGAAGCCGTCGATTTAGTTGCCACTCGTGCTAGCGCTAAAGTGACATGAGATCGCCACTTGCATGTGCCAGGCCGGGATCCTTTACTTTGGTTCATCATTGCTAGTGCCAGTAAGACCACCCGCGTCAGCTTTACGTCTCAAGGCGTCTATCCGGTCGTCGATCAGAGCAATCTCGACCTCAAGTTTCAAGATTTTCTCCTTGAGAATGGTCTCGTACTCTGCATCTGACAAAATGCTAAAAGGGGACCATTTCTGCTTTGCGATCCATCTCAATATCCCCTGTTTCTCCCTTCCCTCATCCACTATTCGGCTATTCGTAGCGTCCAGAAGATTATAAAGTCCCTGTCCCGAGGCTCCGAAAATGGAGAACATGATGGCTCCAGGAAGCACATTGCGCTTGCCACCTAAGTGGTTCAGTAAGCGCTACTCATATTGCGTGCCTAAAAAAAACTCACGTGTCAGCCAGGCCATGACGACTCCCGTAAAGCCACCTGCAATCGTACTGGCATATGTACGCTGACAAGGCGTAGCTAGCTTGGCATCTTGATACCATGCTGCCATGACCGCAGATCTGCTTGCCCAGAATGTGGTTCCGACACCAAAGCATTGGATGCCGGAAGCCAGTCCAAATAGTCCTGGAGATGCATTGCGAAGAAGACCGGCGACAGATCCGACGGTGAACCCAGCAGCGCCTGTACCATAGTTTAGCAATCTACCAGCATTTCATAGCGGAACCAAGAATAAAGGGAAAAGGACGTGCTCGACCTACCCGCAAAGCCCCCGACCTTGACGGCTTCTTTCAGATCCGCCTGTCTGAACAGCAACGGCGCACCCTGCTGCTTACCCTCAGCCATTGACATTCATGAACGCGAAAAGCATGTCGCCGTTGAGTTCACGTCGGAGTTTAGTTCTTCTCGCCGTCCGTCGCCTCGGCAAAACCCCGGGCTGACAATTTGTGCGGAGACAGTCGACTTCCTGCCGCGCTCAGCACCGACAATGTCCTTGTCGAAAAATTTACACGTCACTACAGACATTACAATCACGACAGGGAAATTTTCGACAAGCTGATCTGCTGAGAGCGATCAGCATACACGCAAGCAGAAGCGCGCATCGACTAAGAAGCGCGTTGTCTGCAATCCGCAATCATGGGTAGGTTCCCGGCAAGGCGCAATGGATGCTGGGGATTGTCTTTGGGATATAGGCTGATTTCATACAGCGCCGAAGAAACAGCAGAAAATGTCCATCGGAGACTTCCTGACGGATCAGTGTAAGCGACTACCTCTGGACTCGAGCTTCTACAAGAGACTGACATGTACAAGCTCTTGGATCATGGGCCGATGAGATGGACGGACAGCCAATGCCGGGTAGGTACCCTCGCCGCCAATATGTTACTTTTTCACCCGCCGTCTCCGTCATGGGACCACTCTCGCGCACTCTGAATAGAGCTGACATGGTATAGCGCCGAGCTCTGGATTCGGAGGCGAACGTCGCGCATTCAGCACCGCTGGCTCTGGAGGTTTTGGTGGTGATCGAGGTGGGGATCGTGGCTTCGGCAGCAGCAGAGGAGGCTTCGAAGGTAGTGCAAGACTCTCTTGCGTCAATTCTGGTGACTGACAGTGACAGACCGCCCACGACAGTCCCGCGAACAGCTTCCCCTCCCCACTCGTCCTCCGTACACGGCTCACCTCGGCAATCTCTCATTCGAAGTCACCGACACCGACGTTCAAAGCTTTCTGGATGGCTGTGATGTAACCAGCGTTCGGATTGTTGAAGATAAGCTTGACAGGAAACCAAAGGGCTTTGGCTACGTTGAATTTGGCACACTCGAGGGCCTGAAGAAGGCTCTCACGCTCAGCGAGACACAATTTCAAGGCAGAAACGTACGGATAAGCGTCGCCGAACCACGTCAGTCACGTCACCTGCATTGAGCTGTCTAATACTGACAATATCTAGCAAAGGATCGCGGTGATGCTCGCGAACTCAACGATTGGACGCGCAAGGGACCTCTCCCAGACTTACCAGGACAGGGACAGCGCCGCGCATCAGAGCGTACCGGCAGCTTCCGCGGCGGGTTCGAACCAGCACCAGAAGCCGGAGGCGAACGAGGCCCTCGGAGAGGAGGCTTCCCTGATGGTGATGGTAAGCCACGAGACTTTGGCAATTGGGAGCGCAAGGGTCCTCTTTCACCGGTACCGCCTCAGGAGCCTCGCCAAGGCGGTCGTGGTAGCCGCGACTTTGGTCAGGCCCGGGAACGAAAGCTCTCACCAGGATGGGGCGAGGGTCGATCAGATGCTGGCTCACGCCCACCTCGTCGGGAGTTCTCCGAGCGCCCTGCTCCTGAACGTACACCGACAGCTGCTGAACAGGACAACCAATGGCGTTCCCGGATGAGGCCTGACGCTCCTTCTCCAGATGTTGCCACCCCGGACGAGTCTGTGCCCTCATCACCTGCCGCACCCCCCAAGCCCGCAGAGCGACCAAGGCTCAATCTCTCCAAGCGTACCGTGTCGGAAGCGCCAGAGACAGCAGCCGCCTCCTCGGATTCCAAGGCATCACCTTTCGGCGCCGCTCGGCCCATCGACACATCCGCCCGCGAGCGCGAAGTCGAAGAGAAACGCCAACTCGCCATCCGCCAAAAGCGCGAAGCCGACGACAAAGCACGAGAAGAAAAGAAAGCCGCAGCCGCCAAAGGCGCCACCTCACCCTCCGACTCGGCCCCCACTGGACCCAGGGAAAACGGCGCCCGCGAGCGCAACAGCGTCAGCGAACGCAAACGCAGCACCGCCCAAGGCAACAACGATGAAGATGAGAAACCGTCACGCAGCGCCCAATTCGAGATCCTCCGCCGGGTGACCAACGAAGACGGCGAAGCGGAAGGCAAGGACGCGCCCGACGCGGACCTCAGCGGCGAAGTGGTGGGGGACAAGGACATTAAGCCCCGTGAGGTCGTGAGGGAGGTCCCCGCCAAGGGAGGGGATAGTTGGAGGAAACAGAGCGATGCCGGGCCTGCGGCTGAGGGGACGTCGGAGGCGCTCGAGGATGATGGGTTCACGGTCGTTGCGGGAGGAAAGAAGGGGAGGGGGAATAGGGGCGCGAGAGCGTTGGCTTCGTAGGAGGGGCTGGTGGGGCTGTGGTGATGAGGTAGAGTTGTGATGGTAGGAAAGGCTGGGCGAAGGGGCAAGGCATTAGAGGGAGCACATCGACGTGAGGAAAAAGCTAGGGATGTCTTCTCTTCGTTTTCTGCGCTGGCAAAAGGGGGGCCATGGGAGGCGCGGAACAATCCTGTTAGACGAGGGTATGCAGAATGATATGATCAGTTTCATCTCTTCTCCGATTCGGGATGGCTCATGTGCATCAGGGGAGGGTGTGATGGATGTCGTGGCTATGCTGATTTTTGGTCCTGTCCACCCTGCTGTGGGAATTGAGATTTCTGCTCTCATGCCTACGCTCCCACTCCACTACATCAACCCGAGTAAGCAGTAAAACCCAAATCCCACCCCGGCCTCCCATCCCGCCACGTACTAAACTCCACCTCCCCCGGCATCTCTCTCCCATCACTAAGCCGCAACCGCGGAAACGAATCATAAGCCCAAATCCATCTACTCTCGCTATCAGGCGCCGCCCCATGGTTGACAGGATCAGTGAACGGTCGTCTCGCCGGCGCAGCAGTAGCTGGCAACTGACCCTGGTCATTCTGGTAAAGGGCACGGTCGACGTCTTGCTGGGCGCGGAGTCTGGCTTGAGCTTCTTCTCTGCCTACTTCCATGCGGCGCGCAGGGCCGTGGCCGACGATTGGACCTGGTCTGTGTGTTGGGCCCGGGACGGGGACGGCGCCTGGCTGTGGTGGTGGGGGCGCTTGTTGATGGGGAGCGTGTGGATCGTTGTTGGGGTCCCAGATGTTCTCCTCTTGAGCGTTGGGGAGGGCGGGACCTGGTTGACCCGTCTGTCCTGGGATACCTGGTTGGCCGTATTGGGTTGGGCCATCTGGGGGTATTTGGCGCGAAGGAAATGGTCGATGGGGTGGGAAGCGTATGCGAGGGTTTGCGAAGACTGATTGATCTGTCTCTTGCTGAGGAGTGCTATCTGACGCGGTGGTCAGTCCGAAGAACCATGCGACATTGGTGACGATGTTGGAAAATATACCTTGTTGCTGCTCGGGTTGCGTCGGAGATGGCTGTGATGGCTCTGGTATCGGTAGAGGCTCAGGCACAATACAGTTCTCTCGCAGTTTCTTCGCAGCCGGTTCGTTGACGAGAACCAGGGCACCAGAATGCCATCCTGCTGCTGTAACGGACAGAGCAAAGTAAGGGGCGAGATTGTCGCTCGACACTGCCTTCTCTTCCGCCGTGCGGAAAGAGGACGTGGACTCGGCACTTGATCGCGTTGGATCGAATGGCGCTTTTGAGTATTTCTCTACCCAAGCATTGCCCTCTTGCTCGATCCATTCGCTTACTTCGGCCTGGACAGTAGGATGTGAGCACATTCGGATGCGTTCGACCGCTTCTTGAGGGTTGTAGCCGCCGCTTGCAATGTATTTGATCCATTCGCGTTTCTCTGGCTCGAACCACACCCGACGACCGGTGGTATATGCGTGGGGTACGAGCTTGCCGTCGCCACCAAGACCAGCATATCTGATGCCGCGAAGACGACCTTCAGGATCTCTATTCCCTCCTAGACCTAATGAGCCACATCCTTGACTCTCGGTGCCATAGGAGGTAATGTAGCCATTCTTGTGCAGAGCTAAGAAGTGATGATCGCCGAATGCAAGCTTTATGACACCTTTGTTCTGCAACGCAGGTACTCTCATGAAGTGATTGGTCGCTCTCGAACGAGGATCTTGTCTCCAGTCGTTGATGAGATCTTGCGTGCCATTAAGGACTTCCCCAGATTTCATGAAAAGTGCAAAGCTGCGGAAGGTGCCTTGCACATCGCTAACAAACTCCGAGTCGCTAAGTTGGCCTTTACTTGCAGGAGGTGGTGCCCCTTCATCGTCGACGTGTGGAAAGATTTCGAAAAGCGGACCTGGCTGGTCCTCGTCGACCCAGCTCGCGAAGACTTTCCCGAGATGAGTATTAAAGACGATGCAATGCTCCAAAACGACAAACTCCTGAACCTCGCCGATCTCCTCGTCAGGTGATGTTGCGCTCGCCCTCTTGCTACCCAACGATGCTCTTTCGAAGCTTGTCCGAGGCACTACGCCCATTTTCACGACGAGCATAGTATCATGTTCCTCATAGCCACGTGATTGCTGTACCGGCTGCCATAGTACGATGCCTGTCCCCTTGACCAATGCTGCGCTCTTTCCCCAACCTGCCACAACTTTCTTCACAAGTGGCTTTCCGTTGGCGTCACCTCGTTCGTTCAGATCAATACCTAGCAGCTTAATCTGAGCACCGACCGCCCCCGCATCCGACCAGCTCCATATCCTTCCCTTGTCACTCAAGCCCAAGACATGTGCTCTGCCCATGGAGAAGCTTCCTAACGCAGTCTCTGCCTCGTATCTATTCTCAGGGTCGACCCAGCCTGGTGGGTACTTCAGCCGTGCAGGAACACCTCTTGCTGCTTGTAAGGAAGGTGGAGCTCCCCAAGTATCTTGTCCATTGATAGTCCCAGCAGTGTACAGGCATCCTTTGCTGGTCAGATAGGTTGTCCCCCAACCGCCGGCTTGCAGATCCGCGATGATGCCACCTTCGCCTTCCATCTCTTCTGGCCAGCTGACCTGTCTTGCGCGACGTGCCCTCCTCATCCTCTCTGCTGGTGGGATGGCATGAATCTGATCCTGGGTGAGGTACGAGTGACCGAGCTGACCTTTGCTGTTGAGACCCCATGTGTAAGGCTTGGTCTGAGTAAGAAGACGCTTGTATAACTTCTTCCAACGAGCGCCATCTGTTGATACGACTGGTTGATTGGGTACCCGGAATGTGTTGTGCACTGCTGAGTACCAGTATGTTGGCGAAAGTGAAAGACTCGTATCTGCCAGATCTTTTGAAGCCGCTGTGAATGCCAGAAATGACGGGACGTCTAAGTAGGCATTAATTAGGTGAAGAATGTCGAGAGGGAGGTCGGAGAAGGAAGCCATTGCGAGGACCACTCGTTGCTCAGACGTGTTGATGTCCGAGATATGAGGTATGCCAGTTTGCAGGAGGATCTTCGCGTATCAAGGTCAGACCTAGTAGTGTGCGCCAATGTATAGTAAACGTACTGGTATCGAAGAATTCGTCAATGCTGTGTTTGTTGATGTCGGTCAAAAATTATGAGGTGTGGTTAAAGCTACTGCCTGATTGGGAGCTGCACGCGAAACAGGAACGTGAAGCGGTGACGTAGCTTCAAGGACAGGCCATGGAGGGGCAATTCTGAGTGCCCCTCCATCTAGATCTAGTCCTGCGGCATTCAACACAAACATTTGGAGCCACAGCAGGGTTGCCAGGCAGGCAATCAGCCACCAGCAGACGTGCAGAGCTGATGCTGATCACCATCATGGGTGACTTCAGTCAAGCGAGTCTTCATCGAGGTAATGCACTTCGCAAGTAGCAGAGAGCCTGTCTGTCAGCCCCCCCCCCCAAGCTCTCAATTTTCGATGGCTTTCGGACAAGAGACCGCCCGAGCCTCAATGCCGTCGCCATCACGATCGCTACAGCTCCACAGACACAGCTAGGGAACCGCTATGGCTCTGGCGTGCGCACAAAAAGGCCTAGCTGGCCTCGATCCACTCTGTACCATCGCCGCTGATGTCTAGTGCCGCCTCCCACTCCCGTGGAGCTGGAAGATGCTGAGGGACGTCCAGCAAAGGCAGGTCGCACGACATCCCTGTGTTTCACAGATGCGTTGTCTGCCGCTCCTGCGTGGCACGAGCAAGGTCAGTCAGCGGCCACTCCAGAGATCTGATAATCCTAGCCGGAACAGTCTGTGCTCTGCATTGCACATCTTCTCGGAGCCGCAGAGACGGATCCGGAAATCGCGCAGGAGAGGCAGACCGCAGATGTGCGTGGCAGGTAAGCGTGCGCCCGTCGGTGGGATCTTGCAGGACGCTTGCAGGGACGCAAGCTGTCCCGTGACAAGAACTGTGCCTGACACTGCATGAAGAGCTCTCGAGTGGCTTGCAGGGCATGCAGACGGCTCCACAGCGGTCTGCAAGACAGAAAGTGTCGCGAGTCGTGCTAGAGAAAGTGTTCGTCTCCGTTGGGCTCGAAAACTAAGGCCCACAGTCCGCGGGTGAAATTTAGTGCGCGCGTGACGAGACCTGGCCGTACTTCGATCTCCACCAAGCCGTGTTTAGCATTTTAGCAGTTGAGCTTCTCAAGAAAGTCATGTGGCAGAAACATGAGTTGGAGACAAGAATCCACAATCGATCGGTGCCTGTCGCGATGCAGCGCGTATGCTGCAGGCATTACTGAACGACGAAAGGTTGACAAGCCGTTCCTGAGTGTTGTAGTCGTAAAGGACCTGCCTGTTTGTTGCCATTATGGAGAACTGACTCGAGGTCTTTCATTTGTGCGACATCGCTAGCAGAACATGCTGCAGGACTCATCAACATCACATCTTCCATCCCTTGCAACGGTCTTGCATGCGGCATGATGCGTGGTTGACTCGGGCAGTCGGATCTTGCACAAGGCTGACACGTGAGATGATGGCACGAATACCATACGTTTGTACTACCATCAAAACCGCTTCAGCGTGAACACTTCCGGTATAAGCTCCTGCGGCGTGATGTGATGGTGCTTTAGCAAGCTTCGTGAATGGTCAAAGTCTGAGACCCTGTCTATCCACCGTCATAGCAGAAAGACGATCATGGTTCCTGTTATGCAAATCTCCTACTTTTGGTCATCACCAGTCTCATAGTCTTTCTTTTGTACATTTGACGAAAATGCGTCGGTGATACTGCGGTCCAATATGCCATGGCGAGATGCGATGCTGAATCGCGGACATACGGTCGCTGGGAATAACTTGCTATACGGAACATCGGCAAGCAATTGCACGGCGGTTCGGACAAAATGCGGCCACGCTCGATGTTCTTGCAGCGCCTATCAATCCCACCACACTATGCTACAGATCGCCCATCGATGGTCACTGTATCGCATGCTGTACTAGCCCGGCACCTGTAGCTCTAACAAGCTGTGCCGTATTCATGTGGTTGGGTCGCTAAGTTGACATCGGCTAGAGATACAGGTCCAGGCATTTGACTCCAATGTAACACTTTATCCCAAATGAAAAGGAGGATTTCGAGAGTACTAGTCCACGATCGGAGTGGTGTGGCCTGACCTTCTCAAGACCGGACAAAGGATCGTCGAGTTGCTGGACATTTTTTGCATGACAGGTCCATGCGCTGGCCGATCGCATGCCTCGAATGGTGTACGCAAAAAATAAATGGCAATAATCCGAAGCCGGTGTGGATGCTCGTTGCGGTTCACTTGCCTATATCAAACTTGAGGGCTGCATAACTGTGCTAAAGCACAACATGCGCAGAGGGATCCACTTCCAGCAGCGTCAAGAGCTCCAGACCGGCGCACTGCCAGGCCCTTGTGCCTCGTATGGTTTAGCTTCCTTCAGAGACAAGCTCGCTGGCCGTGGGCATTTTAGATTGATGCGTCAATTCTTCGCACAATCCCCAGATCCTCGTTGCCCTAGATTGCAGTCCCCGGAAGTGCACAAGCCGTGATTGCAATGCCATCGCTTACTGTAGTCTTGTGGACATTGAATGACACAGGGATGATCAAGCTCTGCGACGTCCTGAGACATTTTGGTATGAACAGGCTTGCTGCAGGACGGCGCGAGCATGTCTGAAAAGGACTAGCGGGTGACCCGTTTCTCACCATGCCGAGTCGAAGCGACTGCATGAAAACTTGGAGCCATTAGCTGGCATGGCACTGGGACCTGTATCGGAACCGTGGCGCACGCTCGTACCAAGACGCCGCCTTCCCCAGACCCCCAGACTTGCTTGACACCGCCCGAAACCCACAAGCCTCACCCATCGTCAGGCCTGTCTTGCCAGAGCTTCCCATTCCCCGTGAGTCAGTTGTGTCCAGTGGTTCGTCCGGTAGAGGTACGACAGCAACCAGTATCAGCACCCCTGGAGTGAACGTCGTCCCGAAAGTCAAGAGCGTAGCAGCAGCAGGGGCGGCAAGAACAGTTCGTGTTTCCTTGGCCCAGTCAAAGTAAAGGTCCCCTAGGTCACGCCGTCACTTTGGCTGGTGTGGACTTGTGGCTCCCTCGCTCCAAAGCTCGCTCGATCATTACGGAGTTGCAGCGGCTCGGGCAGGTTCAGAACAGCTGCTACTGTACTGTACCCTTATTCCGTCCTGCCCTAGACCCAACTCTATCTCGTCTGTGAGCACCGGAGTTTTCGGCCTGTTGTCGCTCTCTCTTTGCCTTTCCTTCTTTTCCTACTACCTCACCTCTCTTCTCTTAGACCCTGAACCTCACCCTCCAGTGACGACTCTTTCTCTCCAAAGTATACTTCAGACGGCATTCAAGAAAAGACCCGGGCAATTACTACCGTTTATAACGTCGGCAATTGCAAGACGGTGTGGCATTTGTGTTGCGGTGGTTTTGACAGTCTGGGGACCCCGCGACGTCCCTCATTTTTGCCCACCGACTGCCCGCCAGGAAACACTGGAGCAATATTCGCTCTCTTGGTCTCGTAAAGCCTTCATCTTGTTTGACTCGTGATTGAGCTTGACAGTCAAGATCACCCATAGCTCACTGCCTCTGTCATCAGCCCTCTTGTCTTCTCCCAGCCTCTCTCACTCATGCTTGCCGAGGCTTCAACTGCAGAGGTGCAGAGTCCAGATCTGCCCTCTCCCAATTCCAATGCCAGTGGATCAGGTGAAGGAAGCCCCGACGACTGTAAGTAGCTCATGACGAGCAGATACACTCTTTAAGCTGACCATACGAAGCCCAACAGAGCACAGTCAAGACCGGAAAACAAAAATCAGACACTCAATTCCCTCCACCAAAGACCGACAAACCTAGGCCACATGTATGCGGTACCTGTACCAGAGCCTTTGCGAGGCTGGAGCATCTAAAGCGCCATGAGAGGTCGCACACGAAAGAGAAGCCCTTTGAATGTAACGAGTGTTCGAGATGTTTCGCCAGGAGAGACTTATTACTGCGGCACCAACAGAAGCTACACTTTGCACAGGGTCAGACAAGACAGCGGAATGGTCGACGAGACAGTGTTAGCGCCGCTTCCACAGCCTCCAACAGTCGAGTAAGAAAGAACTCGATCGCAACGAGCACCGCCAGCAGCACTGCACTTGGATATGGTTCTCAACGACCGAGGGCTGCCACGATCGCCCACCTCGATGTTACGAGCCTTGGACTGATGTCTCGCGCGAATGTATTAGGCTTGAACGATCATCGGATGAGTGTCAGTGGACTCCCAGGCGCTGGCAACGTCGAGTATCGCGGCATGTCGAACTCGATTGGTCACCATGGTCCGATACACAGTTTGCCCAAGCTGGATACCAATGGTCTCAAGCAGGACGTAGAAGCTTCTCTGCATACTGCACCGGCATTTTCCGGATCACAACATTTCAATTTCGATCAGGCATTCAACCAGTCCACAAACGGCAATACAGTCAATCCTGCCCAGCTACACTTTGGCGCTGGGTCCCCTATCTCTCCTTTCCCTCAACTCGGACAATTCGATGGTCAAAACCCAATGGACACGATGGGCGCAGATGAGCAACAGTGGATACAGAACTGGACCGACATGCAAATGCAAATGACTAACGGCAACGATTTCGCGATCGACGAGTCATCACCTTCGCATTTGAGCAATTCGACGAGTGGTCTGGGTCAATCAGACAACATGATGGATCCGAATGCCATGCATCTCACAATGGGCAATATGAATTGGGTGTCTGGAGATCCATCTAGCCAATCACTCATGACACCGGCCGCCTTTCAGCTAGATATGCTGCAGAATGGTCTTCCGAATTTGGATCAGTCCATGACAACATTATCTCCTCAGATGCTCCAAGAGTCTTCTGGTCACGATTTCTTCAACCAACCATACATGCAGAACAACATGAACATGATGCAACAACAGCAACATCAACATCAGCAGTCTGTCCCTCCAGCATCGTTATCGAACTTTGGCTCCGACAGCCCAAGCATGTCATCCTCAATGACTGGCAGTGCTCGACAGAGCTCAGTGACTTCCGTGTCAACTAGCTCCATCACCGACGCTACTCGTCAAGCGCTTCTGATCAGCCTGTCACAGCCTTCGGTATTTGGTCACAACCACCGCAAGTATTCTCAACCATCAATTTCATCACCACTCTCACCAGGTGGAGCCGTTCGTTCAGGTCCGAATCTACCCAGCACCGCCGATCTGCAGCGCTATGTTAACGCATACATTCAGTACTTCCATCCCCATCTCCCCTTCCTCCACATTCCGACGATGTCCTTTGATTCGGCCGACTACGTCAACAATCTGCGGACGGCGAATATGCAGACTTCGTACGGTCATGCAGGTATCATTGGAGGAGGTGGGTGTTTGATTTTGGCAATGGCAGCGATTGGTGCGCTTTACGAATTTGACCATGGAGCATCCAAAGAGCTCTTCGATTCGGCGAAACGGATGATTCAGCTTTACCTGGAAGAGCGACGGAAGGCAGACATGTCAGCTGCTGTCGGCGGATCATACGCTAATGCCGGTAATTCATCACACAACACTCCGCTTTGGCTGGTCCAGGCAATGCTGTTGAATGTGATTTACGGCCATCACTGTGGAGACAAGCAGGCAGCAGATATCGCAAGTACTCATTGTGCGGCGCTTGTGAGCCTTGCCAGAGCTGCCGAGCTTGCACAACCTGCAGCGAAGACCAAAGTCAGTGACGCCAGTGACGAAGGCTCATCTCCAAGAAGCGATTCACACCCACCACAGTCAGCAGGTCACTTGGCATGGCTCAAATGGAAGGATGCCGAAGAACGAAAACGTACTCTTTTCACAGTCTTCATCCTTTCGAGTTTGTTGGTCACAGCTTACAACCACGCACCTGCCATCATGAACTCAGAGATCCTCCTGGATCTGCCGTGCGAGGAAGACCTATGGGCCAGTGAGAGTGCAGGTGATTGGCTTGCGAAAGGTGGAAATCAAGCTGCAGAGTCAAACCGACTTCCATTCGCCCAAGCTCTTACTACTCTCTTGACTGCAAATCAACGAAAGTCTGGCGGATTCAGCAACAATTGGTACACTCAATTGCAGAACGGGAGCCTTCCTCGGCAGGTCGGGCACGAAGTCGACATTCGACCAAGCACTTTCGGGTGTCTGATTCTCATCAATGCACTTCACAACTTCATCTGGGAGACAAGAAGCAGACACCACAGTCGGCAATGGACAATTCAAGAGACAGAACAAATGTTTGCACATATCGAGCCAGCACTCAATGCATGGCAGGCTGCATGGAAAGCGAATGAGCACCATCACTTGCAGCGCCCAAATCCATTTGGCCTCGGTCCTCTCTCGGCTGATAGCATACCTCTACTGGATCTTGCGTTCGTACGCCTTTTTGTCAACCTCGGACCATCCAAGGAAGCCTTCTGGAATCGAGACTTTGATACAATGGCAAACGAGTTCGCCCGAAGCACAGAAGTTATGCACAACAGCGATGATGCACGCGGTTCCGACCTCACCACTGTCAAGGAAGGCTCCACAGCTTCTCAAAGTCGACAAGGTCTTCGTCGCCCCAGCGAAGTTCTCAGAACTGGTCAGGGAAACAAGCGGGAGCGTCACCTACGACGAGCAGCATTCTACGCTGCAGACTCGCTCTCGATCTCAGCAAAATTCAATCTCACCTTTGTCGACGGATCTGCGCACGAACTACCAATTCAGTCAGCAATGTGTTTCTTCGACTGCAGTCAAGTGCTCGCTGAATGGGTGTCTTCTGTCCAAGAACGAGTCGGTCGCTACTGCGGAGTACTCGGCAGGGATGAGATTGACTTCGGTCAAGTTCCTGCCATCATGCTTCTCGATGCTGAGGATGTGGAACTCCTAAACAAGATTGAGCACATCTGCAACTTGATGGAGCAGAAGCTCATCCAACAAGCACACATCATTCCCGACTTCAGCACGATCGATCCCAACGCCACAGTTCAAAACTTGCAACAGCAGCTTGAAAAGTTGCCCGCACTTCGCGATGTTGGATACGGAGCGAGGATACTCAAAATCACGGCCTTTATGCTGGAGAAGGCCGCCGTCTGGCCAGGTAAGCCACTTCGCGTTCTATGTCGGTAGCTAAATCTAACATGGATACAGTGACACACGTCATGGCCAACGCCCTCCACGTCCAGTCCAACCACATGACCAAGCGCGCAGACCTGTCTCTCACCTCATCTTCTGTCGACCAGCCCAGCCACTCATACCACGCTTCGCCTTTACCTGTACCATGACCCACAAGATACGAGCTCCAAAGCTACGACTACGCCAATGGCTCACGATTTTATGTCCGCAATTTACTCTTCGTATATACGTATCTTCTGCACGAGATAGGACTCAGTACATACCTCTCCGTTTCCGAGCGACCATGATTCTGATCTCACAACTGTTTATACCGGGACGGCTCTCGTGCAGCGATTCCTGCAAATTTCAATTAAAAACGACAAAACGAATTCGAAATCAGTTTCAGCCTTTCACAATTTCGTTTCTACCACGTCTATTCCATGTCGATTCAAAAGAACATGTCACGTTCGCTGCAATATCAATGGATACCTTTCGGAGCTTTATTACCACGGCATATTTATGAATCTAAAAAAAACACTCGCTTGATGTGAGGAGATATACACAGTTTCGATCTATGGACGGGGCGTTTTCTGGATTTCTGAGATGAATGATGAGATGAGGAGACGACGGCGATGGACTACGGAGGATCCGATGAGGAGCGAGGATGAAGTTGATGAAAAGCAGGACAAAAAGCACCGGGTCGATAGTCGCTGGTGGATGAGGAGTATGTGGTTCCCCATCACGGCACTTCCAACGAAAAGCATCGCCAGCCACTGCCTTTCGAGCAGCAGGTCAAAAGCTTGACAAGCACAGCACTGCAGGAGGATCGTAGAGAAAAAAGCGATATAGCGCTCAATTCACATGTTTGACGCTACTCGATACACCAGCTCCTCTTAATCTGTACAGGTCCTTTGAAGCTCAACCACCTTCCCTCCCCTTGATCCCCAATCCTTCCACCCCACCCCCTCTCCCCTTCCCTTTCATCCTCACACTCCCATCCCACACGCCCATCCTATCCCCATCCCGATCCCACCTCCCCGCCTCGAACTCCTCCCTCGTCATCCCCTTCCCTGTCCCCACCTTACCCCCTCCCTCCCCCTCATCAGAAACAGCCACACTCACCTCCCTCCTCACCCCAATCCCCATACCAAACCCCCTCCCCTCCCCCGCCGTCCTCACCAACCCCCTCACGCCCCCCATCTTCCTACCAGGCAACTCCCCTTCCCCAGCTCCCATGCACGCCACCACGTACGCTAGATTCGGCAGCGTCTGGCGGATATCCAGCACGCGCACGTTGAAGGCGTTGGAGAGGAGGACTTGGATGTCCTTGTTGAGGAGGAAGAGGGCGTACTCGAATCTGAATTTTGGGCCGGAGCGGGGGTGCAGGGGGAAGGTGCGGGTTGGGTCTGCGAGGGCGGGGGGGAGGAGTGGGGAGACGGGATAGGGGGATGGGGAGGTGCCGGTGGATGTAGGGGTGGATTTGATGTTGCTGATTGGATCGGTGATGGTGGAGGTGGAGCTCTGGGGGTGGGGCGGGTAGGGCAGGGGTTGGGAGAGGTAGAAGCTGAGGAGGAGGAGGGTGTGGGATGCGTGGCCTAGGGCGGCGGAGATGGCTTCGGGCGTGGCGGTGTCGAGGTCTTCGCTGTCTGGGAGGTGGAGGGAGCGGATGGTGAAGGAGAGGGGTTTGGAAGGAAGGGGGACGATGGGGTAGATCCAGGTGAGGTCGTTGGCGATGCGGCGGCGTTGGTTGGTGATGGATTTGGAGAGAATGGTGAGGTCTTCTTGGAGGGAAGGGAGGGAGTCGGTGGAGGATGTGAGCTGGGAGATGCTGGTGGTTTGTTCAGTGCGTCCGGTGGCCAGGAGGTCTCGTCGCTTTTGTAAAGAGTCGCGCTTTTGGGACAGTGTCTGACGTAGTACACGGAGCTGCTTCTCGACTGTCGTCTTGGCATATTCGATGGTCTTGAGATAGTCCTTTGCCTCTTTGACCTTTGTACTCTCTTCCAGTGCCTGTCGATTGGAGTCTACAATGGTGCTCAGATCCGAAGAAAGACGTTCCCGCAATGCTAGAGCGTCTTGGATGCTATCATCTAGCTTGGACAGTCGTAGCAAGGCGTCGAATGAAGCAGATCGAATAGTCCTCGGGGAAGACGGCTTTGCGTTTATGATGGCGAATGGATTCAGCGGCTCATCCACCTGGGCGTCTGTAAAACAAGTGTAGTAACCATCTGTAAGCTGAAAGATGACACAATTCTGTGGGAAAGGATGACTGAACGTTGCGAGGTCCTTGCCTATGAATTGGAGCGATCGTAAATTGAGCGACATGTCGAGGAGAATCTGGTAGTTCTTCTCCTTGCCGCTTCTAGCCCAAAACTTGACTCGTAGCTCCTCTTGACGAGTGATGCCCGGCCCGCACGCGTCCCAGTCGATGTGTCTGAAGCTCGGGTTCATTGACTTCTTGATCTCCTCGCTGACATAAACAGGGTCCTTGAGGTTCGCGATATGCAAGGTATAGAAGACATCAGCCAGTCTCGCCGCGGAAACGGCCTCCAGACGGGTCTGTCTTCTTTGCGGCGTTTCGGAAGCCCATTCCAAAGTGCTCCTCCTTCTCAACTTTGCTCCAGCCGGTCTCGCCCTCTTTTCCTTCTTAGGCGAACCGTTGATGGGCACTCCATTGGTATGCGAGCCCTTGTCTTTGTCCTCATGAATCGGCCTAAGATCGTCTGATGACTTTGAATGACCAAGTCCTCGGCTCTCACGCAAGGCCAACTGCTTCGCCGGCGACTTCAATGTGTTTGGAAGCGCATCATCGTCAATGACCTTTCCTCGATATCGGCTGTCGACTTGCACTAGTGCAAGGTTGCGGAGTGCAATGGACTGCAGGTGTCGCAACTTACGATTCTGAGCATTGTTAATATCTCATCTAGAACTCAGCATTGATTGACATACCCATGGCACCAACCAAGGTCGCTCACGTGTCGTCCATTTGGATTGCTTTGTTTCTACCGCGGGGGATGCCATTTATGATGGGAGGTCATGTCGAGAGGGTATAGCTTGCGGACCAGCCCATGGAGCCAATCCAAAGAGGCACCTCGTCGCTAGTAAGTTCAAGCTAGACTAGCAGGATCATCGAAGCAATTGAAGAATAATTGGCGAGCCGTTCAAAGACTACACTGTGAGGTCATGTGCTGTTCGGCCAGATCCACTGCGTTGTTGCATATATGGGGCACCGTTCAAAATTTTGCTCCGAGATGAAGCTCCGGGATGGTTAAGTTGATCAAGTCCGGAGCCTTCACTTTGCAACCGCGAGATCATGGCTAGGCCGCGCTGAAGCTAGCATATCATCGAAGGCATCGCAAGGATGAAGACTGGGATGCTCGCAAAGCGAGCGGATCTGGTGGCGCCACATGGCAGTCGAATCTTTGCGTACCGTCATTTCCTGTCCAACCAGGTCTTGTACTCTCTGTCGCGATCGCTAGATGTGAGTAGCATGCTCCAAAGCTGTTCTTGATACTAATGAGGGATTAGAACAACTCGACGCTCAAGCAATTGACATCTGCCGGCAAGAAGACGATACCCCGAGCTCTTCGAAAGGATCATTGGAAACCCTTCTTCACTGTCAAATTTGGACTGCCACACCAAGGTCTAAAGGCATTCAAAAAGTTGCGGGAATGGCGGATGCTTCACGAGCTGAATTGGGATCCGAAACATGTCGATCCACTGGACCGACCACTGGACCGACAGAAGAAGCAAGATGAGAAACGTGAAGGAGTAGATGAGCTCGGAGGTGATCGTATCGGAGGCAAGAGAAATCGACTTTCAGACTGGAAGCTCAGGAAGAAGAAGCACATCATGAATCAAGCAGAGAACAGCGTTGCAGACCTTGCCGCTGTATTGATGGAGCAAGAGAAGCAAGCAATCACCTTTTCGATACAGAATGAAGAGTTCAATCAACAAGCACTCGAGTGGATACCGAAGCTCGCGACAAACGAAGCAGCAAGACAAGAACGTCTAGAGAGTCTCAATTACCGATTGGCCGATCTGGAATCAAGGGCGCGGACTATCAAAGATGAGTCTGGTAAGAAATGGGACCTGTCAAGAGCAAGCAAAGTCAGAAACATCAACCGGGAGATCCACTTGGCAAAAACTGAATACTATCATATCCGAACGTTACCAGAAAAGATCCAAGAGGCGGCAGTAAAAAGTCTTGCCGAGGAGAAGAGCATGGAATACGCCCAGATTTTACGCGATGAGATCAGTGAAACGATGAGATCGATACAGTCTTCCAAGCGCAGACGGGTCAATGAGGAGCTGGCAAAATTGAATGTCGGGAGAGACGAACTACTGTACGCGAAGTCGCAAGCAGACGCCGGTCGACCAGAGCAGCTGCATCAGCTCATCGCCGACAGCGAGCCCAACCAGATCGATGATTTCCTCAGGAATCACGACGAGCCTACAATCCTCCAGCGACTGATGGAGGAACATAACCAAACCGTGGATGACCTGAAGCGACAGATATCCCAGCACCGGAATGATCTCTTCGACGCAGAATGTGCCATTGCTGGTGACCTAGGCGAGCAACACCGGAGTCTTAAGGGCCAGGCACAGCAGTTGTTCGACCGCCGCGATGCGTTGAAAGTAGAAATCGATACAGCCGAGGAAGACTTACAAGAGCATCTGAATCAGGAGCTAGCGTCCGTGGTGCAGCAATATAAGCCCGTCGTAGAGCAGATCCGTGCGATCAAGCACCAGATTTCGACGAAGCAAAATGAACTAGATGCGTTGGCCTCGCAGGAGCAAAGGTCAGCTCGAGAGCAAGCGAGGACTGGTCTTGAGCAAGCACTTGAGCAGTCGACTGTTGCCGTACAAGCGCGCAACCATACTTGGAACAAGCTGCTAGCAGCCAAGAAGAACAAACCCGAGGAGATGACCGAAGAGAAACAAGCTCGCATCATGCAGCATGCATCTGAGAAGATCTACAAGCTTGCCGAAAGTCTGTCAACAGGGACCGAAGTGAATGAGCAAGCCACCTGGTCAGGCTTGATGGAGAACCTGCCATCAATCGAGAAGCGTGCCAAGATCCGATTTGAAGAGCAGCAGACCCAAGCGATTCCTTCTCCCAACCCGGTCGTAGCAGAAGCAGCTGAGCCAGTCAAGAATAGCGGAATCTTTGAAGAGCAGCAGACCCAAGCGATTCCTGCTCCCAACCCGGTCGTAGCAGAAGCAGCTGAGCCAGACAAGAATAGCGGAATCTTCGAAGAGCCTGAGGACGTCACGCCCAGCGAGAGCACAAAAGCACCAGCGGAGATGCTAGAGAGCGAATACGTCACACTGGAAGTGCCGGTCAAAGGCTATGGCGCTCTGGCAATCACCCGACCTCTCCAGGATCTTGTGTCGTTCTCTTTAGACAACATCCGCAATCTCATGGCAGGAATCAGTCTGACTCCCACGAAAGACATTCGCAATCCAACCTTCGGTCTAGCACTTTCTCCATCTGATGAGATCCGCCTTTCGGATGTGAGCATCGAGTGGGCCAATCCCTTGGACGCCGAATATGGATCGCAATGGCCCAGCGAGGTTCAGCACCTTCCCATGGGTTGGTCGAGGAATACAGCCCCCGCAGAACACCACGAGAGGAGGCTTGAGCTTAAATACCGGTACGCCTACGGCAGAAACAACGTGCTCATGCTCCGCGATCCCGAGACTAGCGCCGAGCACGAAGAGGAGAGACTTCGTGTGGCATTCATGGAGAAGATGATGAAGCGGGCAGACACAGGCATGGTGAGGAAGCAAGCAGGCACGTCGACACACACTCGCAAGCCCATCGCTGCCACCACCAAATCCAAGGATCTGGCGAGGTCAGAAGTGTCTCTGTGACTACAGGCAAAGAGGGCCAGGCTAGAGCAGAAGAGAGCCGAATTCATCGCAAAGGTCGAGGCCGAGAACCCGGAAAAGGCACAGGCAATCAGACAGCATTGGGCAAAGGTTGAGGAAGTCAAGGCCCAGAAGAGAGCGCAGTACCAAAGTCAGGCATAGTGATGGAGTCGGAGGTAGCAGCAGCGCTGAGGCAATTGGGACGGCATGTAGTGGACATGGAGAATTGTACAGTAATATAAGATATTGATCTTTCATCTCCAGACTAGTCCTGCACCACTTCTGCTCTGTCACTCGCGATCACTGTCGTTGGCCGTCAATCGTGGTATCGTGAATTACTGGCTTCTTCTGATGGCAGGAGTTTTACACTGAGCGTTCCTGTTCGGCATCTCAGGTGGCGCGACGGAGGAAAAAACATCATCCATCCTTGGCAATTCGATACCACTTGCTCTAGCATAGCATGTGAAATGTTACGGACCAGCCTTGCGGTATATCCAGGTAGGACGCGTCACCCCACATGCACTTGATATAGAGGAGACGACGTCTCCTGAGAGCATGACGGTATCAAGATCCTGATCCTAGCGATCGATCGAGTGATGATCATGTCGAGCGACAAGACGGCACACGATGGTGCCATTTCGGGCGCGTACCGAGAGCATCTACCCGACCTCAACATACCGCGATACACCACCATGGCCACCCAAGATGCCCATGAGTACGCAGACGAGTTCCTGAACAAAGGACATCAACCTCCGTGGCTATATGCTCTGTATAAGCACTGGCGATCACTGTTCGAGCAACCATACAAGGGAGTGACAAATGATGGTCAGCATCATTTCTCCGTTGCCTCTCCTGAGGACCACGCTGATATGTGGGACAGGCAAAGTGCGACAGGATCTCTTTCAATTACAGGATGAAGGCATACCAATTGAAGACATCACACACGCAGCAGAGCAACTGCTCGCGCAACTAGACGACTCTCAGCTGAAAACAGTCCTCTACCACATCGACTCACCAGAGTGGCGGTCGTGGTCCAACCCAGAGTTTCTCCTCAGCCACAAAGGTCTTCGTCTGGACGAGCTGACACCTACTGTTCGCGATGCCATTCTCAAAATCCTGGAGCTCACACTCTCTCCAGAGGGCTACACCAAAGCTATCTCCGCCATGCGCATCAATGGCTTCCTCGGCGAGCTCGTCCAGTCGCCGAAAGTGATGAACGAGTTCTCGTACAATTTCGTCCTCTTTGGCCGACCGTCCACTACTCGACCATGGGGCTTCTCCTCCTATGGTCACCATCTCTGCCTGAATATCTTCTTGTACCGGACTCAGGTCTTTGTTAGTCCTTGGTTTACTGGTGCCGAGCCGAATGAGATCGATCAAGGTCCATATGCTGGTACGACAATTCTCAATCGGGAAGCTGATCTTGGTCTGAAGCTGATGCAGAGCCTATCGTCCGAGCTGCAGTCAAAAGCCCAGACGTTCAAGCTCCTGCATGATCCTGCTATGCCCCCTGGACGGTGGAATAAGGATGACCAGCGACATCTCTGCGGCGCGTACAGAGACAATCGAATCGTGCCATACGAGGGCATCAAGTATTCGTCCCTTGATCAAAACCAGCAAAGTCTTGTCTCTCGGATCCTAGAAGAGTATCTCCTCTATCTCCCTGCTCGTGCAAGGGAAATCAGGTTGAAGCACATACTCTCCTTTCCCGAGGAGACATACTTCAGCTGGATAGGTGGTTTCGGCGACGAAGATCCCTTCTACTTCCGCATACAGAATCCTGTTGTCATTGTCGAGTTTGATCACCACAGTGGCGTGTTCTTGAACAACCAGGAGCCGAAGAAGTTCCACATCCATACGTTGCTGAGGACGCCGAATGCAGGGGACTATGGTATGGCGATTCGGAGCTTGATACCACCGGTGGAGGATGAATTTGTGTGGGATGGAAAGTAGTTGCCGGAATGGACGATCCAAGTTCATCGACACTTCGTTGAGAAGAGTGAGCGCCGGTCATGCCACTGCTGTCTGGAGCTTGCCGATTGCTGATGACAATATGTCTGCCGTTGGGTCTGCTTCGAATGATTTGAGCTTGGCCTGCGCCATCTCCGTTGTGACCTGACCTTTAGTCTCCGCGAAGGCTGAAGATCGCTTGAAGGAGGGCGAGGCAACGTAGAACTCGTCGATGATGGGGTGAATGAGGACCGTCTGGTTGTGGATCGTGATGGTGCTGTTCGTCGGGACTGTGACCCAATTGTCTGCTTTCCGTTAGCTCAATACGGCCATGCTTGAAGCAAATATCAAACCTCTTTCGAACGTCAGAGGTTCACTTGCCACCAGCACGATGTCTGCGCCCCTATCCCTCCTCTCCATCCTGTAATCACCCGTTCCATTCTCCCCCTCCCCGCCCTTGACCCAGCTCGTCCCACTACTAAAGAACAAACTCGCCGCCTCATCCGTCCTACTCCCCACATACCTACTACAAACCACACTCTTCCCATCCGTCACCGCAAAATTCAACAGACTCGCCTCGACCCTCTCCCCCCTCGCCCTCACCGTCGCTATAAACCCATTCAGCCTCTCAATCGTCCCCGTCAATGCCCTGCGCAGCAACGTATGCCCCACGCCCTTCTCCCCTCTCTGCACCTCCTCATCATCCACATCCAGCCCCAATCCCTCCAACGTATCTAAAAACAACGCAAAACACCACTCGCTATCCGTGCTCCCCTTGACCATATTAAACCACTTATCCCTCACATTACCCACCAACAACCTCTTCACCCCTGCCCCCCACCCTCCTACCCCGCCGTTATGCATCCACATCACAGTCCCCCTCACGAAAGGATGGCAATTACTCTCCGCCAACGCCCCCTCTGTACTCGCTCGCACATGCGCGAACACCAAAGGCGAGACAGTCTTGCTGGCCAGCCGGGTGAGATTGGCGCAGTTCCAGGCCGGGATTGTCGAGGTGAAGATGCAGGGTTGGGGGCCGAGGAGGGGAAGGAGAGAGCGAGGTGTGTAGTAGCCTACGCCGAAGCCGTCGCCGTTGTGCGGGCGGCGGGTGTCGAGGCGCAGGCGGGAGTCGTAGGATTGGGTGAGGATGGAGTGGCGGGGGGAGAGGATTAGGGTCGAGAGGAGGTGGGGTTGGGGGGAGGTGAAGACCTGGTGGTGTGAGCTCGATGAGCCGGGAGGAAGGGAGAGGGGGGTGGGATGGAGAGAGGGGAGGGAGATACCAGGAAGCGACACATTGTGTGGGTCGGTGGGTGTGGTGGTGGTTGGCGGTGGGGATGGTGCTGTAGCTGCTTGAGCTTGTTATGTGCTGTTTCTAGGCTTCATGGCGGAGGTCGCGGATATGTGATGCCGGAGGTCCACTTGAATGCTCAAGTAGTAGGTTGCTTGGTCGTTTGATTCATTTCATTTATGCCAGCGCACTGTCCAAACACAACAGTGTCGTGCTACTATTCAACAATGGCGTCAGGTCGGCAAGCGGAGCCGCGGCGTGTCTTGAGCGTCTAGCGCGGCTCTCTCAAACAAACACTATTCATCGTTGCTTGACCTCGTGCATCGAGCTGACATGTTATATCACGCAGCTCATCGCCAGTAGCACACGTGTCGAATTACGCGGCCCTTCTTGATCCTGTTCTGTAAGTGTGGCGAGTCCGCGTTGATGCCTCGTTTGGGATAAGCGCGATCAGCCTCAGGCACAAGGCACATGCTGCCAGCTATCTCCTAGATGTCGCGCACTTTGCAAATTCTCTTCTCCTCTCATAAACACCAAGAAACACATCAATACGTGGTTTCACGATCATGCAGGATCCATTTCAGGACGATCCGAACTCTGATGCACCACCAAGCAGCGCCAGCTCCGAAGAGAAGCTGGATTTCCTTCGCAGTCGCCTATGGCCCAAAAAGAAACCCCAGGACGTGGAGATGAAGGACAGCAATAGCTTCGAGTGCGAAGACGCGACCATGGCCGATGCGGAGGACCCCGCTCCCCCCAAGACGGGCATCCTGGACCTCCCTAATCATCTTATAGAGGACATCTTCGTCATGGCTGGGTTGCCTACTGACGTTAGGATCAACATCAACTACGGCAGAAAGCCACCGGTCAAGTCAGGGGCGGATATGGAGGAGTGGTGGTTTGGGAATGACAAGGATGATGAAAGGGCCTATGAGGCAAAATTGGTAAGAAGCATCATCACCACCTGCAAGCGTTTTTATTCCGTCGCCGTGCCGCACATTTATCGCGAGAATCACATCGTCATCCACTGGAGGAACGGACACACACTTGCTGGACTGGCTCAACTCTCTAACCTGGCTTTATCGAACTTGAGGAAGGTCCTGATCGTGCTCAGCGCCAGCGCCCCGGTCATTGATAACAGGGGTGCCGTTGGTGGTCCGGATATCGAACTTCACAAGGTCGACGAGCCATTGTCGCTCAAGTCTCCCCACTACAAGGAACTCTCGGCCCAATGGGAAAGTATCGCCGCTCGCCTCCAGGTCTGGTTGTCACCAGATATGGTCTGGTTCGACTTTGTCTGTGATTGCGCTGACCTGGAAACTGCCATGGAAGTTGTCGAACCTTTACTTCTCATGCCTACATTACGTCATGCCTTCATACGCCTCTCACGTGTTCAGATTCCAGAAATGCAGAAGCTCGCACGCCAGGTCGCTCTGAGGGCTGTGCGTAGGACTCATGACCTTTACGGTGACCCTTTCCCGTTCCTCAGTCTTCCTCAGGAGCTACGTCAATTGGTCCTCGATCACACAGATCTTGTCACACCTCGCAGGGAAGTCGAATGGAATCCTACGGAGAAATTTCACGTCCGCAACTTGCGCGAAACTGTGTGCGACCTCTGCCAATGCTTCGAATGTCCCGGCGGCGTTCACCCCTGGACCATGCACTGGTTCATGTGGGGTGTTGAAGGTCGTCGCGCACGTACATTCTGCAATCGTTTCTGCTCTGCGTTCGAGGCTACCGGCGGAAACTTCCTATCGCAACTCGCCCAAACTTGTCTGTGCTGGCGCAACCCTCAGTACCTCTTCCTCGTCAGCAAAGAATTCACCATCGATGCTCGCACCACCTTCTATCGCCGCAACCGCTTCATGATCAAGCCTGCCGGTGATCAGATGCTGCCTGCTGAACCATGCATGGGCCGCACAGAAATCTCCCGCTTCCTCGGCGAGCAGGTTCCCGTTTCGGCTCTGCACGCCCTCAAGCGCCTCGACATCGTCTATCCGTTCTTCGAGGACCACGCATATTTCACCCGCACCACCGCAGTAGCCAACCAGGATCTGTGCTTGACACTCGCCGCCGTAGCGCCTTACTTGAACATTCCCAACCTCACTGTCACCATCCACATGGCGGACTACACTACCTACCGCGACAGTGACAAGGATATCTGGGAGTATGCCGCAACCCCTGTTCATCTGCCGCCCGTCATCATGTACTACCAGAAAAACACGATCAAATGCTGGAAGGTCCTCGCCGAGCTGGGACTGAGGAAGTTCTTCGTCGTTCTATACAGGCCCTGGAACTGGGAGAACGCAATCGAGGCCGACGATCACCACTGGTACACCCTAGTCACGAACGATGTATTCTCTAAGGTCGCATCAAGGTCCGTGATGGCTGCGATGGAGAAGGAAGTCATGGGTCCGGAGTACGACAGCGAGAAGATGGGCAAGAACATGTTGGAGAAGCCAATGTGGATGATCAGGATCGAACATCTGAGTCCGTACTAGTTGGAGGCCTGCAACGGCGGAGACGTAAGCAGTTGGCTGCGTGAGAGGAGCGATATGGACAGGACACAAGGGGTTGGTCCACAGTGTAACATACCCAGAGCATCTTAACCTCAAAAGCGTTTGTTTTCGACATGTACACTACCGCCAGCAGTAGACAGACACAATCTACCATGCCCCTCACTCCCCTTCCCCTCCTTTCCTCTCCTTTTCCCTCCTGTCCCCACCGCCTTACCTCGCATGCTCTTCTACCTCAATCAAATATCCCCCCCCTCTCCCGCACATCCCACTCCACATGCAGCCTCTCCCTCACCTCCCTCGGCACCTCCGGGCAATCATCATCCCCTTAAACATCAGCAAGAACGACCCCATAACAAAATAGGCCGCCTGCGTCAAGTGGAGCGGACCACCCCTCCTCCCCCTGAGACACTCGCCTCGTCCGAAGAGGAAGACGGCGTCGTTGCACTTGGACATCATGTTCGAGATGGGCAAGGCAGTCAGCGCGATGATAACCACCACGGCCCCACGGAGAATGATCTCAAAGACAGGATCTGGGGGCAAGAAGGTGGTGTCGGGGTTGAACAATGAGGGTTCTCTACAAGTGAGCATTCTGAGGCATTTAGATAGGAAGTGCAACTCTGATAACGCTAGAAATGGTTGCGATACTAAAACAGTACTTGAAAGGACAATATGAAAGAGGACACAGAATCAAGGGAATAAACAATGCTACTTTCCTGGAGACGTCCTCGTCGGGCTACCACTGCTGCTGGATCCACTGCCTGACGAAGGGGAGCTGCTCGCCGTTGATGGAGCTCCTTTGGATGGACTTTTCATACTGCCTTTCGTGAGTTTCTGTCGTTCCTTTTCAGCCTGCTGCAGCGGTTTCGATGCGGCTTTCTGGTTCGATGGTGGTATTCCAGTCGAAGGAGGCAGGGTGTTCGCCGATTTGGGTTTTGATGGTGCGGCTGGCGGGTTCGGCTGTGCTGAAGGAGGACCACTTTGAGACGGAGGGTTCTGCGAAGCTTGAGATCCTTCCGAAGACGACGGGCGGGCGGAGGATGAATTTCCAGCTATGGCAGATGAATCATCTGCTGGTGGCTTGGACCCGGGGGTGTTGGACCTCGGAGGGGGGGTTGAGGGATCGGGCATTCGTGATGGGCCAGCTGTCGGACCTCCTGGACTTGGTGACTTCTGCAAACCGGCCTTGTCCGCCGACGATAAGTTCTTATAGGCACGTCTCTGTTCCATCAAGGAAGGTAGCCAGGACCCGTTGGAAGCTAGAGCACCCTGTTTTGCAGTCTTGAGTGTCAAGACTCGTAGTTCGGCGGCCATTGCCTCGCAGCCCTTCGTATCGCCAGGCTTAGGAGCTATTTCTTTGTCATGTACTTGCGCTCTGGACGAACAGGCATTTCTTTCATATGATTTTGGCTGCGTTGCCAGTGTGAACCCAAAGGTAGCTATGACGGATCCAGTGGGATACTGCGTTGCCTGAGCAGCATTGACTCTGCCCGCGGATTCCCAGTTGTACCATGCCCCGTCCTCGGCATGAAGGGTCGAGCGCTCTCTATATCTCAATATGTTCTCGGCCTTTGACTGCCAGAGAGGTGCACTATCCTGATTCTCGATGATGTAGTCTTTGCGTCCTTGTACGATTTCACCATGAACCCCCGCAACAGCCTCGAGAATCGATGTGTAGTATGGAGGCATCCAGATTTAGATCATTCCGGTGAAGGCAATGTTTCATGTTTCGATTCCAATCACTGACTTGGTGTGGGAAAGCTTCATTGGATGGTTTTGTTGATAGAGGTTCGCGACAAGGAAGGGTGCCACGTGTGCGGCGCGGTCGGAGACGTGCCTCGCCGCTGTGTGTCCACCACACTTATGTACTTCTCACTTTTCAAAATGTTCACTGTCCACGACAATGACAAACGTGTCTTTGTGCTCTGTGCAAGATGGTCGCCACCCGAAGGCGTGCGACCTTTTTCGACCTACCTGGAGACGTCCGGTTGAAGGTCTACAGACATGCTCTTCCAGCCCCTTCGGTCTACACACTCGATTTTCCTGTTCGGCGCACCCCTTTTGATCGTATTCCTTCCGAGTACAGACGGTTTGGATCAGAGCCATGGCCGGTCACCAATCTATTGAAAGTCAGCTATCTGATCTACTGCGAGGTGACCCGATTGAATCGAGAGAATGGCGAGATGAGAATCTACTCATGGTCGAAGCGCGTCCTTTCTTCCCTGAGCTCAATGGTCCAGGGCCACGGGCCGCCTTATCTTGTGGCTGGCGGTGGTTCTGCCAATGCTGGGAGCCGCCTCGCCCTCTGCAAGGCATCATCACTGAATGCTTTTTGAGACCAGCAGAAGACATTCTACGGGAAGAATCGCTCCGTGATCAAACCAAAAGGCGATCTATACGCAACAGTTGAAGCTCGTCAGCCGCAACGTTCGGAGCTCTCACTTTTCCTTCGTCTGGTGCCGGAATCAGTTGATCTTCTGCCATCTGGAAGAGCTAATGTGTTGGATGAACTGCTTGACAGGAAGGGATCTCAGCTGTCATCGGTTGTCGTCGGTCGAAGCCTGCGCCACAGATCTGGATGGCCGATCTGTCTGCCGTTTCCTCCAGCCACACCTTGACGCCATTGGCGCTCGTACGTGGCGGTGCAGAACCACAATTTCTCCTCGCGCGTCATATCGTCTCAAAAAGCAGGGAAGACTGTGGTAGATCACATAAATTCAGGGAGCACCCATGTGCCCAAAGAAAAGGTAGGTCATCGCCAGTCTATCTGTCTTTTGTGACCAGTGGTATCACAAGCAGCACTTATACTCATTTGGTTGGCCGTCGCGCATTCCTTGCCAAACATTACTGTCCGCACGGTGCTTGTTTCATCAACCGCTAGACAACACTGTTATCGGCGCGAGCTATTCTTGATTCTGGCCAAGTCAGCACATTAATACCCTCACCATCCGACTACACCAGCACTTCACACACCACCCAAGACACAACCACACCACACCTCCACAATGGCCGGCGTCCTCGTCAAGATGGCCGCCAAAAAGGTCATGGGCAAGCAAATGAAGCAATACCAAGACAAGAAAGTCGGCGGCACAACCGTAAGCACCTTTCCCCTCCCCATCTCATCGGTCCCAACTAATCCCCTCCCCTCAGGATCCCTACTTCACCAAAGTCATCGATCCCCGAACCGGCAAAGAAAAGAAAATGAAGAAACAAATCCCCGACTACATCCCGGACAACGACGCCCTCATCCTCGCCAAAATGCGCAACCGCTCCTACAAACTCGACATGTGCCTCTTCGAAATCGCCGGCATCCGCTTCGGCTGGTCCTCCGTCATCGGCCTCGTCCCTGCCTTTGGCGACGCAGCGGACGCTGCCCTGGCCCTCCTCCTAGTCTGGCGGTGCAGCCGGGTCGAGTGTGGCCTAGGTGGCACCGCGCTATTCACCATGCTGCTCAACGTCCTGCTCGATTTCGTGGTGGGACTGGTGCCGTTCATCGGTGATTTGGCGGATGCGGCGTTCAAGGCCAACACGAAAAACGTGCGGGTGTTGGAGAAGAGGTTGGATGAGGTGTATAAGCCTAAGGGGCTGAAGGCCAAGGACGCGGAGAGGCAGAAGAAGGTGAGGGAGGAGAGGAGGAGGTCGGGTATGCCGTATGTGGAGGAGTATGAGAATCCGCCTGCTACGGTGGTGGAGGATTTCAGTGATGATGAGAAGGATGAGAGGAGGAGGTTTGTCGAGGAGGGTAGGGCAGCGGATCGAGGGGAGCAGGCTGCTGAGAGGGTGAGTAGGCCGCAGAGGGCGTATGACGGGGAGGCTCAGCCGAAGAGGGGAAATTGGTACAATGGTGTTGGTGGTGGAGATGGGGCTGTGGATGAGGAAAGGGGTGAGGCGGCGCCGGTCAAGCCAACAAGGAAGCCTTCGAACAGGGTGTAGAGTGAGGCGGTGGAGGATCGGGAGGGAAGAGGGATGGTGGTGATGACTTTCAGCGTTCCAGCGATGGGAGGACGGGTTGCCTCACAGACACGACTAGACGACTATGACCTTGTAATACATCAATCAGTCCTTGAAACCTTCGAGTATCCCATCGTGTTTGCTTCAGAAACCCTCCTACACTGCCATGACCATGTCTAGGTCCAAGGTCTCGAAGCATGTTGTCGCGCAATAGCACGCCCAAGCGTCTCCCTTGCAGGACCACCGGACAGAAGAGGTCTTTGACAGGGCTTCGGTATAGGTAGAGCATCACTTCATACGAGCCTGCCTGGCAGCAGACGGCGAATCTGAGACGTTGCATTCGTCAATCATGCTATTAGGTATATGAGTGTATCTAGTTCAGGCCGTAACGTCGCGAATCGTAAGCCGTGATGATCTGAGCCACATGGTGTCTTGCGTAGTGAATCATAAACGTCATACAAAGGGTCTCGGCGTCTCCAACGGATGGCCTGCCAGGAGATGAGTGTTCTGAAAATGAGGCTGGACTAGTTCACATCTCCAGTAGCTGCCGCCATCCTGGGCGTCTGATCTGTTTCCACAGTCGCAGATCCAGCGAAGATGACCTCAGGAAAGTGCCATGCCGTAAATTCTCAACAACAATACATTCTTTGCCTTTGCTGGTGCAAAGCGTGATAAATCGAAGCATGTCGAGTTGCTGCATGCGTAGACGTAAGCGTTTCGGCTCGATTTCGATGATCAAGATCCGTAGAGCAGGAAGATCATTCCTTTCCAGTAACGTCCGCAGTCCATCCATGTGACGGGTAGAGCATTGCAAATTCATGAGCCGGATTTCCTTCAAGCCCTGTGGCAATTTGATCCCTGGTATTCCAATTCTGCGCACCGTGAGCCTTTTCAGGAAGGCACACAGCACCGGCACTGGAGAGTCCGACAGAAAGTTCTGTGGCCAAGCCATGAGGAAACTGACCCAGCGTGCGCTCCTATCATGTAGTATGCGGTGTCCGCCACGCCGTCGATGCTCACCAAGGCTTTCGGAGAAATCCAACCATCTGAGCCGAGGGCCGAGTAGAGTAAGCAGCAGGCCAAGATAGCCGTCGTCAAACGTGGGACCTTCGAGAGATGGCAGAAGATGCGACTCGTGGGGGCCCAATCGTTCTTGGAGCGATCGCACATGAGTCCTGACTGCACACACGAATGCTTCGGAGGATCCGGGGGTGGCCTCTGGTGCATTTTTGCAGGATTTGTGGTATTCCGAGCGAGGCAGCTCTTCCATGGCATGATTGTGTGATCGGCAAGCAGGAAGATAGTCTCCGTAGGTAAGTCTAGAATGGAAGTCGCCATGTTCAAAGAAGATGTAATTGATCATGAAGAACGAAGTAACTCGCAACCCACTTACCGCTGCGATCCCCTTCTCCTGGATCACATATCATTCTAGGAAGGGAAGTGGTCACAATGTAGTGGGAGACGAGAGCAATCATTGAAGGTAGTACAAGCATTAGGTAAGCAAATCCGCGGCTCAGATGCTGCTCCATGATTGGCTCCCAAAAACAGCTTTGGAGGTTTGACAAAAAGTTGAGCAGTTTGCACGCGATCTCGAATCGCAGATCATTCAGACATCATGCTGTGCGCTAGTGAGTGGCACGTCTATGAATCGCAATCCTTAACAATCTGACTCTGTATAGTCTCTGGTGAAGCTCCGCAGCACCCTGTCGCTTCGCGCAAGAGTGGTGAGTCCAGCTTGGAAGCTAGCCAATGCGCCGACTGACAATGGCAGGCAATGTGTATGAGAAGCGCCTGATCGAGCAGTATATTCGCGAGAACGGCACAGACCCAGTCAATGGCGAAGAGTTGACTACAGACGATCTGCTGGACCTACAACAACCACGGACTGTTAAGCCCCGCCCACCTACACAGACCTCGATCCCCGCCCTGCTCGCTACTTTCCAGAACGAGTGGGATGCGCTGATCTTGGAGACTTATCAGCTCAAGCAGCAGCTAGCAGAGACACGGCAGGAGCTCAGTACTGCTTTGTACTACAACGATGCCGCAGAGAAGGTCATTGCGCGACTACAGAAGGAGAGGGACGCTGCAAGAGATGCCTTGTCAAGAGTCACGGTCTCGTCTTCCACCAATGGCGTGAATGGTGATGCCATGCAAGTCGATGGACCGGCACTTTCCGACGCAGTGATATCGAGGATCGAACAGACACAACAGCAGTATGATGAACATGTCCTTTCGAGTCAGAGTAAGACTGACTTCCTACAGGCTCTCCTCCACGCGACGAAAACGACCTGTACCACAAGATTGGGCGACACCAGAGAATCTTCAAGGATTCGCCGCTGCAGAATCGTCTACGTCGGTCGCTCCGCCTCCGTCGTTCATTGCTGTGGATGAGACCGGCGATCTGGCACTGGTTGGCGGCGCCGATAGCTCCGTGACAGTACAGTCAATCTCCCAAGGCCAGTCAGAGTATACCTTCAAGGTCTCCGGCGGCGGCGTTGTCGCTGGCACATGGTGGGGCTCAAGGGCTGTCATCGGTACATCCAGTGGCGACATCAGGATCTTCGAGCAGGACAAGGCAGTTGGCAAGCTATCAAAGCATGCAGGACCGGTCACTGCTTTGGCTCTGCATCCGTGCGGAGATATTCTCGCATCCATCGGAGCGGACAAGAGTTTTGTCCTTTACGACTTGCAGACTCTGGTTCCTCTGACTCAGCAATACGTTGGCAAAGGTAAGGGCACAGATTGTCTTGATGGTGAGCAGACACTAATGCCGGTCAGAACTTTCTTCCGCCGCGTTCCATCCGGATGGGCACCTCTTCGCGATCGGCACTGCTCAGGGCGAGATCAAATTGTTCGACGTCAAGACACTGGAGAATATCCATACATTCACCTCATCCACTTCGTCAGCGGTCATCTCCATTGCATTCTCCGAGAATGGTACCTGGCTAGCCACTGTCAATGACAACTCGACCAGCGTCACAGTCTGGGATCTGCGCAAGACGGCCGAGCTCAAGACGGTCGACATTGGTGCTCCACTCAAGCAGGCTGCATGGGACTACACCGGTCAATATCTTGCTGTCGCTGGTCCATCCTGCATCGCTGTGCAACACTATGCCAAATCCAGCAAATCTTGGTCAGAGCCATTGCGAAAGGCAGCAGATGCCGCGGTCATTGGGTGGGGTTCCAAAGCACAGAGCTTGGTTACGGCAGGAACAAAGGGTGGCGTAGTTGTATTCTCGTCAAGCTAAGGAAGGTGGCACGGAGGACTACTTAGATAGGCAGCATTAGCAGGCGTTCACAGGCCAAGGATACCTGACACGCGCAAGAGCGTGACTCGATGGCATAAGCGATACGTAGCACAGGAAAAGTCGATAATTTCCAGCGTGGCCACTCATTCTTCAACATTCTTTTGTCATGCACACAATGGGCGAGAAAAATCCAGGCCTGATCGTCCTAAATCCGATCCGTTGTTGACGATTTGCCCTGGACGTCACACTTCGACCACGACGCTGTCCGCCGGCGCTGATCGCCGACGGCGATTTCATTCTTTTCTCTTACATTCAACACGACGACTACCAAACGACTTTTACTCGATCCATGTACTGTGCTGCTATTGCGGTGATAAGGTGCTGAGCACCATGGCAAGTGGCGCCGATCAACCTCAGTATTCGCCATCGACTTACCCGACAACACACGGCGTGAAGGTGAGAATAATCTCATAACGACAACGATCACGGGCGGTGAAAATGGCTGACTTTGACTTTCCTCCACAGCGTTCACATGCCACTATGGAAGTATCACACCGTTCTTCCATTTCACCCCTCTTCGAACCTCTAGATGACCCCCCTCCACCCAACCGATCACATTTAGTTCTGCCGCCACTGGTTCCGACGATACGGAGCCCGGCGCAGAATATGGCTCCACCGAATCAACGCCGTGGTCTCGACTATCGCAGACCAGTGATTAGTGGGGTCGATCAGTCAAGAGGAGGTGAAGTGGTAGATCTCACAAACAGTGACGAGGAGGATGAAGGGGTTGAAGATGAGGACGGGCTTGAATGGCATGTTACTGCACAAGCGAGGCAGAGACCACGCACTTCAGCGCACCCTGTCATCGACCTGTCGGCAGATTCGAGTCCGGTCGAGCACACAGACAGAACGAGAAGGACACCAGAGCACGCACGGCGAACGCCCTACCTGGAAGAAAGAAGACCACCGAGCTTGTTAAGAGAGGGGAGCTCAGACGTCATGTTCATGCAGATCCGGCAGAGACAGGATGACAGAAGAGCACGAGAACAACGGGAGGAACGAAACCAGGATCATGGCTCGCCCTCACCAGCTCGACGCATACCTCAACGCATACGTCGCTCCCTTTTCGACTCGGACGCAGAAGCAGAAGCGGATGAGCCTATCGATCTCACGGACGACGACGATGTCATTTTCGTGTCCGCGACACGCAACACAACTCTGCCAGATCAACAGGAACTCTCTGCGCTAGCGCAGGCACGAAGAGCGGCACACAGAGCGGAAATGGCCAGACGAACGGAACAAGCCAGGCGGACGAGGAATCACGTTGAGAGAGTGCAGATGCTTCTCAACGGAGACGGCAGCAATCAACCAAACCCACATCCCACAGACTACCTCCGAAGACACATCTATCCGGCTGTTGCAGCCACGTTCGGCGCTGTAACGGCATATCTACCCCGAGGAGGCAGCAACCCCTCCAGGACGGTGACGCAGGGCTTTGTCCCCCCGGGCATGATGGACTACAACGCCGCAGCCTTTGACATTGGTCTCAACGACCCACCAAGAGCGCAAGCACAGCCCTTCGTAGTCCCGCCACCCAAGAAGGCAGCGGACGGCTTTACTAGAAGTCCAGCCGAAGACGAAGTGGTAGTGTGCCCCAACTGCGGCGACGAGCTGGCATTGGGCAACACAGACGAGAAGAGAAGCGTATGGGTGGTCAAGGGGTGCGGACACGTAAGCTCATCATATCTCCCATTCTTGCAGGAGTGGCAGCTAACAAGTCAGGTCTATTGCGGGCACTGTATCCTCAACCGTGTCCCAACCAAGAAGTCCTCGGGAAAGGGCAAGCAGAGGGAGACGGGCACGCCGCAGCCGCAGGTGAAACCTTTCAAGAGCTGTGTGGTCACAGGCTGCGGGTCGAAGATGGGCGCCAAGAATACGGTCATACAGCTTTTCTTGTAGTGACGGGAGAGAACGCTGGGGTTGTGTACAGGGTTTGCAAAGCATTGGTTTAGCATAGCGAGGGGGATCTATCACGGCTGGGAGGTACATGGCAGTATGAGTAGCGCTCATGGTGTAATGAATGGGCTCCGAGAGCTCTTGTTGATGCTGATCATGGTATGGTTCTGTTGTGACCCCGGGGTTCGCCACTTCTTGCCACCTCTTGCTACCGCACAATGCCATCGGAATGCAGACTCCGCGCCTGGTGCTCTGCAGTAGCGAGTCGTCGCCATGTCGCGTCTGCACCGCTCGAGGAACACTAAGCACCACTCGAGGAACACTAAGGAGGTACAATCATGATTTCGTAAGTCTATACTCCTCCCCCTCAGAATCCCACCCTCCCTCCCCTCGCACCTTTCCCTATTCTGCAAACAACGCCTCCTTAAAAATCTGCACAAACCTCCACACATCCTCAAAAGTATTATACAACGGCGTCGGCGCCACCCTGATACACCCTGGCTTCCGCTTATCACACACCACCCCATTCGCCTCGATCGCAGCCGATACCTGCTCCATCTTGTCTTCGCGGAGGAGGACGCTGAGCTGGGCCCCGCGCTCGAGGGGGGAGGAGGGGGTTATGATTTTGAAGAGCTTTTCCTTCGACTCTTGGGCACCTGAGAGGTTGGAGGAACTGGGGGAGGAGGAACTGGGGGCGAGGATGGAGAGGAGGAGGTGTTCCGCGTAGGCTGTCAGGAGGAGAGAGCGGGAGCGGAGGGCGCTCATGCTGGTTTGTGAGAAGACGGAGAGAGAGGAGAGGTGGCATGTTAGGTCTACCGCGGAGGGGTTGGAGAGTTGGTACCCTTGGGCGCCGGGTGTGGGGACAAAGTCTGGGGGTGTCAGTCTGGGCCACGGGACAAAGGAGGTCGAGGGGGGAGGGGACGGGGAAAGGACGTACTGTTGTCCATCTTGAAGCGGACGGATTTGTCGCCGCCGTACCAGCCCTTGAGGCCGCAGTTGCGGTCGTTGTCGCCGTGTTTCGAGTGGATGAACGCACCGGCGATCGCGCCTGCGCCTGAGTTCATGTATTTGTAGGTGCACCAGCAGGCGAAGTCGACGTCCCAGTCATGGAGTCTGAGTCCGACGTTGCCGGCTGCGTGGGCTAGATCCCAGCCGATGGTGATGCCGCGTTTGTGGGCGTGGGCGGTGATGGTGGGAATGTCGAGTAATTGGCCAGTATAGTATTGGATGCCTGGGAGAAGGATGAGGGCGAGTTCGTCTGCGTTGTCGTCGATGATATTGAGGAGGCGGGAGGTGGAGATGACGTAGGAGCCTTCGTCAGGTTCTACGAGGACCATGGCTTCTTTCGCTGAGCGGTTGTGGTGCTCGATGTGTGATTCGATGGCGTACTACAGGTGCGTCAGTGTCTGTAACCGCCAAATTGTTCTCGAAGTCATACAAAGTCACTCGGGAATGGTCGCCACTCTGACAAGATCTTGAACTTCTTCTCCGTTGGTCGATAGAACCTTGCCATCATGAGATGCAGATTGACAGTCAATGTGTTCATGATCACAATCTCCTCTGGGCTTGCGCCAAAGATATCGGCGCTCTTCTTCGCACATTCCGCTGCCAGATCCTGGTATGGCACGAGTGGCGAATCTTGCATGTGCTTGAAATGGCCATTCACGGCTATCGATCCCCATGTCTTTACATACGAATCCAAGTACTTTTGTGTCCGCTTCGGTGGAAGACCGAGCGAGTTGCCGCAGAAGTAGATGACCGAGTCCTCGGACGACTCTGGCATCGCCGAAGTCGCCTCATTTTCCTCCAGCGTTGTACGCTTGAGCTGTGCCTTTGTGGGTATCATAAACTCGTCGCGGAAGTGCTTGATCTCGTCTCGCTGGTCCAGTTGCTCTGCAAATTCAAGGGAATCCGCTTCCGATGGAAAGGACGGCTTCTCGCCCCTTCGGAGCTGCTCGATAGCTTGTTGGACGTTCATCTGTGCTAGTCTGAGGTTCATGATGTGTTTTTGTGGAGTGAAGAACGGTGAGAGATGAAAAGAACAGCTTGACATTAATATCAGGCCTCTTGTACCTCCTTCCTGATATATTCATGCATGTCGGGTATCCGCGGCGTCGGAAGGGATCAAGGTCAAAACTTCAACATCCGTCGGAGGCATCCGAGGCTCCGAAGCACTTGAACGAGACATCCGACAGCCTTGACGCGTTTTTGACATTGTGATCATGCGGTCGGACCTCAAAATGAACAGTAGTATGTAAAGATAGGTAGGCCTCTCCGGTCTTCCCCTAGCCTGTGTTCTTCTTTGTCCGTTTCCACTCCTGCCCTCACATCAGACTTCCTTCGCGTTGCATGATGAGCCCACACAAGATCTCGACAGTATCGTCTCTGCTGGATGTGACAGCATACAGCATCTCTCAGAACGGTTTCCTTCCGGGCGACGCTCCTCTTTGGTCGCTGCCAAACTCGTACTATCATCCATGGGAGTTCCTGATAGGCAGCTTGCCTGAGCATCTCGAGAGAAAGACCTTGCGGATTGCCATCGACAATCTCGTAGTCCTGTCGACAGATGGTCTAGATGCAGAGCCAGAATGGCAGCGTGCATATCTCATTCTGACCATGCTTGCTCAAGGATATATCTGGCAAGGTCCTCAGCCCAGTGAGGTAAGATCAAGCCTGCGAATTGATCGTCCCACCAACTGACCGTGTCCAGCACCTGCCACCTGCAATATCGATACCACTTCTGGCCGTCTCATCACATCTCTCTGTCCTGCCTGTCGCCACATATGCTGCCCTTAACCTGTGGAACTGGACGCCCACCTCGGCCCACGGCGACATCTGCAACCCGGACAATCTGGTTGCGCTACACACATTCACCGGGACCGATGACGAGTCGTGGTTCTACGTCGTTTCAAACGCCATGGAGGCACGAGCCGCTCCTGTTCTTGCTGCCATGCTTCTTGCCATGCAAGCCGTCGAGCAAAATAACGCCGATAGGGTGATCGAGAGCCTCGATTTCCTGGCAAAGAGCTTGGTCGAGATAGGAGAACTGATTGACCGTATGCACGAGCGATGCGACCCTATGGTCTTCTACCATCAGATCAGACCATACCTCGCAGGAAGCAAGAATATGCAGGCTGCCGGACTGCCAGATGGGGTCTTCTTCGACGAAGGCGAGGGCAGAGGCAAGTGGAGACGTTACAGAGGTGGTAGTAACGGCCAGAGCTCGTTCATCCAGTTCTTCAACGCTGTACTTGGTGTCGTGCATGAAAAGACAGAGGACTTCCATCAGGAGATGAGACAATACATGCCTGGACCTCATGCCAGATTTCTCGACGAAGTCTGTGAGGTTGCCAATGTTCGGGAGTACGTCGAAAGCCGACCCAGGGATGTGGAGCTTACGCTTGCTTTTAATGATGCAATTGCGAGTCTCACTGTGTTCCGGAACAAGCACCTCAACTTGGTGTCGAGATACATAATACTACCCAGCAGACAGCCGAAGCCGGTCGGCAAATCAGCCAGACAGGACCTGGCCACAGCCTGCTCTACGATCGTCAATGGCCAAGAGCTCGTCGGAACCGGAGGTACTAAGCTGCTTCCTTTCCTGAAGCAAACGAGGGATGATACAGCAGCAACATCGGTGTCGTAGCTATAACCAAGTAGAAAGATTCGAGTCGTACCAAGTGCTGGCTGCGATCTCTAGAATACATTGTTCCGCTTCTCAAGTCATGTCTCCATTCAAAAGCGTAGCTGCACCATCATCAATCGAGAAGAACGAATCCTCGAAAGCGAAGTCGAAGTTCGGTCCTGTTGGTCTCAGAAAGTCTTGTAAGGTCTGGTCATCTTCGGCGCTCCAGGGAAATGATAGCGGGTTCATAGGTATTGTTTGCTGGTTTGGCAGCGCAGTAGCTGATTGATCGAGCTCAAAGGCTGTATCCGCTACTACCGTCGGCTCTCTGCTGTCAGCAACGGCTGGACTAGCGGTTTGTGTGGTGAAAGTCAACCCGAAAAGCTCGGATGACGCTTGCTTCAGTTTTTGCCTGAAGTCCGGCTCTCGCTTGCGGATATAGCTGCCGGTCACATCAACAAGTGTCTCCACGATGCTGGAATATTGGCGTGCGTGCGGGTCAACCTTGCCAAAGTGTCGGAGGCACTGTATCGATGTTTCGGCTGGCTCTTCTAGGACAAGACCGTGACGACCCAGCATGCCCAATCCTAGAGTGAGGGAGGATGCAAAAAGCCAGGAACTGTTCTTGTTGGTCAAAAATATCGATGGTGAGGGAACGGAGATACCTACACCACACCTGGTGCGAGAGAAGGAACTTTCTCCGCGCTGATGAGATCCTGGATAATATTGACGAGCGTAATAGCAGCATCGATGGCTCCATCTGCGAATTTCTTCTTGTTCCGCTCTTCGAGCTGGGTAGTCGGTGCTCTCGCCTGTGACGTGCCCAGAGAATCGTAAACGTCGTAGATTAAGAATGGCCGGGCAAGAAGAGTGATACTGTACAGATATGTGCTCACTACTTGCAACGCACCGGTGGATGCTCCTTCTACAATCGTTGTAGGCCTCTCTGCTCCGAGTAGCTCCATGAGTGGTTCTAGCCACGTCGATGCCCATGCTTTCAATTGATTGGAAACGAAGTGGGCTACTTTGACAGAAATATGTTTCCTGCTGTAGACTTGGACAACGACTTGCTCCAGAATGTCGGAAAGCAACAAATTAGCTTCAAGCAGATTTACGGATAGCCCGTCTGTCTTAGCGCCTGCTCTGCGATGGGTGTCGTCAGCATCCGATATGCCAGGTGGGCGGCCCAAGAGACAGCTGATGAACAGGTCAAAAACTCGCAAACTTCTCCAGATACGATTTCTGGGATTGTTAGTCAAGGTCACGTTCTCTACAGCGCACATGCCGTAGGGCCTTTGTAGGCAGCTCAAAAGAAGCATTGACTTCTGCGCGGTGCAGTCCTATTGCATATGCCGATCGAGCTGCCAGTGCTGGAAGAACTCAGTTGCCGAGCACATGATAGTCGGAAATCGACTCACAAAAGAAGAGGTAAGCCGCATTCGGCTTGAATGCTCGAAGCATGTACAGGGCCATCAGAGTGTGACCCTGCACTACTTGTATGCTCATGTTCTCGCAAAAGTCATTCTGTATGATGGCTCTGGAATGGTCGAACCAGACCATAGCTCTCTCATCTGCGGCCTCCTGTGCACCGATTGCAAGAACGAGATAGAATACGGCCGAGGTAAGGTCCTTCAAATCATGTGCACCTGCAGACCAGACGTCCATTTCAGAGCTTATCAGAGACGGATCGAATATATCTACCATGCCACTCGAGGCATTACGATACTGAGACAACAAGAGAGAGGCTGTTGTGAGATCAACCTCTGGAAGGGACGATGCCGATCTCACATTGTTCGGCCTTCCAAGCTCATCCGTTGTCTGAGCCTGACAAAACTTTCCAAAGCGACCATGAGGGTCGATATCTGTGGTTATGAACTGTCGAATTGCGCGCAGGAAGGACAGAGGAGCGCAATCTCCGATGAAGACGGCTTTGCCATCGGCATCTCGAAGCAATTGCCCTGTATGGGGTACTGCCGTCTCGTTTCCGGAATGACTTGCAATGTCGTTGCTGGCGATAGTGCATCTTCGTGGTCCATTGCTACTGGGCCAGTTGTCCACGTTATCATTGGCCTGATCTCCTCTAGGACTGTTAGTCCGAGCAGCTGATGGTGTATGGTGCGTGGAGTTTGGCGTTCGAGGACCATTGTGCTGTTGCTGATCGGAAGCGACAAAGGTGCATGTGTCGGACAGGTCTCGTCGAGCACAATATGTGCAAGGCCAATTGCCATCACACTTGACTTTCCTGGACCGACAAAGGTTGCAGGCTTGATTTACTCGATCGAACCGGCGTCGCTTCCGAGATGCGTCTTCGGCCATAGGGGCGGCCCGTCCAATCTATGATGTGTCATATGCTGACGGACACCTGTTCAGACGAGTTCACTGATGTTCTGATGGATCCGGGCCAAGTCATTGCTCTCGTAAGTCGATGTTGTTGGCATATGAGCAGAGGTGGTCATGTGCACACAGAGCCGCTTCGGGTATTCCGTCCTCAACCTCGGATGGTGAGAAGCTCCAGCTTCACTCAACTTTTTTCCAACCTTAGCATCGCCAGCCATTGACTGCCCAGAAATATTCTAATCGATCCAGAAATCTAGAAGGATATCTGTGCTCCTTATCAGCTCTGTACACAATGGCCGACCGACCGACCACACCGGCCCAGTCTCGGCAGCAGAGCACGGTGGTCAAGTCCTTCTTGGTGCTATACAATAGCGTCTCAGCGATCCTCTGGGCAGCTGTCCTTGGAAGAGTAGTGCTTCTCTATGCACTGAGGGGTCAATGGAAGGTCTTCTTTGGAGTCGGGGAGTTCGTCAAGTGGACACAGACACTGGCTTGGGCGGAGGTTATGTTCAGCCTTACTGGTAGGTCACATCTGCAATACGGTAAAAAAGGGCCGGGATGAATGCGTCAATGGTGCTTGGGACTACATAACTCGCATGAGAGGGAAAACAGGGTCGCTGACGAGCATTCTCAGGTCTTGTTCGCGCTCCCCTTTTCACGACAGCAATGCAGGTCGTTTCCAGACTCTTCCTCGTTTGGGGCGTGATCGAACCGTTCCAGGCAGATACCGTCTTCAGCGTGGGATATTCGACAATGCTTCTCGCGTGGAGTATCACAGAGGTCATTCGATACACGTTCTTCGCGATCAACATTGGGACAGGTGAAGTCCCTGGGTGGCTGCTGTGGCTAAGGTACAACACCTTCTTCGTCCTGTACCCCATCGGCATAAGCAGCGAATGCTGGATGATAATACTTTCAATCGGACCTGCATATGCTGCGAACCCTCTGGTGGCATATGTACTCCTCGCTGTCCTCATCATCTACGTGCCAGGTAGGCTGTTTTGTCTTTCTTTAGTGGAGTCCTCCTGACCGTCTTCAGGCTCTTATATACTCTACACCCACATGATGAAACAACGATCTAAAGTCTTCAAAGGGAGGGCACCGGCGAAGACGCAATAAGATTCTGTTTGACTATGCCTATGGTCTTCCATCATGCTTATGCTTGCTCCCGGAGCTTCATTGGGCTTCCGTTGCTGTTCAATAGAGCTTCCAGCTGGGAATGTTAGCAATGTCGACGCAAGCGTGCATCACGACTCACCACTTCCAAATCTCCGAGTGCTTCTTGTGGAGTCTGTCTGGGATCCGGCTTTCCTTCTTCAATACCCTTTGCCCAGACCTGTACCTCCTCGGTTACACCGCTTGACTTCGGGAACTGCTCGGTCCGCTTCTTGCCGTCCTCCACGACAAGAACAGATTCCCATTCAACCTCAACCCGACCCTTCTCACAACAGACAACCCAGGCTGCACCTTCATCTGTCGATCCGAAGCTGAGATCGATCGTACCGATTCCGCCACTCTGGAGCCTGGCAGCACCTACTATGGTATCAACAGGTGGCAAGTGCTCCTGCGCCTGATTGGAGAATCCAGTCACTTCCGTAATGGCAGCCTGCTTCCCGAGTGCTATTCTGATGCCGGCAATGAAGTGCACACCTCCATCTAGCAAAAATCCACCCTGATACTCCGGCTTCTTGCGCCATTCGGTCTCGTAGTACTTAGCACCAGGCTTCACGAATGCGCTGAGCCTCAATCTGAAGCTAAGGACTTTACCAAGCTTCTGCACCTGTTCACCCGCATACACGAAGCGTTGCAGGATCCGGAATTGCTCCGCAACTGCCCATTGTGGTGGGTTGGACAAAGACTTGTAGTGGGAGATCAAATCCCGAGCGATCGAAAGGCTGGGACCTACGGGCTTCTCTGAGAGGATGTGCTTGCCAGCGTCCAAGCATTGCTTCGTGATCTCTGGTTGAGTATTGATTGGCAGGGCGATGATCACGGCTTTGATGTCGTCCCGAGCGAGAAGAGCAGATAGAGACTTGTCCTCATCGCTGTCCGAAGAGTAGATTTCGATGCCAGATAGGGAAGCTTCCGAGATCAGCTTCTTTGCAGATGCAGCAGAGCGAGAGAAGATTGCTTTCAACGTTAGCGAAGGAGTGGCGAGTACCGCAGGCTGCTGAAGTCAGCATGGCGTTAGCTATTGTCCTTACAGACTCACCAGATGCTCCTCGCGGACGAATATGCCTGACCCGAGTCAGCAAGGTCTATATCATCTCAACAATTTGCCACCATGAGACTCACCACTTCCCAAGATAGCTACTCCTATAGACATGCTTGCGGTGATGCTGCGCGCGGTGCAATTAGTAGTACAGTCTCTAAAATCTCGACGTGACTGTTGCAAAGACGGTAGAGCACTTTGCTACTTGATGACACGAGGTAATCAACAGTAGAGCAATGCAAAAAAGCATTGTTGGGGTTTAGCCTGGATCCCCACTTGTCGGAAGTGGAGGCGGCTTTTGCTTGCCCATTGCGTCACGGTCGCGCTGTCTGACCACGTACCTGCCACGTGCAATGGCGTGCAGAATAAGTGTAGCAGCAGTTCGGGATGTCAGAAATGTGTCTTGATCTTAATCAGTGTGGTACAGCAGGATGAATGGAAATCGAGAGCCGTGATATATCCGGGAAACCCCGAAGCTCTTCCCTGACGTCGGATCGGTCTTGGCAAGAGCTTTTTCCAACCTGAAGCTTCATCAGATGAACATTTTACCTGTCGCATCAACAACTCTTCTATCAACCCATTCTACTTTCCCAATCTCGTTGCGAATCGCGTCGCGGTCCCTCCGCCAGAATCTTCACATAGCACCTCCTCCATCACCAACAGGACCTCAGATCAGCCACAATGGTCAAGCTCGAAGAAGTCCTCGACCAGTCCTTCCGCGAAGACCAACCCGGCCCCCGCGACGACGAAGACTGGGACACCGACAGCGGCACGTCCTCCCCTTCCTTGCCCTCCCTGCATCCCCACTAACCTTGTCCCAGCATCCGACGCCTCCTCCATCGCCTCAGACATCGACGAAGACGAATCCCTCCTCGACCGCCTCGTAGCCCTCAAGGACATCATTCCACCCACAGCCCGCAAGAACATCTCCGCATCATTCGACTCCGCCTCGTCGCTGGTCAAATCGGGGATCAGTATCGGGGGAAAGACGCTCTGGGTTGTGAGCACGAGTGTTTTGCTGGTGGGTGTGCCGTGGGCGCTAGCGTTGGCGGAGGAGCAGCAGATGGAGATGATGGAGAGGGAGATGAAGGCGCAGGAGAGGGCGGGGGAGATGTTGACGCAGCAGCAGGGTGGGGTGGAGGGGAAGGCGGCTTTGTAGGGAAGAGGGAAGATGTGGGAGGGTGGAGATCGAGGCATGAAGGAGCAAGTTGGAGATGGGGCTGACGGGGAGAAGGAGGGGACGAGGCAGCTGAGATGAGGACGTGGCTCAGCAGATGTCATATACTTGTACAACACCTTCGATCACCGATAGTCGGGAGGTCGACAGCATCTTTCTCAGCTCTGTAGATGTGATAATTGATATCCTGGCGCTAATCATATCACAATCTGTCCCACCCTTAGATCCAACCCACATACGCTCATCACTATCATGGCTTCTCTCTGGTTACTTCGCCCCCTTCGCCACACCCTCCAGATAATCCATCAAGAATCCCCTCGCCTCCACCGGCGTACCAGGACTCTTCGGCCCCAATTCCCCGGCAAGACTACCATGTCGGACAACACCTCCCATGCTACCTTGCCGACTCATGCCCGTGACGCTGCTGCTAGATCCCATCCTCGCTCGTTCAGAGCCGATGGCGCCAGGCGGTCCTGATGGTTGATTCTGCGACGTCGATCGGGAAAGGACTTGGGTTGGGACGAACGAGGTGGCTGCGTTGTTCGAGGAGGCACCGAAGGAGGTCGGGGATGCGAGCGGTGGCGTGGGCTGCTGCTTTGTAGGCTGTGTCTGGGCGAAGAGGGAGAGGAGGGCGTTGCGTTGAGACTGCGCGGGTGCTTTTGGTGGTGGAGCAGAGATGGCTGGCTCCGGGTTCACTTTGGAGGCGATGGGAGGTGGATCGCCACGTCTCAGGATTTGAGGTTGGAAGCTCGGTCTCGCTGTGCCGTTTGCTGGACCTGTCGGGATAGGCTTCTGGCGCGGCGAGGTGGGCGGTTTTGATGCTGATGCTGGCCGTTGGAGAATCGTGAGTGGCTGCTGTGCTACCGATAGCTTGCCTCTTGACACGGGTCGGGATGTCTGATCAGCGCTTGCAGGTCCTTGCCTTGACAAAATCTTCGTAGGCTGCTGTGGCGATGAGAGAGGACTGACAGCTGCTTGCGCGAGCTTGGCCTTGGGAGCTAATGGCGTGCTTCCCAGCGTCGGGAAATTATCATTGTCCATGCTCGGCACTGGTGCAGACGGCTTGCGATCCGCGGTCTTCGTCCTCGGAAGTGTCCGAGTGATCATACTCATGGCTGAGGCACGTCGAGGTCCAGTAGGTGGTGGTATCGGCTTGAAAGCATCGGTCTCCGGTGTAGCAGCCGTGGGGATCGTTCCATCGACCGCGACATTCGGGGCAGCAACCGGCGGAGAAGGAGACGCGATGGGCGCTTTGAAAAGATCGAGAAGAGAATTCTGATGTGCATCCCGTGGTGGTGGATTTTGGCGCACAGTCTGTAGCAAGGCTGGATTTGTCACAGGCTTTACAGAGCCTGGTCCAGTCTTGAAGGCGCTTAGCAGGTTCATGGCATGATTGTTCAGCCGTGGAAGTGGCAGACTGGATGATGGAGGCGGGATAGGTATTTGCGATGGAGGAGGGTCCTGTTGTTGGGGCTGATGTTGCTCCACGAATTGAAAAAGCTGTTGATGCTGGGCATGAATAGATTGTTGCTGGAACATACGCAGCAAATTGGACCGACCGGATAGACCGCTAAGTTGTCCTTGGAACGCTGTATCTTGCTGAGCTGAATGTGCTTGTAGTTGTCCTAGTCCTTGTTGAGACGGGAATTGGGGCGGTGGCTGAGCCCGAGAGAAGGGGGACTCGTGGACATGCGAGACATGCGGGCTTTGGGGTTGTTGAGGCTGACCGAGGATCTGCTCCATCGGAGTGATTGGGATCTCAGAAGGCTGTCGTTGAAACTGCTGTTGTGGCCTGCTGGCGCTCCCATTAAGCATCGCCAGCAATTGCGAGGCCTGTTGCTGATTCGTGGGCATCTGAGACTGCTGTATCGATATTGGTACCGGCTGCAGGGCCTGCACGCTCAATAACCTCTTCAGTTCGGCCGCTGGATCATGCAAGCCAGGTTGTGGCATGCTGATCTCTGGTAATTGACTTGGCTGCTCTTCGACATATGCCTCTGATGGCATTTCCTCAGTCTCATCTTCTTGCAAAAGATCCATTTTCCTCTGCTTGACGATCCACTTCTTCAGGGGCTGCAGAAATGGTGCCACCATGTAGAACTTGTTGGGATTGTATGCCTCCCCACCATCGCTTTGATGACCTTGCCTGTTCTTCTTGAGTGTCGGCAAATCGTTCAGGCGGTACCACTGGATCTTGCTAATTTCCTTTCTTGTCTTTGGCTCGAAATGAGTGTCCATAGGCACATTCCTGAAGACGAAGAGCCTCATGTTCTGGTCCCTCATGGTGATATCGATCGCTTTCACCGCATCGCGATCAGGTACCAGGCCTGCCTCGCTAATGTCAAAGCCAGTTTCCTCCCATACCTCTCTTACGGCACAATCCAGATCGTCCTCGTCCTTATTGATCTTTCCTCTTGGGAACGACCAGCTTGCACTTTTGCTCCAGCCCTTGACAAGCAACACGTGATCCATATCCGGGTTGAGCATGATGGCTCCACGCACAGGAACGCGTGTCTTGTATCCAAGGAACTCCTGGTAAGCGGCCAGATGTTGCTCATCGGAGAAGCTTGATGTGAGCGGGCAATGTCCCAGAATCTTCAGACTGAATTGCTTGAGGTTCATCGATGGTAGTGTCGGGTCTATTGGCCGTATGAAATCCTCGTAGAACCATTGTGCCTCTTCGATTTGAAAGCATATTCGAGCAACGCTTTCCAGCTCTTCTTGTGGTAGATTTATTATGAATCGGACGCAAAGGTCATCCAGCCCTGGCATGCATCATCAGTACTCTGCAAATTCATGACCTTGTCATATCCGTACAATCAACTAGCTGCATCTTCTGTTCTTGCATATTGTCCTGTGTCGCATATCATGTCCGCAGGGCTGAGAGCTGGTATCGCGTCGCGGATGCCAGCGAGGACCGCGAGGCTGGAGTTGGCGCCAGTGAAGACAGTTCAGTGATATTTCGGTGCTAAGAATCGGGTCAGGATAGCTGAAGCTCACGCGACGAAAGGATGAGATAGCCCCAGAACTACCAGAAGGTGAAATGGAGGTGGTAGTCACCTGAGAAGATCGACGTCACCGCGCTGGAGCGAACTCTAAAACTTGTTCGGGTCCTCAACTCTCGACTCAGCTTCTTTCTTCTCACACTCAACAACGCGCTGATCCTACCAGGAAGACTCGGTTTGCTATCGATCGTGTTAACATTAGCGTACCTGCAGCGTCCCTACGTTATTTCTGGTAGGATCTTTCTCTGCAAGATCGGTAGGAGCACTTGAAGATTAGCAGCTGTTCAAGCCTTTTCTTGAAAGTCTGGTAGGATGCCGTCGGACGATCTGGAGTCGCATGCGCGCTCCACGCAAGATTACTACGCGCTCCTAGAGATTGCTGAAGGCGCCACAGAATCCGAGATCCGAAAGGCGTATAGACGAACAGCGCTCAAGTACCATCCGGACAAGAATGCAGGCAACGCAGCTGCTGTGGACAAGTTCCACCTACTCTCTGTCGCTAATGACGTCCTCTCCGACCCTAGTGCAAAGGCGATCTACGACTCTGGTAGGCAGGCAAGGAGGGAGAAAGAATTGCGGGAGCAAGCTTATGGCGACGAGCGGAGGAGAATGAAGGAGGACTTGGAGCGGAAGGAGCGTGGCGGTAAACGGACCCGTGAGGAGGATGAGGAGTACGAGAATCAGCAAGCGGAGCTTCGAAGGTTGCAGGCGGATGGCGCAAGACGTCGATACGAGAGGCAGGAGAAGCTGCGAAAGGAGCAGGAAGAAGCGCTCAAGGCAGAGGAGGCCGAGCAGATGGAGATTGATGAAGAGCCGGCAGATGTCCCTGAGATGGAGAGGGCAGTCAAGGTCAAGTGGGAAAGGGACGCAGAGGGTCAGAATATCGACAAAGACTCGCTGGCCAAAATGTTCGAGAGGTTTGGAAAGGTCGACATGGTGGTAGTACTCAAGGACAAGACGAAGACGAAGAAGAGCTCAGACGCGAAGCGCGTGCTCGGAACAGCGACAGTTGTCTTTGTATCGATGGCGAGCGCACATGCAGCTGTTGAGGATAGTGCCGCACTGGAATTCGCACCACTGGATAGTGTCACCTGGGCCAAGGGAGAAGAACCTCAAGTCATCAAGGATTTACGGAACAGATCGAACGGATCCCCCAAGCCAAATACTACCAGGTCGAACGACGATGGTAGTACAGGAACAGCTCCATCGCGACCAAGCAAGGATGACATCACCCGGATCCGCTTGAGACTGGCAGCGCAACGTCGGAAGGCCGAGAGGGATGGCGATGCGAGCCATGACACCTCCAGTAAGTCATCTCCGGTCTCCGGGAATGCTGGTAGTTCACCCCAACGTACTACCAGGATGGACACGACCGAGAGCACAGCAGGCGATCCGCGCAAGATGCCTTCCCTCGGATCGCTTAAGGCTGGTAGTATCACTCCCCAGAAATTACCAGTACTATCGACTCCCAAGCCGGCCCATCGCCGAATGGCTGAAATGGAGGCCGAGGATGGTGGTGGTGGCGGCGGCGGCGGCGGGCTACGCAAGGTTCCGTCCTTTGCATCTTTCAAGGCACACATGACGCCCAAGAATTCCTCGACGAACAGCCCGTTCGCCAGTCCCGCCCTAGATCAGGCTAGGAGAGAGAAAGCAAGGGAAGAAGAGAGAAAGCGTCTGGTCGAGGAGCTGCGCCAGCAGGAAGCAGAGGATGAATAAATACTACCAGAAGGAACTGGCGGACTGATTTTCGTAGCGCACGATACCCAAGAATATCACGAGTCAATGCAGAGATACTACCAGACCTTTCTGTCCTTGGACAAGGCACCGCAAATGGCTGCATGTTCGCCTGGTAGTTTCACACTGTAGAATTACCACAATCAGGCCACGAAATCGATACCGGTGACATGACAATCATTACATTCACAACTTCGGCCCTTCCTTCACCAAGAGTCTCCCCAACCCCTCCTTCATCGTCACCCCCATGCCATCCTTCCGCGGCCGCCTCGTCTCGCTATCCACAAAAACATGCACAAACTCACCCACCGCCTTGACTTCGTCCGACCCTTGCTCGAAGACGCCAATCTCGTGCGTAACGCTCGAGTGGCCCAACTTCTTGACCCGAAGGCAAAGGTCCACGACAGCAGGGAAGGAGACAGGGGCGAAGTAGTCGCAGTGTGAATGTACTACCAGGCCGATATAGGGTGATGTGGGTGGATGTAAGGCGCAGTGCTTGATTAGGTATGTGTTGACTACGCTGTCGAAGAGGAAGTAGTAGATGCTGTTGTTTAGGTGGTCGTACATGTCGTTGTCGGACCTGGGGGTTTCAGCTTTCGTGGCAACTTCAACCAATAGAAACAGACGTGGACACATGGCGAGCACAGGTACATCAAGTTCGAGACGAACAGAAAAGTGAGGCATGGGACTTACCATCTCGTCCGATACTCCAGTGTGAAGCCATAGTCACTCCGCCGTCGCTTCTTTAGCTCATCTTGTGACATGGCGGTTATCAGCCTCGGGTGGAAGATGAAGTGCCCTTGGAAGCCTTAAAGTAATCGATGCGTATTAACAAAGGAGATTGAGTTGGTAGACATGTTTGCAGTGAAAGAGTGGAACTTAACAAGGGCCGAGCATGAGATGCCTCGGCTCGATGTGTGTCCCATTTCGGTCTAGCGTGGTAGGAGGTATAGGAACCCTCTCGCCTTTTGCTCACTGGTAATTACAATTCGCAGCACGACTATCCATGCGCCTGCGTGCGAAGTAGACTACAATCGCAATGTTGTAACTTTCCCAGCCAGATGGCGTTGCGGTGTCGCTTTTGAGCTTGACAAGTAGGTACCGCATGCGCCCTTCGCACCGTTCAGTGAGTCACTACCTCTTTTGTATATGCATGACCTTTTGTCCTGTCACATGTATGACCAAAGACCTCTAGACGAGAACAGATTTCCATGATATTAGCCGCGATGGCTCCACCAGGAGAGATTGTCTACCTTCCGAATACCGAGACGTACAATCTTTGGGCCTCGACCTACGACACAGATGGCAACATCCTTCAAGCCATCGACAACTACCAGATCCTGCATGACTTGTTTCCTCGGTCCTGGCAGGCCTCACCGGTACCAACGCCACAGCTCTGAACATCACAGACCTCGGCGCCGGAACAGGCCGAGCATCTTTGGCTTTTCTCGCTGCCTTGACACAGCGACTGCAGGACGGGCCTCTCGATGCACCGCTCACGATACATCTGACCTTGCTCGACTCGTCGAGCGAGATGCTGGCCCTTGCTCGGTCCAAGCTACTTGCGGCCATTGCTTCTCTGCCGTCCAGTCTGCAGGTCAGCATATCACCTACCTCAGGGAGTTTGACATCTCTTCGCCGTATCCTCCGGACGTGCCTCAAGCAGATCTCATCTTTTCGACGCTCGTGCTAGAGCATCTGCCCATGTCTACATTCTTCACTGCTGTATCGGCGGCCACAAAAGCTGGTGGGAAAGCAATCGTGACCACCATGCATTCAGCCATGGGCCAAACAGCCGTGAACACCAGCTGGACCTCAGGTGTAGAAGGCGCTGCCTCGACCACCGGTGCAGGGTTCAAGGACGCAAAAGGAAGGAAAGTCAGAGCTGCAGAGAGCTGGGGCCACGATGAGGACGAAGTGGAAAGTGTAGCGAGAGACCATGGACTGGTGGTGTTGGGTCGCCGCAGAGAGGTGCGTGTGACACCGCAGATGCTCCAAGGTGATGGCGACGGTGGCGGCAGGGGTATCAAGCTGGGCGAGAGGGGGAGGAAATGGATCGGTACCAATGTATGGGCAGGCTGGACGTTTAGGAAGACATGAAGACTGCAACCATGTTTGTCCCTTTCCATGCCTTCAGTGACTCATCACGTCCCTCTAGCCCCTTCTTCCTTGCCCCGCCTGCTGCCTCCTCCCTTATCGGTACAGCATCACATGCCACCTCCATATACTCACCATTGTCCATACTTCCCATCACAATTTGACCAGAGCGGTCAACAAGGCGGTCACATCTCCCACACTTCCACCGTTTCAGGATCTGCACGACATACACCGCTCCTCTGCACCCGGACCCACGCGTCTCCACCGCGCCGCAGGAGAAAGGGACGTGATGCTTCGGAGGTGAAACACCCGCCGCAGTCTGAGGTGCATGACGGATGTTTCGAGCTGTTCGGGATGTTATAGCTGGATAACATCAATGAGAATATACATGTCGTTCCCCTTTTCGAGCAATGATGATGTGCACCTTGTCTAGAGAGATGCGTTCTGTGGGAGCAGACGTGCGCCGCCTGCAATTCATTCACGAGGTTAGGGCAAATCAACGATCGCAAGAGTCAGTTAGATTACACACCATGCCACCATCTTAGTCACGGAAAAAGCGTATCGCATATAATAAGCGTTCATTACGTCGTCACAATGCTATTTACGAGAAACATTACGTTTGCCCTCCACCTCTGCCCAGAACCGATATGCGCATGCATCCCCAACCCTCGCCCTAAACGCCATGTCGCAGCGCAGACATTATTCGAGAACCAGTTCCCCCGAGCAAAGTAAGCAAAAGTATTTTTAGTGTCCATACTTGTGCTTCTTCTTGTTCTTCAGCGCCTCTTCTGCTTTGTGACCTAGGAAGGCGCCCGCGACCGTCCCGAGGAAGCCGTGGTTGCCGTGTTTGTTGCCCATGTGGTGGCCGCCTATGCCGCCTGCGATGGCGCCCATGAGACCGCGGTCACCGGGTTGGCCGTGGGCGGGGTCGGAGGCGCCATATTGTGGGTTGGCGCCATATGTGCCTGACTGCTGCTGGTTGGGGGTCTGGCCGTATTGTGGTTGCGGGGGTGGAGAGGAGTAGCCTTGTTGTGGGTATTGTTGATGTTGCTGGTGTTGCTGAGGGTACTGCTGATATTGTTGCTGCTGGTTGTAGTCATGCTGAGATTGGTGGGAGTGTTGGTAGCCGCCTGTCGCGGGAGGACCGTATTGCTGGGACTGGTCGCCGTAGGTGGGGGCGGGCGGAGGTGCGTAGGCGTTTTGCTGAGGATATGGAGAACCTTGGTAGCCGCCTTGCTGAGGATATTGGCCGTACTGACCCTGCTGCTGCTGCTGCTGATTGTAGTCGTAGTAGGACATGATGCGGAAGTCGCGGAAGTGGTATTCGGTGATTTGGTAGTAGGGCTGGATGAAGTCGCCGGAAGCGTGCGGAATCTAGCGAGTGTTCGAAGTAGATGTATGGATTGTGTGTGGTTGAGGACGATAGGATGCCAGGCGAGAAGACTCTTATATCGGACGGGTGGTGAGGCGAAGAGGTGTGAGATGGACGAATGACGAAGGCGTCTGCCATGTGATGGGTGATGTAAGCCGCCCCGGGAGTGCCCGACCGCAAAGAGTGAGGCGCAGAGAATTCGTCGTCTCTTTTGGCTTCTGTCCGCCCACACAGCCTCCATCAACTGCCGTTCATCCAATCACGCTACCATCCTTCGCCCAGCCACTGGCCCTGTCGAGCTGAAATTGTCTTGGTCTACGAAAGGCCACGCATTTCTTACTCTCCGAGTATAACACCGCCGCACAGGCACCGAGTATCGATCATCATTCTAGTCAGGAACGCGCATTTCTTTGCGAGACACTCTTTACCGTCTTGACTCGTGGCCTCTCCTCCTGCGGCGTGGTCGGTGACAGAGTTTATGCAGGGCTTGCACGGGAAACTCTTTGGGCTTCATCACTTTGATCGATCGTGGTCGGTGCAGTGCAGTGCGAGACTGGAACACCTGCATGGAATATACAAGGCATAGGGCTTTTTAGCACCGTGGCTTGACCGCGAATGCTCGAGGTCTACGCCTGGCGTCCACCGTCACCTCCACGACGGTCTCGTCCTTGTTTTCCTTCCCAAGCCATCGTCACACGACATTCGACATGAACTGTTTCGGGAGATCGACCGTGAACGACTCCAGAGAGTCCAGACAAGCAAATTTGTGGATAAAAGAGGCGCACAGGCGTCACCAAGTTTGTTTCATTCGTCCGAACCTCAAACAGGACCGACCCTGTTTGATTGTTATTGATTGGCGCCCGGCCTGACGATCGCACCTGCATCTCGTGCCAAATGGCGGTCCATGGTACACGCAAAAGTACACAGACACGAACAAATAGCCCTCGTCGTATTTATGGCATTGCTCGCCGTGAGAAACCCACTCGCGTCCGTCATCTCCTCAGGTAGGACTACATTTTATCCTCTTGACCTCACTACACCCTTCCGGCAGCCGGTCTGCACCTTCACGAGTTTCCTTATTGTTGGCTGTTGTTTGCTGGTTCCGGTATTGTCATGAACATCCTGTCGGCCTGAAAATCCTACAACTGTCGCTCGCCATCTACCGGAATCCTTCAACTGTCACTCGCTATATACAGACCTCATCTGTGCATGGTCAGCTTTTGTTTTCAACGCTCCTGGAGGGCTAAAGTCACACACCTATGGCATCTTTGTCAAAGTAAGTATTGTATTGTCGTGGATACGAACAAAGACTAACAAAGACTAGCCCTGAGGATGATCTGCCCACAGTAGCATTATCATCTCTCATACATCCGGCGCCCACCACTCGCGCCGCATCAATACCTATCGCTTCAGTCACTGCGGCTCCAATATCAAGTCCATCAACACCGCCATCTGCTTCACCTTCAATGTCCCCAGATAATGTTAAACTAATAATAGCGTCCTCTGTTGTTGGTCAGTACATCCTACGAGTCAAATCCGCTTCGCACTGACCAGACTAGGCGGCCTAGTTTTGATATCCTTCCTGGTCTACGTCGGACTTCGTCTTTTCCGTGGCGATGACATTGCCCACGTCCTCAAGCTCCGCCGGCGGCCCGCCGATATCCACCTCGACGACGATGAAGCCCCTCCCCCTATCACCTTTGGAGAAGGAGCCTTCATCCACTGCACACAACGATACTCAGTCAGATCCTATCGTTACCCGTCCCGCCTCTCCATGCTCTCCACCAAGAGCCGCCGTGAGGCGTCACGATCGCCAAACACACTTAAATCTCCAACCTCACCTTACAAGCAATACTCCGAGCAATACCTCGTCCGACCACCATCTGCCAAGCGCCCCTCCGCGAGCCGCAACAACACCGATCCACTTCCACAGGTCCCCACAACCCCCGACAGTGTCAAAGTGATGACCTCTTTCTTGTTCAATGCATCTAGTGACACTGCACTAGCCAAGCCAGAGATGGCGCAACTTCGGACAGGATCTTCCGGGTCGTCGTCGCCGATGACCCCTACCACGCCTCACGGTGCACCTGAAGTCGTTGGGCCGCCAACAAGCAACGCTCACCGCCGTCTGACCATCACTGAGCGGCCAATCACTCCCCATGGGGAGCCAAAGCGCAAGTCCTCCTGCTTTACAGAGGAGGATAAGGAGCGCTGGTCCTGGACCAACAGCGAAGCGCCACCAACGCCAAAATACAAGCTTGAACGTGCACCTAGCACGGACCCCAGCGATCCCCGAGTAGTGATGGAGCGGATTGATGAGGACGGTGCCGACCTCGCTCGAACCAAATCATCGACAGCTCGTCCCAAATCATCGCACGACAAGCGCAAGAGCGTCCGCGACAAGGATCGTGAGAAGGAGCTCGAGCGGAACCTCAAGAGCGCTATGCGATCCAGCGAGGTTCCCGTGGAAGGACGCAAAGGTCGCCGACTCAGCAAGGCCGCACATCAGCATACCCATGCCCGCGTGCCCAGCCTCACACAAATCATTCGCAACTTGAGTGCCAATGAGCAGAAAGGAGACGAAGAGGTGATGCTAAAGGACAGGAAGCCCAGTGCTTGAGAACAGAGAGGGAACAGCGTTGGATTCTTTTGCTTGCATGCTTGTCAGCTTGATACCCACCCATCGTCTAGAACGGGCCTACAGTAGACCGTGAAAAGATAATTTATTATTACTCTTCTACCACCTCTCCACCTCCCTTTTTCCCCATCTTCGCCCCTATGTCCTTCCCATCATCTACCTCCAACACCACCAAAGAAGCAGCGCATCCCTCCATCTCCTTGATTTCTACCACCCTGAACCCTGCCCTCCCAACCAACACTTCCCACTCTCCCTTTCCCCGCTCTCTTGCCCCAAACATCACCATGATCAAAACATCCATGTTCCTCCCCAACCGCCGCTTGACCCAATGTCCTTCCTCCCCGCCCCCCTCATCCAACACCGGCCTCACCTGCTCCAATATCCTTACCGCCTGCTCATCAGGCCAATCATGCAGTATAAACCTCAGCACCACTACATCCACATCCCTCATCTGATTCGGCTCCAAGAAGTCCTGCTCCTGGAACTCCACCCTCCCCCGCAACTCCAGGGGTAGATTCGCCCTCCCCTCCGCAACAGGGAGGGCAAGGTCCTGCACCACCACCCTGCCAAGGTTGGGGAAGGTGTGAGCCAGAGCCACGCCCAGCGCGCCGGTGTTGCCGCCTAGATCCAGCACTGTGGCGCCGGAAAGGAGGGCGGCAAAGGGATAGTGGGTCAGGATATGAGAGATGGAGAAGGCGGGGTTGGATTGGAAACCGTTCATGAGGAGGGAGTAGGTCGCTGACCAGGTGGGGGAGGTGGAGGTCCATGTCGCCGAGTTGAGGGGGGTGGAGAGGGCGAGGTTGAATGCTGTTTTGGGAGGGGGAGGGGAGGAGGGGTTGGACGAGGTTTTAGTGGGGGAGGTAGAGTCGATCTCGGCTTCGGTGGCTTCGACTTGGTGGAAGGAGGCGAAGAGGTTGATCTCGAGTTGGTAGCGGAGGGTGCCGCGCGCGATCTCGCTGGTGGGACTAGTCTCGTGGAACCAGCCGCTTGTGGTGGCGAGGCGGATGATGCGGGTGAGGGTGTCGAGGGGCACGTTACGGGCTTGGGCGAGGTCGGTGTAGGTGATGCTGCCCTTGAGGGGGACGGCGGTGAAGATGTCGAAGAACTGACACTGAGCTACTGCTCAAAGCGCAGCTTGATATTCACTGCAGCTCGTTGTCTGACGGTTGTTGAGCATCGAGCTGATCTATCGACAGCTCCCAAAGACAGAAGGTGGTGCAAGTGATGATCGCGCCGCACTCAAAAAGCTGACATAAGTCCCTGCAGATCTATTATATACGTCAATCCGTGTCAAGCTAGCAAACTAAATATCAGCACGAGGATCAGCTACAGTCAGGCCGGCAGTCGTGATTGAGATGGATGGAGGTGTTTTGACAAGGCGGGATATGCACGCTTGACGTGTCCCTGAGCTTGACAGCTGATATTCTACGGTATCTTCATCTACATGCCGGCTTCTGCATCCTTCCGGTATCATACAAGTCCACCAACATCCCGTGTGGAAACGTTATGAACGCCATGCTGCTCATCGGTCCGCCGTATCGCTGCTAAAACACCATCTGGACGATCGGAAGAAGCCTTGACATGGTCTGGATCTTTGCTCCGGCTGCCTTCACAGTGAGCTACCTACCATGCATCAACCTCCTCAATTCAGCGCAGCGGACGCCTTGGACCGCGACCGGTCATCAGCGTCTCCGTAGCAAGTGCGATTGCTGGGACTGTCTCAACATCGTGCTATGGGGCATCACCACCGCCGGCACAGCTGGGGTGAAAGACAATGCCACACTGCAAGTGTCGCGTGTCTTCATTGGGATCTTCGAGGGGGCTCTCGCGCCTTCGTGCTCTGTTGTGCTGAGTCAGTGGTATGATAAGCAGGGTCAGGTGCTCCGGTTCGGAGCGTGGTTCTTGGGGTTAGGCGTGGGGCAAATAGTTGGGGGGCTGACGAGTTTTGGGTTCCAGCATGTGTCTGGTACAGGGTTGGCGGGGTGGAGGATCATGTTGCTTAATGCTGGGGTGGCGACGGTGGTCGTGCGCCGGACTATCTCCCAGCGAAGATCACTGTACTGTCTGTCATGGCTGCCGGTGGTATTTGTGCTGTTTTACTGAGATTACACTACGGCCGGGAGAATGCTAAGAGGAATAGGGCTGCTGGGGCTGCATTTGAGCACAGCACCACCGAGATCGAGATGTGGCGGAATTTGACCGACAAGGAGAATAGGGAGTTTCGATATGTCTACTGAAGCAGCTTGTTGCACACGTCGGCATATGACACTTCATGAGAGTTTTAATACTGTACTTCGTCCTGCCTACTCACGTAGCTGTGTCCGCCGAAGACGGCCTTTGCCAGAACGTTACAGGTTGGAGGCGAGCGTATCATCACGTTCGCAAGATCACGATAGGCCCGATCTACATGGAGGTGAATGCTCATTCGATGTTGTCCATCTAAGATACTGGAATCTGCTCGGGCTGCTCCGTCTTTGCATGACTCCTACGCTTCCTTTGCCGTATCCACGATCCCGATGCAGATTATGTAGGTGCTGACACAGTATCCGAGTGACGAACCTTTGTCAAGATGAGATCGTATGGTGCTTCCAAAGTTATCGGGCTGATGCGGAAGACAAAAGAAAGATTCCAGATCATGTCGTGTTAGGCAAGCCCCGGCTCAGGCTTGTCTCGAAATACAAGAGGTGTAAGGTGTAACAGAGATGAGAGATTACGGTCGAGGTAATATACGGTGGGAAGCCGAACCATGCCATTAGATCAGCGGCGAGCGTTAGTGTTGTTACAGGGTCGAGCTGGCGTCTCGGGGTTGGCTACAACTGTGCTGGATTACACTGGTCTTGTAAGTCCTTGATACTTTGCAGGAGACTATCCCTCTCAGCAAGCGCGGCCTGATAAGCATCTCTCGCGATCTGCAAGTCTGTCTTCGCGGCGGCTGTTTCGCGCTCCAGCTCTATGAAGCGCTCCTGATCGTCAACGCAGACACAGAAGAAGGAATCCGTCAGTCCCCTTGATGGATCCGGTCCGATGTCCCTGCGAGCGTTGGATCTCACGCCCTGACCGCTACCACTCTGCCTAGGAGAGGCGCTGCGTACGAAGGATCCATTGAAGTGTGGCGACATGTGACCAACAACCAGCAATCGAGCTGTCTTCCCTCTACTTGTCCGCCGAGTCTCTGTTGAACACATCACTTCAAATCCCCTCGATCATCCCTCCTTCTCCCCCTCCAACGTCACCTTCTCCATCACCCTCTCCAAATCCCCCAACACCCTCGCCCCCCTCACCACCTCCTCACCCCCAACCACACTCGCCCTCCCCTCCTGCCCCTCCAGCGCCAACGCCCACCTCGGCAGTCCGGTCTCATACCCCCACGTCCCCTCCTTACACTCATACCTCCTCGCATGCAACCAAATCCCCAACTCCCTCTCATCCGGATCCGTATACAGCTCCGTCCCACAAACATCACACACTTGCCCGGACAACTTCTCCGCTTTCTTCTTATTGTACTCATCCACCATCTCATCGTGCCATGCCGTCGCCATCGCTGCTTCCGTCTTGCCCATCCGGCCGAGTCGCTCCATGATCGTCTCGTCGTCTGAGGCGGAGGTGCTCCATGCGCCGAGGTCGGGGCCGAAGACGCGCTGGTTGCTGTAGATCGGGTCGTTGGCGATCGGGTGGGAGAGGTACTGGAGGTGGACGCGGATCTGGTGGGTTCGGCCCGTGAGGGGCCGGGCGAAGACGATGCTGTAGCCGTCGCGGCGGCGACCGGTGGCGGGGTCGATGTCGGGGGTGGTGCTGGCGGAAGGGTAGTAGGCTAGACGCTCGAAGACGGTACGGGCGGTCTTGCCGTTGGCGCGAACGCGGTTGAGGCCGAGTTTGGGGCTGATTTGCAGGATGGGTTGTTCGCATATTACTTCTTCAGAGGGGAATTCTCCTTTGACGCGGCAGACGTATTCTTTGCGGACAGTCCTGTCGGTGAGTTGCTGGGTCATGCGGACCGCTGCGTCTTTGTGTTTGGCGATGAACATGATGCCGCTTGTTAGTCTGTCCAGTCTGTTGCAGGGTAGAGGGTCAAAGCCAGATCCTCGTTCGTTACGTAGGATCTCCACCACGGAATTGAAGCGATACCGGCCAGCAGGATGTACTGGAACGCCAGCGGGCTTGTTGATGACGAGCAGATCCTCAGATTCATGGACTATGGCAATAGGCTCAGCAGTGACAGGCGGCTCATGGCGATGGGTGGTATGGGAGACCAAATCGCCGTTCTTTAGAATCTGCGAAGGAGACGCCACAGGCTTGCCATTGATCTGAATAGCTCCCGTGAGCATACATTGTCGCTGGCGGGCATCAGCTGGAGAACGTGCCAGAGCAAGGGTATTGTACGTAGTATTCTACCGGTCTATCCCTAAACTCATCTTCAAAGACTTCGAGCAATTCCCTGCCTCGCCAACGCTCTTTACACCAGGTATTGTATGTGAAGTGGTAGGGCGCCACACGCCGTAAGCCGTTCTCAAGGTAGTACGGCCGTGGCCAAGGGTCGCAAGGTGTGACGGCAACTGCCGGTGGAGGAGGAAGGTCATCGTCCGACTTCTTATGTCGTAGAAGTGGAGAGGGCTGTTCAACCACTGTCAGGGCCATGGTGACCAGGCGGCCCCGGCTGGCGAGGTAGGCTGCGACCTTGGGTGATGGAGCCAGCTGGAGGGTCTCGTGAAGCTGTAACTATGCACTCGAGGCTTTATATTGCAGGATGAGGTCGTTATTTGCGTTGGCGCAAAGTGAAGCTTTTTAGACATAAAATTCTGGGACATGTCGTCAAAAGTCCCGGTTGAAGGGCCCCGGAAGTTTAACCGTAGCCGCGGACTTTCAACCACATCTCTTCGCTGGAAAACGTGGACGTCTGAGCACGGAAAGCATTAAACAAGACTGCTCATTCATTGTGAATGTATCTATCTCCTTTGAACATCTTGCTTTCTGGACATTGAACTACCGTCAATTACCTAAGGGTATCAAAATCGAAGCTGACCGCCACTAGCAAAAAGGTGCAAGGTGCTGTACTGTATCGTCCATCCATTATCATCTCATCGTTTCAACTTCGGCAAGCCCGTGGTACTTCGAACAGGATCGTCTCGGGACAGGCCTAATTCTGTCCCTGCTGGCCTCCTCCGTTGAGCAAAAGCTCTAACATGTCGTACTCTCCGACGCCCGGACCGAAACCTGTCTGGGTCACATCTGCTCCATAGCTGTTGAGGATAGGATCGAGAGGGAGCGCGAGCCAGTCTTGGAGGTTGCCATTCTCATCGACATATCCGTCCTGTGCACCATGCTGGCCGGTCGCATAGCCATTCGCAAAGCCATTCAAGCTCGTCTGGGTGAAGCTGGGACTTGGTGGATTGGTGGGTGGTGGCATGACGTTGAAGGATGCACCGTTGTCCTCAAAGTCGAACGCTTGGGTACTGATGCCGTAGAGTGGATTGTTATTGTTGCCGTTGGGCTGCGAGCTCTCCCTGCTGTGGCCATTGGCGAAACCTTGCACCGCAGGATGACCTGCCCATGGTTGAGAATGGTTGAGTGAGGTTCGAAGCGCGGAGGCCGATACCGGCTGGCTTGTTGGAATACCCTGCGCATCTGCGGGCGACTTAGAAGTCCCTCTTGAGAAGCCGTTTGGTCCCATGCGGGTCATGCGGATGAAGCGAGCGCGGATGCGGTCGGTGAGGGTGCGAAGAAGATCGGCGAAGCGCGAAGCGACATGGACGTCATCAACGATACAAGTCTGGAGAGCCTCAATGGTACGGTCTAGGTAGCCGAGAGAGATCGCCACGTCGTCTTCAGTGGCGCCAAGGGCGAACGTCTTGAGCAGTATGATGGCGACTGAGATAATACGGAAGTAGGTCCTCACTGGTGCATGTCGAAGGTGCTCTCCAGGGTACAGACCCTCGACCACAGATCTGAGCAGACGCCTGCAGCCATCTGTGACTTCGTTCACGTAGAAGCGATCGGAGCCGTAGCACTTTTCCAGAACTGATGCGGGGATAGATGCCCCTGAAGCAAGAGCCTGGGTCATGCCTTGAGCAGCTTTGTTGGAGTTGACCTCCTGCTTGGGCGTATTTCGGGTGCAGCGCTCGACCACTGCCTGCAATCCAAGTGAGTTGAGGTAGACTCTGCAATATTCGTAGTCGATCTCGAGGACGTGACGCATCAGAGCGGGAACTACAACTGGTCAGCAAATTCTCAGGCACTACTGATCGCACTTACTGTCTCTGGCGTTGTCCATCGTCTGCCTCCACGACGTAAGCTGGGGGTACAGCCCACGGAGCAGATCCCTGTAACGTCCAGTGCGAATAATGTCGCGGGTGTTGTCCCGGTTCGCGAAGAGCTCTTCGTTACCAGTCTTCATGATCGAGGCAATCTTGAGCCACAGATGGATGACAAGATCCTTTGGGTTCTTGGCATTGTGAAGGTCGTAGATGTGACTGAGTGCAGGCTCGCAGTAGTTCTTGGGTAGCATGGATGTCAAGCCGACCCGTCCACTCGTCTGTGTCATGTAGACCATGAGCAAGTCTTTGACATGTAGGCGTCGGTGTTCGTAAGCGATGCGCTTCTCGTCAGGAATGGTCGTTGATTTTGACAAATGCCGTGCGGCGTTCTCGTCGAACACGCCAATCTCGAATGCCAAAGACATTGCCATCGATAATAGCATCCAGCATATTCGATCGCTTCTCCAGCATGGCTCGAGCCAGGTGTCCATACGCTGCCCGCCGATACCCTTCAGCGCGTCACCACTATCCTCTTGGTCGCTGAAGACAGGCTGCACTTCCGGCATCATCAGTTCCGAGTCGTCATCATCAGGCGGGAAATGCATGCTACGCGGGTGCCATTCGGTGAGAAGCATTAACGACTCGACACTGCCGAGAGTCCGCAGACCCTTCCGTCCATAGGGTACGATGTCGCACCCTTGCTGCTGACCAGTGACGTATGTGTTTGTGCCGAACTGTTCCTGACCCCAAACGAGACGATTGATCATACCCTCGAGATATGACCACAGCTTCTGGTGAATAGCCGATGGGCGTGATTGCGATCCAGCGCCACCAAGCTTCATGTGCCGTGAGGCGATTGTGAGTATAGTGACTGCCAGCATAGGCTCTTCTTCCAGCATACTTGCATGACTCGAGAGGGAGGTGAAGTCTGGCATGACAATGGGCGTGAGAGGTGAAAGTTTAGTGTAGAAGTAGTCGACATATTGGATAGCTTCGCGAGCGCTGAACCACCCAGAGCGGACGAACTTGAAGCGCGACCATGCCTTGAGGGCGGATGTTAGCTCTGTTGCGGACGAGTTGGCAACAGATCCGTAGGTGATGGCTGGATCAATCTGGGGGATGCCGGGAGAGATGGCACTGAGTGGCGGCGGCATACCGTTGCTGGTCATCCTGCGTCCGAGGACCGGACTGATGGTGGGCATCTCATGGGGGCTGCGTCCCTGCAAGACATCTGTCGGGCGGGATCCAGTGCTCGCGCTGCCAGCGCGGTGGTGCGTGGCTGCCTCGAGTAGGACGTTTAGCGCATCGTGTCCACTGTGTACCTCTGCATTCTGGAGTATAGCTGCAGTCTGCAGGCTGACCTGCTCGTCATCTTGGTCGTCTCTTGCTGAAGGATGCGAGGTGTGGGAGTTTGAATGTGCGAACGAGGGACGGTGCATCGGAGCTGGGGTCCTGGTGATGCCGCCGGGTGTCAGGGGAAAAGCAGAGAAGCCTCTTTGTGCTGTTTCTTCATCGTCTCCCTTGAGTCTCTTGCGGCCACCCCGGACCTCGAACTCATCCAGGTCGACCTCATCGTCAGCGCCGGAATCCGCGGGACGCTTCTTGCGGCGTGTTGCGGAGAAGAAGCATTCTTTCGACTCGCGACGGCACCTATCGCATGGCGGATCGTGAGGGTTGTCGACGGGACCTAAGTTACAGCGGACCTATATTGTTAGACTAAGCCGAGGTCGTCAGGCTGGTCCTCTCACCTTGCGCTTGCGACATGGTATGCAAGCTGCGGGGCAGTCAGTCACGTACTTCACCTATAGCAGGAAAGGGTAGTACCTTGGTATGTCCTTGTATGAGCATTGCCAGCTGCACCCGGTCCCGGCGGGCTCGACTGGCCGTCGAGCACGGCAAAGGAAGACTGAGTATCTGCGGCCATGTTGGAGGTGTGCTTACGCCGGCGCAAAGCGCGCCGGAGACGGAGATCAGATTATTGCTCCAGAATGAGAGTGTATCGGGGCGTCGGAAGGTAAATTTGAAGGCTGAAGTGAGTCTGATGTGAATTAGCGATCCAGTCTATGTAAATATGCGAAGCAGCAGGCAGTCGACAGCGAGATAGCAGGCGACGAGCAGATGGGCGTGGATTTGTGTGCGTTGAAGGTTTGGACGAGGGAAGGCGGCGATACGGGCAGACCCAATGGGGAAGCTGCCCTTCTTTGCCCGTCTGGCCAGGGCAAAAGGCCAACTTCATTCTGGTCGTCTTCCAGAATCATCAAAGATCACGCCTCCTTCGCTTGTTCCTGACCAAGCTCTTGTGTCATTGCTTGCGTAGGCGGTTTCCGTCGGCCTTCGATTGGATCTTTCAACAGCCATGATCACATGCTGCAGCTACGCAAATTGCTGATACGTCTCAAGGGGTTCGATACAGGAGGACAGGCACATGATGTTATCGGTCCGATGCATCATTCATTCAGCACGTGAACGAGAAATGGCTCGAAAAGAATCTGCAAAACAACCACTTAATATCCCCGCACAGTCAAGGTTCAGTTGGTCGCTCCATCTTTGGTTTCCAGTGCGGGGATCCTTTATTCATGACCAATATAAACAGCGCAATCCTCAAAGCCCTGGACCAGTCTCTAGACCTCAAGGTTCCGTCGGTGGATTCGGTGTCGCGTCGGATTTTTCTTGACTCGCCCGCACCGCTCGTGGCGCCATCGATCAAAGTCTAAATGACTAGATCCTTCACTTGTGGGACCGCAGCCTCAATGGTACTTGACTGGAGGATACTGCAATCTTCTGGCGTGGCATGTCTATCGTAGGAGGCGTTCTCAGGCTAGTGACCTGCCCCAAAGTAGGCTGCACAATGCTTTGCCCTGACGTCGGAACGGTCTCCATGTATCTTCTCACCTTGAAGGACCAAGACGTTTTCCAGCCGTCTTAGCAGACTGCGAGGCGTTTGATTGCTGGCCGTGTTGTACGCTTGCGATGTCTGTGAAACTGCTGATGCTAGCGCGAGTCTCATAGAAAGACAAGTCGGCTCGCGGAATCGAATTCGACAAGACCACGAACTTCGGAATCACATCTCACGTCGATGTGGTCTTCGGCCAGCAGTCCGAGCAAGCATTGCGACCAGTACGGTAGTATGTGTTGCGTTGCATCGCATCATGTGTCGCCCTAGACGTCGTGAGTCTTGGCTTCCTTTCACAGAGCCTCTGGAAGGACACAGCCACGCGAGTCGAACTTCTGGTTCCACAACCTTTCACAACGCCATCTGCATTCACCTCTTGTCTCTCCTTTCTGATACTTTTGACCATTACTTCAATCCAGAGCCCAGACCTCTGACCCTCCTCCGAAAGCATCTGCAATGTCTCCAATGTCACCTCCGTCCGAAAAGCCTATTTCTGATCCTCCTCAGGAGCCGGAGCCACAGTACGACTTCATCGACCAACCATGACTTTCCAAGCTGACAATCGTAAGGATAACAAAGACCGAAATAGCAAGAAATGAGATCGCGAAGGAGATGAACGAGATCCAAGATCTTCAGAGAGACTTCAACGCTCTACGTACCAGGCTCATGGGGATTCACGCCCATTTCCCACCATCCAGAACCGGTCGCGGCCTACTCGCAAAGGGCAAAGGGTAACGGGCACCATCCCTACCCATCACAGACTGTCCCTGACAATGCCCAGCAAGTCGGCCTGGAAGCGCAACCAGATTCAAGCCCTGGAGGCAGTCCGGAAGACCCTCAAAGGATTCGGAGTGGCGACGAATTCAGTCGTCGCAATTCTCAGAAGGCGCGTGAACATGCTCGACAAAGACGAAGCCACCAGAGCTGAAAAAAGAGAGGTCTTGCGCCTGACCGAGGAGCTTTATGGCCAGGTCGCGGAGCTGATGAAGACGGTAGATGCCGTCTCGGTCTAAGCCCGCCTTTGACGATGAGGTTCTACCACGCTAGCGTCAAGAAGGTCGGAAGTTGTTTGCATCTCGGTCCAGGCCGCGGATCCAGCACGACGCATCGATAGGATTGAGGTTGATGTTATACTTCCATCATTTTCCGTCGTCATGATGGTCTGCTCAACTAAAGCAGAACAAAGAAGCCAAAGAACAGAAACCTCCAAATCATACTTTCCATCCACGGGGTTATTCCATGCGGCTCCGCACCAACCACATCTCCAACGTGGGGCATTTAAATCGTGGGGCAAGTCCGCAAGCCCTCAATCCCCCCAAAAGCCACCCTCGATCCATAAAAACGGCCACCATCCCAAACATGTCTCCCACGTCTTCCTTGTGCTCGTCGCCGCCATCCTACGTCCCTGTGCCCTGCCCAGATCATCCACCATGACAGAGTACCACCCCCCCTCCCTCTCCCCCCTCAAAGACAAAGTCTGCGTCATCACAGGCGGCGCATCCGGCATGGCCGCCGACCTCGTCCGACTATGCCACTCGGTCGGCGCCCACGTCTTCTTTGGAGACATCATCGTCCCCGCCGGCGAGGCAGTGGAAGCCGAGCTCAAAGCCCTGGGGCGGACGAACCATGCTCGGTTTGTGCCGTTCGACGCGGCTTCGTACAAAGACAACCTGCATCTGTTCGACGTGGCGTTCCAGACTTGTGGGCGTATCGACCATGCTGTTTCCGCGGCTGGCGTGACGGAAATGGGGGATCTGACGGATCCGGGGTTGACGTTGGAGACAGTGAGGGAGGAGCCACCTGCGAAGTTGATGAAGGTGCTGGATATCGATCTCACGGGCCCGTTGTACTTCTCGAGAGTGGCGAGTGTGTATTTACGGCAGCCGGCGTTGAATGACAAGTCGAGCACGGCGGCGGCGGATAAGAGTCTGACGTTGGTGTCGAGTATTGCGGGGATTACGGAGGCGCCGGGGTTGCCCGTGTATTCGGCAGCGAAGCATGGGGTTGTGGGTTTGATGAGGAGTTTGAGGATCACGCTGATGAAGGAGCCGTTCGGGAGAATTAGGACGAATGCGATCTTGCCGTGGATGACCAAGACGAGGATGGTGAAGGGCGTGGAGAAGGGTTGGGCGGAGGCCGGTTTACCTACGAATGAGCCTATGGATGTTGCGAAGATCATGGCTGGTAAGCCATCCTTGCCTCGTATGGAACTTAGCTGATTTTCCCAGGTGTCATGGCTGATGGAGAGTCAAATGGCTTCTCGCTGTTCGTGGGTGGCGGTCGGGCATTCGAGACCGAGGCAGGCTATGATCGGACGCAACCACAATGGTTCGGAGAGATGACGGAAGTGTGGTTGAAAGGTCAGGAGGTCCTTGGATCGGGCAATAATTGGCAAGCGAAACCTTCATAGACCATTAAGCTCTCACTCCACCCGCCTCTGCTGCTTCGGCGCGCGAATCCGTCCTCTGATCCAGTCAGGCACAAATGCTTTGACGCCGACCACATCTTCTCCAGCGCCAGCTTGGACAACAAACTTGTCAGTCTCATCGAATGTGCTTGGCTCGCTCGTGACGGTAAGGTCGGTCATCTGCTCCAGTCTGCACATAGCAAGGCCTACATTTCCCACGCCAGCGATCCATCGTCCAGGCTTGCCTCGCTTGCCGTCGATCTTGAAGTCTTCCTCTGCGTTGGGATGTCCAAGAGACCAGAACGCATCATACTGTAGACTCTGTGGCGGCTCGCTTGCTTTGTCGTACAGTAAGACCGGCAATACTCTCCTCCTGACCACTCCAGTATGATGTGTCCGGATTGTCAATTCTTGACCGACATAGCAGCCCTTCTTGAAGTCAACGGCTCCCATAACGTCCAGATTGCTGCCCATAGGTAATGCTTGATCTCGCTGTATTTCGTTCTGACCCTCTGGTACCCCTCGGAGATAGCGTCTGATGTTGTATTGATCCAGGCTTGCTTCGTCGAGCCCTTCCAGCTCCGGCGCGCCTTTCAGTTTGCCGCCAGAAAGCAACACTCGCTTGCCCAATCCCGGTGCTCTTTGGTCCACCAAGCCGATGGTGTGATTCTGGTCCCCTCCAATACCACTGCCACTCTGCCCGTTGAGCCCGTAGCTTGTCCATCTCTCCTCGCCTTCTCGCCACAGAGAAAGAGCATTCACCTCGCCATCCTCGACACCTCGGAGTTTGACCTTACTCCTCAGCTTATGCCTCTTCAAGTGTTTCAGCAGGCCATCCTTCTCCGCTCTATCTAGCTCGATCACAAACCCATCCTCCTGAGCTTTTGCTACCTCTTGACTTCCACGCGTGGCTCCTCTCCCAGACAAGACTTCCCACGAAGAGCCAACGACAGGATACACAAAAACGTCGTTGATCACCCTTCCTTGTGCGGTCAGGAAAGCGGAGTAGAACCCTTGAGAGATTGCTGCAACATTGCCTGGTGTCGATGGTGGAGGCGCAGAGGTGGGGAAAGGATGCACAGAAGTCGTTATCAACCCGTGGAGGAATTTAGGTGCGTCAACGCCAGATACGTGTATCAGAGAGCGATTTGTGAGGTGCGCATACCCAGATGTTGGAGGTGGTGGAGGATTTGCTTTCCTCGCGGGAGTGGTCGAGAACGCTGCTCGTTGGATGCGTTTGCTTCGACAGCTAGCACATACATATTGACATTTGTTTGCTATAAGTCGTGTGGCCGGTCTCGGGGGCATTGTGTTTCGTTGTTGTTGTTGATGCAGGTCGAATGCTTGGTCACCTCAGCCGTGAGAAATCTTATGCTGATCGACGTCATTTTGAAGGTCTTGGCCATATCAGGTCCCCCACGCTCCACAACCTCACAAACAGCAGCGATCACTCAGAAACATCCTCCATTTGGTACAGAGCTCGGATATGTGACTGCCGATGGGTGTGTGGCGCCTCAGCCAAGCCGCATGGGCGAACTTTGGCTTAGTGTGGCAAAGTGAGTAAGGATGAGCAAGGAGGTACAGCAGCGCATCCATGTTTGGAGGGTATCAAAAATGCTACTCAGTAAGACACACTTGCAAGATCCACCATGCGGTATTGGTATCAATCAGGCTCTGCGTACGCTGCTCGTGCCTAGTTCGGTCTTGCCCTCCTGCTCTTACCAGGTCGCTGCTTTTGCTTCCCTTTCATCTTCTTGATCGAGAACGATCGAGTATCGGCACTTGACTCAGCATCATTGCTCTTTGCGAACCTTTTCTTACCACCATAGCCAAAGCGCTCGTTCTTCTTCTGCCTCTTCGCACCAGGCGGGCCTGAACCGCCACCGGCTTTGCGGGCAGCCTTGTCCTTCTTCTCGGTCACCGCGGCATCTTCGAGCGCAACGTCGAACATATCGTCCTCGTTAGCATTGCCGATTGAGGCACCTGATCGTTCTGAGAGGGTCAGTAAGCGCTGCGAAAACAAGTAGTGGAGATTGGACTCACTCTTCTTGAGCATCTTAATCTTGTCAAGCGTCTCCTTTTTTGCCTTGTCTCTCTCCTGCAGCTTCGCGATCTGTACCTGCTTGCCGAACTTCTTGAGATCTCTTTGTTTTCTTGCTTCTGCCGCGGCCTTCTTGCTTGCCGCATCGTCCACCAGCTTCTTCTTGATCTTGCCCATGTGCTCATCAGACTTGACCATCTCCGCAAAGTAATCCGCGGGCCTGGAGAAGAGGACGCCTTCTTTCTTGAGTAAAGACCGCGCTTGAGTCACAGCTTCGAGCGATTGTTTGTAGAAGGCCAATTCCCGGCCAAGGTCGTCCTCGATGTCCGCGATCGTAGTTGCAGCCGATGAGACCACAGCTTGTGTGGCTGAGAAGGGAAGGGATGCTGGCAATGCTATCGACTTGTATGCCTTTGTAAGAGCGGCGGTGTTGTTGATCGTGAGACGCTGATGGGGTACCACATCCTCCTTCTCATCAGACGCCAATGACTCGATGTCCGAGAGCGGGATATCCTCGTCATCGTCTTCGTCCTCGTTGTCCTCTTCCTCCGCATCGCGGTTCAATCCGTGGCCGTTCGTTTTGGCACTTGGGGTACTCATGTCGTCTCCCTCGTCGTCTTCCGAATCTGATGTGTCGCTGTCCTGGAGGCGCGAGAGATCAAAGCCTGATTTCTCTAGCTCCTCATCCGCAGTCTCCCAATCCTCGGATCCATCTGGAGATGGTATCTCCTCATCCGAGGCGTCCTCCGAAGCGGCTACGGCATCCTTCTTTTGGCGTTTCGACTTCGGAGTCTTCTCGTCACGGGAAGCTTTTGGTGTATGGAATTGGAGCTCGGTCTCGTCCTCCTCGACCTCGCTGCCCTCCTCAGCGACTTCGGTCCGCGATCGCTTGCGTTTCAGAGCCTTCTTCTGCAATCGCTTCTGCTTCTCGAGTTTGTGGTCAATACCCTTCTGACGATCTAGCGCGTCTTTCAGCTTAGCCCCTTTAGCCATATTTGTATCCAAGGAAAAGTTGAAACTGTCTGGAGGGAGGATCTTGAAGTCGAAGAAATTCTCGGATCACAAAAATTTCCCCACATGCACGACGCACAGGCCGAAACTCTATTTGCTTGAGGCCGATCCGCCGACCTCACAGCGCTCCCATTCATGCCCGCTGTATGTATTGCCCCTCTTCCCACATCCACAGCTTACATTATGTCTTCTGATAGTCCAAACAAGGTCAATGAGGTAAGGCGAGTGTTCTCCTTGTAATGGTGATGCTGATATGCGTGATCAGGGTGCCGACTCTGCCCCCGCCGAGTTGACTGCTGTGGTGGAGGATCTTCTCAACCAATTGACAAACAAATTCTCTACGGTATCATCTGAGATGCTGTCCAAAAGTACTTTTGGTTCCTCTGTCCGGTCAGAGCTGCCGTTAACGATGATTAGTGGACGACATGTCTAAGCGACTAGACAACCTAGAAGCTATCATCCAGCAGAGCACCAATCAAAGCACAAACGAAGATGCAAAATCATCGTGATCATTCATTATGTGGCGCCATGCCCGTCAGCATCCAAAGCTGTGACGAAGTCGAGCTACTAGGGTATCAAACGTAAGATAGCAATGCCACGACCTAATATCGTCTTACGATGGGCGCTGGAAATCCTCTACCGCCAATCTCCTGAATCCTCTTCATCAATCGATTCACTGGCTGGCCCGGTGCTTCCATACGCTTGACTAGCTGCATCCGGACCTCTGCATCCTCATTATTGACATGGACTCGGTAGTGCCCCTTGATCAGCTTCTGGGAAGCTGCATCCGAGGCTGCATAGACCTTGTGCATGCACCCGTCAAGCGGACAAGACCAGGTATCTCCCTCCCCGTTACCAGCCGTGTGCTCTTTGCGCAATCGAACGGGTATGCTGCTCCCAAATCCGGTGAGATTCGGGATCATCAACTCTGTACTGTCTTCGCTTTTCTCGGAGTCATCATGACCCATGTCGATGCCTTCATCAACTACTTCTGCGCCTGCAGTCACATCGCCATCCTGTTTCGACACCAAGTGGCTTGCATTCCGAGCGCCCAACCGGATCTTGACAGGTGGTAGCTTCCGCTCTGGTCGTAAATCAGACTGCGGCAGATCGGCAAGCTCGTCTACATTGTCGTCCTCAGCTTCGATAGGAATGAACGTCGTCGACTTTGGTCTAAGGACTGATTTGCCCTTCTCTCCACGCGGCCGCTTCCCAGGTCGTTCGCTCTCGTCACTGTCGTGTGGCGTTTCTGTCCGGGGTGTCGATGGCTCGTCCCTGCCCATTCGCCCTCTGCTTCTACCCGATCGTATCGATCCCACTCTCTCCGACTGCTTGTCGTGATCGTCCCTCTTCCTCTTCGTGCCTGCCTTCGATCTGACCTTACCACCTTGCAATTGATTCTTTAAGTCGTCAACATCGTCTGGGAACGTGTCCACCAACCACTCCCAAATCCCTGTCTTCTCCCACTCTACCTCCTCCTTCCCCTGGACCATGCTCTTGATCAAAAACCCTCTATGCTTGACAAACACCATCCTCCCTATCTCCTCCCCAGCCAGCTGATTCGCCTGCGCATATCCCGCAAACACCTCCTCCGCACTCACATCCGCGCGCCGCCGTTTTCCCTTCCGGCTCTTCGTCTCATTCACCCGACTGTACACGTCCGCAGCGTAATACAGCGCCTCGATCGCCTCGATCATCGCATCGTAGATAGCCTTGTACGCCCTGGACGGCCGCACAGTGAACCACCCCGCCTTACCCGCCGCCCAAATATCTATTCGTCCGTCATCGTACTGCCCGTACGCGAATTGCCGCACCTGCGCAAGCTCAATCAACTCTGCGCCGCCGGGTCGAATGCGCAGGTGTGCTAGATCGCGCGGGACCGAAGGGAGTTTGGCGCGGAGGAGGAGAGGGGTGTGAACGTCGGCTGTGAGGAGGGAGGTGAAGGAAGCTGGGTCGAAGGAGGCGACGTCGGACGGGAAGACCTCCACAGAGGAGAGGGTGAGGATGGGCCAGTCGTCGCTTGGGGTGGAGGGGTCGACGGGGCGGAGGAGCCGGGGTTCGGGGGTGAAGGTGGAGGTCATTGTTGGTCGTCTCGAGGCGCACTGGCGAGGCGGAAGAATGATAGGGATTGATGCGATTGTCACAGCATTGCGGACACGGCGGCTTGAGTAGCAATGCTGGTTTCGCAAAGATGACTGCTCGAGTCAACGGTCGTGAATGAAACGCGAGAGTTGCGGCCCATTCCATCCCGCGACCTTGACGCGCTTGTCTTGATTAGGAAATTTTCCACCATGGTCTTTTCAACCAGCGTTGTTAAAGGTGATGGCAAAAGCCGCAGCCTTTGTCAACCACATCACAAAGAACCTCAATCTATCTTATTCTGCTCAAAAGCCTCCTGTGGATGAGCCTCAGGCGATTCGCCATGTCTGCATCTTCGCAGGTGCTGGATGGCGTCTTCGGTAAGTCTCCTTCAAGTTTTGCTCACATCCTACCTGCTGTGATCGGCACGTGATCATCGCCTGAGACCGTCTCGTAGTCTTTCGGTACCTTCCAGAGCTGTCTCGTATTTTGGGACAGTCTTTCGAATCACAGATTCTGACTGCTTGTAGCCGTCAACAAGCCTACCGGCATGACTTCAGCCGATATTTGCAACGAGGTCAAGTATAAGCTAAGCAAGTCTTCTCTCTTTGCTCCCGTTATGGAAGCACAGTCCTCGCAGCGAGATGACTTCAAACGGCGTGGTCAGAGGCTCTCCCGCAAGATGCGCCAAACGAAGCACGTCAAGATCGGCCACGGTGGTACTTTAGACCCCGAAGCGTCAGGCGTGATCAGCTTCGGTGTCGGCGATGGTACGAAGGCTCTCAACCATCTGCAAAAGAACGCCAAGAAGGGATACGAAGCTGTCATGGTCTTTGGTGTGGCGACCGACAGCTTCGACCGGGAGGGCAAAGTTGTAGGGCGGAAGTCATGGGACGAAGTCACCAGGGACGTGGTCGAGGCTAAGCTTGCCGACTTCAGGGGAAAGGTCCTACAACGTCCTAGCGTCTACAGTGCGCTCAGTCGCGGTGGCGTCAAGATGTATGAGTATGCTCGACAAGGCAAGGATATTCCGGAGCTGGAGAAGAGGGAGATGTTTGTGAGTGAGCTGGAACTGGTTGATTGGATGGACGAAGGAAAGCATGAGTGGCAATGGCCTTCGGAAGAGATCGAGAAAGATCGCAAAGATGCATTCGTCAAAGCTCTAAGATTTGAGGAGATCGGTGGAGTTGAGGTCGTGGAAGGCAGTGAGAAGAGGGGCTTGGAGAATGAAGAGGCCGACAAAGGGAAGGGTAAGCGTAAAAGAGAGATTGACGGTCAAGCAAAGGGCAATCAAGACCTCAAGAGGTCGAGAGCGGTGAAGGCGGATCAGCTTAAAGAGGATCAGTCCAAGGTACAAGGCAGCGAAGAAACATCAAAACCCAACCCAGACGGGCACGATACTCCCGTGGACGAGGGAAAAGATCTTTCTGCTGATTCCGCACCGGCGGAGGCAGAGCAGCATATCGCAGCGCAGCAAAGGCCATGTCCAGCACCAGCACTCCGCATCCGCATGGTCGTGTCTTCCGGCTTCTACGTCCGAAGTCTCTGCCATGATCTAGGAGTTGCCGTCGGGTCGCTCGCTACCATGGTCGCCCTGAACAGGACAAAGCAAGCGTGCTTCGAGCTCGGAGAGAATGTGATCGACTACGAGGACTTTGGTAAGGGCGAAGATGTGTGGGGACCAAAAGTCGCCGCACGACTTAACGAGTGGCCGTCGCTGCACGCAAAGCTGAAAGATGATGCAAAAGCTGGGGTCGAATGAGGAACAGCTCAGGGGAAGTGACGAGGACAGAGCAAGTTTTTTATTATGTCGACTATTGGCGCCAAAGCTAGGTACTAGCTGAACACTGTAAGCTCCTCCAGGCGGTTACAATGCTGGGGCACCACCAAAGCATACGCGAGGGCCTTTGCTGATCAGTCAAGTATCAGCGGAATCCAAACACGCCTACGCTGAAGGCAAGCGGGGGCGAGCAGACCCGCTGATTCACCACAACGCTGGTAGTGTGGCAAGGTGACCTGTCCGCTCCACGCGAACAGCGGATATCATGTACCCAACTCAATCCAAAGCCAATTCTCCCTCTTGCAGCGGCGGCGACTCTTCGCGCGCTCTTCTCTCAGCTTGTCTCTCCCTCTCCGCGCGAAGCGTTTCGGCCGATTCCACCAAACTGGAGTGTAGCCCTTGAGGGACAAGCGCGTCCATGATGCGGCTATCCTGGCTTTGGTGGATCAACTCTGGAAGTAGCAGCTGTTCGATGGCCACCTTGATACCTTGGAGAGCACAAGAAATCTTGTGGTCGTTCAAAGTCCTTACCTCCTCAAATGCCGACAACGCGCTACGGAAATTGACGACCGACCTGGCCCAATTGTGCAATTCGGCTCTCGAAGGGCTATGACGATTCTCTAGGCTCGGGATACTGGTCTTGGTCTCCTTGGTAAAGGTGTCGTGGTCTTGACGATAATGCTGGAGTTCTTTGGAGACACGATCGTCCGTCTGATCGAATCGCTCTGTGAGACGCTTCATCCGGGCTGCGCATTCCGCCTCTCGTGTCTCGAGGTCGCAGACGCGCTTTTTGACTGCTGGAATGTCGGCAAAGCTAAAATCAGGGGTGAACGCACCCTGCGTAAGCCTGTCGATGGTCTTTCGATATTGGAAGAAGTCTTTCTCGATGTCTTGTATCTTCTGATCTGGGGTCTCAATCCTCGTGTATAGACCATCTACAACTTGATCGTGGGAATCCTCAATGCGCTTGATCTCAAGAGCATGCGTCGACTTGTAGTCACAAGCGATCTTGTCAGTCGCTTGTGGATCAACATCGATCAGGCCTGGAATTAAGGCCTCGCTCATCAACGATACGTTGCTGTGTTGTGTAGACTCAACAGTCGGGACGCTGAAGATGCATCGGATCGGAGTTAGCCTGGAAGGATCAGTACAGGCCTTGTTCATACAACGTCGGGACACTCACGACGACGTGGCAGCGCACAGTGTGTTCAGATGCGGATACGACATGGGTCTCTCACTCATCGTCGTCGAAGGAGCTTGGAGTACGTGTGAGTGGGTGTGCAAGGTAGAGGAAGGCGAAGAGTATTGGGCTTAAAGGTGGGAAGGATCACTGTAGCGCGATTCTTCGCGTAAATCAACAGTTCCAGCCAATTTTACGTCATCCAGGTCACCTGACCGCAACATCGCGGGAGTCTGCGTGTCTCGAACTCTTTGATTAGTTATTGTTCTAAAGTCATTTCACTTCTGTAACCACACACTGGCCGATCCACCACCGCAGCAGTCTGCCAGCCGTACGCAGGATACGTCCAAATTTCTTCCGCTATTAGCACATCGAGCTTTCACCACTCAAATGCGATCATGGTGAGTCCTGGTGGCTGCTGCGCGATGTTGATACTGATTGGAAATAGGCTGCATTTCGAGACGAGATCCTGAGCACGCGTGTCGTGGCACCCCTTGTTCCCTTACCGGTCGAGCTTGTCAACACTCATCTGGATGGCCACTATCTACCAGGCTATGATATACCACTTTATCCTACCACCACTCCAGAGTGGCTCTTGTCGATCGGTGTTGCCCATCGTCGAGCTCAATGTGGAACTATGGTGGTAGTTTTTGTGGTATCCGGCCGCGGTGTAGCCCTCATCCGTCGCGTTGACGTGGCGAATGAGATCATGGAAATCATTCTGTCCTCTGCACTGGAAACACGTCCTGATCCTGGACATTATTGTGTCTTTTGCGGTCGTCATCCGTAAGATCTACACACCACACGCTACCACATATCTGAAATCTCTAGCGGCGCCACGAGCACAATCTGAAGGATTCCTGGCCATTAGACCATTATTCACGAACAAGGAAGCAGATCTGTGGTGTCGTGAGGACTCCGAAAATCACATGCGGCCAAGTTCCCACGTCCACCAGGGAGAGAAAGCTTTATATATCCTTCAAGCACCCCAGACAGCACGGAGGGGTCTCAGGTCTAGTGGCTCGAATCCATTGGCTTGCCAGTGTTCTCGTCGAACTGCGATGACGACCACTGTTCGAGTCTCGACGAGCACCGATTCGTTCGGACTTGTTGAGGTGAGAACAGGGGGCTTCTCCGGTTTTTTTTGCCTCCTGGTCTCAACCAACCCGAGTCATGGTCACCTTGCAGTCCTGGAGCGGTGAGCATGTGCCATCATGTGTTTCACATCACATCAACATGGCCGCCTAACGCGGCTCAACTACGCGCGGCTCGCCACCTCGTCTACATTAGCATCTTCCACCTCCCAATTACACCTCCCTTCCTGCATCTCACTCCACTCACGCGGCACCTTGTAAAAGCTACCTTTTTGCACCAAGCCCACTCCCATACAAACAAAGAACCACCGTGATCATGTTCCACTACCCAATCAACCGCTCCTCTTCTCCTGAGGATGTCGATATGGACGCTAACCCGAGCGATCTGCCTCGTGAGACCATTGACACTGTGAGTCTTTCCCCTATCTCCTGTGACATAGCTAACATCTCCCAGCGTCCCCTCTCCGGCTCTACCCTCGCTCTCGCCGGCAACCCCGATGAGATCAAAGCCTGGCTCCACCGCGCGACCATCGAGCGTGGATGTCGCGTCAAGGGCCTGTGCCGTCTGTGCAAGTTCGGTGATTCGTCCGAGGGGCATATTATTGTGACGCCCGTGATCAAGTATCTTCTGCATGACTATTATGTCAAGAATGGGCTGGAGTGTCGTTTGGGGTGGGAATGTCCTCTGGGGTGCAACCATTGAGTGGGATTGAGGATCAGGAGCGCATGAATGGGGGGGCGGGGGCGATACACCAGGATTGAGAATGAACGTGATAGAATCATGGAAGGGTGGACTCGAGTTTTGCTTTGAGATGATGAAGACCTACAGGCTGCGAATCTAGAGCCATTTGAGCATGTTTATTAGCTTGAGATACCCCAATGCCACACAATCTGACTACCATGCCTGTTTTCTGTCCTTCGCTAGTGATCGTGACAGGAACCACTCATGTGAATCATGATTTTACGCCAATTGCATGATTGATTGGGACCTTCATTACACCTCTACCACGCCTCTACTTCTACAATCACCGATGGCCCCATTCACAATACCTACCAGCATCGATACCCTCGCCCATGCTCTGAAGCGACTATCCTTACAAGCAAAGAGCCACAGCCATCGCGCTGAGGACAACCAGCACCTCATGACTGTTCTACCTGAGGCCCTTCAAGTCCTGAATACCTACGTAGGACTCGATCAATGCGTACATGGTCCCTATTGCTTGCTCGGCGAGCCTGCGAGACCCCTGGAGATCGTAGTACCAGAGATGGTGAAGCTGTGTGAGCTACACAGTACCACACCAGGAAGGGACCAACGAGGAAGATTCGAGTGTATGAAGCCTTTATTCTCGACAAAGAAAAGTCTGGACTCGAGTTTGGGATCAATGGGTGGACTCGACCCGAGGGATAGGGAGTGAGAGGAGATAAAGGATGATGACGATGCGGTAGAAGTAGACAAAGAGAGACACCTGACTATCCTCCGTCGATGTTATTGACTACCGTACAAGTGACTCGACATGACGATGTGGGTATTATATTCAAACATTACTGCTATATCAGTCCTTTATTATGTGTTCCCGTATCCGTATGTGCATCCAACCAACTCCATCGCTATTGAGCAAGTTTTCCACCCCTATCAGCCCCCTCCTATGCCGAAGCAGTCCCATTACCCGTGGCGTCGTACGCGCTTGGCCACCAAGCGATATCAACATCGGCATTTGCGCTCGGCTTGCCAGTCACACCCGTGACATTCTTGTACGAGCAAGTGCCGCTTGAGAACGAGATACCGTTGCAGCCCTTTACGCCATCACAGCTGGTCAAGCAGGAGCTGAAGCTGTTGAGCTTTGCGCTGCTGAGCTCAGCGGCTCCTTGGAGCTCGTTGTCGCAGAGGAGGTTGTATGCGACGCCATTGCTGTCGTAGTAGGGCGAGCCTTGCTTAGCAAGGACTTCGCATGATTGCCCTTTTTGCTGGTTGGTGGCTGCGGTCTTGCAGGAGGCGGAGTTCGTGTTGGGTACCTTGCTGGTTTGGTTGAAGTAGGCGACGATGGATTGGATCTTGACAGTGTTGGTGCCTTGGGGAGGACCTTTGGCCCAGGCGTTGCCGTTTGACCAGTTGTTCCAGAGGTAGAAGCCGGGGGTGGAGGGGACGTTCTGGTTGATCTGATAGACGAGTTGGCCGTCGATGTAGAACATTGTTTTTCCTGGTACCCAGTCCATGCGGTACTCGTGGAAGGCGCTGGTTGCATCTGATGGCGAGGGAACACCGAAGCTGGTGACTGGTTGACCATAGCCGGTCTGCTCGTTTGTCAAGTGTAGGATGGCTGTGTCATCTGTCAGGAAGGCGATGTCGGCTTCTTGTGTATCGTTGGAATAGAAAGAGAAGCCTATCACAATTGTCAGATCAATACATTGTCACGGACCAGGTCACTGACCATGTGTGGTACCAGCCACTGTGCTCGCCATCGCCACCGTCCTGACACTCCCGTAGAGGATATCCTTAGCCGCGGTCTGGATTTCAGCAGAGAGGATCGGGTCCGCTTGCTGACCGCCCGGGACTGTAAGTGCAGCGTACCCTCCTGACACTGCTACGTTATTTGCCATGAAGCGTCTAGCGAAGGGCGCTGTCCCCGCAGCAATTGTGTTAGTGCTGACTGTGAGGGTGTTTGGAATAGCCTTGAGCTTTGTAAAGTCCACGTCGATGGCTTGTGTGAATGAACCCAGGCCCTCAATCGTGTATGTGCAGCCATTGAAGGTAGGCTTTGGTGATGTCTGAAGCGCCCTTTTATGCAAGCTCGCCGGCCCTGATGACGGTGCTGCAGCCACTGACGCTGAAGCCAGCGCTGCTGCCAGCAGACCGCTCTTGATCAGACACATCGTGGTATGCAAGGATGGTGTCTGGTGAGTGTGGCGGAGGAGGAGATTGACCAAAGATGCTAACGATAGTGCAGCGTGGGTAGAGGCAAAAGTAGCGAGGATGAACGCCTTGTAATATGAGTATTAAGCCATGCTCACCTGAAATTAAACAGAAGGACAACGGCTTGAGCATATGTTTCTGCCCTTACCGGAAACCCAATCTGGTATATGCTCCAACGGCATAGTTCCCTCCAGACTCTACCAGCCGACAACAGTCGACAAACTTGAGCCGCACACTGCCGCAGTCTCTGCGCATGACCTATGTTGATCCATATCACGGACTCGATGATGAAGTAGTCCGCCTATTGCAGGCTGATGTCCAGATCCGCGAGAAGGCGGCCAGATTGACTGCCTGAGGTCAGACAAGTGGCAGATCGGCGTGCATGGTGAGCACATCGACATCTACCTTGCTATGGGGTTCTAGCTAGATTCCGTTCCTCGGACCGTACGAAGCTTGATGTTTTGGGTTGCTAATGAGCGTTGACAGCGAACGGTTGCGGTCGGGCACAGATGAGCTGCCGTGTCCATACGAGATCAGTACAGAGACTTTCTTTTCTGTATAGTCATTGAATGCCCAATTTTGATGACTTCTATTGATAGTCCTGATCTTCGATGAAGTCGTGATGGTTATCACGGATGCTGGTGATTTGGTGGCAAAGTGGATGAGTGCAAGGATGTGCGTATATAGCAAAGGCGGAGATGGTTCATCCTTACGAACACGCGGGTCAACTTCTTAATATCCAATAAGCTTATTTACACAACCAATCCTGCTTGTCCCAGCTCAACGGTCATGCCGGTAAATTTGTCTATCTGCCCAGCCATTGCCACAGTGACTCGCCCCACGGAGTCAGATTGACACTTTCCCCTCGGACACGGCTTGCTCTCTCGGCCCAGCTAGTGCTATCGCAGGTAGCCTGGATGCCTTCCTCACACGGAAGTCTTCTCTTTACGTCTGCTGCACGACCAAGCTCGAGTCTTGATCTCCCATGAGCTCCCGACACACAGGTAAACGGTTCGTCGGCCCCTTCGCAGGCGAGCGAAGCTGTCTGAGAATACCACGACGATCAGACATTCTTCATTAGATCGTCAATAGCCTTGGCCGCAAACCGCTTTCGTTCCTCCAACGGCATGTCAGCTCCTTGTTCTGCCTAGTCGTCAGAGAACGTCCAACGGAATGACTGGAAAGACACACCTCTGATCGCCATAGCTTGCTGCATCAACCCTTCGAGGTTGTCAACCTCAAGATCTTCCCTGATAGGTCCTGCATCGTCATCGTCGTCGTCCTCAACTAGAAGAGAAGCTTTCAAGCCCCAGAGCTCGGCGTTCATCTGAGCTTGTTCATCTGCGAAGGATCCGGCAGTGTCTTCATCTTCATCGGTCACTGCTGCGGCACTCCAGTCATTGGTCTCGACGGACTCTCTGATGCGATCCAGTCCTTGAGCTTCGCCGAACTCGTTCTTCCCGGTAGCGTCCGCATCGATGAACTCGAAGCCGTGGTCCATGCACAGATCTTCCAATTCCTCCCTGGATGAAGTAAGACTAGCTACTTTTGTTGTTTGCGGCGACATAGCGACTGCTAGCTTCATTCCCTCCCAGTTGTAACCGCAAGCTTTGCTAATGACTGACTCGATCGCCTTCATGCCTGCTAGGGCCTCATCCTCAATCACACCCTGAGATTCCGTAGACGATGGTGCGACTTTGTCGAAGCAATATATCCAGCCTCCGAGTGCTTCGATGACCTCCCTAGCTTCAGGCTTGGAGAACTCTGCCCTCCATTGGTCCAAGTCAACGATCTCATCGATCCAGATCGGTATATTCGTTGTATAGTATGGCGTTGTTAGATGCCACTCGTGGATGCTGCCGGCTATAGATCCACTGGCATCCTGTGTAGGCCGACTACCAGTCAGGTCTTCCCCACGTTAGTGGGAGGTGCTCGAAGAAATCAGTGCAAGTCTTACTCTTGATGAGGCCACTCAGATCACAATGTGGCCGACCAACGACCAGCAGCCGTCGTGGGTGCTCGATGTTCATTGCTAAGGCTGCGTCCACGTCTCACCTGTGCATCGAGGACCATGAAGCAGCTGAAGTTGTGAGAAAATCCGCGGAGAGTGTGTGGGTGGCCTCCTCAATGCCTTGTGATGCATTTGAGCCGTCGAACGAACCGACAAGAAGCCTACGAATCCTGATCGACACGCTCATGTACTATAGGTACAATCAACGCGCAATGGTAAGAGCAAGATGTTGAGAGGCGGGGAATTGAAATTCGGTCACGTGACGACGCGGGGAAATCGCGTGTGAATCATGCTCAGGTCATTGCACCAAACAATCTTCTACAATTTGCCAATGGAGACTCGAAGACGGTCAAAACGGACGGCGGTATCGGAAGCTGGCCCTTTTACCGACACCATATCGTTGGACGGCCCACCAGCTGCGAAGCGACCTAAGCGCGAGACGTCATCAGTCTTTCCCCGTTATGACAATGCCGACGTCTTCGTCCAGCTCGACGACACTATACTAGAGCTTCGTCTTGATGACCTGAAGCAGCGGAGCGGATGGTTTATGCACGTACATCGCGATCGATTACCTCTAGGATGCCGAATCAGGAAGGATGATAATACCCATGGCGACCCTGAGGCCAGTAGCTTCAGCATGGAATGGCTTGACGTGAGTCACATCATCGCATGACAACAGTCACTGACCAGTTGCAGAATGAACCACACCCAAGTCCAACCGTCACTCGTGGTGCCAATCAAGCGCGAGAGTACCGCAAGACCTCGCGTGCGGCAAAAGCCTTCTTTCGCGGTTTGTACAAATTGCCGATGGAGATTTTTGCCATAGTCGAAGATACAGTCCTGCCAGAGTCCGAATATCCCGGCATGAGTGATCTGGAAAGTGGTGATGTATTGGCACAAGTGGCGAAATGGTGGGCTGACTTTGACTGCATTGAGGAGGTCAAAGAGGCGATCCTGCAGGAGCTTCGCATCGTCCTGATCGATCAGAGGCGAGGTTTCATGGCAAGAGCGAGTATCTCCATCGTCGAAGCAGCCGATCATCTGCGAGACGAGACGATGTTCGCTGAAGCCGTGATCCACGCAGCGGCGAAGGGCAAAAGATTAGAGCTCATCAACGATGCCTACTCAGATCTGGATTGTGACCTGAAGCACTGCGTCGACATGACCGCCTTTGAACTTTTCCAAGTAAACGTCCTGCGGGCTGTCGATCGGATGGACGAATGCTTCGAAAAGAACACCTTCTGCGGATTCATCGTCGAAGCATTGATCAACAGGTACTTCTGCAAACAAGGCTTCTTGAACAACCCAGAGAGTGAGCAAGCATATCAATGCCTTCATCGTCTCTACCATTCGGTGGACGGCATGGAATTCTGGGATGTGGACATGATGCAGAGGATAGACATGATCGATTACGCATTGAACGCAAATCCGGCTTCCAGAAATCCGCTGATGACAGTGGCGCGGTCTCAGCAGTGTCAGAGCTCTCAAGTCAAGGTGGTGCTGAGTGAAACCATCGAGCGTATTCGCGGAGCACTGCAGCCATTGTTCGCCGACGATCGAAACTTGGGATACTTTACATGTCTGAAGTTTGAGGACACCTACCTTGAGTATCCATGGGAAGTAAGGAAGAATCGACTTTCCGGTGACCATTAGGGCCTTCTGGTGTATCAGTGGCGACATTAACGATGCCTGGTTCTGTGACATGAGAATACGGAAGTGATACATCTCCAGTTGCTCGATTTGCGTCCAGACTAGCATACGTACTATACTAGATCTCCGAAACGATGTGACAACAAGAGTTTTGCTCATCCAAACCGCCCATATATTCAGCATGATGCAGTTCAACGGTGGCATCGATTGTAGATGTCCAATTGAAGGGCAGGGCTATGCAATCTCCTTCGTCAGAGCGAGCACCATGACAGACTTGAGAGTTCACTGGACAGAAGATGCAATGGCAGATCTTGGTGAAAGTGCTTGTGTAAGTCCGTCCTCAGCGTCGGCAACAATGACCGATTCATTTCATTTCAGAGTCTTGCCTGCTGGGCGCCTCAATGCCTGCCCACGCAGGAAAGGCATTTCCCCCAATTGCAACCTGGACCCCGGGTATCTTGTAGCGCCTGCATGGCGTCTTGGGATTGTCTCGTTTGGCGGAGCGTCGACATCTCCTTCAGCGAATATTCCCATGTTTTCCATCGCCAATCCACTCCAGCCCGCTGCTCTAGCCTCCTCCTCGTCCCCTTCCAGTCGAACCCCTCGCCCTGCCAACCGTAGCTCTTCCTCTAGCCAACCCAACACCTCTGCCTTTCACACCTCTCGATCGGAACATAGGTGCATTCCTGGTGTCGAATATATTAGTCAACCGCTCCTCAAGCATCCAGGTCATCTCCCTCCTCTTCAAAGGTTCACGTAGGAGAGAAAGCACATACCGTAACATGTCTGGAACTATGAAGTAGCGCACGTGAGAGCCACGGATATATACTTGGTCGAGATGAGTGACGCGACCGTCGCGAGCAGTCACAGTGATGTCCTTGAGTTGACAGTTCATGTTGTCTTCGGCTAGGAGCAGTCAGCGCATGGTCGTCTTGCTGCTGAATACGACAGACCTTCGAGGAGTTTACCGCGATAGACCTGGCCGGAAGAGATCTCGACTGTGACGATGTGACCCTACAGCATGTTAGATGTGTTCTTCAGAACCGTTAGTGAATGCCATGCCATCGCTTCGTTGAGCAGCTTGATCGGGATGCCGATCGTGGACGTCATATTCGCGGTAGTTGTGCAATTGACAGACTGATATCGATGCAAGGCTACGCGACAGTAGTGAGCTTGGTTTGAGGGGGAGTGAACCAGTAAGTGGGGAGTGACGGCAGCAAAGATCCGTCGCATGAGGTCGAACTTTTTTGAGCCGCATCGAACCTCGAGTCTTGGCGCTGGCTTTGAACGACAGCGAGCTCTTCTCCATTCCCACCCATCCTGAACATGACTCTCAACCTCTCAGGCACACTGAACATCTTCAAACTCATCTCGAGCCCATCGTTATGTCTGCCTCACGCTACTGTGTCGACATTCAATGACTTGCCACGTCCACTGTCCAAGGCTTTTGGAGACGCCGAAAAGGTCGACATTCGTGCAGTAGTACTCGACAAGGACAATTGCTTCGCGGTTCCACATCAAAATGATGTCTACGAAGCATACAAGGCAGGTCTTTGCGTTCTTTCTCCAATTCACATTGTATCGGCGAAATGATACTCGCCACAACTTCACTATGACAGGAATGCTCATGAATTAGCAGGTCAGATTCCAACAGCTCCGAGAAGACTATCCTGGGAAGAAGCTTCTGATCGTCTCCAACTCCGCTGGTACGCTTGCTGATCCCACTGGCAAAGACGCCGAGTTACTGGAGCGCAACACCGGCGTGTTGGTACTTCGACATCGCACAAAGAAGCCTGGGTGTGGCACTGATATCCAGAAGTATTTTCAGAACGACCCCAGTCTCGGCATCACGTCTCCCTCGCAGATTGCTGTTGTAGGTGATCGGCTTTTCACTGATGCAATGCTGGCAAATTTCATGGGCGCTCGCGCGATCTGGATAAGGGATGGCACTGTCAAAGACAGCAGTTTTGTACGTCTACGTGTACTGCAGCACATCATTGGCACCACTCTGACCAGTATAGTTCGTCAAAGCCGAGAAGTCGCTTGCCCGATTCCTGCTCAAGCGCGGCTATACCCCACCAGACCCACGAAGCACTTTCGAAGGACACTGAGGCCGCCTTCAGCACTCGAGCGACAATGGTAAAGCTGGTCAAGCGGTTTCGGCATTGTTTGTACTGCAAAGCCAAGCCGTCTTCCGGTTAGATCCTCTCTTGCCAGCCAAGGATGTTTCGAGCAAGCGCAACCCAGACTACACAACCTGGAGATCCCAGGATTTCCTCTGCCTGTACTCCTTGCGCTCATGCGACACTCCTTGCGTCTGCGAGCTCAAAGCCTTCTAGTCTCCATGGAGTCCAAGTAAGCAAGACAAGCAGCGGTCCAAGGGGTGGAGAATTACCTCATTATCGACAAATCGTGCGACGCCATCAGTTGGCATCGTCAGGATCGCCAGGGAGCGTTATGGTACATCTCGCTGACATCTGGGTTGGTCATGGGGATCGTTCGCCTGCATCCGTCAATGCGTACGGAGATAGACGTTTGATGGGTCTGCAGCAGCTCGAGATGTGCATTCCCATCGACGGTCCGCTTGGCCTTGAGCCCTCCTTATCAGGCTTGCAGAATACCATCGCTGTATTGGCCAAGGCTGGACGTCGCGGGGAGATGGGCATTGGAGAAGTTTGTGGGTCTGTCAGTCATGTATTGTCATTCAATGCATCTCGTACAAGGTAGTCAATATCCTGATTTGTGACTTCGCCAGACCTGTCGATATACAGACCATGACGACGGCGCCTGTGATAGCACGTGACAATGTCGCGAGTCATGCAGGTTCCCCACAGTGGTTCGCCCGCAATCGGACCGCGCATCATGCAGGTCCCAAAAATTTGGCCGCACGTTTCGCGGAGCAGGGATTCCTTCATCTCTTGCACTCACCAACAATCAATCCTCTCAAAGTCCACTCAATCGATTTTCAATCCTCCTCTCTGCCAAACCGGCGCAACATTCCTCTCGCCACATACCTCCACGCTCATTCCACGCCATGAAACGCAAACTTCCCCCGCCCCCGCCACGGGCAGCATACGCCGCTTCACAGCCACTATATGCCTCTATTGATGCCTCTGTCTCCAAGGTCCCGCACATCTTAGCTCAGCTCCACCAGGCGCTCTCAATCACTCAGCAGAATCACTTGCAGCTCTCACCAGTCTCAGCTCGCCAATGCGCCGATCACCTCTTGAAAGCAATGACAACCTCCTGTTCGGCCTTCAGCTCTCTCGTGACTGAGCTAGAAGCAGTTCTCAAGCAGCCGCAAATACCTGCGGATATGGAGCTTAGGATGGACGAAGCAGAGCAAACCAAATTGCGAGGACTGGAGAAGGCGATGAAGGAGAAGCTGTCGATGTTGGAGTATACCATGAGCTTAGGAGCGACTCAGACCGAAGAGCTGCATGGCTTGGTAGATGATCTGAATACGATGGAGATGGCACAGCATGTGACCAGCACCAAGCGAAGAAGAGTTGGACCGGCCAAGTCAACGGAGGGGGAAGAAGAGCAGGAGAGCACAGCGGAAAGCGAAGAGCAAGACAACAAGGAGGAGCCGACTGCAGACGCTGAAGCTGATGTAGAATTCCAGGATATGACTGAGGAAGTGGAAAAGAGGATCCAGGAGAAGCTCAAAGCAGAGAAGGAGCAAAAGCTGTGCAAGTTGGCTCGCAAGCGAAAGCGAGAATCCAAGGACTCTGCTGCTAGTATGATGGAGGGGACGAAGAAGCTCGGTCTCGATAGTGGGAGGCAGAGCTCCGCCGTCAATGACACCAAGGCGGGCGAAGAGGACGGTAAAAGAGCTAGGAAGAAGGCAAGGAAGGCAGCGAAGAGGAGCAGGCATTCCGACCAGGATCCGGGAGATGGGAGCATAAAGAGTGATGCTACGAAGAATCGGAAGAATGGAACGACAATCACGAAGGACACGCCAACGAAACCCACGCAGGCGCAGACACAGAACAGTACCGACAACGGAAAGAACAGCAAGGTGCGGAAGAGATCGAGCGACATACAGTTGCCGACCGAGCCGGATGGCGATGATATTACGAGATCAAGCAAGAAACGAAAGGTCAATGGCCGTTCCTGAACGAGAAATGACAAAGAATTGGCGATAGACAGCAGCCACTTTGTATAGCATTTGCTTCTAGCATGATACCCAGCGACCCCTCGCTAATACATTACCTCTTTTCCCCTTCCCAGTCCCTCTCCCTCCTTTCCCTAGACAATCTCGTCCCAATCCGGCGTAACCACAAACCTCCCCCTCACCTGCCCCATACTCAACGCCTCCCCACCCACCACACCATCAGGCTGCTTGATATCACTCTTCTCATCCGCCTTCCCCTTATCACCCAACATCCCCCCCTCCCCAGCCGCCACACCCGTCCTGCCCTCCTCAAATATCCTCGCCACCACTACCTCCTGGAGAAACTCCATCTTCATCCCCAACCCCAGCTGCAACGCCGTTCCGCCCCAGTCAATCGTCACTTTACCCGACGCATGCACGCGCAACTTCCCCACCGCGCCGGAACTGAGTTTCGCTCCTGGACGAGGGGGTTTAGTATCCGCACGCGTCTCCACGGGGGCATCAGGGTCAGGCTTGACTGCCGCGTCTGGTGCTGCGTCTGCCGCAGGGGCATTCGACCCCGACGCCTCGCTAGCCACAGCAGCGGCCGCGGCTTCGACTTCCGGGGCGTTCTCCTCGCCGTCGGCTTCGGGCTTGACTTGCTCCGCCGCGGTGAGCAGGTCGGGCAACACGGGCGGGAATTGGAACAGGTAGACTTTGTCCGCGCGGTGGTCGGTCGTGGCGTCGGTGCCGGAGATGGCGGTGTCGCCGTCGGCGTCCGGGCCGAGTTCGGCGAGGATGGTCTCGAGGCCGTCGAGGTGCCGGGCGTGTTCGGCGCGTTCTTCGGGGGTTTGGAGGTCCGGGCCGGGGGGCCGGCGGTTGCGTGGTTTCTTTTCTTTGGGAGGTTGTTCGACGGGGGCGGTGGTGTCGGGGTCGGGTTTGATGGTGGTGTCGGGGGCGTTGTCGTCTGAGGTGTAGTCTTCTGAGGAGTAGACGCCCGTGTAGGTCTCGGTGTCATCTGTGGCGCGGGCTTTGCCTCGTCTTGGGTCGAGGTTGCGCATGGCTCGCTTGCGGTCGAGCTTGCTGCTTTTCACGACCGACATGGGTTGGCCTTTGGGCTGCCGCTCCTGTCGCTTAGGTCGGACGGGGAACATGGTGCGGACGGCGTCGGGATCTGTGAGATCGATTGCTTTCTTGTCGTCTTCGAGGACCAGGTCGTCAATGTTGAAATAGTTGGTGGGATCTGTGACTTCGCCGTCGGTGTTCTCGTCGTCCGACCAGAGAAGGTCGGTGTTGCCGCCAATGTCTTCTGTGATGATGCCGCCGGATACTCCCTCTTCGGTCTTGATTTTCACTCGGGAGCTATTCGATCCACCACCGCCCCCAATTCCGCCGCCACCTGAGCCACTACCACGTGATGGACCTCCAACTGAAGGTCCAAAACCACCACCAGAATACCCTGCAGTGGCGCCCGTAGTGCGTTTCTTGTAGTCATTGCTGACCATGCCTGAGCCGAATGGCCCGCTCGCGCCTAGTGGTACTGCCTGCTTGAAGCGATCACCCATGTAGCCACCACCGCGAGCTCGTCCAGGTCTTCCATCGCCTCGCCGTTGCTCGAACTTCTTGGGTGGAGGTGGGGCAGCCTTGAGCTCTGCTGCTTTGCGAGCGTCCGACTCTGCTTTGTCGGCATCTCGCTGGGCTTTACTACGACGGCCTCCTGCTGTGGGCATAGCCGAGAGACCTCCCCTCCTGGCACCTCTGAGGGCCGCCGCTGGACTGGGCGCAGGGGACGCTGCGGCCGATGCAGTGGTTGATGCAGATTTGGGCACGGTTGAAGGAGGCTGGACAGCAGGCGGCGGCGCCGACGCTGTTTCTGTCGCTGGGGCATCGTCCATGGTGACATCCTGTGCTGCTGGTTGTGGTGGCGGATCACTCTGCTGGGCTTTGGTGCCATTTTGCTGAGTTTCCGTAGGCTCGAGGGGTAGTCCAGAGAATTGTAAGGGATTTGAGGGATCCTCAGCAGGGAAATCTCGCCGTGCTGCTGGAGTCGCCTGCTGGTCGCCATCTTGGGATTCTGCTGTTCGTGCCGGCTGTGATGCTCCTCCTCTGCCCCTACCCCGACCACGACCTCGACCTCTGCCACCCCGAGGGACTGGCGCTTTTGGCGGCATTTGTAAGCTGCCGATACCACTGATGTTACCGTGAAATCATTTGATTCATGTGCGGATAGATTTATGACTTACTGATAGATCCTTCACCTGGTGAAGAAGTAAAAAGCATGACTCGCTGAATTTTGCCCCACCTTGAAGTAGTGTGACGTTTAAGATGTGCCTCCACATGAACAGAGTGCGACCTGTCACTTGAGCATGTAATGATATCAGCGCCAATCTGGTAGATACTATTTGAGCGACGAGCGCGCAGAGTTAGGAGATGCAATGATGCAGATTTTGATAGAGTGGGCGTGCAAGGGTACTCGGTGAAGACATGTCGGAAGGTATGGAACGTGATGCCCAGTCGGACTCGGAACCTGGAAGAGTGCTTATAAACCATGCATTAAGCGACGCATCACTCATCCACTGTGCATGAACTCTCTCCAGGCAACCATGCCCTCCACGGTTCAAATCTCAGGCGAGCACCCCGAAGGGGAAAGAGTCGAGGCGGGGTCACGTCACGGAAATGCACCTCATTGATAATCAAGTGTTTCTTGTGTTCAATGCTTTGCCGAACATAAATATTCAGCTTGAGTACGAGCGAAAAGAGGCAGCCCCTCTCAATCATCAATCGAGCAGCCCTCAATGGCAGACTACACAAAGCTCCCAAGCTCGGCAAAGGTGAAGCCCACGCCCTTCACTGCCAACATACCAGAGGAAAAGCTCCAGCAGATGCTGCAGCTGGCAAAGCTCGCACCAATTGCTCCCGAGGTCTACGAGAATGTCGATACCAGTCGGACCTTTGGTATGAATAGGGAGTGGCTCATCAAGGCGAGAGACCATTGGATTACCAAGTTTGACTGGCGGAAGCATGAGAAGCGCATCAACAGCTTCCCAAACTATCAGACCGAGATCACCGACGACAGTGGTGCCAAATGGAACGTTCATTTCGTTGCCCTGTTCTCCAACAATGAGAATGCTATCCCCATCGGCTTCTTCCATGGCTGGCCTGGCAGCTTCCTCGAATTCCTTGATCTGCTGGACCTGATCAAAGAGAAGTACACCCCTGACACTCTGCCTTACCACGTCGTTGTACCCTCGCTGCCTGGCTACACATTCTCATCGGGCCCACCTGTCGACAAGGATGCCACGTTCAGCGAAATGAGCGGCGTTACCGGCAAGCTGATGCATGCTCTGGGCTTTGGCAGTGGCTACATAGCTCAGGGTGGAGACCTTGGCAGCTTCATCAGCCGCTATCTTGGTGGGTTTGATGACGCTTGCAAGGGCTGGCATGTCAATGCATGCTTCACGCCGCCACCGGAGAACGCCGACAAGCTCCACCTCGAGCAGATTGAGATCGAGTCGATGGGTAGGGGCAAGACCTGGACCGACACGGGCACTGCGTATGGCCAAGAGCATGGTACCAGAACTGCCACGATCGGATTGGTCTTGTCCAGCAGTCCGGTCGCATTGCTGGCATGGATTGGCGAAAAGTTTCTGGAATGGACTGATGAGGATCCTCCACTGGACCAAATTTTGGAGAGCATCAGTTTGTACTGGTTGACGGATACATTCCCCAGATGCATCTACCCCTACCGCAGTGTATGTCCTTCCTTCTCCACGCCCGGTTTTTGCTGACCCGCACTAGCTGTACGGCCCAAACAGACAGGCTATTCGGGAGAAGACCACACCCAAGCAGATCCAAACTCCCATGGGCTACTCATTCTTCCCGAAAGAGCTTGTTCCTACCCCGGTCAGCTGGGCTGCTACAACCGGGAATTTGGTTCACTCGAATCGTCACACAAGTGGAGGACACTTTGCAGCCATGGAGAAACCAGCCGAGTTGTTGTCCGATGTCGAGGAATTCATCAAGGTTGCCTGGAAGTGAGTCTTCCGATATAATTGGCATGAAAGAGCATCTGCTGAGCCCCTCCGCCTAGGCGTGGTCCACATCTGTGAAGCAACATCGAAGATCGTCCGTAGACGCATGCCCTAGCGCGTTCCAACCATGATCATTTGTTCTCCACCTCGCAGACCTTCTCCAGCTCCCTCTTGACCACCTTGATGCCCTCCTTGATCGCGCTGTCCGGTATGCGCAATTCCTGTCCAGACTTGTTGCTTGAAGTGTTGCCGTTCGTCGCGCGCGTCCTGTCTCCAAGGCCCTTCATAGATTCTTCCAGCACTCTGTCCATCAACTCATCGTACTTGGTGCATTCGCCGCTGCGGACAAGAGCTACCACGTAGTTGCGCAAGGTCGTAGTCCATCCAGATGCTTGTAGCTCGTGCAGTAGTGATGATTGGATGGTCGGGATCGATCCATTGGCGATTAGCGCGCCCGTGATCTGATTCTGCAGTGATTCGGCCGAGTAGCTCGACGAGCTGTTGACGGGGACCTTGGACATGACCGCCAGTGCCACGGGATTGTGGATGGGTTGAGATGGTGGTGGGACTCGTCAAGGTCAATTATGCGCGGCTATTGGCGCAAAGCGGGCGGCTAATCGATTGGATATGATCGGGCAGCGTTCCCGAAATGGAGCCAATTTGCTCCTCTCGCTGCCGATCTCTATTGACTGCTACCCGGACCTGCAATCTACTAGTTCAATTGAACACATTTTCGCAATCCACGACCAAAGAAGCATTAGAAACTCGAGGCTTGATTGCCCTGCTGTCCTCAGGCATCTCTACTACCAGGCACATTCCACGTCTTTCATCACACGGGGGCACGGCTGACAAGCGGCACCCTGCCCGATCTTTCGCATTGCACAGCACACTATCAACACTGCCCGCCCACTGAAACCTGGCCGACGTAGCGCAAAAGGGTTCCTGGCTAGCAAGAGTACACCAAAGAGCTTCGCACATTACCCAGAAATCCTCCAAGGAGCAGCTCTCACCACGCTTCTACACCAGAAGCGCCGGGGCGAGTACTGAGAACCTCTCCTCGGCCGCGCCAACAAAGAATGATGAGAAGATGGCCTACAAGTCAGCCTATACTGCCGATTCAGACGCCGACGACGAGTTTGAGCGACCCGAGTATCTTTCGCAAGCTGTGGCACAGGATCTATCTGCTTCCGAGTCTGAAGATATGACGAGTCCGGAGCACACACCCACGACGTTTACGCGGTCGCAGAGTGGAGGGAGCCATGCTAGTCCGACAACCATGATAGTGGATTGGACGCCGGGACAATGCGCAGAGTACGTAAAGAGCTTGGGATTGGGACAGTATGCGGAAGCTATGATTGGTGCGTGGATAACATCAACGACATCTGACAACGTGCTGACGGATATCAGAGGAGGCTATAACGGGAGATGCGCTGATAGAGATGCAGCATCAAGATCTCAAGGATATGGGCATCACGAGTGTCGGTCATAGATTGACTGTCTTGAAGGGTGTCTACGAGATCAAGGTCAAGCAGAATGTTCCTTTAGACGCAGACCACTATATCCCATTGTGTAAGCACCGCAATCTCTTGGTTTCTTCCATAAGCTGACCAGAGTAGCTGCCGAGGACTCCGCTAAAGAGAATACTGCGACGCAAGAAGACATTGCGAGAATCATCGACTCAATACGATTACGGGATGAACGAATCATAGCAGCTGAAAGAGAGCTACGAGCTATGAAGGAGGATCTCGGTCGACTGATCGAGGAGAATCGCAAGATGAGGGAGGAAACACTCCCGATAATACGGAAAGCAAAGGACTACTCACATCCACTCCCCAACCCGGAGCAGCCCATGACCACACCACCAGCAGACCTCAAAGCCACAACCTCAGGCCTCTCACGAAAATTCAGCACAAAGCGACTCTTCCTGGGCAACGCACCCAAGAACCCGTCCCCTACCGTCGCCGGACAACCACTCCAAGACTCCTCCTCCCTCGACCCCTCAGCCGCCGCAATGGCAGCCTCCAACCACCTCACAGCATCCATGTCCTCCCAACCCTCCCCAGGCACAGTCCAACAACTCTCCCCCACCTCCCCAGCCTACTCCGTCGCCCCCTCGGTACGCCACCCCTTCCGCACCCCCACCGACCGCAACGACGACAACTACACCCACTACGCCCCCACCCGCGACACCCAAGCCACCCTCACCGCGCCCTCCCTCCACAACACCTCCCGCGACACCCAAGCAACCCTCACCCCCTCCACATCCGACGCGCCCCGCAAACGCGAGCGCGACCGGGACCGCGACAGGGACCGCGACCGCGAAGAAAAAGACAACATTGAAATCTTCAAATCCTTCCGCGTCTCGATCGAGGACCCCTGCCATAAAGTCCTCCCCGTCGCGCTGAAGCGGTACAACATCAACGACGACTGGCGGCAGTACGCGCTTTATATCGTGCATGGTGATCAGGAGAGATGTTTGGGGCTGGAGGAGAAGCCGTTGATGTTGTTCAAGCAGTTGGATAGGGAGGGAAGGAAGCCGATGTTTATGCTCAGGAAGCATGCTAGTCCTGCTGGGGAGGGGTGGACGGGGCCTGGGGGTGGGGGGGTCCCGGCTACTGGGACGATAGGCGGGGAGGGGGGCAGGGGTTGCCTGGTGGGGTTCTTTGAACTCTGGAGGGAGGCCAAAGGGCATGAGATGAGATGGATCGAAGGGATGAAGGTGCATCATGCATTCACGACGGACTCTTTCGATGAGAAGAAGCATAGGGTTGGAATGACAGCGAGATTTGGCTTGGTCAGATTAGGAATGGACATGAACAATATCATTACCTCACAATTTGTCAATCATGCACACTCACGGGCAACAGCAGCAACAGTGGCATGACAGGGTCTAGAGCAGGCACAACAAGTCATGAGAATCTCCTTTGCATTCTAGCTACGTCAAATAGCTACCTTCCCTTGGAGAAAGCCAGTCTATCCATTCTCCTTTGTCGTGAGAGAGAGAGAGAGAGAGAGAGAGAAAAGACCTATTTGCATTACCACACTCCTGATTGTCTCAATGCCTGAAGCATCAAACGACCTCCTAGTTGTAGAGATCATCATCACCACCGGCCTCGCCAAACTGTCCGTTCTGCTGACCTTCCGCACCGTTGGCGTCTGGGAAGCGGAAGAAGCTGCTGCCACCGCTGTTCTTCATGCTCTGGGCGAAAGCCTCGTACCTTCTGATCTCAACATCGGTGACGGAACGACGAGCGCTCTGCATGGCCTCCTCGAAGTGGGCCTTGGTGAGTTCTGGGACTGGGTCTTCGGCATCATCCTCATCCATGGCGTCTTCACCTGCGGCTTCCTGGGCCTTGCGGCGGTCGATGTCGGCGGAGATGGCCTGCTTGATGGCTAGCTTGACGGCACGCTGGGTGACGAAGCCAAGATCGGCACCGGAGAAGCCGTGAGTCTTGCTGGCAATGTACTCAATATTGACATCAGGAGCGACAGGCGTCTTGCGGAGCTGAGCCTTGAGGATGGAGATACGTGATGCTTCATCGGGCAGTGGCACGTAGACGAGAGTGTCGAGACGACCAGGACGGCAGAGAGCGTTGTCGAGCTGCTCTGGACGATTGGTAGCACCAATGACGAAAACGTTCTTCTTGGAGGTCATGCCGTCCATTTCTGTAAAGTATTAGTTCTGGGATTGAGACCGTGAAAGGCGATAGACGTACCTGTCAGAAGCTGGTTAACGACACGGTCAGAAGCACCGCCAGCATCACCCTGAGATCCTCCACGAGACTTGGCGATCGAATCCAATTCGTCCAGGAACACCACGCAAGGAGCAGCTGCACGAGCCTTGTCGAAGATGTCGCGAATGTTGCTCTCAGACTCACCGAACCACATGGAAAGCAGCTCCGGGCCCTTCACGGAGATGAAGTTGGCGGCGCACTCGTTGGCAACAGCCTTGGCCAAGAGAGTCTTACCGGTACCAGGAGGACCGTAGAAGAGAACACCTCTTGACGGTGACAGACCGAACTTGAGGAACTTCTCCGGATGGTCGACTGGGTACTGAACGCTCTCGATGAGCTCACGCTTGACGTCTTCGAGACCACCGATGTCGTCCCAGCGGACGTTGGGCACTTCGACGACAGCGACTTCGCGAAGAGCTGACGGGTTGGAGACACCAAGAGCGAAGCGGAAGTTCTCCATCGTCACTCCGAGTGAGTCGAGCACCTCGGCATCGATAGTATCCTCGTCCAAGTCGATCAAATCCATCTTCTCACGAATCTGTTGCATGGCGGCCTCAGAGCAGAGGGATGCAATATCAGAACCAACATAACCGTGAGTCTCGGCTGCGATGGTCTCAAGATCCACATCATCTCCGAGCTTCATGTTCTTGGTGTGAATTTGCAGAATCTCCAGGCGTCCGGTTGGGTCGGGAATACCAATGTCCACCTCACGATCGAAACGACCGAAACGACGAAGAGCAGGGTCAATGGAGTTGGGACGGTTGGTGGCAGCCATGACGACAATGTTGGAGCGAGCCTTCATGCCGTCCATGAGGGTAAGAAGCTGAGAGACGACACGACGTTCGACCTCTCCGTTGGTCTTCTCACGCTTGGGTGCGATAGAGTCGATTTCGTCGATGAAGATGATGGCGGGCGAGTTCTTCTCGGCCTCCTCGAATGCCTTGCGCAGATTCGATTCTGATTCACCTGCCATCTTTGACATGATCTCCGGACCGTTGATGAGGAAGAAGAAAGCTCCAGTCTCGTTGGCGACGGCACGAGCCATCAGAGTCTTACCAGTACCTGGTGGACCGAACATGAGAATACCGCGAGGAGGCTTGATACCGATCGACTTGAAGAGCTGCGGGTGACGAAGAGGAAGTTCGACCAATTCGCGAACCTGAGCCATCTGCTTCCTGCAACCACCGATGTCATCGTATCCGACCTCGTTCAGGTTACCCTCCTCATCCTCACGCTGGATCGGCTCGCCCTCGCAGTGGATGACCGTATCTTGCGCGACAATGCCGAACTCTGGTGGGTCGACTTCGACAACCTTGAACTCCACCTGTCGCATGCCACCTCTGCATGTGAAAAGATCGCCTTGACGGACTGGACGGTAGGCTTCGCGGAAGTATGGGGCGAGGAAGACATCGAAGAGGGAGCCAGTAAGACCTTCAACGGTGTCGGCGAGTGGGAGGACCGCAATGCGCTTGGCCTAGAAGCAAAGTCAGAAGATGTGGGTCAGAAAATTTTAATTTACTCACATATTTGATGTCCGGGCATGGGTGTACTGTGATAATGTCGCCGTGCTTGACCCTGAGGTTGTGCCTGACAACACGGTTGATGCGTGCGCTGCCATCATCCAGATCATCATCCGCCAGAACGATCAAAACAGTATCCTTCCTCTTCTTGCCCTTCACGAGGACAGTGTCACCGCGGAAGAGCTGTAATGTCTCCATGGTGTTATTGGAGAGGGCGATGATTGAGTTGTCATCGTTGGTAGCGTCGGTGACGATGAGCGAGTTTGGCTTCTTCTTCTTTTTGAGGATAGCTGTGGAGGTCTCATCGTTGTCTTTTGGTTGAGCACCGGATGGATCCTTGTTCAAGGAGACCTTGCCTTTCGTCTCCGAATGAGACGGATCTTGGTCGGCGGTCATTGTGATCGCTGAGTCGGCAGTAACTCTGTCGACTGCGAGCTTGACGTTGAAGGGAGGAAAGAGTGAGGTGTGAAATCACGGGCACTAGCGAGAGGTGTGAAGCACTGTGAAGGGATGGAGATGGATCTTGAAGATGAAGGATGGATGAAGGTGAAAGGTTGATCAGTGAATGGCGAAAGAGATGCAGAATGGAGCTTTGACAGCTGTGATCTCACTATCTGTCGGGATTAGACTTCAGAGTTGGCCGATGGATGACTAAGTTGCCGTCGGAAGACTTTGGAAGCAGTGGGAAGCTTAAGAGTTTCACCAATCGCTCGTCACGCATGAATTATCACATGCAACAATCCATATGGAGATGTATTCTTTCGGCTAGGCAACCACGTGAAGGATGCATGTTACCATCAGTCCGGATTTGAGAGATTGATTCGCCGCTGCTTCTGCACGCCGCACAATGAGGAAGCATCCCTTTCTCCACCACATCCCGGCAACCTGGGAGCACCTAGGAGTATCAAAATCTCAAGATGACACCACTGACAGCACTTTCGTCTTTGAAGAGATATCCGTGGAATAATCTATCGCCGTACAGAGCAGATTTGTATCCTTAGTCGGCAGGAAGGTGCTCCTCAGCAACTACCCAATATTTGTGCACCACGTCTGCTTGTGTCTTCTTGTACTTTCACCGTGTACGCACGAATATGGTGATAAGAAGCTATGTCTGCTGCTCAAGGTAAGCGATATTGTCTCTTTCACATGCTTCAGCGAGTAGAGGCATCCATTTCTGGCCTCACTTCACTGCACCGCTTTTCACATGGCTTCACCCTCATCCACTTTCATCTCCAGCTTGTCGAATGCTCTGAGTGGTATGGAGATATCACGGCAGCTTCAGACACACGACCTCGCAATGGCGACGGACCGTGCTGCAAATCTCGCAAGCGAGGATGAAGAAGAGACCACCCCTGACACCTCCTTCGGACCAGTCACAACCTGCCCAACACCACCAATCCCGGACCTCACATCCAGCTCCTCGCCCTCCACCTCCACCTCCTTCGATGTTAAGAACATCAGATCTACCACAAATTCAATCACGCCATCCACAAGCCCCTTCGCCATCCACGCCGCCCTCCTCTTCCAAGCAGACAGCACCAAACTCCCAGGCAGCACCATCGCCCTCGACCTCGCCAAACGCAATCTCATCGACGCCGACCATCTCCGCAGCGGAGCGCTATACGACCCCGCTGACCGCCCCCTGATCTTCGTCACAGGCGTGCTCCAGCTCCCTGGTACTCTCAACGCCGCACTTGGACATTGGGACAGATCCGAACTCAAGCTAGTCAAGTGTATGACGCCTGGGAGAGTGATGTTGCGTATGGACCACGGGGACAAGAACAAGAGTGTCGTGTACAGTGATGTGGAGACGAGCGTACCAGGCATGGTCGTCTTTGGGCGAGGGAAGGAGAACAGACAGATGCTGAGCGAGTGGCATGGAGATAAGTACTTGAGGGTATTGGTCGAGGTGCAGGTGCAGACGGAGGATTGGGTCAAGAGGAGATTCCCGGCGTTTACTTGGGTGGACAAGAGGGCACTGGGCTGGGATGTCGATAGTGACGATTCATCTCAGGAGGACAGTGGGCAGTCTGACATGGAGGGCGGGAATGATGATGACTTTGGCAAGGAGGCTTTTGAGGGTCACGAGATTGAGGGGAAGCATGCTGAGGGCATTGACGAGTACATGGTCGATGGTCAAGCACTCGCGTCGGAGCTAAGCATCGAATGATGCCAGGCAAACAATCAGGTACATCGCAGGTCTACTGTCAACAAAGTTGATTGCCATTCGGTATTCTACATGTGCTTTGAGGTCCTGCTTTTCGGTGGATAACTTTACATGGCGAAGGTCCTGTCGAGGTGGCGAAAGAGATACCCGTGGTGTGATTACTGTGCTTAGGTTTACTTCTACAGGACTGTCAGCAGGTCGTTCCTATTCCATTCTGAGATGCGCTTGCCACTGGTCTGCCGGGATCAATTGTTGTGGTCGATTTGGCGGTATCTGGTACGCCCTCGGCCTTCTTGCTCTTCTCGGGGTCCTGGTCGATCTGCGTAGAGTGCCTTGTCGGAGTGTTGCTGATACCAGCTTGCTTGGAGTCGATGGCTCCTGGGTTTCCAGAGGGAGGCGAGGCGGTAGCACCCTGGAAGATCAGCACTGTTCGTTAATTCTTCTGACAAACTTACCTCAGGAAGACGCTTGTCCTTGGGCTGAGCAGGGCCAAGGTCTTTCTGGTAACCAGAGTCGATTCGTTTCTTGAATGCACCCTTGGAATCTGGCTCGCGCTTCCTGATATCCGGCATCTCCTTGTTCTCGTCGCCGGCCTTGGTCTTGCCCTTGAATTGGACACCATCAACTTTTTTGTTGCTGGTCTTCTCTGGTGCACCAGAAGACTCGTCCTCCTTGTCGTCCTTGTCGTCCTTGTCGTCCTTGTCCTCGGAATCATCGGCTGACTCGTCCTTGGAGTCGTCTTTCGGTTCCTCTGCTGGCTCGTCCTTCGACTCAGACTCTTTTGCTTCAGGCTCGGCATCTTTGTCAGACGATTCCGAGTCTGCAGCTTCCTTATCGTCGGCTTCGGCAGCTTCGGGCTCAGCATCATGCTCATCGTGAGCATCATGACCGTGATGCGCATCACCGTGGGATGGCGCGGGCCAGAGGTAGTAGCAGCCGGGAACGGTGACAGCAATGGCGCCTATGAGCCTGGAGACGTGTTAGAGTACGTTGAGGTCTGTGTCCAAGCCTTTGAATACCATGGGATGTCGCTGCTGGGAGGGTGAGCATCGTGTCCGCTGGCATAACCCCTTCTGAAACCTGATCGAAGACCTTTCCGGACGAGCGAGGATGGGACTGGGCGAGCGAGTCGGGCTGCCGCAAGCCCACGAGCAAGGACAGGTCGGTAGACGACCATATTGAAGCTGTATTCGTGCAATTGGCGTATCCTTATTGCGACATCAAATGTTTGCGGAAGTAGAGGAGCACGAAAAGTAGTCGGCTGGAGAGCTGCTGGCGGAATCTCGAAGCTGTGACGCCATTGACCAATCACAGGCCAGTGACGTTTTTATTTCACGACGGCGGCTCTGCTCTTTTGCCCTCCACAGAAGCTCCGAGCTTTCTCCAGATATCCATCAAACCCTACCGATCGATTCACGGGCCTCAAGAAACAACATAGTGCCCCGGCACAAGGATCTTCCACAAGTTCATTCGCTGACGAGCAGATCGAAGTTCGATAGCTGCATGCTTCAAGACGTCTGAACAAGAGGTGCACAGACTTTGTGTTGCCTGGCTTGCTGCCGCCGGATCTCATAAATACACTTTCGCCTCACTGGATCACATCAAATTCACTCCCACCTGCTTTCACAACTTCGAATCATCTCAGGACATCGAGGACATTAATATTCGTCAACATGGCGGGGAACGCGCCTCCGGCCAACCCGACATCTGCTCATGTCGGGAGTCTCATACCCAAGTTCACGAATCAGGATCCCGATATCAGGTACATGTCCTTGAATGATCTTCACCAGATCTTACAGGCTGGCCATCCAACATTCCTCACACACGACTACACAACATGTGCCAGAGTTGTAGAAGGCTTTCTCAGCACTCTCAACGATCAGAACGGAGATGTTCAGAACATGTCAATTCGATGCCTCGGTCCATTCGTGAATCGAGCGCCAGACAGCATTCTCTGCCCCATGATCGAGAAAATCTCCAATCTCAAAACCGATAACACGGTCGACAATTCCATACCTGCCCTCGCAGTCAGAGCTATCGTAGTCGCATTACCAAGACCTGTTCAGGGGTCACAGCGCAACCAGAAAGTTCAGGAGGCTTACAATGCTGTCAGCAAGGCAGTCATCCCACGGCTGGTGGGCCACCTGGTCGTACCCATCTCCAGCAAGACGGCACCCGCGCCTCCCAAGGGCATGCTCCAGATTGAGATGGAGACCGGTCAAGACACTAATTCACTTGATATCCTGACTGAAGTTGCACGATGCTTCGGTCCGATGCTCCAGGAAGTCGAGGTCAAGGCGCTTCAGAAGGTCACAATTGAGATCCTGGAAAGCGGCAAGTGCAGCAGTGTCATGAAGAAGAAAGCCGTCACCGCTCTCTCTATGCTTTCAACTTACTTCTCCGACGGTCTCCTCAGCTCATTCGTCTCATATACCATCGAGATCCTTCGTCAGCCGACACTGGTACCAGCACAGAAGAAGCTCTACCTGTCCATTTACTCCGCCATGGCTAGGGCGATACCGCAGAAATTTGGACCGTACCTCAAAACCTTGGCGCCGTTTGTCTTGTCACCCCTGAGCCAGCAAGATCTGGATGACCAGAGGGAGGCAGCTGCCGACTCGGATGACGAGGGAGGTCATGACCCACAGGTCGAAGAAGTCCGTGAGGCTGCTTTAGTTGCCCTCGACTCTTTCTGCGCTTTCTGCGCTCAAGACATGACGGCCTATGCCGCTGATGCGATCGAGACGGGCCTTCGGTTCCTCAAATACGATCCAAATTACGCAGACGAGGATGAGGACATGGATGATGAGGGCGATGATCTGGAGATGGATGTGGACGAGGACTTTGAGGAAGAGACTGGCTTCGATGACGAGGACGATGTGAGCTGGAAAGTCCGTCGATGTTCTGCCAAGCTGCTGCATACCATCGTTGGGTCGCGTGTCCTGGCGAATGACGAGGTGCTTTACACGAAGCTAGCGCCAGCTTTGATTTCACGATTCAACGAGAGGGAGGAAAGCGTACGCCTCGAACTTCTCTCTACGCTCGCCAGCTTGATCAGTAAAGCTCGTGAGCCATACCGTCTGTATCAAGAAGAGTCTGACGCCAACGTCATCAAATTGGCACCACAGAGCCGTAAGAGAAGGCGAGGTAGTTCGAGTGCAGGGTTCTCGCAGGTACAAGTCCATCTCTCGTCAGCTAATGGCTATACGTCTCCGTCTACGCCACCACCCCAGAACGCCCCACAGCAGAGTCTTGTCAGTATCGGACCAGAGATCACACGTGCGTCGGCCAAGCTCCTCAAGTCGAGCACCATCCAGACAAAGCAGGCTTGTGTATCACTCTTGGCAACCTTGGTCGTTGCTCAACGTGGCGGTCTGTCGAAAAGCTTGGACTTGATCGTGGACCCAGTCCTGGATCTCATGAAGTCATCATCCGGCGCAAGCGGTAGCTCCAATGCTCAACAGCATGCTCTCCGGATCGAAGTGCTGCGCCTGCTTCGTGCTATCGCTGATCTTCACTCTTCCAAGGTTCTACAACCCCACGTACAGAAGGTAGTACCTATTCTTGCCACAGTCGCTCAAGACAAGTATGGCAAGGTCGCAGTGGAGGCGATCGAGACCATCGAAGTACTAGTCAAGGCACTCACACCACCTCGCTCAGCCGCCTCACAACCACAGACAGCCAAGCACCTTAAACAGCTCTACGACGTTATCATCAGCCGTATTTCTTCGACAGACACTGACACTGAAGTTCGCCAGCGGGCCATCCGTGCGCTGGGTCTACTAGTTGGCAGAACATCTGGAGCAAAGGGCACGAACATGCTTGGCCAGGATGATCGTCTTGCGGGACAGGAAGTGATTCTTGAACGCCTCAAGAATGAGTTGACACGTCTCGCATCTGTCCGCGCTGTCGAGACAATCGCCTTACTCGCTCAGAATAGCAAGGAGTTCAAGCCAGAATGGATCTGTCAAGTATCACTAGAGCTCGGCGCTCAATTGAGGAAGGCTAATCGATCTCTCCGTGGTTCAAGCTTGAGCGCTCTCAAAATTCTTGCCATCAACCAATCTTGCCGACAAGCTTACGACGCTGCAACGATTCAACAATTGGTCACTCTCTTCCTTCCAGTCCTGGGAGACACGGATCTTCACATGCTTGGTCCGGCTTTCACCACCCTCAGTGCTTACGCCAAAGACAAGCCAGATGCAGTGCTGACTCCTGATGTCATCTCCGCAGTCTGCAAATTACAGAGGCTGGATCTACAAGGCAGCACACTGGACGCTCTTCTTGAGTTTGTCGAGACTTTCGGTCACTCTGGGCACGGTCAACAGCTGATGCAAGCATTGCTGAAGGATGTGGGCATCAGTGGCAATTCGGAGATAGTCGGACAAGTTATCGGAACACTTCTCGTCTCCGCCGAAGGTAGTGTTGGAGTCACACTCAATGACTTCAAGGCAGAGTTGGCTAGCTCTGAAGACGAGAAGCGTAAATGTCTTGCGCTGTACATCCTCGGAGAAGCTGGCCTACGTCTTGGATCAAAGAGCCCACTCAAGCCTGCCGACTTCACCAAGTACTTCAAGGGCACCCCGGAGAAGGTCCAGATCGCGGCAGCTGTTGCACTCGGTCGCGCTGGTGCTGGCAATGTCAGCGCCTATCTTCCCACAATCCTATCAAGCATGAAGTCCGGTGGCAACTACCTTCTCCTCCACACAGTCAAGGAAATGCTGCAGCACAGCACTGCCGAAGCTGAAATACTGGAATACTCGAAGGACTTGTGGGAGATGATCTTGACCGCGGCGAAGGAGGAAGACAACAAGGCTCTTGGGGCTGAATGTATTGGCAGGCTGGCGATCATTGACCCAACCGCCTACCTAACTCAGCTCTCTGTAAGTTGTTCTATCCCATCGCAATTGTTAGGACTAACATCAAACAGGCCTACCTTGAAGATCCAGAACCTGCTGTCCGTGGCTTGGTCATCTCAGCCTTCCGTTACACATTCACCGACACTGATGCTTCGTACGACATGCACTTGCAGCCACTCATCGTGCAAAGCTTGAGCAAGATGCTGAACGAGGAGAATCTGGAGAATCGCCGCTTAGCCCTGACCACATTCAACAGTGCTGCTCATAACAAGCCACAGCTCATCACGCCTCATCTTTCGGAACTTCTGCCTCTCACCATGAAGGAGACCATCATTCGCCCAGAGCTGATCCGCGAGGTTGCTATGGGACCTTTCAAACACAAGGTCGACGATGGTTTAGAACTCCGCAAGTCAGCATACGAGACTCTGTACGCTCTCATGGACTCTGCTTTCTCCTCTTTACCAATCGGTGAGTTCTTCGACCGAGTCATTGCTGGTATTGGAGATGAGCATGAGATCAAGATCCTCTGCTGTCTTGTGCTTACCAAGCTCATCACCATCGCTCCGGTCGAGACCTCGAGGAACCTTGAGAAGTTTGCCGACGCATTCCGCGGTCCGTTGGCGTTCAAGCCAAAGGACAATGCTGTCAAACAGGAGTTGGAGAAGCTGCAAGAACACAACAAGGCCATTCTCAAGCTGATGGTGCAGATGAACAAGGCTTTCCCGTCCGAGGCTGCAGACTGTCGTCAATGGATGGAGACGTTCGATTGGGCTAGGAAGGAGCATCCAGGTGCAAGTCGCGCCGCGGAGGAAGAAATGAGGGAGAAGTGAGGATAGGTGCGCGAGAGTGGAGCGATATCACGAGCATTTGCTGGTTGCCAGATACAACCCATTACGAAGTAGATGATAGCATAAATGAGCTAGTAGCATTGTAGGCTTCTTCGCCATGAACAATAAGCTCACCAACCTTGAATGTATCTCAGTCTACAGTTCACAGAGTGACTTTACGGGCTGTTACTTTTCGATCATGTGACATGACTCGATTGGCGACGCGGCGATGACTCGGTCGTTTGGCCCACTTCGCCCCGAAAATTCATTGAGCAACCCCCACTCTGACAGAACATCCTTGGGTTCGATCCTCACTTCACGCAAACCACGCCCTGCTCTGTCGTATTTACTGCTACGACCTGGAGGAGCACGCCATGCGTGTCAGCAAGCATGTCTAGCGGCTCAGATGGCTTGATAGACCATCTGTTGTTCTATATCGCACTCTCCGGCACTCAAGGTGAGTGAGAATATTTGGCGGCTCACATGTGGCCGTGAAGACTAACTCTCTGCTCAGGACTCAGTGCTGGCGATTTTATCCAATCAGTTGTCGAATTTCACGGCAACAATGTTACAGAGAAAGATCAAAATTCAGAAAATGGAACAGAAGATGTATTCCTCTCCTCTAAACCACCCAAAAAGCGAATCGTGCTAGATTCTGATTACCTGGAATCAATCTGGTCATGGCTGTGTAGTCACAAGGATGTCACTCCGATCACAGACAATGCCGGATCGAATGCGCAGACTTCGGAACTTCCTACACAACGGCGAGCATTCTTGATTAAGAACGTCACTACCAGACTTACCACAACCGAAGATAGGATCTGGCATGCCCTTGCGGACCATGGCAAGGACTGGAAGCGTCTTCCCAAATCGGAATTCCAATGTCTGTGTGTCATTGCGGCTCATGGGCGACGAGGTGTCCTCCAGCCAGACGTCGTCCAGATTACTGGTCAGGACAAGCGTTCTGTCCCAGGTCGAACAGACAAGCTCGCTGAGAAGGGTTACATCACCAAAGAACCTGTATTGGGAGGTGGCTCAAAGACAAGTTTCCTACGCCTCAAGAAGTTCTCAAATGAGATCGACAATTCCGTGACAGTCACAACGGCGTCGCATAATGCCCGCAAGAGACATGCCGACAATACAGCATCTGTCATCAGATACGATCACTGGTTTGATGCCATTCTCGAAGCATTGAGGGCCGCAGACGGCTTAGCGCCCTCAGATGCCATTCGAAAAGCTGCCGTAAGGACTACACTTGGATTTGTTCTCATAAGCTGACGATATCAGGGTGTTGGTAATCGGCCACACGTCAGATCTCTCGCAAGATGCATAAAGAGACTTGAGACGACCGGTATGATCAAGCGCCTCGTGGCGAGAGTCGATCTCAAGTATGCCAACAAGGGCAAGAAGCTAAAGGAACGATGGGTGAGATCTGTCAAGTTACTTCGTGAACCCACCCAGGCAGATCGCGATGTGTTCATGGCGGACATGAAGAGAAGTTCGGCCTATATGCAGCCAGGCGTTGTCCCAAAGGTGGACTCTGACGACGAGGATGACTCGGATCTGGACATGGACATGGATGATTCAGCCGTAGGTGATCTCACACTCTTGGACGACACGGAAACAATTCTTCGAGACGTTGAAAATGACGCTGCTGAACACAAAGATGATTCCAACTACGCTGTTCCATCATGGATTCCCGACGTTCACTATTCAAACCTTTTCTACGACCTTGTCGCCTCCCGCGGTAGCAAGGGCATCAGCTCGATGGATCTTTCTAATACTCTGGCATCTCCACTTTATAGAAGACCTGTCGACGACGCCATTGGCAGGTTGACGGACGAGTGGCAAATCGCTCAACCAGCACATCTCAGGCACCTGGCAATAGTTCGAGACACCCATATCCAAGGGTCCATCACCCATTACACCTTCCGCACATTGCCAAATTACCAAAAGGCGGTAGAAGAGGGTTATGCTTCATGGGAATATATAGCTCAGGAGGCCTCGTCCAAGAACGCGCTGCGGAAACAACCAGACCTGGACGAATGGGGCTTTGGTCGAATAGCGAAGAAGGAATTCCTCGACCCTAATCTCCCCGCTACTACATGCGCACTGTCGAGTCGAAACCTATCGACCGTCAAGTATCCAGTGAAGGGAGCTAAGCGCGTTCTAACATCACTGCTGGATATCGAGACGCCCGATGACTTGGAAGCTACAGACCCAGACATGGCATCAGAGGACACTCCTTTGATCCTACAGGACGGACCTACGACGCCAGCTGCATTTCAATCTCCCAAGAGTGCAAAGAGCGGGAAAAGTGCGAAGAGAAGCGTTCCACGGTCCAAGCAGAAGTCAGAGTCTGCCTTGCTCGATGCGATCTCCGGCAAAACTCCCGACGCAAACACCCTCAAGCAACGTGCAGCTTGGACTGCTCGCTATAACGAAGCGGTGACAGCTTGGAATGGCCATATGCATGAGCGAGCCAAGAGAGCGATTGTGAGCGAAGAACTCGGGAGGCAGGAGCCGACTGAGGAACCGCAAACAGAGCCTCGAAAGCGTGGTCGTCCCAAGCAGCCCTTGTCAAAGAGAGCTCGAGAGGTCGACGAGTATGCATTCGTGGAAGAGATTCCGGATGATTGGCAGTCAATCTTATCGACGAGAGAGACGTCTGAGGGTGAGAAGCTCATCGAAGTGACTGGGCCACCGTCCGCACCTGCGCCTACATCAGTCAGTAAACGAGGCAAGAAGCGGAAGCGAGCTGCCATTTTCGAAGAACTCGGTGTCGACGAAGAGACACTTCAGAGTCGCGTGGACGATCTCAAGAGCATGAAGCAGCCGGGCGTATACATGCATGAGCCACGAGCCATCATGATACATCGTGATGAGACGACAAATCGAGGTCGACCAAGGAACGGCATGATAGCGACATTCAAGTCAGAGAGACTGAAGGAGCTACCATGGTTCAGTGCGAGCGACTCACTAAAGCCGAGCGATCGCCTTCGTCTTTGGGTGCCAGATATGTTCGAAGGGACTGGTCACGTCTTGTCAACCCTAGATGTCTCGAGCCAGGACACTCCAATCGCAAATCGGAAGAGGCCCCGCAAGCCATCGAAGAAGGTTGCTGAGATGCATGAGATCGCCACAGGTCATACTGATCCGGGCATGGACGTCGCGAGGGACACTCTTGAGCCTGAAGTGATAGCACAAGAACAACCCACAGAGCTCGAGACTCCGGCACCAAAGAAACGGCGCACTAAAAAGGTCACCATCGACTCTTCGGCAACGACTGAAGGTCAGGCCAAATCCGGCGGTGAACAAGCGGCCAGTCGTCACTCCGATGTTGAGATGGCTGATGCGCCAGCCCTCATAGCGGCTGCGCTAAGCGAAGCTCAAAATACCCCTGCTGGTCAGCGCGATGAACCTGCCGTCATCCCAACGCCTGCCACTACCTCGATTATCGACGCCTCGCAAAGGTCAGTCACAGGACCGGTGGAAGATGCTGAGGAGCATACGAGTCGAGCAAATGAGAACCTAGCGGAGCCGTCCACTCTTCACGTAGCGATCGAGGCCGACGTGCCCATTACCTCGATCAGCAATCATGTCACTGCTGAAGAGACTCAAGTCTCTCCCCCACGAGATGAAAGTAGAGGAAATCAAGAAGTTGCTGCGGAGAACACCGTGATGATTCAAGATCCAGTGGACGAGAACTTGGCCGAAGACCCTCCTCCAATCGATAGCGAAGACTCTCAAATCGATACCAATGAAGTAGCTCGACTTGACGAGGAACCTAAAGGCGAGATCATACATTATCCGAGGACCCCTGCCTCGAAGAGGCGAGTATCGCCGGATCCTTACGAAGAAGAAAATGACACACCAAAACAGCGAGTTCCACTACCGTTCTCTGCTGGAATGAACATGTGGGACAAGATCACCGAACATGAGAGCTCGAACGCAAGCGGTAGGATACCTCGCACACAGCCGACAAGGAAAGGGATCATCCGAACAAGCGGACAAGTGGAATACCAGAGAGCCAAGATCATCTTGGACGTCATTCACCAATGTGGAGGCATCTTTCCTGGTCGGAATGAGCTTTTCTTCCCATTTGCAACGGTATGGAAAGAGCGTTTCGGTCAGACACCAGACAAGAAGACACTGGACCGCAGTTTGAATGGATTGTTGAGGTCAAAGAAACTGAAGAAGATCCCATTCTCCTTCACGATCGAAAACAATGGCGAGAAGCTGATCATCTCACGTTGTTACGTCCTTGCTGAGCCGCATATTGATTCAAAGTCCGTTCAGGTGAAAACACTCATGAACAAGATGGAAACTGCGTATCCTCATGGATATCTCCCGGCTCAAGCCAACATCTCAAAGAATATACGCTACAGGATCCGCCAACGACGGAAGGTAATTTCGGATAGCGAACGAATGACTCCGGCAATACCGGCATTCTTCTTGAGGGACGCCACAGCAGTGCTACAGCCATCACAAATCCCCCGTCTAGGACGTCTGGAGGAAGAGCTACGTGCGACAGCAGAAGCACGACAGAAGAGAAGACGAGAGCTCGACGCCCTGACACAAACAAAGCCTCTGCGTTCTGACCGCGCCGGTCGACAGATCTTTGAGAGGGGTGATGATGCTGAGAACACTGAGGACGAACTCGATGCTGAAGTTCAGGAGCATACGACCGAGATTCAGCTTTCCAACTACCAACATCAGCCAGATGCTGCTCGTTTGGACCGAGGACCAAAAGGTACTGGCAGGTATACCAAACGCCTTGGCTTCTGGCCAGGTTGGCAAGACAGGCAGCGTAGGCCTCCAGTTGCTACTCTGCCGAGCCTACGAGAACGCAAGGCTGCGAGAGAACGCCGCTCGTCGAAGCAATCGGACAATGCGACCGCAATGGCCGAGGTTGGAGGCGGTGGCTTCACGTTCGTGAACAGCTTCCCTGAGACATACGACAACTCAGATGGCAACGATATCACCTTGACGCTGGTCGAGCCAGAGGTCACTTTCCACGGACAGACAGGCACATTTGCCACCAACCAGGCGAAGCAGGTTACCGTCCGGGCGTCTCAATGGTTTGATGCTGCTCGGCGAACCTCGATCCAGCAGCTGGCAACATTCGACGTCTCCATGGCGGATGTTATCCAACAAACAGCCAAGTTCGACGAGAAAGACTTTGTTGCGGAATACAGCGATGAGGATGGTGCTACGTTCGATAAGGAAGTCGCACGAGTCGAACAGTGGGAGAAGACAATGAGATCGAAACGACCTGGCGACTCGATGATCGGCATGCCTACCACGGGCTTCATCAACCACTTTGTGCCGAAGAACTATCGCCCGGTACCAGTCGAGGAGCCAGTACAGTTCTTCAATCGTGAGAACGGGAAGAGTGTCAGAAGCAAGCTCAAGCCGCCAAAGGTACCTCGAACTCTTCCACCGCCTGCTGTAGCACATTCGACACCACCACAATTTGGCATTCTCATGCCTCAATCTTCACCTTTCGGGGAATATCAAGGCGACCCATATACTGGTATCGCCCCTTCACCATTCCTTTCGCAGGGTCAATTCCAGCAAGAGCCGATGGAACCTATTGAGCCACCTAGGAAGGTCAGGAGAATCGGCAAAGCGACTCTCAGTGCACAGGACCAAGCACACCTTCGCAAGTGGCAAAGTCCTGCAGAACTTACGATTGGTGATTTGCAGTCGAACGGCATACTGCCAAAGCCTCGTTCAATCAAGCAGGTGTCAGGCGACAGACTGAGGAAGACCGTGCCAGCCGAACCAATGACAATCCGGGAGGAGGAACGACTTCTCTATGCTGTGGCTGTGGTCACAACGCTTCTAGGAGGTCTACAACAGACAGCCCGATGCACAAATTACGCAGTCGTCAATCATGCTATGCATTTCAAGTTCGACGGAGCATACTGTCGTCACCACTATGGTCTTATCAAGCCGAAGCACGCTCTCTTCGTAGAACAGCTTCAACAGCGCTTCCGGATCATGTTCCTTCATGCCTTTGAGCGTGATGAGATACCAGTCCATCTTGACCTTTCCGTTCCTGAGAATTCGGACTGGGCGGGACTGGTGGACTGGGCACAGACACGACTGAACAGAGATCCGACGCAGGTGTCCGAGATGCCGAGCACAAGAGAGGAATTCGACGAGCAATTTGAAATTGAGTTGTCCAGCAAGTTCGAGCCGATGAGGGACGATTTCTTCTATCACGCCTCTAGCACTGTCCGAAAGGAGGAAGTCGTCTCGTCTCTTCCGTTCTTTGTGCCTTTGCAGGATACGAAGAAGTCGCCGGCTAAGCAGGGCTCTTCCATGCCGCTGCAGTCATGGATACGAGCCAACGTGCTCACTCCTGAGGATGTGTACGACCCTGCAGCAGCCAATACCAAGTTGAAGCTTCTGGGCGATACGCGTCTGCAGAAGGCACTCGACACCATGCTGGGGCAAAAGCTTATCCGAGTAGCTCCAAAGGGACGAAGCACGCCTGGACGCTACTACACTATCGGTACTCCCTTGGCGAATGTGTACCCTCTACCCTGGCAGTGGACGGCAGAGCTATTCTCCGGCGCTGTTGTTTTCAAAGAAGAACTTGATCAAGCCTTCGATCCGGCACAAAATGGAGATGAGCGAGTCCTGGTACTCCACGAGAACATGTCCAACGCGCAGACTCTGGTTGTGCTCAACCTGCAAAGCAACGGAAGGATTGATATTAGCGTTGACCTTCCACCGACAGATCTGGGCTTCGACATGCCCTTTCCCAAGATCACCAAATGGGGTTTCACAGAAGGCAACTACAAGTCCATGTCAATGGATAAAGGGCGATTGATGTTCCCCATTTCCATCCGACCGACGTCTTCCTACATCTACAACAAGAGACATCACGCCCCTCCTCCAGCGCCGGAATCCCTTACCAACAACGACAACAAAGCACTTGCCACCCTCACCCCCGCCCCTCACATCCAGCACCCCCTCACCACCCACCCTCTCCCACTCAGCATCTCCTACCCCACCGACCTTCCCTCCGCCCATACTCAGAGCACTCAGCTCCCACACCGACTCCCCTACTGGACCGACATCCACGGCAAGCTCATGAAGCATCAGCTCCGCCAAATGGTCATGACAGTGGTGTACATCTTCCACGGACGACCGGGGGCGGACGCGAGGGAGATAAGCAAGATTTTCGGCGGGAGGGTGTGGAGCTGGGAAGCGGCTGTTTTGTGTGAGTGGTTGGGGAGGGTGGGGGTTTTGGAGCGAGATGAGGAGCCTATACCGGGAGGAGAGAGGGGTATGGACGGTGGAGGAGGGATTAGTGGTGGGGATGTGGACGTGGGAGGTTGTGCGGAGGATGTTGAGATGGATGATGCTGATGGTGTCACCGCAAGGAACGGTAATGCGGACGGAGCGGAAGGGGCAGGGAGGGAGGCAGACGAGACCGCCCGCTGGCGACTAGCAGAGTGGTGGTGGCTCGCCGCCGAAGCTGTCGATGCACAAGAAGGGATGGAAGGGGAGAGTGACGCGAGGAGGAAGTCAGGGCCACCAAAGGTGCCTGTCGCGATGGACGAGTAGTGCTTCGGCGTTTTAGGGGTTACTGCAGAGACAACGAATGATACCCATAGCATGGCGTTTGGGAGAGCAGGGTGCTACAAGTATGGTATTACAAGCTCGACATGGAAGCTAGCTGAAGCTGCAGATAGCGAATGCATGGTTCCTGATATCGTGTCCTTTTCTGGTCCCTCGTACATCTCATCTACCCTTGTCGGGACCACCCATTCCTCATCAATCTCACCACATGCCCTATCATCATGTACCCTTGGACAGAAAAAGAGGCTACAACTCCTCCTTAACCCTCTCCACAGTCTCCTCAACCTGCGCCTTGAACCTCTGCAAAATATTACTCCTCCTCACCAAATCATCCATCTTCTCAGGCGCCAGTCCCCCCTTCTTCACCAACCCCGCCAACCGCTTCGCCTCCTTCTCCACATAGCCCTCATTCTTGCCCAACTTCTCAATCACCTTGACGTAATACTCGGCGTATTTATCCTTCGCCCCCTTCGCCGCCTCGCCCACCTCCTTCCCCACCTCCGCCAGCGTAGCCTGCTTGCCCGTGAACTTCTGCACCAGGGCATCCAGCGCCGCGATCGTGCCTGCCGTGGCGTCGAGGCCGCCGCCCGCGACGCGATGGGTCCCCGCCTTGTCGTTGAGGAAGTTGACGAGGTCGGACTCGGAGCGGCCGCCTTTGTAGTCTTCTGGGGTCGAGGAGCCGCGCGGGAAGAACTTGATGGTCGGGTAGGACTTGACGCCTTGGTCTTGGGCGGTGCGTTTGGCGTTGGGGGCCTCGGCGTCGACTTTGGCGACGAGGACGGAGGGTTCGGAGGAGAAGGTTGTGGCGAGGGATTCCCAGGTTGGAGCGAGGGTTTTGCAGTCTAGGGAAGGGGGGGGTTAGTGGGGATGGCAGGAGGGAGGGGGAGGGAAGGGAAAAAACGTACGGCCACACCATGGAGCGGTGAAGGCGATGAGGACGTCGCGGTCTTTGCCGATGGTTTGGGGGAAGGTGGTGTCTGTGAGCATCTCGACGTCGCTCTTGGCTGCTTTCTTGCCCTTGCTCTTGAGTCCGGTCTTGTCTTCGATAAAGGCCTTTAGGCTGTCGAGATCTCGTCCGCTGTTGTACTCGGTTGGCTTGTCACTCTTCCCATCGAACCATTTCAGGGTAGGGAAGCCCTGGACGCCGAAGCGCTGGCCCAGGTCACGGTGGGCATCGGCGTCGACTTTGGCGATGGTCACCTTGTCCTTGGCGTGCTCGAAGGCGGCGGCTAATTCATCGTAGACCGGAGCGAGGTTCTTGCAGTGGCCGCACCATGGGGCGAAGAACTCGACCAGCGCGGGCTTGCCGGATTCGAGGACGATGTTGTCAAAGTTCTTGGGGAGGAGGTCGACAACGGCTGAGGCAGCGTTTGTGCTCGCAAATGAAACAGCAGCTGCGATCAAGGCGGAGCGAAATAACATGGCGGCGGTGTGGTCGTGTGAGGTTGTGGGAGGATGGGAGGGAGAATGTTGGTGGTGGAGTTGATTGACAAGCAAGCTGGCAGCTTCAGCTTTTACTTGGCACATGCCATCGCCACCATTTCGAATTATGAATCCAACATTACTTACGGCATGGGTCCAGTGAGAGCTGTGAGACATGATCGAGTGACCTTAAGTGGTCTTCAGTAGCTGCCTATCATGCGAAGCGTCATGGACGATGATCACGTGCACATGGTGAGAATAGTTGAAACTAATGAACAATGATCATTACAGTGGTATCTTCATTACCCACCCGATACGAGCTTGAAATGCTCGCCAATGCCAGTATGCCATCAAGCTGGTGCCATGCCAATGCCTGCACTCCTGAGAGAGCAAAGTCGCTATCATGTATAGACAAAACGTGAATCCTCCCATCTTCAATCTACTTCCTCCAAGCCGCGCGGTCTGGTGTCCCTGTACAAGCGGCAGTCTCATCGTAGTCTTCCCAATGAGTGTGTCATCCGTCGGTCATTCTATGACCTGGTCTCGCCTTCTCGTCTGCGGTGGTGGTGGTGATGGTGATGGTGGTGTCTGCCACTGCCCTCACCCTCGCGTCCTTCTTCGGCAGCCACGCACCAGAAACGATGAGTACCCCAAGCGCCCTTCTGACAGTCCTTGGAGCAGTACTTTGTCCGCCTACAGCGCCTACACTTTGCAAATTGACGAGGCCATTGCTCCCACTTGCCGCATTTCCAGTATGCACATTGTCTGATACCGCCTCTTGATTCGTCCTTCCGGCAGAGATTACGCATGACAACGCCAGCCCAGTACTGCATGGATTCGGACTGTTGAGGCGATGTCGGGTGAAGGGCATGACGAGATGATGAAGGAGTGCGGACTGTGAATTTCTCGATGAGGGGAAAAATGTTGTATGCTTCTGCATCGTCGGACTCGACAAACTCGTTGTCCCAGTCTTCCTCGAGCTGAGCAGCCGTACGTCCAGCGTTGGGATCCGATGAGTCCAATGCTGAAAGTTCCGGACCGACCTTGAGGCGTGGGACGAGATGAGTGGCCTGGAAATAGGAGCGAAGGTTGCAGTATTTGGAGACGTATGCGAGGAGCTGAAGAGACATTATCACATCCTCGTCACGGGGGAGGGCAGAGAGAAGATTTGGGAGTGCTGGGAGTCGGCCGTAATAGGAGTCCAGTGTCTGCCGGACGTTTGGAGGTGTAGCGTTGACAAGATTTACGGGAGGAAGCGGCTGGATAGGATTGAATCCTTGTTGCGGCTGTGGTGTGGTTGTGCTGTCTTCCGTGTGCGAATTGAATTCATCAACCACGCTGACAGTCGGCACGTTGAGTGTGACTGGAGTGGCGCTACCGCCTCGAGGAATGCTCTCTTCCACATCTTGCATCACAATGTCGTTCTGGATACCGACGATGGGATCGGGAGATGCGGCGTTGTTGTCTGAAGTCTCTGGCAGACTGTCGTCCGCCTGTTCGTCTTCCCAGTTTGGCCCTGAAACGGACAGTTGGTGTCGAATCGATGGTCTCCGCGCTACAGTTTCTTGTGTTCGGGCTGCTGACGGAGTCGATGGAGAAACCGGCTGTGATGAGAGGTCGATGGTGTTGAGAGTAGGAAGCATGGATGGCAGTCGATCAATGTCCTGTACTGGTCGAATGCCAAATCCGCTGATATTGTTACCGAACGGCGACGAGGTAAAGACGGTCTCATTCTGCGGTGTCGACAATTGTCTCCTGTGCTCTTGGACCTGTGGTGCCGGCGTCTGTGGTATCTCGATGGGTGGTGGTTGTTGCCGCCGTGAGTGAGGTCTGCTGTGCGATCGTCGAGTCAGGGATGAACTTCTAGCCCTGAACCCAGTCGAGGCCATCTCCTTTTCTCGACACTTTTCAATAGCTTGAATATAGTTGTCGAGAATTGTAGCGACGACTGGTACCATGTCGGCTTCGACAACTCTCGTGCGGACGGCTTCGGAGCCCCTCACGCCAATGTTGACAACACATTGAAACGCAAGATTCCATTTCCACATTTCCATGCTATCCTTGCTCCTGCCCTCTTTGAGAATGCATACCAGCCGTTCAACACCGCCATCGACGGTCAGTATGTCCCTTATCCTGGCACTGGAGGTTGTGAGGTATGCGAGATTGTTGAGCGAGTTGATGAGGGGCAGGGTGGATGTGCAGTCGAGCGCCCGTCGGTCATAAAGGGCAGGAGTAATTCCAACAGAAGCCTTGTTCGCATTTGGGATACTGAAATTGTTCTCCCTCATGATCGTTGATTATTGCATGCGTGAGAGAGAAGTCGTCTGGGCGGTCAGTCCAGGTCGTGCGACGCCCGAAACAACAGATTGTCTCACCTGGCGCCCTTGACTGGAGTAGCACACACGGTAATGATGTGAACGCCGTCGGAAGCCAGAAGAGAGATGGGAAGAGATGCAAGAGATGAAATACGGGGTGTGGTGAGAGATGCAATGTGACTGGGGAGAGGGCGAGGGATGTGTGTTGTGACGTCGGGTGTGGCAGTCCGAGGCCGTCGAGAAAAGGCTGACAAAGGGGATCCGAGACTGTTGCGGTAGCGGTCTACCAGTCCAGACAAGCTTGGCGGATTGTCGCAGTCCTTTTGAGAAGAGTTGGTGATGGATAGAGAGAGATGGGGGTGGGATGGAGATGAGGGTGGTTGAAGAAGAAGAGGCGGGTGTTTGCCCTTTGATTCGTCTTTTTGCGCACAGACGGAATCACACCTCGCGCCTCCGACCCCCCAAAACTCGTGCAATCAAACAGACCAGGGCGGTAATTCATCGCAAGTAATCATCATTTCATTGCGTTTCTATTGCATTATGATACAGCGCATCGTCAGTATCATCGCTGCCCTCACCGGTATGACGACAAAGAGGCGCCTGGCCATCGTTGCAATTCAACCGCCACCGCAAAGGTGTAGCTTTCCGCCCTGCTCGAGCCTTGCTGTTGAAAGGGAGTCTTTCGGTACTGCACCTGTCACTTCTCTACTGGTGGACAGTGCAGCCGGGTCCAGCAAAGGCCAGCAAAAGTAAAAACCAGCCAATCGAATCGCACCACATTTGTTCCCAGAGAGGTCAGCACCAATAATCCGAGCACATCTTCGATGTCCGAGGCCGCCCCTCTCTCACCACGACGCAGGACCATGCACACGGGCTCGCAGCTACCCCTGACCATTTCCTGAACATCTCCTGTATCATCGCCCACAAGGGTCTCCTCTCCCCCGGACTCGGAGTCGGCATGTCCTCCCCCTCCACTATTTCGCGCCCGCAATTGCGCATGCGCATGCGCACGTTTGGGAGCGGAGGGCCGGACCGGAAATTGCGACGACGTAAGTGAACTGCTGCACAAGTGCAAGCCTGCATATCCATTAGTGCATTGTGCTTCCCATCAATGGAAACGCCGGTCCATCACGGTCCGCTGGTCTACTTGTCTGCTCATCTGCCCGCCTGACATGCACCTGTCTCAAGCTCCAACGGGCGCCGCCGCCGACGGGTGGGGAGGCTTGCATCAAACCCCAACGGTCGTGCCGCACCTCAAACTTTGCGCCGCCGAGCTGGCAGCATGGCTGGCGCGTGGGCGTCGGCAGTTTCCAGGGTAGGTCACGTGGGCATTCAGACATATCAAGCTCCACGTCTGCAATTCGAACAGACATAGGACAATGTGATGATGATATACACAACTATACATACAACAACCTCACACCAAATTATCCCTCCTCACCATCCCAAACCCCCTGGCCAACACATCCTGCACCTCCGAACTCTTCCTGCCACCCGCACTTCCGCCCACATCAACCCCCAACCCCTTGACCACCTCCCCCTCCCCCTCCCCCGGCCGATTAGCAATCAACTCCTCCACCTCCCTCGCCCTCCTCTCCTCCTCCTCCCTCTCCCTCTCCCTCTCAAGCTCAACACTACTCCTCTTCCCCCCCCTCCTCCACCCCTGCTGCAGCTCCATGGCCGCGGCCTCCTCGAACCTCTTCCTCACTCCCAGATCCCGCTCCAACGCCTGGAACGTCTCCGTGTCCGTCGGGAAGAACGCGGCTTTGAGACTCCGCACGGCCAATTCGAAGAGCAGCACCGCGGCCACGGCGAGGATCAGCGTCGCCCACCATCCTGGGTTGCGACCGAAACGACCCATGAAGCCCCCGCGCACGAAATAGATCCTGTTGTCGGCGTAGACGTTGCTGAGGATGATGTTCCAGAGGAACCAGCCGCCGATGCTGCAGAAGTTGGCGATGAGGGCCATGATGGACTTGTTGTGGATCTCGATGGCTTGGAGCTTGAGGTTGATGAGGATGACGCATGCGGAAAAGGCAATGTCGCCTGTCGCGAAGAGGTCGAGGTCCTCGTGCGTGGAGAACTGGGTCAGGCCGTAGAGGGAATGTGACACGAAGAAGATGATGATGCTTTCGCTTGCGCCCATGAACATCCAGGATAGGTATACTTTGAAGTTGAAAGCTTCGTTGCGTTGGCCTTTTGTGTAGAGCTCCGGGACGGCGAGGAGGGTGGGGGCCGAGAGGTCTTTTTCGAAGATGCCAAGGAAGATGACGCAGAGGGAGGTGAAGAGGGTGTTGAAGAGGGAGAGGGACCAGGATTCGTAATACGAAGTGCCCGTGTAGCCCGTGTAGCGTTGGTAGAGGGCTTGCACGAGGTAGAAGACAATTTCTTTCCAGAAGGTGCCGACGGTGTATTTGGAGACGCGCACGTAATTCCAGCGTCCGTGGACGAGGAGGAGCTTGACGAGGAAGCGGAATTGGGCGATGCTGTAGTCTGACACGCGGGCGGCTTGAAGCCCTTCTCGGCCGGTGATGCCGATGCCGACGTGTGCTTCTTGGATCATGGCAATGTCGTTGGCGCCGTCTCCAATGGCGAGCGTGATGCTGTCCTTGACTCGCCGGCGGATAGCTTTGACGAGCCCAGACTTCTGAGATGGCGAGGCACGGCAGCAGATGACGCTGTCAGCGCTGATGGCCAGATCAAGGAAGAGCTTGCGCAAAGGTGGCTCGGACTCGACAGTGGCTAGTGTTTGACCGTCAATGACGATGACGCTATGAGCGAGGCTGCCTGATGCGACATCGAGAGTGGCTGCTGCGATATGCTGTTCCAATTGACCGAGCTCCTTGTCAAGCACAGTCACTGTCGAGTAGTCCTTGATCAAGCGACACGAATGCCCAATATTGATGGCGGTCTCCCGCTTATCTCCAGTCAACATCCACATTTTGATGTTTGCCCGGCGAAGCTTGTCAATGGCTTCGGGGACACCATGTTGTAGCTTATCTTCGATGGCCGTGGCGCCAGTCAACTCAAAATCCTGCTCGATCAGCTCTCCGGCTTTCTCAATTAGAAGCTGTCGATCGACTAAAGAAGTGGTGGCATCGAGATAGATCTTCTTCCACGAGTCATATTCTTCCTGCTCCAGGAAGCGATGACCATATAGTAGCGTCCGTAAACCTTCCGTGGCAAAGTCGTTGATGTGCTGGAAGCAGCGTTCGATGACCGCATCCTCATTCGTGGCAAGTGACTCCTCAACAAGCTCATCGTCTTCGTCGTACAGCGAGCTCATCTCAGACGCAGCCATTGATTGCTTCCTTGCGCCATGCATGGACGGACGAGGAGTGTAATACGCGTCCACGTTCTCGGATGGTGCAGTCACATCATGCTCACGCTCGTTCAGCCAGTTGTCGACCTCGTCGCGGATAGGTTGCAGCTTGGTACTCATGCTTGTCCTGCCAATAGCGCCAAAGCTCTTTCGACCGAGCGACAAGCTACTGCGGGCATTGCTGGGTCTCCCATGCTCCACCTGCTCACTGCGGCGTCTCAGCGCTGCTTGGGCTTCCAGACTCTTCCTTCTGTTCACTCTGGCTTCAATCTGGTTTGTCTTTTGCCGTGCCAAGGTGGCAAGTCTCAGTCTCTCCATCACGATTGAGTCTGCACCCTTACAGATGATTGCAATGCGACCATCGGGAAAGCGTACAAGGACAGACATGCGTTTCCTCTTGCTCGAGAACTCAACCACATCCAAGATCTCATACTCTTCGTACGTGGGTTCGGCGTCCTTGCCGTTCGGGTATAGCTTGAGAGTGAGCGTACCAGCATCCCGATTCCATACCCAAAAGTCGAGCTCTTTTGCGGCTCGAACAAGCGCAAGCTCATCGGGCGACGAAGCTTGGAAATCGACATTATCCTCTTCGTCCCTTTCCGGCAGACAGGTATGGCAAAGCGCAATCGCCAGGAGGAGCATACGTGCCTTCTTTGCAAATGTCGAGTGAGGCCGTCTTTGAATATATCCAATCAGGACTGTGGTGCTAAGTTCCGGCTGAGCTTTATCAGGTCGTGCAGACGAGTGCCATTGTGATGTCGACTTTCTCGGTGTTCCATGTCCGTCACCTTCTGCCGTCTCATGCTTCTCCGTCCGCTCATTGTCCTCAAGTGGATGATTGAACGACATGCGAGGCTGTGTCGCAGGCTTCTTGCCCTTGCTTTTCTTCACTTTGCGCTTCTTGTGTATGAGTAATTGCTCATCTGCTTTATCGTGAAGATCGACATCATGCAGCCACGATGTCCCGGCAACGCTTATCTTTCGGAACTTCATCAGATTATCCGTCAGTGTGCCAGTCTTGTCTGAAAAGATGTAGCTGATCTGCCCGAGCTCTTCGTTGATGGTTGAAGTGCGTGCTTCGAACGGCGTGTTGGTGACCTCGTCGTACAGGTCGATGTCGTTGAGTAGCAGCATCTGACACAGCTTGACGATTTCCAGACTGACGTAGAGTGATAGCGGGATCATGGTGTTGAACATGATGATGAAGCTGACCATGACTGGGAAGAAGGCCACGGTGGCGTTTGACAGATACCAGGAAGGCTCCTCGACTCTGTTCTTCCAGACCTGGTAGGCGATCGTGTTAAAGAGCGAGAGCGCCACAACAAAGATGACAATGATGATGACAATCCTGTTGACAATCTTCTGAAGATGTGGCGCCTTGATACGCGGGTTCTTGTTGGCGTTCATGCGAATCTTGCACTCTTCGCCCGAGTAGATGACCATGCCAGTAGCTTCAGGAGTGTTTCTCAGTACGCTGCCTCGATACATGATCTCGTTGTTGGTGAGAGGCGCAGTCTTCCCTTGGTGGGTCACTTTGCCTTCGAAATTGTAGAGGTCCAGATTGGGGTCTTCCACAACGAAATGAACACCTGCATCCACGACAGCTCTCGGAGTAGCACACGATTTGGCCAGATACGGATGGACCTGCTTGCTCTTCAGATTTGTCTCGCCATCCAGTGCCATGGTCTCAACATTGGCGATGCCGTTCGGTCCCTTGCTGTGCAGCAGTACCAGATCTGCTGGTACTGCCTCATCTCGCTCTAGCTTGATGACATCTCCGACCTTGATATCCAGCCACTTGACTTTCTTCCACGAGTCCAACTCGTCATGCTCAGACTTGAGCACCGTCGCTTCCTGGTTATTCTCCACCTTGTCGAGTCTGTATCTCCTCAAATCATCATAGCCTTCCTTTCCGATCGAGAGCATAACGAAAAACATGAGCGGAACAATGGTCGTAAATTGTCCAGTGGTGCTTAGACCGGGTATCACTTGAAAAATGGAAATAACAAGGAAATAAAAGTTTGCCAGTTTGGAGAACTGCGCCCATAGCTGGCGAGGGAAGAAATTCCACAGATTGTATCGACTCGAGCGAATAGTATTGCCAAGATAGTGCTTGCCTGTCCGTTCGTCGTGAAACGAGTCCTTCCGTGATGGGTCCAGGTCGATATGCCGGCCATCCTTGCTCGGGGGAATCTCGTTGATGCGCAGGATCAGCTTGCGGGTCTTGTGATAGCTTGCTTTGATCTTTCGCCACCCAGCGTTCCTCTCTGTCCGCCTCTGTAGCCAGTTGGAATAGTTTGGCAGTGCCGGTAGATTGGCCTCGACCTTTTTGAAGTCGACCTTGCTGATGTCGTCCGTGTACTTGGGCGCGTCTACTGGTGTGATCTCGACCGTCGTTTCCGAGCTCTTCTTACCGGTCGACTTTTGCGGTATCTGCTTCGTACTCGAGCTTCCGATCTCACCTAGCTCCACTACCGACCTGCCGTCGGCGCTCTTGTCTCTGACATTCTTGTGGAAGATGGTGCTTCTCAAAGAGAGTCCTCTGTGCCTTCCAGATCGAGGTGATCTAGGTCGATCCGGATCCGGTGAGCCAATTGAAGCTGGGGAACCTGGAGCTTGTTCGTTGAGATTCGCGGTGTCCAGAGAGAGCTTAGGTGACGATGGTTGCGACTTGTCCAGCTGCGGGATTGACTCGTCGCTATTCTTGTACTTTCTCGGTAGCGAAGGTCGTCTCTCTATGTCTGACGAGAATCTGACTCTTGGACTCTCAATCGTCGTCCTTGGGGGAAGGTCTGTGCCTGAAGAAGTCATCCTGGCAGAGTCGCTTGCCGATCGCTGAGGTCCTGGTATAGTGCTCGTGCCCGTAGGGACATCCTCCTGTGGTCGTTCACCTTGAGTCGAGCGTCGGCGCACCTCGTCGTGCTGTTTGTTCGGCGTGTCACCAGCCATGACGGGCAAGGGTGTAATTTGTTATCCTCACGACGGTTGCCAAGGATCTGCGGCCATTGAGGAAGATGCTGGTCCTTAAAACCCAGGCCACGCGGAAGGGTTGCTGAGCCCTCTGTGGACTTGTTCACAGATTCCGGGCCAGAACTGACGTCGCCAAACTTTGGCTGCTCGTGTTTGGGTCCGTGAGTTGACGATCGCGGGATGGTCAGTGTCGACGATGGCGAGAAAGGGAGGATGTCAAGTCGACACCGCTTCGGCATGTGGCAGTGGGAAGAGTCCGGATGGATCAGATAGGCATGTCATTTTCCTGCTTCCATGAAGTATTTTTGATGATTTCAATGAGATCCAAAATCTGGTCAACGTTCTGCTCCGTCCCAGATCATTGGTGGATTCGTCAAACTAGGGTTTTATCTACATGCAGGAACCGATCGAAGATCTGCCGAGGCAAAGGTCGTACTATACAGTATCTACAGGTCCAGTATCCCAGCCTCTTGCAAGCGTCTATTGCTATACTCTCTATGCACCCAATCATGCCCCAATGCTCTCTGCACTGTATCCATTATGCGCTTCCTCTTCCGTTCGACAGCCCCTTTGCCGGCGTGCTCAACCATCAATTCTCGCTTGGTCATCTTCACGAGCTCGACGTGGCCGGTTGGAATATAGTATTGGACTCGGTTGGGCAGGAAATGCTCCCACTTGGACCCGAGCATGCTCGGGATCTGTCGCCAACTCATCTCCTCGCCACGGGGCAGACCGACGTTTTGGTTTGTCGCGCGTGTACATGACAGGAACAATTTCGTCCACGACTTGAGCGCAATCGACCCTCTCTTGACCATGAAGCCCATCTCGTCCACGTCTTTCTGCGCCTTCTCAAGGGGACCATGTCGGGCATCTGGATCTTGAGCGAGCGTTTGTAGCTCTTTCCAGAGCTCTTTGTACAGCTTCGTGTCTTCCCAGAACACATCAAATGCTTCGGTCATGGTCGCATACATGTCGGTGTATTTTCCAGCGGTCCAGTAAGTCTTGATGAGTGCGTCGTACATGGACAAAGATGGCTTGACTTCGTACGGCGGCATTTGCATCGTGTTCCATACCCTGTAGACTGCTTCGAGATCAAGAGACGCTGGATCTGGATGTGCGCTGGGTTTCGGCCGAGACAGCACATATGCCCAGTGAAGCAAACTGTCCCAGACTACATCTGTCACCAGCACGCCAAAGTGTCGAGATACATAGTCGATGACCCGCAGTCCCGTCGGCAGATTGCCGTTGATGCTGTAGCAAAAAGACAGGTTGTACAAGAGTCTTTCGCTTGGGAACAGCGGTGAGTCGCGAGGGATCTGCTTCTTGGGTGCTCTGTCGTCCTCACGCATGATCCTATCAGGATCAATGTCCCAGACTCGAGCGAGCAATTTCTGAAAGCCTTTGACGTCGCCTTCGCGCGCCAAGCCAACCATGACATGGCAGATGGTCTCCTCATCAGCCTGGTATTTGTTCTTGAGCAGCTCGCCAAACAGCTTAGTCGTGAGCTCTTTGATACCGCCCTCTCGGATCTTATAATTGTTGAATGGCGCCCCAGAATAAAAGTTGTCTCGTGCCACCATGTTGAAAGACGTCACCCTAGACCGTGTCCGATACTCAGGAAGAATGTCGTTCCAGACATGGGCGCCCAGGTAGTTGTTAAAGCACATCAGATCCGGCATTGCCTCGTCTTCCAACATCCAAGACCAGAATGTCCGAGCCGCACTATCGTTGCCGACCAGATGGCTAGCCCGTAGCAAGTATCCATAATCTTCTGAGCAAAGTTGCTTCCCAGTTCCTCTGCGTTTCCCAGCTAGCATCTGGACTGCTTCCAGGTACTCCGCAACCACGGTCGGGAGTGGTTTGACCCGCATCAAGTGCGCATGCAGTTCGTTTGCGGTCGCATGCTTCCTTATGAGGTCTCCAAAGACAGCGTTTGAACAAACCACCTCCAATGCCTGAGTAAAGAGCGCGTCCGGCACAATCACAACCCCGTACATGTCGAGCATGCCCTTCAGTATTCGATCCGGTGACCGATATGCCACCGCCCTTTGCAATTCCGAAATGAGTACTGAATGATCAGCAGTCATACTAGACATATTCAACTCGTCCACAGCCTCTTCTATGCTCGTTGACCCCAGTTTATCATCCGGAAATTGCTGATTCGAGGTGAAGATGTCCTGATCTTGACTCCTGCTTTGATTCCAGCTCTTCTGTGCCTCTCCTTCCTCGACGATCCTCCGTTGCCTCGCGGCATCTGCATCGTCTTCAAGGTGCTCCGACCACTGCCCACCCCATGGTCCGACTTGTTCCAGTGTCGCTCCATTGTCCCTTCTCCGGCGCGTCGAGGTATGCAGCATCCGCCTCTGTCGGCCCACCATCCGCTCGCGTGATCTTCCAATTCCATACTCATTCCTCTTTCTCTCCGTAAAGCCAGCTCCAGTACCTGTGAGTCCCAATCCTATGCTCCTCCTACACTCCCCACAGACCCACACGTTCCTCCTCTCGCGAGGCCGACATAGTACCGCAAAAGTTCGGGACTCAATCGGTCCAGCCCGCACCAGTAACGCAGCCATCGTGTCGCAATCGCGGTCTGAATACTCGTCACCTCATCACGCTCATTTCATCCTCAATGCCAATAAAATGCCAGGTCTCGTGCCCCATTGCCCCGAACTTTTCTCCCCAGCCGGCCTCACGCTCCGCCTTGCCGACTCCGGCAGCTCCGCTTGGCCCGTGCCCTGGCAGTCGAGACGTCGTTTGCCAAGCCTGTCACATTTTCCACCAGCAATACGGCGCAAACGCAACAGACGCACGACACCAACATCTTTCGATTGCGCACTCGGCGCACATTTAGGAAGGATGGCTGATGCAGATGACGGTGCGGCGAACCCGGTCAATGAGCCCTTGGATCTGGTCAGGTTGAGTGTGAACGAGGTGGTGTTTGTGAAGCTTCGAGGGGATAGGGAGGTAGTGGGAAGGTTACATGTGAGTCGCCATCTCATCCCCGAGTAAAGGGGACTGTTTGGAGAGCAAGCTGAGAGGTCTGCTGCGATTCATGGGAGGAGGGGCAAGATCAGGAGCATCAAGAGGCGAGGTGTCACGGGAAGATTCTGAGCAGGAAGGACGGGACGAGCGCCATTGCATGGGAAAGATGATCACAGCTAGATGGGGCATCAAGCGTTGGGCTCCATACTGACGTAACCAGGCATACGACAGTCATTGTAACTTGGTGCTGGGAGAGGTGGAAGAAACAATATACCTCGTAGACGAGGAAGACGAGGGAGAGCAAACAAGAGTGAGCATGTTAGGGACTAGGGCATCGAGCTAGGACTGACTGCAGGCAGACTCACAAGAAGCAGTCCGAGATGCTCTTCGTCAGAGGAGACTCGGTGGTGCTCATATCGCCGCAATCGCAATGAGGAAGAGCAGTCGCAGCCGAAGAACAACAAAGGGGAAGACCGAATGCATGCAGATCAAACGTCGCACGCTTTTACGACAAGTTGAGGACAGAGATGGCAATGCGCAGTGGTCTGAGGGAGACATGCGAGGACAACACAGTTCTTACACCAATGGTCGGCACAATTTCACAACCGACCACACCAGCAAACACTAGCAGGGCAGGAACAGCTTGGAATTAGCACAGCTACCAGAACCAATGCATCATGCGTCCCGCCCATTACCTCTGCACCAGCGTTACACCCTGGTCTCCTACCTAACAACCTCCCACTCACAAACATACCCCCACCCCATCCCCACCCTCCCCTCCCTCTCCCTGAACTCCCTCGCCGTCAAACCCCTCCCATCCCCGCCCGCAAACGCAGTGACAGCCGCTACCATCACCTTTCCCCCCACCCCTCCCAACTCCTCCACCCTCACATCAACCCACCAGGCCCACCCATTCGTCTCAAACGGCACCCTCCTCTCCTTCCCCTTCTCCCCACACAAGAGAATATAACAATAATGCCCCCCCTTGCCCATCTTCTCATTATCCCAATGCGGACAAACCTTCGTAAACGTAAACCTCGTGGCCCCCTTGGCCGCTTCCTGCGCCAAACTAATCTCCCCCCTCCTCGGCTCGAAACTAGCCTCGCTCACGCCCTCCTGGTGCGTATACCCACTGAACCTTCTCGGCCCGTCCCCGAAGCCGTCGTTGGTGAGGTACTCCGCCCACGTCGGACAGCGGCCGTCGTCGCGGAAGAAACTCTTTCGATCTTCCGGGAAATGAGTCCGGCCAAAGTCTGCGTTGGATTTTGTGAACTCGCTCGGGTTGAAGCCCTTTTTGTAGCTTTGCGTGGCGCCGTCGACTGTGCCTGCGCCCCAGCATGCGTCGAGTAGCTTCCAGCCTGAGTCGATGAGGACGACGTTCCAGGCGTGACCGGATTCGTAGGGGGGGATGGGGGCGCCGGGGCCGAGGGGAGCGTAGCCGAAGCCTTTACCGTGGCCGCCTATGACGCGGGATTGTAGGCCGGCGTGGGTCGCGAGGCAGGTGAAGAGGGAGGCGTAGCCTTCGCAGACGGCGAGGCCGGTGGAGATGGTGGAGGAGGGGGTGGAGGGTTGGAGGGCGTTGGAGAAGAAGGCGGTGGTGTTGTAGGCGATGTTGTGGTGGAGCCAGGTGAAGATGGCGCGGGCTTTGTCGGTGGAGGAGGGAAAGGGGGAGGTGAGTTGGTGGGCTAGCCATGCGGGGTCATGAGAGGGGATGGAGGAGAGGGGGAAGCGAGCGGCGTGAGTGTCGGCTTGGGTGAAGTCGCGGCAGAGGAGGCAGGTGCCGGGTTGAGGGCCGGAAGGGGTTGAGTTGGTGGCGGTGCCCGGTTTGGGCTTGGATGCTTTCAAAGCTGAAAGATCCGGTCGGGAGGATTGAGGGATTGGTGATGGAGAGGAAGCTGCAGCATCACCATTGCTTTCCGGTGGCTCTGCTATTGGTCGCTTCGAAGGTAGAGCAGGCGCCTTTTCTTGGAAGCCAAAGCCTTGTGACAGGGCCGACTTGCGTGGCGGCGGAGGTTCTGTCCTTCGCCCGTTATCTGCAGGTCTTGAAGGTACGCTCGGCCGCTGAGGCAGTGCGGGTCTCTGTGGTAGGGTGGGTGTTGATTTGGCTGAGCTGAGCGTTGGCGCATTTGCCTCTTCCTTGTTGCGTTTTGGTGGCAAAGGTGGCAAAGTCGCTGGATCAAATTCGGGCGCTTTGACAGTGTACACACTTCCTGACGAATTCGTCCTCGTCCTCGCACTCGTTCCAGTCCTGTTCGACGCCACAGAATGTCCTGACTTGGTCGATGCTATCGATTCTCTAGAGCCCTGCCGGACAAGCTGTGCTGAGGGTCTTCTCGACGCCGACAATGGCGTTTCTGACGGCCGTCTAGCAGGTAAAGATGGTGCATTATTCGTCGGCCTCCTGGGCGGCAGTGCTGGTGCTGGCTTGCCGGCATGAACTGTTGGAGGAGGTGCTGCGGGCTGGTTGCCGATTTCACGATTGCTTCCTCCATTCACTTCCACTGCTGTGCCAGAGTGACTACTAGTCAGACCAGGTCGTCTCTGCGGTAATGATGGTGGAGGCGGTCGTGGCCTGGCTCCGTTCGTAGCATGGTCATAAGAAGGTGGTGGAGACGAAGGGACTTGTCCCACCTGCTTGAGATTTAATGCTGCAATGCGTGCAGCTATAGATGTCGCACCGCCTTCTTCGGACATGTGGTCGATTCGCAAGATACCATGGAATATTCGATGATGATTTCAAGATCTTTGAAGTGATTTCTGGTGTTTGAGGTCGAATAATGTCCAACATGTATATACACTTTGTTACGGGAAGCCTGACACAGCCTCAAACTTCAGCTGAACACGGCACAGCAAGACCGAGGACCATGGTAACACGAATGCTTCGGCGATTGAATATGGAAGTGGCCATACAAGCACAGAGCCGGTTTCCGAAAAGCAGGGCAATATTGTCAGGATTAAATATCATTCATTCTGAATCCAGTATGAGACTCAAGATGGAGTAGTAAGGAGAGGAACACTAAGAAAACAGAGCATCGCAAAGGACATTCTGACAAGTAGGCATGCCGAACTTTTGATCCCTCGTTGACGGTCCCCCTTTGCTTCCAAAAGTCATTCGTCTTCGGCTGGGAAAAGCCCTCCGTAGCATCTACTAGAAGGACTACCTGCGTCCCCTCTCATCCAACGAATGCAGTCTCGCCTGAAACGCCCGCAAAGGTGCAGAAAGCAGTCGTAGCTGGATAGCTTAGGCGGTCGTAATGTACAAAAGAAATTCGTATCCGTGATGACAGTCTTGCGGATGCGTTGATGTGGTCGATCCTCGACGTCAATAATCTTTTCCGATCAGTCCAGTCTTGCCGGGTCTCTCGCCCAAACCTCCTTCATACAGGCGGCAGCTTCCTCTTTTTGCTCTTGATCTTGTCGATCGGAAGTGCAGGTGTCAAAAATGTCCCACCAGGTGTCGCATGTGGTGAAGGCATCGATCCCTCGCCCTCCGTACCGTCCTTCTTGATCGCCACTCCCATGTGTCGTCCATAACGCCCGCGTCGACCATTCCCTTCATCTTCACTCACACACCCATCGATACCAATACCCGCATCCTTGCATCGTCCGCATGGCCTCTGCCTGTCGCACCCTTTCTTGCTCTTCCTGCATCGCTGACACCTTGGTTTGGAGGAGAGGTCCTCCTCGTCGGGTCCGAGTTGTGTGGATCCGAGAGAAGTCTTGCGTGATGGTGCTCCAGATGCTGGCGATGGTAGGGTAGCCTTGTTCTTCTTCAACTTCTTCTCCCTGCCATTCATCGAAGACATGCTGCCTCTCGGCTTGGGTGGCAGGAAGGTCTTTGATCCTCTCCGTCTTGAAGCATCGCTGTCATTACCTGGAATAATCTCATCACTGTCACCCTTGAAGGACGTATCGTTGTACTCGTCACCACTGCTGTCCACTGTATCGCTGTGGATGTGGTCCAGGCGAGACTTCTTCCGTTGTGGCCCTTCCTGCTTCATCGGGTAGCGTGGTGCAGGAAGTTCAATATCCTCATCATCTGTCTCTTCCTCATCGGATGAAGCTGCTTCGGCCTTGCCGCTAAGCGCATCATCAACAGTAGACGTGGATGTCCTACCGTGAGATAGGTTGGACGCATCGCCGAGGCGCATGAGCTGTAGCGCAACATCCTCGTCAGAGATGACACTGCCAACCGTGGGCTCTGGGGTCGGTAAAATTCCCCCAATAGACCGCCGAGGTTGGTATGTCATAGCTGGTCGCCCTCTAAGCTGGTGGCCATTGTATGGTAGAGTCTGCCCGTAAACTCCTTGGCTGATGTAGTCAGATCTGCCAAAGCTCTGAGGCGACGGCAGAGGCTGATTATACATGAAGGTTCTTTGATTAGAGAACGGTAGTGGAGAGGCGGCCTCGCCATTAGCGCGGCGTTGTGGGGAGACTGAAGAGACAGAGTTGGTTACCGGCACTTGTGGTGGAACAAACAGAGGGAGTTCCTATATCGTTAGGCTCGATGCACGAGAACTCATATGATTGACTTACAGAGCTCTCAAACTTTGCGCGCTTCCTCCTGCCGCCTTCAAGAATGTTGTCGACTGAAATTTCGGCACTGGCATGGGCTTCTGCCCTTGAGCGCCTGGACGAGGACACCGAACCATTTCCACCGTCACTATCGCTGAACACATCGATTCCATCTACGTCCTGGCTCTTGTGAGAACGAGCGCGTCCTTTTGTAGAAGCACTGATCGATACTGGGGAGGGCGATCTGGTCTGGTTCGCGCTTTGTGCGGGTGGGCGCATTTCAAAAGGTGGACCAAGTTTTGGCCTCTTGGGTGACGCTTGCACAGGAGGATTTGTGATCAAAGGTACATCTTCCGAAACTTTGACAAAGACGATCATGCCATCGTCAAAGTTCTCGTATGCAGCGATCAAGATGTTGCCGTTCCTGTCTTGAAAACTGACACCAGGACCATCGTAAAGACCGTAGAAGTTCTTGACCGTGGTAATTATCGAGTCTGTAGTATCATGCTTCGATATCATGACCCTCATGGGAAGACGAGCTCGAGATTGAGTGACTGGGAGTAGCAATTCGAAAGTGACTTGTTTCTGGTCCCTTGCCCTAGGTGACGGTCTGACAGAGTCGCCCCAATGGCCTTTGGTCGGGGACATTGACATCCTTGAAGAGTCCGGTGTTCCCTGAAGTGGTACGAATGCTCTGAAAGTATGGCTAGACAAAGGAGTGGTGTAAGAGTCGACTCGCCTCGAATATCTCTTATCCTCGGCTACCGACTCTTCCACAGGCAGATGAGGGGAATATGCCATCAACGAGGTATCTTCTACTCTTTCTGGCCTAATTGACTCTGGAGCAGGCCAAAACGAGGATTGAAAGTGTTTTGGGAGGTATCAGTGCACTGATATGGGAGTTTGTTTCTGTTGCGACTCGCTGGCGGCTAGATCGAGGTATGCTCAGTGGGATCGGAAACGACGACAGGCTGGGAGAAATTTAGTGATTGTTTCAAAGTCCGATAGGTCGCCCAGTACAAGAAGGACGATTCAGGACATGAGATGATCATTGATTGTGTTGATGTCTGCTTGGGGAGTGTTGGAAGGGGCTTGCATAGCCGCTTGGAGGCTCCGGAAGCAAAGGGAAGCGAGGAATGCGAGACTTACAACTTTGACACAAATTTGGTGTCTGAAGCAGGTCGCCAGTACCGTAGCTAGTCCTCCAAAGCGATTTGAGCAAGGAACATGCTATGATGCAGGTCGACAGCGGATTGTCGCAGTGGGAAGAGGCAGGCTAAGCTCTGCTGCGGGTCCGGCGGGAGAATTGGAAGGACGAGAGGGTGGGTTGAGAAAATGAATATCTGACAGATCCGTAGTGATCTCAGACCGTCAAAGCACTCGGAAATGTATAAATGAGTCGACTAGCACCTGTGTGGTGGTGAGGAGTGGTTCGTAAAGTGAGATGGGCGAGGGCGAAAGTGGAGGGATGAATCCTGGCTCTGGCTTTGGCTCTGGCTTTGGCTCTGGCTGCGCTGGCTGCGCTGGCTTTGGGTCTGGCGGAATCGTAGACGAGCAAAACCGTAACAGCAGCACCACAATGGATCGCTGAAATGATTGCGGTATGTAATTTCATTCAATGCATTTCTGGAAACATTCTGTTGTATGTAGCAAGTGCAATTCTCTTCCCAATCCATACCATGCCATGCCTGGACTGTACCACATGATTGCAACGGTCACAATCCACCACCACCTTATCGAGTCCTTACCTTGGAGTACAGTATTACCGGCTTAGATCAGCCAAGGACAGGCTCTACAGATTGCCGCCAGCGATATCAGTGTTGACATCCCCGTCAGAGGGACATGAAACCTTGCCAACACGATAATGGACTAGGGTATGCAGCATGCTTGGGATTTTTAAAACCGAACGCCTGATAGCTTGAAGGGAAGGGCTGCTAACGTTCGTTTGATCTCCTCCAATCGGCTTTGTCCAGTCCGCGCATCATGCATCACACAATTCGACACAGGATGTGCAGTAGTCGCCGGGTGTTTTTTCCCTGGTGGTACACCAGCCATGTCGTGCTGTCATGTGTTGCAATTCTCTTCTTTAGCCTGGCGCAACATCACAAAGGGTAGGGTGATCATGGCGATCCATCTCATGGAACCCGCATCCAGATCGGTCGTTGAGGCAGACCGTGGGATCGTCGTCAGCCTCTGAGGGGAAAAAGCCCAGCGGACGGGGCACTCCGGCAGAACCAAGATATATTTCTGTTGTCTGTCTCTTGTTGGACTCGTTGGAACACACACTTGCCAAGTTTGGATCCCGAAACAAGCAATCGCGAGAGGGTGCAAAAGGTAGCCGAAAGTCTCCGCTTTCGCTTCACAATCTGGCTTGAGCCGAGAAAGTGCAAGGACAAATACCCGTGAGGCAGTGCGTCATCCAATGGTAGACTTTCTTACTCACCGCTCTGCGATTGACACGAGTTGGTTGCGCAGGGCATGTCCTTTGAGATTTGCATGTCGCATCTTGTTTGCCAATGTCGCAAAGGGTGCCTTTGTCCATCTGTTTCAGTCGTCTTCAACGGGTTTGACCACTGCATCGATATCGACCGGAAGCAAGTTATTGGTGGTCACATAAGGGCAATAACCACTGATCGAGTTCATTGTTGATATCTAGTGACCTTCTGAGGCATCTAGCGGCGCTTGCTGGTGATTACGTGTCGTTGCCGCCGAGCGACCAAATCACGTGATAGCGCGTTCGTCTCGCAAATGGAGGGGGAGAAAGATTGGTCCTCGGATCGCGCTCGCCGGAACCCACCCCAACCGGGCATCGGTGCTTATTCGGTCATGATGAGTGGAGGACGAGCGTAGAAACTATGTATCATATGTGTCGCGCAGTGGTTTGCTATCCTTCACTGGTGATTGTAAGTCGATTGTTGGATCGCTGTCTTCCCATCGAGCATGTTGTCAAAAATTAAAGGTCATGGAGTGACGTGACGTCGATTTCTCCAGAAATGACACCGAGGTCCGTGCGGATAGAACGAAACCTTGAACCTCCAGATCACCGTCTTCCATCGACGTTGCATTGCAAGCAGTTTCCATGATTTATGATCATAGCGCATTGTGACTCGTAGCAATCGCCGGGCTCTCCCAGACTCAACACAATGGCAAATCCCCTCGCTTCTGATAAATGAGCGACTGTGCGCTCTGAGCTGTCAAGTTTTCCGGCAATGCCTGTTTCGATCTCGCGATTTGGCCAGAGCTTTGCCAGAACGCGATCGTATCGAGGCTTCAATCACCATTCCTTGCATGTCTGGACATTTCGCAGCTCCAGAATTCAGGTGCTTATCGAGAACGTGGATGCTACAATCAATCACCTCTGTGGACATGTCGACAACAATCCTTTGCGATCCTGCAGTTCGAGCACATGTCACATGAACAGGTCTGTTCTCCTTTTTCTCCACTCATTCGACGTTGAAGAATGAGCCGGCTGCTTGTCTGTGCATTCGATACAGGACGCAACGGGATCTTATTCCGGACCTGAACGTTGGAGCCTCTCTTCAAAGGGTGCTGATCGTGCTTTGATGAGCGAGCCAGACAATTGGCTGGGACCATTTCTGATGAGCCCTGGTTGCTGCGGAGCCGGGTGGAGCTATGATGAGACCAGGGTAGGACAGCATGGTATCCTTTACATTACCAAGCAGCAACCACGATACAGATACGCGATGGATGAACCATGACAAGCTCGATGTACTGCAGATACCACGAGTCAATCAAATCAAAGCCCGAAATAAATTGAAACCGTCTTCTGAAATGAAATGGCCGTTTTGGCTTTGACGGGACGTGTTCGCGACAGGGTTCCGTGCCTTCAGAAAAAAGCGGGTTCGGCGGATGATGCGCGCTGCCAAGCTCCAGGAAGGTGCGTTCGTGTTTACCTCTGGTGCTTTCTGCGTAAACAGAGCTGCCAAATCTTCATAGCTCCATCACCAGCCGCAATCCCAGTCTTCCATCTGCATTTTACACTGGCAGTAATACACACCACACTCGTGTCATGAGGTCTCATCCGGTATTCTACCCTTAGACGACATATACATCTCAATTGCCCGCGCGTGTCCCAGTCGGCGCCTGGCTTGAAAAGGTCTCTGGTCGCCAGATTGTCCACGTCAATTCGACACCGCCATATCGATATTTCGACTGCGATAGGGTGTCAGAAGAGGCTCAAGCCTAGCAAGATAATTCCACACGGTCACAATGGATGCAAAGGTACTATTGTCCAGGCATGGGCCCATCATCGCTGCTGCCGGATTACACCCGCGGAATTCTTCTGGCGGCTGGCTGGCCATGATACTTTTTGCAAAGCTTGACCACTAACACTTTCTTGTAGCCACAACGTCCTTTGCGCACTCGCGCCCACGACGAGAACGCAGTACCTGTCCTCAACCAAGCAAAGACTGTCCATCAACGCCACAAGTCAACACCTGCACTTTCAACCTTGATGCAGCTCGGTGCCCAAAAGGCGAAGCGCTCCGCCTTTCAAGATGTCAGCAACCAACGCCAGATCCCATCCAAGGATGATATCATTGTCGACAGGAAGAATGGCGGTATCAAAGAGAAGGCTGCATCACATGTGCCAGATGTGGTTGTCAAGGATAATCTCACACGCAAGCCACAACGCGTTTCCGTCCATAAGCCATCTCAGTCTCTGTCGTCGAACCCAGTATCAGTCACCTCGACTTCTATCAATGCGACATCATTTGTCCCTGTCAAGTCGACTGAAGTAGCACGCGTCCAACCTGAGCCTGCGCGTGTCGTCTATCAAAAACAGCCCGTCTCTCCTCTCAAGGAAGAGTCACCTTCGATTGACGAGATCCTCGCCGAGCACGATCGTGAGTTCAGAGCGATCGCGGCAGCAGAAGCATTTGCACAGGCCCAGCAAGAATCAGTCAACTCGAATCCATTGGCTTCACACCCAGTCCTCCCATCCGAGCCTGCATCATTTCTACCACCAACCTCGGCATTCCCAGAGACTCACGAGCAAGCACAACAAGCCCTTCAGGCTGTCCTCGCCCATGAGCAGCAGCTGGAGGCTCAGGCTCAAGCTCAGGCTCAAGCTCAGGCTCAAGCTCAAGCTCTCGCGCAAGCTATTCCGCGTCGCTCTCAGGGCTACGAAGAGTACGACGGGGCTTCCCACGGCGACTACACCACTGGTCGCTCCCTGAATATGGGCAGTGACACGACCGGCGGTGCAACAATCTTTCTAGGCCCAAAGTACACCACTGCTATCCGTGCCGAGATCGCGGCTGCAAAGGAATTGGTCGAGGCAAGCCGTACACCAGAGGAGATTGAAGATGACCAGTGGGATATGTCCATGGTGGCCGAGTATGGCGAGGAGATTTTTGATTATATGCGTGTCCTCGAGGTAAGACGACCACATACTCGCATCTCTTGAACCAACACTAATTTAACAGGAACGTATGCGCCCAAACCCACACTACATGGACCTGCAGACCGAATGCCAATGGTCTATGCGTGCAGTTCTCCTTGACTGGCTTGTACAAGTCCACGCTCGCTTCCAGCTTCTCCCAGAGACACTATTCCTCAGCGTCAATTACATCGACCGCTTCTTGTCGTGTAAGGTAGTCTCATTAGCCAAGCTCCAGCTCGTTGGCGCCACGGCTCTCTTTCTCGCAGCCAAGTACGAGGAAGTCAACTGTCCGTCCATCTCGGAGATTGTCTACATGGTCGACAACGGCTACACCATGGATGAGATCCTCAAGGCTGAGCGTTTCATGCTAAGCATGCTTGCCTTTGAGCTCGGATGGCCTGGCCCGATGAGCTTCCTCCGCCGCATCAGTAAGGCCGACGATTATGATCTGGAGACCCGCACGCTGGCCAAGTACTTCTTGGAAGTGACCATCATGGACGAACGCTTTGTTGGATGTCCACCAAGCTCGACTGCCGCCGCCGCTCATTGTCTGGCACGTCAGATGCTCCGCAAGGGTGACTGGACTCCTGCACATGTGTATTACTCCAACTACACATACGCGCAGCTCCGTCCATTGACCGCCGTCATGGTCGAGTGCTGCGAGGATCCGAACAAGCATCATGGTGCCGTCTTTGCCAAGTACCAGGATAAGAGATACAAGAAGGCATCCCACTTTGTCCAGACAGAGATGCAAGCCGGCTTCGTACTTCAACCACTGCCAGCGAAACAATCGACCTTCGGCATGATGGATCTCTCGCTGTCTAACGGCTGGCGAGCAATGAGTTGACCATGGCCATCTGCATCAAGCCTGCTCATTGGTGACGCCCCTGATGGCAGGCAACGACTTTCTTTACTGTTCTAGACTGGCGCATACGGGGAATGTCACGATAACGAATGGACGACGCGACCAAAGAGACGAGCACACTCACTGCTTTGACCACGCGCATCAAGGAGCTTTTCAACAGCTCATGCGCGCACTTTCTTTCTGTACCAGCACGCTTAATTTCTCTCTCCCCGACTTACCACTCGTTTCCTTGACTGTCAGAAAGGCATGACAATTGGAAGCGCTCGATGTTGTACGAGGGGTCCGGATAGGATGGTTCTCTGATGGATGAGCATGCTCCCGATGCGAGGAGGGTTGGGAATGGGGACGACGATGTCGATGATGAATGGCTGGGTAATGAGGACAGGACAGGACCGGACCGGAGAGAAATGATACCCTTTCTGTACATATTGGCCGTCGCGAGCGTCGACGTTTTTCTTTGTTAGCCAATGATAATGGCATTGAGACAATCATGAAACATGAAACTTGATGTTTGTGTATGAGGAGTACCTCTTTTCCTTCTCGCCCTGCATCTCCATCATCCAAGACGAGCTTCCAATCACGATGGGAATCATCAATATTCTCCGATGCGCTATTGCGCTTCGGAGTCCACAGGTGACACCCGAGCCCGATCTCAGGCCTACGTGCTGCGGCTCCTGCGTACCTTGTCTTCCCACCTTCGGCTCCCCGCTCTCAACTCAAAAGACCCTCGGACATTTCACATGCTGCCATCAACATTCGAAGTGCCCGTGTCATGCTTGACAAGATATATGTAGGTCATACGGCTGCTCCCCCGGGCCCTCTAGAACAAGTATTCCACCTCCATGGCCGCTGCAGCAACACTCAATCCCCCTGACCCATCACTCCGTCAAATCCCAGACGACTCACTCTCTCATCAAGCGACCAGCGCAATCCACACATCCTTCGATATGATTTCCCGCACAGAGCAGCAGCCCGTGACGGTTCCTACAGCCTCACTCCACGGTAAAGTCGCCATCGTCACCGGCGCGAGTACGTCTTCATCTTTCATGCCCTCGCCCACCTCTCTAATCCCTCTCTAGGCCGTGGTATCGGCAAAGGCTGTGCCCTCGAGCTCGCGCGCCGCGGATGCTCCGTCGTGATCAACTACGCCAACTCAAAGGCCGGCGCCGACGAGGTCGTCCAAGAAATCGCCTCCTTCAACACCGGCGCCCGCGGCTTCTCCATCCAAGCCGACGTCAGCAAGATCGACCAGATCGAGCGTCTGTTCCAAGAAACCAAAGCCGAGTTTGGCAAAGTCGACATCGTCATGTCCAACTCCGGGACTGAGAGCTGGAACAAGACCGAGGAGATCACGGAGGAGATCTACGACCATGTTTTCAACCTCAATGCCAGGGCGCAGTTCTTTGTTGGGCAGGCGGCGTGGAGACATCTCGAGGATAATGGAAGGCTGGTGTTGATGAGCAGTATCGCTGCTGGGCTGCTAGGTGTGAAGCATCATGCCCTGTACAATGCCAGTAAAATGGCCGTCATTGGTATGATCAAGGCGTTCGCGACGGACTTTGGTGCTAGGGGGATTACCGTCAACGGTGTAGCGCCTGGTGGGATCAAGAGTGATATGTTCACGCAGAACGCGTGGCATTATATCCCCGGCGGTTCGCCTGATTGGCCTGCGGACAAGATTGAGAACCTTATGGCGGAGCACTGTCCGTTGAAGAGATGTGCGACGCCGGATGACGTGGCGAGGGTGGTGGCATTCTTGGCGAGTGAGGACGGCGGGTGGGTCAATGGTGAGTTGAGATGATTTATGAGGCAACAGCACGGTGCTAACGAGATGCAGGCCAGGTCATTACGATCTCTGGTGGATCATCTCAATAGAGGAGGGTGGACTGGCGGATGATAGGATTGGATATGATCTTCAAGCACATGGTCATGTCAGCAGCTTCCAATGCTGCTCTATAGCGTCTATATATACTGCACGTATGACACGAGCATCTGCCATGAATGTCTGGCCCCCAAGTGCTCGCTCATGCTGACCATGAACGATCGACAGGAACGTGTGGGGGATCTCCAGCCCCAAAGTGAATCTCGTCCCGATTCCAGCCGAGGCACGTCCGAGATCGCACGCACGTCATTGACGATGAATCTTTCATGCATGTTGAGTGCAAGATCGCGAATTGAGCATTAGCAAAGACGCGGCATCCTCCAGCACTAAATTCCGACCATCTCGTGCGCGCAACCTCAATCTCAATACCCACTCTCACCCTTCCCAAACTCCAACTCCTCAACCATCTCTCTGCCTACCCCACCATGCACATCCTCGTAACCAACGACGACGGCCCTCCCTCCGCCGACTCCTCCCCCTACCTCCTCCCCTTCATCCGCCACCTCGAATCCGCCGGCCACCTCGTGTCAGTCTGCATCCCCTCCACCCAACGCTCCTGGATCGCCAAAGCCCACATCGTAGGCCAAGACGTGCGCGCCCTCCCCTTCCTCCCCTCCCCCTTCTCCATCCCCTCCATCGCCCCCACCGCGAACCAATCCGGCACCCCTTCCCGCCCGTGGTTCACGCTCAACTCGACGCCCGCGTCGTGCGCGCAGGTGGGGCTGCATCACCTCTTCTCACCCGCCACGTCGGGACTGCCGAAAGTCGATCTGGTCGTGTCCGGGCCGAATTATGGGAGGAACACGACGGCGTGTTTCGCGTTGAGTTCGGGCACGTTGGGGGCGGCGTTGGAGGCGGCGGTCACGGGGTACAGGGCTGTGGCGGTGAGTTTTGCGTTTACGAATCGGGAGAACAGGGCCGAGCATGTCGAGGCGGCGTGTAGGGTGGGCGTCAAGGTGGTGGAGTATTTGGCGGACAAGGGGGAGTGGGGGGCGCCGTGTGCGGTGCTCAGGGCGGGGGCGAGTGAGGAGGCCGAGGCGAGGGGGAATCCGGGTGGGGTGGTGTTTAGTGTGAATGTGCCGGTTAGGGAGGATGTGGAGGGGAGGGAGGTGAGGTGGACTCAGATGTTGCAGAATGGGTGGGGAAGTAGTTGTTTTGAGGAGCATAGAGCTGAGGAAGGAGGGAGGGTGGAGGAGGAGGGGCCCGGAGAGGTGGAGAGGGAGATTAGGGAGGGGGAGGTAGAGGGGGAGGAGAAGGGGAGTGGTGGGGTTGAGAAGGAGGTGGTCAAGGGGAAGGGGGAGAGGCATTTTAAATGGAGCCCGAAGTTTACGGATGTGTATGAGAGTGTGAGGAGGGCGGGAGAGGGAAGTGATGGGTGGGCTGTTAGTGAAGGGCACACGAGCGTTACGATGTTGAGGGCGAATTTTATGCATGTGGATGGTGGGAAGGGATTAATAAAGCTATAAGGATCTCGTTACTGGCTAGACTTTAGATGCTAGACAGGCATGGGAACGGGGACCAAAAAACGGATAGCATGAAAAGCAGGATTGATGAGCAAATAGAAACGCTTTTCTGTATATCGTCACGTACTGTCGTCTATGGTACAAAGCGAACGCCGGAGTCCGTGGGTATCACTCTCTTGCGACATCTGCCTCCCAATCCATTTCGAATTTGACCGTCTCTTCCCCTCTCATGGCGATGTTCAGACCGACATCTAGGACTGTCACCTGCCAGTTCTCACCCCCAACCACCGCTTCGCCAACACCGCTTACCACGCCTCCCAGCCCAAGCACAATATCGGGCTTGACAGCCAAAGGCTCACCTTCGAGGACAGTCGTTTCTCCAGTCAGAGCATCGTACCCACTCGGGCACTCCACAGATATGACCCGCGCCCTACTGCGGTTCATCCAGTCCACCACTTCTCTGCACTCCAAAGCCAGTCCTACGTCCTCGATTGAGCCATACTTCACTCCATCCAGCAGTGAATCGAGAATGATGGCGGGCGGCGATGAAAGCTTCTTAATCTGAGCAGAGACTCCCGGCCATGAATCGAGCTTCGCAAAGGACTTCCGCCCCAGTGACTGTAGCAGGCTGACCTGCGACTCGAAGAGCGAGTGCCAGGTTTCAGGTGAAGAGAAAGCGCTGCAAGCGATCAGAATCCTCAGTCCGCGACTATAGAGATGACGTGCAGCCGCGATAGCTCGGGCACCTTTCGCAGAGTTGCCGGCAAGTATGACTATGACCGGTTTCGGCTCGTGAGAGCTTTGCCCTGCATTGGAAGACTTAGAGTTGCGGCGAGACGGACCTGATAGGATAGGCTTGTTAATGTTCGAGCAGATGTTGGAAGCTATAGCTCGGCCACTGAGCTCGATGAGGGTGGGAGTGGACAATCCCGGGCGGCGAGCATAGTCTTCCTCGATTCGGCGGAGACGATCAGGCTGGAGAAGCGGACATGCATGTGTCGTATCTGCTATTCGAAGTCTATGCTGAGATGGACTGAGTTGTGCATGTCCACGGATGGATGAGGTTGAACGATTGAGCGAATTGGACGAGATGATTGAAGCGTTGAGCGGCCGAGTGTGCGACGGCACATTGCGCAGAGCTCGTGACAGCGACCTTTCTTCTAGGTTGCCACCGAAGGTGCGCTCGCCAGGCTTTTTTGGTCGCGACCGGAGAGACTGACGTGAGGCTCTACCACTCGTAAATTCCAGTTCGGTACCCACCTCTGAAGGCGTGCCCAGCTCGCTATCAACAGGTCTCATGGGTGGTGAAAGCACGTTTTCTGTCGGATGCAGGTTCTTGCCACCATATGTACCAGGTCTAGCCAGCCTGTTATGGCTGACTAGCCTATCCTCATCCGCTGTAGTGTCGCCAACGCGGATCTCGTCAAAGACTGCCTGCTTATCGAACTTTGAAAGATTACCTTCAAAATCAAAGTCGCCCATGTTCTGGACATCACTGGCATCCTCGGTGGCCCAGCCATTCTGTAGAGCTTGCTGCTCGTCACGTATGCGCTTCTCGGCTCGTTTGCTCTTCGTAGCTTTCTTGGGCTTGACGACCTGAGCAGGTGGTGTTTCCGGAGTCACTCCGGCTGCCTCCTCTAGTAAGGGAGTAGACCGCCATCCTTTGCCTTTCTTTGCAGGTGCCCTCGTTGGTTGCGGCGGTTTCGAGGTTGACCGCTCACTGTCGGTGACCTTTCTCGGACTGACAAGCGGGAGTGGCAGCACTTCCGCCGGTAGCTCCTTCGCTGGTGTGACCAAGGTCGGTGTTACGAGATCGTCCTCTGCGATTGGGCGTGCATAACTCAGAATTGCTGGATCAGAGTAGGTCGGCGCAACTCTGATCGGAAGCGTGCTTGCGCCGGAAGGGAATTGTGGTCGATATATGCTCGAATCGATGACCTCAAGATCCGCAATCTGATAGCTCGGGACGGTCCAGGAGGGCGCATTTTCACCAGTCTCCGGAATAAAGACTTGCTCCAGCAGCAGGTTCTGGTCGTGAATGTTGACTACTTTGCCCGTGACCGAAGGTCTCACGGATCCAGGTTTCAATTTCACACTGACGGTCATGCCAATAAAGGCCTCCGCCATCTCAGCGATTGGAGGGCTGAGATATGATGGGCTGAAGCTGTATGCTGACGCCACAGACAGCTCGATTGTCTAGTCTATGCGCGGTAGTCGGCCATCGTTCTTTGAGGTATTGGTCGTGGGTGATCACTCGCGCACGCGCCTCAATGCCACAGTTCAGGTCTCGCAAGCAGTGGTTACAGATCGTTGATGGTATTGGGAGTGACGAGTGCGTCCCTATGCGCAACCTGGCCAAGTTGTAAGGCTGAGACAATTTAATTGCGGGCCCCAGTGAGCGACGCAGAGCCGCAGGAACGAGAAACGTCAGTCCAGGAGGTGTTGTCAATGGACCTTTACCATCTCGCATCCATCACGTCTTGACCTCCTGCGCGTGTCCGAAACTCCTGGTATCGAGTCGCATACACCCTCACATTCGCTCCGACCTATTCGCCAATCACGCAGCCGCTTCTGATCCCTCTGAACAGGTCCGGACCGCCACCAGCCATCTTCCATCATGGCGTCGAGGAAGAAGGTCCTGCTCAAGGTATGCATAGCTCTGTTACGAAATGAAAGATACAGTCTGACAGGATACGATAGGTCATTATCCTAGGTGACAGCGGTGTCGGCAAGACGAGTTTGATGAACCAATACGTAAGGACACCTCGATTGCTCGACTAGGAAACGACAGTTCTGATCAAGATCAGGTCAACAAGAAGTTCAGTGCATCATACAAGGCTACGATCGGAGCAGACTTTTTGACCAAGGAGGTCTTGGTGGACGACAGACTGGTCACCATGCAGGTATGGATACAAGGCGAGATGAGAAGAATGGAAGATAATGGTATAACAGCTATGGGATACTGCTGGACAAGAGCGATTTCAATCACTAGGCGTTGCCTTCTACCGAGGCGCTGACTGCTGCGTTCTGGTCTATGATGTGAACAACTCCAAATCATTCGACACACTCGACAGCTGGCGGGACGAGTTCTTGATTCAGGCTAGTCCCATGGATCCAGAGAGCTTCCCCTTCGTAGGCACACTCTGGTCGATTCTCTTATCAGGGTTGCTAACTTACTCAGGTTGTGCTGGGAAACAAAGTCGATGTCGAAGAGTCCAGACGGACAGTATCAAACAAGCGAGCTATGGCGTTCTGCCAATCCAAGGGCGGTATCGCATACTTTGAGACCAGTGCAAAGGAAGCGATCAATGTCGAGCAAGCATTCGAGGTCATCGCACGCAATGCTCTCGCCCAAGAAGAGTCGCAAGACTTCAACCCAGACTATCCTGAGACGATTCCAGTCAACTTTGACGAGCAGAGAGAAGGTTGCTCATGCTAAGTTTGCCTACGACACTGAGCTCCCGGTCTTGCATGAATGAACGGCGCATTGAGAACAATCACTCCAAACGAGGCTACGGCAGCCTTTGCAAAGTGGAAGCGAGTCTTTTTTCCTGGTCTTTGATAGTCTATCCTAAATACCCAATCAATATAATGTGCATATACTCTATCGCAATTAAGCATGTGAGCAGCGAGCGGGTCATCGATCACGCGAGATTTCTTGATTGGTGATGGCGCGTTTCTGGCCCGTTTCGTCAATTCTCGGAATCCCGGCCGGAGCCTCCAGATAAACCTCCAACCACCGTCGATTGATTGTCGTGCCTGATAAATTGCAGCTGCCTGCGCTGTCACCCTCGCAAATGATCACGCTCATTCCAGGACGGTAACAACATGGCTGGACATGCGACCCCTGCGGACACGCACAGCACTCCGGGGAACGACCACGACGATGACAGAAGGATATCTGACTTCGAGACCACTCCACTCGAGCCCGTAAGATCAAGGACACAAATGAGCGAACGATGGAGGAGAATAATCGGGCTGGCCCTGCTATTCCTCACCGTCATACTCTGGACAGCGTCCAACTTCCTCGCCAGCGTAGGCCCACCACCATCCCAATCACATCACCACCCACTAACTCCCCTCCCAGACCCTCTTCGCCGACAACACCTACTCCAAACCCTACCTCGTCACCTACGTCAATACCTGCTTCTTCATCCTGCCACTCATCCCCATGGCGATCTCCCACCTCACCACCAACCCATCCAGCCTCACCCACATCCTCTCCACCTTCCGCCAGGCCCTCACCTCTCCCACCCCCTCCCCAACCCCCAGCGAATCCCTCCTCAAACCCGACTCCCCCCGGCCCTACGCCCCCCGGCTCTCCATCTCCTCAACCGAATCCCTCCTCCCGCCCTCCCACGCCTCCTGCCCCCTCCAAAGTCCCCCACCCACCCCCGCCCGCCGCGCACCCAGCATCCGCTCCCTCCTCCTCGCGCCCGACACCGGCCTCTCCGCCGCCGAAACCGCCCGTCTCAGCCTCGAGTTCTGCCTCCTCTGGTACCTGGCCAATTACTTCGTCGCCGCCTGTCTAGAGTACACCACCGTGGCGAGCAGCACGATCCTGACCTCCACCAGCTCGGTCTTCACCCTGCTTTTTGGGACGTTGTTCGCGGTGGAAACGTTCACGTTGCGGAAGCTGGCCGGGGTGTGCGCTTCTCTCGCTGGCATCGTGCTGATTTCGTCGGTGGATTTGAGTGGGTCGTCGGATAAGAACAGGGGGAGTTTTCCGCACAAGTCGACACGGGAGTTGGGGGTCGGAGATGGGATGGCGCTTCTCTCGGCGGTCTTGTATGGGTTGTATGCGGTGTTCATGAAGAAGCGCATCGGGGATGAGTCGAGGGTGCATATGCCTTTGTTCTTTGGGTTGGTGGGGTTGTTTAATGTGCTGCTTCTTTGGCCCGGGTTTTTGGTGTTGCATTTCACGGGCGTGGAGACGTTTGAGTTGCCCCCGACGGGCAGGGTGACGATGATTATTGTGGTGAATAGTATTAGTTCGCTGGTGAGCGATTTTGCTTGGGCGTATGCGGTGCTTTTGACGAGCCCGATTGTGGTTACCGTGGGGCTGAGTACGACTATACCGTTGAGTTTGGTGGGACAGGTCCTGCTGAATGGGCAGACGAGTAGTTGGGTCTATTGGGTTGGGGCTGGGGTGGTGGTCGGAAGTTTTGCTATAGTCAGCGGCGGCGAGGCGGTGGAGGAGACGCACGGGATGTTGCCAGCTGGCGATGTTGAAGAGGGAGCAAGGTTGATGGACGGAGAAGGGCAAGAGGCGAGGACAGAACAATCATAGCGAGCGATACATGACATTCAATTACATTTCGATCATGAAAGGGATACTTGATTGATATGATGTCGTCTGATTGCTGCCGATCCTGGGTATCTCGCTGTCTACATCGTTGCCTCGTGCTAAGAAGAGCCTGTTCCTCCAAGCTGCCATCGCTAACCCATTCGCTTCAGTATTCAAGACGTTGTATGTCATTAGATCGTCCATGTGAAGTTCTTTGGCCCTTATACACCTTCGTACCATGCAGTGCCGCCCCACCAGTATCGTGGATTCTGCCCGTCGTGAATCAATGCAACGGAGCCATGATTTTGTCAAGTTGAGTCGGGGTCTGTCCGTCTCGCTTGAGACTCATATGCTGAATGTGATCCTTTATCCTAACGCCACACATGCTTTGGTCTTCCGGAAGGTCGAGTCTGGGTATTCTCGCTACTCCTCCTCCCCTCCCGAGATGATCAGGTACTCTAGAATGTCGCTCAGCGTCACGATGCCCTGTAGATGACTCCTTTCGTCCAGAACCACGAAGCGATGCACGCGAGACTTGCGCAGGATGTCGAAGATGCTGTCAAGACGATCGTTGAGAGTGCAGGTATAGATGCCTTGAAATTCCTGTTCAAGTGAGCCGGTTGCTACCTTAAGTGACTGCTGGGGGCAATCTTACCTCGGGTCTTCTGAGAAGCGCATCACCAACGGAGATCTGTAGCTGAGTCTCATACTCGTTGCTATTCTTACCAGACTGGATGTCTTTGAACAGAGTTATCACGTCGACTGCCTCGAAGATGTTGAGGACAACGCCTGACCAGCTTAGCTTCAGCTCGGTACATTGAGGATCCATCACATACCTTCGTCATTGACAATGGGAACACTTGAAATGTTCTTTGTGACCAACAGTTGAATGACGTCAAAGACGCTGGTGTCCATCTTTGCCGTCGCCACATCCTTGTAAGTCCCAAGGTTGATATCCCGGAGTGGCTTGCGAAGGAACTGCAACTCCTTGACGTTGACGCAGATAAATTTGAGGATACGGTATTGAGTGATGACACTGACTACCATCTCGCGTTGGGTCTCGTCATCCACATCCACAAGCGGTATCCTGCGTGCTCTTGTTGAAAGCATCTTTCTGCAGGCTTCGTACAGTGATTTCATAGGGTTGATGGAGATAGTCTCGATGGGCTGAACACCGATCGCCTTCTCGACTTCTGTTACGCCGTGAGAACAATGCTCTCCATGGCATCACGGGTGTCCTTACCTCTCAAACTGCTTAGGCGCAGTCCCTCTCCAGACCCCACCCACTGATCAGGATATTGCAGATAGTACTGGATGATGTTGAGGTAATCAGATGTTGTGAGAAGGCCAGCGAAAGTAGATGTCTTCGAGTCCCACAGTGGTGCAGATACGATTGCTTGAATATGTTAGCCTGTGGAAAGGCCGCTTAATCCTGTGCAACCCACCATTTTGTTGCAGAATAGTCAAGCTCTTTTTCACGAGTAACGAGTTGTCCAGGACGATGAGGCGGTAGCTGAGAGGTAGGACGTCGAAACTTCGGCGAGTCTTGAGGAATGATCGCACTCTGAGCTGGAGCATCTGTCAGTAAGGATATGAAGTCGCGCCGGACGGACGATCCCACCAGCGCATTCGCCTGGTCGTGATCGAGCTGCGACATTGGCTCATTGCCTCTTGAGCCTGGTCTGTGTGAAGATCTGGGTCGGAGGAGATCACTGGGCGCCACGAATGCTGGAGTCGTGCTTGGAAGTGATGCTGAAGGGAGTGGGTTGGTGGCATGTCCTTCTCGGCTCGTAGGCGCCTCTTGCGCCTGTGATGGATCGCTCATCTCGGATCAAGGTAGCCTCTCAGCATAACGTGTCGCGGCGGAGTCGGTCAAGAACAAAAGTCGAGGAGCGCAGCAATTAACGAGTGTCGGGAGAAGTGGTGTCACGAAATGAGGTTGAAAGGTTGGGACACTTTCCCCGCGAAAGAAGCAGCGGGGTGCCAAGCAAGTCACACAATGACAGCAGAGCAAATGAGGGCTCACGATGGGTATCAGACTGCGGATAAGATTACATTGCTCTTGATCGATCGCTACAGCGCCTAGCAAGCCTCCCTTCCAGTAGGCCGACCCATCCAGCTCGCTCCACCATCCATCATTTCATCGTGCTTTTGCCCCTCTTCCCAACCATGAATCAGCGTCATCCTTCCGACTGCTTGTCAACTATCGGTTTCCGGTCCTTGCGGGCTGCTTCTACAGCTTCGGGGTTGAGCTCGGGTCCAGGCTCTTGATCCTCATCCATCTCCTCAGCAATATCGCTGTTTGATACGTGATCCACAAGCTGTCCGCTCTCATCTAACTTCTTCTTTTGCGACTCCACAATGGCATCGGCCTCGCTCATAGTACCACGTTGCGAAGATGGATCGCCCTCGACGCCGATAGGTTCCGTCTTGCGATCAACTGTCTGCTGTACACGCTGGCCGTCGAATCTAACCAACATACAGGAGAGATTGTCGGTCGAGAAGCGTGACAACGCATGTTCGACGAGCATTTTCGATGCAAGTTGCGGATCTTGCACGCTTCTTACGAGATCAACGGCCTCCTGATCAGAGCAGACATCCCAAAGCTGTCAGTGTCAGTATGATTCAGCAATCCTCGGGAAGGACGACTTACACCATCGCACGCGAGAATTAAGAACTCGTCGATATCAGGCTGAATTACAGTTTCGGTAGTGTAAGGATGCCCTGTGACAAGATCCTTCATATAGGCATCGCCAAGGGCTCGCGTGACCGCCAGTACACCATTGACACGGTTGTTGAGGATCAGACCCCCCGCGCCTGCAATACGCTTGCCCTCATTCTCATCACTTCCCTTGTGATCGTAGGACAAGCGAAGAGCTTTGCCATTTCTGCAAAGGACAATTCTGGCGTCACCCACGTTGGCGGTGTACAAAACGCGCTGTCTAGATGCCGCCTCTCTGAGCTTGGCTTCTTGACTCGATGCCACCGTAGTCAATTCTGTTTTTGGGGACGATGACTCCGAGGCTGCCTTCACAGCAGCGGCGGCGGCTGGGGCGATGGCGGTCGATCCAGTGGCCGAATGCGAGTTCGGTATTCTATCCTCCCAACGCAAAACGGCGATGACTGCTGTGCAGCCACTGTTCTTGAGCGGCAACTTTTCCAGCTGCTGATCCACAGTTGTGAAAGTCTGATCGAGCAATTCGGGAATGGGAGTGTTCGGGTTCTTGCGAATGATGTCTTCCAGCAGTACGTGGACCTTCTTCCCGCACCAGTCAGCCGCAAAAGTGCCAGCATGGCCATCGAAGATAGCAAAGTATCCATTATCGGTTTCGACCACGGCTTGAGTATCTCCTGTAGCGCTGGTATCCATACTGCTAGCACGGGATTTTGATGCTTCCGACCCAATGACAGGAGCTGGAGTGCTCAAGAAGTTGTAGAGATACGCGTGGGTATCTTCCATGGTACGTCGACATTTTTTGTTGCGGTCTTCGGCCACACCAACGCGGAAGGTGGACCTTGGCCCGGGTATCGACTCGCCAGCAGAGTTGTTCAATGACCCCTGAGGAACGCTGAGTGCTGGATCCGTACGGCCCAGCTTCTGAATAGGTGAAGCTTTCTCCCCTTTCGACTCTGGTGAGCTAGCCATAGATGAATGGATGGATTGTTTGGCGCTAGATAGCATATCCCGCGCGCGGGCAACACCAGAGCTCCTCCTCTTCTTCTCACCAACCGGACTATGATCGTCGGTAGACTTGCGAGCTGGTGGGCTCTTGGACACCGTCTTTGTGTCAGTCACAGCTTCTGATTTTGTGTCGTTCTTGTCGAAAGCATGCTCATTCTCCTTTGGTGACCCAGAGGAGCCAAACATTCTATTCAGCAGACCTCCAGAACCGGAGAAGCTCCTCCTCTTATTCCCTGCCAGCTTGGGATATGTTTATGAAACGTCCGAGCTCGGTCCTTGCGATTGGCTGGAGATGGAGATACTGTAGATGAGTTAGAGCTGTTGCGACTCTCCTCGGGTCAATTCCGTGGATGCTGCGTGTTGACGTCAATGCGTCAGATGATAGAGGGAAACACACCTACGGATCGTGAAGGAACGATGCGAACGAGCTTGCCTGAATGTTTCGAGGAAATGCGGACGGAGATAGGCAACCTGTATGTTGGATGTTGTGTGGGGAGAGGATCACAGGGTGTAGGAGCGGTTGATTGGAAATGGAGATCGCGCGGTAACCCTTGTCAGCCCTGCAACCCGGCGGGCAATTGATTGCTCTGATGCTGTAGTATCGCCCCCACCAAGCTGTAATTGTTGCAAACTGCGTGCAAACAGTCCTTGTATGCAATGTCGATGTGTCAGCGAAAGGATGACGGAGATGGATGAGCAGTGAAAGCTGGAACGTTGCCTCTGGCTTTGAGTGTCAGTGCCCTCGAGCGGCGCCTGGGATTGACGACATTGGCTAAAAATGGGGCTTGGCTGGCCCTGCCCCGCAGAGGAAAGAGGAAACAGCATGTCATGTCACTGTGCGCATGAAGACTGCATTCCATGGTTTCGTTGGTTGTTTCACATTTGATGTTTATATAGCCAAAATGCATGAGTCTTCCACGCGCTGTGCTCCTGTGTAGAATGACTTGCGTGGTTTCGCTTGCCTTTCCCCTGCAAGACATGACATCGAGACTCGATTCGCCGTTGCGGAGCGCAGGAAGTGCGGCAACCTGAATCCAAGCTTTGTGTGTTGCATCCACCATCGGCACGGCATCTATCGACCCCGACAGTCTGGATCCTCTTCCCGCGGCATTGGTATCTTGTAGTCGGTCGCCTTGTCGCGATATTCACTATCGTCTGAGGCTGTCAAGTCTTGCTTGCAGGTCATCGTCGCCAGGATCCCCTCCAATCGCTTGAGCCACTCTCCCCTCCGCAACACCACTGCTCTGTAGACCTTGTGGTGTCTCACCCATCTGGCAGCGATTAGCTGCTGCAATTTATGATAGTATATCGCACTCACCGCTTGTCCAAGGTCAACACCTATCTCATCCAGTACCTGATTGACAACCTCTTCCCCTTCTTCTTCATCCTCAACACCCGTCACATCGTCAATTGCGTCGTCCATCATCTCCTGTCGTTGATCCATGATATCATTCTCCCTCTCGAATTCCATGGCTATCCTGGAAAGGGCCGGGAGGTTCATTTGTCGGTTCATGCTGCCTAGTAATTGTGTCGCTCCCTTCATCGACTGCATCATCTGCTCATTACTCCGGACAGTCTGTTAGTGTCAGCAGTTTGTACTTCATAGCCCAGAAACCTATCTTACCTGTATCCGTAACGAGATAGCCTGTAGCTGTGTTCGCATCTGGTAGAACTTTTGGATGTATCTTTGCCGCATTAGAGACCTGATTGCTCACGGCCTAGGCAAGCCATACCGTCTTGTCCGCACAAGGTCCTTTGCTTGGATCTTAACTGCACCCATCTGCCCATTCTTCGCATTCTTCTTGATGTCCTGGACAAGCTTCTTCTCTTGGTTCTCTAACTTGGTTCGTTCTCGATCCAATTCTCGCTGTGTCTTTTCGAGAGCTCGCTGATGCTTACGCAGACGCTCAGCCGGCGTCATGCGCTTGCCGAATGCCCATTCGACGATCTTGGATGGATGTCAGTGATGCGGATGGTGGGGCGGTTCCAAAGCAACCTACATTCATGATTGCGACGGGCGACAAAGGCGACGGATGTGCTAGGACGTCGCACCAGAATTATTATGTGGCGCACAGGTGACAGGCAAGGTGGGAAACACTGCGAACAGGAGCTTCTTCTCTAAAGTAACTTCTTTGGTGCCTGGCTGTATGACGTGGGTCGCTCCGTGTTTGGGGACAAAGCTGCCCGGATCTGCGCACGAGGAAGACCCGCTTTGATTGCGGTTCGGCGCGTGCGGCTCTTTTTCTAGCGTCGAATCTTGCATCTTGTCATTCCAAACCTCCCGCCTGTTGCTCCGACAAAACCCTGCGACATTGACGACGCCACCGCCTCACCTGCAACACCTTGATGATGAACAACAACACTTGATACTGAACGAATATTCACCACGCGATGAGTTTTGACGGCCCTTCACAATCAGGTTCGGCCTCGCCCGGGCCAAGCTCTTCTGGAAACAGTCGACAGAGTGAACGCCCTCAGTATATGACAGTCGGAGGCAGCGGATCGGATGCTGCTTATGCTTCACATTTGCGTTCACTCATCGATAAAGACTCTGGCTATGGTAGTATAGCAGATGGCGAAAGTGCTTCTGGAGGATGGATGCCAGAGTCGCCTTCGTCCTTTGGCACTCCTGACCGTCTCGCGGCATTCGCACCAGGTAATACAATCATCCCGAGGATCCAGAACCATCGCTGACCTTTTTCAGATGAGCACGAACGGCGAGCAATGGCCAGCCACATTCTCCAGCTACAGTACAACCAGAATCGCACAGCTTTGGCGCGAGCTATAACACAAACGGTGGATGTTCTAAAGAGACTGCAAGACATGAATGCGCAGTGGCCAGCACATTATCCAACTGTCAAGAGACCGCCTTCGCCGTCGCCTAGCAGACCGGATCCGCGGCCTGGCCTGTACCACACGCAGTCGACCCTGGACAATCACCATGAACAACCGAGACAGCAACGACCGACCGGGCTGCAGCGCGCAGGCACCTCGTTGGGTGAGCTTCACTCCCGATCTGATTCGCCGCATTCGCATTCGAGATCGCAGTCGCTGGAGCCTCGACTTGTCACACCGCAGCTTGCACAGCAGTTTTCCGTGCTCAAGATTGAATTGAAGATGGAGGGTGCATCGCAAACAGAGCTGGTACACTCGCTAGAGAAGCAGTCTATCGCTTCTTTACTGGATGGACAAATCAACAATAGCATACGGCATCTTTTCTCACTCCGAGAACGTATTGAGGATACTGCGAGCAAGGTTTTGGTTACGGGAGACTTGAATGCTGGCAAATCTACATTCTGTAACGCGTTGCTGCGACGGAAAGTGCTTCCGGAAGATCAACAACCATGTACCGCCATCTTCTGCGAGGTATTGGATGTGAGAGAGAACGGAGGTTTGGAGGAGGTACATGCTGTTCCCATCGGACTGACCTACAACCGTAACGACGAAAGCACCTACCACGTATTTGAGTTGAAGCAGCTGGAAGACATTGTGATCGACAACGAGCGGTACTCGCAATGTAAGGTCTACGTAAAGGACATTCGGACAGTAGACCAGTCTCTTCTGAACAACGGCGTCGTCGACATTGCACTCATCGATGCCCCTGGCCTCAACAACGACAGCTTGAAGACTACAGCGGTTTTTGCGCGACAAGAGGAGATTGATGTTGTTGTGTTCGTCGTCTCGGCTGCGAACCACTTCACGCTTTCCGCCAAGGAGTTCATCTTCAACGCAGCACGCGAAAAGGCTTACATGTTCATGGTTGTCAACGGATTTGATAATATCCGCGACAAGAAGCGCTGTCAGGAAGGAATCTTGAAGCAGATCGCCCAGCTTTCACCAGCTACATTCAAGGAATCCTCAGAACTGGTCCACTTCGTGTCCAGCAACGCCATTCCAGTTGCTCCAGCCGGCCAACCACCGCCATCTGGCGGTTCAGGTTCAGGCTCTTCTGGACCTTCTGGTGACCCCTTTGGCCCATCTGATGATCCTTCGGACGACCAGGACGAGAACACCAAGCATGGATCTCCTGGGTCGCCACCACCAAACAACGACAAATCAAAGGGCAAGGAGAAGGCTAAGATCGATGATTTCAACGAGCTCGAAGCTTCACTGCGACGTTTCGTCCTCGAAAAGCGTGCCCGCTCGAAACTTGCGCCGGCTCGGACCTACCTCCTCAACGTCCTTGGCGATCTCTCATCCCTCGCAGCAGTCAACAGAGACGTAGCTGGCAACGAGCTCCAGCGACTTGAAGAAGAGCTCAAATCTCTCGAACCAGAGCTTGAGAAGTCCCGCAAAGCCCGCACCTCCGCTGGCGACCAAGCTGAGACCATCATTGACGACGAATCCTCTTCCGTCTACAGTCACACCCGCGACACACTCAACCGCACCATCTCCACCATCGGCAAGACCGATCTCGGTGTCCCATACCCCGGTATCTGGTCCGTCTACGACTACGCCGAATCCCTGAAACACTCCATGCTCGCAGGCATCACTCGCGCCGTTCAATCCTGCGAAGAACACGGCCGCCAACGCACCGTCTCCGGCGTCTCCTCGATCGCCAGCCTAGGCCTACTCCACCTCGGCGAAGGCTACCAAGAACTCACCTTCAAAAGCGAAAAGATGTTCCGATCCCGCCGCGACGCACTCGCCCGCCAAGTCGACGTCGAAGTCGAAATCTGGGACTTGTTCAACCTGCAAGCCCTGTGGGAGCGTCAGGAAAAAGTCGTCGGCAGCGGAATGGCAGTCACCGTCGCCGGTGTGGTGGGCGGCCGTCTCTTCGGCGGCGTAGGCTGGATCGACTCGGCTCTCGGCGTGGCCAAGGTCGTGGGACCAAGTAACATGCGACGAGTCCTAGTGCCGGGTCTGGCGTTGGCAGGTACGTTCCCTTTCCCCACCCCTTTTCCGATCCCTCTCCCTGTACGATCCCGCTGACAAATCCCAGTCATCCTCTCCCTGAGCTACACCCTCTCCTCCATCCCCTCCACCCTCCCCCTGACCTTGTCACGTAAACTCTCCCTTGCCCTCTCCGACCTCGACTACACGCACTCCAACGCCCAGCGCATCTCCAACGAAGTCCGTCGCGCGCTGTCCTATCCTGCTGCTCGGTTGCGCGAGGGTCTCCAGCGCGGCGTGGAGAGGCTCGCAGACGAGAGGGAGGGGAAGAGGAAGACGTTGGCGGAGAGTCAGGTGGCGAGAAAGTATTTCTCGAATCTGGTGAGGGAGGCGGGGGATGTGAAGGGGAGAGTGGAAGGGGTGGATCTCGAGGGGACAGGAGGGGTTTATGAGGCTGCGAATGCTTAGGTCGAGTAAGAGGATTGGCAAGTAGGAGATGAGGAGGTGCATTGCTTGGTGTGACTTCTCAAGAAAACAGAATGGCGAAGGGAGATACCCGGTCACGGTACGACAGTATATACTCCTGCTCTTGGTCGGGGCCTAGTGATGAATGATACATGATTCTCAAAGGATTATGCCATGGGTTCAATGGGTGGAAGAAAGAAGTGGGGAAGTCATATTTATGCCTCCATATCTCGCCTTGCCTAGACGTGCCAATGACTACCTGACTATCGGCATAGACAACATCTCTGTCCATTATGTATACCGCTGCATAGTCCGTAGTATACCCCTTTTCCGTCACCACAAAGATCCATCAGACCGTTATCCCTGCATCAGCCACAATAGACTCTTTCGCAGATGGAGAACATTCTTTTTGCTGCAATCACCGTGGTATATATATGCATAGTCGCAATCTGAAGCGCAAGTCGTGGGTAAAAGTCCACCAGGAGAAACAGAATCATCAGAGAGATTAGACTCTCACTTCGCTTCCGTGTCGGCTGTGACCAGGCTTCTAGCTCTGGTAGCCGGGGTAGCCACCGTACTGGGCCTGTGGAGGAGGCTGTGGAAGATAGCCACCCTGAGCAGGTCCGCCACGGCCGAAGCCACCTGGAGATGGAGCCATGCCGCCGTACTGCTGGGGAGGGTAGCCTGGAGGAGGCTGGTTGGGGAAGCCGCCAGGGCTTGGTCCACCAGGAGACATGGTGGGGCCACCATACTGAGGAAAGCCGTAGCCAGAAGGTGTGGGTGGGGCAAAGGCGGAGTTGGGACCGCCGGACGCGGGAGAGAAGTCGAATTGACCGGTGGGAGGGCGATCCTTACCCCACTGAGAATGTTAGCATCAAGCTGTTCTGACAGTGTTTGTTACTTACGCTACACTTGAGAGGACGGCCGTTGACATTGTAGCCATTGAGCTGGCAGATGGCATTGGCTGCATTCTCGTGGGAGTCCATCTTAATAAACGCAAAGCCACGGTCAGACTGGAAGCGGGTCTCTACCACGTAGCCGAAGTTCTGAAAGAGAGGGACCAGGTCGTTCTGAGTTGTGTAAGGAGTCAAGTTGCCGACGTAGCAGGTGGTCTGCCATTGAGGAGTCTGCTGGACGATCATATCATAGGATTGAGCGCCTTGGGCAGGGAACTGATGGTGGCCGTAAGGAGTGGTCGGAGTCATGCCCATAGCGGCCATAGCCTGCTGCTGGGAAAAAGACGGCTGTCCCTTTTGGTTGGCCCAGTTGCAGCGAATGGCACGAGACCCAAGCCACTCGCCGTCCATGCTGCTGAGGGCCTTTTCGGCGTCGGTGCGATCGCGGAAAGCAACGAATCCATATCCACGAGTGCGACCAGTTTTCATGTCCCACATGACACGGGCCTCGGAAACAACGCCAAAAGTAGAGAAAGCTTGCGTAAGTACCTCGTCGTTTACCTCGTTGGACAGGTCTCCCACGAAAATGTGGAAGTGACCAGAGGTGTCCTCCTTGGAAAGGTTGCTTGACTGGTAGGCCCAGTTGACGCGAACTTCCTGCGAATGTGTGAGATGTGAAAATGCTGAGGTGCGAGATATGCTTACGTTGTTGTGCACACGACGACCATTGAGTGTTGCCATTGCTCTCTCTGCTGCAGCCGGATCGTCGTATTCGACAAAGCCGTAGTTGTAACCCTTTGCCTGTGTCATGTTAGCGTGTGTAAAAGAAGACACTGTGTCAGAGGTGTGAGTCGAGGTGGTAGAGGTGGAGGGCATGTGAAGACTTGGCATGTGCAAACGGGGTGCATTCGACGTACGTTCTTGTCGGGGATGATCTTGACAGACTGCACATGGCCGGTGGTCTCGAAGATCTTCTTGAGCACCTCCTCAGTGACTCTTGGGTCCAGCCCACCAATGTACAATGCCCTCTTGTTTGGTTCCGGTGCAGCTCTTCTTATGGTCCCAGCAGAACCGGTGGGAGACAAAACGTCCTGTCCTCCACCTGGCATGGCTGTCGGGATTGGATTGTTGTTCTGTGGAATATTGAGAGGAGGAACGGGTGGGGGCGGCATGTGTGTGCCATTGCCCTGAGCCTGATCGTAAGGCTGTTGACCAGGAGCACCCCCATTGGAAGGATAGTGGAGCGGACTAGCGCCGGAAGAAGAAACTTGAGCCATGTCGATGTTGGAAAAGTGTAATGTAGGAGGAGAAAAGTCGGCCGTTGTTCGTCGTCAAGTATGTAGTGGTATGTACTGATCTGTGACAGAAGCTAAAGTCGGACAGGCTGAGGAACAAGCTATACAACAGACCAACGGCAGGGACCTGGGGTGTATGATGACGGAAACGAGGAATCTCGTGCGAGTTGATGGAATTGAGAGAGGATTATGTGCCGTGCGATGGTCGGTTGTCGGTATGTCGAGGCGGGCGGCAGGGAAATGTCGAGGCACAAGGAGACTTATAAAGCACACGCAAGCAGAAAGAAAAGGGGAGCAAAGGAAAAGAAGCGGCACGCCTTGTGACGATGCCAATTTCTTCACAGAGTCGACGGAATGCTTTGGGGTGTAGGAAGGAAAGAGGTTTAGTTTAGGTGGATGTCAAATGTGTCGACGAGAGCTGTCAAAAAAGCTGCCCACGAGTCCGTGTCGCAGTCGGTCCCAGCGCTGTTAGCTCCGCTAAGAGTAGCTTTTATTAGCTGCTTTTTTAGCTGCGTGGTTAGAGTCTCAACGGAGAAGGAAAGAGGGGATGCCTTGCTCGACTGGGGCTGGTTTGGTTTTGCAGCCCCGGTATCCACTCATCATCTGAGGGCACACGGCTCGCAACCCTGTGCAGAATATCACTTGATCGCTATCTGCATCACTTCGCCTGCGACGACTATCGCATCATGGAGAATGCCCAGCAACAACAGCGGTCCCCTCTGGATCAGATGCAATTCATCTTCGACAAGGCCGTCAGTAGCCCTGCCTCGTCCTTTCTTGCACCGCGACTAACACCCAATAGCTAGAATGTACTGCTTCGGTCTTCCAAGCCGCCAATCACGGTGGCAATCGCGAAAAAGCAGCAGCCACCGCCCTCCGTCTCAAGCAGATGATCCCAGCTGCCAACATGCAATTCCACGACGCACTTGATGAGCTCGAGGCCGAGATTGTTCGTCCTCTAGCCTCTATCAACGCAATGCAGACAGCTAATTCTATCTCCAGATGCAAGCTCAATTCATCCTCAAACAAGAGCTTACTGCCCTTCGCAACAAACAAGCAGATACCTCGATCAACGGCACCAATGGAACCCATCAGCCCGAAGCCAGCGACGTCGACATGCCCGACGTGCCTCCGCAACCAGACGAGGTCATACTTTCCAGCGAGACCAAACAGGATCGTACGCTGGGTAATGGCCATGTTCAGAATGAATCGGTAAACCCGGACGAGCCCAAGGCCAATCTCAACTTGCAGATCGACACCTCGAGCAAACTGGATGGGTCGGAGGCTGCTGAGCTCACGACAGGCGGCATGAGCACCATGGACTTTGACAGTCTCTTCAACGACCCTAATAGCGCATCAGCAAGCATCACTCGATCTCCGCCTAAAGCGCAGATGACTGAGCCACCGAAGCCAGAGCCAACCGCCCCAGCACCACCGGCCCAGATGCAATCACAGGATAACAACGAAGACCTCTCCTCTCTGCTTCCTGGTCTAGAGTCATATGCCAATGCAGCGGATGATACCATCGACCTGAGCACTCCAGCTCCAGACACGAAAAAATCAGAACCACCTTCCACTCAGGCGCAGAATCAGTCTGAAACCCAGACCCAAACTCAGACTACTGCCACTAACCCTCCCTCCAATAGCGGCGGCTCACAGGGCGAGCAAAGAGACACCACCTTCGACGACCTAATGAACTTTGCCGATTTTGACCTCGGCAGCTTCGGCGGAGGGGACGGAGACTTTGACGGTAGCGGAACAACCTTTGACGAAAGCTTCTTCAACGTCGAGTAGACCTGGCGTTGGGAATACTCTTGCGACGTCTGCTTAGAATATGGGAGGATCTCCATCTCAACGCAATCGAGAAAGTGATATCCCATATGAATGAATTACCTTGAACAACCACATGTTCCAAACACAATACAAAAGTCAAAACACAGCACATCACACAAGTCACATCACAGTCCCCAGATCAAGAAAACACACCACAAGCCACTTCACAGGCAAGGATATGTCCTCAGATAGGAGAGTAAAAGAGACAGAATTCCATTGAATCTATCTATACCATCGTCTAGCAAATGCCCACATGATGCACCAGCAGCGCACAAGCGGGACCCCAGCGGGGTGGAGAGACCAGCTCTCCAGCAAAGGCGGTGCTGGGGTCCACGCTGGTGAGAGGGAGGGGGCGCTGCTGGTGCCAAGCTGAGGGGGCGCGAGGGGGCGAGGAGGGGGCGGAGAGGGTGGCGGAGGCGGGGGAGAAGAAGGAGGCGGAGTCGAGGGCGGAGGAGCAGGCAGCGGTCCAGGCCAACCCCCAGGGAGCGTCGCCAGCGACGCCCCCTACTGCCTCCCCACCACCCTCCCCGGCCCAGGCGCCGGACGACCCGTCATATCCCTATAGATCCTGCCCAAGGCAGGACCCGTGCGGGCATACGCCAGGTCGCCTTCGAAGACGACCTCTCCGACGCCGCGAATCATGCCTAGGGGCAAGAGGAGGGCGTGCAAGGTGGGATCCGGGTAGAATAGAGGGAAGCCGGTGCTGGAGCGACCGCGACCGCAGGGGAGGTCGCGGTTGTCGTTGAAGGTGAGTGTGAGGGTGTGGAGTGAGTGCCCGCTGTAGAGGGTTTGGGAGAGTTGAGAGAGGATGAACAACCACTGACGGTGGCGCAGGATGAGGTGGATGTTGGTGATGGCGCGGAGGGTGGGGTCAGTGATGAATTGGTGGAGATCGCAGGTGCCGTGGCGGGGGTAGTTGTCGAGGTCGATGACGAGGGGAGTGGCGCGCAGAGTGGCGAGGTAGAGGCCGGTGGTGCGGCGGTCGATGAGAAGGAGGGATGGAGTGGACAGGTGAGGGAGGTGGAGACCGACGGTGGTGTTGGCTGCGTTCATCGCAGTGGAGATGGTGTTGAGGGACCTGGAAGCAAAGGAGAGAATGCGCTTGCGGATGTCCAATGGAAGGCGGTAGAAGGGAGAATGGTCGGCTTGCATGGACTGGATAAGGCGAGTCTTCATGTGTTCGTGGATGTAACCAGTGATCTTGACCTCACGAACGCCGTGGATGCGAGCGAGGCAGGAATAGACAGTGTTGATCCAGCGACGCATATCGCATTGACCGGTGGTGTAGTAGCAGTCATTGAAATGTCTCTCGAGGCCTTTGTCGGTGAAGTTAATCTCGAGGTATTCAAGGCGGTGACCAGGGTTGCTGAGGAACCCAGCAAGAGCTATGAAGACGCGGCGATGTCCGGCGAAGGAGATGCGGAGCTTTGGGTCGAGGATATCGTGACCAACATCAGTGATGACGATGCGACGAAGATTGCGAAGAGTAGTCCAGCGGATAAGATGACGGAGCTCGAAGTCGAGGAGACCATGCTGAAGGTAGAAGGTCTGGCGACGAAGCACGCTGCTTGCCTCCTGGTAAAGCTGGCGACAAACAAGAAGGACGCTTGGGGTGACACGGTTTGGAGTAGGCTGAGCTACGACGCTGTGCATGGGAGCCAGGAGAATACGCTCGATGAAGTGCTCGAGAATGCTATTGACACCGCCGTAGGCATTGATGAAGACCAGCTTGTAAACCAGGAAACGGATCTCGGTCGGGAGTCCAGTGAAGTTGAAGGTTGGGGAACCGCCAGGTGCGAACTCGTCCAGCGATACATGCACCATGGCAAGAGAATCAGCACCAGTCTGAGTCGACATGTTTGAAGAAGAAGATGAATTTGGTCGAAGCGGATGGGATGGGAAAATCTGAAGCTGGAAGGGACTGGTCGGAGGGAGAAGAGGACAGTGAGAAGACATCTTATGTCGTTCGAGAGAAGTCTTGAGGCTATTGCGTGGTGGAGAATAGAATTGAGGTATAGTGGATAATGTAATGATGGGAAATGGTAGACAATGAGATTGTGTGCAATTGAATGAATGTGAGGAAAGCTATTCACCTTGAGGAGAATATCACAATGACTTGTCCAAGAATACCAGGCCACAATAGGCAGACTGCGGCTGCTTCGTTGGCAATTTGACATGTGCTGCTGTCTTCAACATGGGCAGAGCTATTGTGCACGTGCTAGTCCAGGGCATTCATGGTCACAATAGGACCAGTTGAATGATGCTGTCATGACTCTGTGTGGATGACTGCTCATATCAATAGAGCTAGTACCGGATATCGAGATGCAGTCGAACGTTGCCAGGATGTTGAAAGAAATGAAGCTGTAGAGGTCCCAAGGAAATGGATGAGAGCTTGGACGCTTCTCGGCGTTTGACCGAGGAAATTCCAACCCCGCACCTCTCAGGATCCCGCAGACGGCCAACGCCCCGCTCTGTTGGAGAAGGAAGATCGTGAGCTGCCTTTGCCCGGCAGATGATGTATGCCATATATACAAGCCTAGAAAGTCCAATGCTTCCTCCCCGGCTTGTGCAAATGACCATACATAATCTCTGAGGAGCTACCCAAATCTCGCCCTTTCTGCAAGGTTGAACCAGCCCCGCCAACATGTCAGGTCAGTTCCAAAGCCGATGTCATGCGTAGCATGTATGTAGACCAAGGGCTTATAGCTTGCAGCAAGACACTTTATCAACGACCCAAATCACCTTGTCCTCTCCGCTCTCAAATCCGTCACACTCGCGAATCCTTCGGTGGCTCTCGATCAAGAGAACAAAATCATCTACCTCCGACCAGGCTCGAAACCTCAGGTATCCCTAGTGTCAGGAGGAGGATCTGGCCATGAACCATCCTTTGCTGCATTCGTTGGAAATGGCTTGCTGTCCGGAGCTGTCGCGGGTACAATCTTCGCCTCACCATCAGCCGAGCAGATCAGAAGATGTATTCTGGAAAGAGTAGATTCAAAGCAAGGTGTCCTGGTGATCGTGATGAACTACACTGGAGACGTACTCAACTTTGGTATGGCTGTTGAAAAGGCAAAGGCTAGTGGACTGGATGTGGATATGGTGGTTGTGGCAGATGATGCTGGCGTGGGAAGGCAACAAGGCGGAAAAGTCGGCCGGAGAGGTATCGCCGGCACGGTACTGGTCCATAAGATCGCGGGAGCACTAGCTGCCACGGGTGCGCCGCTCAAGGACGTCTCCAAGGTGGCACGTTTGGTCGCTGAGAACGTCGTCTCGATCGGATCATCACTCTCCCACGTCCACGTTCCAGGTCGTGGTACTGACGATGTCGAAGAGCTTGCAGTGGGCGAGGTAGAGGTCGGAATGGGTACGAGGGACGATGTTGCTGAGTGAACAGATGCTAATGATACCAGGTATCCACAACGAAGCTGGCTCCGAAAAGGCCAAGACAGATCTGCCCTCACTGGTTGAGAAGATGCTCAAGTACACGCTGGACCAATCTGACAAGGACCGCGCTTTCTCCACAATTTACAAGGGTGACGACGTTGTGCTTCTTGTAAACAACTTGGGTGGCGTAAGTCCACTCGAACTAGGTGGCATCACCAATGAGGTAGCCGAGCAGCTGGAGAAGTCCCATGGCATCAAGCCTGCACGCATTCTCAGCGGGACATTCATGACCAGCTTGAACGGACTGGGCTTCAGCATCTCCCTCCTCAAGCTGGCGGACACCGGCGTCGGAAAGTCAATGCTTGAGCTGCTCGACGCGCCCGCTGAAGCAAACGGATGGTCTGCCGCGATTTCGACCAAGACGTGGGAGGAGAAGTCGATAGCTACCAGAGATGCAGGCAACGCCGGCAAGGTCGAAGCGAAGCCATCCGGATTGACAAGTAAGTCCCCAAATCAGGCGCTTGCGCAAAGCTGACAGTCCACAGTCGACCTGGAGCAAACAAAGGCTGCTCTCGGCGCCGCCCTCGACGCCGTCATCGCCGCCGAACCAGACATCACCAAATACGACACCGTGGTGGGCGACGGCGACTGCGGCATCGGTCTCAAACGCGGTGCCGAAGCAGTCAAGAAAGTCCTCTCCTCCACCTCTGCCACAGACGCAGCTCTCCTCCTCGATGAGATCACCGCGACCGTCGAAACCACAATGGACGGCACGTCTGGCGCCCTCTACGCCATCTACCTCAACGCTCTCGCCACCGGTCTCCGCGCACAGTCAGGCGGACAAGCAGACTGCAAAGTCTGGGCGTCAGCGGCCAAGTACGCATCGGAGAGTATGGGCAAGTACACGCCTGCCAAAGTCGGGGACCGGACACTTGTTGACGCTCTGGGGCCATTTGTGGACACGTTGGAGTCTACTTCGGACGTGAAGAAGGCAGCGGCGGCGGCGGAGGACGGATCAAACAAGACAAAAGGCATGAAGGCGTCGCTGGGCCGGACCGTGTACGTGGGCGGACAGGGCTGGCAGGATGTCCCTGACCCTGGCGCATATGGGCTTGCGATCTTCTTCAAGGCGCTGGCTGAAAATATGTAAATCATGTCATTTCTGAATGGGTATCTGCTGCTGACCTCGGCGCGATTTTGATGGCCTTTCCTGTTCCTTGATGTGAAGGTCCCAGGCCAATGCTGCATTCAGCATCCGCGGATCCGCGACCCTGTTGTGTGCCAGCCATTCCAGCGTGATGGAATCCGTGCCCATTACTTTTGTTTGCATACCGTCCTTCCTTGCACATCAATCCGCTCAACTCAACAAGACCAGAATCACTGAATCCCCGCGCAAGAACCTAGCCCGTGTCAGCAATCCTGTTCCCTATCCTCGCATTTCGCTATACTCACATCTTACTGATAAATCTATCCTTGTTGATCGGCCTCCCCTTCTTGCCCTGCGCATTCGTCGGCGTCTCAGTCCACATCTCCTTGACATTCTCCAGCACCATGTTGCAGTGGCGATCAAACGCCTTGACGCGCGCGAGCAGCTTCTTGTTATTGCGGCATGAGATGAGGACTTGAGTGTGTGTGCGTACAGCGGTCTGGAGGATGGACAGAGGACCTGTGGTGAATTCGTGTTGCTCGAGTTGGAGGATCTCGAATTCGGTGAGTTCGTTGCGGGGTTTGGCGAGGAGTTCGCTGGGGAAAGGTCAGTGAATAGTGACGAGTGGGTGATGAAGGGCCAACGTACGGGATTTTGGCGACTTCGGACATGATGACGGTGGTTGTGAAGAGGTGGGGGTATGGTGGTGAAATTTATGGGACCTTGAAATGGGAAGCTGAAGTCTGCGCGGAAGGCGGGCCGAGGAGCCGTCGCAGCATACCAACACACTATTGGACCACGATCGCGCAAGGCAACTTAGACATATGCACAGCTGGGTCATCTATGCTGATACAATCCATCTAGTGAATTGTGTTCGTGTGATGGGTTCGTGATTTGATTTCATTAATTTGATAACAAGGATGTCTCTCTTACTTCCGTCTCGACGCTGCATCGTTCTAAGAGCAAGTTCGTCGAATCATCATGGTATTCTACATTGCATCGGTCAAGTCATAACTGCTATCGACGAGACCTCCTCAATAATCCATCCAAGTCCACGTGGAAGCCCACGGCCAACAGAGCCAAGACTTGTACTCCAGCGCAGATTGTGAATGTCCATCCAGTATCGATGCCTGTGATCATCGGCATGACTATACTGGTCCCTCCAGCTGCTAGCAGACATCTTGCAAGGTTCACGCCAGCACTTGCCGCTGCACTTTGTTGGGGGTAAACATCCACAGCGTAAGTCATGATGATCGATTGGGTCGAGATGGCGGTCCAGCCCGTGATGAAGGACGAGACGATCGGTACCGCAATGTGAACAGCATATCTGATGGTCCAACCAAATATTAGAATCGAGGCGGTCTGTACAAGAGAGAATATGGGAACGAGTTCGAGCCGGGCGGTTCTGAGTCTCGCCATGGGATCGTCGCTGTCCTTGACTCCTAGTCGGCGATAGTTGAAGTCCAGCATTTTGCCGGTGGTGAAAGTGCCGACTATCGATCCGACACCATTCGCAATGAATGTCAAGCCGACTTGCGTGATAGACAAGCCGTACCGAGTCTCGAAGAGGGTTGACATGGCCGTGATGCTCATCTGCCAGATAGCATAATGAATCGCAACGAAGAAGATCAGAGGTGCGACCTCCTTCTGAAACAGAACTCGTAGAGGTGCAGTGAAATCAATGTGCTTCGGAATGGCTTTGGACACCGCGGGTGAAAACACAACACTCGTCGTCCGTTGATAAAATGCCAAAGGCCACTTGGTGAAGGCATTAGGTGCATGACTGCCATTGCCCACCAGCGAGCGGAGAGTCTCTGGCAGAAAGCAGATCAGAAGGATCAGGAACGCAGCGCTGTAGATAGCCAGGAACCAGAAGATGGATCGCCAGCCCAGTGAGCCAGCGAGAGCGCCTCCTATCACGGGTCCTATGGCAACAGGCACAAGCAGACCTGCTTGGAATATGCCCATATACCCTCCTCGATTCTCAGCTGTGGTGATATCGCCAATGACACCGGCACCAATGGCGATGGTGCTTGCGCTACCTGTGCTCTGCAGACATCGCAAAATCAGAAGCGTGGCATAGTTCCGAGCCTCAGCCAGTCCGATGCACGAGGCGAGAAATACCAGGAAGGTCCCGATGTAGGCTGAGCGTCGTCCCTTGACATCCGAAATCGGACCCCATAAGCTAGGTGCGATGGCTTGGAAGATGAGATAGGTCGTAACGGTCAAGTTGATGAGCTCGATGGAAACATTGAAGTCCCTCGCCAGCGTAAGCAGCACAGGGAAATAGATGTTTGACGCGAAGCCAGAGACTAGAGATGTCAGTCTGTGCCTAGAATTGTACCCAGAATATCTACATGTGGCGGCTATCGAAACGATAGCAACATTGAGGGACCTCTGTCGTCCATCAAAGATGGTGTAGGGCTCCGCGTGTGGGGCGTCTGGAGCTGCTTGGTTGGGAGTTATCTCTTCAGGCATTGCAATTTATGTATGGCCATCATGAATGGCAGACACATTGCACGGGCAATGGCCATCCCTATAAATACATTTGAAAGAATAACATTCGTCTTCATGCAGAAGGTGAAGTGACGGAGCTGAGCGATGCCGCAAGCCATGAGCCAATCACCGTGCATTCTCAACTCCGTCAGCTCCGCCGCTGGGGGTGACGGTGCCGAAGCCGGGTTTGCCAGACGCTCTTGAAGCATAGTGCTTCCTATACTCCGTGCAAGCTAGAGGTCATTGCATACAGCATGATGCAGTACTCGTCTGCCTGCTCGAGCCACTTTTCAATTCTCTCGCTTTGCCGCCGATGCTCAGACTCACTGCTATCAGCTGGTAGTGGCCAGAGTTCATTGATCTGTAGAGGCTTATCCTGCCACTCTCGCATACTGTCATCGTACGCTTTTATCCAGTCCTTCCGCTCCGATGCTCTCCAGAGGTCGTTTCCTCCTGGTGCACGTAAGCCGGACAATTCTTCGGAGATGAACGATGGAAGGTCATTTCGAGATGAGAGCATGTTGTCGAAGAGGTACATGGTGTACAGCGTTCGTCGCTTTGCCTCGACAACGATCCATTCAGCCCACTCTGGACGATCGTTCGTCCCGATTGACGTGCATTCTAACCCCTTCTTACACGACCAGCTTGCAATCTCTTGCAGCCGGATGGTAGCCTCACACAGCTGGACTCCGCTCCCGTCGAACCAGAGATCGAGGACCATACAATAGATCAACATGGCCTGGAACGCGGAGAGAGCATCCAAGGAGGATGTGTTCTCTGCTCGCGTTGTTGTGTCAGCCATAGCTTCGAGCAGCGAGGCTTTGATACTGTTCAGGTCGGCCGGTAGCATGCGAGCACAGGAACGGACTAGTTCGAGACAAGTAGTTAGCACAGGACTCGCCTGATGCGTCTGCATTGGATGTATGAAGTCCGGCACTACATCGCGTCGTATCACACCGATATAAGATTCCAGGATTCGTTGTAGGAACACTGCCGCATTCGCGGAGATAGTCTTCACGTGTTGACTGCCTTCGACGAGATACGGGTTCATCCAGCGGTTGCGGATCTGATCGGCTGGGATGGGACAGAAGAGGTCGAGATCCTGGAAAGATGGTCTCTGTGCTGGATCTGCATCGCTCCAAGTCCCTCCATCGTAGCAATTGGGGGTTGAGCCGGGGCGGATCGTGCTGGCGGTTTCTTGAACTTGTCCATTATTCGCTTTGATGGTGTACACGCATAGCAATACCTTGTCGACACAGCGGGAACAGCGCTCAGCCTTGCGATCACATTTCGACTTCGCCGCTTTGCATGGTGGACAGACCTTTCGCCGTGATGATGCGTAGCGCGACCGCTTCATGTATCATGGTGTTGTAGATGCATAGCTCAAATCGCAGAGTGGTTTTGGAGAGTCCGCTTTCCCAGATGCAACGCGTGAGGTCATCGGTCATGCGAGTCATTGGACTTCCTGATAGAGGTCAAAGTAGGACCCACATTCCCGGGAGCATGCATTTCTGTGCTATTCTCGACTTGCATTTCTTAAATTCATCATTCAGATAGTGATTGTCCTCACATATCATATCAGCGATAGTAGTACTCCGCAATAATGCTGTCAACGGCGGCGGTCGTGCGGCGAACGTCACCGTCGCGGGGGCATTTTGCTGTTCCGCCCGAGCTCTCAGCTCCAAAAGCCAAAAGCCAAAAGCCAAAAGCCAAAAGCCAAAAGCCAAAAGCCAAAAGCCAAAAGCCAAAAAGTCACGACGCGCGGGTTTGCGGCTCCGGCGCGTGCAGCACAACCACCACATTCTGCTTCTCGCCCATGCCCACACTTCCAGCCTTTCATACAACACTGTCCTGCACCTCTCTGCAGGTCGAGGACCTTCTCCTCTCCTTGTCTTATGACTCAGCATTCACTGGACTTTCACGTGTATCCACTAATTAAGCATCCTTCTCTTCTAAACCCTCCGCATCTTCTCGGTTGCTACACGCGCTGGTCAACAGGAATGACACGATTACAACCTCATTAATCCTTTTCCCTCTCGCCTCTACTGGCTATCATCAGCCATGTCTTCTCCGGCACCATGTCCAGCAGACATGGACGTGTCGTCTTCCAACAATCCCTTCGTCAATATCCCTTCGCGTCAGATGCGAGGTGAGGCATACAGCAATGCTATACTGACTCTAGCTCACGCATTTCTACAGTGAAGATTCTGTACACGTTCGACGATAACAACAAAACAAACTGCCTCGCGAGAATTCGAGACTCTCTCAACATCCCAGTAATCCCCATCGATGACAAGACCCACATCGGTGTTATCGAACTACGACAATGTATACGCGCTGTTGTGGAGCACAGTCCGGAAATTGTGGCTCGTCTTTCACAGGGTGATTTCACCATTTACGCCTACGACTATTCCGAGTATGAGACTCCTCAGGTCGGGCAGGGAATGCTCTCGGCTCTGCTCGCCGCTACCTCCCCAACACCATCAGCCCCAGCGCACCAGTCCAAGACGATGATTACTGGACGCGTATGTCAGAACGTCATGGCTGCCTTCCAAAACGACATTGCAGACACTTTGGAGGTCAAGCTACGCCTGGTGCCTGTTCCAAAGCCTGTACAACACGACTATATCAAGAGCATGGAAATGTACAGAAACCTTAGTCCGGCTCTGTCAGGGGGATTTGATCCAAATGCTTGGTCAAGTGGGCTCAACGCAGACAATGGCGTTGTGGCAAGTCTGGAACAACAATCACAAAACTTCGAATACCCAACATACTCTCATCAACGACACATGTCAAATGCTAGCATGAATGGCAGGCCGACCATGAACCGCCAAAGCAGACCTTCTAGCCGGACCTCTGTGAGGAGCAGCCACGGTCGGGCTGGGAATGAGTCATCGTTGCAGGAAGGATTCGCCGAAGAGGGGCCTGCACCAAAGAGGGCAAAGATCACGCAAGCACAGTGGAAGGGTAGATCGGCTTTTACTGATAACCCCGACTCTCTCCGCGTGACCGCCAGCACAGCAGCCTCTATCAGGGTCCACAAACCTGTGGCCACACGACCTGGTGGCAATCTCGAGCCGCCCCCACGAGTACCGACACCTGTTCCTGCCGAGAAGAATAGTCGCTTCAAAGGTCACAGCTTCCTCCGTCGCGAGTCGTCCTTATACCATGCTGAGACTCCACAATCACCATTTGACAACCAGTCTGATGCCGTCATGAGCTCACCGGAAGACATGCAAGGTCAAGGTGATGGTAGTCCTTTGGAATTCCCGTCATCCCCGCCTGCTATGCCGGAGCCCTCTAGTCCTGGTTTACCGGCACATCCATCCCTGCCCGACTCCGGATATATGAGTGGCGGAGTGGCAGACTACATGCAGGATGACGAGGATCGACCGGTAACCAAGGACGATCGAAAACAGGTCTCGAGATACAAAGCACGATCACAATCCAAACTTGGGTCAGATATCTCCTTCATCGAGCAGACACCAGGGCCACCGGAACTACTGCCGACAAGGATGAATATGAGTGGGAAGCCCATAGATTCACAGAAGGCGCACAACTCCATCCAAGCTGCACGACGGAATTCTAATCTGGCCCTTCCCCCACGTCCACCTCTCTCAACCCAACCCTCAAACCTTTCTGAACCACCGGTCACCACACCTTCTCCATTTCCAGATGCCCAGCAGTATACAGGATCGTCATATCCGCAACCATATCCTGCTCCTCAACCTCCCACAAACATCTTACCACCCGTCCAATCAGGTCGCGCCTCTGTACCCCCTCGCTCTGCAGCAGCTAGTCCCGCTCCAAGTGAAAGTCCTGCCTTTGGCGGAAAGCCTCGGAGTGGGTCAGGCGCCAAACGGAAGAAAGTCATTCAAGAGAAGCTTCTCCAATCATTGGCTAGCGGTAATATGCCAACATTCTGCGCGAATTGTGGTGCCATCGAGACCCCGACATGGCGATCCTTGCATGTCAAGCACGTCTACGGGACGCCTCCCGACGATAAGGACCTTGGAGGCGATGACGAGACTGTTGGTCTCGACATTACGGAGCGTGATGAATTCACGCAACAGGTCACTCAGTACAGGATCATCAAAAGCATCAGGAAGACGAAGCAGAAGCCCGACGCGAATGACTTTAAGACCATCCAAGTCTGCAATCCTTGCGGTCTATGGTTCAATAAATTCAAGCAGATGCGTCCTCCTGAGAAGTGGTCGAGAGGACCGAAGGTCACTCGCAAGAAGTCCAGCCAAAAGGACGATCTGACTTCTGATGCTGTAGATCTACCGTCTGATCTGCCAATGTCTGGGCTTTGGACCGATGCCCCTCAGCCTGACGACAATGTTCAGCAAGAACTGCACCAGGAGGTGCAGAATGAGGAGAAAGAAAGCTCTGCCGAGGTTTCTGATGAGCTTCCTGAGCACCACCATTTTTCTCGACCTCGCGCGACAAGTATGCAGGCCGTCAATCGCCAACCTCCGAAGACAAATGACTGGACGAGCACCCAGCTGGATACCGCGCTGCAGAGGGCTATTCAATCCAGCCCGGCACGATTTCAAGGCACCGAGGAGTCTCCCATCGAGCTTGAGGACGATTTGACGCCCAAGCCTACCCGTCGCCTGCTCTTCCCATCTCCACGCAAAGACGATGAGGTGAAATCGCTCGACGACTTCAGCCTGCCGACCAAGACCAAGTCTGCCAAAACGTCGCCACTGTCCAATCATACTCAAGCATCGATCAACCTGGCTCTACAGTCTGAGAAGGAGAATCTGCCACCTATTGCTTCGCTCCATGACGATCTCGACTTTTCCGCTTTGTTTAACTCGCCCTCTACGGGTGGTTTGTTCAAGACGCCGTCCAAATCGTCAGGCTCGTCATCTGCAATGGCACAAACGCCTCCGTCAAAGTCTGTCGATCGCTTCGAATCATTACTAGCAACTCCCACCCCAAGCAAGCGAAGCAGCACACTCACTTCCCGCACCCCAACCCGCATGGACGCCTTTCTTCCGTCGTTCTCCTCAGCAGAGAAGAAAGCACTCGGCACTCCATCCCGCTACATGCCTCTTACTTCTCCTTGCCGATCCATCAGATCGGTCTCCGGCCGCTCGGTGTCAGGGCAGAGCCTTGCTAACGGTCTCGCTCCCATGACACCATTCAGCAAACAGCTACAGCAACTCCTCAGCGATAATCCCGGTTTCGACAATACTTTTGATTTCACCAGCGATATTGCCGGCAACGACATGAGCGACGGTATGAGCTTCAGCTTCTTCAGCCCCGGCGGCATGGGGTTGGGACAATGGGGCAGCAGTCCTGGACGAGCCCTGGACTTTGGCTTGAGTGCAGCAGAGAAGGAAGGTCTGACCACTACGGAAGATTCGAAGGACAAGGAAGACAAGCCACAAGAGGAGCAGGCCGAAGGGGCGACGACAGAGGCATAGAGTGCCGACGACGGATCTGAGAAGGAGGAATTGAGCGACATGGATTGGGACTTGCTTTTCGAACCCCTCTCGAACGAGGATGACGAATCAGCTGGCGACGACGACGCAGCATTGGACCGTCTCGCCTCGCTTAAGATTGGAAGCTTCGGCAAGTCGGTGTAAGATCCATCATACGAATGGTCACAAGGAAGCCGTCAAGGCACTTGACTCGTTGGAGGTGTTGCTGGCACATGATCGCTTTGAAGTATATCTTATCAGCATTGCTCGAGCTCGAAGCAGTAAATGCGTCAATGAATGAATCATGATACCAACCATCAGTCCTTTCATCAAATCAACATCAAATTCCCTGATGAGAAATGTATTACTGTGTGATAGCGAGTGATGGAGGGAATGGGTAGACAACTTTTGAATCCATATAACCTATTAGATAACTGCCATGCCTGCTGCAACGTCCTTCTCAATCATGACTTTCGCTAAACGGCAGCACCTTGAACTCTCCGGGCTGCTTGAAGGTCTCGTCCCTGGTAGCATGAACGATCTAAGCCTGCAGTCCAATCCTTCCGAGCGATGAGTGACCCATCACACCCTTGTCCATCAGGGAGCAAACGCATCAAGCAGACTCGCCCATCAAAGCCCTTCGTCCATCCGACTCCAAACGCCAGATACGGGTATCAATACGCGCTGTCCTTCCTTTCCGCTCAAACCAGCCTCACCCGCGCTCATAGCGCCGCCAGATCCGTCTTGCTCGACGTAAAGTCCCACAGCATCTTGATGAGATTATCCGGGAGAGTGTAGAGATCGACATGGAACTCGCCATCTGGATACCGTCAGCCACTGTCCCCCCACCTGCCCGGTGACGACCAGGGGAATACTCACTCTCCACATCATTCTTCGTATAAGTATCCTCACTCTTATTATCATGGACCAACTGCACCACATGCAACAAATCATCCTCCCCCAGCGTCTCCAGTCCCTGCGCCAGTTTCTCCATATCCACCGCCCGATTCCCCTTCCCCTTCTTCTTCCCCTTCTCGCCCGCCCCTCCCCCCGCCCCTGCCCCGTTCGTCTCCCCCACACTCCCACTCTCCCTCAACCTCTCCGCCAACTCGGGCTTCGGATTCCGGAAAGTCACCGTGTGAAACGCCTCATATCTCTCCTGTCCAAAATTGAGGTCATGCACGACCAACACCTCCCCGCCCTTGGGGTTGCCCAGCGGCGTCACCACGATGACCATTTCGAATTCTCCCCAACCTTCTTCGCTGATGGTGAAGGGGGCTTGTTTGAAGACTTGTTTCGCGCGGGCCCCGAAGGATTCGTGCAGTTTGTAGGTGACTTTTTCAAAGGGCGAGGCCGGGTATTCGTTGCCGTCTTCGCCGACGATGAAGATGGTGATGGTCCATCGCCGCAGGGGGAATTCGCCTTCTGAGGCGGGTTCTTGGCTGGGAGGGGAGGTTAGTGGACAGCTAAAGGGGGAGGGCAAGGGGGGAAGTACATGACGTGTTGTTCGGTGACGATTTTGATTTGGCGTTTTACCTGGGCAGGTGGGTTAGTGGTGGTGATGCAGGAGGGAGGAGGGAAGTGGTACTTCGGGCATTGTGGCGGTTGGTGAGGGTAAGGGTGAGCAATAGGTGAAGGTCAGGCGATTGGGAGCTCAAAGGACGGTTGACAGCTGCTGTGTAGTACGGAGAAGGTCCAGGCGATGGGATTGATGAGCTGAAGCGCGCCTTGATAGTGGTTGCGCGAGGCGCGGTGGGGAGTGAAAGCTTGCAGTCAACGGTGCGCCAGATCTGTAGTACGGTTGACCGGATGAGCTTGAGATGCACCAGATGGTGAGGATGAGGTTGAATTGAAAAAGAAGTTTCTGAAGAAGCAACAATGAGATAACAACAGGAGTCATAGATGATTGAGAATATGTACAATACTTCCGCGCCCGCATGATTGATCCACATGCAAGCGACAATGACAATAGCCTTCACAAGTCTTTACAATACCAATGAAGCATGTGAGGAGGTGGATCTAGACTCGATTGTGTTGTGAACTATCTAATCATCTCAATGGATGCGCGCTTCCAATGCGATGCAATGCATGAAGCGAGTGTTCGTGTATGGAGGGAATCTGGCATCTCGTGGATGCATGTGCTGTGTGCATGTAACGGCTCCATCATAGCGACAGAGGGTCTTTAGGGGGGGAAATGCCTGGCCCAGTACCCTGGTTGAAGGTCCAGTCTGGATCGAAGACTATTTTCTCACGAGGCTTCCTTGCTTGAGTTGCGCGAGGAGGGGACATCTCATGAATCTCCTCCTCCATGGATGCCAGGTTCTTCAGGAGGCGTCGCTCAAGCATTTGCTGTATCCTGCTGTCCTTCTAGTTCTTCTTCTCGGCGTCCTTGTTGAAGAGAGCCTCGTTCTCCTGCTGTGCCTTGATGAAGGCTTCCTTGAAGAGGTTGGCATCTGACACATCATCAGCATTGTCTTCTTAAATTCGACGCTATCATGAACTTACTCTCGCTGTTGGCAAAGCGAATCGCCAGCGTCTGCGCCTCCGGCTCGCCCTCACTGACATCGGCAGCTGCATTCCAGACCCAGCTCCTGTCACTACCAACATTTGGCGACAACTTCATGTCCGGGACGACTGTGAAATATCAGCATCTCCACCCAAACCGTCTGTTATGTAGTCCATACCGTAATGGTTTGCGCAAACCTTCAATGTCTTGTCCCTCCTCATGACCAGCCTCGTCTTGCCGTTCTCCCTGTGCTTGAGCAATCTGACATCACCGGTACCACGCTCCTTCCACTCCCTGGTATCTCTGTCAAACTTGAACAGCTTTGCCCGCATCTTGAACATCTGCTCTTCAAGCTCTTCGTTGGTCTTGGTCTCGACCTTCTCGGTGAGGTGAACGACCGGTGCGAACTCGACGTCGGCTTCCTCATCAGGGGCTTTCTCGTCCTTATGATCAATTAGCATGTGATCTCTCTTGTCCTGTGGCTATCGGCAGAACTCACATCATCCTCCTCGGTAGCCTTCTTCTTGGAGCTTCCGCTCGGCTCATCAACATCGTCTTCTTCCTTCTTAGCCTCCTTCTTTGGTCCACCACCAAACATGCTAAAGACATTCTCCTTGACAGCTGATGCGGCGCCGGCGGCCTTGTCGGTCACGCCCTTGTTGTCGGCAGCGCCATCTGTGGAGACGGACTCAGTCTTGGGGCCTTTTGTGGCGTCGGCCATTGTGGAAAGCTTTGTTGCGCTGTGCCTTTCAAAGTCCGGATAACGGCTGGCAATATGCTGGTCGGCCTCGGAAGTGACTGATGGCCGCTGGTGAAGAATGAAATTGTTGTATGAAGTGAAAGCTATTCAAGGCGGTCAGATTTGATGAAGCAGGCCAAACAGCGGGGCAGGAGATTTAAGCACGCACCACAAAAACCTCACGTCTTGGCGTTTTTGCACGCGTTTTCGCCGCATGCTCATGCATATCACGTGTCGAGAAACCAACAGAAGCATTTGGGTCCATACGAAAGACTGGAAACACCGTGGGTAGCCTATCTATCTAGTTGGAGTATCAAATCCGCCACCATGAATGCCCATTCGGCTCATCCCCAGCCATTCATTGCAGACAAAACAAACCACAAACGCCAAAACCTCTCGAGCCTCTTTGGAACTCCTTTCCCGATAGATATGCCTCGTATAGTCATGCTGGTATGGTGCTGAGGAAACAGAAAGGGCTGAGCAAACAGCTTGGGCAACCAGTGGCAGTCGCATCAGTGGCCATGCTTCCCAGTGCGACGGCCAGATTTCTTGCAAGAGGAGTGGCTCTTCCTCTTGCAGGTCTGCTGACAATTCTTGACATCGTGGAACGTGTCCTCCTCGGTGACTGATATACCCAAGGGCGTTAGGATAGCCTTCATCCTTTTCACCAGGTCTGCCTTGGCCTTCATAGACGCTTCAGGCTCATTGAGGATTGCCTGCCTTAAATTTGGTGCCGTCTTCGTCTTGTCGGAATGCTGGTGTTGTTCGGTGGCCTGGAAGATACCCGACACTCTCCTCAGGATACCTTGACCGTTTCTCTGAGCTCGTGCAAGAATGGTGCGAGTTCCGTTGACGGTTGTCTGGACTACTGGTGCAGTCAAGTCAACAAGTTGGTGGGAAACACTACCGATGGCACTCGACAGCTTCTGCGAAACGTTGCCGGCTCTACTGGCCGCAGACGAGATATCTTCCATGACAGAAGAGAAGTCCTTGGCGACATCGACTTGCTCCAGGCTGAAAGTGCTGGTGACAGTCTTACGGATACTGGAAAGGAAGGATTGCACTTGGGTTCGATCATGCTGCAGTTGCTTGCCAAAGCGTTCTTTGCAGTCCGCGAGGGACCTCTGCATCTCGTGTGTTTTGTGAGCAGAGCTTGCAACCACTTCGTCTGCGAGTTGGCGGAAGCCTTGTAGCAGGGTGTCGATTGAAGATCGGACTCTGTCGTTCTTGGGCTTGGAATCTGGACCCGACGATGTCGAAGCTTGCCCAGCCCGCTTGGGTGCGATGCGTTTGGGCTCCTCTCCATATACAACGACTCTGTCATCGATGTGGCCTGCTTTGACTTTGACGGTGTACAAGTTCCTCTGATATGCAACATCGAGGCGGACGAATGTCAAGCCGCGGATCAGATCTTTCTGCTCGGCAATCTCCAAGTGCTCCGTCACATGGCGGACCTGGATCTCTGGCTTCTCGAGATACTTCCCGGTGCGCTTATCCTTGGGGAGCGAGATGAAGATCTGGCCGGGACCATTAACCTCGACCCGCATCCCTGTCTGGAAGGTGTGCTCCTTGAACCCACTATGGCCGGAATCGCCCAGCACCCATACCTGTGGATAGGTCAGGATCTTTGCCGGCTCGATTGCAGATCCGTTCCAGGACGTAAGGTTGGCTTGTCTGAGGGCCGATTCGAGTTGTTGATGGCGTAGTACCATTTCCTGGTTGGCAGACAGATGAGGACCAGACCAGAACGGGAGACCGACAGATATGGATGAGGAGACAGGTGCCATCAGAAACGCGAGGAGGCCGACGGCAATCATCGTGATCGTGGCAGGAAGGATAGACGACCTGAAATGTGCGAAGAAAAAGTCCTCGGCGAATGTGAGAGAACGATCCAGCATGTTGCGATACTCTTCGGCGGGCTTCGACACCGGATCAGCGGCCTCCCTTTTTGGTGTGTCCTTAGAGTCGTCAGAACCCTTGATGGTGATCTCGCTTTGGTCGACCCCGTGACCCTCCATGTCACTGTCATTGACCTTCTCCTCCTGTCTCAGCGACTTCGGCATCACTGCACCAGCAGCAATCTCTCGAGCGGTGGCAGCGGGTAACTTCGCAGGATCTGGAAACAATAGCTGCGAGCCCTGCTCATGTGAAGAAATGGCGTCCTCGTCATCCGCTATGCTCTCCACAGTCTCGGCGTCGGACTGATCACAAGCGGAGACGGAGTCGGCTGTCTGCCCGCCCTCTGAGATGTTGTCAATGTCGGCATAGCTTCCTGAAAGATCTTGAAGTGGGCGTGGGTCAGCGTGGACAGCCTCGAAGCCATCCTCAGCGGTGGTGGTTGTATAGTTGTAGTTGTCGGGCTGCTTCTCCGCCACGGGAGTAGGATCGGGATCTTCTTTCATGTTGTTGGACTGTGCGATGGTCAGTACGGTTCTACTGATCTTTTTGTAATACTCACCACGATGGCGAAAGTGGTGAGATCAGGTGAGTCGGCGGTCGGAATCGGAGGTTCGGTGAGCAGGTCACTGACGTCCTCGAACTCGTCACTACGATCAAGATGATCTTGGGAGACGGCGTTAGTACGTGTGCGACCTGATCGATGAGAGTCCATGTTCTCTGTGGCTGTTTGGCTTTTGGTAAGGTCTTCGGCGGTGGTGAGGTGATTCGTGGGTTATTCCAGAGCTGCAGCCCGGACCGGAGAGGCGAACGACAGCAGTGGACGGTAGACAAATTGATGATGCAGCGGACAGTAAATGCAGTGGGGAGATAAGGATGGCTCACCTGTTAGAGTTCTTCGGATCGAGGAAAGAAGTGCAAGGTTCGTGTTCGTGAGTTCTGCAAAGAGGTGGTCAGGCGTTGTTGCCTTGCTGGAATGAGGGGCAGACTGTACTTGAACCTCGTGTGACGGGCTTAGATTGGAGGATACTGTGGCAGTACCTGTGTCGTGTGTTCGGGAAGTGAGGAGGAAGAGGAGATGTCTGGAAATGTGGACGTAACTGGTTTATATTCCTGTGACAGTGAGTGCGAGTGCGAGTGACAGTGAAATGGAACCCTTGACAATCATCTATCAAGCAGATGCCCCGCCATGACGCACGGACCACGACTCTAATTGCCTGTCATGTGAACGTGCCTGAGAGATAGACATAGCATTCACAGAACATTTTTGTACCTCACGGACACAACGCGATCAACGTGTAGAGACTTGTCAAACATGTACATGTAGTTATTCGCTCATCAATGGTCCTAAAGTCCCCGCCTGAACCTCCAATGCCCACATAATGTAAATTGCGTCTCGCAGACCAAGATAATGCTCGGGTCTGCGTGCATCATCCAGTGGTCGAACGCCGTGTATGAAAGGGGGGCAGCTCATCGCCCAGGTCCTGAAGGCGTGATCCATCCGCCTGCGACCTCTACCCACTCTGGTGTGCAGCTGCCTTCCTTATCCTCCACCTCTGCAATGTCTGTATCACACCTGCACCTACAACCCACACCGTTCTCCTTCTCCTTATCCCAATTGGCCCAGTATTCATCTTCCTCGATGCGTGCCTTCTCGTCGAGTGTAGTGCTTTCGAGGAAGGGTGATCGTGGTAGTTGTCGTGCTGGAGCGTTTGCAGGGCAATGTTGGATGGTCGTATGCCGGTAGCCGAAGTCTCTGAAGTAGTGGATGTCCGACGGAGACAGCAGAACACCTGCCGCCAAAGAATGGATGGGAGCATCTCCCCACTGGTGAGCAGATTAGCATAAAGTCCCACGTCCTTGATCCCATTGTAACTCACTCTCTCCATCCAAAATCCTCCACTCCTATCCATCATCTGGAAGAACTCTTCGTACTCCTTACTCCGGAACCAGTCAAGGCGAGCAATCTCAAAATTGCTCCAAAAATGGCACATGTTGTATGTCTCGCCCTCCATGGACTCGGGGTCGACTTCCGGAAGAGACCCAGCACCGGGCTCAGTCTTGAGGATCTCCTCCGGTAGTGGCTTCTGCCCGTTGTCGTCTTCCTTTGGCAGATCTTCGGGCTTCTTCTCTGGCTTGGGCTCGAGGAACATCTCCCACAAACCCTGCGAGGTGATGTTGTTAATGCGCTTGTAGGCAGAGGCGTAGCGGAAGATGTTCGGGACTGTCTCTTTCAGTTCCTTGACTGCAATGGTGAAGCCGTATGTCTTGTTGGCCCGCTCCATGTGAATGAAAGGATCACTGCTATTGTTAGCGCTGTCTCTAGGGACGAGCAAAGCGTGACGTACTAGGTAATGTCGCAGAAGTACTTGATCTCTGGCTCAAGACGCCAGTACCACTTGTACTTTTGCAGGAGCTCGTGCTTGTAGAACTGCCTGCTTGATATCAGCTATGCTCTCGACTTCAGGTCTGGCACCACGTACCCAGAGTAAAATCTGCACATGTGATGATAACTCTCCATCCCGCCGTACATAATGGCGGCATCTCCCTGCTTGCGGATACCCTCCTGTGCGACTAACTTGTCAGTCCATTCTGGATATCCCCACATGGTAGCATTGATCCTGCCAAACTCGACAGGCGCGCTCGTGTAATTCATGATCGTTTCCCGGAAAGTCGAGTTGAACTCTCCGTCATTCAGAAAGACGTAGGGGTAGTGGAACCATCGGTTGAAGTGTCGCTCTATCGACTTCACCGACTGTATCACACCATCCAGCTCTTTATTCCGTGCCAGCACGACGAATGCCGCGTTCGCTCTTGGTGCATCTGCTTGCGGTACCGGGTCCAAGCATCCAGTGACGAAGACTTTGTCGTACTTCTCATTGATTTTCCTTATCCATGTCAGCTCGCAAAGCTCAACATGCGCATGAGTAGCTTACCTGATAGCCGGAGGTGCTCCAGCTGGCATGAGTATCCGGCCAGGCGAGTCCGGATGCCGTACAAAAAGAACCAGTATTAAGATTATGACTATGCAGGGGAAGATGAGAACAATGCCGAAAGGAATTGAAACACGCGAATTGCCCTTCAGTCTTATCCGCCTTTTGAAGAAACTCATACGTGGTGTGATCTTTTCTGTTGTTTTCGAAAGGTTCTCGAAGGTGGGCATGTTGGCTGAAGAAGGAAAGCGCTTCTTGACGCTTTGTAGGAGATCCATGTTCGATTGTAACTCGTCGGCAGTCGCAGCTTATGCGAGGTTGGGAGATTTGGGGGCTCTCGAGTCGTCAAATGCTACTGTTTCTTTCGGGTAGGGTCGGTATGGATTGTGGGAAGTGACGCGTAGCAGGTCTAAGACCTCGAGACGATAGCAATCCTTGCTCTCGATAGGGTTCAAGCGAGTGTATGGAAAGTGAGTGACATGCAGCGCGTCGAAGATACGAGCGCATAAGCTGGCGCCCACTGGGCGATAGTGGAATGTGCTGCCCGCAACTTATTGGCCGGAGAGAGTGTCAATCGAGTCCGGTGTCCGTAGAACCAGGTAAGACCGGTGGGAGATCGTGACGGAGGAGGTTGTTGATGCAAGAAAAGAGTTCGAGGGTTGGAGCAGGGGCTTCCCAAGGTTGAGATCCGCAAGCAAACCGCAGTCTTGGCAGGATGGGTTCAAGCCTTTTTTCCTGCCGTCAATTCAGCTTCACGAAGGATCGTTTCGCGGGACCAATAGATTGCTAAACGAACACCCCAGCGACATGCACGTGCATTTCTACGTTCTACCCCAATATTCAGGATTGAATACTGATCTAGCCCCATTCTTCACCTCACATCTCGTGCCCGAGCAAACACCCTCGTAATCGGGGTTTCTCCGGCTTTTCACCTGTCCACTCATAGACTTCAGTCACTTTGGTCGTGGCAAGCATCTCCTGATCATGCCTACCAAGGTCAAGGGTCTGGAGTATCAGGCAGAGCAGCCCGCATTCCTCCAGCGGATGCGACAAGGTGTCCCTCAAGCTGGCGAGAAGCATGAAAGGCCCATCCCCCGGCCAAAGCGTGCCAAAGCGGACGACGATGATGATGCTCCCGCCTATGTCATGGAAGACACAAACGAGTCGGTGACCAAAGAGGACTACGAGAAGTTAGTGAAAGGCCCTGAAGCAGGAGATGAAGCTACCTCCGCGCCAGACAGCGGCGACAAGGACCGAGAAGCATCTGCCGACAACCCAGTGATGAGTGGTGCACTACCAGACGACAAGGAGAAGACTGCAGATCAGCAGGACCGTCCAAAGGTCAAGGAAGCTTCTCTCGGGCAGAAGAAGCGAAAAGCAGCCACCGCAGTAGGGCAGGACGACGAGGAGAGTGCCGACACTGACGATGCACCGAAACCGAAAAAGGGCAAGAAGAAAGGCAAGCCAATCAAGCTTTCATTCGACGATGATCAGAGTTGAACATGTATTCTGCGCATTACTCGTACAATATCTACATCGGTGGCAAGTCCTCTCTGCAGATCGGACACTGCAGGCGGAACTTCATCCAGCCTTCCAGACATTTCGCGTGGAAGATGTGACGACACGGCGTCAACATGTACGCTCTCCTCGCCAGCAAGCCTCCAGCTCCAGCCAAACCCCCCTCGGGTGCAGAGTCGGGACCATGCACATGGACCTCAATCTCCTGCATGCAGATGGCGCAATCGAAAACGCGCTTCGTGTTGTCCTGGATCTCCTTCGTCTTCGATCCAAGCACTGGACTGACCGGGGTGTGTTCGGTACCGACAGGTAGATTACCGCCCTCTTCGTCCTCATGAAGGACGGGATGGTAGTCGTAAGCAGGTGGTACCCAGCGGCTCTTCACGAACCATCGAGGCCCCAAGATTTCCTGGCTTGCGAGGAAGAGGCATTGAATCCATAACCACCCGGCCAAAACAGATAAATCAGTCAGATCGACGTCTGCAAACAAGACGTTTGATCCATAGCCGTAGAAATATGCAAATGGACTGAGTCGCAATAGTGATTGCCCAATAACAAAGTCCCACCTGAGTGCTCGTCGGCAATTCCGTACAGCATTTCGCACAATTTGAGGGATCCAGAATGAGAGATACCAGAAAGCCAGTACAGTGAAGTAGAAACGCCTCATAGTTGGAGGCCAGGATGTCGCATTCAGAGACAGGAAGAGAGTGGCGAGAAGAAGAAAGTAGAATCTAGTATACAAAGCTCCGAAAGTGTATGTCCGTTCGAACGCGGTAGGAGTGGTCGGTGTGGCGGCAGTAACGGGGACTGGCAACCCTGTCGTTCTCGCAGGTGGTTCCTCAAGAGGCTCATCCTGGTCGGAACCAATGATGATGGGCACAGGATCCCCGTCGATTGTGCGCGTTGGCGTCGTGATGGGAGGAGCTGGAGCTGGAGTCGCCAAGGTGGCTGGAGGAGCAGCAGCAGCAGCAGTCGCAGCAGTGTCTGGTGTCGGGACCGCAGCGGCGGCGGCGGCGGCGGCGGCGCGTCTCTCACGCGCTCGCCGTTCTCGTTCCGGGGCTTGAACAGTCCAGATATCCATCAAAAATCTCATACCAAAGAAGCTCACGGTGAGAAAAGCCAGGAAGCAGGTCGCAATGAGGAGCACCCAGAGACCAGGCACAAAAAGACTGATAAGTGCAAATGTCATGGTCGTAAAGCCGTCACCCAGTGCTAGCATACTGATCGTATAAAAGCTGATTCTACTCCGCATGGATGGAGTACTGGCTTCCTTCATCTGTCTGGTGAGCAACCATAATTGACCGCTAAGAACGAACATGTAGAAGAGGATATGGTGCCGAGCTTGTTGCTGCTCGACCTCAATCTTGATGCCGGATAGATGATTTCCGTCCTGGACAGGATCATCTGGTGGACCTTTTGATCTGATACTGAACCCACAATCCGGTGAGAATGCCACCATGGAGAAGCGCATCTCTTGTGGTTTCGGAACAGCAGCGCCGGTAGGAAAGCGAAGTTCATCTTCGAGGAGATGCAGCGCAGTCGCTTGGTGACCTTCCCCTGCAAGCTCGGGACCGACCGGTAATTGTTGAAGATACACAAGAAGTTCGCAGTGAGGTATGGCAAACGGAGTCTCTGAAGTCCCATCTGTGTTTGAGGTGAATGGTGAAGATAGTCGCTGCCTTCCATCCATCTGCCGAGCGATGGTTGTATTAATGGCTCGACTCACAATGCGTTGAGCAAGCTGATAATAGTATGGATTTGACGTAACGTGTGGCAAAGCATACAGACCGGAGAATCTGTGTGGTTCCGTCAGTGACAAGGTCATGTATTTCTACTTGCACTTACTTCTCGCTGGTAGTGGTCATGATCATGTGTCCACTCTCTAGGAAATGAACTCCATTGACTTGAGTCTCCCACGATTCGTTCGAACCATCTGTAGAATCGATGCCAATTTGCGCAGTAACGAACCTGGCAACACTGACGGCCTGCCCATCTAAAGTTCGGCGGGTCTCGTTGAGGAAAGCTCGGTCAAACTCCTCAAAGCGTATCCTGGCGTTTCCCTCACTAGCAGTCAAGTTGCGAGCGAAAGAAGTCAATGGAACATTGCCAAATGGTCCGTCAGGGGCATAAAGACTTATGTTAAAGTCTGGTCGCTGCTGAGCAAGGGAGCCATCATCTCGAGACCAGCCGCCATGAACAACACCCGAGACGTTGTTGTAGATGGTCAAGGAATGACCAACAGCCTGCCCGATGAATTTGTTGGTATACTCAGCTCCCAGAGCGTGACGAGTGAGGCGATCCGCTTTCGTCCGGAACTCATCGAGATATGTCCAAGCAAAGCCAGTATCGTTCCTGAAGCCACTGATATTCAGCCATTTGTTGTTCGCAGGATCGAGGTCACCGAAGACACTGGTATTCGTGACGTTCAAGGCGTGTCGCTCTCGGGCCAGGATATCTTCTACTCTCGCCCGTTGTGGTATAACCGGAGGTTGTGGATCGGGAGAGAAGATCATGAAAAGAATGATGATGAACGCCACAAAGGCGCGAGGATCGGTAGCCATGTCCGGCTAGTGTCGAGGACCACAGCTATCATGTCGCGTCAAGAGTATAATAGAAGACAAAAGCACGAGGTACAGCCCAATGGCAGGCCCGGAACGCGCTTATCGCGGCTCTTTGATGTCTCATTCAGGCTTCCGCTAAAGTGGGTTGTATTTTCGCGTCGCTCTGCGCGTCACCCTCCTTCCCTGTCACACATATCATGCATGGCAATTTCCGTCCGCGATGATCTCTCCTTAGTTCAGCTTTTCCTTCTATTCGTCTGCGCCGCTCTGTCTGTTTGCTGGATGCTTGGGAGAACAAACTGGTCAAAGGGTCTTCTGCAATCAGTCGGGCTCGCCAGAGGCAATACACTTCCACCCATCATCAATCATCAGCCACTACCGCGCAGGACCATGTTCCAACAAGCCGTCGCCAAACACGATGCCAACAGCTCGAAGCAGAAGACCCTGTCCCAGCAGTTGTTCTCAAACTCACCTCCGCAGCCACAGAGTCGCAAATCTGGTCTACCGAACTTGGGCAACAGCATCTTGAGACCCAGTCCGTCCTCGGCTCTGAATGCACCATTTAAGAAGCAGGTACCTTCCGCTACGACGGGGGACGCGCTGAAGAGATCGTTAGATGGTCAAGGAGTGAAGCGCACACATAACGGGCTGCAGAAGAGCTTCAGTACACATGGTGCTTTCGAGGACACCAGGGGATCTCAGACTAAGCCGATAGTCATCGACGAGATGAAGCCGGTACGATCGTCGGTGCCTCAAGCAACGAACAACGAATTCTTCCAGGAGGACGATTTCGACAGTGACATTGACCTGGATGTGGAAGATCCGACCTCGAAGGATCTACTGAGATCTTCCGCCACCAAGAAGCAAGCTGCTAGAGCAAAGCCTTTCTACCCCACGTTGCCTCGATACCAAGCCGCTAATGCAGGTCGTTCTACAAGTCCCGGCGACTCTGGCTATGGGTCGCTTCCGCCAGCGGGCGCCTTGCCACTCAGTACACAGCCGATACCATGGTCTTCATCCCCTCCGGAGCATATCGAGGCGCCTCCCCAGAGATCACGGCCGTCCTATCAGGCAGCTGAGTCAAGGCGATCTGATTATCCATCTGCAAAGACTTCGCATCCTTCTATCACTGGCTTTGTAACACCAGCCAAGCCCGCCAAAAAGCGTACATTACCTTGGAACGTCGCGAAGGAGCAGCAGGAGCAGGCGGATCAAAATGGACCACCCCCTCCAACCTCTTATCAAGAGACGCCTCATACCAAATCACAGCAATTGTGGAATCCCACAGCGAGCGCTGTCAAGCAGCAGCAGAAGACGTTGAGAGAAGTCAACAAGAAGAAGTCGAAGTTTGTGGAAGCTGAAGAGAATGCGCTAAAGATCTTGGAGAAAGAGAGGGAGGACAAACAAAGGAAGAAGTACGTGGCAAGAGTGTTCCTCAGTGAAGAGCAACAGCATGTTCTTGATCTGGTGGTGGACCATAAGAAGAGTGTATTCTTCACAGGTTCCGCCGGTACTGGTAAATCCGTCTTGCTTCGAGAAATTATTGCTACACTCCGGAAGAAGCATATTCGTGAGCCCGACAGAGTGGCCGTCACTGCGTCCACAGGACTTGCCGCTTGCAACATTGGCGGTGTCACACTACACAGCTTTGCTGGGATAGGTCTCGGAAAGGAGGAAGTCCCGGAGCTGGTCAAGAAGATTCGCCGCAACCAAAAGGCAAAGCATCGTTGGATGCGTACCAAGATTTTAGTCGTAGATGAGGTTTCTATGTTGGATGGTGATCTCTTCGACAAGCTGGAAGCCATAGCTCGGCAGATCAGGAACAACGGTCGTCCCTTTGGCGGCATTCAGCTGGTCATAACTGGTGACTTCTTCCAGCTCCCTCCTGTACCGGACAACAATAAGATCGCGAAGTTTGCCTTCGACGCTGGAGCTTGGGCTACTTGTATAGAACACACTATTGGTCTGCATCAGGTCTTCCGTCAGAAGGACCCAGTCTTTGCTGGAATGCTGAACGAGATGCGTGAAGGACGACTGTCTCAAAGCTCCATTCAAGCATTTCAGAAGCTGAGTCGTCCGCTAGACAACGATCTAATTACTACCATGGCCACCGAGCTCTTCCCCACTCGCAATGAAGTCGAAAATGCCAATGCTTCTCGTATGAATCAGCTGGTCGGCGAGGTCAAGACCTTCGACGCTCGCGATGGCGGTGTCATAGTGGACAAGGCACAACGCGATCGACTTCTTCAGAATTGCATGGCACCGGAAGTGATCCACCTCAAGAAGGGCGCTCAAGTCATGTTGATCAAGAACATGGACGAGTCTCTGGTCAATGGATCCATTGGCACTGTGATTGGATTCATGTCCGAGCAGACCTTTGATCGCTACTCGCACAACGAGGAAGAATACCTCAGCACGCAAGGCAATACCCTCAAGGACGACGATCCCGTCAAAATGCGCACCAATCAAGCCCGTCAGCGAATAGAAGACAACTTGCGTGGCTTCGACACGGCGCAAAAGTACCCTGTTGTCCGCTTCACCCTCAACGACAACACCAGCCGGGATCTGCTTTGTCAGCGGGAGACATGGAAGATTGAACTACCAAACGGAGAGATTCAGGCATCGAGGTCGCAGATCCCCTTGATTCTGGCATGGGCTCTGAGTATCCACAAGGCGCAAGGACAGACTCTGGAGCGAGTCAAGGTGGATCTGGGCAAGGTTTTCGAGAAGGGGCAAGCGTACGTGGCGCTGTCCCGTGCCACCAGCATGGCTGGACTACAAGTGCTCCGCTTCGACGCCAAGAAGGTCATGGCACACGAAAAGGTTCGCACCTTCTATGCCAATCTCAGCAGGGTCGAGGAGGTAGAGGGCGGAGGCAAGAAGAAGAGAAAGACAGCCGCTGCCAACTCGGCGAGCGAGTACGAGAACCGCTTCATGAACGGGAGCTTGTAGACGTCTGTATAGACGATTGCTTATTCCATGTAGCATAGCCACGGCGTCTAGACAGTGTCATATACCCATCAAGACTCTTCCTTGATCATCTTCTTCAACCTCTGACTCCAATTCTTATTATACATACCAAACTCCTTCTCCGCCTCATCCCCCTTCCTCAATCCCAAGCCCCCCACTCCCGCCTCGGCAGGCGTCAACTTCTTCAACCCATGCGGCTCCTGCGTCAGTCTGGGAAACACAGTTAAGCAATTATTCCTCCCAATCTTCACCTTATCCCTCGCATTCATATCAACATGCTCATCAAACCACGCACACCCATTCGGGATACTCTCAAACGGATAATCCACACTAAACATGACCGCGTCGGCCCCGCACTGCTTGACCGCACTGGTCCATCTGTTGATCAAGGTGAGGATCTCTGAGGGAGAGCTTTGGGAAGAAATTCTTCCCCGCAGCAGACCGCAGTACAGTGACCAACTCGGAATGGTGCCGGACAAACCCCGAGAGATGCTTGTTGAGGCATCTCAAATGCCACGTGCTCTTCATCCTTCATCCTTCTGCACCAGAGCCAGCCGCATGCAGCTGCGGGCAGACAAAGCTACGTCGGCATATTGGACGTCTTTGTCCCTTGTCTCGACGCACTCCGCATCTGGCATCCTGAATGACTTCTCTCAACGTCAATGAAGCTCCTCTTTCGATAGCGAGTGTAAAGACACGGCAACAGTCTGCGAGAAATTCATGAAACCTGAAAGAGCTGTCAGAAGAGAGGAGCAAGCTTTGGTTTCAAGCCTCATACCAGGAAAGGCAGTATTGCGCCTGAACATTCGTGGAAGCTCGTGTCGAGCAATAGATTCGGCGAGCGCGAGCCGGCAGTAAAGGGACGAGCCTATGGAACGGACAGATGTACGCATTAGGTCGTCAGACCGTTGACCACGCCGCATCGACTCAGAGCGACAAGACAATTGCCGAGCACTAACCTACCAGCAAGACCGCAGGTTTGCTTGGATATGAGAACAACATTGCCTTATCTCGGCAGGCTGATAATGAAGCTTGAAGAAGTTCATCTCATTCTGTTACCAGTATGATACTAACGGAATGCATAGGATGCAAGATGAGAAATCCAACTGGCCCTTCTGGTTCCGGCGGCCCGTTCCAACGTATTCCTAAATCTCTACATCTGCCATCCAGACTTTGCACCCTGTACCAACGGCCCCACGAGACTGTGAAACTGACATCAGAGGCCGCGCCGCTCTCGACCCTTCCGTCTCCTCTGCCGTCAGAGGCTCCAGAGCGGCTACACTAGTCGTTGAAGTGCCGAAGACACAAAGGACGCTTTCCGAGTGGGTGACTGCAGTTGTGCTGAAGCAACTACTCCATATCCAATCGCTATCGAGCGTATCAGCCTCCATCCTTGTAATCAATGGACATATTCTGAAAAGAGGTCAATCTGATTCAATCCGACATTATATGGCTTCTGGTGTGCCGATTCCGGTTCAATCTCTCCTTGGGATTCATCAAACAGTCTGTTCTGCTTCCTTCAACATTCCATGACCATGCTCAGTGGAACAAAGAAAACTCGTGGTCAACCCGCATGCAGCCCTGCGTGCGAGCCGCACCGTTGGCTGAGGACAAGAGACACTGTCCCAAATATCGGGTCCGCCTTTTCTAGAATTCACAATATTGTCAAGTCGAGCCCGACGACCAGGATGATCAGTGACAAGCATAACCAACCCGGTGGGCTACTCTTTGTTCGTCTCATACACTATCCCACATTCGTCTTGATCATCCCCGTTATACAGCTTAGCCAGGTACGTCGACGCAGCTGCGTGTCAAAGACAGCCGTTAGGCCCACACTAGCACCTATTGCCAGTTACAACGGTTCCCATCCGCTTCTATCGATTGCTTCATGGCTTTGTCTCGGTATACTATCATTCTCGCTCAACATGTCAGACACGATACTTTCGTATAAGGTGCTCTCCTGTCCCGGAAGCCGATCAGCCAACGCCCAAGTCTCCTCGACCTCGAAGTTGCATACCATACACGACAAGCAACAATGCACTTCAACAATGTGGTTTCGGCTGCCATCAGCCTTGCTGCCCTTGCAGCTCCGGTTGATGCCTTCTGGCGTATGTCCTGCCCTGGTCGTGTCATGACCTCTCGTATGGACCCCATCGTCAACCCGGGTGCCATCTCTGGACACGTGCATACCATCTCTGGTGGCAATGCATTCAACTACACCATGAACTATGCCGATACTCAAAAGTCGACATGTTCATCCTGCCCTATCAAGCAGGATTTGTCCAACTACTGGGTTCCCAGTCTTTACTACCGCACCAAGGATGGCAAGTTTATCGACGTGCCTCAAGCTGGTGACGGAACTGGTGTTTACGGCGGTATCATCGTCTACTACCTCCAGCGCGGTGGTCCCAACAACGATGCTCTCAAGGCATTCCCCAAGGATTTCCGCATGCTTGCCGGTAACCCGTACAAGCGCAATTACACCGACGACTTTGCTGGCCAGGCTATCTCTTTCGTCTGCTTGAACTACAGCGGCAAATCTGGATACTTCAACAAGTTCCCCGATACGCCATGCCCTGATGGTCTTCGTGCCCAGATCTTCTTCCCGTCTTGCTGGGATGGTGTCAACCTCGATTCTCCCGACCACATGTCGCACATGGCTTACCCGACAAAATACAGCTATGACAATGGTCCTTGCCCTGCAACTCACCCAGTCCACTTGATCTCCATCTTCTACGAGATCATCTTCTCTACCGCCGGATTTGAGTGGTGGACTCCCGATGGAGCTGAGCAGCCATTCGTCTTCTCGACTGGTGACCCGACCGGCTATGGGTTCCATGGTGATTTCCTGAACGGATGGGACGTTGATGCCCTGCAAAAGGCTACTGACACCTGCACCGCCGAAAGCGGTCGTCCTGAAGACTGCCAAGTCTTCGATTTCTTCGATGATGATACCACTCAAGGATGTATCGTTCCTCCTTCTATCGCCCAACCAGTCACCGGTACTCTCGACAAGATGCCAGGTTGCAATCCCGTCCAGAACACAAACGCTAAGAAGCAGACCTGCACTGATGACACCGCCACCATTGGAACCCAAGCCACATACTACAGCAACTTCACCGGTTGGGATTATGTCGGCTGTGCCATCGACAGGTCCGGCAACCGTACTTTCGATGACGACCGCTGGTGGGACCAGGATGTTACCATCGACGGCTGCATGAACTACTGCGGTGCCAAGGGCTACAAGTACATCGGTGTGGAATACGCCAACCAGTGCTTCTGCTCAAACACTCTTGCAGCCGACCGCGCTCCCAACCCGAATGTCTTCGGTAACTGCTTCACTCCCTGTGCCGGTAATTCCAGCCAGATCTGCGGTGGCGCCTCTCGCCTCTCCGTCTACAAGCTCTCTGGATCATACAAGCCCATTGGCTCTGTCACGACCAAGATTGCTTGCCCTGCATCCAATGGCACCGAGTATGTCTCCACCAACGGTACCTTCCAGATTGAGTGCTCTTTCGATCGCGGTGGAGGTGACATTGGCATGAAATACACCCAGCAGTCTGGCAACATCACCCAGTGTATCGATCTCTGCGCCGACACTCCCAACTGTTCGTTCGTATCACTCGCTGGCAGCGCGTGTTACATGAAGGGTGGTGCTCTCCGATCTGGTAACGTCAATTCTGGTGTCCAGGGTGCCCGCTTGGTGTCTGCCGTCTCGAAGGCAAAGGCAGTAGTGGTCTCCTCATCGTCCACCACTACTTCAGCTGTTGGCACCTCGGCTGCCGGCTCTTCCGCAGCTGTCAGCTCCAGCGTCACGACCTCACTCAAGACAACCACCACTACCACCACCAAGACTACTACAGCGGCCTCCACTGCTCAAGCCGGTGCCACCTTCACGGTCGCTCCATCGTGCCCTTACTCCAACGCCACCTACTACCAGTCACCATCTACTGGCTCGCTCTTCCTCATCGAGTGCGGCATCGATCACTCCGGTGGTGACATGGCTTCCAAGGGCGTTAGCAGCTTCCAAGAGTGTATCGAGGCATGTGCCGCCCTCCCTGGCTGTGTGGACATTTCGCTCTCTGGCGGCGCTTGCTACATGAAGAGGACACTCGGCCAGGCCAATGCCAACTCTGGCATCAAGGGTGCCAAGTTGATCAGCACCGGTACTGTCAGCTCGTCCACCACGACTACCACCACAAAGGCAGCTACCACCTCCGCCGCCACCTCTTCCGCTGCAGCTTCATCTGCTCCTGCCTCATCCGCTACCACATCAGTTTCTGCGTCCTCAGCAGCTGCCTCCAGCTCGAAGCCCACCACTACCACCACCACTGCCAACGCTGCCCCCACCTCCTCTCCAGCGGTTGACTCCACCCAACCCGTCACGAACAAGCAAGTCGTCACCTCCGCTTCCACCCAAACCACCACGACCCTCAAGACTTCCACCCGCAGCACCCCCTCCCCCTCCTCCACCGTCACCGCCGCCATCTGCCCAGACAACAACTCCACAATCTTCGTCGACCCCACCTCAGGCTACCAATACCTCATCGAATGCGGCATCGACCACGAAGGCGGCGACGTCTCCATGACCTACGTGCAAACCCTCGAAGCCTGCATCGCCGCCTGCGCCACCACTTCAGGCTGCGTCGACGTCTCCCTTTCCGGCCAGGCTTGCTACATTAAGAAAACCCTCGGTCGCGCCATCCAGAATGCTGGTCTCAAGGGCGCGAAGTTGATCAATTCTACGTCAACCAGTGCGCCGCAGGGTACGCCGACGCCGAAGGCTGGTGCGGATGCGGGAGTCACTGCTGGGCCGCCGGTGGCGAGGACGGCGACTGCTTAAGTGTAGTGCTTGGTCAAGCGGATGGGGGATTGGGGATATAGAATGTGCATAGGGGGAGATGGTGTTGCTTTCTCTTCTGTATATATGATGCTGGGTCGGCTCCTATTGGGCGGCCTGGGCTTTATGAATCATGATCCCTGAGGGGTCTGTTCGAAACATACTATCTTCTTGGTCTGTGTCGGTGCCTGGTTGGTGATCATGTGACTGCTCCCGTTTGCGACTTTACGTGCCGCTCAGTCCTAGGCTGTTGCTTCAAGAAAGTCAACACGTCTCTCCCTTCTTCCTTGCCATCTGCTCGTAATGTGTGTTACAGTTCCTCCCCAATCTTATCAGCCGTGAAACCAACCAGCCCGTGCATCCAAAATCCTTCCGTTGTCCTGAATAGCCATGCTCCCACGGGCGGTCGTTTGTGACACTGGAGGAAGGAAGAATGACAATCAAGTAGGGAAAGCCATGTACGTGATGTCCAGCTTGGAGATCGTACAAATTGTTCCTGATATGAGAGCTAAGATGATGAGAGGCACGTGGAGAAGATGCGAGAATCGCTATGCATGGTGGTTGTAATACCGCAGGCAGTGGTAATGAAGCTGTCATGAGAGCGAAGCAGTAAGAGAACATGCTATGAAACGTTGCGTGCAGACTGGCAGCATTTTGGGGTACAGTAAAGCTAATTGTACTAACCTGGATGACGAGCTTGTTTGTCTGTAGTCAGTATCGCGTCTGTTCCAATGTGATAGCGGTTTTGCGATTCATGCAGAGTATTTGGACCCTCAGTCAACTCAGTCCACTCAGTCTACGCAGTAGCAGTCACATTTGTCATGTCAAATGTTGCTCATGGAAGATGTTGTGGCTCTGGCCAGATCGTCGATCATCTCCTTTTCCGACATTAGAGTTCGCGAGACTGCGGTCAGGCATGGAGAGCTTTGATTCGTTGAGCCCAGCTCCGGAGCCCATTCCGGAGCCTTGCTCATACAAACATCATCGCAAGTAGATCGTATCTGGGGTCGCCAAGAATGTCATCGAGATGCATTTCTGGCAGAATGGAGTTGCACATAGAAGGTCTTGCATCTCCATCTTCGATCCCATCGGGCGAGTTCGCACGATATCCATGCTCACTGAGTGTGACTTGAGGTCTCGACGCGTCTGGCGTATGACGAACCTCGAGGTTCCGCTGACCATCATGCGATTCTGACAGTCCCATGCGCCTCTGCACTTGATGTCATCCAGTCAAGCTCAAGGACGCGCTATCTGGATTATCTGGACAACGGCGATCATGCGCTGGCGCCCCGCAGGTAATGGCGTAGAAAAAATGACCAAAGTGTGCGGTGAACAGTGGTTTAGCTCGAACCGGGCTAGGGACAGGAACCGCAGATCCACTTCTTGCTGTTCGCTGTTCGGAGCGGGCGCCGACCTTTTTAAAAACGTTGCCTGTGCTTGCTCGTGCGCGGTTGTGCCGACCATGTACCGTCGCGCCAGGATTACGACATGTCAGCTACTATAACACGCCCTTACCGCCCAGCCGGTTCCATCTGGCGGTCTCTCGGCGCCTTCATGGACCTGTAACAGACGACGCCGTTGGGCTCCCTCCTCCATGCAGCGTATGCGTCGCGACCTGCCATCAGAGTCCTCAAGTTCTGATGCCAATTCACCACTTCAAGTCATACAAAGCTCGTCGTCGGGGTCCAGATCTGGCCTGTCATCGAGGGGATACGAACTTGAAAGTGCTGGATCAGAAACGAAGAAGCGGTCCCACATCCGCGTCGCCTGCAACTCATGTCGATCGAAGAAGCTTAAATGTAATGGAGACAGACCTGCTTGTACCGCTTGCCAGGATAGGAACATGGACTGCGTCTATGAGAGCGACCCTTCGTCAACCCGGTTGGACAACCTGAAGCGCAAGACAGCAGTGCTGGAGGAGGAAAATCAAGACTTGCGTACCCTGGTCGAGCTGCTTCGAAGTCGACCTCAAAGCGAAGTGGATAACGTGATCAATCGTTTGCGACTTGGCGATGAGGTGCGAAGTGCTATGGAGCATGCTCGGCCTGGACACGTCCTCTCTCGTGTCATATCCGATGGCATCGACGCGCAGAGCAGAGCAGCCCTGACGGCTCGACTTCAAATTTCGGAACCACAGAACGTACAGGCTGAAGCCCAAGCAGCTGTGGTCCCACATCTGGCGCGCCAGTCCACCGGATCGTCCCAGCGAGATAAGAGAATGGATATTTCGTCAGTCTTGAAAGGCGGAGAGGAAGATACACCCAGCCAGCCACACTCTCGCGCGCATCCACCAAACCAATAGCGTTCAAAGGCCAAACGTTGCTCACGCGGATAAGTCCAAAGTGGCCAGGAGATTAGCGCATGAGAGCGCTGCCGAGGCGGGAACTTTTTCCTGAGCGACGAGGACTATGACTATTGCTCGGTACTGCATAGATGCATGCCTCATCCGCGAGCGAGGTCAAACCGATCTACAGCGTGCACAAGGAGGCAACGTTGTGCTACAATACCGGCAGCAGACTGCTCGTGTGAAGCTAGCACGATATAGTACCCTCGGCGCTTCTCCGCGGAGCCTTGAACAGGCGGTTGTTGGCATTCGGTCTTGTAGAACGGACTCCTCTCCTCTTAGTTTAGAGAGAAGCTCCTTTGTTCAAGGGTAGCAGCGAACCAGTCGCTTTGAAACGACAGAAGTATTTCCTGAGAAACGACCTCCAGCATTCAATCTAGCCGGCCTGGCGGTCGGTCCCGGTGGGCACCAGCCTCGTTTATCTGCGGTATAGATGCTCCAGGTCAATCCGAGAGGGCATCACGTGGTGTTTTCGCCGCCTATGCAAAAATCAATGTGATTGGTCGGATGCATAGCCGTAATCACTACGTCATGTAGCTTCGCCCGCTGGAGCCTCAGGCACCGACCCGCCATTTTCTTCATCTCCAGGCATCTTTGCCACAAATTCAGCACTACAGCAGCGCATCGAAGCTTTAAGAGCTCGTCGAAGGTTGCCAAAAATCCCGATCGTCAACACACCGGTCAAATTGGTCAAAATGACTCAAGAACAAGTCTACATCGTGCTCCGAACCGACTTCCTCGACCGCGAAGATGAAGGCCATCTGAACCTCATCTCTGTACACAACACACCCAATGCTGCCAAAAAGGCTATGGAAAAGCACATCGTGGACCATAATGGCTTCAACGACATCGTTGATCCCAACACGAACCGTCTCGACCTTGGTAACAGCTTGTTTGGGGCCCAGGTCATCGTTGGGGCTGAGGACTACCACTCGTACGAGGTCAAAGTCGTTGCTGAGATTGTGCACGAGATGGAAGGAGACGCTGATGATGACGCCGTCGACGTTGAAGAAGAAGACGTAGAGGAGAAGCCGAAGAAGAAAGCCAATGGCACCAAAAAGGCCGCGGCAACGAAGTCCAAGGCAAAGCCCAAGAAGGCACCGGCGAAACGCAAGACCACGTCCGATGAGGAGGAAGATGGACAAGATGAAGAGGCTATGCCAGCGCCTCCGTCAGGATCATCGTCTGCTCTCCAAGGCCTCAAATTCATCGTCACTGGAACTCTCGAAGGTCTCAAACGCACCGAAGCACAAGCCTTGATCGAGAACCACGGTGGTCAATATGTCCGTGCCCTTCCCAAGACTGAAGGTGGAGCTCGACCGGACTATGTCGTGCTGGGTGTCAAGCCTGGAGACAAGAAGGTCGAGGAGATCAGAGCATCTGGCTATACCACCATCAACCAGGCTGACCTCTACGAATTGATCGAAACCAGAACGTCCGGGGCGAAGAAGGTGAAGAGATGAGCGGAGGGAGCCTGATGCTATCCCATTGTCTGCTCAATGTGAAGAGTGGTATCAATCTGACCTGTTTGCTTGGAGCGATGGCGTTGGTCGGATCGAGCTTTACCGGACGATAGTTGCGCATATCTTAGATTAATGCATCTATTACAATTCATGACACGACCCTTGACGATCAATTCCCACTGTTCTGGCAGCTTGCATGCTTTACTCACGCTAGCTGAGCTGGGTGCATACCGGCTGGGAGACCAGCGTGCACTCGTCGCCCGCTGTCTACGCACCTATCAATGACACGTCGAGGCCAATGTCTAGCACATAGCCTGTAATATCTTCATCGTTCTCAAGGTCGGGTGTATGACATGACTGCATCATTGAGGACGTTTCGTCCGAAGCTCGGCGACGCCAAATCTCACCCAGGATTGCAATCAAAGCCCTCACCCTTTCCGTATCTCTTTCACCCAAAGAATCGGGTTGAACATCATGTAGATCATCCGATGGAGTCTAGATCACCCATGTTGCTTCTTCGAGAGACCTACGCTGCCAACCGAGGTGTCGCCGCATTCGATACTTGTGGCTTGCCCGGCGGCGTCTAATCCACATCTACCATAGGCTGGACGGTCGCCGCTAGAGCTGCACGGAGAATTGATACAAGCAGTGGGTAGCGGTAGCATTTGAACCAAGCCCACCACTTATCGGAAACATGCTGGAGGTATCCTGAAGGGCCGAGCCATTTTCCAAAAGTGACTATCCTCCGCGACGGGCCAGACCAGACCTGCAACGCCAGGCCTGAGGGCTTGAACGATACTATATCCACATTGAATCAGTGTGACATCGGCCGATCTTGTGCAGCACACCGCATACGTGTAATCAAGCGACCATCCACCAGAGCAAATGGGTCATCCGCGAACGCCCAACACGCAGGCATGGAGACACAGGTATATGGGACAGCAAGCTAATAGCAATATGTGGCATTGACAGAGACAGATCCGGACATGGCATGGGATTTCAAGCAAGATGGGCTATACCTGACAAGGCTCTTACCCACACGTTCGTAACTTCGCGCTCGGGGATCAACGATCAGCGATCTTGCTGAGATGAACGGAAGGCTTCGCGCGTGCAGTAACAGCGAAGCCCACCTGCCACTCACAACATAGCCTGCCGAAGCTTGGCTCACCATTCAGACAGAAGTGCCTGAGCCCGGTTGGCGGTGCCTGCCAGAAGCTCGAGCTAATTGGGACAGGCGGACCCTACAGACCCATACTTTCACGCCGGAATGATCAGATGATGTCCGAATCACGGCTTACCATCAACCAACGAGCATGTGGCGTTCTCCAGTCCGCCGGTTCGGGACTGACTGATTGACAGTATCGTCCATGGCTTGACTGGTCTTCAACACTAAGTCCTCCATCGACCGAGACCCTCGTTACCATGCTGCAGCTTTGTAGCAAACAATCTTGATATGACGTCTCAATTCCTCGCCTGCAGTCGTCTGCGCAGCCACTTCTGTATCGGCTGTGTTAGTCAAACTTTTTGCACTGACTAAGTCCTTAGGCAGGAACTTGTGCCTTCGTCGGGCTGGCCCGGCAAACATATTCGGTCATGCAAGCATATGCGGTCATGACCCAGCACAAATGACATTGAAATAAGAGGCTCACCCATGCTCGATCTGACAGTAAATAAGTATCCACACATAATGCAAAATTCAAACAAGACGCTCGATAGCATGTCATACTTAATGACGTTCACCTTCATCTCGTTCTTGGTCCTCGCGACCATCTTCATTCTCAATCCACCTCGTCATCCTGCTGGACTCGTTGCACTCCGAGATCAGATCGATCAATTGTCCTGGATTGTTAATCTACTCGACAAACACATTACCGCTCTATCAGCAGATGATCGACCGGCTTTCGAACAAGATGTCAACCTTGCCAAATGCAAACTTGCGGAGCTTGGACCTTCCATCGAGCAATTGGAATTGCATCGACCGGCGATAGCGACCTTCGTTTGGCCCTTTCGGAGTCCTCATTTGTATCGTCAGACACGCAAGGCTCTCAGGATTGTGAACCGGCGCCGAAATTCCCTTACGGACCTCGGCGCCGATGCTGTGCGCCAGCTTGTCGACATCAGCGACACTCTGAAAGAGCTCAGAACAATACCAACACAGACGGGTGAGGTCATAGATAGGATCATCGCCGTACAACGGAAGATTGAGGACTTGACTGAATGGGTCAATGTAGAACGTTACAGAAGCTCGCCATCGCGGGTAGCAAGTTCCACAGGAGGCACCTTCGGGACAAGGAGGAGCACTTTCGATCATGAGGGATATGGTTTTGATGATGAGTAACGAACGCCACACAGTGCTTCATGAGACTCATGAGGTAGAGTGAACGAGCGAGTCGAGCGCTCAGGCTAAGTAAGCTAGACGTTGTGAATATTCACTACATGAGGTCTTTCTAGAGATGCAAGGTTTCATGTGACTCCTCGTTACTGGACGAGTTCCAAGCACGTAAATTGTTCATTAGACTTCGCAGATCATATATCACCCTGCCGTTGTATTAATCCGACATGTCACTGTCCACGAAGCATGCGATCCTCCCTTGCACAGAATCGTTCGGTTTCAAGTGCCGTGATCTCACTACAACACTAGTCTTGTACACAAGCAGTACGTGTCTCGACGTGTTCTTGATCAGCATGTCAATCTGCTCTTCACCGCTGTTTGGTCCCGTGGACGGGTCGCATCGCTTGCCCGCCTCACACGAAAAAATCCACAATCCCGTGCAACCGTCTCGAACTCTACACCTTCTTTTCAACCTCATCTCATGACTAGATGGACATATCTCGATGACGACCGTACGGGAAGATGTGATGATGGTGCAGGATTGACAGCAGCACGTCTCGGAGATTACACAAGATCTCGCCAATAATCGAGAGACGCGGCTGCCACACTCAAGGCGACAAGCATGGTCAACACAGAGAGCGGTCCAACAATGGTCTATGACAAATGGTCGACATGACGGGCACCAGTCTTCCTGAATTCCCTCGATCGGCGAATCGTCAGTAAGACTGCATTATTTGGCGACGGGTTCCTGATCAAGCAATGCACAGAAGCAGCCATACCAAATGCAGACACGCGCCCGAGGGGCAAAACTTCTCATGCCACGATTCTAATGGCTGGAAGCACGGTCTCACTTGCATGTCCTGTCCTGCGAATTCAATCAAACACCCTCAGCGACTCGAGAATCAGCTTCTTTTCGGAGGTCCATCCGGGACCCGGCGATGGCAGTCGTAGTGCTTGCAACCTTTGGCTTCGATCTCAGCTTTGGGCTGTTTCCGAGGCTTCTCCAGCACATCTCGTCCGATCAATCATACGATTGGCATGTAATGATTTGTGTTCCTGGACACCCGGTTCTTGCATCTTAGATAGAGCTCATTGGAGCAGCGCTGGAACAGTCTCGTCGAGTCCCGCTAATCCAATCGTGCTGTGACGAGCATCGACGTGCCCGGTTCACTGACCCAGCTTCCCCGTTGGACGTCTCTGGCAGATATACTCGAATCCACGTCTGTTCAGTGCGACCCTGACCCGCCTGCCTGGAGTGCGCCGACGAAGCTAGATCCCCGCCACCCGCGCCGCAGGGATTGCCGGCGAACACTTCCCCAGCGCTTGGGCGTGGCTCAAATTGTGTAGGAAGCAGTGTTCTTACCTCTTCAATCACCAGCGCATCCGGTTGTCATTGGACTGTGCCACAAAGGAATCTCTGGTATCCCGAACCACGCGATGCTCGGACACAGGAATCAGGACGGACCAAATACCTGCACGCATTGATCAATTTCATCTTCAATCATCTCCGAACCTTACCCAACAACGATCATTAGGGACCCGCCGCAGATGCCTGGCAAAATATTCTCGGAGAAGTCGAACAGGATTTCGAACTTCTAAGACGGGAAGTCCATAAGCTCCGAGAACTCCCAAACATGATCATCGTACTGATCTGGCCATTCCGCGGCGCGATTTACAAGCGATAATGCAAAGGCATCTCTGAATTTTAAATGCTTCTCATCCAAGTGCAAGCCGACTCTGCGATCCGGTTGAGTATAGGACGCATCGCCATCAACACTGCTGCTTCCAGCAGTACGGAGCACCATCTCGTGAAGACTACCAACATAGGACTCACTCACCTCGAGTCTTCTATCTCAGAGACAGCCGTTCACTCAAGGACCAGCACAATACCAGACAATGGATCGGTTCGTGCTGAGGATCTCCCCGAGCTATATGTAATGGACACAACCACTTCACTCACTCACTCACCTACAATTGCAAAATCCGTGCGTCCGAATAACGGCCTCCGTGATTTGGTGCCCCATATTCCTCTCGTGAGTGACGTTTGCATATACATCAGTCAGAGACTAATGCGTATTGCAGGAGCTATCATGTGTTGGAGCTGCCTTTGAGTCTTCTTGAAGTTCCACTATTTCGACACATGCTTGGTGAGCGGCTCATCAGTTTGTGCGGTGCCCCCTGCCGAGCGTGGGGTGCAGCGGAGACGGCGATGATGCCAAGCACGGATAGCGGAGAATGTTTCCATCCGCACAACAACTCCAGCAGGCGGATCCTTCGAAACCATCTGAGTGGTCGTATTCGACTGATTCCATGCAGGTAGACGAGGTCTGCCGAAGATCCCGACCATGTACAACTACCAAGAGCTGGGCGTACATGCACCCCGCTAAGGCACCCATGAACAGACAAGATCGACGACTCGGAAAGCATGTATCGAGTCTCTCCTGCAACCTGCAGAGTCGCGTTATATGCATTCGCGGTGCCCATAAGAAGCTGGTGATCCAGCTGTTTCTGTGTACCGGACCATTGAGCACCCCTCGGTCCCCACGCTCATCTACTACTGTTAAGTCCTACCAAACATCATATAGGTTCATATATCAACACGACAAGAGATTTACCAACGCCATGAAGCTCAAGATACTGTCATTGTTCTTCCTTTCCATCTTTGCGTTCGGGGCTCTGGCGTGTCAACGACCAGGAGACAGCTGTGGCTGCGGCTCCACGACCGTATGCGAGTGTAACTCGGGCAGGGCTGTGAATTTCCCTCGACCTTGCGAAGGTTGTCACCAACGACAATCAGCTCGGCTGTAGAGGCGCCAGGATCTGTACCCGCTACGTTGTCCAGGACTGTCCAGTGCCGCCGGGTGGTGGCCTTCAGTGTGTCAATGGAAGGTGTACGGCGTTTGGAAGAAGCTTTATGGCCTAGTCAGGCACATGCGGTGCGCGAGTCAAAATGCGAGATCCCCGGGATGCCGTGTTTCGGATCCGGGATGCTTGTGTCATGCTGTTGTATCAGATTGACAAGGGCCGGCTGGACGGATGGCGGGGAGATTGACCGGGATCATTGAAGACCTTTATAGTTGGCGAACCACGACTTGTCTCCCATCTGTCTTTTTCCACTTCTGTTGCAACGTTCGTCGTGCAGACCAGCTCTCGTCGCCGAATATATAAGCTTCGACCGGACGCCGATCACGTGAATCAGTACCAAACTCTTCGACTTCCACCCCTTGCGCCGGCAAAGCTTGTTCGGAACGAAACGAGCAACGGCCCTCCGACTTCATGTCACCGACATGAAATGATAACGACTACGGCTCCTCCTCGATGACGCTTCTTCACCACAGAAGCCTCAGCCACAGGAACCTACTGGATTCGGGCGCCCAGACCGGAGCCGCGGATTGTGCTTCCCCGGAGCCGGGAGTGTTCAGGGCTGCCTTGCCAGGCACGCGGCCCTTGAACGCGGTCAGCTGGCACTCGTTGCCAGTGGTGCTATGGGCAAGCAGAATTTCATGGTAAGGCGGCTCTATAGCAGGAACTGGTCACGTTGCGCACTGCAATTACGATCATTGCGAGGCGGCATCTTTCCGTGCATCCGACGGCACTCTATATCAGTAACGACAGGTTGAGCCATCAAGAACCACTATCAAATGTCTAGGTGAGTACAGACTCTTCTTGGAGATCAACGGAGGCTAGGTAGACGTGGTGGAGCATTCGCGACAACGAGAAGCACCCTGGCAAATGATCGACACACCAACAGCCTCGCTCCAGTTCCCCCGCCTTTGATCTCACTTTGCGAAAGTTACTGTCCCGGGATGCACACCGTGAAACGTTGAGAGAGATCCACTCTCCTGGAGCCCAACAATGATTGTGCAGCATGATTGCATCGCTACGAACGACGCTTGGTCAAAGCGGACTAGGCACCGATATGTAGCTGGTCCAGGACCTGGAGTGCACGTTGGGACACAACGGTACATCGGTACCACATGGAAGATCCAAAGAGTAGTTGCGGGTCAGGAACGGTTCGAAAATGCGTGTCGAGGTGTTCGACGTGTGGCTGAGCGATCTGACCTCTCCAGCAGCGTCATGTCAAATTTCCCGAATGCCAGATGGAGTGACAACCCCTCCTTGTTCACCTGTCCTGGTTTCTCATGTTCATTCTTTATCTTCTCGACCAAACCTATCATTTCTTTCTAACATCTCCTGGTCTTTCCCCAAGTATAGAATTTGTTCTACCCAAGCCACTCGTTGGAGGCATACCTGTTACCTTCCATCCGCTGGACCCGAGCTCGTACGACATCCTACCCAGCTTCAATCTAGCCGATCTCGACTTCTCGACCTCCGGTACTGCACACGTAACGATCACTGCCTATCAAGACGAGCAGGCCATCATTGTCTCCAGCCATTCTCGCTGTGAGGTACCTCGATTGCAAGCATTCGTACTAGAGCTTGTCACATCATCGTACAGCACAACGTCATTGCTTCCTGCGACGACTAACCGCGGTAGCTACCTGCGTGCAAGTCCGTAACGGAAGCTCACACCGCGATCTCCATCTACTCCAGTACATCTACACTCTCTACAGCACCACAATGGCTCCTGTCCTTTCGAAGATCCTAGACACGAACTCTCCAAACCCTCCTTCAGGTTTCGACTACAATCGTGCCGGTTTCTACCTAGGGATTGGCACCTTCCTAGCTCTTTTGGTGCCTGGCTATCTCATCAACGCTCAAGGATGTGATACATCAATCTGCACCCGCGAAGAATTCGTCATCATCCTCAAAGCGACCCTCACTGATCTGAGGAACGGCATGGCACCCCTCAGCCAGGTCGAAAGAGCTGTCAATTGCGGCTGGACAATTGAGCGATTCGAGTCGGAGGTGGAAAGCATTGATGGTACACTTCGATGGATCAAGGCTCTACCGAAATCACTCAGGGTCGTCATGTGGCCCGCGTGGGATTCTTCTTTGGAGCGACGAACCAAGGACGTCTACAAGTCCATGAAGCTTCAGCTCGGGTCTATGAGAACGATCAAGACTATCATGGCCATTGAGAATGCTGTGGATGCCATTGAGATACGCCTCCGCAACTTACACAACATTTCCGACACACTCGAAACTCTCAATTGGAATGACCAGAGCCTGCGTATGCATTTGGTCGACCTCAAGGTCATGCTGGACAACTTGAAGCATCAAGCATCGCTACCTGTCGAGTCCGTCACCTCGCCCACCCCAACTATCGGGAGCCGATCGACTAGATCCGATACTCTCATCGCTTCAGAAGCACCCTTTGTACTCCCCACGCTCCAAGAAATCGAGGAAGACACACCTGTTCCCGGCACACTGAATGTGGATGATGAAGCTTCGGGTCAAATCTATCGCGACGATGATGACGATACCTTGAACCAAGATGTTCCGTCAAGGTCTGGAACGCCTTTGTTGTCCATTCGTCATAGGAAACCTTCGACGATTGATGGAGCGGCCAACGTCGCTACAAGTGCGGCTCCACAAGGCTGCCCGGTCCAGCAGAAGTTGGATGCGGATACCTTGCAGGATCAGGTACGCTTCCGAGTCATGTCGCTTTCCAACTTCAGACTAACCTTGATGTAGCAACTTTTTGGAATCGGTGCTCAGATGTCAGACTTAGGACCCGCCTTCACTGCTGGCCCTTCCGATCTTCATCGTATCTAGCTGGCTCTATCGGGGACGACTTACCTTCGAAAATGTACGATGTATACGACTGTATATCAAGACTTAGACGTCCACCACGAAGACATCATACCGGAATACCCTCTCACGGCTTTGGCATATACAACTATCACGATACCTGGTCTACACAGACCACGTCCATTCCTTGCACCATAGACATTGCGATGAAATGCTTCGTCGTCACAGCTTCATGACCCTGGTCCCCATCAAGTTTTTCCTGGCTTACTTCAACGGCGTTTCAGCAGCAAGGTTAAAGGAAAAGCAAGGAGTTGAAGATGTACCATTGTTGCCATTGATCATGGAATTCATTCATCAGGGAGGTCCCGGAGTTTTATAGATTCGCATTTATCGCCCATAGAACAAAACGAATGCCAAAAATGACGTGGCTGTCAGATATCCCCGCTTCTGCCCGCCTTACCGGACCCAATCGGAACTAAGTCCAGGTGCACGGCTTTCCAGGATTTGCTTGGATCCTGATCGCTGTCGTTTGTGCGCGGACGGTGTTGACATGTCGGTAGTGCGAAGCCACCGAGATGGAGCTTTCCACCTGCCTTTTCCACATCTACTAATCAACGTCTGCCCACTATCACAAGAGAAACAATCCGTATGAGCGTCAGACCACTTCGTAAGCTTCTGTTGAGCCTCTCGTTGAGCATCGGCGTCCTCGCAAACCAGACCAAAAACGCAGAGAAACGAAGAGGTGTCAAGTTCGGGGTCCGTCCCGCGAACCCGCCAACCTCGGTGGGTCCACTCACGGCGCCAATCCGCGAGCCCTGAACCAATCAGATATCGTTCTCATGGTGTGGTCCCTTTCGCTCTCCGAAGACCAGCTCTCCGCTATCTCGGAGCTTTTGCCTGGCTTTACCGTAAGATGGAGGCTCCTTATAATGTCAGACATGTTCGGACTCCTGTTGACGAGGAATTCGCCGTCGATATGGACGTTCTGGACCTTGACACCTTGCTTCCTGCTTGATAACAGAGCGGTGAACGCTGGTGTTGCTTAGCAGATCTGATCCCACTGTTGGACTTCTTCAGAAAGCTCGCACAGTTGCCATGGCTATCTTTTGTACCTACTGTGGAAGAGGCTTCGCTCGAAATGAACACCTCCAGCGACATGTACTCACACGTAAGACGGAGCAGCAAGGTGGCAATGTCCACCGCTGACACATCGCAGACACAAACCTGCGACCCTTTGAGTGTCCGATATGTCACCTTACCTTCACGAGACGGTATGTAGCTTGATGCTGGATCTTAGTGCTGCGTGCTGATTCTCGCCAGCGACCTGATGAAAAAGCACTTTATTGCTCATGATGCCAACGAGAAACCACTCAATTCTGACAGTGCTGAGACCGCTCGAGCATTGGCCACCAAGGTCAGGACCTCGACCGCCTGTGCTAGCTGTGCGAGGACCAAGACCAAGTGTGACAATCAGCAACCATGCTCGAGGTGCTCCAGCAAAGGTCTCGAATGCATGCCGCGGACGCCACGCCCGCGTGGACCTCGGCCGAAGCATAAGCGGCTTGCTATGGAAGCAGCAGCAAGCACGGCCGCCGGAAACCCAAGCCCGAAGCGGCTGTTCGAGACCGACGACGATGTCCCCATGGTGGATAGGGCGACCAAGAAAGCCAAACTGAACCAAGATGGAATGTCGCAAGTTTCACGGCGTGGCAGATCCCCAGAGTCATCAATTATCAGTGAATCTCTGGAAGCATTAGACGCTTCCAACATGCTTCCGAAACTACTACCAATGCCTTCACCAGTACCAGGAGAGCAGCCCACTTCAATCGAAAGCACCGTCTTCGTCCAACAGTTGCTTACACCAGAGCATTTCCAGAGCGATGCTCAGAAGCCCACTGCAGCCGAACCACAGTGCATTCCGCTAAGTCACGACGAGCATCTGTGCGGCAACGAGCAAGCTGCAGGCGACAGTGCATCATGGCAGACACTTCTTGATTCATCATGGGATATCGACCGGATCCCAAGTCTTCTCGGCTGCTCATTCGATGCTACTCAATGGTCGTATCCGACGATCGAGGACTGCACAAGACCAGATTCATCGGAGGTTATCCAATCACTAGATTACATGTCGCCAAAGGAGACACATGTATCGCCGATGGACATCTTCCCAGCTCCCTCTTCCAAATTTGGCTCAGTCTTCAGCGGAAGTTCGAAGTGTGGCCCAATGCTGACACCAAAGTCCCTGGAAACGTCAAGCGCTACTGAGTACGAGTTTGTCTTTGACTCCATTGAGGGAGACTGGGTCCAAGAGTCCCAGAAACCCAAGCAGGTCATTCCTATTAGCATGAGAGATTGCTTGAAACGCATGGACTGCTCACAAAGGCCTGCATGCGGTGATGCTGTGGACTTCAACAACGAAAACCTGTCGACAAGTCCTGATTGTCGGTACAGCATCTCCGCGCGTGATCGAGATAGGATGATTGCAACTTCTCAACACTATTTCAAGAGAGCCATGAAATCCTACGATCTCTGGACAACCGCATCATTCATGACGCTGCCATGTTGCAGCAAGATTGAGCATTTCATATCGCTCTACGCCACAAGAATAGAGCCACAGTACCACTTTATCGGCGGTGAGATGATTGATACAGAAAGGTTGCTGTCCATGGGCTCCAATCATGGAATGATTGTCATGCTCTCGATCATTGCTGCGGGAGCTATACTCGACGCGGATGTTGAAGCACAATACTTCAGTGCAGGCATATCGGAAATGTGCAGGGTTGCATTCGCAGATCTCATCATGAAAGACGGAGACTACAAGATGTCTGATTTTGCCCTCAAAACCAGCCGTCTGCTGGGGTTTATCCAGGCTTGGGGCGTAATAGTCGACGCCGGAAGTCTTTACCCAGCGCTAGCAGGTCCCGCTGGGCCCGTTTGCTTAGTGGCCGAGCACGAAATGAGACTGTTCGGAGTCTGTCCGGCTCAGCATCTGGATATCGACCTCGAAGACGTAAAGCTGGACGATGCCGACGGCCTTCCGCCAGCCTCCCTGCAATCTTTGTTTCGACTTTTCCTCAACGACGAGCTTGATATGAGCACTCTTACAACTAGAAGACTACGTTTCTTGTTGTATCCCCTACAGACACTTGTGGACGATTACCGCCGTTCTTTGCAGACCGTAGGAAGCTCATCGCAGACTGCGAACGCTCGATCGGAACACCTGAATGCGTCGGCTCAACTACGGCAGGGAGAGCTACATTTTCTGTTGAAGCGGTGGCAGAAAATCTCTGATGGCATCTCCAGCTGCAAGGCTGACGACAATGAGTCGGCAACTCATAGCACGCTTTTGTTTCACATCATCAACCTCAGCCTATTCGCTTCGTGGAAGGATGCTGAAGTGCTAGCTGGAAAAATGAGCACGAGCAAAGTCGTAGACGCTGTGGCGCAGGCTAGACTGGTATTGTCTGAGCCCTCGGAAGCCATGTATCATGGCGGACGGATCATGGATATCATGAAGGAGATGCCGGCTGAGAGCCGACCGGTCTGGTGGGTCGCTGCCTTGTACCGAGCTGCTCTCATCACCTGGACCCACAGCCTCGCCCTGGCTGAGCACATTTCAGATGAAGACAGAGCGGCTGGTAAGTCAAGCAACACCCAGGGAACCATGTCAGCAGAAGCTGCAGAAGAGGTGGTAGACGATTGCATAGAGTTGCTAGGCCCTGACCAGGGCTGTACCTGGTTTGAGCTGGGGATCAAATCGAAGCTGGAAATGCTTCGTGCTCGATAGATCGGCGCTGTATCTCAGCTTAACCGACGTCGAATTCAACAACAGCCGCACCAGCTAAAGAGCGGCAGGTGGAAGGTCTCAACGACCATAAAGGGAAACGGTCGCGTGCTTCCATTACTCGAGAATACCAGCCTAGTGCTGCACCTCGCCAATCGACAAGCTTTCAATCACATCTACTTCATCTAATCGGCGCGCGGTGTGAAGCCATCCCATGCATCGACCACGTGCAGCCCTCTTAGAGTTGCCACGGACCAAACTATCTGCCCGGTACATGGAACATCATCTCCCTTTAGCGAATATGCATACAAACCAGTTTCCCAGAAGAGAATGGAGTGTATAACGATCAACGCGAATTAATGTGATGGTCGGGCATGCCGTTCGTCAAAACAATTATGAAGACTAATCTGCATGACGGAATGGGCGAAAGCTTGAATTGTTTCACGACACTGGACGTGGGGAGCGCGCGCAAGACCATGATTAATCAACGAAAGCCGTGCTGGGCCCTCGGCATGCGGACATGTAAAGGCGGCATCTCCGGAAAAAAGCGCCTTCTCCGGCTCTTATCGAGCTATTCTCCAGCTACTTTCCCAGCTGGATGGCTGTGTCTCCTGTATGCATGTCTGAGGATCTGGGAGACTATGCGGGTTATTTACATCATGGCCCGTGCTAGTTGGCGAGATCGTGGTAATGTTGGTGATGTGCAGACCCGCCGGGCTGGGATATGGCCTTCGAGAGGAGAGGATAAGTACGACGTGGTGGTCGCTCAGATCTGGTCCATCACCCCAGTACCTCATGCTCAACTATCATGGCGCTCCCAGGCGGCTCAAACGACATAGTCAATAGCACCTTGACGCTCATCGGGGACGCACGCCGCGCTTTGGCCGCGCTCCAGAGCAGCAACCTTACCGAGCTTCTCGCTCATCAGCGACCCCGTGCTGGGCCAAATGAGACTCAAGCGAATACCACTATCGAGACGACCAGGAACAGATCGCCCGTCATCCGAGCAACGGGTAGTCAACAAAGACTACGACGACCAAGCTTCCATGACAACATCCCACCTGCACGTCCTCGAGCTCACGCATGGACCTCGATGGACAACTTCTTTCCACGAACATCTTCGTTGCACAACGCGAGTGTCAACGAACTGTTGCGAAGAGTCCTCTCTCCGATCCGAGAAGAGCTAGACAGAGCTGCACAAGAAATTAGTCGCGGTCAAAGACCACGCGACCCTTCATTTCTCCAACGCGATGAGCACATCAACCGAGCTCAGGAGGTCTCTGCAAGCATTCAACATTTCCTGGCTTCTCTGACTACTCGGTCCGGTCGGCGCGCATCTGATACAGAGATCTATGCGAATACAGCACGTAGCACCACCAGCGGCCGACTCGGGACAATATCAGAAAGAGCACTGTCGAATGCGCCTTTCATACCCATGTCCACGACTTCAATAGTGGACTCGGACTCTCCGAGGAGAGCGATGGTAGATGTTCAGCCGAACGGGGTAGCGCCGGTCGTGCCTCACACGGAAGAGGGCATGAAAGAATGGCTGCAGCAGCTTCTCTTGGTAAGTATACCTTAAACACGGAGACCTCACATTGGTACTGACTGTGCAGGATCTGCATGGGGTCGGCGACGGAATTGTCTTGACTCCGCTGAATTGGGGGACCCCTTTGTTGTCATTTTGAAGGAGCTGGCTCCAACCACTGCAGAACGAGGACTTGTCGAAATCGAGAAATACTTCTCTACCCTCAAGGCTCTCTAGTGGAAAATCTTGATCAAAACTCTCTTCGGATGGTAACTTACGCGCCCGCCATATATCACGCGCAACTCAGCTCAACAGCGTCTCTTGCGCCTTGCGAAGTACGCCTTTGATCCTTCACGAGTGCTTGGAAACCGAGCAGAGCATGAATTAGTCCTTCTCCCAAGGACGGCTAAAAGTCAGATGGAAACAGTGTTCTTTGGTCATGTTTAGCTAGGTAATGCATATTTATCTTAAACTGGATCCTTCAAGGGGAGCTGCTGTAGACCTGGCTCTGACCGCCAGTCCAATCATCAGATACTAGGGTGCTGTCAATGAATCGATCTGAGATACCAGTAGCATATAGTGGCAAAAGGCTCGTGACAATTGTCAACAGAGCAAGTCTACGGGACTTCCTTGCTTGCCAATAGACTGCAAGCAGTGAAGAGATCGGAGCTCAGTGTACCCATACAAAGCCTGCAGAAGAATCACGTACAATGACATAGTCACGGGAGTTGTGGCTAGATCTAGTCCGATTGAGTGCTGTGCGGCACTCCGCCATTGGCCTGTCACAGCGTCCGATGCGCGAGGCTTGAAGGCTATGGTATCATGCCTTAATGATCACTTACATCGAGCCGGCACCTGCTGTAAATGCAGTGACATTGATGAAGGACGGAGTCACATTATAAACCAACCTTCATCCCCTCAGGAATATGTTTAGAAAGAGCAGCAGAATCGGCCGCCAACTTGTACCTCTCTTTCGCAGAGTATTTCGCTCACCCACACCTCGCCGTTCGTGCTGGGAAGCCGCTGCACGCCCGCTCCTCTTCTATCAGTTCTCCCGAAGCTATGCCATATTGGCGAGCATCAAGAAAAGGTTGAATCTGCTTGGATCCATCACTGAGGCTCTCAATGGCAACCTGAGTACAGCATTTCCCGTGACCACCGGCAGCGGGGCTTGCTTCCCAACCTCGGAGTCGTCGTATAATTTGCAATCCCTGATCCGCGTCTTGATCAGGGACACGCAGACGTCCTTAGCCAATTGCGTTGGATTACTAAATGACTTCAGCCACTCATCGATCTTTCAGAAGCCCTTCGCATGGAGCCGCATCGAAGCAGAAGCTTCTTCCTATCTTGCTTCCGCCAATCAAAACACCACTACCAGCCTGACGGACCCGAGCGTGCGCGATGATTGGACCTCAGCAGCCTGCCGGTATCCCTCGCCTGGGTCCAACATTTTAGCGGTCGTGAGGACGACGACTGCATCGCAGGACAGGTCGGATGGACGTGGTCGGCAGGACCTTGGGGATTTCGTCAATGACATTCATGATCTTATATACTTTCCGCTTCCCACGAGCTTGCCAGAACGATGTCTACCTCCCCCTCGCTTTCTTCAACCTCTTCTCAGCCCTCACATCCTTCTTCAACCTCGCATCCACCATCTTATACTTACCCTTGACACCACCCGGCCTTCCCTTCTTTCCTCTATTGCCACCTCTCGCCACCACAACCTTGACAGGCTGCTTCTTCTTTCCCGTCTGCCTCGCGGCCTTTGCCATGAGTTTCTGGATCTGAGAAGCCTTGTCCTTCTCGCTCACGTCCTCGCTGTCAGCGAGTAGAGCAGACTTCTTCTTCAACTTCTCGAGACGAGTGGCGGTGCGCATGGCTTTTCGTGCTTTGGCTTCGCGGACTTTCTTGATGGGTCGGGCGTTGAGGGCGCGTAGCTTCTCTTTGATGGCGTCGGCGGCTTCTTTGGTGATGGGGCGTTGCGGGCGGGAGTGTTGGTTTTCGTCGTCAAGGAACCAGTCTGGTAGGCCATCGACGTCGCGAAGGGCGTACTTGTTGAAGTTCTCGTCTGCGAGTGATGCTTTGCTGACTTTACCAGTGGCGAGTTGGTGGGCGAGGGTCATGGCTTCGGCGGTGATGATGTCGATGTTCGGCCGGCCTTTCTGCTCTGGCTCTTCTTCTTCATCATCGGAGAAAGCGGTGGCTTCGGGCTCGGGCTTGCTCTTGATCATTTCAATGCTGTCATCTTCGTCATCCTCGTCCTTGTCCTCGTTAATGTCCTCTTCGACCTCTTCTTCCTCTTCCTCGGCTGGCCCGTCAAGTGTCGCCACGATGGGTTGTGTCTTGCCATTGTTGGACGAGTCCGAGGAATCCGCCATGTCAATACCACTGTCGAGATTTCTCTCTTCGGGCTCGTCATCCAGACCGTCGATGCCATCAAAGATATCCTGGTTAAAGAACATGGCAGCACGTTTGGACAAGCCGTTTGCAGGCTGCTCTGATGTGTCAAGGTCTTTCACGAGGTTCCCGGAATCGTCCTCATCAATAGATGCATCGCTGTCGTCATCCTCGACTAGTCCGTCGTCACCGTCCTCCTGCTCGCCTTGGTCGGAAAATCCAGTGAACTCTGTGTCATCGTGCTCTTTCCGTGCGCGCTTAGCCTTCGCTTTGGCATCTCGTGACTCTCTCCGCGTCTGATAGTCTTCGTACATAGCATCCAATTGCCCTTCCAGGTCGTCGCCATCTTCGTCTGAGCTGTATTCCTCTTCCTCCTCCTCTTTCTCCGGTTGCACTACGGCGACACTATGCATTTTGCCACGGGCCACTTTCGCTGTCAAGCCAGCTCTGTCGACAGATTTGAGTTGGAACATAGAATCCTCGCCAGTCGGCCCAGCTTGTTCCAGACCGAGCTCCATAGGTGTAGTCATGTTCATTTGCATGCGCACAATCTCCTTTTGCTTCTTCTCATTGTCCTTGCGCCTCTCTTTGCGCTTGACTTTGTTGGACATATCCTTCATTTTCTGAAGCTCTTCCTGCATTTGCATTTCCTCGTCCATACTTTCCACAGCTGCGATCTCATCATCCTCAGCATTCTCCTGCTGCTGGGCAGATTCCATTGCTGCTTTCCGTGCCTTTGCAGAAAAGCCGAATTTGTCCCTGACCTTTAGGCGCCATCTCAAGAGCAACTTGAACTCTTTTCGGCCGAGCACTTTGAGATCTGCGCAGCAATCTCGGATCTCCTGGGTTGTGTCTGGCAGCTTGTCTAGAGCAGCAAGTGCTATGTCTCCGTTGCCCTTCTGCTCGAAACTCAATCTGTTCATCTCTCCAAGCATCTTGATAGGATCGTTCGTCTGGATGAAGTCGCTTGCCGGCACTTCATGGAATTGTGTCCAGTCATCCTCCTCATAACCCTCTCGTTTCCTCTTCTTCTTCTCAGGATTGAACACCTTGGCCTCATTGTTCGGAGCTGCGATCTCAACTTCAGCGAAAGCGTGCTTTGGGTCAAGGAAGCGCTGATCAAGATTCTTCGGAGCCTTGAAACCTTGACAGACATAGAATGTCTCGGCGGAAACGTTTCGAGATGAGGGCGGTTTGGTCTGCTCGACTTTGTTGAACAGCTGCTTGAAGATCCATTCCAGCTTGTTGGAGTCTTTGGAGCGGAAGACTTTCGTGACGAAAACACCACCTGGTGCGAGAAACTCGGTAGCAAGCTTGAGCGAAGACAGGACAAGCTCGTTCTGTGAAAAGGCATCTTGTACCCAGGCAGTACCGACGTTTGGGGCACCGTCGTGAATGACAGCGTCCGCCTTGAATGTCTTCAGATGTCCTCGGATTGTTGCTCTACACTTGTCGGTCGTGATGTCGCCCTGGAAAGTGATTGCTCTCGGGATCGGTTTGATAGGAGCCAGATCAACACCAACAATGAGTGAATTAACCGGCATGGTCTCCGCCGCTACCTGAAGCCATGATCCCGGGGCTGCACATAGATCGATCAGACATCTTGACTTCTGTAGAAACGAGAACTTCTTGTTGAGCTGGATGAGCTTGAAAGCAGCTCTGGCTCGATAGCCTTTCTCCTTTGCCAGATAGTAGTACTTGTCCAGACGGCCCTTGCCGTGCTTCTTCTGAATCGCCATGGCTTGACAACCAACGAGGCGGCGGTTGTGAGGAGATGGATGGCGGGCGACGACGAGAAAAAGTTCATGTGGAGAAGAAATCTTGGCAAATTCATGAAATTCCAGCCTGTTGTGCTTAGTCAGCTGACGCTTGGCACGTGCGCACGCTCAGTGACCGGAGTGACGAGAGGTCTTGATCGTTGAGATCGATAGAAGAGAAAAAACTGAGATAAAAGGTGGTTACTATCTAAGTGACAGAGGGTCGACTATATATAGAGTAATAAGCTAGTGAAACAACTGGTAGATCTCTAGCTACTTAACATACATAATTAGGGATAAAGATCGAGGTATAATACTCCCCCTAACAGTAATTTACTGTGTTGTTAACTGTGTTTATTAAGCGATATTATCTATTGTCGACTTATAGACCTCCGTGAAGCTATAATAGTATAATAGTGTTTCTAGCTATTGTTATATTATCTAGAGGTTATTATTGTTGTGTTAGATAGATGTTAGTAGTCTAGCTACTATAATTTCTCCTTCTTTCTTCTAGATTATCTTCTTTTATCTTTTAGCATATAATAGTTTATTAGTATATATCTAGTAAAGCTAAGGAGGTTACTTAGGAGAATCTATTAGCTATCTTACTAGTTAAGTAGTTAGATTTAGAAGGTAGTAATAGAAGTTAGGAGAGTAGAATATAAATAGAAGAATCTAGTGAATAATATAGTAGTACTATAATAAAGGAATATAATAAAGAAAACGCAGAAAGTAGATAGAGTAAGTAATATAGTAAGGAGTAACTTAAAGTTAGTTTAGCTTATTAGTTTACTATCTAACTATCTAGTAGTTTAATAGGTAACTAAGGCTTAGTAAGGGAATCCGCTAGTTATTAAGTAGTTAGCATAAACTCGACGTCGATAATACTCTTCTTATACTTCTCTCTATAATAGTAATTATAGAGGTTAATATAACAAGAACGACAGTAGTTATTATAGTTCTTAACGAGCTTAATAGCTAACTAATTATCGATAAGTATAGTTATATATAGTTATTAAATGCGAATCTCTTATAGAAGGTTCCTTAGCTACTAGATCTCTCTATAGGTCTCTAATAGAGCGAGATATTTAGCCTTAGTAGATAATAGAACAACATCTAACTAGAGTTTTGTTCTCTAAATAACTAGTGCTCTAGCGAGAAGTATTAGTAAGCCAGAGGTAAATCGAGAGGTATCTAGATTACTAGCGAAATCTATATTAGAATAGTAGGTTAGTTCTCCCTTAGTTAGTGTGACTGTTAGGTTGAGGTCAGGAACTTCAAAATCTGAAATTTTTGCGGGATTTTTGCTCTTTTTCTATAATAACTCTTTCAAAATGAATTTTTTTTTAAAATTGGATTGTCTAAAATAATCTATAAAAAAACGCGCATTTAATAATATATAGCATGCTTACGTAATATAACTCTAGTATTTTTGAAATAGCTATCAAAGTTTTTGAACCTAGTTTAAAAATCAGAGAATCATATTACGTAATCAATTTATACATATAAAATATAGAGAATTTTATAGGGATTCTAATGATATAATTTTTATTAAGATAATAATTCATTTAATACGAGAAATCGCGTTTTAACACGAAAAACCCACGAAAAAACAATAGGGTAATATAACTCTTTTAGGTTTAGTACGACCCCTTAACCCCGACCCAACGGTCACACTACCCTTAGTAAAGATAAAGCTATAATCTAGAGTGCCCTTAAGATACTACTAAACTTATTTAGTAGTAGTAAGGTATTTAGTAGATAGATTTTATAGGAACTATATAAGGTAATTAATAGTATAACTAATATTAGGCTATATCTAGTTAGAGAGAACTTATAGTTTACCTATCTACTAGTTATATTACTTCTAGCGATTAATAGAGTATTCTTTAGTGCTAGTAGAGAGAAGTTAGTTAAGAGAATAAGGTACTAGCTTATAGTTAGTAAGTTAGTGTTTATTTAGCTTATCTATTATATAATAAGATTAGGATAGCTTAGTTAAGGTTTAAGAGGTAATAATCTCGATACCGAGAAAGAGGTTACTATTAACTAGTTTAATTAGGTAGCGCTTCTATATATCTTAGACAAAACGATCTAGTCGAGCTTAGGAAGCAGCAAATATTTAAAAATCGTCGACATGTATAAGAACAAGTAGCTTACTATCCTTAGAAATAAAGAAGTAGGCGTTACTTATAGTATATTAGAGGCTAAGCTTTATTATATAGGCTACGACGTCGTTGTACTAGAGTACTATAGATTACTTTAGGCTATATAGGCCTTTAGTAACTATAATAACCTCACCGAGATAGCTATAACTCTATAGAGTATAGATATAGAGTACTATATTAAGGTCTAGATAGAGAAAGGCTATAGTTACGTTAATCTATGCTCGTCTCTAGCTATTAAGTATATAGACAGTAATTAGGACTCTACTAGTTACTATACGAGGTATTAGAGTAAAGGTTTTAAAGTAGTTAACTCTCTAGTGTTAAGTAAAGCCTCTAGTAGTCTATCGAGACTTACGCTTATCGATAGTATAGTTAGGTAGTAGTTTAGTTTTATATACCTATTTACTAGTTATAACTATTCTTCTCTTTAGTATATCTAACTGATTTTTGAAAATAATAGCCTTAGTTCTATATAGAGAGTTAATTTCTTTATCTATAGAGACTTTCTAGAGTACTCTATCTAGTTATAATATAGCGTTATTATAGAAAGTAGAGTCTATAAGTTCTACTACTATAGCGCTAGTAGCGAAGTGTTTATAGTCGTTATTAATTAGTCCTAATACTAATCGTTTACTACTAGCAAATTAACGAGGTTAGAATAGTTCTATAAAAGTGTCGCTAGCGTCGTTATCGTCGCTAAAAGGCTTAGAGTTACTAAGAGGCTCTATCTTAGAAGCTTTAGGCTTAAAGGAGAGTAATTTAGAACTATTAGATCGAATCCACGTGTTAGATTAAGCTATTTAAGGCTCTAGTTAGTATTAAGCCTCGGCTTAAGCTAGATCGTCTAAATCTATACTTAAAGGTAAATTTTAAGATACTATAGGAGTATCTATAGTAGTAGGTTAAGCTAAGTTCTTCTCCTAGAGAGTAACTAGTACCTATTTAACGCCGGGGTTAGATCTAGTAGAGCATAGGTCTATATTAGATTAGTGGCTTAGCTAACTCTCTAATTAAGTCGTTAGTTTATAATAGGGACGTTACTAAGGTTAATAAGATTACGTAAAGTCTAGTTCTAGCTAGAGTAGCTCTCTCTAATTATTAGCTAGATTAGGTTTATTAATAGTTTAATAATCGAACTAACTTAGCTATATAAACTAAGGCTAAAGAGGTAGTTAATATAAGCCTTAGTAGTTAAATACTAGCTATTTAGTAATCTACTATTAAGTAAGGCTTTCTACTATATAGTTACAAAAGACAGTAGACTTATTAAATTAGATATATAGTAAGTACTTTAGCTACAGAGTTCTATTAAGCTAGCTAAGGATTAGGTAATTACTTAACAATTCCCCTTAGAACTCTATAAACTAACCTATAAAGAAGCAAGGCTTAAACTTCGAGGTTAGAGATAGCTACTAGTATAGATAAGCCTTATAGCTAAAGCGTTTAAGGTAGCTAAGGTTAATCTAATCTATTAGAGTAGCTTACTAGAAGCTCTTAAGGAAGTACTAGTATAGTACTTTACTAGTTTAGAGGTTAATAATCCTATTAGTAACGTATACTAAGTACTTAATAGCTAGAGGCTAGAACTCTATTAGTAGACTAGACTCGATTATAAAGTAGTGCGTACACATAATAATTACCTTATTAGCTAATTTAGCTATTCTATTTTACTTAGGAGTATAAGTAGTAGAGGTAAGTATCTTAGTGTCTCTAGAGGCGTTAAATTAGCAAGTAGCGTAATTAATTAGCTCTATGCCCTAATTAGAGAAGGTCTTTTATAGTATCTTACTAAATTAAGTACTTATAAAGATTAACTAGCGCTAGTACTTACTAATCGACTTGTCCTTTATCTTAAGGAGAATAGACTATTATTTACAAGTTATAGTGTTAGTATAGAGCTAGCTATAGAGGTGTCCCTTAAAACTACATAGAGTAATTAGACTATAGAGGTTAATATAAACCTTATTAAGAGCAGCTAGAGGCGTAATTCTCGATTTACATAAGATAATACACTAGGATTTTACTAGCTTATATACCTTATAGTAGTAGAGCTTAGAGGTAATTATCTTCTCGAGGCCCTTTACTAGTTACTTAGTAGACTAAAGGATCTTTAATCTAACGTAGCTAAGGCGCTAGTACTAGCGTTAAGTCTCGGAGACTACTACTAGTACTACTATCGTAGTAAAAGAGAGAGAAGTCTTTATAAGGTTATTATTATATATATTTATAACACTAAGAATAATAATAACATCTCGACTAATTTTAGAGTGTATAAACAGTTTAGAATTATAGACTAATCACTAGTTTAGATAGTTATACTAGATGCTAGCCTTATAGAAGATATAGCTAGAGGAGATAAGGTTAAATACTAATTTTAGAGAGTAAAGTACATCTCGGAGAGTAATATTACTCTATTTACTATTACCGAGACTAATATCGAGTTTAATATCTCCTTGCTACTAAATTAAGCTTACACTTACTACTTAATCGAATTTAATAGGCTTATCGAGCTTATAGAGGTTAGTAAATAGCCTATAGTCATTAAATATATATAGAGCTAATCTGCTGTTGTATATAATAGTATTCCGGTGTAGTAATTAACTAGCAGAGACAATCTATATACTTACGATAATTAGTATAACTATTCTAGAGATAGTCGAGTTATTGTTATTTATTACGCTATTACTATCGATAGCTATTACTAAGGCTTTTCTATAATTACTCTTTTTACTAGTATCCTTTAGAGAATATAACTCTATATATTACTTTATATATTAATTATTTATATAATTACTGTCCTTGTAGATCTAGTAAGGGTTATTATCTAATAGGACCTTTTTAAGCTTACTAAACTTGCTAGATTTATTGTTATTATAGCCTTTAGAGTTACCTATAGTAGTAGCTATAAATCGAGAGTAAACTTGTAATAGTAGTATATAGTAATGTATAGAGCTAAGCTATCTATAGGCTAGATAGGTTAATGAACTAATAGCTACCTTTATTTAAAACAGCTAGAGGCTATACGAATATACTATAGAGAGTCTATATTACGTAATAGAACTATCCTAGCTCTATAGGACTAAGCTTCTCCTTATAACTATCCTCTCCTTTATAGCTACTACCCTTAGTAGCTATCTGTCTCTTAAGCTATTCTTTACTACATTTAGTAATCGTAACTATAAAGGTAGTAAGTATTCTCTTTATTAACTAGGGGAACACTTAGTCTATATTGTTTCTTTATTTAACTTATCTAATATCTGTCCTTAGTAACCTTATTACTTATAAGGCTATAGTCCTTTATTAGTAGCTTTACCTCGAAGTAGTGCTAGCCTTACTACTAGTTTACGATATATACTAGCATTTATTTAGTATCTATGTAGTAGCTATATAGCTCTAGTACGCTAGTAATTAGTATATATATAACTGTATTTTAACCTCCCTAATAACAACTTCTATAGTAATAACACTTCTAAAACTTTAACCTACTACTTGCTTTATTAATATGTGTAAGGGGAAGCTTAGTCCTATAGAGCTAGAATAGTCCTGTTATATAATATAGGCTCTCTATAGTATATCTATACAGCCTCTAGCTGTTTTAAACGAAGATAGCTATTAGTTTATTAACCTATCTAGCCTATAGATAGCTTAGCTCTATATGTTACTATATACTACTATTATAGTTCTAATAGCTCCCTTTAGTTATAGCCTATAGAGCTAAGCCTATAGAGCTACTAATAATAAGTAATAACGATTAAGCAAATTCTACCTAACTAATAGGTCGAGTTAATAAGGCTAATAATAGCTACGAAGTTATCGAAATTCTATCAGGGCTAGAGTCCTTAATAGATAAGGATTTACTAATACTTCTAGAGGTTACTCTAGCTAGTATTCTAGAGTAGTTTAGAAGTAAAATCTTCTACTATCTTAGGGAAGTTAAATCCTCTATATAAGACTCTAATTACTATAGAGATGCTAGTAAGATACTAGCTAGACTCTATAGCCTTACTATATAGAGTACCTCGACTCTCTCTAAAGAGATAGGTATCTATATTATACCCTTAAGACTAGTAGGTACTACTATAGAGCTCTACTAGGACCCCGAAGAAATACTATAGAGTATAACTTATATACTACTACTTTATTACTCTATACTAGGTAGTATAGAGTTAAAGCTAAAAGATCTAGAAGAATATTAAGCGAAGATAATTACTAAGTTTAGATACTTCTACTAGAGCCTAGAGATAGCCTTCTTAGTAAAGCTAAATTACTTTACCTACTCGCTCTTATATAAGGTAAACTAGATTACTTACTTAATCTAGTTCCTTAGTAATAAGCTTAAGGAGTCCTAGGATTAAAAGTATACCCTTAATAGTATAAACTAGGCGTCCTTAATATATTAGGGGACCTTTCTTAACTTCCTTAAGAACATAGTTAAGGACCTAGTTAATTAATATATAAACGCTATAATTAAATACTATAGTATTTATTAGAATTAAGGAGAGTTAGCCTAGAAGTTTACTAACTAACTAGCTACTCTTAAAGACTAAGTTAACCTCTATTATAGTAAAGAGCACCTAGCCTAATACTTTTTAGCTAAGCTCTATACTAGTCTCCGGAACTAGATCCTTTAGGTCTCTCTAATTCTAGAAATATAAGAAGAGCTAGTTATATATACTACTATATATAAGAGCCTTTTAAAGTCTTTAGATAAGGAGACTAGGGAAATATAGAAGTATTATAGAGACTCTATAGAGAGTATTTATATAGCTCTAGGGAGTAAGTATAGTAAATAGAATAACTACGCTAGCTTTAGCTATACGTAAGTATATCGTAACTATAGAGCACCTAGAGGACATAATTAGGGCCCTCTAGAGAGAAGGCTAGAATTAAGGAAGCTAGTACTAGACTAGGTCTAGTACTATAACTATAGTAAGTAAGGCTACTTCTCTACCTCGTATATATAGCTATATAAGCTAGGCTAGGAACCTATAATACACTTAGTAGAAGTAAGTAAATGTTCTCTCCTACTTAACTAACTCTCTAAGGATATATTAGATAACTCTAAATAGAACTAAGAGAGGCCTATAGTTCTCTTAGTATAAACCTATAAAGGGATAGTTTATATACTAGATAGTAAGGTTAGTATATTAATGCTCTTAGATAATAGATCTAACGTTAATATAATCGATTCTATATTCGCTCTTAAGTATAACTTAAAGCGTGTTAATACTAAGCTACTATAGGTTAATAGCTTCTAGGGCTATCTAGTATATTACTATAGTACCTACGAGATTAAGCTATACTTAATAGATAATACTAGTAAGATATAAGAGTTAAAAGGCTTATTCTATACTATAGAAATAAGCCTTTCTATCTTACTTAGTTAGCTATAGTATTTCGACTAGAGTATAGTAGTAGATAGCTATACTAACTAATAGTAGTATAGTTATAATACCGTATCTATATATATTATAAGCGCTTAAGAATTCTCTAATCTAGTCCTTATAGGAAATTAAGGCTATACTCTTATCTTATTAGGCATATATAACTCTATAGAGTATAAGGTATAAGGAGTAGCTAGAGTCTCTATAGAGTCTCTATAGAACTCCCTTAACTTACTACCTATATATATCTTAGACTTTAAGGACGTATTTAATATTAACTCTACTAAGATAAGGCCTACTAAGAACATTTCCTATCTAATTAATCTCTAAGAGAGTAAGGAACTTCCTTTCTAACTTCTTTATAATCTCTCTATTATAGAGCTAGTAGAACTAAGAGAGTACCTAAAGGAGTCTCTAGAAAAGAGCTAGATCTAACATTTAGAGAGTCTAGCTAGTATACTAATCCTATTTATTAATGCGAGATGGATACGAACTGGATTTAGTTAGGGCCTAGTTTAGTTTAGTCACGTAATCTCGGCGTCGCGGCCCGGGCTTCCGGCCGCTCTACCCTCGATATTACGCGTACTTTGTACACTAGCTTTCTCTTCTTCTTTTCTAAGTCTCGATATCTTAACGAATAGACGTAATTAACCTTCTATCTTACTAGTCGTAATTACTATATCGAGACTTCGTAACCTCTACAACCGAGCGATAGAGCTATCGAAATATCTAGCTATTCTACTGCTTGTATAACTACTAATAACTACTCACGAAGAACCGAAGAAGTCACGAAGAAGAAGAAGCATTATAATCGTAGTTCCCGCGTACACTATAATAGATCCTTGCTGCCGCCGCGTAGGTTAATACTACGAATACCGAAGATATAAGAAGAAGGCAATAAGTCGAGTCACCGACGACTTAAGAAGGAAGCAGGCCGCTAGCCAAATTTTCAGATATCCCCTTTGTTACGCATTAACTTTTACTATATTCACGACTAACCTTACTAAGCTATAGCTCGACCTAACTCCGGCGACGAAGAGCGCCGCTAAAGTAAGCTACTATAACCTACCTCCGACTACAACGACGCTCCTATTAGTTCACTCTATTACGATCTGTTTGCTCTCCCCGACGCTATACTCCTTAGTAAGCTATAGGAAGAGCATAGCATTTAGGCACTAAGGGACACGTTCGACTACGTCGAATTCTCTTATAACGAGTAGACCGCACAAGTAAGTACTATATAGGCTTAGGTTAGTGACATCTAAGCTAAACTAGATGTATCTTAGACCTACGCCGACGGCGCTACTACCTAAGCCGCCCGTCACTTAGCTAAGGTCTAAGAGCTTAAGGCCGAACTAGACTATCTTAAGGCCGAGATAGGACATAGTACACCGACCCCTTCTATACGTAGCCCTCCCTTGTTAGAGAAGCTACTAGACCCTGCCGTTTTTAGCGATAGCACACTAGAACAGTTCGATGTCTTTAAGCACTAGATATAGAATAAGCTTCTTTCTAATGCGGACTATTACCCTACAAAGGTCAATAAGTTCGCCTATCTCTACTCGCGCCTCTTAGGAGACACTTATACCCTCGTTATAGACGTAGCTCGCGGTGTAATCCTTAGCGCTAACGAGGTCTTTGCCCTTTTAGCTTAGCGCTATAAGGACCCCGACCGTAGGGCCACTATGTACATCTAATTCGCTAGCCTCTTTTAGCGTAATAATACCTTCGACTCCTTTATCGGCGAGTTTAATAAGTATGCTCTTCGCGCTAACATCGCCGAAGAAGAGTAGCTATACTAAATCCGTTAGAAGATATCCGCCGAGCTACGTAATGCCCTAGTTAACTTTCACCCCGACAACCTCGCTACCTTTATTACTATAGCTTACGCTACCGACTATAGTATCCGTTAGAACAACCTTATCGCTAAGCGTACTTAGGCTCTACGCTCTATAATAGCTATAACTCGCGTCGCTAGCGCTCTAACTCGCGTGCCTTACTTAACCTCTATACCTACTGCTCTAGCTACTTACTACCCTATCGCTAGAGGTGCTCCGTAGCCTTTCCGCCTACCCTAAACACTCGTCTACTTCGCATACGGCAAGCTAGGCTATATCGCACCGAAGTGTATAGCTAGCACCTCTAAGAAGGCTACTTATGCCGCTACTCGTCCCCCTCGCGCTATTAGCGCTATAGAGGAGATATAGTAGCTTTAGCACCGTATAGCCGAGTTAGAAGCCGATTCTAGTTCGGCCTACGAACTAGATTTAGTTTAGAACTAGTTCGACCCCGAGATAGATTACGAGTTAGCTAACTAGTCTAACTAGGGAAACGAGTAGCTAGAGAATAAGTCCCCTCCTCTAGTAGAATAAGAGCTATTCGAGATAGATCCGGAGGAGTACAAACGCTAAATAGTGTCGTCACTTATAACGTTACCGCTATTATGACTCCTATTACTATCTACGACCCCTATAACTATAAACGAACTATTACCCTTTAAGCCTTTATCGATACTAGCGCGCTTATCGGCGCTATAGTTAACTATAACGTTCTCGATAAGCTAAAGACTTTCGGCTACCCCGTGGCGTTAGCTAGCCCTATTTAGCTCTAGGCCTATAACGGTGTTCTAACTAAGTAAGTCACTTATAGCGTCCCCCTTACTACCACCGTTTCTAGTAAGCTAAACACCCTTACTACCTTCTGTATTATAGATATCGGCTGTTTCGACATTATCCTCGGCCTTAGCTAGCTTAAGGCTAACAAGGCTAATATCGACTATAAACACAGCGAAGTTATATACAAAGAAGAGTTTTTACCGACTGTCGTTAAGTAGTAGTAGCCGTAGCTAATTAAAGGTGCTTATTCTAGAAAGGGACCTATTTTAGTTCGGAACTAGTTCGTCCTTAGTTCGGCTTACGAAATAGATACTATTTCGGCTACTGAATTAGGACGAGATAGACTATATCGACTACTAGCTCTTAGGTCGAATTTTAAGCTAAATTAGGGGGAGTTTAAGCTAGTCTCCTATAGCACTTAGCTAATGCATAAGTTCTCTTACGTACCTGCCTACGTAAGTAAGGCTAAGTAAGATAGACTACTTATCGCCTTTATTAGCGCCGCTGCCTTTGCCTCTTAAGCTAAATACTGCGAACACGAGGTGTTCGCGATCTCTATAAAGGATATTAAGGACTACCGCCGTATAGCCGCCGAACCGGAACTAGACCCCTTAGTCGTTCTACTAGAGGAGTTACGTGAGTTTACCGACGTCTTCTCTAAAGAGCAATCTAACACTCTGCTGCTATATCGACTAGATTTCGATAACCGTATCACCCTAAAGGACAGCGCTAAGCTACCGCGTACTAAACCTTTGCGCCGCCTATCCCCTAAAGAGCTTAATATAGTAGAAGAGTTTATTCGGGAACATCTCGACAAGGGTTTTATTACACTAAGCTCGGCTAGCTACTTATTACCTATCCTTTTCGTCTGTAAGCTAAATAGAGGACTCCGCCTCTATGTCGATTACTGCGGCCTTAACGAGGTCACTAAACGAGACGTCTATCTACTACTACTTATCGAAGAAACACTTACGCGCGTAAGTAAGGCTAAGTAGTTCAGCAAGATCGATATCCGCTAAGCCTTCTACTGTCTCTATAACTCCGTCGACAGTAAGGACCTTACTACTTTCTCTATACGTATAGGCAACTTTAAATAGCTAGTGATGCCTTTCGGTCTTACTAACGCCCCTGCCGTATAGTAGAGGTTTATGAATTACAACTTCGTCGACATGCTAGAACGCTTCGTGTCGATCTATCTAGACGACATCCTAATTTACACTAATAGCACCCGGCGAGAGCACGCCGAGCACATTAAACTAGTGCTCTAGCGACTCCGCGAGTTAGGCCTAAACGCCGACATTAAGAAGAGCGAGTTTTACCTTACGGAGGTAAAGTACCTCGGCATCATCGTTAGCTAAGATAGAGTCTAGATAGACCCTAAGAAGGTAGAAGCTATTAAAGCTTAGAAGTAGCCGGCCCCTAGTAACACCACGTAAGTAAGGAGCTTTATTAGTTTCTATAGCTACTACCGCTACTTTATTAAGGGTTTTAGTACTATCGCTAAGCCTCTAAATGACCTGCTTAAGAAGGACGTATTACCCTAGAATAACAAATGCACTGCCGCATTTAACCGCATAAAGTACGCCGTCACGAGCGCACCTATCCTCGCGTACTTCGATCGCTTAAAGTAGATAGTCGTCGAGACCGATGCTTCCGATACTACTACCGCTAGGATCCTGTTATAGTACAATAAGTACGACGTCCTCCGGCCCGTCGCCTTTTTTAGTAAGTCTATAAGTAAAGCCGAACGTAACTACGCTATCTATGACAAAGAGCTACTAGCTATTGTCTAAGCCTTTAAGGAGTAGACCCCTAAGCTTATAAGCACTTAATCCGACAAGGCTATCTACGTCCTCACCGATTACTAATTCCTTATGCATTTTATAAGGACTTAAAAGCTTTTACGCCGTTAAGCACGCTAGGCCCTCTACCTTACGTAATTTAACTTTAAGATTATATACCGACCTAGTGCCGCTAATAGTAAAGTAGACGTACTTACTAGAAGGAACAGAGATATACTACGCTTAAAGGAAGACCCTAATCTACGCTAGATACTTCTACTATATAAGGTGCTTAATCCGCGTATCATCGATGAACTAAGTCTAGGTCGTATCCGAACTAGATTACTACTCCGAGCTAAACTAAAGTCTAGTTCGTAATCTAGTTCGCGATCTAGTTCGTAGTCTAGTTTAGCTACCGAACTAGGACCTAGTTCGCCGCCTATTTCGTAGTCCATTTTAACACTTAGTCCGTCACTAAAATAGACGCCTATTTCGCCTCGCGAGCCGGCCTATGTCGCCTCTATCTCGGCTGTAGAAGAGCCTTTACCCCTTTTCGAAGAAGTGGCTAAAGCTAACCTATAAGACACTAAGTTCGAGTCCGCTCGAGGTATCTACTATATAATAGGGGCCTTCCTAAAGAGGAAATAGCTGCCGCCGACCAATGTTACTATTAGTAAAGGGATGTTATAGTACGCTAGTCGACTATTCGTACCTATGTCGATAGTTACTAAGGTCATCTAGGAGGTATATATATTAAAGGACTACGTATACGCTAGAGCTACTAAGATAGCAGCTATAATTAAAACAACCTTTTATATCCCTGGTTATAACAATATCGTTAAGAGGTTTATTACTCATTGCTACGACTATAAACGATTAAAGGCTCGCTATAGCCTTCCTGCCGGCCTACTCTTACTACTGTCTATTCCGGAGAAGCCTTAGTAGCATATCACGATAGACTTCGTCACCGGTCTACCCTTAGTAGACAGCTATAACGTAGTGTTATATGTTATCGACTGCCTAAGCAAAGAACGACACCTAATCCCCTGCTTCTCTAGAAAGGAAGGTACCTCGGCATTCGAGACTACTAAGCTATTGTTCTTTTACGTGTAGAAACTATATAGGTTACCCGATAGTATCACTTCTAACCGCGGCCCTAAGTTCGTTAGCGACGTATAGAAGCGGTTCTACTAGATCCTAAAGATTATAGCTAAGCTATCTACTGCCGGCCACCCCTAAATAGACAGCTAGTTAGAGGTCATAAACCGGGAGTTCGAACGAGTTATCCGCTCTTACGCTACACGTTTTAGCAACTAGACCCTTATTCTTCTAGTAGTAGAGTTCTCCGCTAATACTAACCTATCGGAAAGCACTAAGCTATTACTGTTTAAAGTTACTAGAGGGTACAAGCTAAGACTTAGCTTTTAGCCGCCTGCCGATATACTATCGACGAGAGCTAAGCTAAATGAGACTAATATCCGTGCCCTAGCTAAGTAGCTAGAAGAAGGTTTAGAGATCGCTAAGAAAAACCTCACTATCGCCTAATTACGCATAGTGGAACAAGCGAACAAGTACTGCTTACTAATCGAATTCAAGGTTAGTAATATAGTATAGTTATCGATAAAGAACCTTTACCTATATAGTAATCCTAAGCTATTACTAAAGAGGGTTAGTCCTTATAAGGTACTCGAAAAGCGATCACCCCTGTCGTATAAACTAGATCTACCGGTCGCTTTACGCCGTATTTACCCTATATTCTACGCCGACCTACTCACTAAACATCCGGACAACCCTTTACCTAGCTAGTCCTTCGAAGAGCTACTACTAATTAAGGTCGAGAGTAAAGAGGAATACGAAGTAGACGATGTAATTAACATACGGATACTACGCGGTAAACTAGTCGCTCGTATAAGCTAGAAGAGATATCCGGAAGATCTTACCTAGTGGCTAATCGACAACCTTAAAGGAGTAGCTAACGTGCTACGCGACTACCTAGACTCTTACATAGATAAACCGAGGCCGAAATAGATTAACGGATAATGTATATTAGTGTTTAAGGGTAAACGCCTTTAAGAGGGGGGGTAGTAATACAAGATAGATACGAACTGGATTTAGTTGGGGCCTAGTTTAGTTTAGTCACGTGATCTCGGCGTTGCGGCCCGGGCTTCCGGCCGCTCTGCCCTCGATATTACGTATGCTTTATACACTAGCTTTCTCTTCTTCTTTTCTAAGTCTCGATATCTTAACGAATAGACGTAATTAACCTTCTATCTTACTAGTCGTGATCATTTATACCGAAGAAGAATAGAATACTCTAGCTATATATAGATTACTATAGCCTAAATATAATTACTATTAAGAACTACTACTCTCTCTCTCTAATTAGTAAGACTCTTAATTAGCTTAGAGAGATAGTAGTATACTTAAAGATTAATATAAAGGATATATATTACTATATTCCTATTAAGGAAGGTAATTAGTAGAAGATAGTATTCTAGACAAGGTATAGCTACTTCGAGTATATAGTTATACTATTTAGATTAACTAATATACCTACTATATTCTAAGCCTATATTAATAGGGCTTTAGTAGAGCTCGTTAATATTTACTATATTATCTATCTTAATAACGTTCTTATCTATAGTGTGTTAGCTAAAGAGTATATAGAGCACCTATAGAAGGTGCTTAAGAGATTATACTTATTTATGTTATATATAAACCTAAAGAAGTATACCTTTTTCTAGAACAAGGTAGAGTTCTTAGGATTTATTATTAGCACTATAGGTATATTAATAGATCCCTATAGAGTCTCTATAATTATAGACTAGTCTCTACCTAAGAATTATTACAATATCTAGTAGTTTCTAGGCTTTATAAACTTCTACTAGTAGTTTATTAAAGAATACTCTATAATAGTAGCGCTACTAACGTCACTATTTAAAGAGGTAAAAAAGGGAAAGTAAACTATACTATAGCGCTAGAGAGAGACTTAGGCTAAGGTCTTTAAGGAAGTCTATAAGGCCTTTATAAAGGCTCTAGTGCTAGGGCACTATAATCCTATAGTAGAGCTCTATATAGAAACTAATATATCGAAGTATATATATAGTAGTATACTTTTATAGCTCTTTAATAAGAGTAAGTATAAGGAGTAATACTCTATTACTTTCTTATCCCGTAAGTATCTACTAGCTAAGTAGAACTATAAGATATATAATTAGGAGTTACTTATAATTATTAAGGGGTTTAAGTATTAGTAATACTACTATAAAGAGTTACTATACTCTATCTATATACTATTTAATTATAATAATCTAAGGTACTTCCTAACAATAAAGAAACTAAATAGCTATTAAGTAAGATAGTATATATACCTCTAGAGATTCGATTTTATTATCGAATATAGACTAGAAAAGACAAACTCTACTAATACTCTATCTTATTATCTAGACCTTATAGTTAATAACTAGGAAGAAACTAGTAGCTTATCTACCTTATAGGCTAAGCTTAGAGTAATAATTCCTATTAGTATACTAATAGTAAGAAGAGTATATATAGAAGTATTTATACACCTTAGTGTTATAACTCTAGAGAGGAGCATAGGCCTAGAGATCTATATTATATAACTAGCTTTAGAGGCAAAGTAGCTCTATAAGGACTCTATAGGAGTAGTAGATAGTCTAGGCAAAGAAGACACTAAGAGTCCTAGAGTAGTGTGACTATTAGGTTGAGGTCAGGAACTTCAAAATCTGAAATTTTTGCGGGATCTTTGCTCTTTTTCTATAATAACTCTTTCAAAATGAATTCTTTTTTAAAATTGGATTGTCTAAAATAATCTATAAAAAAACGCGCATTTAATAATATATAGCATGCTTACGTAATATAACTCTAGTATTTTTGAAATAGCTATCAAAGTTTTTGAACCTAGTTTAAAAATCAGAGAATCATATTACGTAATCAATTTATATATATAAAATATAGAGAATTTTATAGGGATTCTAATGATATAATTTTTATTAAGATAATAATTCATTTAATACGAGAAATCGCGTTTTAACACGAAAAACCCACGAAAAAACAATAGGGTAATATAACTCTTTTAGGTTTAGTACGACCCCTTAACCCCGACCCAACGGTCACACTATCCTAGAGGTAGTTCCTTAGATATATACTAGCCTAACTAGCTAAGAAGTAAGAAGACTAAGTATAGAGAGGTATAGTTAGTTTATAATAGCGTAATGCTAATAGCTATACCTTACGTTACTACTATTTTAGCGACGTAGAATAAGTCTCTATAGGCTAATAGAGTTAGTAATAAGCTAGTCTAGCTTATTAAAGAGTTATAGTAGACTAATAGACTAGCTACTTAGAGAGTAACTAATCTAGAGAAGAGAGCTAATAGTAGTTTACTATCGTAGCACTATAAGGAGAGAATACTATATAAGGATAATACTTTATATATACCTATAGACGTAGCATTATATACGGAGTTACTACAGAAGTACTATAATCTCCTAGAGGCTAGCTACTTTAGCTAGGAGAAGACCTTAAAGCTATTATTAAGGAAGTATTACTAGCTAGGGTTATACTATAACATAGACGACTATATTAAGACCTATATAGTATACTAGATATAGAAAGGACACACCTATATACTATATAGTAAGCTCTTAAGCTTACCGATGCTAAAGGCTACTTAGAGAGAGCTAACTATAGACTTTATTACTGACCTCCTACTAAGTAAGTACTATAGTAGGGTATATAATGCGATCCTTGTAGTTGTTAATAGATTAACGAAAATAGTGTACTATCTTCTCTACTATAAGACTATTACCTTAGAATAGCTTACTAAGCTATTTTATAACGAGATCGTTTATAAATACAAGTTCCTAGAAGATATAGTCTCTAACTATAGAACTATATTTACGTTAGTATACTAGTAAATATTCGTATACTAGTTAAAGTTCGAGTGCTAGCTATTAATAGCTTTCTATCCCTAAATAGATAGATAGATAGAATAGTAAAATAGATCCCTAATTTAGTATATTCGATGTTATTATTCTATTAACTAGTCCGATTAGTTACAATAGTTATAAATAGTAGTATTCGCTACTAATTTATTATAGAATAATATACTAGGTATATCCCTACTTAAATGTTACTCTAGTAAGGACCCTATAGAGGATCTAAATAAGGCCTAAGAGTAGACTCTACTAAGGGGGATACTAGCTACTTATAATAGAGTAGCAACTCTTATAAATCTTAGGAAGAGCTTAGAAGAGTATTAGTAATAGGCCTAGGAGTAATAGAAGTAGGCCTATAACAAGAGATATAAAGCTATATTATTTAATGTTAGAGATTAAGTTCTACTATCGACTAAGAACCTAAGACTAAAGGTAGCTAAGTAGAAGCTAGCACTAATGTTCCTTAGACTATTTAAGGTACTAGATTAAGTTAGTAGCTAAGTATACTATTTAGACCTGCCTAAAGGCTCCCGTATCTATAATATATTCTATATATTACTATTAGAACTAGTAAGGGGCTATAGAGACTCTATATCCCCTCCGGAACTAATTAACATTAACGATAGTATAGAATATAAAGTAGAAAAGATCCTAGAGTATAATTAGTAGAAGAGATAAACTATATTAAAGGTACTTTAGAAGAGATACCTACTTTCTAAAGCTACCTAGGAACCTAAAGAAGCACTAGATAATACTACTAAAGCTATTATAGACTATTAGGTAGAGATTAGTTAGAGAACCTATAGTAATAGTATAAAGAGGACATAGCTAAGATAAGACAGGTAAAGGGGTTCTATTAGTCTATATAATTATATAAGCCCCTAAGCCTATTTACTCTTATAGTAACTTCTCTTCTCCTCTACTAAATAACTAAAGTAGTAAGACTATAATAAAGTAACTAGATCCTTCCTAAAGTTCTCTTTCTCCTTTAGATTATTAGCTAGTATATCTAGATCTATGTCTAATAAACTTACTAGAATAGGTATACTAAGGCACTAAGTAGTTTCTATAAACCTCGCTAAGTTATAAGGTAATATAAGGTCCCTTAGAGTACCTCTAATAATAGTAAGATAGGTAGATAGAATAGCCTAGATAGACAAGTTAGTAGTGTCTAGTAGCTATAGCTTAGCTAGATAACCTAGGTAGTAATTCTATATATCCTCTTATAGCTATATAAGTAAAAGGATTTAATACTCGTCCTTATAAGTAGTAGTAATAGTAGAGACTTACGAAGACCTAGTAGTCTCCTAGTAGAGTTAGATAAAGGCCTTATCTTTATCCTCTATAACGACGTTATTCTCTTAAGCTAGATAAGCCTATAGGTTAGAGAAGAAGTAATAAATAATAGAAGAGAAAGGGGAGATCCTTCTATTAGAGGCTACCTCTATAGTAGTAAGAATATCTAGGTTAGTAATAGGATTATTATCCTTATCCTCTAGAGTATTAGTAGCCTCTATAGCCGAAGCTACTACTATAGAGTTAGTAGGTATAGTTCTCCTATCGAAGGCTACTATAGTATTAAAAGAGGCAGTTCTCTTATTAGAGGCTACTATAGTAAATTAGGTACTAGCTTATAGTTATAAGCGAAAGAATACTATATTAGTAGTCTTTAAAGTTATAGTTACCTTTATAGAGGTCTTCCTTATTATTCTAGAGAGTATTACTCTCTAAGCTAGTATCTTAGTAGCCTCTATAGCTAGAGCTACTATAGTCTTTAACTTTAGCGTTGTCTTTCTAGGCGTTATAGTCTTAGATTTCTTAGTAAGAGGAGTCTTCTCTTATAGAGCTAGTATAGAACACTTATAGAGTGTCGATAATAGTAGAGTAAAAAAGAAGAAGATAGGAGATAGAGTAGAGCTAGATAAGTACTATATACAATTAGTAAGACACTAGTAACACTAGATGTTATACTTATAGAGTAGAAGAGGCCTATACTTAATTACGACTAGTAAGATAGAAGGTTAATTACGTCTATTTATTAAGATATCGAGACTTAGAAAAGAAGAAGAGAAAGCTAGTGTATAAAGTACACGTAATATCGAGGGCAGAGCGGCTAGAAGCCTAGGCTATAACGCCGAGATCACGTGACTAAACTAAACTAGGCCCTAACTAAATCTAGTTCGTATCTATCTTATATTACTACCTCTCCTCTTAAAGGCGTTTACCCTTAAACGCTAATATATATTATCTATTAATCTATTTCGGCCTTAGTTTATCTATATAAGAGTCTAGGTAGTTATATAGTATATTAGCTACTTCTTTAAGGTTATTAATTAGCCACTAGGTAAGATCTTCTAGATATCCCTTCTAGCTTATATAAGCGACTAGTTTACTATGTAGCATCTGTATGTTAATTATATTGTCTACTTTATATTCCTCTTTACCCTTGACCTTAATTAGTAGTAGCTCTTTAAAGGACTAGCTAGGTAAAAAGTTGTCTAGATATTTAGTAAGTAGGTTAGTGTAGAACATAGGGTAAATACGGCATAAAGCAACTAGTAGATCTAGTTTATATAACAGGGGTAATCGCTTTTTAAGTACCTTATAAGGACTAACTCTCTTTAGTAATAGCTTAGGATTACTATATAGGTAGAGGTTCTTTGTCGATAACTACACTATGTTACTAACCTTAAATTCGATTAGTAAGCAGTGCTTATTTGCTTATTCCACTATGTGTAATTAGGCAATAGTGAGGTTTTTCTTAGCGATTTCTAAACCTTCTTCTAGCTACTTAGCTAGGGCATAGATATTAGTCTCATTTAGCTTAGCTCTTGTTAATAGTGTATTAGTAGGCAGCTAAAAGCTAAGTCTTAGCTTGTACTCTCTAGTAACTTTAAACAGTAATAGCTTAGTTAGTGTGACTGTTAGGTTAAGGTCAGGAACTTCAAAATCTGAAATTTTTGCGGGATTTTTGCTCTTTTTCTATAATAACTCTTTCAAAATGAATTTTTTTTTAAAATTGGATTGTCTAAAATAATCTATAAAAAACGCGCATTTAATAATATATAGCATGCTTACGTAATATAACTCTAGTATTTTTGAAATAGCTATCAAAGTTTTTGAACCTAGTTTAAAAATCAGAGAATCATATTACGTAATCAATTTATATATATAAAATATAGAGAATTTTATAGGGATTCTAATGATATAATTTTTCTTAAGATAATAATTCATTTAATACGAGAAATCGCGTTTTAACACGAAAAACCCACGAAAAAACAATAGGGTAATATAACTCTTTTAGGTTTAGTACGACTCCTTAACCCCGACCTAACGGTCACACTAAGCTTAGTACTTTCCGATAGGTTAGTATTAGTAGAGAACTCTACTACTAGAAGAATAAGAGTCTAGTTACTAAAACATATAGCCTAAGAGCAGATAACTCGTTTAAACTCCTAGTTTATAACCTCTAACTAGCTATCTATTTAGGGGTAGCTAGTAGTAGATAGCTTAGCTATAATCTTTAGGATCTAGTAGAACTACTTCTATACGTCGCTAACGAACTAAGGGCTATAGTTAGAAGTAATACTATCGGGTAACCTATATAGTTTCTACATATAAAAGAACAATAGCTTAGTAGTCTTAAATACTAAGGTACCTTCCTTTCTAGAGAAGTAGGGGATTAGGTATTATTCTTTACTTAGGTAGTTAACAACATATAACACTATATTATAGCTGTCTACTAAGAGTAGACTAGTGATAAAGTCTATCGTAATATGCTACTAGAGCTTCTCCGGAATAGGCAGTAGTAAGAGTAAGCTAGTAGGAAGGCTATAGTAAGCCTTTAATTGTTTATAGTCGTAGTAATAAGCAATAAACCTCTTAACGATATTATTACAACTAGGGATATAGAAGGTTGTTTTAATTATAGCTATTATCTTAGTAGCTCTAGTGTATATATAGTCCTTTAATATATACACCTCCTAGATAACCTTAGTAACTATTAATATAGGTACGAATAGTTAACTAGTATACTATAATATCCCTTTACTAATAGTGACATTAGTTAGCGGTAGCTATTTCCTCTTTAGGAAGGCCCCTATTATATAGTAGATACCTTAAGCAGACTTAAACTTAGTGTCTTATAGGTTAGCTTTAGCTACTTCTTTAAAAAGGGGTAAAGGCTCTTCTATAGCCGAGATAGAGGCGACATAGGCTAGCTTATAAGGCAAAATAGGCGTCTATTTCAGTAACGAACTAAGTATTAAAATAGACTACGAAATAGGCGGTAAACTAGGTCCTAGTTCAGTAGCTAAACTAGACTATAAACTAGATCGTAAACTAGATTACAAACTAGACTTTAGTTTAGCTTAGAGTAGTAATCTAGTTTAGATACGACCTAGACTTAGTTCATTAATAATGTGTAGATTAAGCACCTTATATAGTAGAAGTGTCTAGTGTAGATTAGGGTCTTCCTTTAAGCGTAGTATATCTCTATTCCTTCTAGTAAGTATATCTACTTTGCTATTAGTAGCGCTAGGTTAGTATATAATCTTAAAGTTAAATTACATAAGGTAGAGGGCCTAGCGTACTTAATAGCGTAAAAGCTTTTAAGTCCTTATAAAATACATAAGGGATTAGTAATTAGTAAGGACGTAGATAGCCTTATTAGATTAAGTGCTTATAAGCTTAGGGGTCTACTCCTTAAAGGCTTAGATAATAGCTAGTAGCTCTTTATTATAGATAGTATAGTTACGTTTAGCTTTACTTATAGACTTACTAAAAAAGGCAATAGGCTAGAGGACATTATACTTATTATACTATAACAGGATCCTAGTAGTAGTAGTATCGGAAGTATTAGTCTTAATAACTATCTACTTTAAGTAATTAAAGTATATAAGGATAGATATGCTCGTAATAGTATACTTTATATAGTTAAATATAGTAGTACATTTGTCGTTCTAGGGTAATATGTCCTTCTTAAGCAGGTTATTTAGAGGCTTAGTAATAGTACTAAAACCCTTAATAAAGCAGTAGTAGTAGCTATAGAAACTAATAAAGCTCCTTACTTATATAGTATTACTAGGGGCTAGCTACTTCTAAGCTTTAATAGCTTCTACCTTCTTAGAGTCTATTTAGACTCTATCTTAGCTAATAATAATGCCGAGGTACTTTACCTCTATAAGGTAAAACTCGCTCTTCTTAATGTTAGTATTTAGGCCTAACTTATAGAGTTGCTAGAGCACTAGTTTAATGTGCTCGGTAATGCGAGATAGATACGAACTGGATTTAGTTAGGGCCTAGTTTAGTTTAGTTACGTAATCTCGGCGTCGTAGCCCGGGCTTCTAGCCGCTCCGCCCTCGATATTACGTATACTTTGTACACTAGCTTTCTCTTCTTCTTTTCTAAGTCTCGATATCTTAACGAATAGACGTAATTAACCTTCTATCTTGCTAGTCGTAATCACTATATCGAGACTTCGTAACTCCTGCGACTAAGCAATAGAGCTATCGAAATATCTAGCTATCCTGCTGCTCGCGTAACTACTAATAACTACTCACGAAGAACCGAAGAAGTCACGAAGAAGAAGAAGCATTACGATTATAGTTCCCGCGTATACTATAATAGATCCTCGCTGCTACTACGTAGGTTAATACCGCGAATACCGAAGACACAAGAAGAAGGTAATAAGTCGAGTCACCGACGACTTAAGAAGGAAGCAGGCCGCTAGCTAAATTTTCAGATATCCCCTTTGTTATACGTTGACTTTTACTATATTTATGACTAACCTCACCGAGCTATAGCTCGACCTAACCCTAGCGACGAAGAGCGCCGCTAAAGTAAGCTACTATAACCTACCTCCGACTATAACGACGCTCCTATTAGTTTACCCTATTACGATCTATTCGCCTTCCTCGACGCTATACTCCTTAGTAAGCTATAGGAAGAGCATGGCATTTAGGCACTAAGGGACGCGTTTAACTACGTTAAATCCTCTTATAACGAGTAGACTACACAAGTAAGTGCTATATAGGCTTAGGTCGGTGACATCTAAGCCGAACTAGATGCATCTTAGACCTACGCCGATAGCGCTACTGCCTAAGCTACCTGTCACTTAGCTAAGGTCTAAGAGCTTAAGGCCGAACTAGACTATCTTAAGGCCGAGATAGGATATAGTATACCGACCCCTTCTATATATAGCCCTCCCTTATTAGAGAAGCTACCGGACCCTGCCGTTTTTAGCGACAGTACACTAGAACAGTTCGATGTCTTTAAGCACTAGATGTAGAACAAGCTTCTTTCTAATGTAGACTATTACCCTACGAAGGTTAATAAGTTCGCCTATCTCTACTCGCGCCTCTTAGGAGACGCTTATACCCTCGTTATAGACGCAGCTCGCAGTGTAATCCTTAGCGCTAACGAGGTCTTTGCCCTTTTAGCTTAGCGCTATAAGGACCCCGACTATAGGGCTACTACGCGCATCTAATTCGCTAGCCTCTTTTAGCGTAATAACACCTTTAACTCCTTTATCGGCGAGTTTAATAAGTACGCTCTTTGCGCTAACATCGCCGAAGAAGAGTAGCTATACTAAATCCGTTAGAAGATATCCGCCGAGCTATGTAATGCCCTAGTTAACTTTTACCCCGACAACCTCGCTACCTTTATTACTATAGCTCGCGCTACCGACTATAGCATCCGTTAGAACAACCTTATCGCTAAGCGCACTTAGGCTCTACGCCCCGTAATAGCTATAACTCGCGTCGCTAGCGCTCTAACTCGCGTGCCTTACTTAACCTCTACGCCTACTACTCTAGCTACTTACTACTCTATCGCCGGAGGTGCTCTATAGCCTTTCCGCCTACCCTAAACACTCGTCTACTTTGCATGCGGCAAGCTAGGCTATATCGCACCGAAGTATATAGCTAGCGCCTCTAAGAAGGCTACTTACGCCGCTACTTGTTCCCCTTACGCTATTAGCGCTATAGAGGAGATATAGTAGCTTTAGCACTATATAGCCGAGTTAGAAGCCGATTCTAGTTTAGCCTACGAACTGGATTTAGTTTAGAACTAGTTCGACCCCGAGATGGATTACAAGTTAGCTAACTAGTCCGACTAGGGAAACGAGTAGCCGGAGGATAAGTCCCCTCCTCTAGTAGAACAAGGGCTATTCGAGATAGATCCGGAGGAGTATAAACGCTAAATAGTGTCGTTACTCATAACGTTACCGCTATCATGACTCCTATTACTATCTACGACCCCTATAACTATAAACGAACTATTACTCTTTAAGCCTTTATCGACACTAGCGCGCTCATTAGCGCCGTAGTTAACTATAACGTTCTCGACAAGCTAAAGACTTTCGGCTGCCCCGTGGCGTTAGCTAGCCCTATTTAGCTCTAGGCCTATAACGGTGTTCTAACTAAGTAAGTTACTTATAGCGTCCCCCTTACTACTACTATTTCTAGTAAGCTAAACACTCTTACTACCTTCTGTATTATAGATATCGGCCGTTTCGATATTATCCTCGGCCTTAGCTAGCTTAAGGCTAACAAGGCTAATATCGACTACGAATACGGCGAAGTTATATACAAAGAAGAGTTTTCACCGACTATCGTTAAGTAGCAGTAGCCGTAGCTAATTAAAGGTGCTTATTCCGGAAAGGGACCTATTTTAGTTCGGAACTAGTTCGTCCCTAGTTCGGCTCGCGAAATAGATACTATTTCGGCTACTGAATTAGGACGAGATAGACTATATCGACTACTAGCTCTTAGGTCGAATTTCAAGCTAAATTAGGGGGAGTTTAAGCTAGTCTCCTATAGCACTTAGCTAATGTATAAGTTCTCTTACGTACCTGCCCACGTAAGTAAGGCTAAGTAAGATAGACTACTTATCGCCTTTATTAGCGCCGCTGCCTTTGCCTCTTAAGCTAAATACCGTAAACACGAGGTGTTCGCGATCTCTATAAAGGATATTAAGGACTACTACTATATAGCCGCTAAACCGGAACTAGACCCCTTAGTCGTTCTACTAGAGGAGTTACGTAAGTTTACCGACGTCTTCTCTAAAGAGCAATCTAATACTCTGCTACTACATCGACCGGATTTCGATAACTGTATCACTCTAAAGGACAGCGCTAAGCTACTACGTACTAAACCTTTGCGCCGCCTATCCCCTAAAGAGCTTAATATAGTAGAAGAGTTCATTCGAGAACATCTCGATAAGGGTTTTATTACACTAAGCTCGGCTAGCTACTTATTACCTATCCTTTTCGTCTATAAGCTAAATAGAGGACTCCGCCTCTATGTCGATTACCGCGGCCTTAACGAGGTCACTAAACGAGACGTCTATTCGCTACTACTTATCGAAGAAACACTTACGCGCGTAAGTAAGGCTAAGTAGTTTAGTAAGATCGATATCCGCTAAGCCTTCTACTGTCTCCGTAACTCTGTCGATAGTAAGGACCTTACTACTTTCTCTACACGTATAGGCAACTTTAAATAGCTAGTAATGCCTTTCGGTCTTACTAACGCTCCCGCTGTGTAGTAGAGGTTTATAAATCACAACTTCGTCGATATGCTAGAACACTTCGTGTCGATCTATCTAGACGATATCCTGATTTACACCGACGGCACCCGGCGAGAGCACGCCGAGCACATTAAACTAGTGCTCTAGCGACTCCGCGAGTTAGGCCTAAACGCCGACATTAAGAAGAGCGAGTTTTACCTTACGGAGGTAAAGTACCTCGGCATTATCGTTAGTCGAGATAGAGTCTAGATAGACCCTAAGAAGGTAGAAGCTGTTAAAGCTTAGAAGTAGCCGGCCCCTAGTAACACTACGTAAGTAAGGAGCTTTATTAGTTTCTATAGCTACTACCGCCGCTTTATTAAGGGTTTTAGTACCATCGCTAAGCCTCTAAATGACCTACTTAAGAAGGACGTATTACTCTAGAACGATAAATGTACCGCCGCATTTAACTGCATAAAGCACGCTGTTACGAGCGCACCTATCCTCGCGTACTTCGATCGCTTAAAGCAGATAGTCGTCGAGACCGATGCTTCCGATACTACTACCACTAGGATCCTGTTATAGTACGACGAGTACGACGTCCTCTAGCCCGTTGCCTTTTTTAGTAAGTCCATAAGTAAAGCCGAACGTAACTACGCTATCTATGACAAAGAGCTACTAGCTATCGTCTAAGCCTTTAAGGAGTGGACCCCTAAGCTTATAAGCACTTAATCCGATAAGGCTATCTACGTCCTTACCGATTACTAATCCCTTATACATTTTATAAGGACTTAAAAGCTTTTACGCTATTAAGTACACTAGGCCCTCTACCTTGCGCAATTTAACTTTAAGATTATATACTAACCTAGCGCCGCTAATAGCAAAGTAGACGTACTTACTAGAAGGAACGGAGATATACTATACTTAAAGGAAGACCCTAATCTACGCTAGACACTTCTACTACATAAGGTGCTCGATCCGCGTATTATCGATGAACTAAGTCTAGGTCGTATCCGAACTAGATTACTACTCCGAGCTAAACTAAAGTCTAGTTCGTAATCTAGTTCGCGATCTAGTTCGTAGTCTAGTTTAGCTACTAAACTAGGACCTAGTTCGCTGCCTATTTCGTAGTCTATTTTAACACTTAGTCCGTCACTAAAATAGACGCCTATTTCGCCTCGCGAGCTAGCCTATGTCGCCTCTATCTCGGCTATAGAAGAGCCTTTACCCCTTTTCGAAGAAGTAGCTAAAGCTAACCTATAAGACACTAAGTTCGAGTCTGCTCGAGGTATCTACTATATAACAGGGGCCTTCCTAAAGAGGAAATAGCTGCTGCCGACCGATGTTACTATTAGTAAAGGGATGTTATAGTACACTAGTCGACTATTCGTGCCTATATCGATAGTTACTAAGGTTATCTAGGAGGTATATACGTCAAAGGACTACGTATACGCTAGAGCTACTAAGACAGTAGCTATAATTAAAACAACCTTTTATATCCCTAGTTATAACAATATCGTTAAGAGGTTTATTGCTTATTACTACGACTATAAACGATTAAAGGCTCGCTACGGCCTTCCTGCCGGCTTACTCTTACTACTACCTATTCCGGAGAAGCCCTAGTAGCATATTACAATGGACTTCGTTACTAGTCTACCCTTAGTAGACGGCTATAACGCGGTGTTATATGTTGTCGACTGCCTAAGCAAAGAACGACACCTAATCCCCTGCTTCTCTAGAAAAGAAGGTACCTTAGCATTCGAGACTACTAAGCTATTGTTCTTTTACGTGTAGAAACTACATAGGTTACCCGATAGCATTACTTCCGACCGTAGCCCTTAGTTCGTTAGCGACGTATAGAAGCGGTTCTACTAGATCCTAAAGATTATAGCTAAGCTATCTACCGCCGGCTACCCCTAAACAGACGGCTAGTTAGAGGTTATAAACCGGGAGTTCGAACGAGTTATCCGCTCTTACGCTGCACGTTTTAGTAACTAGACCCTTATCCTTCTAGTAGTAGAGTTCTCTACTAATGCTAACCTATCGGAAAACACTAAGCTATTACCGTTCGAAGTTACTAGAGGGTATAAGCTAAGACTTAGCTTTTAGCCGCCTGCCGATACACTATCGACAAGAGCTAAGCTAAATGAGACTAATATCCGTGCCCTAGCTAAGTAGCTAGAAGAAGGTTTAGAGATCGCTAAGAAAAACCTCACTGTTGCCTAATTACGTATAGTAGAACAAGCGAATAAGCACCGCTTACTAATCGAATTTAAGGTTAGTGACATAGTGTAGTTATCGACAAAGAACCTCTACCTACATAGTAATCCTAAGCTATTGCTAAAGAGAGTTAGTCCTTATAAGGTACTCGAAAAGCGATTACCCCTGTCGTATAAACTAGATCTACTAGTCGCTTTACGCCGTATTTACCCTGTATTCTACGCTGACCTACTTACTAAACATCCGGATAACCCTTTACCTAGCTAGTCCTTCGAAGAGCTACTACTAATCGAGGTCGAGGGTAAAGAGGAATACGAAGTAGACGATGTAATTAACGTATAGATGCTACGCGGTAAACTAGTCGCTTGTATAAGCTAGAAGGGATATCTAGAAGATCTTACCTAGTGGCTAATCGACAACCTTAAAGGAGTAGCTAACGTGCTACGCGACTACCTAGACTCTTACACAGATAAACTAAGGCCGAAATAGATTAACAGATAATGTACATTAGCGTTTAAGGGCAAACGCCTTTAAGAGGGGGGGTAGTAATACGAGATGGATACGAACTGGATTTAGTTAGGGCCTAGTTTAGTTTAGTCACGTGATCTCGGCGTCGTAGCCCGGGCTTCCGGCCGCTCCGCCCTTAATATCACGCGTGCTTTGTACACTAGCTTTCTCTTCTTCTTTTCTAAGTCTCGATATCTTAACGAATAGACGCAATTAACCTTCCATCTTACTAGTCGTAATCACTCGGCGTGCTCTCGCTAGGTGCTATTAGTATAAATTAGAATGTCGTCTAGATAGATCGATACGAAGTATTCTAGTATATCGACGAAGTTGTAATTTATAAACCTCTACTATATAGTAGGAGCGTTAGTAAGACCGAAAGACATCACTAGCTATTTAAAGTTGCCTATATATATAGAGAAAGTAGTAAGGTCCTTACTATCGATAGAGTTATAGAGACAGTAGAAGACTTAGTAGATATAGATCTTACTAAACTACTTAGCCTTACTTACGTACGTAAGTGTTTCTTTAATAAGTAGTAGTAGATAGACATCTTATTTAGTGACCTTGTTAAGGCTATAGTAATCGACATAGAGGCGGAGTCCTCTATTTAGCTTATAGACGAAAAGGATAGGTAATAAGTAGCTAGCTAAGCTTAGTGTAATAAAACCCTTATTAAGATGTTCCCGAATAAACTCTTCTACTATATTAAGCTCTTTAGGGGATAGGTAGCGTAAAGGTTTAGTACGTAGTAGCTTAGCGCTGTCCTTTAGGGTAATATAGTTGTCGAAATCTAGTCGATATAGTAGCAGAGTATTAGATTACTCTTTAGAGAAGACGTTAGTAAACTTATATAACTTCTCTAGTAGAACGACTAAGGGGTCTAGTTCTAGTTTAGTAGCTATATAGTAGTAGTCCTTAATATCCTTTATAGAGATTATAAACACCTCGTGTTTACAGTATTTAGCTTAAGAGGCAAAGGTAGTAGCGCTAATAAAGGCGATAAGTAGTCTATCTTACTTAGTATTACTTACGTAGACAGGTACGTAAGAGAACTTATATATTAGCTAAGTACTATAGGAGACTAGCTTAAACTCCCCCTAATTTAGCTTAAAATTCAACCTAAGAGCTAGTAGTTAATATAGTCTATCTTGTCCTAATTTAGTAGCTAAAATGGTATCTATTTCGTAAGCTAAACTAGGGACGAACTAGTTCTAAACTAAAATAGGTCCCTTTCCGGAATAAGCACCTTTAATTAGCTATAGCTACTACTACTTAATAACAGTTAGTAAAAACTCTTCTTTATATGTGACTTTACTATATTTATAGTCGATATTAGCCTTATTAGCCTTAAGCTAGCTAAGGCCAAGGATAATGTCGAAACAGCTAATATCTATAATATAGAAGGTAGTAAGAGTGTTTAGCTTACTAGAAATAGTAGTAGTAAGAGGGACACTATAAGTAACTTATTTAGTTAGAACACTGTTATAGGCCTAGAGCTAAATAGGGCTAGCTAACGCTATAGGGCAGCCGAAAGTCTTTAGCTTATTTAGTGTGACCGTTGGGTCGGGGTTAAGGGGTCGTACTAAACCTAAAAGAGTTATATTACCCTATTGTTTTTTCGTGGGTTTTTCGTGTTAAAACGCGATTTCTCGTGTTAAATGAATTATTATCTTAATAAAAATTATATCATTAGAATCCCTATAAAATTCTCTATATTTTATATATATAAATTGATTACGTAATATGATTCTCTGATTTTTAAACTAGGTTCAAAAACTTTGATAGCTATTTCAAAAATACTAGAGTTATATTACGTAAGCATGCTATATATTATTAAATGCGCGTTTTTTTATAGATTATTTTAGACAATCCAATTTTAAAAAAAAATTCATTTTGAAAGAGTTATTATAGAAAAAGAGCAAAAATCCCGCAAAAATTTCAGATTTTGAAGTTCCTAACCTCAACCCAATAGTCACACTAAGCTTATTAAGAACATTATAGTTAACTATAGCGCTAATAAGCACGCTAGTGTTGATAAAGGCTTAAAGAGTAATAGTTTATTTATAGTTATAGGGGTTATAGATAGTAATAGGAGTTATAATAGCAGTAATATTATAAGTGATAACACTATTTAGCGTTTATACTCCTCCGGATCTATCTTAAATAGCCCTTATTCTACTAGAGGAGAGAACTTATCCTCTAGCTACTTATTTCCCTAGTTAGACTAGTTAGCTAACTTATAATCTATCTCGGGGTTGAACTAGTTCTAAACTAAATCTAGTTCGTAGGCCGAACTAGAATTAGCTTCTAACTTAGCTATATAGTGCTAAAGCTACTATATCTCCTCTATAGTGCTAATAGCACAAGGGAGATAAGTAGTAGTATAAGTAGCCTTCTTAGAGGCGCTAGCTATATACTTTAGTGTAATATAGCCTAGCTTACTATATACAAAGTAAATAAGTGTTTAGGGTAGGCAGAAAGACTATAGAGCATCTCTAGCAATAGAGTAGTAAGTAGCTAGAGTAGTAGGTATAGAGGTTAAGTAAGGTATATAAGTTAGAGCGCTAGCGACATAAGTTATAGCTATTATAGGGCATAGAGCCTAAGTATACTTAGTAATAAGGTTATTCTAATAGATGCTATAGTCAGTAGCATAAGCTATAGTAATAAAGGCAGCAAGGTTATTAAGGTAAAAGTTAACTAGGGTATTACGTAGCTTAGTAGATATCTTCTAACGGATTTAGTATAGCTACTCTTCTTTAGCGATGTTAGCGTAAAGAGTATACTTATTAAACTCGCTAATAAAGAAGTCGAAGGTGTTATTACACTAAAAGAGGCTAGTAAATTAGATATATATAGTGGCCCTATAGTTAGGGTCCTTATAGTACTAAGCTAAAAGAGTAAAGACCTTGTTAGCGCTAAGGATTACACTATAAGCTATGTCTATAATAAGGGTATAAGTGTCTCCTAAGAGACATAAGTAGAGATAGGCGAACTTATTAACCTTTATAGAGTAATAGTCTATATTAGAAAGAAGCTTATTCTATATCTAGTACTTAAAGACATCGAACTATTCTAGTATACTATTACTAAAAACAGTAGGGTCTAGTAGCTTCTCTAACAAGAGAGGGCTATATATAGAAGAGGTCGGTGTACTATATCCTATCTTAGCCTTAAGATAGTCTAGTTCGGCCTTAAGCTCTTAGACCTTAGCTAAGTAATAGGTAGCTTAGGTAATAGCGCTATTAGTATAGGTCTAAGATGTATCTAGTTCGGCTTAGATGTTACTAACCTAAGCCTATATAGCACTTACTTATATAGTCTACTTATTATAAGAGAATTCGACATAGTTAAACATGTCCCTTAGTGCCTAAATACTATACTCTTCCTATAGCTTACTAAGGAGTATAGTGTTAGAGAGAGTAAATAGATCGTAATAGAGTAAACTAATAGGAGCGTTATTATAGTTAGAGGTAGGTTATAGTAGCTTACTTTAGTAGTGCTCTTTATCGCCGGGGTTAGGTTAAGCTATAGCTTAGTAAGGTTAGTTATAAATATAGTAAAAGTTAATATATAACAAAGGGGATATCTAAAAATTTAGCTAGTAGCCTACTTCCTTCTTAAGTCGTTAGTAACTCGACTTATTACCTTCTTCTTATATCTTTAGTATTTACAGTATTAACCTACGTAGTAGCAGCGAGGATCTATTACAGTATATATAGGAACTATAATTATAATACTTCTTCTTCTTCGTAACTTCTTTAGTTCTTTGTAAGTAGTTATTAGTAGTTACGTAAGCAGTAGAATAGCTAGATATTTCGATAGCTCTATTACTTAGTCGCAGGGGTTATAAAGTCTCGATATAGTAATTACGACTAGTAAGATAGAAGGTTAATTATGTCTATTTATTAAGATATCGAGACTTAGAAAAGAAGAAGAGAAAGCTAGTGTATAAAGCACATGTAATATCGAGGGCAAAGTAGCTAGAAGCCTAGGCTACGACGCCGAGATTAGTGTGACTATTAGAGCGGGGTTAGGGCGGCCTAAGGCCGCCCCTAGTGCTAGTGTAGGGGCCGACCCCGTGTTAATAGCCCCGCGCCTTAGCCGTATAGGGTTAGCACTAGGGTCATCTATAATAGCACTAGTACTAGCACTGCTCTAAGCTATATAAGTACTAGCACTGCACCGTGGTCACGTAATACTAGCACCGCTCTACTATAGGCACCGCGCCGAAACACGTTAGCACTTGCGCTAGCACCGGGGTCGGACTTAGTGTGACCGTTGGGTTGAGGTCAGGAACTTCAAAATCTGAAATTTTTGCGGGATTTTTGCTCTTTTTCTATAATAACTCTTTCAAAATGAATTTTTTTTTAAAATTGGATTGTCTAAAATAATCTATAAAAAAACGCGCATTTAATAATATATAGCATGCTTACGTAATATAACTCTAGTATTTTTGAAATAGCTATCAAAGTTTTTGAACCTAGTTTAAAAATCAGAGAATCATATTACGTAATCAATTTATATATACAAAATATAGAGAATTTTATAGGGATTCTAATGATATAATTTTTATTAAGATAATAATTCATTTAATACGAGAAATCGCGTTTTAACACGAAAAACCCACGAAAAAACAATAGGGTAATATAACTCTTTTAGGTTTAGTACGACTCCTTAACCCCGACCTAACGGTCACACTAGTCAGACTATACTAAAGCACTACGCGAGGGCTAGGCTTTAAGACGACTCTACTATATCGTAGTAATATACGAGGTCTATAGTAGCAGCTTAGAGAAGAAATTTAATACTCTATTCTATGTAAAATTATATCTGCCTATTTCTTATAGTCCTTTCTTACGGCTTTATAGAGGAGAGCTCTTACTAGTTAGAAAAATTAAGCAGGTAGTACTTATCGTAGTATTTCCTAGTAAGCGTAGAGTCTTTAGCGAATATAGTAACACGCTTAGTATAGATAGCGTTAAGGCAGTAGTCTACTATAGTTATTAGTACTTAGAATTGTGTATTCTAAATGCATAATTAATATACCTTCGAAATATCCTACTAGCATTGCCTTAGTTACTTCCTAGAGACACTTAATAGTATCTAGCTAGAAGCGAAAATCTCTAATTATAAGCGCGGACTTAATATCTTACGCGATCTCGCGAATAACGCGAGAGAAGAGGAGCTTTTAGATAAGGAGGTTAGTTAACTTCTAGTAGTAACGAATATCTCGGAGAGTAATAGCTATACTATATTAGGTATAATACTATGAGAATTAGCTATAAGAAACTAACTGCTAGGCTTGAACCTATTAGCCTTTAGCCGGCGAATTTGTCTAGTTATTACTAGTCTAAATTTTGTAGCGCAACTAGCGGGTGTTTTACTAGCGGTTATCGTCTTAGCGCCTTACTTCCTTAGCTTTAAAGTCGCCTTCCTTATAGTCGTTACTTACTTTTTACGAGCTATAACTACGTAAATTTGTCGAATTGATTGTTAGAATTTGTTTATAAAGGTAGAGAGGAGTAAGGAGAAAATACTAAGGATAAGATATTAAGCCTTATTATAGAATTTATAATAGTATATAGAATATGAATTTCCTATTATTATTGTCTACTATAACGACTTTATATTAATAATCTTAACGACTTTATATTAGTATAATAATAGGATAAATACTTATTAACGCTCGTATTCCTAGCTACTCTATTTCTATATATATAAGTAATCCTAATCCCTTATCTCTTAACTTCCTCCTTATAAACCTTATATCTTATATCTCGATCTACTTTATACTCGATATCTTACCTTTACTTATAAATCACTACTAATTCTTAATCTATAATGTCTACTAATCCTAAAGAAGAGTAATCTATTGTTATTAAGGATAAGATAACTAATGCCCTAGTAATTAAGGAAGAAGAAATAACTAAGGAAGAGGAAGTAGTTCTCTCTATAATAGGAGTAATTCTTATAGCTACTTCTTATAGTTAAATACTAATTAGACTATAGGGTTTTAATTCCGAGGCTAATAAGATTAAGTACTAGATTAAGAATTACTCTTAGGGAACTCCTTACTATAGTTACTCCCTTAGAATTCTATAGTAGAAAGTATAGCTTAGTAATACCTAGCGAGCTATTTAGTAAAGAGATCGCGCTATATAAGCTAGTATAGAGGAGAAAGCCCTTACTACTATTAGTAATACTAATCGCTCTACTAAACGTATACTTAAGGCGAAACTTAAGAGCTCCGAGGACTACTAAGTAAAGTCTAATAAGGAGAAGAAAGCTACGTTTAATATAGCATATAAGAAGATAGCAAAGACTCGCTATTATACCTAGTAGAGTAGTATATTTCTTATAGCACATTCTTATAGTATTTTTATTAATTTTACATAGAGGAATAGATAGAGGATAAGTTTATATCTATCTATTAGAAATAGAGTAAAATCCGTAAAGCTAATACTCTCCTTCGCTATAAGCAACTCCTCGCTAATTATATAAAGAAAGTGCCCTATAACTAGTATAATGTTTTCCCGAACCGCTAAGTAAGATAACTTCTCGGCACTAGGGGAATAATCGAGAAGTAGTCTTATAAGATCTTCCGCGACAGCGTTAATTCGCTATATAATAATAGAGACTATAACGATAATAACGAAGCCGAGTTTATAAAATTTATTAACGATATAATACTAGCTAAACTCTAAGTAGTATAGGCGGATAATTAGGCGTATATTGTTTCTTATAGCTACTTCTTATAGTCAATTACTAATCTATTAAAGCGAACGCGAACCTACTCCTAAACCTAAGTTCTAGTACGAGGACGACGATATTTTACTCGAATCTAATAGCTACTATGTTAAATATAGTGATAACGAAGTCGAAGAAGAAGTCGAGAATAACTCTAAGATTAAGGACCTCCTCGATAAGGCACTTAACAAATACGAGACTAAGGAAGCAGCTAAAATATACTACGAGGTTGTCGCTACTAGAGACTTCGATAATTCTAATAAAGAGGACGAAGAGGATAAAGAGGATAAGAGTAATAATAATAAGGTAATAGAGGAGAGTAGTAATAATAAGGAGAGTAAGGGCGACTAGGGTAAGGGCGAGGATAGTAGTAGCGAGGATAATATAGATAAGGATAAATAGATTAGCACTAAGTTAGGGAAATTAGATAGGGGTAGTAGTAGCTCTCTCTTTTATGCTATTATAACCTACAAAATTAAACGCGGCGAACAGATTCTTATAGCGTATTCTTATAGTCTTCTACCCCTTCTAATATAGCTAGGCATTATACTATATCTAAATAAGGGAAATGTCTTTCTTTAACGTAGCCTCTATCGATCCTTAATTATAAGCGCTCTCGGATGCCGCTATGCTATAAACATCTCTCCCTAACGAGCTTTAAGAGTTTCGTGTCTAGTACTAGATATAATCTTCTACCTCTATTATCCGTAAACTCTTTGAACTCGTCTACTATCCGCCCTATAATAGCAAAATTCTAGATAACGAACAGCTAGCTATATAAGCTTAGAAAACATAGTAGCCTTTAACACTAAGTAGACTTAAGTCTTCTAAAGTACTACCCTAGAATTCTTCTAACCGCTGTAGGTTAATCTAGGCCGACTTTAACGAGGGTGCTAAGCTTAGCGATAGTGCGCCTCTCGTGTACTACCTTCGCTATAGTCGAGCTCTATAGCACCTATTAGTTAATTAGATTAGCAATAAACACATGCGAAAACATCTCGAGCGTAAGTCTTACTAGACCACTAAATCTCCTAGTTATAAGCGGTCCTAAGCTTAAATAGCCCTAACCTAGTTAAAATCGATCGCGACTACCTCGTTATCGCGTATACTATACTTTATACCTGAACAATTCGAGAAAGAGCTTGTTAGGGTCCTTATTAATTATAATTAGTTATTCCGAATAGTCGCCTATCCTGCCTTCTTAAGATTTATACACTTCCTTCGACTAGATACTAATATTCTAGGCCGGACGTAGTCTCTTAGGCTACTAAAAGAGCACTACGAAAATATCTATTCTTGCCTCCTTGCCGATCTTAGTAAAGAGACGAAAGTCTTAATTACATTAGATAGTTAGTCGGCAAATAATCATCTAAGCTTTATTACTATAAAGGTACACTACATCAACGACAATTAGCAAATACGTGAGTACCTACTCGATTTCGTACTAATTAGCAGATAGTATACTAGAGCTACGCTCGGCACGGAGTTACTTAGAGTACTCTATAAAAGAAAACTCGAGGCACGCCTTCTCGCTATTATAGTAGATAACGCGAGCAATAATAATACGTTACAGTCCGAAGTATAACAAGGCCTCTATAAAAAGGGTGTATAATAGTCTTTAGTTAAGAACTTAATCCCTTGTCTCGCGCACGTTATTAATCTTATAGTACAAGATATTATTCGAGCTCTATAGCTAGAAACTACCGAAGATAACGAGAAAGCGGATAAGCTTAAGAAGCGTTATCTCCGTAACATCCGAATAACCTTATTAGTGCCTAATTCCCTGCGAAAAGTGAGTTATATTTCTTATAGCGTTTTCTCATAGTTTTCTAACCTATTTTAAAGCTCCGCGCGATTTATATTATAATCGACCGGTCCCCTTAACGCTATTAACAATTTAAATCCCTTTAAGTATATCTCCCTCCTCGTAAACGACTCGTAGTCGTTCGGGATGTTCGCACCCGCTAGAATTCGACGTATAATATGTGTAAGCGAGCTATTAAACTATCACCGATCATCGATAAATAGCTTAATGCGGAGATTACGACTACGTAAAAGCCCCGTGCTAATAAAACAGTAGCTAATTAAGACACGGCTTCTATAGATTACGTAGACATAAAACGCCTCTGCCTTAGCTACGCTAAGTAGTTACACCTAAGAATCGTCGTTCGAATGCTTGAGAATTTTAAGATAGCAACTAACTAGCTAAGCTAATCTAACACACCCTTGATATAATTCGTCTAGCTAATGTATAATCGCCTTTTCGACTTCCTCGACGTTGTCGAATCTACTTAGGAAGAGGACGATAATTCAGACTAGCCGTAAGTCGTCTAGAATGTAGCGAAAGTAGGTCGCGCTAAGCTTTCTAAGTATTATAAGCGAACAGGTAGAGGCTAAGGTTTCCTATTTAATTGCGGCATAATCTTAGATCCTACGCAGAAGTTAAGTGTATATAAGGTACGCCCCCTATACTTCCTCTTATATAAATGTCTTTATACGCGACTAATCTACTAAAAGCATATGTCGTAGGAACTATATTTTAAGTCGCTCTACTAGAAACAATTTCTCGACTATCTAAGTCGCTACGATAATAATAGTCATCCTAATACTACTCTTCCGCCTCCTCTACTAGTCCCGTCTATTACCTACTAGTTTAAGAATCCTACCTTATCGAACAATATAGTAAGCTTTATATCTATAACATCTAGCTAAGATAACGCTCTCTCCTAGGGATAAATTAAGGTCTATATAACGAGGATAAAAGGGGAAGATTACCTAAGGACTCCGCCTATACGGGAAACACTAGATTTCGATATTCTTTCGTAGTAGAAAGAGAACGAGCACTTATACCTACGACTAGCTCGAGTTGCTCGTAATATTCTCGCGATACTAATCGCCGGCGTTAGTGTCGAACGTGTATTTAATGTTACGAAAGACGTTATTAGGGACCGAAGGCATAGACTACTTCTATAGACAATTCGACAAATTATAATTACGAAGCTAGTAGATAGTAGGCTCTAAGACACCTATATGGCCGATAAAGATAACTACGCTAGTATTAACGACGATGATAATAGCGATATAGACGGCATAAGCGATAACTTCAGGGATATCGCTACCTATAGTTTAAGCGATAAAGGGAATAATAAGGAAAGGAGGCACGAGGAGAACGAGGCTCTACTACATAACATTACTAAGGTTAAAGGCCGGTACTCTAAGCGTATCCGGTTAATAGCCCCCGAGTAAACACTCTCTTATAGCAGCTAAGAGCATAGTCCGCTTACTTATCTAGAGTCTTATCTCTAGCGCCGACTCTTTGCTTATTACTCCGCTCTTACTTTAAGAGCTTATATGCGCTATTGTTATAGTTAACTTCAGTTAATAACAGGAAGACGCAACGTAAATGAGATTTTATGAAGTGTAAGTCTATATTATTAAAAACCATCTAAAGCCGTCGGCCTGCCGACGCTTCGACTACGCTACCTGAATTAGATTAGTTATCGGAAGCATTACTATCGCTAACATAATCTAGCTCGTCCTGCTTATGCTAGACGCTATAGCGCATAGCAAAGAGGTCGATTAGATCTGCCTATAGATCTATGACACGCTAATTAATAGCACGATATAAGTCGATAAGTTCGAAGATGTCGTCGGTCTAGGAGATGTCGTACTAGTATTAGTTAGATTATATAGACATATTAGATCAGGAATATAAATAAAGTTACACAGGGTATCGTAGGAGCGACAGGCTTTATAGCGTAGTACTAAGCCTCTATTGTCGTTGTAGATACGAGCGGTTTATCTTAACTAAGTTTCGTCTAGGTCGAGATATATAAGAGTCGTATAGCAGATATAGGCTTTACACTAACGTAAGTATAAGAGCCTAGCGCAGTCGCTAGGAGTTATTCTATAAGGCTAGGAAGGGATTAGATCTACTAGGTCGGGGTAGAGTTAAGCGCGAGAGGCTATCGTAACGACGAGAAAGAGAGGTTTAAGAGAAAGAAGGAGGAATAGCGACGAAAAGGTATATATATCCGGCGTCACCTATTATAAGAACAATAATATAGACAATAGCTATTATCTATTGTAAAAAAACGACAATACTAACAATAGCCATTGTCGAATAATAGCTATTATTATGCTAAGGGATATAAGTAGATTATTAGCCTAGTTACTTCTTTCTCTCCTTAGGAATATTTAAACAACTATCTAGTATGCCTTTACGTCGCTATAGCATAGTTTATACTAATAGTAGCTAGAATTTAATTAAATCTACTACTATGTCTACTATTCCCCCCTCTGTTATTCGTCTAGCTAATCTTCCTTACTATAACTTTATCGACGACTTTTAGACAGAGATTAAGGGCATAGACGGCCTTATATATACTATTAACTAGGAATCTAATAGCATTAAGGTAATCCGTAACTATACTATAAGTTAGTAGGAAGGCTTATCTACCTAGAACTAACTATTGTTAGTCTTATACTCTGCTCTATAGCTTTAGTACTCTGGTTTTCTAGTTAAGGGTTGTAATTTATATAAGGGTAGCCTCGCTAGAGAGGGAATGTCCTCTAGATAAATTAGATAATAAGATAATAAGGTTTTAGTTTTAGGTGGTATACGGCTTACTAGCCTTATACGCGATATAGGCTCGTAGGGGTTATATAGATAATGTTAATTAGGATGATCTTCTATAAATCACCATTAGGTTGTAATTATACATAAGGGTTAATAATTAATGACTTTTGCTTCTCTCTAGTATCCTTTAACTACTGTAACTTTAAGCGTTTAGAGCGGAAAAGTGACAAGAGTCGTAGGACGTAGTACTTACTATAAGAATCTACTATAAGAATGTAGACCCCGGTGTAGTGCTAGTATAGGCACGCTAAGGACTTAATAGCACTATACTACTCATCTGCCGACCTAACCTAGCACTATACCACGTCTAGAAAGAGCGTAACTCGACCCGCACCTAGCGCTAGTGTAGTGCTATTACAGCTACGGTGCGGTGCTAGCATAGGGCTATAAAAGGCTTAGCAGTACTACGCCGGCTAAAAGCCGACCTAAACCCCAGTGCGGGGATAGACCCGGAGAGTACTAGGTGCGCCCTAATAGTTACACTACTCTCCGAGATGTACTTTACTCTCTAAAATCAGCATTTAATCTTGTCTCCTCCGGCCGTATCTTCCGTAAGGCCGGTATTTAGTATAATTATCTAAACTAGCGACTAGTTCGTAATTCCGAACTGTTTACACACTCTAAAATCAGTCGGGACGTTGTCGTTATCCTCGGCGTTACGAATATACGTAATAATAACCTTATAAAGACTTCCCTCTCTTCTGCTGTAATAGTAGTACTAGTAGTAGTCTCCGAGACTTAACGCTAGCACTAGCGCCTCGGCTACGTTAGATTAAAGATCCTTTAGTCTACTAAGTAACTAGTAAAGGGCCTTAAGAAAGTAATCACCTCCGAGCTCTGCTACTACGAAGTATATAAGCTAGTAAAATCCTAGCGCATCGTCTCTCGTAAACCGAGAATTACTCCTCTAGCTACCCTTAACAAGGTCTATATTAACCTCTATAGTCTAATTACTCTACGTAGTTTTAAGGGCCATCTTTATAGCTAGCTCTATACCGACACTATAACTCATAAACGATAGTCTATCCTCCTTAAGATAAAGGATAAGTCGATTAGCGAGCACTAGCGCTAGTCAATCTTTATGAGTACTTAATTCGGCAAGATACTGCGAAAAACCTTCTCCGATTAGGGCACGGAGCTAATTAATCACGCCACACGCTAATTTAATACCTCTAGAGGCACTAAGATACTTACCTCTACTACCTATACCCTAGAGTAAAACGGAACGGCTAAATTAGCTAATAAGGTGATTATTACGCGTGCGCGCTGCTTTATAATCGAGTCTAGTCTACTACTGGAGTTTTAGCCTCTAGCTATCGAGTACTCGGTATACGTTACTAATAGAATTATTAATCTCCGAACCGGTAAAGTACTATACTAGCACTTCCTCGAGAGTTTTTAGTAAGCTACTCCAATAGATTAGATTGACCTTAGCTACCTTAAACGCTTTAGCTATAAGGCCTATTTACACCGGTAGCTACCTCTAACCTTAAAGTTCGAGCCTTGCTCCTTTATAGGTTAGTTCGTGGGATTTCAGGGTAAATTATCTACTAATTACTTGATTCTTGGCTAGCTTAACGGAACTCCGTAGCTAAAGTACTCGCTATACGTATAATTCGACGAGTCTACTATTTTCCGTGACTATACGGCAGAAAGCTTCACTTAATAGCGGATCGCCGAACAGCTAGTATTTAACTACTAAGGCTTATATTAGCTTCCTCCTTAGCCTTAGTTTACGTAGCTAAGTTAGTTCGATTATCGAACTATTAACGAACCTAATCTAGCTAATAATTAGGGGGAGCTACCCTAGCTAGAACTAGACCTTACGTAGCCTAATTAACCTTAGTAACGTCCCTATCACGAACTAATAGCTTAATCAGAGAATCAGTTAAGCCACTAATCTAATATAGAGTTACGCTCTACTGAATCTAATCTAAAGGCTAAATAGGCACTAGTTACTCTTTAGGGAGAGAACTCGGCTTAATCTACTGCTATAGACACTCCCGTAGCACCTTAAAATTTACCTTTAAGCACGGATTTAGACGATCTAGCTCAAGCCGAGGCTTAACACTAACTAGAGCCTTAAACAGCTTAATCTAACACGTGGATACGACCCACTGGTCCTAAATTACTCTCCTTCGAGCCTAAAGCTCCTAAGATAGAGCCTCTTAGTGACCCTAAGCCTCTTAGCGATAATAACAACGCTAGCGACACCCTTATAGAACTACTCTAACCTCGTTAACTCGCCGGTAGTAAACGATTAGCATTAGGACTAATTAATGACGACTATAAACGCTTCGCTGCCGGAGCTATAGCTATAGAACTCATAGACTCTACCTCCTACGATGATGCTATATTACGACTAGACGGAGCACTCTAGAAAGCCTCTATAGATAAAGAAATTAACTCCCTACGTAGTACTAAGGCTATTGTTTTCAAAAATCGGTTAGACGTACTAAAAGAGAGAATAGTTATAACTAGTAAATAGGTATATAAGACTAAACTACTACCTAATCGCACTATCGATAAGTGTAAGTCTCGATAGACTACTAGAGGCTTTACCTAACGCTAGGGAGTTAACTACTTTAAAACCTTTACTCTAACACCTCGTGTAGTAACCGGTAGAGTCCTAATTGCCGTCTATGTGCTTAATAGCTAGAGACGAGCACAGATTAACGTGACTACGGCCTTTCTCTATCTAGACCTCGACGTAGTACTCTATATCTACGCTCTATAGGGTTATAGCTATCTTAGTGAGGTCGTTATAGTCACTAAAGGCCTATACGGCCTAAAGTAATCTACGGCACTCTGGTACAACGACGTCGTAGCCTACATGACAAAACTTAGCCTCCGACGCACTGTAAGCGACGCTTACCTCTTTATTTCTAAGGATAGTAAGCTCCTCGTCCTTGTGCACGTCGATGATTTCTAGATATTCGCCGCTTCGTAAGCTCGACTAGATCGTTTCGTCTAAGATATACAGAAGCGCTACCTAATTAAACTAGTTAATAGTAACCTCTTTCTCGGCATCGAGATTGTCACCTCTCGAACCTTAACTAAGCTATCCTAATCTCATTATATAAAGGATAAGCTAAATAAACACTAACTCGCGGACTATAAACTAGCACCTCGTCCCCTCGACCGACTACTCTCTACTAGCACCGAAAAACACTTAGTTAATCGCTAGAAGTAGTACAACTAGTGGATAGGTGAACTATAAGTTCTCTCTAACTAGACACGGCCTAATATTAGTTATACCGTTAATTACCTTATATAGTTCCTATAAAATCCATCTACCGAACACCTTACTACTACTAAATAAGTTTAGCGATATCTCAAGGGCACTCTAGATTACGGCCTTATCTTTACTAAGGGGGAACTAACCTACTATTCTAATGCAGATTTCGCCGGCGATCTAGATACCTCTTAATCTACCTCCGGCTCGCTGATACTTCTCGCTAGAGCACTAGTTATTTAGAGAACGAAACTCTAGTTAGACGTTGTTCTATTATCTACTGAGGCCGAATACCTCGCTCTATTAGAGACCTACAGGGAGATCTAGTAGCTAAGGAACCTTCTGTAAGAGATTCGCATTCAATAACTACGTATAACTATACTCGTCGATAATTAGTTAGCTATTAAGCTCGTTAAGAACCACGATAATCACTGTCGTTCTCATTATGTTAACCTCCGTAATCACTATTATAGAGAGAAGTACGAGAAAGGCATTATCGATGTCGAGTTTATGCCGACTACTTAATAACTAGCAGATCCCCTTACTAAGCCTCGGTCACCTATTAAACTACTAGATAGTTAGAAGGCGAACTAATAGGCTGAACTAATAAGCTAAACTAACTTCGAGTCACTCCTTACTATGCTACTTACTGTCTACTTTCTGCGTTTTCTTTATTATATTCCTTTATTATAGTACTACTACGTTATTCACTAGATTCTTTAATTCATATTATATCCTCCTAACTGCTATTACTACCTTCCGAATCTGACTGCTCGACTGGCAAGGCAGCTAATAGATCCTCCTAAGTAACCTCCTTAACCTCACTAGTGTGACCGTTAGGTTAAGGTCAGGAACTTTAAAATCTGAAATTTTTGCGGGATTTTTGCTCTTTTTCTATAATAACTCTTTCAAAATGAATTTTTTTTTAAAATTGGATTGTCTAAAATAATCTATAAAAAAACGCGCATTTAATAATATATAGCATGCTTACGTAATATAACTCTAGTATTTTTGAAATAGCTATCAAAGTTTTTGAACCTAGTTTAAAAATCAGAGAATCATATTACGTAATCAATTTATATATATAAAATATAGAGAATTTTATAGGGATTCTAATGATATAATTTTTATTAAGATAATAATTCATTTAATACGAGAAATCGCGTTTTAACACGAAAAACCCACGAAAAAACAATAGGGTAATATAACTCTTTTAGGTTTAGTACGACCCCTTAACCCCGACCCAACGGTCACACTAAACCTCACTGGTTATACACTAACGACCTGTTACGTACGAGAAGATAGAAGAAGGTAATCTAGAAGGAAGAGGGAGAAATCGCGACAGCTAGACTACTAATATCCATTTAACACGACAATAGCAACTTCTAGATAATACAACAATAGCTAGAACACTACAATCACGCTGTTATAGCTTCACGGAGGTCTATAAGTCGACAATAGATAATATCGCTTCACGAACACAACTAATAACACGGTAAATCACTGTTAGGGGGAGTATTATACCTCGATCCTTATCCTCGATCGAGTACGCAATATCCGGAGATCTACCGGTTGTTTGACTAGCTTATTACTCTATATATAGTCGACCCTCTGTCACTTAGATAGTTACCACCTTTTTATCTCAGTTTTTCTCATCTATCGATCTCAACGTCAAGACCTCTTAGTACTCCGGTCACTGAGCGTGCTGACGTGCCAAGCCTCAGCTGACTCAGCACGTACAACAATCGCGCGTTTTCGCAGCGGGTCCCCGCCCACATGACGAAAGACCGGGCGTGGGACGACAACAAGCTCATCTGCCACTTTTCCACCGACACTTCACATACTTCACCAAATCGCCTACTTGTCGATGTATTCTACTGTCTGCAATAAACTGGTGGGAATACCGTAACATACGATATGCCAATATTAGGCTCCCTCCGAAGGAAGACCGAGGCGAATGCTCAGGCAGCACAAATAAACAACACCGATTACGACACCAGTGAGCGAAACGTCAGTGTCGACTGCACTGCCAGTCAGAATGGCCCTAAGAGCGCGCCTCTGAGGGCAAAAGCGTCGAGTCCACAACTTTTACCAAGAACTTCTACAGATGCAACCCGGCGACCTGGTCTTAACCGAAACTTTTCCAAGAGTTGGTACGGGACATGGAACAATAAGGCTTCACCCACCGCGGAAGTTGCGCGTGAGAGTATTTCAGTCGCAGGTGGTCTCACTTCTGAGTCATCGGATCAGCAAAGGAGCAACTCAGCGCAATACATGCACAACAGCCTTAAGCGCCCTCGTAAGAGCGTGCCCTTGGCGGCGGAAGCGACAAGAGTGAACGCTACAGACCGTCGAACAAGTAGCGACAAACCTCCTCGAATGCCAAGCACGCCGGTCGTCGAAAAGCCTGCGAGTCCTACACAGAGCAAACAGTCAGAAGAGACTCTTCGATCAGACACGCAACCTGCAGAGGTGCCGAAAGACGCTGCAGCAGACTCAGCTCCGCAGATGAAGGAGCAACCTGGTGGAGCCGCGTGGTTCGGCTGGTGGTCCAGACCTGACGGATATGCCAACAGCGAAACCAATAAAGACAAGGACGATGCAAGCAAGGGCAGTCAGAAACACAACGAACATACAGGCTCTGCCGCGGTTCCAGTACCGGCAACGACACGTTCCGAGGCGACTGCCGCCATCTCGACCTCTGCACCAGTACCGGAAACAGCACAAGCACCTGATCAACCTGCTCGGGCATGGTTCGGACTCTGGAGTGCCACCCAAAATCAGAAGGCCCCGTCCATGGGCACTGAAGGTGAAGCGACGAAGGTGGGAGAGGCACCTCAGCAGGCCGCAATGGAACCAGCAGAAACATCTCCAGCAAGTCTTGCAGCAACAGCGGAAGCAGCTACGGAGGCTGCGCGGGCCAGAACCCACTCAGATGCTCGACCGAAGTCATCTGGTTGGGCTTTCTGGTCGAAGGATCAGTCTAAAGATCAACAAGCAGATTCTGACGGACCGCAAAAGCATCTCGGTGAAATAGCAGTAGCTGACACACCCTCGCAATCCCATCCCGAGGCCGCACAATTCAATGAAGAGCCAGAGACGAAGACCAAGCAGAAGCAGAAGCAAAAGAAAAAGCCGGCCAAGACGGAGCCAGTGCCAAAAGAGGTCGAGCTCAAGGGCGATAAAGCTACTCTGGGAACAAACACAGGAACGGAAGGCAAAGGACCTAAAGCGGTGAAGCGCACACTGCTTGCCGATCACGCCTTTGCCACAAGTGCGAAGAGCGCATCAACAACTAGTCTGCCATTGCCGGATGTGAGAATAGACGAGTCAAAGAAGGAGGAAGCTAAAGTGACCCCTGCAACGAAGGCTCTGAAAGCACAGCAACCACGCCCGAATATCATTGAACCTCGTTTTGAGACGGCCTATCCTCCAGCCCATGTACCGACATACTGGGAGACTCTTGGGTACTACATCGCCTATCCTTTCGGCTTGGCTCCAGCGGCACCACCGAGCGCAAGGCATGTCATGGCTTTGCCCCACAAACCAAAAATCAAGAACGCGATCGCGATAGGAGTACATGGATACTTCCCTGCACCTCTCGTGCAGAAGATCATTGGCCAACCAACTGGCACGAGCATCAGATTCGCGTCGCATGCCGCAGCTGCCATACGATCTTGGGTGGACAAGAATCAGCCAGATACGCCGTGTGAGATCGAGCAGGTGGCACTTGAGGGTGAAGGATTCATCGCGGACCGGGTGTCCACATTATGGAAACTGCTCCTCAATTGGTTGTCACATCTCCGCAATGCCGACTTCATCCTTGTTGCAGCTCATTCGCAGGGTGTTCCAGTCGCCGTTATGCTGGTGGCAAAGCTAATCCAACTTGGATGTCTCAACCCGAACGCAAAACTTGGCATCTGCGCGATGGCAGGTGTGAACCTTGGGCCCTTCGCAGACTACAAAAGCCGATTCTTTGGTGGATCAGCTGCAGAGCTATTCGATTTCTCTCGACCAGACAGCAGAGTGAGCAGAGAGTATTCAAGCGCAATCGACGTTGTTCTTCGTCATGGGGTGAGGATCACATATGTTGGCAGCTTGGATGACCAACTTGTCTCGCTCGAGGTACGTGCTTGCTCATTCGGTATCAATGTCCCCCACTAACTTACCTAGTCCTCCCTCTTCTCGAATCTCACTCACCCATACGTACAACGTGCAGTCTTCGTTGACGGTCGCGTGCACGCTCCAGATTTCATCACGCACCTGGTGGCTTTCGCCCTGAAGCTGCGCAACCTTGGTATCTCTGACCACAGCCTGATCCGAGAGCTATCGCTGCCACTAGCAGGTAGTATTTACGGCGGCGAAGGGCACAGTCGTGTCTATGACGACGAAGTAGTGTACGCACTCGCTCTGCAATTCGCTCTTGAAACTACAGACGTCGACCCGAAGACCTTTCCACAGCCTGGAAGCATGCGACCAGACCTCAAGGACCGTCGGAGAAGCAGCGAACAGCGACGAAGCCAAGGCGGAATACCTCAGTCGACCATGCTAGCGAACAGTATCCGGCGTGGTAGTATGAGTGCCGCCCTACAGCCAGGAATCGCACCTATCATCTCCCACTACGAGATTCCAGCAAGTGGAACGGCGGCCAACCCTTACTTCCTGCCTTGGGCGATGCGAGGTATACTAGAAGAGGGAGAAGTGAGAACCAACATGCAGGGCGAGGTTAAGGAATTGATCAGGCTATTCGACGAATGGAAGCCAACAAGCAAGGCGCTGAAGGACGTAAGGTTCAGGTTGGAGGCAGTGAAGAGCAAGCTTTGATCGAGCAGCTTCAGGCTCAGGTAATGACGATAACGACCACACGCATAACACGGACCACGGAACAAGTAGAAGTACAAGCATCAGCGGCTGCACATTGGTTGGCAGGATCTAGCATGGTGTTCAGGCAGTCTTAGCCCCATTTTTGGTATAGATAGTACATACAAGTAGACGAGCTTCATCATACCCTTTTCGTCAGTCATGCTCTAATCTCTTTCAAGTCATCCTCCCAAACCCATTTTCAGGCCACTAGCCTCCTTTCCCCATACAATTCATATCATTCAACCATCTACTGCGTCTCCTTATCATAAAATATCTCATGATACCTATGCGTCGCATCCACCACCGCGTCCGCCACACTCAAATCTATCCTGATCAGCACTCCCCTCCCTCACACCTCTCTTCAACATGACAAGACTCACCTATCCCACTCCCCATATCCGTCGACACCAGCACACGCACGCTCAAATCCTTGTCCACCTTGCCGATGACTTCCACGGCGTTGTTCATCTGGAGGTGTGCGTCCTTGTCTCGTCAGTATGCACAAAGTCAATGAGCGAAGGAGCCAGTGAGCGAAGAGGGTTCAAGAGGGGAGAAAGACTGAAAGTGGATCGGGAGTCAACGCACCCTGTTCAACAGAAGATTTATCTTTCCCCCAGCGTCAATGGTGGCGGTCTCGCCGCGGAGGTCGGTCACTTTGCCGAGGACGCGGACGGTTTGGTGTTTGAATTGTCCGAGGTAGGGGGCGGTGATGCGGGGGGTTGCTTGGGCCATTTTTGGGGCTGTGATCACGATAGTAGAGGTAGCAGTGGTGCGGCGATGAGATTGAGGGCTCGTGATTGAGTATGGGAGAAAGTGGATGGGTGGCGATAGTGGTGGTGTCGTCAAGGTAGGCAGAAGTTGCATGTGCGAGAAAAGGCCGGAGGACGCGTCGCGCGTTGAGTGGTTGCAGGTGGGGGCGGGGTCGCCGCAAGCACTTTCTGCCCAGCATATCGCTTGACACACACCTTGAAACACATTGGTACTCGCTATGATTTGGTGAGAGGTATGTACAGCTATCTTATTCACGTCTTCCTTTCTCTTTGCCTACCAGTGATCGCGCAGTAGGGCACAACCATATACTCGGCCAGTCCGTCTCGCTTTCCGCGTGTTGGTCGAGGGTTTGCTCGATGCCTTTCACGACTGTGCGATTCGACGTGATGGTGGTGTGGCCGTTGGACCATCCAAACAGGAAGACAGACTGATTGATCGATGTCAAGGTCTCCTTGACTTTTGTTGCCACTGGCGGCAATTTGGAGAAGTCGATGTTGCCCTTGTCGACGACCAAGACCGGAATATGGAGACCATCCGGAACATCGAATTTGGACAACTTCGCCAGCTCTGCTTGTTTCGATCGGGTCTCCTCCTCGCTGTACTTACGGTTGACGTCGTCGCCCATGAAGAGCGCGGTCCGTGCTTTTTCATCCGGTGTCCCGATGGTGTCGACAATCTCCTTCATGCGTTTCGCCGCTTCAGCCGAGCAGACTAATCTGTGTCCGACGATCGCTGGGTATAGCTGATTGGTGAGCAGTGACTCTTTGTCCTCAATCTCAACTTGTCGCTTGAGTGCTCTGTGGAACCATGGCTCGCTTTCAACGTCGCTGTGTGAGAAATCGGAAACCAGTCCTAGCAAGATAGTGCAGTCGATGTTCAAGGAGGGAGTAAAGTCGGCGAAAGGATTGGTGATCATGTTGTTCACAACGGAGTCCAGAGTTTGAGGCATGACCGCCGTCTCGCCGCACTCCACCGATATGCCTTTAACTCTCAATCGCTTGACGATTTTGTCGATCTCAGGTTGCTGACCTTCGACGATCCGTGGGAGTACCATCCGTACTCTAGGATGCTTCGTTCGTATCCGGACCTCCTTTGCCGCTGCAAGCATGGCTTCACCCATCTTCACCACCGGTATCGAGGCGTCAGGATCGTCGGCAGACTTGGCCGAGCCATCGCTATCACTATCGTCCTCTTCAGAGCTGTCCCCAGCCCAGCCCTCTCTTGCTTTGTCCATGATCATGCGATGGTTTGTCACCAAGGACACCTTGATCCATTCCAATCCTTCCTTGCTCACGACATCCACAAGAGCCTTGCCGGGTTTGACCATGTGATTCCCTGGACCTCGTCTCCGCCCACGTCCACGTCGTCCTCCGCGAGCTGGAGAGTTCCTCTCAACGTATTCGCCAAAGTAGAATCGTTTCTGCATGGCTACCAAGCCACTTGTAGATTTTGCACAGTGCCAGATTGTCGCCAAGAATGGCAAGTTGGATGAGACAATCTTTTGCATCGACGCGCTGTCCTCATCGTCCTCGCCATCTCCCTGTCCGTCCCCTTCGCCGGGCTCTCTGGAATGACCATTTGCATCGTTACCAAGTTTCGCTTCCCCCTTCTTCTGCACATCGCGTTCCTCCTGCTTCTGCACAAGGCGTTCCAGGTTCTTTAGCTCTGACTTGACGATGCCGCGATAATTGCTTAGCTCGACGGTGTGCTCTCGTAGTCTCTCTCGCAGTGCGGCGCGGAAAGATTCGATCTCGTGCCATAGTATCTGACATCTCGCAAGCAACACCTGAGGTGACCCAGATCCTTGGAGAAAACTGAAATCCGATGCATCATTCGAGCTCGTTTCGTGCGAAGATGCTGCTTGGCCGTCCTGGTCATTGTGTGCGGAGCCATTGCTCCGTATTGGGAGGCTCATATTATGCGATTGTCTCGTAAAGACATGATATGACACTTCCAGTCTCCTCTATCGCTTTTCTGCCAAAATCGAGCATATTTGTTGTTCATGAACATAAATTTACGAACCAGAGTCTTCTGAAAGTGAAGTCATCCATCTCCCCCACCTCAAAATTCACCGCACCAACAACCTCCCACCTCCGCACCACCTCTTATCCTCCACCACAACCCTCACCACATCTCGACCTCTCACCACCGCAACGATGCCCCTCTACACCCTCCCCCAAGACTGGACCCACAACACCACCCTCCTCCTCCGTGCCCGCCCCACAACCGTACGCTCCCCCCCCCCCCTGCCACTCCCAGCACCTACTAAACCCCCCTCCCAGACCCGCATCATAACAAAATACACCCTCCCCCCACTCCCCTCCTCATCCCGCGTCGGCAAATCCCGCGCCAAAGCCAAGTCCCGCTCCACTCCGGCCAGCACCACCGAAATCAAACCCCCAGCCGAAGCAGCCAAGGACAAGCCTCCCAAAGCCTACCTCGAGCTCCGCGCCTACGACCCCGAAAGCGGAGCATGTCTAAAGTATAGAACCGAGAAGGCGGCGGAGGTGGGGAGGCTAATTGCGGGATTGGGGAGGATGGGGAGGGTGATGGCTGCGTTGCCGGAGGTAGAGGAGAAGGAGGACGTGGTCATGGAGGATGCGGCGGAGGAGAAGGAGAAGGTGGAGGAGAGGACGGTGGCTGGGAAGACGGGGCAAGGGCAGGCGCAGGCGCAGGCGCAGGCGCAGGGAGGAGGGCAGACGCAAGGGCAGGGTGGGGGCAAGGGGAAGAAGAAGAAAGGGAAGCGGTAGGGTGGGGTACGGGAAGGTGGATGAATTGGAGATGCAGCGACGGGGACCGGGACGCAAGTGTGGCAATGCAGAAGTGGGCATAATGCGGGTTGGTATTGGTCGCTAGAGTAGACGATACCCGATAAATCATGATTGTCGTAACGTACTCGAGCTGGAATGCCTTCTAATGCCGACCATGCCGGATGCTTCGCCTATGCTACGTAATTGTACATGTTCCCGTCCTCTCGCTCCATGTAGTCCTTCTCGATCAATCTGTAATGATGTTAGCGTTGCGTCAATAGCAGAGGACTGTTGTCATACCTGTCGATGTTCTTCTTGATATCGGCGACGGCGAGGACACCTCTGCTCCGAGTCGCGGTGATGACTTCGGCCACAAGCTCGGAATGACCGATCGTCTTCCTGCTCTTCATGATCCTGACGATTGCGGCTTGACACTCAAAGTTGCGATCCTCGGCCACACGCTCGTGGGTCTCCTTGTTCTCTTGCTTTGTCTCCTTGAGCTGGACTTGGTTGATGCGGACCCTGTATCGAGGATGGTTGAAGGAGTTATTCACGGCAAATGTATCACCTGCATTGATGTCCTTTCCGACAGGTTGTTTAGTGAGTGGTCGCAACTTGGCACAAGCCAGAGATTGCAATGTCCGCTTGACCTCCGCTTCCGGCAGCTTGGTGACATCCATGATGTGCTCATACGACAGGCGCTCACCCTCTGGCAGGCCGTTGAAGAGCAAGAGGATGATTGCCTGGAATGATGATACGACAAACTCTTTCGTACCCTTGGCAAATTTAGCCTTCATCTGACAGTGGGCCAGAGCGTGCTTCCAGGAGAGCTTGCGACCGGAATGCTTGCTCTTGTAGTATCGCTCAAAGTCCTCGATGGCGGTATTGACATCTGCCGGAATCACGACCGGTACATCTGGATATGACGGCCAAGCAGCAGCGGACAGGACGTTGACACTGAGATCCAGAGCTCCAGGCTTCTTCTGCATTTCTTCCAAACGATCCTTGTATCCGGCCATTTCTTCTCGACCGAGCTCCACATCCTTGAACATCTGCTCAAGGTTCTGGGTGAAGCCTGCACCACATTCGGTCTTCAATCGGGTAAGCATGCTCCGTTCAGCATCCGCGCTTGCAGATCGTCCCATCAATAGACGCTTCGCGAGGTCCTTCTTGTAGAATGCCTCGAATACTGCCTTACCATGAATGAAGCGGAACAGATCCAATACCTGGTCTAGCTGAGCATTGACCTCCGCATCCTCATCTAGGCCGGCATCGTCTTCCTCGTCATCATTGCCGCCATCTCGCTTTGATACGGTGAGCTCGGTGGGTATCGCTTTTGACCCGCCACGTAAGAGCATGTCGACGTACTTGGCGATCATTTCGCCGATCTTGGAGTTGTCTGTTCCCCAGGTAGATTCGCCCTTTTTCGTCTTATTCATGAACTTGTCGAAGGCTTCACGCAATCCGTGACCAAGGTCTTCGTCTCTTTGGAATGGAGTTTTCCATATGTTGTCCAAGCGACGTTTCAGAGATAGTAATCGAACGACCATGTCTTCCGAAGCTTTGTCATCAAAGATGATCTCTGTCCCTGTCTCTTCAACCCACTTTGCAAATGGCGCTTTCAGTACTTTGCCCTTCTTTCTGCGATTCAATAATCCGTAAAGACGTTCGAGGGAAGGCGTCGAGTTCTCGTGCAGAAGTGTCTTGAGCGGCGGATACTCCGTTAGATACTCGACTCGCAGGTCGATTGTGTGATCCTCGAGTAAGGTCATTATGTCTCTTCGCGTGCTGGTGTCAAGAGCGAAAAAGTCGCATCGCTCACCCTCCCTCTTCATCAAATCCACGGCATGATTGACGTAATCTGGGACGTCACTCTCCTGACTCGTCGTCTCAGCCCATGTAGCAATGTACTTCTGCGAGATGGCGAGTAAGCGTGGCTCGAATGTACTTGTGTATACTGCCAGTTCATGAAACATGTTTATGGCGTCTCTCAGTGTAGATCTGTCCACGGTCTGTTCCTTACGATCTCGCGAAATCAATTCGCATGCTCCATCGACCGTCTTTGCCTTGAGCGTTGAATACTGGAAGATCAGGTCTCTGTAGAGGGCGACACAAACATCATGTAGGTTCGTCTTGGAATTGGAAAGAAGATATGCTCGATCCATGTAGTAGAATATGCACCGGATTATGGTCTGTAAGGTGTAAGCTTACTAGTTATCGATCAGAAGAAGAGTTGAGTATACCACTTGGGCACTCCATGTTGACCACGCCGTCAGGACTGCCTGTAGCACTGACACTTCGTCTTGAGAAGACCGAGCCTTCAGCGACGGTAGGACTGTGCCCCTCAAGTGTTTCACGCATCTCTCATTCAATCGTGAATTGACTGACGAGGCCTTGCCCTGCCGACACAAGTTTTCACAACATCGGTATAGATCCTCCATGGATAGCGACTTGTGTTGGCCATCAAAGACCTTGTCTAGTGCCACATCTAGCCTCTTCCAAGTATCCTCAAAGTATTTCTCAGGATTCCAATCTGATTGCGGCTTGAGGTTCTTGACGACCAACTTCTTTGCACCTTGGTGTGGGTTGATGCCGTTCCTGATCCCATTCGGTCGTCTGAGACCGTTCCTTGGTGGCGAAGCTGTGAGATCTGCCACACCCCCATTTGCCTGTTTGTTCGTGAAAGAGTACATCTGATTCGGTGATCTGGTGGCACTAGACGCAGGTGATTCTTGGAAACGAGCCTTCTTATTGGGTGTCGATTTGGCTGTTCCGTTCAGTGAGCCGTTAGCAGGCTTGTTCTTCGCAGTGAAGAGCTCTTGAATAGATTGCTGCACCGACGAGGTGGTGGAGTAATCGGACCCCGGCGAGTCGTGGATACTGCCCCTCTTTCGTTTCCTGTCGGTCTCGGCTTGCTGAAGATCTCGTCTTTTGCCGACCGGATCGGACTGAGGTAGCATAGATTTGGGATCCAGTCGAAAGTGTGTAGAGGCAGGACGAGGTAAACAGGACTGCTTTCAAGACCGAGGTAGATACAAAGTAGGTGACGTTTGTCGGAGCTCTGGTTTGCTGCATCGGAGATAGCGGAGATATGTAATTTCACGATCAGATCTTCCCTGCCCACCACCTCATATCTTCAACACAATTGAAGATGATATTATGACCATTCTCATCTGCTCGAGCAGCAGAGTACTCCCGATAAGGACGATTGCTTCGATCCAAGGATGGATCGCAACGGTGACGCAACAGCACATGACTGCATGGACACGTGGATCTATCGAATCAACTAGGTTGATATCTCAAGGCAAGAGGGTCAGAAAGGTCTTTGACAAATCTCAAGCCATTACTCCTGCACGCACACGCTTTGCTCCGTCGCCTACTGGATTCTTACATCTTGGATCACTTCGGACTGCAATATTCAACTATCTATGGGCGAAGAAGACGGGCGGTCAATTCATCCTGCGGGTGGAAGACACCGATCGCAAACGGACTGTAGTTGGCGCAGAGAAGCGGCTGTTCGAGGACCTGAGGTGGGCTGGCCTGCAATGGGATGAGGGACCTGAGGTTGGTGGCAACTACGGGCCATACAACCAATCCAAGCGGAACGACCTCTACCAGTACCACGCCAACGAGCTTCTCGACTCTGGACACGCTTACCGGTGTTTCTGCCCAGCAAGTGGACCTTCGGCTGATTCTGCAGAACCGACTGAGATTGGAGCAAGGCTAGGTGGCTGCTCTGGCGACTGCAAAGGACTATCGAAAAGCGACATTCAAGACCGTCTCGACAAGAAGACAACGTTTGTTGTCCGTTTTCAGTCACATCAGGATCGTATTGTCTGGAATGACCTAGTGTATGGAGACATTGTCAACAAAGCGGACAGTGGATCCAAGATGTTCAATTCGATAGCCGACACGGTTCTTGTCAAATCCGATGGTACCCCGACCTACCACCTTGCAAATGTGGTGGACGATCATGACATGAAGATCACACATGTCATCCGAGGTACGGAATGGATGCCGTCGACGCCTTTGCATGTTGCCCTCTATCAAGCCTTTCAATGGCAACCACCACTTTTTGCGCATGTCAGTCTCTTGACCGATGAAGGACATAACAAGCTGTCAAAGCGAAACTTTGACGTGGACGTTACCTCTCTCATACAGAAATATGGCCTCATGCCGGAGTCTTTGGTCAATTATCTTGTTCTCCTGGGCTGGTCAAACCCAGACAAGAAAGATGTCAAGAACATGCAGGATCTCATTGACGTTGTAAGTGTCGTGTGACATGAATAACGTGCAGGATTTGACAAATTGCAGTTCGACCTCAAATTCACGAAAGGCGATACGGTGGTAACCACCGAAAAGTTGTTCTTCTTACAGAGGCAGCATGCTATGAGGAGGGTCAAGGAGGCCATCTCTGATCCTGATGCGTCGCACAGGCTTGATTTGCTGCTCGCATACCTCCGTGAACAAACCAAAGTGAAGGATTGGCAGCCTCAGATGTGAGCTCGCCAGGATCGTGTCTGTGCAACACTAACAACCTACAGGAAGGCAAACATTCTGGGCAACCGTTCGGTCGACATGTATCTGCAGAGCATCCTCGTCATCGATCCTGGCACGTATGAAACGCCACGAAGATATCTGAACGAGAACAATTACTTTTTCCGACGAGCACCGGTGCGATCACAGGGGAGCACGGAAAGCAGTACAGTACCATCGTCCGATCCAATTGTCAGTCCACAGGAGCCGAGCCCCTTTGAAATGCCTAACAAGGAGTTGCCACCTCCGCGCAAAGTCGATCTGGCATACCCTGCGGAAGTCGAGCAATTGGTCGATGTGATCATTGATCACCAGGTCGTGCGAGAGTCGCTGAGTCTGTGGGATGGTCCGGTGGAGGACAATCCAAAGAACGTGAAAGAGCTCCACGATATGATTGCAAAGGCCGCACAACCATGTCAGGATATCCTCAACACACTCCTGGTGCAAAAGGTTGGGGAAGTACTGAAGGCGAAGGGCTCGGAATTGGTTGATGACAGCATTCCGATACTGAAGAAGACTGATGAGTGGAAGCAGATGACCGTTGACTTTCACAAATATCTAAGATCAAAGCTATCTGGTCGGACCGATGGTGGTCCTAGCACCTTCAGGGTCATGGCCGTCTTGGGCTACAAGGAGAGTCGCCTGAGGATTAGGGAACATGGCAATGCATAGATACCCATCTGTACAAATATGTATACTAGTCGCACCTCCCGATGTCAAAAATTTGCTCCTCTCTCAGGATCAAAAGTGTGATTGAGATGCGTGTCCCGTGGTGAGGGGCAAATCTCCAACCCTTGACGTCACGCCCGAAGAGATCACATTGGTGGTCACTCTACAATCAATCTCAGCCCTCCGAACTCGAAGCGTGTTCCCTTCCAGATCGTCAATGAATCGAATTGCTACTGCTCCAAGACTACTGCCCCGATCAATCCGTCCAATCCATCTCGTTGTATGTCTTGTAGCGATTGTTCTGGCCACTCAACTGATACCGGCAAAGAGAACACCAGCCAGAGCCATGCATATCCGATCAATCCCCATGTGTCAGACTAGTCTCTTCGAACCACCATCGTCGATGCTAATGGATCACAGGGGAGGGAAAGGGCAACAACTATGCCTATCTTGTGACAGATGACAAGACCAAGGACTCTGTCATCATCGACCCGGCAAACCCGTCAGAGTACAGCTCCTCACAGCCACCACTGGCATGATACATCTTGACAGCCCACAGAGTCCTCCCTGTCCTCAAAGAAGAGATCTCCAACGGCATCAATCTTAAATCCATCATCAACACCCACCAGTCCGGCCCCCTCCTCCCCTCTTTGCCACCCCACTAACCCCCCAACAGCCACTGGGATCACGCCGGCGGCAACGAAGAAATCGTCCTCCCTCCCTTCTTCCCCTTTTCGTTGCCCCCTCTAACCACCTCCCAGCTCAAATCACATCCCCTCCGCATCATCGGCGGCAAAGACTGCGCCCACGTCACCACCACGCCCTCGCACAACTCCAGCTTCAGCGTCGGCAGCATCAAAGTCACCGCCCTGCACACACCCTGCCACACGCAAGACAGCATCTGCTTCCTCTTCGAAGACAGGGACGATCGCGCCGTGTTCACGGGGGACACATTGTTCATCGGTGGCTGCGGACGTTTCTTCGAGGGGACGGCGGAGGAGATGCATAAGGCTTTGAATGTGGTGTTGGCTGGGTTGGATGGGGAGACGAAGGTTTATGTAAGTTTGAAGCTACACTTACCCGTGTATGGAATTGGGAGAGCATGCTGACGGTGGTGACACAGCCCGGGCATGAGTACACCAAGGCGAATGTCAAGTTCGCCGTGACGGTGGCGCAGAATGACGCGATCAAGAAGCTGGAGAGCTTTGCGGGGAATAACAAGCAGACGCAGGGGAAGTTTACGATTGCGGATGAGAAGGTATGTGGTCATGAAGATCTGATCCGGGCCATTAGGGTAGTGGGACTAACAGAGACAGAAACATAATGTGTTCATGATGTTGGATGATCCGGCTGTGCAGAAGGCGACGGGCAAGACGGCGCCTGTGGAGGTCATGGCTGCGTTGAGGGAGATGAAGAACAATTCCTGATTCGGGCATGTATTGACATATCGTACCTGATCGGAGGACTGATTAGTCTACTTCTTCCTTGAGTCTACCTTCTCCCTTTTTGATGTCTGCTCCACCGGCTCCGACGCGGCCACCGAATCCACCGTCTTGCATGAAGAAGTCGACCTCATCGACGAGGTCCCAAACTATGTCCTCCACTATTTGCTCTTTGAAGCGTTCGCCTAATGGTCTAGTGGTCCGCCCTGATCCGTCTCCTTGTTTGATATCCCGTACATGTTCAGGGGGATACCAAAACCCTTCGTCACCAAAGTTGACCTCGGCGATGCCGCCTGAGAAGCAAGAGATGAAGGGGAAGTAGCCTATCATGCCATCGTCGAACCCTTCTCGTGCGCCAGCGGCTTTGTTTGGTAAACTTGCAGGTGGGAGGAAGGCGAGAAGGTTTTCGAAGGCTGTGCCGACCAATTGGCCGTTTTTATACACCTTGATACTGGATCCAGGAAGTGTGCGTAACGCAGGCTCAGGGTGATTTGGGTTTGGCGCTGTTTTGATCGTTGTGTTGGCGCCTGGAATCTGTACTGGAGAGCCTAGATTGGACAAAGCTAGGGTCCTGTCGTTGTATGCTCTCATTGGAATGGTCTCATTCCAGAGATCCTGTGATTCGAAGAAGAGATGGCCCTTGTATGGTACGGGTATGCGGTCGCGGATGATATCGTGAGGCTTTTCCGTCGGATCGATGCGCGCAGCGATGAGGTCGGACTCATCACGGTCGACGGCGGGGTTGTATACACCGTCAACGACTTTGCGGTGTAACGAGAAAGAAGGCAGTACGATTTCCAGACCGAGCACGTCGCCTTCACAAACGTCTGTTTGTTGATCCACATACTCTTTCTCAGGCTTCCCAGCCTTCTTGGGTCCTTTCTTGTCGTTCCAGAATCTGCCTCCTCGACTACGGTGCATCGTCTCAAATCGACGGTCCGTGACACCGTAGCTGAAACCGTCGAATCCGACAGGCACGTCAAGTGGTGCTTCCCTCCGACCCCATCCTACCCTCACTCTCGGCTGTGGTCCATCCCCATCTCCGTCTTCCTCTCCTGCTTTCACGCCTCGTACCATGCGGACTTCGTAGTATGCTCGTCCTTCTCTGACACAGACATTACCTCTGACTCCGCGCCACCCCTTTTCGTTGGTGACCATCTTCCCACTCTCGTGAAAGTGGATCCATTTGTCAGAATCTTCGAAGCTCATACGGGCTCCATATGGTTCTGTGTCCGTTGATCTGTAGTACTGCTTGTGGCTAAACAAGGGATCCGCGATACATTCGACGTATCTGTAACCTTTCGCGTTCGCTGCGCGATCCAAAGGCTTCTTGAGCTCTGTTTCGCCATCAGGTGCTAGAAACGGGAATGGTTCATGCGACGCGAATGTGGTCGGTCGTGGAGGGACGAAATCTGATGGTCGTGCTTGGAGATTAGCATAGCGTGTGGGCGATGGGGCCGTCGGTCCAGAGGTTGAAGCTTTCCGCTTCGAGGGTATGATAGATGAAGACTCTCTGCCACCTAGCGCCGACTCTCGCTTCTTCTGTGACTCTTTGCGCTCTCTTGGCTCGCGTTCTCGTGGAGGGGGTTTGGGCTTGCTGAGCTTGGGGTCGGGATGAGGATTGAGCGGAGACGGTATCGTGGGAGCGTGATCCTGTACCGGGACAGCTAGTGACCCAGGTAAGGGGGATGATCCCGGCCTTTCTTCCGCCATGGCTGCTGCTAATGGAGATGAGTGAAGGCAGCGAGCATCGTGCTGTAGAGCTCTCGCGCCGGAGATGACGGGCCGTGCTCCGCCGCCCTCTGAGATTAGATAAGATTTGATCAAGAAAAAAATGTCCCTCACCCCACCGCTTTGTTTGGCGCGGAGATCGTTTGGCAGAGCGCAACACACAATACGATATGGCCAAATCAGCACAGAGAGATACTCGCCAAGAGCGACGGCATAATCCACTTTCGGACGACTACCAGCCAAAGTACGCAGAGAAGACTCGCGCACCCAAACGACGGAAGTCGAATCCGGAGGGCGATGACGAAGACGGTTTCGTAGGCTCAAAGGCCTCGCGGAAGATCCTACAGATCGGTCAAGATCTAGTCGATGAAGAGGCAGAAGAGCTTCGAGCACAGCAACGTGCCGCTTCCAACAAAGCGTTTGACTTTGACGCCCGGTTCGGCGACGACGAGCAGGAGGAAATTGGGGCGGAAGGAGATTTCGACGATGTCGAGGGGTGGGAGGACGAGGAGGAGGTGGTCGAGATAGATGGCGCGGACATCGACCCAAATGATTTGGCCATGTTCAACAAGTTCAACCCAGAATTCGACCCTTCTACACTGTTACAGCTCAATGATGCGCCAGGCGATAACGAGGAGGAAGGAGAACCAACGAATCTGGCAGAATTGATACTGGAGAAGATCGCACAGCACGAAGCGGCTCAAGAAGGCAACGGGGTACGTCTGGAGGATGATCACCCGGAAGATGCGATTGAGTTGCCTGCAAAAGTTGTCGAGGTCTATACACAAGTCGGCCTGATCCTGTCACGATACAAATCCGGCAAGCTACCGAAGCCCTTCAAGATCCTGCCGACATTGCCACAATGGGATACCTTGCTCAGCATCACAAGGCCGGAGTCATGGTCTGCTAATGCGTACTACGAAGCGACAAAACTATTCATCTCCTCGCGCCCAGCATTGGCTCAAGCGTTCTTGCACGACATTTTACTCCCAAAGGTGCGAGAAGAGCAGTCTGACTCGAAAAAGATCAACGTGCATTTGTACAAGTCCCTGAAGAAGGCACTCTACAAACCGGCATGCTTCTTCAAGGGCTTCCTCTTCCCACTAGTGGAATCTGGAACCTGCACGCTCAGAGAGGCACACGTCATTGGTAGTGTCTTGACAAGAGTGTCAATACCGGTGCTTCACTCGGCAGCTGCTTTGTACCGGTTGTGCGAAGTCGCTGCGGAGCAAATGAGCGTAAACACCGAGGCCGGTGGAGCCACGAATATCTTCATCCGCGTGCTTCTGGAAAAGAAGTACGCACTCCCATTCAAGGTTGTGGACGCTTTAGTGTTTCACTTCCTCCGATTCCGTGCAGCGGATCCGGCTCTGGACGGGGGAGACTCGATGAGTGGAGTGACAGGACCTGGTGCAAAGGTTCAGAGCCAAAAGCTACCTGTGCTTTGGCATCAGTGCTTACTTGCATTCGCGCAAAGGTACAAGAATGACATTACCGAGGACCAGAGAGAAGCTTTACTCGATTTGCTGCTCGTCAGGGGTCACCGGGCAATAGGTCCGGAAGTAAGAAGGGAATTGCTCGAAGGCAGGGGTCGAGGCGTACCGGTGCAGGACGGAGCGGCTGTGGGTGGAGACGATACTATGATCGACGTATAGAAGCAATTTTTCGAAGGGCAGGAAAATGTCCGACATAACAACAGATTTTTGCATGTTCCGAAAGCATATGATATCCTACAATGGCTTCAAGGAGTGACGATCTAGGTTCATGCAGGATCTGCAGCTCGGAAAGGGCCGAGGTCAACGTTGACGGTTGACCCACATCATGACGACCTTTTCTCTTCCACAGTCTTCACCATACATCTCCGAACCTCTACCGGCGGACACAGGTCCTCTACATTCGTCATCAATGGAAGACTATTCCAGACGTGAGTGATGGTATGCTGCTCGAGCAGAGATACATCTCGATGGAGGAAGATGAACACACGTTGGTGGCGACCTTGTCTTGAGGCCACTTCTTCGAAAGACAGAATTTTGCTCAAAATACTATCGACCCAGCCACACGGTCTCGAGCTTGCATTGGTCCAACATCCCTGTAGCTCTTGCCGTCTCAAACAGTGAGCGGAAGCGGCCCGGTCAAGCAACGTGGGTCACGTTACTATTGCTTGTGGTCAAAGCGATGCCGCATGCATCTCGATATGGCAAAGTGATGCTGAATAATTGCTTAAGATTTCGATCGTACTGGAAGTCTATGCGGTATTAATGCTTTTGATGATAATCCCTTCATCTTTCCTGCTCATTCTTCTCTACCTTCTCTTCCTGTCTCTCCCAGCATCTTGCACTTCTCGGCAATAGCTTCACTAACAAGCCATGGGTATCTTCAAGAAGGATGAGGCTCAATCGCCTTCCATCGACGACGGCGTCAGTACGGTAGAGAAGACTTCATCTTCTCGCCGTAGCAGCGACAATGAGGATGCAAAGGTCCCTTTCATCGCCATCTTCCTTGGACTGGTAGCTTCTATCGGGGGCTTCATGTTTGGCTACGAGAGCGGACAGATTTCAGGTAAACAGACACCACTGTTGTTACCATACACCAACTTAACATCATAGGCTACTTCAACATGACCAACTTTGCCGAGCACTTTGGTGAGCCACGAGCAGACGGCACGTATTACTTCAGCGCTATCCGACAAGGCACGATCATTGCAAACCTCTGTGCTGGCGCACTCTTCGGCTCTCTCATGGGCGGAAAGCTGGCCGACGTTCTCGGACGCCGCATGACCATCTCTTCGTCGGCTCTGTTCTGTATGGTTGGAAAGATTCTGGAAATTGCTTCTACAACACACTGGGCTCAGTTCGCCGTCGGTCGATTCGTTGTTGGTCTCGGCATCGGATCTCTATCTGTCGTCGTCCCCATGTATCAGTCTGAATGTGCTCCAAAGTCAATTCGAGGAGTGCTCATCTCGTCTTACCAGCTATTCATCACTCTTGGTATCTGGACTGGATATATGATTGACTTTGGCACATACGAGATGACCTCTACCGCTGCCTGGCGTATTCCAACTGGTGTCTCGTTCGTGTGGGCATTGATTTTGGGCTTTGGCATCCTCTTTCTACCGGAGTCTCCTCGGTACGCCTACCGCGTTGGTCGGGAGGACGAGGCCCGACTGACCATTGCCAAACTTGCCGGTGTCATGCCAACATCCAAGATTGTCAATGATCAGATCAATGACATTCAGGTCAAGCTGGATGAGGAAGCCTCCGCCGAAGAGGCACAATGGCACGAAGTCTTTACTGGACCTCGCATGATGTACCGTACCATCCTCGGCATAGTGCTCCAGGCCGGACAGCAACTTACTGGTGCCAACTTTCTGTTCTATTACGGAACAACGGGTAAGTGATTCCTCTCCTTATCCTCTGTGGTCCTCGCTGACAGTCACAGTCTTCTCAGCTACCGGTCTGTCCAACTCGTACGTGACCCAGATCATCCTCGGAACTGTCAATGTGGTATGTACCATTGCTGGCCTCTGGGTAGCAGCCAAGTGTGGCCGCCGCAAAGCCCTCATGACGGGCGCTGCCTGGTCCTTCATGTGTTTCATGGTCTACGCCCTGGTCGGACACTTCTGTCTCAACAACGAGGATCCTCAATCTACACCAATCGCTGGCAACGTCCTCATAGTCTTTTCATGCCTATTCATCGTCGCTTTCGCCACAACCTGGGGCCCGCTCGTTTGGGCAATAGTCGCCGAGCTCTATCCTGCTCGATACCGCGGAACCTGCATGGCATTGGCAACAGCAAGCAACTGGCTTTGGAACTTCTTGATTAGCTTCTTCACCACAAGCATTGTCAGCGCTATCAGCTGGTTGTATGGGCTTGTCTTTGCTGGGTGCTGTGCTGGATTGTTCTTCATTGTCTATTTCTTTGTAATCGAGAGCAAGGATCGTAGCTTGGAGGAGATTGATACCATGTACCTACTCAAGGTTGATCCGAAGAAGAGCGCTCATTGGACTCCGCCAGCTGGTACTGGTATGGGCATTGACAACGCAGAAGTTGATGTGTAGTCATCCACAGATAGAATAGAGGTCGATTGCAGCGGAGGAATCACAGTATCGCAGTAATCATAATACAACACACGTCATCACCCCATACGATACATATGCGATAGTATCTCCTGAGATCTGCTGGATTCGTCGGCATAGTGCGCAGAACGGTGTGTATCGATCTTTCGCCGACAATCACGTGACCGGAATTCTGAAAGCGGCGAACGTGCAGTCTGTCTCACTCACTTCGAACCAACGTACCAGCCTCGTTTCGATGCGCGCTACCATCAAGGTGAGCTCCTTGCTCCAGATCTGATTGGTGAGACAAGATGGAGGACGTGCGACATCACGCCGAGCGTCACGAATTCTCATACAGCCGACCGGCTACATGACATTTGCACCCCATGTCCGCCCGGCTTACAGCTAGTCCGATCATCCGCCAATCGCCCTTGGTGGGTCGGCATGATCGGTGGCGAGCTTCCGTATCGCCTCTTGAGTCGCCAGAGATACATTGGACGTCAAGTACGCTGTGGTGAACGTTCCCCAGCACAGAACACCACACACTGCCACAATGACTCCGACAAAACAACCACGGACCATTGTTATTGGCTGTGGTACAGCTGGAATAGCATTAGGAGCACGACTGAGGTCTCTCCTCAAGTATGAGAACTTTATCATCTATGAGAAGGAGAAGGAGATTGGCGGCACTTGGTATTTGAATACTTACCCTGGTGTGAGTCCTCCACAGTGCCTCCATGTCAGTAGGCTTCAAGCTAATCCGATAAAGGTCGGTTGTGATGTGGACTCTCATCTGTACTCATATTCTTTCAACCTCAACCCGGACTGGTCACGGAGATTCGCCGAACAAGCAGAGATCCTCCAGTACCTGAATGACACAGCAGACAAGTTCGGCGTCCGAGATCATGTACGAACAGAATGCGAAGTGGTCGCCGCTCAATGGAACGAACGCAAGTCTGTTTGGCAAGTACGATTCAAGGACCTCGCTGGTGGCAACGAGTTTGTCCGCGAGTCCGAGATCTTGATCTCTTGTGTCGGCACCATCTCAATACCTAAGGACTGCACTATTCCGGGTAACGAGGAGTTCAAAGGACCTATTTGGCACTCTGCTCGCTGGAACCATGCCTATGATCTGACTGGCAAGACTGTGGCAATCGTTGGCAACGGCTGCTCTGCCGCCCAACTTGTTCCTCATGCCGTCCGGACCGCTGCCAAAGTCATCCAATTTCAGAGATCACCACAGTGGATCAATGAGCGACCCAACAGAGAGTTCACTGCTTTTGAGAAATGGTGCTTCCGCTACATTCCCCTGTGGCAACGATGGTACCGCTTCAGCATCTGGAAAGCCACCGACGACCTCCACGACCTCTACTCTTCCAACAGCCAACGAGACATTCGCAAGCGAGAGGAAGCCACCGATGTAGCCATCGACTACATGAAACGCAACTCTCCCGAGAAATATCACGACATCCTCCTCCCCAAGTTCCCCCTCGGCTGCAAACGCCGCATCTTCGACCCCGGCTACCTCAAATGCCTCTCCAGCCCCAACATGGAACTCACCAACGAACCAATCCAACGCTTCGACTCGACCGGCATCATCACCCCCAACCGCCACATCACCGCCGACGCCATCGTCATGTCCACCGGCTTCAAAATCCAAGACTTCCTCTCCCCCATCAAAGTCATCGGCCGCGACAACCTCACGCTCAACGAGCACTGGAAATCCACCCGCGGCGCCCAAGCCTACAAAGGCACCTTCGTAACCGGTTTCCCCAACTTCGGCATCGTCTTCGGCCCCAACGCCTTCCCGGCCCACAACAGCGTCATCTACACCAACGAAGTCCAAATCGAGTTCCTCATCAAGACGGTCTTCACTCCGATTCTGGATGGCGACTTCAAAACCATCGACGTCAAGGAGGCAGCGGAGATGAGGGACGCGAACCAGCTCCAGGGACAGTTGAAGAAGATGGTGTGGAGCGGCGGGTGCACGAATTGGAACTTGGATGAGAATGGGAGGAATACGACGAACAGTCCGATTAATAGTTGGCGGTTCTGGTGGCAGTTGTATTGGCCGGTGTGGAAGGATTTTGAATATGGGGATGATACGGGGAAGAGGCCGTTGCATCCTTTGGGGAAGTTGTCGCTGGGGACCACGGTGGCGTGTGGTGCGGTGGCGTTGTGGTTGGCGGTGCAGCCGAGGATGAGGGCGTTGATGTAGGAGAGGTAGTCTTGAATGTACGTTGTTGCTTATGCTGAGTGTCACAATCATGCGGTATCTTTCCTGTGTACGCTCCAGGTCAAATCAAGTGCTGGACGAGCGGTATGGGTTGGTTGGATGTGTACAGGTGGCCGGAATCAGGAGTATACGATCACAAGATTGGCACAGATTCGCTATCAGGACGAGTCTCTATCATTCCTGTGTATCTACCTATCCCAACAATCTCCTCACTTCCTAGCCTTGTTTGAGATATCCTCTCCCCTATACCTTTTGACGAATCAGAACTATTCTTCTAATGTTTTACATCGCCTTTCTCAACGTACTCCACACCATCCTTCGCCTCGATATCCTCAGAGGAAGTCTTAGCCACCCGAGCACTATCCACGCCGTACATGTCCACCCAATGCTGTTCTTCAGCAGTCAAGCGGTCGCGCTTGAGGAAAATAAGATCGATCTCCTCGAGGGAGCGGTTGGCCGTTTCGGGGAACATGAAGTAGATAATTGGGATGAAGACGAAGTTCTGGACCGCGTTAGCGAATGTCAAGGAAATAAGGAAAGAGTGTTGAACATACCGTGACCATGAAGATGAGGTAGGTTCTCCATGTAATGTTGGAGACAAGAACGGGTGTAATCATGACAATAGTGAAGACCTGCATATTGTTAGCTCTGTGTGTGGCTTCGACTTCTGTTTAGATGTAGCTCACGGAGATCCAATTGAACATGACTGCGATGGCGATACCTGGTGCCCGGACGTGGAGAGGGAGAATCTCCGCGCTGTAGCACCAAGGAACACCGGCCATACTGACACCGAAGAAGATCATGTACTGTATCAAACATCAGTGTCTTGTTGCGTTGTGATTCCGAAGGGACATCGCTTACTAGCAGGAAGAAGGCAATCGAAGCTGAAGCAGTAGAATGCTCGTTAGCACTTCCTTGGAATGACAGCAGGATTGAGATGGCCATCATGGACACGGTCATGCCTGAGCAGCCGAACATCATGAGCTTCCTACGCCCATACTTGTCGGCTCCAAGACTGGGTACGATGGCACCAACGACGAAAGCCAGGTTGAGGCATCCACCGACCGCCAAAGCAATCTTGCGCTCGAGACCGACGTTCTGCTCCAGTACTACGGCTGCGTAGAAGACGACGACGTTGATACCAGTCCACTGTGTCGTTGTCAGCCAGAGCACTGCCTTGTTACTGTACTGCCACTGACCTGGTTCATGGTAAGGATCAAACACGACAGGAAGATCCTCCACCCAGTCTGCAGCGCATCCTTCTTGAAGATAGCAGTCCACTTAAACCCCGCTTTTTGCTCCAGTTCGCAAGTATCAATGATGTTCTTGCGCTCGATCAAAAGTTCGCGGTCGTTCTCATCAACCCCGTAGTTCTGCATCATGACTTTGGTTGCGTCGTCGATCCTGCCTCGTTGGATCAACCATCTTGGTGATTCTGGGAGGGGAATCATCATGATGGAGATTGGGATGGCAAAGACGATCTGGGTTGCGATAGGTAGGCGCCAGGCTAGGGGTCCGCCTACATAGCTAAGGCCGAAATCGTAAAAGTAGGCGAATGTAATACCAACTGCGACGAATAAGAGCTGTTCGTGGAGTCAGTCATCCATCAAGAAGGTGTGTCAGTTGCACTGACCTCAGTTGCAACCAACCTGCCGCGTCGATTTGGCTTGCAAAGTTCTGATTGACTATGATACCGTTACTCACGCGCTCAGGGGGCTTTGACAATGACGGCAGCATACTACATGGGCACTGTGGATGTATCGATGCCGACGCCTATCAGGTCAGACAATATTCTTGAGCATGCGTCATGCGTTCACATACCGAAACCAGTGATAATGCGTCCCACCATCATTTGCGGTACTCCATACGATGCTGCTTGCACGACGGCTCCGAGGCAGATGAAAAACATGGCCGCCCAAATTGCTTGTCTTCGTCCATATCTGGCCCCAAACAGAAAATTGGCTACACAGCCAAGGAGACAGCCGATGTTGTAAATCGATACTGTGGTATGATTAGGAAGTCTCGCGCTCATGGGTGGTCTTTGCCCACCGATAATACCAAGCAGAGACGCGCTTGGACGACCGAACGTGTCGAGAAAATCCTGGTTCGTTACGAGACCTTTAACAAGTCAGAGATGTATTGCGATTTGTGTCCATTCGACCGACCTCCAAAGACACCTTGATCATATCCGAATCTGCATGAGGTATGAGTGACATGTCATCGTCATGGTCGACGAATAGATACTCACAGAAGAAATGCCTGCAAGCAAGTGATAGTCACAGCAAGCTCAGTCTGCCTGCCAGGCTTGAAAGTAAACATCTTCATGATTGCAGTGTAACTCTGACAAAGGCCAATAGGAAGATGACTTTCAAAAGAGACCAGAATGGGTTCTGCAATGATCGTTATCAAGACCTGCCAACGTGATCCTTGATCAGGGATGGCTGATCGGCGTTGCTTTGACCCTGGTCCGCGTGGGGATGAACTATACATGCATGCCCCAGATTATGCAGAGACATATGCGGGGAAGATCTTCGCAAGCCACATAAAGTTCGGTACCAGGATTCATGTAACCGAGACTTTGAATGTAGCCGGCCGATTTGTGTCAGGCGTCCCGCTTGAATGGATACAACCGCTGAAACGCTCATCCACTTTGAAACCTTGTTTTGAATCTGTACATGCGCGAGCTCGTTGTGCCATACGAACACACACGACGTGCCGCGCGGGGCCTGATGCACCTGGTGCGTTGCAGCATGACTATGACGTATGATTGCGCCAGGCAGGATCCGGATCTACACGTGCTCCTAAGTGTGCATGTAATTTCAGCTTAGGCTACTGACAACGATCGTAACGGATGGCGGCGGCAAGGGGAAGCTTTGCCTTCTGGTCGTCACGACCTTGCATCTCACATCCCAGGCGGAGCTACTTGCATGTGGGTCCGGTATTGGCTGGACTCAGTCGAGGTCGTCCATAGATCATAGGTAGCTGAAGAGATCGGATATTATCTGGCTCTAACCATTTCCGGTCGAGGCAGTGTAAACATCTTCACCTCCTCCTGCGAAGAGCCTCATATCTATCGGATCTTGCGTAGTATCTGTCCATGGCATGTCAAAGATGGTCGAAAGCATCGGGTTGCTCATCCACAGGTCATGCTCCTGAAGGACTTGTGTGTCTGACGCCCACCCTGGACCGAGACTGCCGAAGAAAGCCGCCGCAGCCGGATCAGGTCCAGGGCCTGGTGGCGGGTTTTCTACCCGGGGCTCGACCCTCTTGAACGATAACAGTGTGTCAAACAGCTGGACTACCCACGGACTCGCGTCAAACGCGTCTTTTACGGAGTGGAACAGCAGCTGACAATTATTCAGACTCGCGTGACCGAGTTGCGAGATGAGAGGATTCGAGTGGCGCGTTCGGGTATAGCAGACGGCCTCTGCCATGAACAGGCCATGAAACGCTTCGTGCGGTAAAGAAAGCAAACCTTCCTTTCGGGCCGTCGTAGAAACTAGATTTAGGATGTGCTGAGCAGCATTGTGAGATGTCTCGGCCGCTGTCATGTCAGTGGTTGGTAAAGGGGTACCGGTCGGTAGTGCGGGTCGTCCGGATTCTCCCAGGTAGGATAGTACGAGGTAATGGTTATATGCAATGGAGAGCACGGTCGGTAGGACCCCGCTGGCCTCCCCGCCAGGACCCCAGACGAGTTCTTTGGGAAGCTGATTGTACCAACAGTGTAGCTGTCGACAGAGCTCATCTGAGCTCGTGACTCGGGTCGAAGATTTGAAACGGGCAGTGCAAATAGCCCTGATGATGAGCGACAGCCGGGCAGTGTGAATGTGGTAGAGCCCGTATGATGTCTCCCAAGTCCGTCCGACCATAGAGCCGTCCTCGGAGATCAGGGGAAAGTCTTGCGGCACAAGCGGCTCAGTATCGCACTGCTTCATGTCGATTCGAAAGGGGCGGCCAATAAACGCACTGCATGCAGAGTCTCGCAACACTAAGGTCCACCAGAGCCTTTTCAAGAGGCTCTTATCTTGTGGTTTCATGTTTGTGCGTGCGAAGGATCGATGCATACCTAGAGTCTCCGCAATGGTCACTCCGGCACTCAGCCACGAGTAGAAGTTCCAGAAGCTGTTCGGACCTCCACCCCAGAAGGACAACATCAAGGCACTCTGCAGCAGTACGACCTTGTTACTGTCATACCCTATGTCGAACAAGGCCTTTGCTTTGGTCTGGAAGGATACTCGGGCGGCTTTACGATCTGGATACCCGGCAGCACTGATGGTAGCGTCTGTGCAGAACGTGGCAGTGATGTAGCATACGCTATGAAGCAGTATCCATGGTAGCGTGTTGGTCTTGTGCTGCATCAAGAACTCCTGGGGGTCCACTATCGGATACAGGGGATACACTCGATCCATGAATGCCTGTATCAAGACCTCGAGACCTGCAGAGCTTGGCGGAGTGAAGGCCCCCTTCGCTCGGAGGAATTGAATATCTTCGGGAGGTATGTGTGCGGGATGCAGAGAGCTGTCGTCGGAAACTCTCTCCTCGGTACCCTCAGCCTCCACAGGCAGGCCTCGATGGTGGACTCCTGCAGATCGTCCATCCCTGAAGTCGTCCAGGACCAATGCCAATGGGAAAGACTCGCCAAGGTAGGTGATGGAGCATTTGTCCAGTACATCCTTGTCCTTGTCGACGTGTCCAGTGAGCAGTTGGTCAAACATAGCAGACCATGAGACAGGTCGGCCTGAGGATCTCGTTGTTCTATCGCTGGCTAGCGAGTCAGGCGTGTCGACTAGGGGATCTGGACGCCCTGTATTCAGGGGCTGCCGGACTGGCGGTACTGGATCTGCTGTCGCGGATTGGACATTTCCATAAGCTTGTGATAGTCTGGGGAGGGCTGCGCTGAGCCCTCCATTGCTGTGTTGCGGATTTGATGGATTGCGGAAAGATTGCCCTGGACTGGCAGGCAAAGGGTCGTCGTGGGGTGCATCCAAACTACCGTAATCAAAGCTCACGTCAGGTTGATCTCCAGTGAGAGCATCAGCACTCTCGCGCGAGCTCGTCCCCCTCGCTGCTGAGTTCTCTAATGCTGCCGACTTTTTGCGGCTGTAGGTCCCACGTTTAGAGGCAATGAGCTGACACGAGTCGTTCTCCTGTTTCTGACACCTCGTGCAGGGAAGACCCACAATGCTGGCATCGCAGCGGACCCGCTTCGCATTGCATGTCCTGCATGCCTTGGGTGCTCGGACGCGTTTGCGACCTGAGGCTGGAGGGGCCGAGAATTCGGCGGTAGGTCTGAATGGTGTGGTCGGTCGGGCGACAGATACAGTGCCATTGGCCATTGGGTCGTGATGCTGTGCCCGAGCTCTAGCACTGAACAAAGTCCGCTGAACGACGAGGGGACTAACGTGACGCATATAGCCTGTGAGAAGGCGAGGCTCCGACGCGCCAAGATCTTCTCCGCACTTCACTTTCCCCGCAATTTGGTTGATGGTCTATGCGGAGGAGGCATATAGCCGGACCGCCCGCCATGGTCCGCCTGACTGGTGTTACTGTTTCATGGATTGTATTGACCACTTTCGTCATGCTCGTGGTCACTGGCGGAATGGCTGGATCGAGTTGAATGGAGTCTCTTGCTTGCGATGATATGTAAGACCTGTATGTGATGAGGTTGACTAGAGCTGCATCATGACCAAATCCATACGACCTCTGAGGAGCACTTTGCTCACTCGTCCTTCGTCCCATTTCCAGCAGCCGTGTGGCTCTTCCATACGATTAACAAGGACATTACACAACAATTGTCTGAGTGGAGCATCTGCATTACAAGACGACCCTGCAACACCTGCGAAGTTGATCCGAAGCTTCTCGTCGACCTCGATAGCTCAATCAGCGCCACAGACAGGCACGAGCGTGAAACAATCCATCGACAGATACTTGACCGCAGATGTCAAGCAATTGCTATCCCTGGAGGATCGAGTGGTGGTGATTACTGGTGGCGGTAGAGGAATCGGCCTTGCATTGGCCTTTGCAGCAGCGGAGGCAGGTGCCCACGTCGCCATTCTCGATGCTGCAGAGTCTCCTCATGAGCACTTTCGAGAATTGGAAACTGTCTGTAAGAAGACAAAGTACTATCGTTCCGACGTCACCAACTATGACAAGTTGAAGTCAACATTCGACTCCATCGCTGCAGACTTCGGGCGAATCGATGGCCTGTAAGAAATCTGATACAAACACACTGGTCGGCTGCTTACCAACCTTTAGTATTACCGCTGCAGGAGTATGTCCCGACCAGCCATTCCTCGAACGAGACCCTGCTAGCGTGAAGCGTTGTTTCGAAATCAACTCGCTAGGTACCTACTACTCTGCCCAGCTAGCTACTGCGCAGATGTCTAAGCAGCCACGACTCGAGAATGCTTCAGGGGCGGGCTCAATCGTGATGGTAGCCTCTATTGCAGCACATCAAGCAAGTCTGGGACAGTATACCAGCGACTATTGTTCCAGCAAAGGTGCGGTATTGGCACTGAGCCGGCAGCTGGCCGTTGAGCTTGCAGGAATAGGTGTGAGGGTGAATTGCTTATCCCCAGGGTATGTTCCATTTGTTCGGCCGAGTAGCGCCATTGCTTATGATATGCAGGTACGTCATGACTGATATGACCATGGATATAGCAGAGACTCGCCCAGGGCTTGCTAAGATCTTCAACTCTGAGCCTCCGATGAAGAGGATGGCGGATCGAACAGAGCTGAAGGGTGGAGCAGTATTCCTTTTGAGCGATGCTAGCTCGTATATGACTGGAGGAGAATTGTTGATGACCGGTGGCATGCATGCTGGTAGATCCTTGTAGCTGTATCAAACATTAGCTCTCGATGCTGCGTATAATGTATAGAAGCTATCTCCAACGAGGTCTGTCATGTGTACTATGTCTAGCAGACCAATTACAACGATCGTCAGTCGGGATCTTGTCGTGTCGTCCTCAGTCCGGGTGTCGATTCGTAGCTGCTTCAAGTTAGACCAAGTGTGGGGTCCGCGGCTATGTGGCCAGCTAGTGTTATCTGGTCGAGTAGCGTCCATAATAGAGCGCAATGCATTGCCCCATCAAAACGAATTGCACACACAATCATGTCAACGTACGAATTCCCGACTTTTGATGAGCTTCCGCGAGTGGAAGGATGTCCACAGGGTTGTCTCTGGGGTTTCTATGACAAGGATAGCAAGGACGAGATTGGTGGTATGAAGGCAGGAATACTGTTCGTCCCGTCCTGACGAGTTTACAGCCATCAACCTCTTGACCGAAGAAGTTGTGAAAACCGCCAGCTCCGAGATACATATCGGAAAGTCAATTCAATTGGACTGGCCACTGAACAACTTGCAATTCCCAAGTTTCGGCCGCAAGCAATTCCAGCAGAAAGTCATTGATCTGAACCAGAGTCTGGGTGACTGTGCGTTCGACGATGAGATCCATATCAATACCCAGAGCGGAAGTCAATGGGACAGCCTCAAGCATGTACGGTATCTCGGTTGCCACATATGGATGCAAAGCTAAAATGAGATTCAGTATGCGGCCCAGAAGGAGAAGGTCTTCTACAATGGCTTGACTTACCAAGATGCAATTACCACCAAGACGAATGGTACCCACAGTAAGTATGGCCAAAAGACAGAGGTTTACAAAAAAGCTGATCCATGATGATCAGACTGGTGTGATCGCGGAGGCATCGTTGGTCGTGGGATCCTCGTTGACATGGTACGTAGCATACATAAGTACTCCAGCACTGTGGGGGTCCTGACGCATAGCATGTCCGCTTCTACGAAAACCGCGACGGTAAAGTGCCTGATGCTTGGACACGCTCTGAAATTCCTGTAGCGGACGTCAAATCTGCTCTCGCCGAGCAAGGCACAGTTCCTCGTCAAGCTGACATTCTCATGATCCGCTCCGGATATGTCAGACAGCACAATCAGGCTTCGGAGGAGCAACGTCTGATAGGAACGTGCCACAACAGCAAAGCCATTGGCCTCAAAGCGGACGAGGAGACAATTCGATGGCTATACGACAATCACTTTGCGGCGCATGTCGGAGACACTGTGGCCTTCGAGGCATGGCCACCAGTCCCAGGAAACGATTTCGTCATCCACGAATGGTCTCTTGTGTGGTGGGGAACACCGATTGGAGAGATGTGGGACCTGGAAGAGCTGGCAGCCGAGTGTCAGAAACAGAAGCGATGGTCATTCTTCTTGACCAGCGCACCTCTGCGGGTTCCTGGGGGTGTGGGCAGCCCACCAGGTGCGATCGCGATTTTCTAGAGGATCATCCCGATGGTCGTGCAGAAGCAGCAGTGTGGGAGAGGTCCGCCATTCGATGAATTCCATATTGCCGCTCGTTTCGATAAAAGAGGTGATGTTCAGGACCAGCTAGTTCGTCCATCATCCAGCTCTGCAACAATATGCCGGTCCGTATCGTACGCAGATGGCGTCTGACAAGGCTGACACCTCATAGACATCAAGCAGGGTGTTGAATCACATTGCCGTGTCAGTGCCTTCGGTTACGGATGCAGTGGCATTTTACCGGGACATTCTCGGCTTCCAGCTCATCGGTGACGTCACCCACCACATCAAACGCCACGACGCGCCTGACGCCGCCATCTTCGCCATCTATCCTTCCAGCCTCAATGAGGTCAAGATAGCCTATATGTCGACCGGCAATGGCGTGGGCTTTGAGATGTTCGAATTTGTCGACCCGAAGTCGTATACGCCAGCCGAGACCTTTGAGTATCATCGTGGCGGCTTCTTCCACGCTTGTGTGACAGATGCTGACCCGGAGGGTTTGGCCGAAAAGGTAGTAGCCGCTGGTGGTAAGCGGATCGGATCCTCTGTCGACCTGCTGGGGAAGGGTATCAAATGTCTCTATACGGCTGATCCGTGGGGCAATGTCATTGAGGTTTTGGACATCAGCTTTGAACGCTTAGCTACCCTCGCAGCACCTGACGAAAGGTAGTCTCGTGTTGCTACACCCGTACATAAAGTAGCCGGACCGAATTCTACCTATACCTTTGGTCAATCGACTACAAGCAAATTGTGTTCAGTTACAGCAGCACTAACCAAGACTGATTACCTCCACCATTATGTCGACAGCTTCTTCTCCACCGGTCTGCAAGACTACCTTTCCTCTGAATAACGGTGCGGTTGATGTTGTCATACAGCTTAATCTCGACTGATATCATACTACAGGGAGACACATCCCCGCTGTGGGATTGGGAACCTGGCAGGGTCAATTTGGTACTGATGAGTCCGAAGCTGTCAAGTCATCCATTATACACGCTATCAAGAACGGGTATCGCTTAATAGACACGGCCCAGTACTATGGCATTGAATCTGTAGTCGGAGATGCTATTCGTGAATGCGGAGTACCTCGATCAGAAATCACAGTCGTGACGAAGATCTGGGGTAACTGGTTCCATGATCCAGTGGCAGCTTTCGAGCGATCGTTCCGCGACCTCAACATAGAATACATCGACATTCTACTGATGCATTGGCCATGTACCATGACACCCGAGGAGCAGCCGCAACCATATCCTGGTAGTCCTCCATACTGGGAGGTCTGGAAGGTCTTTGAGACGCTGGTCGGCGACAGAGTCAAAGCCATTGGAGTGAGCAACTTCACCCAGAAGACGCTGGAGAGCTTACTCGAGGGGGCAAAGATCACGCCAGTGGTCAATGAAGTCGAACTCCATGCTCTCAACCCCTGCCTGAAGCTCGTTCCGTACTGCCTTGAGAAAGGCATCAGGGTCATCAGCTGGAGCACGATGGGCAGTGAGAGATTCGAGACAGGAAAAAATCCAATCCTAACCGAAGAACTGTTTGTCAACCTGGCAAAGAAGTCTGGCTGCTCACCTGGTGTGCTCGCTCTTTCGTGGGCCGTGCAAAGAGGAATCACGGTCATTCCGAAAAGTAGCAAACCGCACCGTATCGAGGAGAACATCAAGCTGGTGACACTTGATGATGAGGGCATGGAAATCATGAACGCAGCCCACGAGAAGCTGGGTCGCTTGTGTCTGTGCTTCGACATCATCGAGGGCATTCAGTACAAGGTCGATGGCAAGGTCACGGTTCTCGGCTGGTCGAAGGAGGACTTTGGCTGGGTGGACGAGAATGGCACGTGGTTGACATGATCAGTATCTCTGCTTTCAATTAATTGACGAGCGTCCTGTATATACATTGTCGGAATCGATCTCTGGCTTATCGCCTTGCAAGACTATATAATGACTTGTGTCAGTGGCGACCACGTGATGCCTCTGTGTTGCTTTCCCCGCGGCCGATCTGAATGTCGACGCCATCACACCTCATCACCCAGCACGTTATGCGTACACGCGCGTCAGAGCAATAGAGTCTCGGTTCAGCTCGATGAGGAAAGTATCGTACCGCAAGATGAGGGGAAGCTCGAGTATCCGCGGCGGTGAATGTTCCAGCCTCTGCCGCACCTGCTGGCGCTCCATATAGCCGACGCTAGGTACTGGTCTCAACAGCAGTCATTCGGTCGGCGTCTATACCATAATAGAGGTCACAGTCAGGCACGAGAAAGTCGAAAACTCCAGCAAAGAAAGACAGATACTAAATAATTCAACATGACTACAGTCACAGCGTTGCGACTTTACGGTCGACAGAAGATCCAATTAGACAAGGTAGAGCCATTGTAAGCTTTCTCTTCATATGCTCAATGTCAAGGCTAATGAGGATTATAGACCCTGCGGCAAAGACGACGTCCGCCTCAAGATCGGCTACTGTGGCATCTGTGGCAGCGACATTCATGAATTTCTAGGCACGCCCATCTTCGCCCCCGCTGCCGGCACTGTCAATGAGTTCACCAAGATCGGACTGCCAGTCGTAATGGGTCATGAATTCTCCGGCACAGTCACGGAAGTTGGACCAGAGGTGACCAACGTGAAAGTCGGCCAGAAGGTCTGCGTCAATCCATCATTGAACGACCGACATCATGGCTTCGAGAGCTGTTCACAATGCGAAGAGGGCAAGCCCAACCTCTGCAAGCGATGGGCCACCTACGGGTTGAATGCTAGTGGTGGCGGCTTCGCAAACGAGATTGTCCTCAAATCTTCGAATTGCCTCGTACTCCCCGACGACGTTCCTCTCAAGATTGGCGCTCTGGCCGAGCCACTCGCTGTGGCGTGGCATTGTATCCGGACCTCTGGCTTCAAGGCAGGACAAACTGCTCTGATCTTGGGCGCTGGACCAATCGGACTTGCGATCTTAGTGCTGCTGAAAGCGTGGAATGCTGAGAAGATCTTCATCACCGAGGTCACGCAGCAACGGGCAAAGCAGGCCCAAGCTTTTGGCGCAGACAAGGTCATCAATCCACTTGAGAACATCGCAGATGGCAAGGTCAATGGGGCGGCGACTGATCCTGTACTTGCCGCAACGAAGGAGGCGACTGCGGATGGCTTCGATGTTGCTTTCGACTGCACTGGCATGCAGTCCACTCTCGACACTGGACTAGCAGCTATCAGACCTGGTGGGACGTTCTTCAACGTGGCAATTCACGAAAAGCCGCTGTCCTTCAACCCGAACGATGTATCATTCCTCGAGAAGAAGATCTTAGGAGGGCTTTGCTACACCGACGACGATTTCAAGGAGGTGATTGCTGTGATGGCGAGTGGTAAGATCCCTTTCGAGCAAATGATCACATCTATAGTACCTTTGAGCAAAGTCGTCGACGGAGGTTTCAATGAGCTCTTGAACAATAAGGCGCAGCATGTCAAGATATTGATACAACCTGACGAATGAGTGTACCATTGATCGGTCACATAGTCTCTGCATAACAAGCGCATTGAAGACTAAAATCGAGCTGAGTGATAACCTGTTTGCTTCATTTCGCTGTGATAACACACTTTACGAGATCTGTAGGTCTCGCTACTACCGTCTCCAATGCCTTCGATGCTTCTGAAAGGTCGAATGTGTGTGTTACGAACGGCTTGACATCAAGCTTTCCTGATGCGAGGAGGCCTATCGCAGTGTCGAAGGTGTTGGCATATCTCCATACCGCGACCAGATCGACCTCTCTTACAGCAGCTACACCCACTTCAATGCTCTGCCTCGCAGCGCCCATACCCACTAGAACCACTTTACCACAAGGTGCTGCACACCGAATCCCAAGGTTGACACATACCGCAACGCCCGTACAATCGAAAACCACTTCACTCAGCTCAAATCCTTCGACAACGAGAGCCTCCTTGGCCAACCGAGCCGGAAAGGCCTCCGGCTTCTCCCCTTCATTCTCCCGCATAGGGATAGTGTGCACAGCATTCGCAAGACCCTGCGCCTTCGCAAACTCCAATCTCGCCGAATCGATATCGATCATGGCAATACTCCGAGCACCACTTGCTTTCGCCACCGCCGCGCACAGCAGACCTACTGGTCCCGCCCCAAGAATCAGCACTCTCTGCCCAATCCCCAGTCCAGACCGCTTCACCGCATGAACAGCAACACTCAACGGCTCCACCATCGCCCCTTCCAACCAGCTCAGATTCGACGGCAAGTGATGCACGAAAGCAGCCTCATGGCAGTACAACTCCTGCAGACTCCCTTGCACGGGCGGATCCGCGCTCGCACTTCCGGAGAACTTCATGCTCGGGCACACGTTGTAGGTGCCAGCTTTGCACTGCGGGCAAGTGCTGCATGGTCGTTGAGGCTCGACGGCGACGCGGTCTCCAACTTTGATGTTTGTGACGTTTGAGCCGATGGCGACGACTTCTCCGGCGGCTTCGTGACCTAGAACGAGAGGAGTCGTGACTGTGAAGATGCCGTTACGGCCGGCCGAGTAGTAGTGCATGTCTGTTCCGCATATTCCTGTCGCGCGAGGTCGAATTTGTACCTGGTGCGGGAGGAGTTCAGGCGTGGGAACATCTTCGAGCCGGAGGTCTTTCGCTCCATGGAGTCTGGCAGCTTTGTGTGTGCTTGCAGTCATGGTGGAGGTTGTGGTTGTGGTTGTTGGTGGTGAGATGGTGAGGTTCTACTTCGAGGATGTATCTTGACGAGTCGCTTTGCCCTCGTCCGTAGATACGGCTCTGGTGCTCGTATGCATCTCTACCATAGCTCCTGAGACGTTCACGATCTTCGCCCAAGTGACACGACGGTAGGAGTGCAAGTAGCCGGTGACAGACGATGACGAGACAATCTCGGACCTGCCCCGCACACGTGACTGGCACCCCAGATCGACCTCCACCATCGGGAAGACTCTTCCGGTCTCTGCTACCCACATTTCCACCTTGAGACTCTGCCGACAATCACGGCTACATGCTCGAGCACATCGCAGCTGACGGGAGAACGTTCACCACGAAGCGTGGCAAACTGCCTACCATGGCACATGCCTTGGATGTCGAGCGTCATGGGTGGCATACCCGGCCGAGCATGACGCCGGTGCATATCAAAATGCAGTATCGTGATATGGAGCGATCCATACACTCTAGGACTATCTCATCACATCAAAGTATTCAACATGAACGGCAGTCTAGGAAACAAAGAAGCAGTGAAGTCCAAGACCTACACGGATGATGAACAAGCTGTTCGAGATGTCAGAAAGCTCCTCATAGACATTGTCCGACAGAATGGTGGTGGTCATGGAGGATCAGCCATTGGTATGGCGCCGCTTGGTGTTGCTCTCTGGCGGCATGCTATGCGATACAACCCAGCGAACCCAGACTGGTTCGATAGGGATCGCTTCGTGCTCTCGAACGGCCATGCTGCCATGTTCCTGTACACGATGCTCCATCTCACTGGATACCCGCACATGACTCTTGATGAGCTGAAGATGTATGGCGATCTGAAGAGCGTCGATCCCGAGACTGGCAAATGGAAGTCTACAATCTGTCATGGACATCCGGAAATCGAAGTGCCTGGTGTCGAGGTGACGACAGGTCCACTCGGACAAGGTGTGGCGAATGCAGTAGGCCTTGCTATTGCATCTAAACAGACAGCTGCAACGTTCAATCGTGAAGGACACGAGATCATCAGCTCACGGATATATTGTACAACAGGCGACGGATGTTTGCAAGAAGGTGTGGCTCAGGAAGCCATGGCAATTGCTGGTCATCTAGGTTTGGACAATCTGGTACTCTGTTATGACAACAATGCTGTAACCTGTGATGGTCCTCTAGACTGGATCGTCTCGGAAGATACAAATGCCAAAGTACGGGCACTAGGCTGGAATGTGATCGACGTATTCACTGGAGATCACTCGGTGACTGACATTGTGGCGGCGCTGCAGTTAGCCAAATCGACCAAGGGAAGACCGACATTCATCAACATACGTACAACCATTGGATTCGGCACTTCGACGGCTGGCACATACAAGTCTCACCATGGTACATACTCGGACGAGGATGCAGCTCTTTATGCAGAAGCAGATGCGACTTCGCCTCATACCATATCGAAGCAGGGTAAAGCCTTCTTCGACTCCGCCGTTGACCTGGGCAAAGTCGCCGAGCAAGACTGGAACGCTCGACTGGACCTCTACAAACGCCAGTTCCCAGAAGAAGGTAAACGTCTCGACGACAGAATCTCAGGCAAGCTCAACTACCACGACCTCCTCCAGAACATGAAAGTCCCAGACACTATCCAAGCAACCCGCCAATTCAACGGCCACATCTTCAACAGCCTCATGGTGCAAAACACCAACCTCATCGCCGGCGGCGCCGACCTATGGAACTCCAACCAAATGGGCGACCAAACTCCACGCATCTTCGACGCCCGCAACCACACCGGCCAGGTGATCCGCTACGGCATCCGCGAACACGCCATGGCTTCCATCTCCAACGGCATCGCCGCTTACCACCCCAACACCCTCGTCCCCATCACCGCCACCTTCTTCATGTTCTACATGTACGCCGCGGCAGGGGTACGTATGGGCGCCCTCTCCCACCTGAAAGTCATCCACGTGGCGACTCACGACTCGATTGGGGAGGGCCAAAATGGTCCGACTCATCAGCCTGTGGAGCTGGATAGTCTGTTCCGTGCCATGCCGAATCTGCTGTACATCCGGCCTTCGGACGCGGAGGAGGTCATTGGCGCGTGGCAGGTGGCGTTGGAGGTAAAGGGGAAGCCGAGTATTATTTCTCTTGCTCGGGATCCGGCTACGACTAAGATTCCGAATACGAAGCGGGATAATGTCGCGAAGGGCGGGTATGTTGTCGTTGAGGCGGAGAAGGAAGCAGCCGTGACGCTCGTCTCGTGCGGGTCGGAGTTGCAGTTCGCTGTGGCTGCTGCTGAGGAGCTGAGTGGGAAGCATGGCATCTCCACGAGGGTGGTGAGTATGCCTTGCATTAGGCTTTTTGAGGAGCAGAGCGAGGAATATCAGGATCAGGTTCTGGGGAGCGCTCAGCATGTCGTCAGTGTTGAGGCGTATGTTTCGGGCATGTGGGCAAGGTTCTGTACTGCTTCCATCGCGATGGATTCATTTGGGTATTCTGGAGGAGGTAGTGCGAACTTTGCCAGGTTCGGGATCGATAAGGCAGGAATTGTGAAGAAGGTGACGGGTCTAGTCACGGAGAGCACTAGGAAGGGAGGGAGGCAGAGGTGGAGGTTGCTCAAGTAGGCAGAGGGACGTAACTCAGGTTGTAATCCAATGTTCTTCATTAGTAAGTCACCATCTCTAGCTTAAGTTTGCCATCTACACTTTCTCTACCGGAAGGCCTCGCCCCCACCACCTCACTGATAATTCACCCCCGCCCCCCCATCCACCAACAAACTCTGCCCACTCACATACCCAGCCCTATCACTCGCCAACCACACCACCGCTTGCGCCACATCCTCAGGTCTCCCTAATCTCCCCAGCGGCACCCGCCTCGCCATTTCCTCCCTCTTCCCACCCTTACCCAGATCCTCGCGATTCATAGTCGTCTCGATCGTGCCAGGACACACACTGTTGATCCTCACCCCCTTTCCGCCAAGCTCCACGCACATCGAAGCCGTCATCCCCAGCAACGCGGCTTTACTGGTGGAGTAGTGCGTTAGGTTCGCCGAGCCGAGGCTCGCGGTGATGGAGGCGATATTCACGATGCTGCCTTTTGAGCGGGTGATCATGTGCTTGGCAGCGGCTTGGGCGAGGCGGAAGGGAGCAGTGGTGTTGATGTCAAGGTGGCGTTGGAGAAGAGGGAGGGTGACCTCTGCCAATGGGGAGAAGGTGCAGATGCCAGCGTTGTTGATGAGGGTATCGAGGTGGCCGTGGTGGGTGATGGCGGAGTCTATGAGAGACGACGGAGTGGTGGGATGGGTAAGGTCGGCAGCGAAGGTGTTGTGGGTGAGAGAAGGGTTGATGGCGCGGAGTTCGCCGAGGAGGGTGTCCGCGTCGTGGGCTGCAGAGGGGCTGTTGAGGTGGTGGAGGAGTAGGCGGGCGCCTTCGGTGGCGCAGGCTAGAGCGGTGGCGCGGCCGATGCCTGAGGAGCTACCTGTGATGGCGACGACTTTGTTGCGGAGGAGTCCTGCCATGACTGCTGAGGTGAGTGCTAAGCAATCATCGAGACTGTGATGCCGGTCACTGGCGGCATGATCCAGCAATGTTGGACTGTACCAAAGAGGAAGGGCCGTTATTGTGATGGCGGAGGTGAGGGGCAATGTCGGTTGTATGCTCCGCTGTGGCGATATAACCGGAGCTGCCCCTCCATCGTCATACCACGAACTCTGTAGCGATGACGAAAATTCTGCCCGGCATATTGTCAATATTTAGCTCTCAAATGAAGTTGTCGCGAAGACAATAACATCGATTTCACGAAAGGGAAAGGGGACAGATCAACTAACAATGACTGTAAAGCTCTTCATGTAAGACCCATTTCCTTTTCAGCAGCAAGAGATAGCTTACTGAGACCTCGATAGCACCGGCGTCACCGGATACATTGCTGGCGATGCAACGCATACCATCCATGGTGAACATCCAGACTATGACTACACATTTCTCGTACGAACAGAAGACAAGGCTGCCATAGTACGAAAGGCATATCCTTCCGCAAAGGTTGTGCTCGGAGATCTTGATGATTCAGCTCTGCTCAAAGAGCAATCATCAAAAGCTGACATTGTGCTTCGTAAGTGGCAATGCCCATTGGGGATATATAATTGAACACCACTGACACTCCCGAAGACGCCGCCGATGCTTCAGATCATGAAGGAGCCGCCAAAGCGATCGCTGCGGGCCTGGTCGAGGGTCACTCCAAGGAGCACCCAGGCTACTGGCTGCACACCAGCGGCACCGGTATCTTGACTTACAAAGACTCTGAGAACGACTTTGCCACTCTCGGCCACCACTCCGACAAAGAGTACAACGACGGCGACAAGGTCGAAGAGCTCACCGGACTCCCGGACGAAGCCGTCCACCGCAACGTCGACAAGATCGTCCTCGAAACAGGCACCAAGCACCAAGACTCCGTCAAGACCGTCATCGTCTGCCCTCCCACCATCTACGGTTCATTCTCTCTCCCGCCATTTCACGCTCCCCGCTAATCATCCCAGGAACCGGTCGTGGCCCCATCAGCGGCCGTGGCCGCCAAGTCTACGAACTCGCCAACCTCATCCTCCACAAGTCCGCCATCCCCGTCGTCGGCGAAGGCAAAGCCCGGTGGAACAACGTGCACATCGAAGACCTCAGCGACGTCTTCCTCTCGCTTGTCAACAAAGCAGCGGCCAAGGATACCAACCCCGAAATCTGGGGACCAAAGGGATACATCCTCACCGAGAACGGGGAGCATGTGTGGACTGATCTCGCGACGACGATTGCGAAGAAAGCGGCGCAGTTGGGCTTTATCGAGGGGGATCCGAAGCCGTATAAGCTCTCCAAAGACGAGGCGTTGAAGCAGGCTGGATTCGAGGCGGTGAGTTGGGGATTGAATTCGAGGGGCAAAGCGGTCAGGGCGAGGGAGCAGTTGGAGTGGAGGCCGAGTAGGGTGTCGATCGAGGGGGATGTGCCGAACATTTTGAAGGCGGAGAAGGAGAGGCAGAAGAAGTGAGGTGGATGTTTAGGCCGCAGATGAGCTTGCATTGCTGAGATGATCCTTGAGCATCAATAGTCCATCCTCTATGGCAGTAGCTTCTTCCAGAGGTCACGAATCCCACTTGGATGATTTTGTCAAAAGCCATTCGGCATGCGTATCACGTGATCCACCATGAGTGGCGGAAGTACCGGCTATCTGCAATTCCCGAGCAGCAGCATATATATACCCCCTCATTCCCTCAGGTCCCTCCTTCTCCATTCCAAACCACCCCCAGACCCCACCCTCCCACCAACAACCCTGCCCAACACCCAAAATGACCATCTCCACGGTCCTCTACCCCCCTCCACCCCCCGGATCAACCCCCTTCGACATCACCTACTACCTCAAAACCCACATGCCCCTGGTCACCAAGCTCTTCTCCCCCTTTGGTCTCGTCAAATGGGAAGTCATCCAATTCTCATCACCTGACGGGGCCGCGCCGGCTTTTGTGGTGCAGACGATCTTGCATTGGGAGAGCGACGAGGGGATGGCGAAGGCGAATGCTAGTGAGGCGGGGAAGACGTTGGGGGATGATATCAAGAATTTCAGTGTGACTATGCCGGTTGGGGTTGGAGGGAAGGTTGTGGGGGAGGAGAAGGTTGGGAGGTGAGGGGGTGGAGGAGGGTAACATGAACAGGGAGGAACTTGGAGGGCAGATGGAGAGGTTTAGAGGGGTTGAGTGGAGGATGTCTGATGTCGAGCCGGATGACAGGGCGGTTGGGAAGTCGGGGGGAGCAACATGATGGGCCATGATAGGTGACAGGGGGATTGTTTCGATGTAGGTGATTGTCCGAAACGGAATCTATCCTGCGTTCATGAACGAGTGGAATGCTACCTAATGTCAGTCTGATCCTTTGGCTATCCTCATGTTATACATGTTCTCCTCAAGTTTCAGTCCCCTCTCAGATCAATCATGCCAACGCAGCTGCGCCTTCACGCTTCTTTGCAGGTGTAAACTTGACCATCAACTTGGGCTTCTCCCACAGAGTGTACATCTTCTGGTCGATCCAGTTTGCACTTTCCGGCATGAGCTCCAGCTCAAAGTTGTACAATATCTTTGCGAAGATGACTCGCATCTCGGCGTACGCAAGGCTGATCATGCGGTCAGTTTGTGCATCGGGATGAACGATGGTTGAACTTACTTGCGTCCGAGACAAGATCGAGGACCAAAATGAAAAGGTTGAAAGATGTCCCGCACATCATCTTTGTATTCGGCGTCACCCAGCCAGCGCTCCGGAGCGAACTTGTCAGGGTTCTTGAAGTACTTCTCGTCCTTGTATAGAGCAAGTTGCCAGATGGCAAGGGTCGTCTGTGAAACAATTTAGCGGTGCTATCGTACTACACCATATCACGTATTACTCACATCCTCAGGAATGAATTGGCCGCAGATGGTGTCGCCACCCTTTGGTGTTCGACGACCAACGTTGGTTGGCACAGGGGGGTAAACACGCATAGCCTCTTCGAACATGGCGAACATGTAGTCAAGCTTCACTACGCTGTGGAGATGAATTTCCGAGTTGGAGGAGAAGGAAGAGCGGACTTCATCCTTGACCTTCTCGAGAACGCGTGGATTCATGAGGCAAAGGTAGGTAGTGGCCGAAAGTACAGTCGCTGTGGTTTCGGACCCGGCAATGATCAATGTTTGAGCATTCGAGTGAATTTCCACGCGCGACATTCCCTAGATCGTGTAAGTGCTCCGATTTAATCATGCTTTGGATGAGGAACAACCCACGCCTGATTCTTTCTCTCGCTGAGTCAAGATTGTCTCCATATAGTCAGGCCGCTTGACACCAGACTCTAGTCGCTTATCGACCGTCTCAATCGTGAAGCGTTTGTGTGTTTCCCTCTTCTCAAGTAGACTCTTTGGCATCATTTTCCTGATCAACCACCCGAGCGCGGGATAAAAGTTTGGAATTTGCATGAGTGTCGATGCCTTGATACTCGCAAAGATTGCGGCGACCCAAGGGTGGTAGTCACCGCCGTCGAGCAGTCCGAATGCCTCGCCGAAGGTGAGATCGGCTATGATATCAAAAGTGGTGAAATTGTACCAGGCTGTTACGTCGACAGGCATTTCGCCCTTGGACACCTTGTCCTGGAGCTTGGAGACAAGCTTTTCCACATAGGTCATAATGAATGGCTGCTGGTCCATCAGGGCCTGGTTGGAGAAGCCGTGAGATAAGATGCGTCGAAATCTCCTATGGTCCTCGCGGTCAGAGAGGATGATGTCGGGACTATCAAAGACGGTTTGGGTGTATCTCATCTCCTTTCCGTTCTCGGCTTGGTTGGGTTTCCGGTGACCCATAATATCCTGCCAGGCTTTGGGGTCGCTGAATGCCAGCTCGCTGGGTGCCGTGCGGACGATGGGCCCGTACTTGTCGTGCATCGCCTTGATATCATAGCTAGAGTTACCACGGACCAGCATGAGGCAGTACGGAATTTTGGAGATCCTGTTCAGCAAAGGTCCGGGAAACTTTTGAAGAGGGTGGAAGAAGAGATTATATATGATGTTGTAGGAGAAGTAAATGGGTAGCTGTGCCTCATTAGGAATGTCGAAATGGATATAGGGAAGTGTGCACTTCTTACCAGGGACAGGAGCAACAACACCTGCCATGGCCATCCTGTTCGACTCCCCCCGACAGTGCTAGCTAGGGCCATGACAAGTTAGAGCAGGCTTGGACTGAATGGAGAATTCAATAGATGTGACAATGTTTCGTTGATTGCCCTCGAATATGGAAGAACATGTCAACTTGTTGTTTTATACTCCTGGAAAGAGCATAACTCGGAGACATTACGTATAGCTCTTATGATGGGCACGCTGTGAAATCTGCATAACGGCTGAATTCTGGTAGTGTATGTGATTGATGCAGCAACCTGCTTGAAGCCTGCAAAGATCTACAAGTGTAGCTTCGGTGTGGAGCACGATGCGGTCACGTCGCAAGTTTCATGCGGGGTCCAAGATGGTCTGCTGCACTCTTTGGTGCATAATTGTCCTGGACAGGACTGGCATGGGCGTGCATAATAGTCGGAAGGGTCGGAAGCACTGGAAGACAGCCAAAGATCAGTAGAGCTCGGCGCCGCCCAAGGCTCGGGACGGTCCTATCCCTCTGTCAACGACACTGTGGCGTAGAACCACATGATGGCTTGCGATTCTGGCAATGGTCGGGAGTGCCGTGTGGCGTAGTGAGACGCAGTAGAGAGCCCTATGATGTGTAGGACGATATAAAAGGTCACAAAATGTGCCAATTTGATGTGCAAGTTGCCATTCGTGAAATGTCTCCGAGATGGACAAACCAATGGCCCGAATGAAGGGCCGATGTATCTCAAAGGCCGCCGACTCTTGGTGCTTGACCCGGACGAGGAGCTACTGTCCCATGTGAGTGGGCATCTAAAAGTACTTCGACAGCTCAAATAGACTTTGCAACTCGAGGACAGCAAATGACCAAGGGACGGATAAATTGACTGTGGGTCGACTAGTCCGGGAGACATTGATGCCGACCTCAACGACATTCAATTATCTGTTCGTTCATGTGTGATAACTCACCGCAAGTCTCGCGAAGAAGCGTAAAAGGGCACAGATCCAGCCGGCCGATGACAAGTCTGAGGTGCCACAATATCTCATCGGGCCAAGATCTTCTCACCAGATGTACGCTCGTGTCGCGCTGACGCCTGAAGAATGTGTCGTTGTGTACAAATGCAAACAGAATTAATGCCTGAAGCAGAACACCGTCGGTGACATCACCACATTTTTTGACAGCGGGCAAGACACAGAACGTGGAACGTGGACCTTCATGAGCTCACCCTAACAGAGTAAGACATTCTACCACCCTCGTCGTGCTGGCTTTGTTCTCCAACACCTTCGACTCTCGAACCACATCAAACAACATGGGCGTCTCACTCTCGACAGCACGCTGGCTGGCGCCGGCTTCGTTCGCCTACAACTTCGCCGCACAGATATATGCCATGTCCAGCACGCCGTCCATGGCAGATGTACACGACCAGAATCTGAGTTTCTGGTCCCCCTACCCTTACTTCATCGCCGGCTTTTTCTCCGTGCAGCAAATACCGAGCTGATACAGTCAGGCCACCGTATACAAGGAAGGTGGAGGGCTACTACTCCGTTGGCCAGGACGACCTTGACAACAGGGCTTGATGTGAACTTACACGCAAGGCGTTGGTGGATGCATTGCTGGACCTGTACATGTACGATAGGATAGCATTGTATATAGCTGGAGTCGGAATCGCTCACGCTCTCATCTTCTGTATCTCATCGTCTTCCAGAAGCAGTACAAGACCACCGTGTATCTCCCGCATCCTCTCTGTCTGACACACGAAGACGGCAGCTATAACAGGCAGGATACATCAACCTACTGTCCATACACACAACCCTACCTCCTCACCCCACACAAACACCCACAATCCGGCACCGGACACATCCCATGCTTCGCAAACCACTGCTTCGCATGATTCGCATGCAAACCATGACTACAGCTCACGCAAAACGTCACGAACCTCCCCAATGCATTATCCATGTTCTTCCCCTCCCCCTTCTTCCCCTCCTTGCTGTCACTCAAACCATCACTCCTCAACGACCCACCTCGACCCTTCTGGCCTCTGGTACTGGTCATTTCAGGCGTCCCGAGCCATTGCATACACACTGCGCAACGAGGAACATGTCTCCCGCATCTCGGACAGGTGGTGCCGCTTGCGTCTGCCACTTTCTGTGCCATGGCGCTAGTGTTGGACTTGATGCCGCTGACAGGGGAGTCGAAGCTCATCTTCGCCTTTGGGTGGGAGTCGGTGGCGGATCGAGCCAGGCTGCCGTTGCAGTGTACGCAGCGGAGACTGATCTGGCGTGGTTGTGCGGGAATGAGTTTAGTGCCGTCTTTCTTGACGGCCAGTCGGGCGTGCTCGACGGAGAATTTGGTGCGTTCGATGAAGAGGCGCCAGGATTGGAGGAGGTCGAAGTAGGTTTCTTTCCATAGTGACCAGCGCATGTCCGAGACGTAGAGGGGGTTGGTGAAAGCTGTGGCGAGGACGCAGGTTTGGATGTCCGAGGAGCGGGCGAGGTAGGCTTGGAAGAGGGGCATGGCTGTTTCTGTTAAACCGGTTAGGAGGACGCCAGGAAGAAGGCCTTGGTTGATGCATGTTTGACTTGTGCTGCTGATGAATTCTGATAGGGACTCGTTGTCGAGGTATCGCAGAGCGACGGACACACGGTCCGAAAGGATGAGTGTGGACATCTCCGTCACGGACTTCCAGTCATTGCTTCCAATATAGCGCAGAATCGATTTGAGGTACGGGTCTGTCGCATCTTCCTCCATCCAGCTGCACATCTCCCTTTGTTGATCGTTGAGCTCCTTTGCGGCTAGCAATGCGCCCACTCCAGTATCGCTGATCAAATTCCGCCTTGTGAGGTTCCGGAGCATATTCAAGGCCAGATCTGGGTGTCCCTGATAGACAGCTAAAGCCACGGCACGATAGAAGGACCGCTGCTCCAGCAGGGTTCCACATTTGCTCTCGACTGCTTGCGCAGAAAAGCACCAACCGCAAAGCTCAAGACACAGCATTCGTTTCCAGTAAGTCTTCTTGTCCAGGTTGTCTAGTAAAGTTAGACCGTGAAGACTACCAATGTACTCCAGCCCAGTATTGAAAGCCGCAGTGGAAAAGGTCTTTCCCGGGAGCAATCTATTTTTGCTCTCGCCCAAATCGCCCTTCCAAACTCCTTGAACGCCGTAGAAGCTGAGATCCATTGTCTCGGACGTCATGCCTCCTTTAGCACTCAAGCTCTCAAGCCTATTGATCACTCCCCACATTCTTTCCAGATCAGGATCATCCTTGACAATCTGTCTGTTCCGGGCACAATCAAGTCTATAACCCTCCATGCAGCGGCGCTTGTGGATGTTGATTAGCGCCAAGGCGTCTGGGAATTCGTGTGTCTTTAGCAGTGGTGATATCATGTGAGGTGGACCTCCTTGAATCCACGACTGGGTTCGCTGTAGGGTAAGATTTGGTTCTCGAAGGGTCTCCAGCGTTTGAGCGTTCAGTGGTCTCGTGTCGAGTGATTGTCGCCCACGGTGGCCTGGTATCGATTGACGAGCCGGCCGTATTCTGCTGTCCATTCGCTTTTTTACTTCCAAAGCGTCATCCGCGGACTGCTGATACGCTGAGCGTGGAGTGATCACCTTGAGCCCGTCCTGTGCGAGCGCCATCTCGTCTCGCGCTGTGACTTTTACGAACTGCGGGTTTGGTGCTTTTAATGTATTTACCTCCCGAGTGAGTCGAAGTGCCATCAGCGACTGGCCTTCTGCCGGTCCTTGAGCGATCCAATCGAATGCGATGAACCTTGTGCTTTCATCGTGACCATGAACTTTGTCGTAGAAAGGGTACTGGATATCATGTGTATGAGAAACGTACTGTGGTCCATTCCAAGCATTTCCGCCATAGTAGTTTGCGGATGGCGGAACTCGTGGACGCACCGTCATCGAATGAGTCGATAGATCGTATAATCTAATCGCTCCACTGCTGCCCATAACCGCGAAGCGACCTCGTCTCAAGCCCGAGAAACGTATGCTCCATATTGTGCTGGTCTGTGAATTATCGATCGCAGGTCGCAGATCCAGTACAGAAGGACTTCCAGCTCCGTCCCCGATCGCCATGTTCGATTTGGCAAGCCATCTCCGATCCCAGATACTGACGGTCGGGTCGCCAGTGGAGCCTCCTGAGGCAAAGTAATTATCATCCAGAGGATCTATGGCGATGTTATTGACCTGTCGAGTGTAGACTGATGATCCGGTGCTCCCAGTGCCGAAAGAAGGATCCCTCAGATCGTAGAGACGGAGTGTTTGTCTCGCAACGGCGGCCACTATCTCCTGAGGTCGACTCGGGAAGAATCTCACCGAGCTGACTGCTTCGCCAATACAGAGCTTGCTGTAAGGTTCTTTGCCGCCGCCAACGTCGTAGATGTTCAGACAGTGATCATTTCTCACTCTGTCCAGACCTACCGCTAGAAGCTTGTCCGGATTGAATGAGATGGAATTGCATTTTCGTTGCGTACCACGAGGGAAAGTGAGCACTGGTTGAATGCTTCGTTGTTCAATATCAATCTTGACCAAGGAGGACTCTCCAGAAGACAAACCCAGTGCCAGAAGAGAGTTGTTGGCTCTTGACCAATCGAATGCTGTAAAATTAGGGACTTTATCATATCTCGCTATTCGTTCACTCTGTAGCTCTCCGGTGGAATCCGAGCGGGACTCGTTCAGAGTGATGGAGTTGCCAGCGACATCCACAATCAGGTAGCGATGAACATCTTGTGATGGTGAGGGAGCCCACCTGATAGCAGCCTCCATGGCACCAGGTCATGGAGCGTCAGCTCAAACTATGGGACAAGTTGGTGTCTTCGCCCGAGACAGGCATGCATGTCGTTTTCGGAGGTGAAGCATGTGCAGCAACCCGCAGCAGCTGGCTATGCGCCGGAGATAGCTCGGCGTTTAGAGCTTCCGAGGTCGGGCGGTGACACGCCAACCGCAGCTTCCTACAACAGTACACTTGTCGCGTCCACAAACCACCACATCGATCTCGGATTGCCTGCAGATGAGAAGTCACTCACTCGGTCGGTCTATGCGACCGGATTGCGCGCCTCACAACCTTCACTACCCGCGTTCCTGACGGCTCTGCAACCCGCCCAACATGTCGACAGGCGTGCTACCTCAGCATGTCTCGATCACGATGCCTGACCTTCGCGCGATCAATCAACCAGCTCAGATGGATCCAGATGTCTCTGCAACTCTTACGGATTTCCTCGCCTACACGGAGCACCTACCCTCGGCCGTCATCAGGTCAATGACTTTAATCGGCGAACAGGACAAGATAGCATCCGAATCACAGCAGCGCATACACGAGCTCTTGACGACATACAGCACTCTTCCAAATCAGAAAGATAAGAGCGGTGTTCCAGATGCTGTCACATTACGGAAAGAGGTTAGTCTGGCATATGCTCGTCTCGAAAAGGCTCGCCGCATGGCAGCGGCGGAGAGTGTGAGGATATCGGAAATGGTGAACAAGGACGTGATACGCTTGGACGTGATCACACGGAAGCTCAAAACAATGCCGATGCCACCATCAAGAGACCCAACACCGGAGCCTGTCTCTTCCCCGCAGATGAAGAAGTCACAACCCGTCTCCGAGAAGCGGGCAGCGCATCGAGTTGGATCTGCCCCAAGAGTCCGTGGCAGAAAGATCATGGTACCTGGAGAAGTCTTGCCGCCACCGAATCCGGACTCCCCCCCACCTAGTGAACCGTCCGACGTTGATTCGATTCCGCCGTCATCACCACCAGCAGAGAGGAAGAGGCAGAAGAGCACGGGAAGACCGAGAACACCAAAGCCGCCGAAAGAGCCAAAGGAGAAGAAGGAGAAGGATAAGACTGCTACACCAAAGCCGCCGCGAGTGAGAACACCTGGACAGCCAGGCACCAACGTCCACTCATCGGTAGCTGGAATTAGCACCTCGAATGCTCTACTGGCTCTAGTCCCTCCACCGAACGATGCTGTCCCTGGAAGCAAATGGCTGCCATGGAAACGCATCACAGAGTATGAGCTTGCGAAGTTGCGCAAGCGTATGAAGAAGAATGCTATCTGGCTACCATCACCTGCAATGCGCAACCGCGAGCTCAAAATCCTGGGACGTGGACAGCAAGCCATGGAGGTCGCACGCCAACGTTCGCACGATACGGGAGAGCCATTTATAGATGAATACGGGCCGGCCTGGTCAGATCCGACCCGTGCTGTTATGTCTGGTGAGGAACGACAAGAAATCAATGATATGATTGTTCCTGAGCTGGACGGAGGCGATGAAGATGAGCTAATGAATAGGGGCATGCGCTTGAATGAGGCAAAGAAGCGCAAGAGGGAGAAGATGCTTGAAGAGCAAGCGATACAAGCACAAATCAGCGCTGAGCAGAACGCTGCGGAAGCAAGCGTACCAACAGCAGTCACAGCAAACAAGGAGATCACCGAAGACACAAAAGCGACTCTCAAGCTACCAGGTACATCGAAAAAGCGCAAACGGGACACCACGCCCAGTGCCAATAAGACGTCAAAGACTGCCTCTCCAGACGCCACCCAGCAGCCAAAGAAGATCAAACTCACCATCCCCGCCCAGACCAACGCGGGTTCTTCCTCGTCCAACTCCCGCTCGCCTCTCAATCCCAAAGCCGAAGCCCGCTCTCCCAAACCTCGCAGCCGCAACGTCTCCATCGCCCCTGACACATCCACCACGACCATGGACCCGCCGGCCGAGCCCCGTCGTAACAACCACAAAATCACACTCAAACGCAGCAAAGCCGCCTCCGCCGAACCCCCAAATCGCCGCCTCGCCCTCCGCCGCGGCAGCAACACCTCCCTTCCCGGCGCCCACCGAGCCGGTAGCGTCGACTCCCGCCCTTCCCGCGACGAACCCCCGCCCCAAGAAACCACCACCGCCGGTCGCTCGCGCCGCAAACGCCCCGCCCCGGGCCTCATCACAGCAGACGAAGACGGCCGGGCCAAGAGCGCCGTTGGCAAACGCAAGGCCGCGCCCAAGAAACGTGGGCGCAAATCCGACACGGGCGTCAAAGACGAAGAAGCCGAGGTAGAGGAGAAGGAGGAGATTGATCCCAATGAGCCGAGGTACTGTCTATGCGGGGACGTGAGTTACGGCACCATGGTGGCGTGCGAGAATATCAATTGTCCGATTGAGTGGTTTCATCTTGGGTGTGTGGATTTGCAGGAGATGCCGCCTAGATTGGCGAAGTGGTATTGTCCCGAGTGTAGAGTGGGGGATGCGGAGAAGGGGAGTGAGACGAATGGGATTGTCAAGAGGGGAAAGTAGGTAGGTGATTGTGGAGGGAGGAAGGGAGGCCTGAGGAGCGGGATGGGTGGAAGGAATTGTCGGAAGGGGGTGTAGTGTGCGATTAGCGGTCGGGATGTTGTTGGGTGTGCATGGCGTTATGGTGGAGTGAAGCGGTATACCCTATGATACACAGTTTTTCAGCGAAAACTTCAATGAACCGTCGTCCTCGAACCTACTCGGCCCGGGAAGTGTTCGCCTTCAAGTGCACGAATGTTTTGAGTGGGATGCAGATTCGCTCAGATCACGTTGTAGACTACTGTCGATTCCATTGTAGCTCTAGCAATTGTCTCTGTTCCTTCCCACTCCACATCAGACAACATCTAAGCCTCCCTAGTCTCCACCCTCTCAATCTCATTCTTCTTCTCCTGCGCCATCGCGCCCTCGGGATCCTGCAACGCGTGCACCACCAAATCATCCCCAAACAACTGATCCATCTGCTCCAGCGTCCTACCCTTGGTCTCCGGGTAGAAGAGAATGTAGCAAACGAACGCGATGACGTTGAACACGAAGAAGACGTAAAAGTACCTGACCTCAATCGACGTCAAAGCACCCGGCGAGAACTGAGCAAAGATCAAGTTGATAGTCCAATTCGTGAAAGTCGTGATCGCGTTGCCCAGAGCGCGGACTTGGACGGGGAAGATCTCAGCAGGGTATACCCAGGAGATGACACCGAGAGGGGTGTAGAAGAGTGAGAAGACGAAGTTCATGGCGACCATGGAGCGGAGCTGGGCTGGAGGGGCGCCATTGATGTACTGGCCCATGACGGCGTTGGCGAGGAGAGCGGAGGCGAGGCCGAAGGCGGAGATGATCAGGGGCTTGACGCGGCCGATCTTGTCGAGGGTGAGAAGCATGATGGTGCAGTAGATGACGGAGAGACCTCCGCTGATGCCGACGATGAGGAGGGATTCTTGCACGCCGATGTTGATGATTTCGTAGATGCGAGGGCCGTAGTAGTTGATGACGTTGATTCCGGAAAGAGGTCCAAAAGCCTGTACACCACAGCCGAGGAGTAGTCGCTTCCTCCAGGAGGCCTTGATGAAGATCGTCTTCCACGAGGTCTGGTTGGCAGCACGATCGGCAGCGACGACATCAATGATCTCCTTCAACTCAAGCTCGATCAAGTGCTCGGTGTCAGTGGTACCATCGTCGCGGAGCTTGAACAATGCGGAGCGGGCCTCCTCGTGGCGGTCACGTTCGACAAGCCAGCGAGGGGACTCCTGGAGGAACCAGATACCACTCATCAAAGTGAGAGCGGGTAAGCATTGGAAGGCAAGTGGGAAGCGCCATTGCACAGGACCATTGAGGAAGGTGAAGCCGTAGCCGAGCCATTGGGCTACAAGGAATCCCATGGACAGGAACCACTGCAGGAGACCAGAGAGCAGACCACGATACTTCGCTTCGGACAATTCGGCAGCGTACATGCTGTGGATGTATTAGTATTTGTAAAGTATAATACAGTTGTTGATTCTTACGGGATCGTCGAAGTGAGCATACCAACGGACACACCTCCAATGAAGCGACCGATGATGAGCATAGCCATGGCCGCAGCACCTCCCTGGAGAGCAGCGCCTACAAGACCGACGGTAGCGCCATAGAAGATAGTCATCTTTCGGCCGAGCTTGTGCGCGAACAACATGTTGATGATTGTGCCCAGCATGGCACCTCCCTGGAAGGCAGAGACGATACCTCCGACCGTGTCATCGCTAGGGTTGTTGAAGTATCGCTCGAATTCTGGAACAGAAATCGTGGAGGTAATGATACCGGAGTCATAGCCGAAGAGGAAACCTAGACCCATCAGAGATGCTCATGTTCGCTCGTGTGGATTAGCAACATACCACCAATGGCCAAGAAGGCCGCGGAGCCCCATGTCACGGCTCTACCCATGATTATCGTGTCTTTTCAGCCCGGATGTGTCTTCAGGGTATAATGGGTCGAGCTGAGTACTTTCCTGTTCGTGAACAATGGGAAAGATAGATAGATATGCAAGGAAATATCTGGGGATACTGGAGGTGGAGGAGGTGCAGATCTTAAGCTCGTTCAGACCATGGAGGACTTGTTGCACTAGTCGGACAAGGCGATCGCTTCTTCTGGCCGATGTACGAAGACAACACATACGTCCGATAAGGCAACGAACTCTGCTTCTTTGCAGAGCTGCACCTTTTCTACGAAGATGGGAGTCATGAGGTGATGCACACGGATCCGTCATGGAAAGTCCGCAGATCAGCAATGACTCTTGCGAACATCTACGCTTCTGAGGACCACGACCGGAGGCAGTACCCCACTGGTTGGAACACCGACTCCTTCGACGACGCGTCATGGTCGCCTGCAAAACCTCTGACCGGACCTCGAGGCCAGCTGAGGTATCAGAGCCAGCCGCCGGTGACTCTGCATGAAGTGTTCGAGCCGGTCAAGACGACTTCCCCGAAGACTGGCACAGTGTGCTATGACCTCGGTCAAAACGCTTCGATAATGGTCAAAATCAAGGTCCAGGGCAAGGCAGGCGACGAAGTCATCATCCGCTATGCCGAGACTGCGCGCGACGATGGCACAGTGCTCATGCCCGATAAGCTCTTCAAGCAATTCGAAACGCACGTTTACTCCAAGATCACCTTATCTGGTGACGGCGTGGAAGAGTGGACGCCGGACTTTTGCTTCACCGCAGCTCGATACCTCCAGGTTGAAGGCGTCTCGCTCGAGGACGGGACTGACCTACCAGTCATTAAGTCGATCGTTGGTCAGCACGTATCTTCTGCAGCGCGTAGGCTTGGATCCGTCAAGACCGACGTGGAAGATGTCAACCAGCTCATCAACGCCTGCTACTGGTCTTTCGCAAGCAATCTGTTCAGCTACCACACCGATTGTCCCCAAATTGAGAAATTTGGCTGGCTGGAAGTGACGCATCTCCTCGCCCCTTCCACGCAGTATATTAGAGATATGGAGAGTCTTTACAGCAAGATCTTGGATGATATTTTGGATACACAAGAGTCGAGCGGACTCGTCCCCACCATGGCACCAGAGATTCGATACATGTGCGGACCCCTGCATGATACCATCACACAGAGGGGTTTTGATATGTAGCTCGTATTCCGACCATTCTCCGCCTCCATTTTCACATCACCACATCCAACCTTACCACAACCTTTCACAAATCTCATCACAATGGCAAAGAAAATCAAGTTCCCCGCAGGATACTCATCCGACATTAAGAAAACACTGAGAGAAGCCCTGAAAAAGCCCAAGCCGACGTACACACCCCAGCAATCCGAAAACCATCACCGCTGGGCGGGCGACGACTGGTCCGACATGAGCAACAAGGAACGCCAATTCTACCGAAGCATGTGGTACCGATGGAACGCCCAAGATGATCCCCTCAAAGGCAAGGACGCGCGACAGGCCAACGCCGAGCACGAGCGTGCGCGCAGGCAGTGGGATGGTGCGAAGCGTAGAGCTCATCACGAAGCCGCACACAAGGCTCGTGAAGTGACTTGGGTTGAGAAGGAGCGCTTGGCCGTGGAGAAGGCTGAGAGGATTGCTGCTGCGTATTCTGCTGGAGATCTCGAGGCCGTCGAGTACTATGAGAGTGAGACTGTGGCTGGTGACGATACGGTAGCAGAACAGGACCACGAAGACTCCGCGTGGGTGAGCCACTTCATCTAAGAGAATGCTAGAATCCAAGAGCAGCTCGGTGACGGGCAGGGGGACAGGTAAGGGACGATGCAGATGCGCGGAGCGGACACAGCCAGAAGCACATGCAGACTCGGGGCACGGATTCCACATGGTCGTACAGACACAGTCGACAGGCGATAGAGACAGACTGAACGAGGTCATTGGAGAGGATGCGACTATGTATAACATAAATGGCAAGGTCACAGTATAACAAGCTAGCCACTGTGCAATTGCTTTTAGTGAACCCGTCTCGCCGTCTACTGTCATCACGACGGGCGAACAGCTCGTTGAATGCAACAAGTCTTCCCACCCCCATCCACATCTGTCCCCCAGGCTCACACTTACACACCCCCGAACCCCTCCGCATTCCCAAACAAGACAAACTCATTCGCCTCAGCCAACATCTTATCCGCCGCACTCTGACTCTTCTGCATGACCGCACTAACCGCCATCCTCCCATCCCTTGCCCCAGGACTCTGCCCCGACCCACCCGGCGACAGTTGCGAGGAAGCCCTCCCCTGCGTGCCCCCGCACAACAATGGCGTCGTCTGCTCAATCATATCAATATCAAACTCGACAGTGTGGGACAACTGATCCACCAACGCCCTCAACACCCGGAGAGACTTGTTCGCGCCATTATCGTGACACCTCATCGCAGCCAACAGCCGAATCCCTTGCTCGGCCTTCTTCCACGCCTCCCCAGGCCGAGTCGTCCCTTTATGGGACGCAATGAGGAAAACAAGGGTGAGGACGGACAGGAAGATGGTGTAGGTCTGGAACCACGACGATGGCTCGAGAAGAGATTGTTTCTGGTAGGTCTCGGCGAAACTTATCGCTTTGGAGGCGGTTTTGATGCAGGTGAGGACTCGGCCGGAGCGGGTGCGCGAGATGGTGGTCTTGTTGGCCATGGAGATGGCGTGGTGCATAAAGGGCATGTAGAGCATGAGTTGGCAGGAGTGGGTGGTCATTTCGAGTTCGGCTTTGGCGCTGGAAGGGAGGGGGTCAGCGGTAGGAGATGGAGGGAGCGGGGGAGCGGCGTACATGACTGCCATTTTTTGGCTGGAGATTTTGGCGATGCTGGCGGAGCAGCGCTCTATCAATTCTTGCAGGCGGGCTTCGACGCTGCCGAGTTGACTGAGGTCAATGTCTTCTTCTGCTTCGTCCGTGGAGATGGCCATGGCTTCAGTCGAGAGGGAAAAGGTTTTGTCGAGTCCTTCTTTGGTGATCTCGAGAAGGAGAAAGTGGCAGGACGAAGGTGACGAACGATCCAGTTCTGTCGCTAGATGAGAGTCGTATCGGCTTTGCACAGACGCCCATATGTCATCAGCTACTTGCTTTCGTTGCAGAGCTAGTGGGAGATCAAGGATGGAAGTGAGGTAAAGATGAAGCTTTAATCCAACAATGAGGAGATCCTTGCCCCTGTGCGGCGGAAGCATTTCTTGTGGACCGGACTTTGGCCCTAGTCGATGCAGGCCAAGCTGCAAGATCCATGAGCAGGAGATGGCGCTGAACGTATGCGCAGAAGTGATATCCGATATAGATATCAAGTAGACCACCAGGCACAGGACCGCTTGTAGAGACATGACGTCCTCGCATCGAGCCACATTCAACAACCCCTGAGCAGCGCTGAAATGCTGGGCTCTGGACGGGGATCAGTATCCGTATGTGAAGATTTTCGGGCTTACTTACGCCATTTCGAGGCTCGACTGACAGCCCAACTCCGCGTGTCGCTGACGACCTCGAGCATAGCCAGAGGCTGCCACGCCATGTAGTAGCGCCTTCTCCGAGGTCGACAGCCTCTTTTCGGAGAAGTTGTCCAGAAGCTTCACCAGCTCCGACTCGGTCAAAATCTGAAAGAGAAGCAGATGCTCGGAAAAGGTGCAATTGAAGAGAGCAACAAGCGTGAGACTATCTGGCAGGGGGATCGCTCGATTTGCCTTGTGGTGCTTTTTCAATTGAGGATTCCTCGGACAGTAGAGATCTGTTACGGCATCATGCAAGCGGGTCGTCCTTGCGTCAGATCGAGGCATCTCCTGGAATGCCTTGCTTATCCTACAGACAAGCGAGTGACCACTGATCGGCCCGAAGAACATGATGGACTTGGACGAAGCATGCCCCTCTCCTTCGCACGTTTCCGAGTTATTCGAAGGAGGAATGTGCTCCTGTGTCGAGGTAGATTGGACTTGAGCATATTGCTCTGTGTTCTCGGAAGCACCTGCTTGACTTGTATCCTCGTCGCCGATATTGGTAGGATCGAGCTTTTCCAGGAGAGCATCCAGTTGAGTACGACCAAGAGTGTGGTCGCCCACTTCTCGAGCGGTAAGCAGCATGCCTCGGGTCGCTCTGAGCGTCTCCTCGAGAACTCGAATGCGCTTGGTTGGTGGCAAGGGTGGTCTGACCCTACCTTCGTGGCTGCATCCTGTACGCACTCGTCAGTATCACAGGTCACTCGTGTGGCACGCAGTGAGGCAGATCGTACAGACACAACCGATCAACGTACCGTGGCCTATGTCGATGCAGTGTTTGCACGGCTCCTCACCATCGCATCTTGTCTTTCGTAGCCGACATTCGTCGCAAGCTTGATCATTGTCAGTTTTGTTCCTCACCTTCAGAGGTGTTTTAGACTACTGACCTCGGACGGATCTACGAGCATACTTTCGACGTCGGACATTCTCCCCCTCGGTTGCAATATTAGATGCGTCCCTTTTCTCAGCCATAATCTATCTCCAGCACCTACTCAGCGGAGCATGATGTATTATCTCTCGAAAGATGAGATTGCTGTGAATGTGACCGTTCTCTTATCAACGTGTCAACCTCGGCAACAGCTGTTATGCCAAGAAAGACCCTGATTCAGTCATCCTAAGGTTAAACTAAGTACATCTTCACTATTTCACTAATCCATGATCAAATTAGATAGTTATTGTCTTAATCTGTTACTATTAAGGAGTTCTTTTGATTTAGTTATCTCTTAGTATATTAGGTTAAGTATATATATAGTTATAATCTACCTAATTTTAGTAGATTAGGTAGTAATAAATCTCTCTCTCTCTATATATAAGTTAATAGTTATAAGCCCGGTATAACTACCCCTATATAAGTAGACTATTTAGTTATCTTCCTATTCTATTTATTAGTTAATTCTCTATTATTTCGCTTTTTAAGTATTAGAATCTATTAAGTACTACCTTAATTATAACTATAGGATTTAGGTATTAATAAAGGGGTAAATAACTATAGATACTAACTGTAAGGGGAAGCTTAGTCCTACGGAGCTAGGATAGTCCTGTTACATGACATAGGCCCTCTATAGTATATCCGTATAGCCTCTAGCTGTTTCGAACAAAGGCAGCTATTAGTTTATTAACCTATCTAGCCTATAGATAGCTTAGCTCTATACGTTGCTACACACTACTATTATAGTTCTAATAGCTCCCTTTAGTTATAGCCTATAGAGCTACTAACAATAAGTAATAACAATCGAGCAAATTCTACCTAACTAATAGGTTAAGTTAACAAGGCTAATAATAGCTACGAAGTTATCGAAATTCTGTTAGGGCTAGAGTCCCTAATAGATAAGGATTTACTAATACCTCTAAAGGTCGCTCTAGCTAGCGTTCTAGAGTAGTTTAGAAGCGAGATCTTCTACTATCTCGGGGAGGTTAAATCCTCTATACGAGACTCTAATTACTATAGGGACACTAGTAAGACACTAGCTAGACTCTATAGCCTTACTATATAGAGTGCCTTAACTCTCTCTAAGGAGATAGACACCTATATAATACCCTTAAGACTAGTAGACGCTACTATAGAGCTCTACTAGGACCCTAAAGGGATACTATAGAGTACAATTTATATACTACTACCCTATTGCCCTATACTAGGTAGTATAGAGTTAAAGCTAAAAGATCTAGAAGAATATCGAGCAAAGATAATCACTAAGTTTAGATACTTCTACTAGAGCCTAGAGGTAGCTTTCTTAGTAAAGCTAGATCACTTTACTTACTCGCCCTTATACGAGGTAAACTAGATTACTTACTTAATCTAGTTCCTTAGTAATAGGCTTAAGGAGTCCTAGGATCGAAAGTATACCCTTAATAGTATAAACTAGGTATCCTTAACGTATTAGAGGACCTTCCTTAACTTCCTTAAGGACATAGTTAAGGACCTAGTTAATTAATATATAAACGCTATAATTAAATACTATAGTGCTTATTAGAATTAAGGAGAGTTAGCCTAGAAGTTCGCTAACTAACTAGCTACCCTTAAAGACTAAGTTAACCTCTATTATAGTAAAGAGTATCTAGCCTAATACTTTTTAGCTAAGCTCTACGCTAGTCTCTAGAACTAGATCCTTTAGGTCTCTCCGATCCTAGAAACATAAGAAGAGCTAGTTATATATACTACTATATATAAGGGCTTTTTAAAGTCTTTAGACAAGAAGGTAAGGGAAATATAGAAGCGTTATAGAGACCCTATAGAGAGTATTTACGTAGCTCCGGGGAGTAAGCGTAGTAAATAGAATAACTACGCTAGCTTTAGCTATGTATAAGTATATCGTAACTATAGGGCATCTAGGGGATATAATTAGAGCCCCCTAGAGAGGAGGCTAGAATTAAGGAGGCTAGTACTAGACTAGGTCTAGTGCTATAACTATAGTAAGTAAGGCCACTTTTCTACCTCGTATACGTAGCTATATAAGCTAGGCTAGGAACCCGTAATATATGTAGTAGAAGTAAGTAAATATCTCCTCCTATCTAACTAACTCCCTGAGGATATATTAGATAACCTTAAATAGGACTATAAGGGGCCTATAGTCCTCCCGGCACGAACCTATAAAGGGACAGTATATATACTAGATAGTAAGGTTAGTGTATTAATACTCTTAGACGATAGATCTAACGTTAATATAATCGATCCTGCCTTCGCTCTTAAGTATAACTTAAAGTATATTAACACTAAGCTCCTATAGGTTAATAGCTTCTAGGGCTATCTAGTATATTACTATAGCACCTACGAGATCGAGCTACACTTAATAGATAATACTAGTAAGACATAAGAGTTAAAAGGCTTATTCTATGCTATAGAAATAAGCTCTCTTATCTTACTCGGTTAGCTATAGTATTTCGACTAGGGCATAGTAGTAGATAGCTATACTAACTAATAGTAGTATAGTTATAATACTACGTCTATATATATCGTAAGCGCGCGAGAATTCTCTAACCTAGTCCTCGTAGGAAATTAAGGCTATACTCTTATCTTATTAGGTATATATAACTCTATAGAGTATAGAGTACAGGGAGTAGCTAGAGCCTCTATAGAGTCTCTATAGAACCCCCTCGATATACTATCTATATATATCTCGGACTTTAAGGACGTATTTAATATTAACCCTGCTAAGATAAGGCTTACTAAGAACGTTTCCTATCTAATTAATCTCTAAGAGAGTAAGGAACCTCCCTTCTAACCTCTTTATAACTTCTCTACTATAGAGCTAGCGGAACTAAGGGAGTACCTAAAGAAGTCCCTAGAGAAGAGCTAGATCTAACATTTAGAGAGTCTAGCTAGTACACTAATCCTATTCGTACTAAAGAAGGATAGAATACTTAGACTATGTGTAGATTACTATAGTCTAAACATAATTACTATTAAGAACTACTACCTTCTCTCTCTTATTAGTAAGACCCTTAATTAGCTCGGGGGAGTAGTAGTATACTTAAAGATAGTGTGACTGTTGGGTCGGGGTTAAGGGGTCGTACTAAACCTAAAAGAGTTATATTACCCTATTGTTTTTTCGTGGGTTTTTCGTGTTAAAACGCGATTTCTCGTATTAAATGAATTATTATCTTAATAAAAATTATATCATTAGAATCCCTATAAAATTCTCTATATTTTATATATATAAATTGATTACGTAATATGATTCTCTGATTTTTAAACTAGGTTCAAAAACTTTGATAGCTATTTCAAAAATACTAGAGTTAGTGTGACCGTTAGGTTAAGGTCAGGAACTTCAAAATCTGAAATTTTTGCGGGATTTTTGCTCTTTTTCTATAATAACTCTTTCAAAATGAATTTTTTTTTAAAATTGGATTGTCTAAAATAATCTATAAAAAAACGCGCATTTAATAATATATAGCATGCTTACGTAATATAACTCTAGTATTTTTGAAATAGCTATCAAAGTTTTTGAACCTAGTTTAAAAATCAGAGAATCATATTACGTAATCAATTTATATATATAAAATATAGAGAATTTTATAGGGATTCTAATGATATAATTTTTATTAAGATAATAATTCATTTAATACGAGAAATCGCGTTTTAACACGAAAAACCCACGAAAAAACAATAGGGTAATATAACTCTTTTAGGTTTAGTACGACCCCTTAACCCCGACCCAACGGTCACACTATTTTAGCCACAGAAGAATCTTCACCTCTTTTCGATGAGGTAGCTAAGGCTAACCTCTATAACGCTAAGTTCGAGTTAGCTCGAGGCATCTACTATATAATAGAAGCCTTCCTAAAAAGGAGATAGGTACCGCCGACCGACGTTACTATTAGCAAAGGAATGTTATAGCACGCTAGCAAGTTGTTCGTACCTTTATCGATAGTAACTAAGGTTATCTAAGAGGTGTACACGTTAAAGGACTACGCGCATGCCGGAGTAACTAAAATAGTAGCTATGATTAAAACTACCTTTTATATCCCTAGTTGTAATAACATCGTTAAAAGGTTCATCGCTTATTGTCACGACTATAAACGATCAAAAGCTCGCTACGGTCTACTAGCTAGTCTTCTATTACTATTACCTATTCCGTAAAAGCCCTAGTAGCACATTACGATAGACTTCGTCACTAGTTTACCCTTAGTAGACGGCTGTAATACCGTGTTGTACGTTGTTAACTACCTTAGTAAAGAACGACACCTTATCCCTTGCTTCTCTAGAAACGAAGGTACCTCGGTATTCGAGACTACTAAGCTAATGTTCTTTTACGTCTAGAAGCTATATAGGTTACTAGATAGTATCACCTTAGACCGCGGCCCTTAGTTCGTTAGTAACGTATAGAAGAGGCTATACTAGATCCTGAAAATAATAGCTAAGTTATCTACTGCCGGTTACCCCTAAATAGACGGCTAGTTAGAGGTTATAAACCGCGAATTCGAACGAGTAATCCGGTCTTACGCTACACGTTTTAGTAACTAGACCCTTATTCTCCTAGTAGTAGAGTTCTCTACTAACGTTAGCCTATTAGAAAGTACTAAGCTATCTCCGTTCGAGGTTACTAAGGGGTATAAGCTAAGACTTAGTTTCTAACTGCCGGCTAATGCCTTATCTACGAGAGCTAAGCTAAACAAAGTAGATATCCGTACCCTGGCTAAATAACTAGAAGAGGAGTTAGCTATCGCTAAGAAGAACCTCGCTATTACGTAGTTACGGATAGTAGAACAAGTAAATAGACACCGGCTACCAATCGAGTTCGAAATCAGTGATATAGTTTAGTTATCGACGAAGAACCTTCACCTACACGGGAATCCTAAGCTATTACTAAAAAGGGTTAGTCTATATAAGATACTCGAAAAGCGATCGCCCCTATTATATAAGCTGGATCTACTGGCTACTCTACGCTATATTCACTCCGTGTTCTACACTAACCTACTTACTAAGCATCCGAATAATCCCTTACTAGGCTAAGTCTTCGAAGAACTACCTCCGATTAAGGTTAAGAGTAAAGAGGAATACGAAGTAGAAGACGTAATCGACGTACGTATACTACGCGGTAAGCTAGTCGCTTATGTAAGCTAGAAAGGATATCCGGAGGATCTTACCTAGTACCTAATCGACAACCTTAAAGAGGTAGCCGACGTACTACGTAATTACCTAGACTCTTATACTAATAAGCCGCGGCTAAAATAGATTAACGAATAATGTACAATAGCGTTTAAGGGTAAACGCGCTTAAGAGGGGGGGTAGTAATACGAGATAGATACGAGCTAGGGTCTAGTTTAGGATTAGTTACGTGATCTCGGTATCGCGGCCCGGGCTTCCGGCCGCTCCGCCCTCGATATTACGCGCGTTTTGTACACTAGCTTCTCTTCTTCTTTTCTAAGTCTCGATATCTTAACGAATAGACGTAATTAACCTTCTATCTTACTAGTCGTAATTATAGACAGTGTTAATCTACCTTTACGAAGGTAGCGTATACTATATCGACTAAGTTCTATAGCGCTAGGTTATTAATTAGGTAGTAAGCCTACCTTATCTTCTTATAATAGGAGTATACCTTACTAGGTACGCTATCGTAAGTAGTATCTACCTACATTAGTATACTATAGCCTTACTATATAGGTGCTATAGACTCACTAACGAGGTTATCTTTAACTACGTAAGCGTAGCGCTTATAAGAGTAAACATAAGAATTAGAGCTAGCTATAACTAAAGATATCTAATTAATAAAACGAAGATATTTAACGAAGTAGTAAGCTAGATAGTAGTAAGAAAAGTAAGCGCTAAGAGGTTTAATAAAGAAAGAGAAGTATAGAGTATAAGGATAATATATAAGTTAATAACAAAGAACACATTAATAAAGCAAGTAGCGGGTCGAAGTTTTAGAAGTGTCGTCGCTATAGAAGTTGTTGTTATAGAGGTCGAAATGCAGTTATATATACGCTAATTACTAGTGCACTAGAGCTACATAGCTACTATATAGATACTAAACGAACACTAGCACATATCGTAAACTAGTAGTAAGGCTAGTACTACTTTAAGGTAAAGCTACTAATAAAGGACTATAGCCTCGTAAATAATAAGATTACTAAGGACGGATATTAGATAAGTTAAACAAAGAAACAATATAGACTAAGTATTCCTCTAGTTAACAAAGAGAATGCTTACTACCTTTATAGTCACGATTACTAAATACAGCAAAGAACAGCTTAAGAGACAGACAGCTACTAAGGGTAGTAGCTATAAAGGGGGGGATAGTTATAAAGGGAAGCTCGGTCCTATAGAGCTAGGATAGTCCTATTACGTAACGTAGGCCCTCTATAGTATATCCGTATAGCCTCTAGCTATTTCGAATAAAGGCAGCTATTAGTTTATTAACCTATCTAGCCTATAGATAGCTTAGCTCTATACGTTACTATATACCACTATTACACTAATACACTAATAGCTAGAACACCTATTATTCTTACTATATTAGCTAAATAGGCTAGCTAGCTATATATTATTAAGATAAGAGCATTAAACACTAAGATATAGAACCTTATTAACCCTTAGGAGATTATTAAACTAGAAGGACTCCCTAAGCCTTAGAGGCTAGAGGTAGTAGATACTAACTTCTTAGTACTCTTCTAGATATATAAGGAGGAATAAGCTTAATATAATAAATAATAGAAGGTATTAGCTAACCTAGCTAGTCTTATTTAGTTATTAATTATACTATAAGTCCTTACTATTATTTAGCTAGAGAGTAATCCTTACCTATAGGCTATCCTTAGAGTCTTAAAGAATAGATTTATACTATCTAATATAGCTATTTAGCTCGAGGTTAAATGTAATAGTAGTGTATAGCAACGTATAGAGCTAAGCTATCTATAGGCTAGATAGGTTAATAAACTAATAGCTACCTTCGTTCGAAATAGCTAGAGGCTATATAGATATACTATAGAGGGCCTATGTTATATAACAGGACTATCCTAGCTCTATAGGACTAAGCTTCCCCTTATAACTATCCCCCCCTTTACGGCTACTACCCTTAGTAGCTATCTGTCTCTTAAGCTATTCTTTGCTATATTCGGCAATTGTAACTATAAAGGTAGTAAGCATTCTCTTTATTAACTAGGGGAACACTTAGTCTACGTTGTTTCTTTGTTTATCCTACTCTATATTTGTCCTTAGTAACCTTATAGCCTACGAGGCTATAGTCCTTTATTAGTAGCTTTACCTTAAAGTAGTACTAGCCTTACTACTAGTTCGTAACATGTACTAGTTAATTACGACTAGCAAGATAGAAGGTTAATTACGTCTATTCGTTAAGATATCGAGACTTAGAAAAGAAGAAGAGAAAGCTAGTGTATAAAGCACGCGTAATATCGAGGGCGGAGTAGCCGGAAGCCCGGGCCACGACGCCGAGATCACGTAACTAAACTAAACTAGGCCCTAACTAAATCTAGTTCGTATCTATCTTGTATTACTACTCTCTCTCTTAAAGGCGTTTACCCTTAAACGCTAATATACATTATCCGTCAATCTATTTCGGCCTCGGTTTATCTATGTAAGAGTCTAGGTAGTCGTATAGCACGTTAGCTACTCCTTTAAGGTTGTCGATTAGCTACTAGGTAAGATCTTCCGGATATCCCTTCTAGCTTACACGAGCGACTAGTTTACTACGTAGCATCCGTACGTTAATTACATCGTCTACTTCGTATTCCTCTTTACTCTCGACCTCGATTAGTAGTAGCTCTTCGAAGGACTAGCTAGGTAAAGAGTTATCCGGATATTTAGTAAGTAGGTCGGCGTAGAACATAGAGTAAATGCGGCGTAAAGCGACCGGTAGATCTAGTTTATATAACAGGGGTAATCGCTTTTCGAGTACCTTATAAGGACTAACCCTCTTTAGTAATAGCTTAGGATTACTATGTAGGTAGAGGTTCTTTGTCGATAACTACACTATGTTACTAACCTTGAATTCGATTAGTAAGCGGTGCTTATTCGCTTGTTCTACTATACGTAATTAGGCGACGGTGAGGTTTTTCTTAGCGATCTCTAAACCTTCTTCTAGCTACTTAGCTAGGGCTAGTGTGACCGTTGGGTTAAGGTCAGGAACTTCAAAATCTGAAATTTTTGCGGGATTTTTGCTCTTTTTCTATAATAACTCTTTCAAAATGAATTTTTTTTTAAAATTGGATTGTCTAAAATAATCTATAAAAAAACGCGCATTTAATAATATATAGCATGCTTACGTAATATAACTCTAGTATTTTTGAAATAGCTATCAAAGTTTTTGAACCTAGTTTAAAAATCAGAGAATCATATTACGTAATCAATTTATATATATAAAATATAGAGAATTTTATAGGGATTCTAATGATATAATTTTTATTAAGATAATAATTCATTTAATACGAGAAATCGCGTTTTAACACGAAAAACCCACGAAAAAACAATAGGGTAATATAACTCTTTTAGGTTTAGTACGACCCCTTAACCCCGACCCAACGGTCACACTAGCTAGGGCACGGATATTAGTCTCATTTAGCTTAGCTCTCGTCGATAGTATATCGGCAGGCGGCTAAAAGCTAAGTCTTAGCTTATACCCTCTAGTGACTTCGAATAGTAATAGCTTAGTGCTTTCCGATAGGTTAGCATTAGCAGAGAACTCTACTACTAGAAGAATAAGGGTCTAGTTGCTAAAACGTGTAGCGTAAGAGCGGATAACTCGTTCGAACTCCCGGTTCGTAACCTCTAACTAGCCGTCTATTTAGGGGTAGCCGGCGGTAGATAGCTTAGCTATAATCTTTAGGATCTAGTAGAACTACTTCTACACGTCGCTAACGAACTAAGGGCCGTAGTCGGAAGTAATGCTATCGGGTAACCTATGTAGTTTCTACACGTAAAAGAACAATAGCTTAGTAGTCTCGAATACTAAGGTACCTTCCTTTCTAGAGAAGCAGGGGATTAGGTGTCGTTCTTTACTTAGGCAGTCGATAACACATAACACCGCGTTATAGCCGTCTACTAAGGGTAGACTAGTAACGAAGTCCATCGTAATATACTACTAGAGCTTCTCCGGAATAGGTAGTAGTAAGAGTAGGCCGGCAGGAAGGCCGTAGCGAGCCTTTAATCGTTTATAGTCGTAGTAATAAGCAATGAACCTCTTAACGATATTGTTATAACCAGGGATATAAAAGGTTGTTTTAATTATAGCTGCTGTCCTAGTAGCTCCGGCGTGTACATAGTCCTTTAATGTATACACCTCCTAGATGACCTTAGTAACTATCGACATAGACACGAATAGTCGACTAGCGTACTATAACATCCCTTTACTAATAGTAACATCGGTCGGCGGCAGCTATTTCCTCTTTAGGAAGGCCCCTGTTATATAGTAGATACCTCGAGCGGACTCGAACTTAGTGTCTTATAGGTTAGCTTTAGCCACTTCTTCGAAAAGGGGTAAAGGCTCTTCTATAGCCGAGATAGAGGCGACATAGGCCAGCTCGCGAGGCGAAATAGGCGTCTATTTCAGTGACGGACTAAGTGTTAAAATGGACTACGAAATAGGCGGCGAACTAGGTCCTAGTTCGGTAGCTAAACTAGACTACGAACTAGATCGCGAACTAGATTACGAACTAGACTTTAGTTCAGCTTAGAGTAGTAATCTAGTTCGGATACGACCTAGACTTAGTTCATCGATAATGCGTAGATCGAGCACCTTATATAGTAGAAGCGTCTAGCGTAGATTAGGGTCTTCCTTTAAGCGTAGTATATCTCTATTCCTTCTAGTGAGTACGTCCGCTTTACTATTAGCGGCGCCAGGTCGGTATATAATCTTGAAGTTAAATTACGCAAGGTAGAGGGCCTAGCGTGCTTAACAGCGTAAAAGCTTTTAAGTCCTTATAAAATACATAAGGGATTAGTAATCGGTAAGGACGTAGATAGCCTTATTAGATTAAGTGCTCATAAGCTTAGGGGTCTACTCCTTAAAGGCTTAGACGATAGCTAGCAGCTCTTTGTTATAGATAGCGTAGTTACGTTTAGCTTTACTTATAGACTTACTAAAAAAGGCGACGGGCCGGAGGACGTCGTGCTCGTCGTACTACGACAGGATCCTAGCGGTAGTAGTATCGGAAGCATCGGTCTCGACGACTATCTACTTTAAGCGATCGAAGTACGCGAGGATAGGTACGCTCGTGACGGCGTACTTCATATAGTTAAATGCGGCAGTACATTTATCGTTCTAGGGTAATACGTCCTTCTTAAGCAGGTCATTTAGAGGCTTAGCGATAGTACTAAAACCCTTGATAAAGCAGCAGTAGTAGCTATAGAAACTAATAAAGCTCCTTACTTACGTAGTATTACTAGGGGCCGGCTACTTCTAAGCTTTAATAGCTTCTACCTTCTTAGGGTCTATCTAGACTCTATCTCGGCCAACGATAATACTAAGGTACTTTACCTCCGTAAGGTAAAACTCGCTCTTCTTAATGTCGGCGTTTAGGCCTAACTCGCGGAGTCGCTAGAGCACTAGTTTAATGTGCTCGGCGTGCTCTCGCCGAGTGCTATCGGTATAAATTAGGATGTCGTCTAGATAGATCGACACGAAGCGTTCTAGCATGTCGACGAAGTTATAATTTATAAACCTCTGCTATACGGCGGGGGCGTTAGTAAGACCGAAAGGCATTACTAGCTATTTGAAGTTGCCTATATGTATAGAGAAAGTAGTAAGGTCCTTACTATCGACGGAGTTACGGAGATAGTAGAAGGCTTAGCGGATATCGATCTTACTAAACTACTTAGCCTTACTTACGCGCGTAAGTGTTTCTTCGATAAGCGGCAGCGGATAGACGTCTCGTTTAGTGACCTCGTTAAGGCTATAGTAATCGACATAGAGGCGGAGTCCTCTATTTAGCTTACGGACGAAAAGGATAGGTAATAAGTAGCTAGCCGAGCTTAGTGTAATAAAACCCTTATCGAGATATTCCCGAATGAACTCTTCTACTATATTAAGCTCTTTAGGGGATAGGCGGCGTAAAGGTTCAGTACGCGGTAGATTAGCGCTGCCCTTTAGGGTGATACAGTTGTCGAAATCTAGTCGATGTAGCGGCAGAGTGTTAGATTACTCTTTAGAGAAGACGTCGGTAAACTCACGTAACTCCTCTAGTAGAACGACTAAGGGGTCTAGTTCTAGTTCGGCAGCTATACGGTAGTAGTCCTTAATATCCTTTATAGAGATCGCGAACACCTCGTGTTCGCGGTATTTAGCTTAAGAGGCAAAGGCAGCGGCGCCAATAAAGGCGATAAGCGGTCTATCTTACTTAGCCTTACTTACGTAGGCAGGTACGTAAGAGAACTTATGTATTAGCTAAGTACTATAGGAGACTAGCTTAAACTCCCCCTAATTTAGCTTGAAATTCGACCTAAGAGCTAGTAGTCGATATAGTCTATCTCGTCCTAATTTAGCAGCCGAAATAGTATCTATTTCGCGAGCCGAACTAGGGACGAACTAGTTCCGAACTAAAATAGGTCCCTTTCCGGAATAAGCACCTTTAATTAGCTATAGCTACTGCTACTTAACGACAGTCGGTGAAAACTCTTCTTTGTATGTAACTTCGCCGTGTTCGTAGTCGATATTAGCCTTATTAGCCTTAAGCTAGCCGAGGCCGAGGATAATGTCGAAATAGCCGATATCCATGATATAGAAGGTAGTAAGGGTGTTTAGCTTACTAGAAACGGTAGTAGTAAGGGGGACGCTATAAGTAACTTATTTAGTTAGAACACCGTTATAGGCCTAGAGCTAAATAGGGCTAGCTAACGCCACGGGGCAGCCGAAAGTCTTTAGCTTATCGAGAACGTTATAGTTAACCGCGGCGCCGATAAGCGCACTAGTGTTAATAAAGGCTTAAAGAGTAATAGTTCGTTTATAGTTATAGGGGTCGTAGATAGTAATAGGAGTCATAATAGCGGTAACGTTGTAAGTGACGACACTATTTAGCGTTTATACTCCTCCGGATCTATCTCGAATAGCCCTTATTCTACTAGAGGAGAGGACTTATCCTCCGGCTACTCGTTTCCCTAGTCGGACTAGTTAGCTAACTCGTAATCTATCTCGGGGTCGAACTAGTTCTAAACTGAATCTAGTTCGTAGGCCGAACTAGAATCGGCTTCTAACTCGGCTATACGGTGCTAAAGCTACTATATCTCCTCTATAGCACTAATAGCGCAAGAGGGACAAGTAGCGGCGTAAGTAGCCTTCTTAGAGGCGCTAGCTATATACTTCGGTGCGATATAGCCTAGCTTACTATATGCGAAGTAGACGAGTGTTTAGGGTAGGCGGAAAGGCTATAGAGTACCTCCGGCGATAGGGCAGTAAGTAGCCGGAGTAGTAGGCGTAGAGGTTAAGTAAGGTACGCGAGTTAGAGCGCTAGCGACGCGAGTTATAGCTATTACAGGGCGTAGAGCCTAAGTGCGCTTAGCGATAAGGTTGTTCTAATAGATGCTATAGTCGGTAGCGCGAGCTATAGTAATAAAGGCAGCGAGGTTATCGGGGTAAAAGTTAACTAGGGTATTACGTAGCTCGGCGGATATCTTCTAACGGATTTAGTATAGCTACTCTTCTTCGGCGATATTAGCGCGAAGAGCGTACTTATTAAACTCGCTAATAAAGGAGTCGAAGATGTTATTACGCTAAAAGAGGCTAGCGAATTAGATACGCGTAGTAGCCCTACGGTCGGGGTCCTTATAGCGCTAAGCTAAAAGGGTAAAGACCTCGTTAGCGCTAAGGATCGCACCGCGAGCTACGTCTATAACGAGGGTATAAGCGTCTCCTAAGAGGCGCGAGTAGAGATAGACGAACTTATTGACCTTCGTAGAGTAATAGTCCGCATTAGAAAGAAGCTTATTCTACATCTAGTGCTTAAAGACATCGAACTGTTCTAGTATGCCGTCGCTAAAAACAGCGGGGTCCGGTAGCTTCTCTAACAAGGGAGAGCTACGTATAGAAGGGGTCGGTATACTACGTCCTATCTCGGCCTTAAGATAGTCTAGTTCGGCCTTAAGCTCTTAGACCTTAGCTAAGTGACGGGCGGCTTAGGCAGTAGCGCCGTCGGCGTAGGTCTAAGATGCATCTAGTTCAGCTTAGATGTCACCGACCTAAGCCTATATAGTACTCACTTATGTAGTCTACTCGTTATAAGAGGATTCGACGTAGTCGAACGCGTCCCTTAGTGCCTAAATGCTATGCTCTTCCTATAGCTTACTAAGGAGTACGGCGTCGGGGAAAGCGAATAGATCGTAATAGAGTAAACTAATAGGAGCGTCGTTGTAGTCGGAGGTAGGTTATAGTAGCTTACTTTAGTAGCGCTCTTCGTCGCCGGGGTTAGGTCGAGCTATAGCTTAGTGAGGTTAGTCGTGAATATAGTAAAAGTCAACGCGTAACAAAGGGGATATCTGAAAATTTGGCTAGTGGCCTACTTCCTTCTTAAGTCGTCGGTGACTCGACTTATTACCTTCTTCTTATGTCTTCGGTATTCGCGGTATTAACCTACGTAGTAGCAGCGAGGATCTATTACAGTGTACGCGGGAACTACGATTATAATACTTCTTCTTCTTCGTGACTTCTTCGGTTCTTCGTAAGTAGTTATTAGTAGTTACGCGAGCAGTAGGATAGCTAGATATTTCGATGGCTCCGTCGCTCAGTCGTAGGGGTTACAAAGTCTCGATATAGTAATTACGACTAGTAAGATAGAAGGTTAATTACGTCTATTCGTTAAGATATCGAGACTTAGAAAAGAAGAAGAGAAAGCTAGTGTATAAAGCACGCGTAATATCGAGGGCGGAGCGGCCAGAAGCCCGGGCCGCGACGCCGAGATCACGTGACTAAACTAAACTAGGCCCTAACTAAATCCAGTTCGTATCCATCTCGTATCACTAGTGTTCGTTTAGTATCTATATAGTAGCTATATAGCTCCGGTGCACTAGCAATTAGTATATATATAACTATATTTCGACCTCTATAATAACAACTTCTATAGTAACGACACTTCTAAAACTTCGACCTACTACTTACTTTATTAATGTATTCTTTATTATTAACTTATATATTATCCTTGTACTCTATACTTCTCTTTCTTTATTAAACCTCTTAGCGCTTACTTTTCTTACTACTATCTAGCTTACTACTTCGTTAATATCTTTATGTTATTAATTAGATATCTTTAGTTATAGCTAGCTCTAATTCTTATGTTTACTCTTATAAGCACTACGCTTACGTAGTTAAAGATAACCTTATTAGTAAGTCTATAGCACCTATATAGTAAGGCTATAGTATACTAACGTAGGTAGATACTACTTACGATAGCGCGCCTAGTAAGGCGTACTTCTATTATAAGAAGATAAGGTAGACTTACTACCTAATTAATAACCTAGCGCTATAGGACTTAGTCGATATAGTATACGCTACCTTCGTAAAGGTAGATTAATACTGTCTAGATCCTACTAAGACTTACTTAGTTAATAAGAAGTCCGAGCTAGATATAGAGGCTATAGTAGTATAGTCTACGATTCGGTTATACTAAATTACTAGTAGTTAAGCTACTACTCTACTAGACTTATCTACGTTATTAGGGGACGCCCTAATACGTGTATAAGTTAATAAGATCTAGCGTATATATCTTATACTCGAGGAGAGTATAGGCCTCTTCTACTCTATAAGTATAATATCTAGTATTACTAGCGCCTTACTAATTATATATAGTACTTATCTAGTTCTACTCTACTCTCTACTTCTTCCTTTTCTACTCCGCTATTATCGACACTCTATAAGTGTTCTATACTAGCTCTATAAGAGGAGACTCCTCTTACTAAGAAATCTAAGACTATAACGCCTAAGAAGATAGCGACGCTAAAGTCTAAGACTATAGTAGCTCTAGCTATAGAGGCTACTAAGATACTAGCTTAGAGAGTAATACTCTCTAGGACAATAAGGAAGACCTCTACTAAGGTAAGTATAACTCTAAAGACTACTAAGGTAGCATCCTTTTGCTTAGTGTAACTGTTAGGGCGGGGTTAGGGCGGCCTAAGGCCGCCCCTAGTGCTAGTGTAGGGGCCGACCCCGTGTTAATAGCCCCGCGCCTTAGCCGCATAGGGTTAGCACTAGGGTCATCTGCAATAGCACTAGCACTAGCACCGCTCTAAGCTACATAAGCACTAGTACCGCACCGTAGTCACGTAATACTAGCACTACTCTACTATAGGCACCGCGCCGAAACACGTTAGTACTTACGCTAGCACCGGGGTCGGACTATACTAAAGCACTACGCGAGGGCTAGGCTTTAAGACGACTCCACTATATCGTAGTAATATACGAGGTCTATAGTAGCGGCTTAGAGAAGAAATTTAATACTCTATTCTATGTAAAATTATATCTGCCTATTTCTTATAGTCCTTTCTTACGGCTTTATAGAGGAGAGCTCTCACTAGTTAGAAAAATTAAGCGGGCGGTACTTGTCGTAGTATTTCCTAGTAAGCGTAGAGTCTTTAGCGAATATAGTAACACGCTTAGCATAGATAGCGTTAAGGCAGCAGTCTACTATAGTTATAAGATGTTAATTAGGATGATCTTCTACAAATCACTATTAGGTCGTAATTATATATAAGGGTTAATAATTGATGACTTTTGCTTCTCTCTAGTATCCTTTAACTACCGTGACTTTAAGCGTTTAGAGCGGAAAAGTGACAAGAGTCGCAGGACGCGGCACTTACTATAAGAATCTACTGTGAGAATGTAGACCCCGGTGTAGTGCTAGTACGGGCGCGCTAAGGACTTAATAGCACTATACTACTTATCTGCCGACCTAACCTAGCACTGTACTACGTCTAGAAAGAGCGCGACTCGACCCGCACCTAGCGCTAGTGTAGTGCTATTACGGCTACGGTGCGGTGCTAGCACAGGGCTGTAAAAGGCTTAGCGGTACTACGCCGGCTAAAAGCCGACCTAAACCCTAGTGCGGGGATAGACCCGGAGAGTACCGGGTGCGCCCTAATAGTTACACTATAGAGATATATAGAATACATTATAGATGCGGGAGCCTTTAGGCAGATCTAAGCGGTATACTTAGCTACTAACTCGATCTAATACCTTAAATAGTCTAAGGAACGTTAGTGCTAGCTTCTACTTAGCTACCTTTAGTCTTAGGTTCTTAGTTAATAGTAGGACTTAATCTCTAATATTAAATAATATAGCTTTATATCTCTTATTATAGGCCTACTTCTACTACTCCTAGGCCTATTACTAATACTCTTCTAAGCTCTTCCTAAGATTTATAAGGGTCGCTACTCTATTATAAGTAGCTAGTATCCCCCTTAGTAGGGTCTACTCTTAGGCCTTATTTAGATCCCCTATGGAGTCCTTACTAGAGTAATATTTAAGTAGGGATATACCTAGTATATTATTCTATAACAAATTAGCAGTAAACACTACTATTCGTAACTATCGCGACTAGTTAGATTAGTCTATAGAGTAATAACATCGAATGTACTAAATTAGGGATCTATTTTACTATTCTATCTAGCTATTTATTTAGGGATAGAAAGCTATTAATAGCTAGCGCTTAAACTTTAACTAGTATACGAACGTTTACTAGTACGCCGATGTAAATATAGTTCTATAGTTAGAGACTATACTCTCTAGGAACCCGTATTCGTAAACGATCTTATTATAAAATAGCTTAGTAAGCTATTCTAAGGTAATAGTCTTATAGTAGAGAAGGTAGTATACTATTTTCGTTAATCTATTAACAACTACGAGGATTACGTTATATACCTTACTATAGTACTTACTTAGGGAGAGGTTAGTAATAAAATCTATAGTTAGCTCCCTCTAAGTAGCCTTTAGCATCGACAAGCTTAAGAGCTTACTATATAGTATATAGGTGCATCTCTTCTAAGTCTAGTACACTATATAGGTCTTAACGTAGTCGTCTATATTATAGTATATCCCTAGCTAGTAATACTTCCTTAATAATAGCTTTAAGGTCTTCTCTTAGCTAAAATAGCTAGCCTCTAGGAGATCGTAGTATCTCTATAGTAACTCTACGCGTAATACTATATCTACGGGTATATATAAGGCATTATCCTTGTATAGTACTCTCTCCTTCTAGTGCTATAATAGCGAGCTACTATTAGCTCTCTTCTCCGGATTAGTTGCTCTCTAAGTAGCTAGTCTATTAGTCTACTATAACTCTTTAATGAGCTAGACTAGCTTATCGCCGACCTTGTTAGCCTATAGAGACTTGTTCTATATCGCCGAAATAGTAGCGATATAAGGCATAGCTATCGGCATTATACTATCACGAACTAACTATGCCTCTCTACGCTTAGTCTTCTTACTTCCTAGCTAGTTAGGCTAGTATATATCTAAGGAACTACCTCTAGGACCCTTAGTGTCTTCTTTACCCGGACTATCTACTACTTCTATAGAGTCCCTATAGGGCTACTTTACGTCCGAAGCTAGTTATATAATATAGATCTCTAGGCCTACGCCCCCCCCTAGGGTTATAACACTAAGGTATATAGACACTTCTATATATACTCTTCTTACTATTAGTATACTAATAGGAATTATCGCCCTAAGCTTAGCCTATAAGGTAGGTAAGCTACTAGTCTCTTTCTAGTTATCTACTATAAGGTCTAGATAACGAGATAGAGCATTAGTAGAGTTTATCTTCCCTAGTCTATATTCGATAATAAAATCGAATCTCTAGAGGTATATATACTATCTCGCTTAATAGCCGTTTAGTTCCTTTATTATTAGGAAGTACCTTAGGTTATTATAGTTAGATAGTATATAGATAGGGTATAGAGACTCTTCGTAGTAGTGTCGCTAATACTTAAATCCCTTAACGATTATAAGTAACTCCTAATTATATGTCTTATAATTCTACTTAGCTAGTAGATACTTACGGGATAGGAAAGTAATAGAGTGCTACTCCTTATACTTACCCTTATTAAAGAGCTATAAAAGTATACTACTATATATATACTTCGATATATTAGTTTCTATATAGAGTTCTACTATAGGATTATAGTGCCTTAGTACTAGAGCCTTTATAAAGGCCTTACGGACTTCCTTAAAGGCCTTAGCCTAAGTCTCTCCTTAGCGCTATAGCGTAGTTTACTTTCCCTTCTTTGCCCCTTTAAATAGCGACGTTAGTAGCGCTACTATTATAGAGTATCCTTTAATAAACTACTAGTAGAAGTTCGCGAAGCCTAGAAACTACTAGATGTCGTAATAATTCTTAGGCAGGGGCTAGTCTATAATTATAGAGACTCTATAGGGATCTATCGATACACCTATAGTGCCGACGATAAATCCTAAGAACTCTACCTTAGTCTAGAAAAAGGCATACTTCTTCGGGTTCGTATATAACATAAACGAGTATAATCTCTCGAGCACCTTCCGTAGGTGCTCTATATACTCTTCTGCTAATGCGCTATAGATAAGGACGTCGTTAAGATAGACAATATAGTAGACATCGATAAGCTCTACTAAAGCCCTATTAATATAGGCTTAGAACGTAGTAGGTGTATTAGTTAATCCGAATAGTATAACTATGTATTCGAAGTAGCTATATCTCGTCTAGAACGCTGTCTTCTACTAATTACTCTCCTTAATTAGAATATAGTAATATATATCCTTTATGTTAATCTTTAAGTATACTACTACTCTCCCGAGCTAATTAAGAGTCTTACTAATAAGAGGGAGAGAGTAGTAGTTCTTAATAGTGATTTAGTGTGACCGTTAGGTTAGGGTTAAGGGGTCGTACTAAACCTAAAAGAGTTATATTACCCTATTGTTTTTTTAGTGTGACTATTGGGGCGTACCCGGTACTCTCCGGGTCTATCCCTACACCGGGGTTTAGGTCGGCTTTTAGCCGGCGTAGTACCGCTAAGCCTTTTATAGCCCTGTGCTAGCACTACACCGTAGCCGTAATAGCACTATACTAGCGCTAGGTGCGGGTCGAGTCGCGCTCTTTCTAGACGTAGTGTAGTGCTAGGTTAGGTCGGCAGATAAGTAGTGCGGTGCTATTAAGTCCTTGGCGCGCCCGTACTAGTACTATACCGGGGTCTACATTCTCATAGTAGATTCTCATAGCAAGTGCTACGTCCTACGACTCTTGTCACTTTTCCGCTCTAAACGCTTAAAGTCACGGTAGTTAAAGGATACTAGAGAGAAGTAAAAGTCATTAATCATTAACCCTTATATACAATTACGACCTAATAGTGATTTATAGAAGATTATCCTAATTAACATCTTATAACTATAGTAGACTGCTGCCTTAACGCTATCTATGCTAAGCGTGTCACTATATTCGCTAAAGACTCTACGCTTACTAGGAAATACTACAACAAGTACTGCCCGCTTAATTTTTCTAACTAGTAAGAGCTCTTCTCTATAAAGCCGTAAGAAAGGACTATAAGAAATAGGCAGATATAATTTTACATAGAATAGAGTATTGAATTTCTTCTCTAAGCCGCTACTATAGACCTCGTATATTACTACGATATAGTGGAGTCGTCTTAAAGCCTAGCCCTCGCGTAGTGCTTTAGTATAGTCCGACCCCGGTGCTAGCGTAAGTGCTAACGTGTTTCGGCGCGGTGCCTATAGTAGAGCGGTGCTAGTATTACGTGACCACGGTGCGGTGCTAGTGCTTATGTAGCTTAGAGCGGTGCTAGTGCTAGTGCTATTGCGGATGACCCTAGTGCTGACCCTATACGGCTAAGGCGCGGGGCTGTTGACACGGGGTCGGCCCCCGCACTAGCACTAGGGGCGGCCTCAGGCCGCCCTAACCCCGCCCTAATAGTCACACTATGTTTTTTCGTGGGTTTTTCGTGTTAAAACGCGATTTCTCGTATTAAATGAATTATTATCTTAATAAAAATTATATCATTAGAATCCCTATAAAATTCTCTATATTTTATATATATAAATTGATTACGTAATATGATTCTCTGATTTTTAAACTAGGTTCAAAAACTTTGATAGCTATTTCAAAAATACTAGAGTTATATTACGTAAGCATGCTATATATTATTAAATGCGCGTTTTTTTATAGATTATTTTAGACAATCCAATTTTAAAAAAAAATTCATTTTGAAAGAGTTATTATAGAAAAAGAGCAAAAATCCCGCAAAAATTTCAGATTTTAAAGTTCCTAACCTCAACCTAATAGTCACACTATTAGAGAATTCTTATACACTTACGACATATATAGACGCGGTGTTATAACTATACCGCTATTAGTTAGTATAGCTATCTACTACTACGCCCTAGTTAAAATGCTATAGCTAACTAAGTAAGATAGGAGGGCTTATTTCTATAGTATAGAATAAACCTTTTAACTCTTACGTCTTGCTAGTATTGTCTATTAAGCGTAGCTTAATCTCGTAGGCACTATAGTAATGTGCTAGATAGCCCTAGAAGCTATTAACCTATAGAAGCTTAGCGTTAATACGCTTTAAGTTATACTTAAGGGCGAAGGCAGGATAGTGTGACTATTGAGTTAAGGTCAGGAACTTCAAAATCTGAAATTTTTGCGGGATTTTTGCTCTTTTTCTATAATAACTCTTTCAAAATGAATTTTTTTTTAAAATTGGATTGTCTAAAATAATTTATAAAAAAACGCGCATTTAATAATATATAGCATGCTTACGTAATATAACTCTAGTATTTTTGAAATAGCTATCAAAGTTTTTGAACCTAGTTTAAAAATCAGAGAATCATATTACGTAATCAATTTATATATATAAAATATAGAGAATTTTATAGGGATTCTAATGATATAATTTTTATTAAGATAATAATTCATTTAATACGAGAAATCGCGTTTTAACACGAAAAACCCACGAAAAATGTAAGCGAGCCCCGCTGAGCTACATCACCCGCCGAGCCTTGGGCTCGGCGCTCTTGCGCTGTGCAATGCAAAAGAACGGCTAGTATCCGCGCTAACGGTATACTATGCAGGGTAACAGATTATATAAGTATACCCTTATAACTATCTCTTCTCCTAGGAGCTATACCTCGAGGCTCGGAACCTAGCTAGAAGTAAGAAATATACGTATATAATTAATTTCTCTAGTAAGCTCGAGTTTTCACTTCAGCTATACGTATAACTCGTAGAGCGCGTACGTAGTCACTGCCTCGGCTCCCTTATGAAAACCCTATAGAGGCTATACTATTAGGCATATAGCTAGACTCGAATATAGGACCTAACGCTCGATAACTAGTCTAGAGTAAAGCTAGACTCGAACGTAGGACCTAACGCTCGATAACTAGTCTAGGGCAGCTCTGTACGTTACTCCTAATAGCGTTAGTGTAGATATAATTATAAGCGAGCCCTGCTAAGCTACATTACTTACCGAGCCTTAGGCTCGGCGCTCTTACGCTGTGTAATACAAAAGAACAGCTAGTATCCGCGCTAACAGTATACTATACGGGGTAATAGATTATATAAGTACACTCTTACAAAAAAATAATAGGGTAATATAACTCTTTTAGGTTTAGTACGACCCCTTAACCCCGACTTAACGGTTACACTATTCTCTACCTCTATTAGAAGAAGTTAAAGCTAAGGAGGTAGGAGCTAGAGAAGAAATATAAAGTAAAAGAGTAACTAAATCATAAACTAAATAAGTTATATAAAGGATTAATATAAGGTTAGCTAACCTACTACCTAAGTATATTCTTACTATAAGAAGAATAAGGAAGCTAAGAAAGTAAGTATATATTACTACTCTTATATAATATAAAGAAGTACCTAGATATTACTAGGCTTTTAATGCTTATCTATTAATAAAACTAATCTAGCCTAGGCTAGAATTAAGGGATAATCTCTCTCTACTATTTATTAATATTAAGTGTAATGGTAGTATATAGTAACGTATAGAGCTAAGCTATCTATAGGCTAGATAGGTTAATGAACTAATAGCTACCTTCGTTCGAAACAGCCGGAGGCTATACGGATATACTACGGAGGGCCTACGTCACGTAACGGGACTATCCTAGCTCCGTAGGACCGAGCTTCCCCTTATAACTATCCCCCCCTTTACGGCTACTGCCCTTAGTGGCTGTCCGTCTCTTAAGCCGTTCTTTGCCGCATTCGGCAATCGTAACTACAAAGGTAGTAAGCATTCTCTTTATTAACTAGGGGAACACTTAGTCTACGTTGTTTCTTTGTTTAACTTATCTAATATCCGTCCTTAGTAACCTCGTTGTTTACGAGGCTATAGTCCTTTATTAGTAGCTTTACCTCGAAGTGGTGCTAGCCTTACTGCTAGTTCGCGACATGTGCCGGCGTTCGTTCGGCATCCGTGTAGTGGCCGTGTAGCTCTAGTGCGCTAGCGATCGGCGTATATATAACTGCATTTCGACCTCCACAATAACAACTTCTATAGCGACGACACTTCTGAAACTTCGACCCGCTACTCGCTTTGTTAATGCGTTCTTTGTTGTCGACTTATATATTATCCTCGTACTCTATATTTCTCTTTCTTCGTTAAACCTCTTAGCGCTCACTTTTCTTGCCGCCGTCTAGCTTACCACTTCGTTAAATATCTTCGTTTTATTAATTAGATATCTTTAGTTATAGCTGGCTCCGATTCTCATGTTCACTCTTATAAGCGCTATACTCACGTAGTTAAAGACAACCTCGTCGGTGAGTCTATAGCACCTATACAGTGAGGCTACGGTATACTAACGTAGGTAGACACTACTTACGACAGCGCGCCTAGTAAGGCGTGCTCCTATTATAAGAAGATAAGGTAGGCTTACTGCCTAATCGACGACCCGGCGCTATAGGACTTAGTCGATGTAGCGTATGCCGCCTTCGTAAAGGTAGATCGACACTGTCTAGATCCTACTAAGACTCGCTTAGTCGACAAGAAGTCCGAGCTAGATATAGAGGCTACGGCAGTATAGTCTACGATTCGGTTATACCGAATCACTAGTAGTTAAGCCACTGCTCTACTAGACTTGTCCGCGTTGTCGGGAGACGCTCTAGTACGTGTATAAGTCGACGAGATCCGGCGTGTATGTCTTACGCTCGAGGAGAGCGTAGGCCTCTTCCGCTCCGTAAGTGTAACGTCTAGTGTTACTAGCGCCTTGCTAGTCGTATGTAGTACTTGTCTAGTTCTACTCCGCCCCCTGCTTCTTTCTTCTCCGCTCCGCCGTTATTAACACCCCGTAAGCGTTCTGTACTAGCTCCGTAAGAGGAGACTCCTCTTACTAAGAAATCTAAGACTACGACGCCTAAGAAGATGGCGACGCTAAAGTCTAAGACTATAGTAGCTCCGGCTACGGAGGCCGCTAAGACGCTAGCTCGGAGAGTAATACTCTCTAGGACAACAAGGAAGACCTCTGCTAAGGTAAGCACGACTCTAAAGACTACTAAGGTGGCATCCTTTCGCTCGCGACTACGAGCCGGTACCTAATTCGCTGCAGTAGCCCCTAATAAGGGGACCGCCTCTTCCGACACTATAGTAGCCTCTAATAGGAGGACTATACCCTCTAACCCTACGGTGGTAGCTTCGGCTACGGAGGCCACTAATGCTCTAGATAACGAGGATAACGATCCCGTCGCTGACCTAGACGCTCTTACTACTATAGAGGTAGCCTCCGATAAGAGGACCTCCCTCTTTTCGCTTGCCGTTCGCCGCCCCTTTGCCGATCTACGAGCTCGTCTAGCTTAAGAGGACGACGTCGTTATAGAGGATGAAGATAAAGCCTCTGCCTAACTCCGCAGGGAGGCTACTAGGTCTCCGTAAGTTTCCGCTGCTGCCGCTACTCGTAAAGACGAGCATTAAATCCTTTTATTAATAGAGCTAGAGGAAGATCTCTAGAATTACTACCTTAGTCGTCTAGCCGAGCTGTAGCTACTAGATGCTACTAACTCGTCTACTCGGGCTATTATCTCTGCCCGCCTTACTGTCGTTAGTAGTCGCCTACGGGACAGTATATCGCCTACGGACTTAGCTAGGTTCGCGGAAACTACTTAGCGCCCTAGCGTACCCGCCCTAGGGGGCATGTCGGACATAGATCTAGACATGCTAACTAATGATCTAGAGGAGGAGATGAATTATAGAGAGGATCCGGTCGCTTCGTCGTAGTCCTGTCGGTTTAGTCGTTTAGTAGAGGAGGAGGCGGCTCGTCGTAAGGGAGAGTAGGCTTAGGTGGCTTATAATTGTAAAGACTAATAAAACCCCTTACCTGCCTCATCTTAGCCGTATCCTCTTCGTACTATTACTACGGGCTCTCCGACCGATCTCTGCCTAATAGTCCGTTACGACTTTAGTAGTATTATCTAGTGCTTCCTTAGGTTCCTAGGTGGCTTCAGAAAGTAGGTATCCCTTCTATAGCACCTTTAACATAGTCTGTCCCTTCCGCTGATTATACTCTAGGATCCTTTCTACCTTATATTCCATGTTATCGTTAATGTTAATTAGTTCCGGAGGGGGTACGGAGTCTCCGCGGCCCCTTGCCGGTTCTAATAGAGACACATAGAATACGTTATAGATGCGGGAGCCTTTAGGCAGATCTAAGCGGTACGCTTAGCTGCCGACTCGATCTAACACCTTAAATAGTCTAAGGAACGTTAGTGCTAGCTTCCGCTTAGCTACCTTTAGTCTTAGGTTCTTAGTCGATAGTAGGACTCGATCTCCGACATTAAATAACATAGCTTTATGTCTCTTGTCGTAGGCCTACTTCTGCTACTCCTAGGCCTGTCGCTAACGCTCTTCTAAGCTCTTCCTGAGATTTATAAGGGTCGCTACTCTGTCGTAAGTAGCCGGTACCCCCCTTAGTAGGGTCCGCTCTCGGGCCCTGTTTAGATCCTCTATAGGGTCCTTACCGGAGTAACATTCGAGTAGGGACATGCCTAGTATGTTATTCCACGACGAATTAGCGGCGAACGCCGCTATTCGTAACTATCGCGACTAGTCGGATTAGTCCACGGAGCAATAATATCGAATGTACTAAATCAGGGATCTGTTTTACCGTTCTATCTAGCTATCTATTTAGGGATAGAAAGCTATTAATAGCCAGCGCTCGAACTTTAACTAGTACGCGAACGTTTGCTAGTACGCCGACGTGAATACGGTTCCGCGGTTAGAGACTACACTCTCTAGGAACCCGTATTCGTAAACGATCTCGTCGTAAAACAGCTTAGCGAGCTGTTCCGAGGTAATAGTCTTATAGTAGAGAAGGTAGCGCACTATTTTCGTTAATCTATCGACGACTACGAGGATCGCGTCGTATACCTTGCTACGGTACTTACTTAGGGGGAGGTCGGTGATAAAATCCATGGTTAGCTCTCTCTAAGTAGCCTTTAGCATCGGCAAGCTCGAGAGCTCGCTATACGGTGCGTAGGTGCGTCCCTTCCGAGTCTAGTACACTATACAGGTCTTAACGTAATCGTCTATGTCGTGGTACATCCCCGGCTAGTAATACTTCCTTGACAACAGCTTTAAGGTCTTCTCTCGGCCGAAATGGCCGGCCTCTAGGAGATCGTAGTGTCTCTGTAGTAACTCCGCGCGTAATGCCGCGTCTACGGGTACGTACAAGGCATTATCCTTATATAGTACTCCCTCCTTCCGGTGCCACGATAGCGAACCGCCATTAGCTCTCTTCTCCGGATCAGTTGCTCTCTAAGCAGCTAGTCTATTAGTCTACTACAACTCTTTAATGAGCTAGACTAGCTCATCGCCGACCTTGTCGGCCTACGGAGACTTATTCTACGTCGCCGAAACAGCAGCGACGCGAGGCATAGCTGTCGGCATTACGCTATCACGAACTAACTGTGCCTCCCTGCGCTTAGTCTTCTTGCTTCCCGGCTAGTTAGGCTAGTACGCATCCGAGGAACTACCCCTAGGACCCTTAGCGTCTTCTTCGCCCGGACTATCTACTACTCCTACGGAGTCCCTACGGGGCTACTTCGCGTCCGAAGCTAGTTATATAATACGGATCTCTGGGCCCGCGCCCCCCTCTAGGGTTATAACACTAAGGTGCGTAGACACTTCTATATACACCCTTCTTACTGTCGGTGCACTAACGGGAATTATCGCCCTAAGCTTAGCCCGTAAGGTGGGTAAGCTACTAGTCTCTTCCTAGTCGTCTACTATAAGGTCCGGACGACGAGACGGGGCATTAGTAGAGTTCGTCTTCCCTAGTCTATATTCGATAATAAAATCGAATCTCTAGAGGTATACGCACTATCTTGCTTAACGGCCGTTTAGTTCCTTTATCGTTAGGAAGTACCTTAGGTTATTATAGTCGGACAGCACGCGGATAGAGTACGGAGACCCTTCGTAGTAGTGTCGCTAATGCTTAAATCCCTTAACGATTGTAAGCAACTCTTGATTATACGTCTTATAATTCTGCTCTACTAGTAGATACTTACGAGATAGGAAAGTAATAGAGTACTACTCCTTGTGCTCGCCCTTATCGAAGAGCTACGATAGCATACCACTATATACGTATTTCGACGCATCGGTTTCTATGCGGAGTTCCGCTATAGGATTATAGTGCCTTAGTACTAGAGCCTTTATAAAGGCCTCACGGACTTCCTTAAAGGCCTTAGCCTAAGCCTCTCCCTAGCGCTACGGCGTAGTTTGCTTTCCTTTCTTCGCCCCTTTAAATAGCGACGTTAGCGGCGCCACTATCGCAGAATATCCTTTAATAAACCGCCGGTAAAAGTTCGCGAAACCTAGGAACTACTAGACGTCGTAGTAATTCTTAGGCAGGGGCTAATCCGTAATTACGGCGACTCTACGGGGATCTATCGATACACCCGCGGTACCGACGATAAATCCTAAGAACTCTACCTTAGCCTAGAAAAATGCGCACTTCTTCGGGTTCGCGTATAACGCGAACGAGCGCAATCTCTCGAGTACCTTCCGTAGGTACTCCGCATGCTCTTCTACCGACGCGCTATAGATAAGGACGTCGTTAAGATAGACGACGTAGTAGACGTCGACGAGCCCCACTAAAGCCCTGTTAATATAGGCTTAGAACGTAGCCGGTGCATTAGTTAATCCGAACAGCATGACTATATATTCGAAGTAGCTGTATCTTGTCTAGAACGCTGTCTTCTACTAATTACTCTCCTTTATCGGAATGCAGTAATATACGTCCTTTATGTCGATCTTCGAGTATACTACCGCTTCCCCGAGCCGATCGAGGGTCTTACTAATAAGGGGAAGAGGATAGCGGTTCTTAATAGTGATCGCGTTTAGACCGCGGTAATCTATACATAGTCTAAGCGTTCTATCCTTCTTTAGCACGAACAGGATCGGCGCGCTAGCTAGACTCTCCGAATGTTAGATCTAGCTCTTCTCTAGGGACTCCTTTAGGTACTCCCTTAGTTCCGCTAGCTCCGTAGTAGAGAGGTTATAAAGAGGTCGGAAGGGAGGTTCCTTACTCTCTTAGAGATCGATCGGATAGGAAACGTTCTTAGTAGGCCTCATCTCGGCAGAGTTAACGTTAAATACGTCCTTGAAGTCCGAGATACACGCGGGTAGTATATCGAGAGGGTTCCGTAGAAGCTCTATAGAGGCTCCGGCTACTCCCCGTACTCTATACTCTATAGGGTTATATACGCCCGACGAGACAAGGGTATAGCCTTAATTTCCCGCGAGGACTAGGTTAGAGAATTCTCGCGCGCTTACGACGCGTATAGACGCGGTGTTATAACCGTACTACTATTAGTCGGCACGGCTATCTACTACTACGCTTTGATCGAAATACTACGGCTAACCGAGCAAGATAGGAGAGCTTATTTCTATAGCATAGAACAAGCCTTTCGACTCTCGCGTCTTGCCGGTGTCGTCTGTTAAGCGTAGCTCGATCTCGTAGGCGCTATAGCAATATACTAGATGGCCCTAGAAGCTATTAACCCGCGGGAGCTCGGCGTTAACACGCTTTAAGTTGTACTTAAGAGCGAAGGCAGGATCGATTATATTAACGTCGAATCTATCGTCTAAGAGCATTAATACACTAACCTCACCGTCTAGTGTATATACTATCCCTTCGTAGATTCGTGCTAGGAGGACTACGGGCCCCTTATAGTCCCGTTCGGGGTCGTCTAACACGTCCTCGGAGAGTTAGTTAGACAGGAGAGGACGTTTACTTACTCCTACTACACGCGTTACGGGTTCCTAGCCCGGCTTACGTAGCTACGTGCACGAGGTAGAAAAGTGGCCTCGCTTACCGTAGTTATAGCACTAGACCTAGTCCGGCACTAGTCTCCTCGATTCCGGCCTCCTCTCTAGGGGGCCCTAATTACGTCCCCTAGATGCCCTATAGTTACGATGTGCTTACGCACGGCTAAAGCTAGCGCGGTTATCCTATTTACTACGCTTACTCTCCGGAGCTACGCGAACACTCTCTATAGAGTCCCTATAATACTTCCGCGTTTCCCTTGCCTCCTTATCTAAAGACTTCGAAAGGCCCTCGTACATAGTAGTACGCGTAACTAGCTCTTCTCGCGTTTCTAGGATCGGAGGGGCCTAAAGGATCTAGTTCTAGAGACCGGCGTAGAGCTTAGCTAAAAAGTGTTAGGCTTAGTGTAACTATTAGAGCGGGGTTAGGGCGGCCTAAGGCCGCCTCTAGTACTAGTATAGGGGCCGACCCTGTATTAATAGCCCCGCGCCTTAGCTACACAGGGTTAGCACTAGGGTTATCCGTAATAGCACTAGCACTAGCACCGCTCTAAGCTACATAAGCACTAGCACCGCACTGTGGTTACGTAATACTAGCACTACTCTACTATAGGCACCGCGCCGAAACACGTTAGTACTTACGCTAGCACCGGGGTCGGACTATACTAAAGCACTACGCGAGGGCTAGGCTTTAAGACGACTCTACTATATCGTAGTAATACACGAGGTCTATAGTAGCGGCTTAGAGAAGAAATTCAATACTCTATTCTATGTAAAATTACATCTGTCTATTTCTTATAGTTCTTTCTTATAGCTTTATAGAGGAGAGCTCTCACTAGTTAGAAAAATTAAGCGGGTAGTACTTATCGTAGTATTTCCTAGTAAGCGTAGAGTCTTTAGTAAATATAGTAACACGCTTAGCATAGATAGCGTTAAGGCAGTAGTCTACTATAGTTATAAGATGTTAATTAGGATAATCTTCTGTAAATTACTATTAGGTCGTAATTATACATAAGGGTTAATAATTAATAACTTTTACTTCTCTCTAGTATTCTTTAACTACCGTGACTTTAAGCGTTTAGAGCGGAAAAGTGATAAGAGTCGTAGGACGCGGCACTTACTATGAGAATCTACTATGAGAATATAGACCCCGGTGCGGTGCTAGTGCGGGCGCGCCAAGGACTTAATAGCACTGTACTACTTATCTGCCGACCTAACCTAGCACTATACTACGTCTAGAAAGAGCGCGACTCGACCCGCACCTAGCGCTAGTGTAGTGCTATTATAGCTACGGTGCGGTGCTAGCATAGGGCTATAAAAGGCTTAGCGGTACTACGCCGGCTAAAAGCTAACCTAAACCCCGGTGCGGGGATAGACCCGGAGGGTACCGGGTACGCTCTAATAGTTACACTAGTTAGGCTAGGTGCTCTTTACTGTAACGGGGGTTAACTTAGTCTTTAAGGGTAGCTAGTTAGTTAGCGAACTTCTAGGCTAACTCTCCTTAATTCTAACGAGTACTATAGTATTCGATTACGGCGTTTATGTGTCGATTAACTAGGTCCTTAACCGCGTCCTTAAGGAAGTCGAGGAAGGTCCCCTAATACATTAAGGACGCCTAGTTTACACTGTTAAGGGTGTACTTTCGATCCTAGGACTCCTTAAGCCTATCGCTAAGGAACTATATCGAGTAGGTAATCTAGTTCACCTCGCGCGAGAGCGAGTAGGTAAAGTAATCCAGCTTCACTAAGAAAGCTACCTCTAGGCTCCGGCAGAAGTGTCTAAACTTAGTGATTATCTTCGCTCGATATTCTTCCGGATCTTTCGGCTTTAACTCTATACCGCCTAGCGTAGGGCGATAGGGCAGCGGTATATAAATCGCACTCTACGGCATCCCTTCGGAGTCCTAGCAGGGCTCTATAGTAGCGCCCGCTAGTCTTAAGGGTATTATATAGGTGCCCGTCTCCTTAGAGGGAGTCGAGGCACTCTATACAGTAAGGCCGCGGAGTCTAGCCGGTGTCTTACTAGCGTCCCTACGGTAATTAGAGTCTCGTATAGAGGATTCGACCTCCCTAAGACAGCGGAAGATCTCGCTTCTAAACTGCTCTAGAACGCTAGCTAGGGCGACCTCTAGAGGTGTTAGCGAATCCTTATCTATTAGGGACTCTAGCCCTAATAGAATTTCGATAACTTCGTGGCTATCGTTAGCCTCGTTAACTCGACCTATCGGTCGGGTAGAATTTACTCGATCGTTATCGCTCATTGTCGGTAGCTCTATAGGCTACGACTAAAGAGAGCTATTAGAACTATAATAGTGGTGTATAGCAACGTATAGAGCTAAGCTATCTATAGGCTAGATAGGTTAATGAACTAATAGCTACCTTCGTTCGAAATAGCCGGAGGCTATGCGGATATACTATAGAGGGCCTACGTTACGTAACGGGACTATCCTAGCTCCGTAGGACCGAGCTTCCTCTTACATTAAGGAACTTTAGGCTTATCCTTATAAGAAGTAGTTTTAGAAGGCTATAAAGGCTAAATTACTTACCTTATACTTAAAATATATATAGACTATTATACTAGCTATAAATATAATAGGTAAGCTAGTTCTATTAATATAGGTATTTATATATAAGGTTAATAATAAAGGAGAAGTTATAAAGTATAAAGTAAGGCTTTATATAAAAGGAGACCTCTAATTAATAGAATTAGAGACTTATATAGTAACTCTAGCTACTAAGGTGTAAGCGAGCCCCACTAAGCTATATTACCCGCCGAGCCTTAGGCTCGGCGCTCTTGCACTGTGTAATGCAAAAGAACAGCTAGTATCTACGCTAACGGTATACCGTACAGAGTAACAGATTATATAAGTACACTCTTATAACTATCCCCTCTCCTAGGAGCTACGTGTAAGCGAGCCCTGCTAAGCTACATCACCCGCCGAGCCTAAGGCTCGGCGCTCTTGCACTGTGCAATGCAAAAGAACGGCTAGTATCCGCACTAACAGTATACTATACAGAGTAACAGATTATATAAGTACACCCTTACATAAGGTCTTTAGAATACTTATAGCTTTACTTACTTATAAGGATATAGAGGCTATTTAGATAGATATTATTAATACTTATATTAATAGCTATATTAATAAGACTATCTACTATACTATTCCTCTAGGATTTAAGCTTATTCTTAAAGAGCTTATAAAGGACTATCCTAGTTTAGTACTCTCTAATATAATCCTCTTACTTAATAAGGCTCTCTATAGACTAAAGTAAGTACTAGCCCTATAGTATAGTAACTTTACTACTACTCTAAGAAGCCTTAGATTTACTTAAGCTCTTAAAGTACCTTACCTCTAGATTATACCTTAGGTTATGATCTTCTTCTTTATAAATAATATTATAGTTATATACTATAGGAAATATAAGGTATAGGCTAAGAGTATTATTAAAGTACTCTATACTTAATATAAAATAAAGGTACTTAGGGATTATTAATGCGAGGTAGATACGAACTGGATTTAGTTAGGGCCTAGTTTAGTTTAGTCACGTGATCTCGGCGTCGCGGCCCGGGCTTCCGGCCGCTCCGCCCTCGATATTACGCGTGCTTTATATACTAGCTTTCTCTTCTTCTTTTCTAAGTCTCGATATCTTAACGAATAGACGCAATTAACCTTCTATCTTACTAGTCGTAATTACTATATTAAGACTTCGTAACCCCTACGACTAAGCAATAGAGCCATCGAAATATCTAGCTATCCTGCTACTCGCGTAACTACTAACAACTACTTACGAAGAACCGAAGAAGTTACGAAGAAGAAGAAGCATTACGATCGTAGTTCCCGCGTACACTATAATAGATCCTCGCTGCCGCTACGTAGGTTAATACTACGAATACCGAAGACACAAGAAGAAGGCAATAAGTCGAGTCACTAACGACTTAAGAAGGAAGCAGGCCGCTAGCCAAATTTTTAGATATCCCCTTTGTTACGCGTTGACTTTTACTATATTTACGACTAACCTTACTAAGCTATAGCTCGACCTAACCCCGGCGACGAAGAGCGCTGCTAAAGTAAGCTACTACAACCTACCTCCGACTATAATAACGCTTCTATTAGTTCACTCTATTACGATCTATTCGCTCTCCCCGACGCTATACTCCTTAGTAAGCTATAGGAAGAGCATAGCATTTAGGCACTAAGGGACGCGTTCGACTACGTCGAATCCTCTTATAACGAGTAGACTACACAAGTAAGTACTACATAGGCTTAGGTTAGTGACATCTAAGCCAAACTAGATGTATCTTAGACCTACGCCGACAGCGCTACTACCTAAGCCGCCCGTCACTTAGCTAAGGTCCAAGAGCTTAAGGCTAAACTAGACTGTCTTAAGGCCGAGATAGGACGTAGTACACCGACCTCTTCTATACGCGGCCCTCCCTTATTAGAGAAGCTACCGGACTCCGCTGTTTTTAGCGACGGCACACTAGAATAGTTCGATGTCTTTAAGCACTAGATGTAGAACAAGCTTCTTTCTAATGCGGACTGTTACTCTACGAAGGTCAATAAGTTCGCCTATCTCTACTCGCGCCTCTTAGGAGACGCTTATACTCTCGTTATAGACGCGGCTCGCGGTGCGATCCTTAGCGCTAACGAGGTCTTTGCTCTTTTAGCTTAGCGCTATAAGGACCCCGACCGTAGAGCTACTACGCGCATCTAATTCGCTAGCCTCTTTTAGCGTAATAATACCTTCGACTCCTTTATCGGCGAGTTTAATAAGTACGCTCTTCGCGCTAACATCGCCGAAGAAGAGTAGCTATACTAAATCCGTCAGAAGATATCTGCCGAGCTACGTAATGCCCTAGTTAACTTTTACCCCGACAACCTCGCCGCCTTTATTACTATAGCTCGCGCTACTAACTATAGCATCCGTTAGAATAACCTTATCGCTAAGCGCACTTAGGCTCTACGCCCCGTAACAGCTATAACTCGCGTCGCTAGCGCTCTAACTCGCGTGCCTTACTTAACCTCTACGCCTACTACTCTAGCTACTTACTACTCTATCGCCGGAGGTACTCCGTAGCCTTTCCGCCTACCCTAAACACTCGTCTACTTCGCATGTAGTAAGCTAGGCTATATCGCACCGAAGTACATAGCTAGCGCCTCTAAGAAGGCTACTTACGCTACTACTCGTTCCCCTCGCGCTATTAGCGCTATAGAGGAGATATAGTAGCTTTAGCACCGTATAGCCGAGTTAGAAGCCGATTCTAGTTCGGCCTACGAACTAGATTTAGTTTAGAACTAGTTCGACCCCGAGATAGATTACGAGTTAGCTAACTAGTCCGACTAGGGAAACGAGTAGCCGGAGGATAAGTCCTCTCCTCTAGTAGAACAAGGGCTATTCGAGATAGATCCGGAGGAGTATAAACGCTAAATAGTGTCGTTACTTATAACGTTACCGCTATTATGACTCCTATTACTATCTACGACCCCTATAACTATAAACGAACTATCACTCTTTAAGCTAGTGTAACTATTAGAGCGGGGTTAGGGCGGCCTAAGGCCGCCTCTAGTACTAGTACAGGGGCCGACCCCGTGTTAATAGCCCCGCGCCTTAGCCGCATAGGGTTAGCACTAGAGTCATCCGCAATAGTACTAGCACTAGCACCGCTCTAAGCTATATAAGCACTAGCACCGCACCGTGGTCACGTAATACTAGCACTACTCTACTATAGGCACTACGCCGAAATACGTTAGTACTTACGCTAGCACCGGGGTCGGACTATACTAAAGCACTACGCGAGAGCTAGGCTTTAAGACGACTCCACTATATCGTAGTAATATACGAGGTCTATAGTAGCAGCTTGGAGAAGAAATTCAATACTCTATTCTATGTAAAATTATATCTGTCTATTTCTTATAGTCCTTTCTTATAGCTTTATAGAGGAGAGCTCTTACTAGTTAGAAAAATTAAGCGGGCGGTACTTGTCGTAGTATTTCCTAGTAAGCGTAGAGTCTTTAGCGAATATAGTAACACGCTTAGTATAGATAGCGTTAAGGCAGTAGTCTACTATAGTTATTAGTACTTAGAATTATGTATTCTAAATGCATAATTAATGTACCTTCGAAATATCCTACTAGCATTACCTTAGTCGCTTCCTAGAGACACTTAATAGTATCTAGCTAGAAGCGAAAATCTCTAATTATAAGCGCGGACTTAATATCTTACGCGATCTCGCGAATAACGCGGGAGAAGGGGAGCTTTCGGATAAAGAGGTTAGTTAACTTCTAGTAGCGACGAATATCTCGGAGGGCAACGGCTATACTATATTAGGTATAATACTATGAGAATTAGCTATGAGAAACTAACTGCCAGGCTTAAACCTATTAGCCTTTAGCCGGCGAATTTGTCTAGTTATTACTAGTCTAAATTTTATAGCGCGACTAGTAGGTGTTTTGCTAGCGGTTATTATCTTAGCGCCTTGCTTCCTTAGCTTTAAAGTCGCCTTCCTTATAGTCGTTACTTGCTTTTTACGAGCTATAACTACGTAAATTTGTCGAATTGATTATTAGAATTTATTTATAAAGGTAGAGAGGAGCAAGGAGAAAATACTAAGGATAAGATATTAAGCCTTATTATAGAATTCATAATAGTATATAGAATATGAATTTCCTATTATTATTGTCTACTATAACGACTTCACATTAACAATCTTAACGACTTTATATTAGTATAATAATAGGATAAATGCTTATTAACGCTCGTATTCCTAGCTACTCTATTTCTATACGTATAAGTAATCCTAATCCCTTATCTCTTAACTTCCTCCTTATAAACCTTATATCTTATATCTCGATCTACTTTACACTCGATATCTTACCTTTACTTATAAATCACTACTAATTCTTAATCTATAATGTCTACTAATCCTAAAGAAGAGCGATCTATTATTATTAAGGATAAGATAACTAATGCCCTAGTAATTAAGGAAGAAGAAATAACTAAGGAAGAGGAAGTAGTCCTCTCTATAATAGGAGTAATTCTTATAGCTACTTCTTATAGTTAAATACTAATTAGACTATAGGGTTTTAATTCCGAGGCTAATAAGATTAAGTACTAGATTAAGAATCGCTCTTAGGGAACTCCTCGCTATAGCTACCCCCTTAGAATTCTATAGCAGAAAGCACAGCTTAGTAATACCTAGCGAGCTATTTAGCAAAGAGATCGCGCTATATAAGCTAGTATAGAGGAGAAAGCCCTTACTACTATTAGCAATACTAATCGCTTCGCTAAACGTACGCTTAAGGCGAAACTTAAGAGCTCCGAGGACTACTAAGTAAAGTCCGATAAGGAGAAGAAAGCTACGTTTAATATAGTATACGAGAAGATAGCAGAGACTCGCTATTATGCCTAGTAGAGTAGTATATTTCTTATAGCACATTCTCACGGTATTTTTACTAATTTTACATAGAGGAATAGATAGAGAATAAGTTTATGTCTATCTATTAGAAATAGAGTAAAATCCGTAAAGCTAATACTCTCCTTCGCTATAAGCAACTCCTCGCCGATTATATAAAGAAGGCGCCCCGTGACTAGTACAATGTTTTCCCGAACTACTAAGTAAGACGACTTCTCGGTACTAGGGGAATAATCGAGAAGTAGTCTCGTAAGATCTTCCGCAACGGCGTTAATTCGCTATATAATAATAGAGACTACAACGATAATAACGAAGCCGAGTTTATAAAATTTGTTAACGATATAACACTAGCTAAACTCTAAGTAGTATAGGTGGATAATTAGGCGTATGTTGTTTCTTATAGCTACTTCTCACAGTTAATTACTAATCTATTAAAGCGAACGCGAACCTACTCCTAAACCTAAGTTCTAGTACGAGGACGACGATATTTTACTCGAATCTAATAGCTACTATGTTAAATATAGTAATAACGAAGTCGAAGAAGAAGTCGAGAATAACTCTAAGATTAAGGACCTCCTCGATAAGGCACCCGACGAATACGAGACTAAGGAAGCGGCTAAAATATACCGCAAGGTTGTCGCCGCTAGAGACTTCGACAATTCTAATAAAGAGGACGAAGAGAATAAAGAGAATAAGGGTAATAATAATAAGGCGATAGAGGAGGGTAGTAATAATAAGGAGGATAAGGGCGACTAGGGTAAGGGCGAAGATAGTAGTAGCGAGGATAACATAGATAAGGATAAATAGATTAGCACTAAGTTAGGGAAATTAGATAGGGGTAGTAGTAACTCTCTCTTTTATGCTATTATAACCTACAAAATTAAACGCGGCGAACAGATTCTTATAGCGCATTCTTATAGTCTTCTACCCCTTCTAACATAGCTAGGCATTATACTATATCTAAATAAGGGAAATGTCTTTCTTTAACGTAGCCTCTATCGATCCTTAATTATAAGCGCTCTCGGATGCCGCTATGCTATAAATATCTCTCCCTAACGAGCTTTAAGAGTTTCGTGTCTAGTGCTAGACATAATCTTCTACCTCTATTATCCGTAAACTCTTCGAACTCGTCTACTATCCGCTCTATAATAGTAAAATTCTAGATGACGAATAGCTAGCTGTATAAGCTTAGAAAACATGGTGGCCTTTAACACTAAGTAGACTTAAGTCTTCTAAAGCACCACCCTGGAATTCTTCTAACCGCCGCGGGTTAATCTAGGCCGACTTTAACGAGGGTGCTAAGCTTAGCGATAGCGCGCCTCTCGTATACTACCTTCGCTATAGTCGAGCTCTATAGCACCTATTAGTTAATCAGATTAGCAATAAACACATGCGAAAACATCTCGAGCGTAAGTCTTACTAGACTACTAAATCTCCTAGTTATAAGCGGTCCTAAGCTTAAATAGCCCTAACCTAGTTGAAATCGATCGCGACTGCCTCGTTATCGCGTATATTACACTTTATACCTGAACAATTCGAGAAAGAGCTTATTAGGGTCCTTATTAATTACAATTAGTCATTCCGAATAGTCGCCTATCCTACTTTCTTAAGATTTATACACTTCCTTCGACCGGATACCAATGTTCTAGGCCGGACGCGGTCTCTTAGGCTACTAAAAGAGCACTACGAAAATATCTATTCTTACCTCCTTGCCGATCTTAGTAAAGAGACGAAAGTCTTAATTACATTAGACGGTTAGTCGGTAAATAATCATCTAAGCTTCATTGCTGTAAAGGTATACTACATCAACGACAATTAGTAAATGCGTGAGTGCCTACTCGATTTCGTACTAATTAGCGGACGGCACACTAGAGCTACGCTCGGCACGGAGTTACTTAGAGTACTCTATGAAAGAAAACTCGAGGCACGCCTTCTCGCTATTATAGTAGATAACGCGAGCAACAATAATACATTACAGTCCGAAGTATAATAAGGCCTCTATAAAAAGGGTGTACAATGGTCTTCGGTTAAGAACTTAATCCCTTGTCTCGCACACGTTATTAATCTTGTAGTACAAGATATCATTCGAGCCCTATAGCTAGAAACCACCGAAGATAACGAGAAAGCGGATAAGCTTAAGAAGCGTTATCTCCGTAATATCCGAACAACCTTGTCAGTGCCTAATTCCCTGCGAAAAGTGAGTTATATTTCTCACAGCGTTTTCTCACAGTTTTCTAACCTATTTTAAAGCTCCGCGCGATTTGTATTACAATCGACCGGTCCCCTTAACGCTACTAACAATTCAAATCCCTTTAAGTATATCTCCCTCCTTGTAAACGACTTGTAGTCGTTCGGGATGTTCGTACCCGCTAGAATTCGACGTATAATATGTGCAAGCGAGCTATTAAACTATCACCGATCATCGACAAATAGCTTAATGCGGAGATTGCGACTACGTAAAAGCCCCGTGCTAATGAAACAGCAGCTAATTAAGACACGGCTTCTATAGATCGCGTAGACATAAAACGCCTCCGCCTTAGCTACGCCGAGTAGTTACACCTAAGAATCGTCGTTCGAATGCTTAAGAATTTTAAGATAGCAACTAACTAGCTAAGCTAATCTAACACACCCTTAATATAATTCGTCTAGCTAATGTATAATCGCCTTTTCGACTTCCTCGACGTTGTCGAATCTACTTAGGAAGAGGACGACAATTCAGACTAGCTATAAGTCGTCTAGAATATAGCGAAAGCAGGTCGCGCTAAGCTTTCTAAGTATTATAAGCGAACGGGTGGAGGCCAAGGTTTCCTATTTAATTGCGGCATAATCTTAGATCCTACGTAGAAGTTAAGTGTATATAAGGTACGCCCCCTATACTTCCTCTTATATAAATGTCTTTATACGCGACTAATCTACTAAAAGCATACGTCGTAGGAACCACATTTTAAGTCGCTCTACTAGAAACAATTTCTCGACTATCTAAGTCGCTACGATAATGATAGTTATCCTAATACTACTCTTCCGCCCCCTCTACTAGTCCCGTCTATTACCCACTAGTTTAAGAATCCTGCCTTATCGAATAATATAGCAAGCTTTACATCTATAACATCTAGCTAAGATAACGCTCTCTCCTAGGGACAAATTAAGGTCTATATAACGAGGATAGAAGGGGAAGATTACCTAAGGACTCCGCCTATACGGGAAACACCAGATTTCGACATTCTTTCGTGGTAGAAAGAGAACGAGCACTTATACCTACGACTAGCTCGAGTTACTCGTAATGTTCTCGCGATACTAATCGCCGGCGTTAGTGTCGAACGTGTATTTAATGTTACGAAAGACGTCATTAGGGACCGAAGGCATAGACTACTTCCACAGACAATTCGATAAATCATGATTACGAAGCTAGTAGACAGTAGGCTCTAAGACACCTATACGGCCGATAAAGACAACTACGCTAGTGTTAACGACGATAATAACAGCGATATAGACGGCATAAGCGATAACTTCAGGGATATCGCTACCTATAGTTTAAGCGATAAAGGGGATAATAAGGAAGAGAGGCACAAGGAGGACGAGGCTCTACTATATAACATTACTAAGGTTAAAGGCCGGTACTCTAAGCGCATCCGGTTAATAGCCCCCGAGTAAACACTCTCTTATAGCAGCTAAGAGCATAGTCCGCTTACTTATCTAGGGTCTTATCTCTAGCGCCGACTCTTCGCTTATTACTCCGCTCTTACTTTAAGAGCTTGTGTACGCTGTTGTTACGGTTAACTTTAGTTAATAACAGGAAGACGTAACGCAAATGAGATTTCATGAAGTGTAAGTCTATATCATTAAAAACCATCTAAAGCCGTCGGCTTGCCGATGCTTTAACTACGCTACCCGAATTAGATTAGTTGTCGGAAGCATCACTATCGCTAACATAATCTAGCTCGTCCTGCTTACGCTAGACGCTACGGCGCATAGCAAAGAGGTCGATTAGATCTACCTATAGATCTATGACACGCTAATCAATAGTACGACATAAGTCGATAAGTTCGAAGATGTCGTCGGTCTAGGAGATATCGTACTAGTATTAGTTAGATTATATAGACATATCGGATCAGGAATATAAACAAAGTCACACGGGGTATCGTAGGAGCGATAGGCTTCACAGCGTAGTACTGAGCCTCTATCGTCGTCGTAGATACGAGCGGTTTATCTTAACTAAGTTTCGTCTAGGTCGAGATATATAAGAGTCGTGCGGCGGATATAGGCTTTACACTAACGTAAGTATAAGGGCCTAGCGCAGTCGCTAGGAGTTATTCTATAAGGCTAGGAAGGGATTAGATCTACTAGGTCGGGGTAGAGTTAAGCGCGAGAAGCTATCGTAACGACGAGAAAGAGAGGTTTAAGAGGAAGAAGGAGGAATAGCGACGAAAAGGTATATATATCCGGCGTCACCTATTGTGAGAACAACAATATAGACAATAGCTATTGTCTGTTGTGAAAAAACGACAATACTAATAATAGCTATTGTCGAACAATAGCCATTGTCATACTAAGGGATATAAGTAGATTATTAGCCTAGTTACTTCTTTCTCTCCTTAGGAACATTTAAACAACTATCTAGTATGCCTTTACGTCGCTATAGCATAGTTTATACTAACAGTAGCCAGAATTCAATTAAATCTACCGCTATGTCTACTATTCCCCCCTCTATTATTCGTCTAGCCGATCTTCCTTACTATAACTTCATTAACGACCTTTAGGCAGAGATTAAGGGCATAGACGGCCTTATACGTACTATCAACTAGGAATCTAATGGCATTAAGGCAATCCGTAACTACACTATAAGTTAGCAGGAAGGCTTATCTGCCTAGAACTAACTATTATTAGTCTTATGCTCTGCCCTATAGCTTTAGTACTCCGGTTTTCTGTTTAAGGGTCGTAATTTATATAAGAGTAGCCTCGCTAGGGAGGGAATGTCCTCCGGATAAATCAGATAATAAGATAATAAGGTTTTAGTTTTAGGTGGTGTACGGCTTACTAGCCTTATACGCGATGTAGGCTCGCAGGGGTTATATAGATAATATTAATCAGGATGATCTTCTACAAATCACCATTAGGTCGTAATTATACATAAGGGTTAATAATTGATAACTTTTACTTCTCTCTAGTATCCTTTAACTACTATGACTTTAAGCGTTTAGAGCGGAAAAGTGATAAGAGTCGTAGGACGCGGCACTTGCTATAAGAATCTACTATGAGAATATAGACCCCGGTATAGTGCTAGTACAGGCGCGCCAAGGACTTAATAGCACTACACTACTCATCTGCCGACCTAACCTAGCACTACACTACGTCTAGAAAGAGCGCGACTCGACCCGCACCTAGCGCTAGTGTAGTGCTATTATAGCTACGGTGCGGTGCTAGCACAGGGCTATAAAAGGCTTAGCGGTACTACGCTAGCTAAAAGCCGACCTAAACCCCGGTGCGGGGATAGACCCGGAGGGTACCGGGTGCGCCCCAATAGTTACACTACTTTAAGCCTTTATCGACACTAGCGCGCTTATCGGCGCCGTAGTTAACTACAACGTTCTCGATAAGCTAAAGACTTTCGGCTGCCCCGTGGCGTTAGCTAGCCCTATTTAGCTCTAGGCCTATAACGGTGTTCTAACTAAACAAGTTACTTATAGCGTCCCCCTTACTACTACCGTTTCTAGTAAGCTAAACACCCTTACTATCTTCTATATCATAGATATCGGCTATTTCGACATCATCCTCGGCCTCGGCTAGCTTAAGGCTAACAAGGCTAATATCGACTACGAACACGGCGAAGTTATATATAAAGAAGAGTCTTCACCGACTATCGTTAAGCGGCAGTAGCCGTAGCTAATTAAAGGTGCTTATTCCGGAAAGGGACCTATTTCAGTTCGGAACTAGTTCGTCCCTAGTTCGGCTCGCGAAATAGATACCATTTCGGCTGCCGAATTAGGACGAGATAGACTATATCGACCACTAGCTCTTAGGTCGAATTTTAAGCTAAATTAGGGGGAGTTTAAGCTAGTCTCCTATAGCACTTAGCTAATGCATAAGTTCTCTTACGTACTTGCCTACGTGAGTAATACTAAGTAAAATGGACCGCTTATTGCCTTTATTAGCGCCGCTGCCTTTGCCTCTTAAGCTAAATACCGCGAACACGAGGTATTCGCGATCTCTATAAAGGATATTAAGGACCACTGCCGTATAGCTGCCGAACCGGAACTAGACCCCTTAGTCGTTCTACTAGAGGAGTTACGTGAGTTTACCGACGTCTTCTCTAAAGAGTAATCTAATACTCTGCCGCTACATCGACCGGATTTCGATAACCGTATCACCCTAAAGGACAGCGCTAAGCTACCGCGTACTAAACCTTTGCGCCGCCTATCCCCTAAAGAGCTTAATATAGTAGAAGAGTTCATTCGGGAACATCTCGACAAGGGTTTTATTACACTAAGCTCGGCTAGCTACTTATTACCTATCCTTTTCGTCCGTAAGCTAAATAGAGAACTCCGCCTCTATGTCGATTACCGCGGCCTTAACGAGGTCACTAAACGAGACGTCTATCCGCTGCCGCTTATCGAAGAAACACTTACGCGCGTAAGTAAGGCTAAGTGGTTTAGCAAGATCGATATCCGCTAAGCCTTCTACTGTCTCCGTAACTCCGTCGACAGTAAGGACCTTACTACTTTCTCTGTACGTATAGGCAACTTCAAATAGCTAGTAATGTCTTTCGGTCTTACTAACGCCCCCGCCGTGTAGCAGAGGTTTATAAATCATAACTTCGTCGACATGCTAGAACGCTTCGTGTCGATCTATCTAGACGACATCCTAATTTATACCGACGGCACCCGGCGAGAGCACGCCGAGCACATTAAACTAGTGCTCTAGCGACTCCGCGAGTTAGGCCTAAACGCCGACATTAAGAAGAGCGAGTTTTACCTTACGGAGGTAAAGTACCTCGGCATTATCGTCGGCCGAGATAGTGTCAAAATGGACCCTAAGAAGGTAGAAGCTATTAGAGCTTAGAAATAGCTAGCCCCCGGTAACACTACTTAGGTTAGAAGTTTCATTAGCTTCTACAGCTATTACTGTCGGTTTATCAAGGGTTTTAGTACTATCGCTAAGCCTCTAAACGATCTACTCAAAAAGGACGCGTTACCTTAGGATAACAAGTGCACTACCGCATTTAATCGCATAAAGCACGCCGTTACTAGTGCGCCTATCCTCGCTTACTTCGATCGCTCGAAACAGATAGTCGTCGAAACCGATGCTTCCGATACTACTACCGCTAGGATCCTGTCGTAGTACGACGAGCACGACGTCCTCCGGCCCGTCGCCTTTTTTAGTAAGTCCATAAGTGAAGCCGAACGCAACTACGCTATCTATGACAAAGAGCTGCTAGCTATCGTCTAAGCCTTTAAGGAGTAGACCCCTGAGCTTATAAGCACTTAATCCGATAAGGCTATCTACGTCCTCACCGATTACTAATCCCTTATGCATTTTATAAGGACTTAAAAGCTTTTACGCCGTTAAGTACGCTAGGCCCTCTACCTTGCGTAATTTAACTTTAAGATTATATACCGACCTAGCGCTGCTAATAGTAAAGCGGACGTACTCACTAGAAGGAACGGAGATATACTACGCTTAAAGGAAGACCCTAATCTACGCTAGACGCTTCTACTATATAAGGTGCTCGATCCGCGTATCATCGATGAACTAGTGTAACTATTGGGGCGTACCCGGTACCCTCCGGGTCTATCCCTACACCGGGGTTTAGGTCGGCTTTTAGCCGGCGTAGTACCGCTAAGCCTTTTATAGCCCTATACTAGCACCGCACTGTAGCTATAATAGCACTACACTAGCGCTAGGTGCGGGTCGAGTCGCGCTCTTTCTAGACGTAGTGTAGTGCTAGGTTAGGTCGGCAGATAAGTGGTGCGGTGCTATTAAGTCCTTAGCGCGCCTATACTAGCACCGCACCGGGGTCTACATTCTCACAGTAGATTCTTATAGTAAGTGCCGCGTCCTACGACTCTTGTTACTTTTCCGCTCTAAACGCTTAAAGTCACGGTAGTTAAAGAATACTAGAGAGAAGCAAAAGTCATCAATTATTAACCCTTATATACAATTACGACCTAATGGTGATTTGTAGAAGATTATCCTAATTAACATCTTACAACTATAGTAGACTGCTGCCTTAACGCTATCTATGCTAAGCGTGTCACTATATTCGCTAAAGACTCTACGCTTACTAGGAAATACTACGACAAGTACCGCCCGCTTAATTTTTCTAACTAGTGAGAGCTCTCCTCTATAAAGCCGTAAGAAAGGACTATAAGAAATAGGCAGATATAATTTTACATAGAATGGAGTATTGAATTTCTTCTCTAAGCCGCTACTATAGACCTCGTGTATTACTACGATACAGTAGAGTCGTCTTAAAGCCTAGCCCTCGCACAGTGCTTTAGTATAGTCCGACCCCGGTGCTAGCGCAAGTGCTAACGTGTTTCGGCGCGGTGCCTATAGTAGAGCAGTGCTAGTATTACGTAACCACGGTGCGGTGCTAGTGCTTATGTAGCTTAGAGCGGTACTAGTGCTAGTGCTATTACGGATGACCCTAGTGCTAACCCTGTGCAGCTAAGGCGCGGGGCTGTTAACACGGGGTCGGCCCCCGCACTAGCACTAGGGGCGGCCTTAGGCCGCCCTAACCCCGCCCTAATAGTCACACTACGATGAACTGAGTCTAGGTCGCATCCGAACTAGATTACTACTCCGAGCTAAACTAAAGTCTAGTTCGTAATCTAGTTCGCGATCTAGTTCGTAGTCTAGTTTAGCTACTAAACTAGGACCTAGTTCGCCGCCTATTTCGTAGTCCATTTTAACACTCAGTTCGTCACTGAAATAGACGCCTATTTCGCCTCGCGAGCCGGCCTATGTCGCCCCTATCTCGGCTATAGAAGAGCCTTCACCCCTTTTCGAAGAAGTGGCTAAAGCTAACCTATAAGACACTAAGTTCGAGTCCGCTCGAGGTATCTACTATATAATAGGGGCCTTCCTAAAGAGGAAATAGCTACCGCCGACCGATGTTACTATTAGCAAAGGGATGTTATAGTACGCTAGTCGACTATTCGTGCCTATATCGATAGTTACTAAGGTTATCTAGGAGGTGTATATGTCAAAGGACTATATACACGCCGGAGCTACTAAGATAGTAGCTATAATCAAAACAACCTTTTATATCCCTGGTTATAACAATATCGTTAAGAGGTTTATTGCTTATTGCTACGACTATAAACGATTAAAGGCTTACTACGGCCTTCCTGCTAGCCTACTCTTACCGCTGCCTATTCCGGAGAAGCTCTAGTAGTATATCACGATGGACTTCGTCACTGGTCTACCCTTAGTAGACGGCTATAACGCGGTGTTATGTGTTATCGACTGCCTAAGCAAAGAACGACACCTAATCCCCTGCTTCTCTAGAAAGGAAGGTACCTCGGCATTCGAGACCGCTAAGCTATTGTTCTTTTACGTGTAGAAACTATATAGGTTACCCGATAGCATTACTTCCGACCGCGGCCCTTAGTTCGTTAGCGACGTATAGAAGCGGTTCTACTAGATCCTAAAGATTATAGCTAAGCTATCTACCGCCGGCTACCCCTAAATAGACGGCTAGTTAGAGGTCATAAACCGGGAGTTCGAACGAGTTATCCGCTCTTACGCTACACGTTTTAGTAACTAGACCCTTATCCTTCTAGTAGTAGAGTTCTCCGCTAATACTAACCTATCGGAAAGCACTAAGCTATTACTATTCGAAGTCACTAGAGGGTACAAGCTAAGACTTAGCTTTTAGCCGCCTGCCGATATACTATCGACGAGAGCTAAGCTAAATGAGACTAATATCCGTGCCCTAGCTAAGTAGCTAGAAGAAGGTTTAGAGATCGCTAAGAAAAACCTCACTATCGCCTAATTACGCATAGTAGAACAAGCGAACAAGCACCGCTTACTAATCGAATTTAAGGTTAGTAACATAGTGTAGTTATCGATAAAGAACCTCCACTTACACGGTAATCCTAAGCTATTGCTAAAGAGGGTTAGTCCTTATAAGGTACTCGAAAAGCGATTACCCCTGTCGTATAAACTAGATCTACCGGTCGCTTTACGCCGTATTCACCCTGTGTTCTACGCCGACCTACTTACTAAACATCCGGACAACCCTTTACCTAGCTAGTTCTTCGAAGAGCTACCGCCGATCGAGGTCGAGAGTAAAGAGGAATACGAAGTAGACGATGTAATTAACATACGGATACTACGCAGTAAACTAGTCGCTCGTATAAGCTAGAAGAGATATCCGGAAGATCTTACCTAGTAGCTAATCGACAACCTTAAAGGAGTAGCTAACGTGCTACGCGACTACCTAGACTCTTACACGGATAAACCGAGGCCGAAATAGATTAACGGATAATGTATATTAGCGTTTAAGGGCAAACGCCTTTAAGAGGGGGGGTAGTAATACGAGATAGATACGAACTAGATTTAGTTAGGGCCTAGTTCAGTTTAGTCACGTGATCTCGGCGTCGTAGCCCGGGCTTCTAGCCGCTCCGCCCTCGATATTACGCGTGCTTTGTACACTAGCTTTCTCTTCTTCTTTTCTAAGTCTCGATATCTTAACGAATAGACGTAATTAACCTTCTATCTTGCTAGTCGTAATCAATTATAATGGTAGTGTATAGCAACGTATAGAGCCAAGCTATCTATAGGCTAGATAGGTTAATGAACTAATAGCTACCTTCGTTCGAAACAGCCGGAGGCTATGCGGATATACTATAGAGGGCCTACGTTACGTAACGGGACTATCCTAGCTCCGTAGGACTAAGCTTCCTTTTATAACTATCCCTCCCTTTACGGCCACTGCCCTTAGTAGCTGTCCGTCTCTTAAGCCGTTCTTTGCTGTATTCGGTAATCGTGACTATAAAGGTAGTAAGTATTCTCTTTATTAACTAGGGGAACACTTAGTCTACGTTGTTTCTTTGTTTAACTTATCTAATATCCGTCCTTAGTAACCTCGTTGTTTACGAGGCTATAGTCCTTTATTGGTAGCTTTACCTCGAAGTAGTGCTAGCCTTACTACTAGTTTAGTGTGACTGTTAGGTTAAGGTTAGGAACTTCAAAATCTGAAATTTTTGCGGGATTTTTGCTCTTTTTCTATAATAACTCTTTCAAAATGAATTTTTTTTTAGAATTGGATTGTCTAAAATAATCTATAAAAAAACGCGCATTTAATAATATATAGCATGCTTACGTAATATAACTCTAGTATTTTTGAAATAGCTATCAAAGTTTTTGAACCTAGTTTAAAAATCAGAGAATCATATTACGTAATCAATTTATATATATAAAATATAGAGAATTTTATAGGGATTCTAATGATATAATTTTTATTAAGATAATAATTCATTTAATACGAGAAATCGCGTTTTAACACGAAAAACCCACGAAAAAACAATAGGGTAATATAACTCTTTTAGGTTTAGTACGACCCCTTAACCCCGACCTAACGGTCACACTATACTAGTTCGCGACATGTGCCGGCGTTCGTTCGGTATCTATGTAGTAGCCGTATAGCTCTAGTGTACTAGCGATTAGCGTATATATAACCGCATTTCGACCTCTATAACAACAACTGTAATGGTGGTGTGTAGCAACGTATAGAGCTAAGCTATCTATAGGCTAGATAGGTTAATGAACTAATAGCTGCCTTCGTTCGAAATAGCCGGAGGCTATGCGGATATACTACGGAGGGCCTACGTCACGTAACGGGACCATCCTAGCTCTGTAGGACCGAGCTTCCCCTTATAATAGCGAAGGTAGTACACGAGAGGCGCGCTATCGCTAAGCTTAGCACCCTCGTTAAAGTCGGCCTAGATTAACCCGCGGCAGTTAGAAGAATTCCAGGGTAGTGCTTTAGAAGACTTAAGTCTACTTAGTGTTAAAGGCTACTATGTTTTCTAAGCTTATATAGCTAGCTATTCGTTATCTAGAATTTTGCTATTATAGGGCGGATAGTAGACGAGTTCGAAGGGTTTACGGATAATAGAGGTAGAAGATTATATCTAGCACTAGACACGAAACTCTTAAAGCTCGTTAGAGAGAGATGTTTATAGTATAGTAGCATCCGAGAGCGCTTATAATTAAGGATCGATAGAGGCTACGTTAAAGAAAGACATTTCCCTTATTTAGATATAGTATAATGCCTAGCTATATTAGAAGGGGTAGAAGACTATAAGAATACGCTATAAGAATCTATTCGCTGCGTTCAATTTTATAGGTTATAATAGCACAAAAGAGAGAGCTACTACTACCCCTATCTAATTTCCCTAACTTAGTGCTAATCTATTTATCCTTATCTATGTTATCCTCGCTACTACTATCCTCGCCCTTACTCTAGTCGCTCTTACTCTCCTTATTATCACTGCCCTCCTCTATCGCCTTATTATTATTACCCTTATCCTCTTTATCCTCTTCGTCCTCTTTATTAGAATTATCGAAGTCTCTAATAGCGATAACCTCGCGGTATATTTTAGCTGCTTCCTTAGTCTCGTATTCGTCGGGTACTTTATCGAGGAGGTCCTTAATCTTAGAGTTATTCTCGACTTCTTCTTCGACTTCGTTATTACTATATTTAACATAGTAGCTATTAGATTCGAGTAAAATATCGTCGTCCTCGTACTAGAACTCAGGTTTAGGAGTAGGTTCGCGTTCGCTTTAATAGATTAGTAATTAACTATAAGAAGTAGCTATAAGAAACAACATACGCCTAATTATCCGCCTATGCTACTTAGAGTTTAGCTAGTGTTATATCGTTAATAAATTTTGTAAACTCGGCTTCGTTGTTATCGTTATAGTCTCTATTATTATATAGCGAATTAACGCCGTCGCGGAAGATCTTATAAGACTACTTCTCGATTATTCCCCTAGTGCCGAGAAGTCGTCTTACTTAGCGGTTCGGGAAAACATTATACTAGTCGCGGGGCGCCTTCTTTATATAATCGGCGAGGAGTTGCTTATAGCAAAGGAGAGTATTAGCTTTATAGATTTTACTCTATTTCTAATAGATAGACATAAACTTGTCCTCTATCTATTCCTCTATATAAAATTAGTAAAAATACCGTAAGAATGTGCTATAAGAAATATACTACTCTACTAGGTATAATAGCGAGTTTCTGCTATCTTCTCGTATACTATATTAAACGTAGCTTTTTTCTCCTTATCGGACTTTACTTAGTAATCCTCGGAGCTCTTAAGTTTCGCCTTAAGCGTACGTTTAGCGGAGCGATTAGTATTGCCGATAGTAGTGAGGGCTTTCTCTTCTATGCTAGCTTATATAGCGCGATCTCTTTGCTAAATAGCTCGCTAGGTATTACTAAGCTATGCTTTCTACTATAGAATTCTAAGGGGGCGGCTACGGCGAGGAGTTCCCTAAGAGCGATTCTTAATCTAGTACTTAATCTTATTAGCCTCGGAATTAAAACCCTATAGTCTAATTAGTATTTAACTATAAGAAGTAGCTATAAGAATTACTCCTATTATAGAGAGGACTACTTCCTCTTCCTTAGTTATTTCTTCTTCCTTAATTACTAGGGCATTAGTTATCTTATCCTTAATAATAATAGATCGCTCTTCTTTAGGATTAGTAGACATTATAGATTAAGAATTAGTAGTAATTTATAAGTAAAGGTAAGATATCGAGTATAAAGTAGATCGAGATATAAGATATAAGGTTTACAAGGAGGAAGTTAAGAGATAAGGGATTAGGATTACTTATATATATAGAAATAGAGTAGCTAGGAATACGAGCGTTAATAAGCATTTATCCTATTATTATACTAATATAAAGTCGTTAAGATTGTTAATATAAAGTCGTTATAGTAGATAATAACAATAGGAAATTCATATTCTATATACTATTATGAATTCTATAATAAGGCTTAATATCTTATCCTTAGTATTTTCTCCTTACTCTTCTCTACCTTTATAAACAAATTCTAACAATTAATTCGACAAATTTACGTAGTTATAGCTCGTAAAAAGCAAGCAACGACTATAAGGAAGGCGACTTTAAAGCTAAGGAAGCAAGGCGCTAAGACGATAACCGCTAGCAAAACACCCGCTAGTCGCGCTACAAAATTTAGACTAGTAATAACTAGACAAATTCGCCGGCTAAAGGCTAACAGGTTTAAGCCTAGCAGTTAGTTTCTTATAGCTAATTCTCATAGTATTATACCTAATATAGTATAGCCGTTGCCCTCTGAGATATTCGTCGCTACTAGAAGTCGACTAACCTCCTTATCCGAAAGCTCCTCTTCTTCTACGTTATTCGCGAGATCGCGTAAGATATTAAGTCCGCGCTTATAATTAGAGATTTTCGCTTCTAGCTAGATGCTATTAAGTGTCTCTAGGAAGCGACTAAAATAATGCTAGTAGGATATTTCGAAGGTATATTAATTATACATTTAGAATACATAATTCTAAGTACTAATAACTATAGTAGACTACTGCCTTAACGCTATCTATGCTAAGCGTGTTACTATATTCGCTAAAGACTCTACGCTTACTAGGAAATACTACGATAAGTACCGCCCGCTTAATTTTTCTAACTAGTAAGAGCTCTTCTCTATAAAGCCGTAAGAAAGGACTATAAGAAATAGGCAGATGTAATTTTACATAGAATAGAGTATTAAATTTCTTCTCTAAGCTGCTACTATAGACCTCGTATATCACTACGATATAGTAGAGTCGTCTTAAAGCCTAGCCCTCGCGTAATGCTTTAGTATAGTCCGACCCCGGTGCTAGCGTAAGTACTAACGTGTTTCGGCGTAGTGCCTATAGTAGAGTAGTGCTAGTATTACGTGACCACGGTACGGTGCTAGTGCTTATATAGCTTAGAGCGGTGCTAGTGCTAGTGCTATTACGGATAACCCTAGTGCTAACTCTATGCGGCTAAGGCGCGGGGCTATTAACACGGGGTCGGCCCCTGTACTAGTACTAGAGGCAGCCTTAGGCCGCTCTAACCCCGCTCTAACGGTCACACTAAGGAAGTCTATAAGGCCTTTATAAAGGCTCTAGTACTAAGGCACTATAATCCTATAGTAGAGCTCTATATAGAAACTAATATATCGAAGTATATATATAGTAGTATACTTTTATAGCTCTTTAATAAGGGCAAGTATAAGGAGTAGTACTCTATTACTTTCCTATCCTATAAGTATCTATTAGCTAAGTAGAACTATAAGACATATAATTAGGAGTTACTTATAATTATTAAGGGGTTTAAGTATTAGTAACACTACTACGAAGAGTCGCTATACTCTATCTATATACTATCTAATTATAATAACCTAAGGTACTTCCTAATAATAAAGGAACTAAACAGCTATTAAGTAAGATAGTATATATACCTCTAGAGATTCGATTTTATTATCGAATATAGACTAGAGAAGACAAACTCTACTAATACTCTATCTTATTATCTAGACCTTATAGTCGACAACTAAGAAGAGACTAGTAGCTTACTTACCTTATAGGCTAAGCTTAGAGTAATAATTCCCGTTAGTATACTAATAGTAAGAAGAGTATATATAGAAGTATCTATATACCTTAGTATTATAACCCTAGAGGGGGGCATAGGCCTAGAGATCTATATTATATAACTAGCTTTAGACGCGAAGTAGCTCTATAGGGACTCTATAGGAGTAATAGATAGTCTAGGTAAAGAAGACACTAAGAGTCCTAGAGGTAGTTCCTTAGATATATACTAGCCTAACTAGCTAGGAAGTAAGAAGACTAAGTATAGAGAGGTATAGTTAGTTTATAATAGCGTAATGCCGATAGCTATACCTTATATTACTACTATTTCGGCGACGTAGAATAAGTCTCTATAGGCTAATAGAGTTAGTAATAAGCTAGTCTAGATTATTAAAGAGTTATAGTAGACTAATAGACTAGCTACTTAGAGAGTAACTAATCTAGAGAAGAGAGCTAATAGTAGTTTACTATTATAGTACTATAAGGAGAGAGTACTATACAAGGATAATACTTTATATATACCTATAGATATAGTATTATACACGGAGTTACTATAGAGGTACTATAATCTCCTAGAGGCTAGCTACTTTAGCTAGGAGAAGACCTTAAAGCTATTATTAAGGAAGTATTACTAGCCGGGGTTATACTATAACGTAGATAACTACGTTAAGACCTATATAGTATACTAGATATAGAAGAGATATACCTATATACTATATAGTAAGCTCTTAAGCTTACCGATACTAAAGGCTACTTAGAGAGAGCTAACTATAGACTTTATTACTAACCTCCTACTAAGTAAGTACTATAGTAGAGTATATAACGTAATCCTTGTAGTTGTTAATAGATTAATAAAAATAGTATACTACCTTTTCTACTATAAGACTATTACCTCGGAATAGCTTACTAAGCTATTTTACAACGAGATTATTTATAAATATAGGTTCCTAGAAGGTATAGTCTCTAACTATAGAACTATATTTACGTCGACATACTAGTAAACATTTATATACTAGTTAAAGTTTAAGTGCTAGCTATTAATAGCTTTCTATCCCTAAATAGATAGATAGATAGAATAGTAAAACAGATCCCTGATTTAGTATATTCGATATTATTGTTCTATCGACTAGTCTAATTAGTTACAATAGTTATAAATAGTAGCGTTTACTACTAATTCGTTATAGAATAATATACTAGGTATATCTCTACTTAAATATTACTCTAGTAAGGACTCTATAGAGGATCTAAATAGAGCCTAAGAGTAGACTCTATTAAGGGGAGTACTAGCTACTTATAATAGAGTAGCGACCCTTATAAATCTTAGGAAGAGCTTAGAAGAGTATTAGTAATAGGCCTAGAAGTAGTAGAAGTAAGCCTATAACAAGAGATATAAAGCTATATTATTTAATATTAGAGATCGAGTCCTACTATTAACTAAGAACCTAAGACTAAAGGTAGCTAAGTAGAAGCTAGCGCTAATATTCCTTAGACTATTTAAGGTACTAGATTAAGTTAGTAGCTAAGCGTACTATTTAGACCTACCTAAAGGCTCCCGTATCTATAACGTATTCTATATATTACTATTAGAACTAGTAAAGGGCTATAGAGACTCTATACCTTCTCTAGAACTAATTAATATTAACGATAGTATAGAATATAAGGTAGAAAGGATCCTAGAGTATAATTAGTAGAAGAGATAGACTATATTAAAGGTGCTTTAGAAGAGATACCTACTTTCTAAAGCTACCTAGGAACCTAAAGAAGCACTAGATAATACTACTAAAGCTATTATAGACTATTAGGTAGAGATTAGTTAGAGAACCTATAGTAATAGTATAAAGAGGACATAGCTAAGATAAGACAGGTAAAGAGGTTCTATTAGTCTATATAATTATATAAGCCCCTAAGCCTATTCGCTTCTATAGTAACTTCTCTTCTCTCTTACTAAATAACTAAAGTAGTAAGACTATAATAAAGTAACTAGATCTTCCCTAAAGTTCTCTTTCTCCTCTAGATTATTAGCTAGTATATCTAGATCTATATCTAATAGACTTACTAGGATAAGTATACTAGAGCGCTAAGTAGTTTCTATAAACCTCGCTAGGTTATAAAGTAATATAAGGTCCCTTAGGGTACCTCTAATAATAGTAAGATAGGTAGATAGAATAGCCTAGGTAGATAAGTTAGTAGTGTCTAGTAGCTATAGCTTAGCTAGATAACCTAGGTAGTAATTCTATATATTCTTTTATAGCTATATAAGTAAAAGGATTTAATGCTTATCCTTATAAGTAGTAGTAATAGTAGAGACTTATAGAGACCTAGTAGTCTCCTAGTAGAGTTAGGTAGAGGCCTTATCTTTATCCTCTATAATAACGTTATTCTCTTAAGCTAGATAAGTCTATAGGTTAGAGAAGAGGTAATAGATAATAGAAGAGAAAGAAGAGGTCCTTCTATTAGAGGCTACCTCTATAGTAGTAAGAGTGTCTAGGTTAGTAACGGGATTATTATTCTTATTCTCTAGAGTATTAGTAGTCTCTATAGCTAAAGCTACTACTATAGAGTTAGTAGATATAGTTCTCCTATTAGAGGCTACTATAGTATTAGAAGAGGTAGTTCTCTTATTAGGGGCTACTATAGCAAATTAGATACTAGCTTATAGTTATAAGCGAAAGGATACTATATTAGTAGTCTTTAAAGTTATAGTTATCTCTATAGAGGTCTTCCTTATTGTCCTAGAGAGTATTACTCTCTAAGCTAGTATCTTAGTAGCTTCTATAGCCGGAGCTACTATAGTCTTTAACTTCGGCGTTGTCTTCTTAGGCGTTATAGTCTTAGATTTCTTAGTAAGAGAAGTCTCCTCTTATAGAGCTAGTATAGAACACTTATAGAGTATTAATAATAGTAGAGTAGAAAAGGAGAAGATAAGAGGTAGAGTAGAGCTAGATAAGTACTATATATAATTAGTAAGACACTAGTAATACTAGATATTATACTTATAGAGTAGAAGAGGCCTATACTCTCCTCGAGCATAAGATATATATACTAGATCTTATTAACTTATATATATATTAGGGCGTCCCCTAATAATATAGATAAGTCTAGTAGAGTAGTAGCTTAGCTACTAGTAATTTAGTATAACCGAATCGTAGACTATACTACTATAGCCTCTATATCTAGCTTAGACTTCTTATTAACTAAGCGAGTCTTAGTAGAATCTAGATAGTATCGATCTACCTTTATAAAGGTAGTATATACTATATCGACTAAGTCCTATAGCATAGAGTTATTAATTAGATAGTAAGTCTACTATATCTTCTTATAGTAGAAGTACGCCTTACTAGGCGTACTATTATAAGTAATATCTGCCTACGTTAGTATACTATAGCCTTACTATATAGGTACTATAGACTTACTAACAAGGTTGTCTTTAACTATATAAGCGTAGCGCTTATAAGAGTAAATATAAGAATCGGAGCTAGCTATAACTAAAGATATCTAATTAATAAAACGAAGATATTTAATAAAGTAGTAAGCTAGATAGTAGTAAGAAAAGTAAGTACTAAGAGGTTTAATAAAGAAAGAGAAGTAGAGAGTATAAGGATAATATATAAGTTAATAATAAAGAACATATTAATAAAGCAAGTAGTAGGTTAAAGTTTTAGGAGTGTCGTTGCTATAGAAGTTATTATTATAGAGGTTAAAATATAGTTATATATATGCTAATTGCTAGTACACTAGAGCTATATAGCTACTATATAGATACTAAATAAACACTAGTATATATCGTAAACTAGTAGTAAGGCTAGTACTACTTTAAGGTAAAGCTACTAATAAAGAACTATAGCTTTATAAGTAATAAGGTTACTAAGGACAGATATTAGATAAGTTAAATAAAGAAATAACATAGACTAAGTGTTTCCCTAGTTAATAAAGAGAATACTTACTACCTTTATAGTTACGATTACTAAATATAGCAAAGAATAGCTTAAGAGATAGATAGCTACTAAGGGTAGTAGCTATAAAGGGAGGGATAGTTATAAGGGGAAGCTTAGTTCTATAGAGCTAGAATAGTCCTATTATATAACATAGGCTCTCTATAGTATATCTATATAGCCTCTAGCTATTTTAAACAAAGGCAGCTATTAGTTTATTAACCTATCTAGCCTATAGATAGCTTAGCTCTATACGTTACTATATACTACTATTATATATATCTACTTAATATTACCTACTAACTACTCTATTTCTAAGTCTAGCTCTAATATAGAGAGACTATATCTACTAAAGTAAAGAAGAATTACTAATGTTCTAGAGTATATAGCTATATATACTTTTACCTATATAAGTTTATATCTTAATTACGTCTAGATTATATACTAATAGCTAGAATAGCCTAGACCTCTTAGTTTTAGTAGTAGTACTTCTAGTAGTAGCTTTTACTCTATATTTAGGTCTAGCTCTAGTAGTTAAAGTAGTAGTAATAGAGATAGTAGAGATAGTAGTAGTAAAGGTAGTAGTAAGCCTATTATCTACTATAGGTACGCTACTAGCATCGACAAAGGTAAGAGTAGTACCTACAGGTGCGATTTATAGCTTAGTAGTGTTAAGGGGACTAGTCGATTATAATATAAATTACACAGAGCTTTAAAATAGGTTAGAAAACTATAAGAAAACACTATAAGAAATATAACTTACTTTTTATAGGGAATTAAGTACTAATAAGGTTATTTAGATATTATAGAGATAACGCTTCTTAAGCTTATCTACTTTCTCGTTATCTTTAGTAGTTTCTAGCTATAGAGCTTAAATGATATTTTATACTATAAGATTAATAATATATATAAGACAAGGAATTAAGTTCTTAACTAAAGCCTATTATATACCCTTTTTATAGAGGCCTTATTATACTTTAGACTATAACGTATTATTATTGCTTATGTTATCTACTATAATAGCGAGAAGGTATACCTTGAGTTTTCTTTTATAGAGTACTCTAAGTAACTCTATACTAAGTATAGCTCTAGTATACTATCTACTAATTAGTACGAAATCGAGTAGACACTTACGTATTTACTAATTATCGTTAATATAGTATACCTTTATAGTAATAAAGCTTAGATAATTATTTACTAACTAACTATCTAATATAATTAAGACTTTTGTCTCTTTACTAAGATTAGTAAGGAGATAAGAATAGATATTTTCGTAGTGCTCTTTTAGTAGCCTAAGAGACTATATCTAGCCTAGAATATTAGTATCTAGTTAAAGAAAGTATATAAATCTTAAGAAGGTAAGATAGGCAACTATTTAAAATAACTAATTATAATTAATAAGGACTCTAATAAGCTCTTTCTCGAATTATTTAGGTATAAAGTATAGTATATATAATAACGAGGTAGTTATAATTGATTTTAACTAGGTTAGGGCTATTTAAGCTTAGGACTACTTATAACTAGGAGATTTAGTAGTCTAGTAAGACTTATACTCGAGATGTTTTCGTACATGTTTATTACTAATCTAATTAACTAATAGGTGCTATAGAGCTCGACTATAGTAAAGGTAGTATATAAGAGGTACGCTATTACTAAGCTTAGTACCCTTATTAAAGTTAGCCTAGATTAACCTATAGTAGTTAGAAGAATTCTAGAGTAGTACTTTAGAAGACTTAAGTCTACTTAGTATTAAAGACTACTATATTTTCTAAGCTTATATAGCTAGCTATTTATTATCTAGAATTTTACTATTATAGAGTAGATAGTAGATAAGTTTAAAGAGTTTATAGATAATAGAGGTAGAAGATTATATCTAGTACTAGACATAAAACTCTTAAAGCTCGTTAGAGAGAAATATTTATAGTATAGTAGTATCTAAGAGTACTTATAATTAAGGATCGATAGAGGCTATATTAAAGAAAGACATTTCCCTTATTTAGATATAGTATAATACCTAGCTATATTAGAAAGAGTAGAAGACTATAAGAATATACTATAAGAATCTATTTACTATGTTTAATTTTATAGGTTATAATAGTATAAAAGAGAGAGCTACTACTACTCCTATCTAATTTCTCTAACTTAGTGCTAATCTATTTATCCTTATCTATATTATTCTTGCTACTACTATCCTTACTCTTACTCTAGTTACCTTTACTCTCCTTATTATTACTACTCTTCTCTATTACCTTATTATTATTACTCTTATCTTCTTTATCCTCTTTATCTTCTTTATTAGAATTATTAAAGTCTCTAGTAGTAATAACCTTATAGTATATTTTAGCTACTTCCTTAGTCTTATATTTATTAGGTACTTTATTAAGGAAGTCCTTAATCTTAGAGTTATTCTCGACTTCTTCTTTAACTTCGTTATTACTATATTTAATATAGTAGCTATTAGATTTAAGTAAAATATCGTTGTCCTTATACTAGAACTTAGGTTTAGGAGTAAGTTTACGTTTACTTTAATAGATTAGTAATTACCTATAAGAAGTAGCTATAAGAAATAATATATACCTAATTATCTGCCTATACTACTTAGAGTTTAGCTAGTATTATATCGTTAACAAATTTTATAAACTTAGCTTTATTATTATCGTTATAGTCTCTATTATTATATAGTAAATTAACGCTATTATAGAAGATCTTATAAGACTACTTCTTAATTATTCCCCTAGTACTAAGAAGTTATCTTACTTAGTAGTTTAGGAAAACATTATACTAGTTATAGAGCGCCTTCTTTATATAATCGGTAAGGAGTTACTTATAGTAAAGGAGAGTATTAGCTTTATAGATTTTACTCTATTTCTAATAGATAGATATAAACTTATTCTTTATTTATTCCTCTATATAAAATTAGTAAAAATACTATAAGAATATACTATAAGAAATATACTACTCTACTAGGTATAATAGTAAGTCTCTACTATCTTCTTATATACTATATTAAATATAGCTTTCTTCTCCTTATTAGACTTTACTTAGTAGTCCTTAGAGCTCTTAAGTTTTACCTTAAGTATAAGTAAGCTCTACTAAGCTATATTACTTACTAAGCCTTAGACACTCGGCACTCTTATACTATATAATATAAAAGAATAGCTAGTATCTACGCTAATAGTATACTATATAGGGTAACTAATTATATAAGTATACTCTTATAACTATTCTCTCTCCTAGGAGCTACGCCTTAAGACTTAGAACCTAGCTAGAAGTAAGAAATATACGTATATAATTAATTTCTCTAGTAAGCTCGAGTTTATACTTTAGCTATATATATAACTTATAGAGTATATATGTAGTTACTACCTTAGCTCCCTTATAAAAACTCTATAGAGGCTAAACTATTAGGTATATAGCTAGACTTAAATATAGAGCCTAACGCTCGATAACTAGTCTAGGACGACTCTATATATTACTCCTAATAGTATTAGTATAGATATAATTATAAGCGAGCCCTACTAAGCTATATTACTTACCGAGCCTTAGACACTTAGTACTCTTATACTATATAATACAAAAGAATAGCTAGTATCTACGCTAATAGTATACTATATAGGGTAACTAATTATATAAGTATACTCTTATAACTATTCTCTCTTCTAGGAGCTATACCTTAAGGCTCGGAACCTAGCTAGAAGTAAGAAATATACGTATATAATTAATTTCTCTAGTAAGCTCGAGTTTATACTTTAGCTATATATATAACTTATAGAGTATATATATAGTTACTACCTTAGCTCCCTTATAAAAACTCTATAGAGGCTAAACTATTAGGCATATAGCTAGACTTAAACGCGAGGCCTAATGCTTAATAACTAGTCTAGGATAACTCTATATATTACTCCTAATAGCGTTAGTATAGATATAATTATAAGCGAGCTCTACTAAGCTATATTACCTACCGAGCCTTAGATACTTAGTACTCTTATACTATATAATATAAAAGAACAGCTAGTATCTATACTAATAGTATACTATATAGGGTAACTAATTATATAAGTATACTCTTACATTAAGTATATATTTAGTAGAGTAATTAGTATTACTAATAGTAGTAAGGGCTTTCTTCTCTATACTAGCTTATATAGTATAATCTCTTTACTAAATAGCTTACTAGGTATTACTAAGCTATACTTTCTACTATAGAATTCTAAGAGGATAGCTATAGTAAGGAGTTCTCTAAGAGTAATTCTTAATCTAGTACTTAATCTTATTAGCCTCGGAATTAAAACCCTATAGTCTAATTAGTATTTAACTATAAGAAGTAGCTATAAGAATTACTTCTATTATAGAGAGGACTACTTTCTCTTTCTTAGTTATTTCTTCTTTCTTAATTACTAGGATATTAGTTATTTTATCCTTAATAATAATAGATTACTTTTCTTTAGGATTAGTAGATATTATAGATTAAGAATTAGTAGTAATTTATAAGTAAAGGTAAGATATTAAGTATAAAGTAGATCGAGATATAAAATATAAAGTTTATAAGGAGGAAGTTAAGAAATAAGAGATTAGAATTACTTATATATATAGAAATAGAATAGCTAGGAATATAAGTATTAATAAGTATTTATCCTATTATTATACTAATATAAAGTCGTTAAGATTATTAATATAAAGTCGTTATAGTAGATAATAACAATAAGAAATTTATATTCTATATACTATTATAAATTCTATAATAAGGCTTAATATCTTATCTTTAGTATTTTCTCCTTGCTCTTCTCTACCTTTATAAATAAATTCTAATAATTAATTCGACAAATTTATATAGTTATAGCTTGTAAAAAGCAAGTAATAACTATAAGGAAGGCAACTTTAAAGCTAAGGAAGTAAGGCACTAAGATAATAACTACTAGTAAAATACCTACTAGTTATACTATAAAATTTAGACTAGTAATAACTAGATAAATTCGCTAGCTAAAGGCTAATAGGTTTAAGCCTAGTAGTTAGTTTCTTATAGCTAATTCTTATAGTATTATACCTAATATAGTATAGCTATTACTTTCTAAGATATTTATTGCTACTAGAAGTTAACTAATCTCCTTATCTAAAAGCTTCTCTTCTCTTATGTTATTTACGAGATTATATAAGATATTAAGTCTATACTTATAATTAGAGATTTTCGCTTCTAGCTAGATACTATTAAGTATCTCTAGGAAGTAACTAAAGTAATACTAGTAGGATATTTCAAAAGTATATTAATTATATATTTAGAATATATAATTCTAAGTACTAATAACTATAGTAGACTACTACCTTAATACTATCTATACTAAGTATATCACTATATTTACTAAAGACTCTATACTTACTAGGAAATACTATAATAAGTACTACCTACTTAATTTTTCTAACTAGTAAGAGCTCTCCTCTATAAAGCTATAAGAAAGAACTATAAGAAATAGATAGATATAATTTTATATAGAATAGAGTATTAAATTTCTTCTCTAAGCTATTACTAATTTACTATAGACCTTATATATTACTATAATATAGTAGAGTTATCTTAAAGCCTAGCCCTTATATAGTGCTTTAGTATAGTCTAACTCTAGTACTAGTATAAGTACTAATGTGTTTTAGTATAGTGCCTATAGTAGAGTAGTACTAGTATTACGTAACTATAGTATAGTGCTAGTACTTATATAGCTTAGAGTAGTGCTAGTACTAGTACTATTATAGATAACTCTAGTACTAACCCTATATAGCTAAGGCATAGAGCTATTAATATAGAGTTAGCCTCTATACTAGTACTAGAGGTAGCCTTAGGCTACTCTAACTCCGCTCTAATAGTTACACTAAAGTAGACGCCAATTTCGCTATATAAGCTAGACGCCTATATAGTACCTATTTTAGCTATAGGAGAACCTTTACCCCTTTTTAATAAGGTAGCTAAGGCTAACTTCTATAACACTAAGTTTAAGTTAACTCGAGGTATCTACTATATAATAGAAGCCTTCCTAAAAAGGAAATAGTTACTACTAACTAACGTTACTATTAATAAAGGGATATTATAGTACACTAGAAAGTTGTTTATACCTCTATTAATAGTAACTAAGGTAGTCTAAGAGGTATATATATTAAAGGACTATATATACACTAGAGTAACTAAAACAGCTACTATAACTAAAATAACCTTCTATATCCCTAGCTATAATAACATTATTAAAAGGTTTATTAGTTATTACTATAACTATAAACAATTAAAAGCTCGCTACTAGTATAACTATTAGGGCATACCTAGTACTCTCTAGGTCTATCTCTATACTAGAGTTTAGGTTAGCTTTTAGCCGGCGTAGTACTACTAAGTCTTTTATAGCCCTATACTAGCACTATACTATAGCTATAATAGTACTATACTAGCGCTAGGTGCGGGTTAAGTTACGCTCTTTCTAGACATAGTATAGTACTAGATTAGGTTAGTAGATAAGTAGTGTAGTACTATTAAGTCCTTAGTATACCTATACTAGTACTATACTAGAGTCTATATTCTTATAGTAGATTCTTATAGTAAGTGCTATATCCTATAACTCTTATTACTTTTCTACTCTAAATACTTAAAGTTATAGTAGTTAAAGAATACTAGAGAGAAGTAAAAGTTATTAATTATTAGCCCTTATATATAATTACGACCTAATAGTGATTTATAGAAGATTATCCTGATTAATATTATCTATATAACCTCTATAAGCCTATATTATATATAAGGCTAGTAAGCTATATACTACCTAAAACTAAAACCTTATTATCTTATTATCTAATTTATCTAGAGGACATTCTCTCTCTAGCGAAGCTACTCTTATATAAATTATAACCCTTAACTAGAAAACTAGAGTACTAAAGCTATAGAGTAGAGTATAAGACTAATAATAGTTAGTTCTAGGTAGATAAGCCTTCTTACTAACTTATAGTATAGTTATAGATTACCTTAATGCTATTAGATTCCTAGTTAATAGTATATATAAGGCTATCTATACTCTTAATCTCTACCTAAAGGTTATTAATAAAGTTATAGTAAGGAAGATTAGCTAGATAAATAATAGAGGAGAGAATAGTAAACATAGTAGTAGATTTAGTTAAATTCTAGCTACTATTAGTATAAACTATACTATAGCGACGTAAAGGTATACTAGATAGTTATTTAAATATTCCTAAGGAGAGAAAGAAGTAACTAGGCTAATAATCTACTTATATCTCTTAGTATAATAATAGCTATTATTCGATAATAGCTATTATTAGTATTATTGTTTTTTTATAATAGATAATAGCTATTGTCTATATTATTGTTCTTATAATAGGTGACACTAGATATATATACCTTTTCGTTACTATTTCTTCTTCTTTCTCTTAAACCTCTCTTTCTTGTCGTTATAATAGTCTCTTATACTTAACTCTACTCTAACCTAGTAGATCTAATCCCTTTCTAGCCTTATAGAATAACTCCTAGTAACTATACTAGGCCCTTATACTTACGTTAGTATAAAGCCTATATCTACTATATAACTCTTATATATCTTAACCTAGACGAAACTTAGTTAAGATAAACTACTTATATCTACGATAATAATAGAGACTTAGTACTATACTATAAAGCCTATTACTTCTATAATACCCTATGTAACTTTATTTATATTCCTAATCTAATATGTCTATATAATCTAACTAATACTAGTATAATATCTCCTAGACTAATAACATCTTCGAACTTATTAACTTATAGCGTACTATTAATTAGCGTATTATAGATCTATAGGTAGATCTAATTAACCTCTTTACTATACGCTATAGTGTCTAGTATAAGTAGAATAAGCTAGATTATATTAGTAATAGTAATACTTCCGATAACTAATCTAATTTAGGTAGTATAGTTAAAGCGTTAGTAGGCTAATAGCTTTAGATAGTTTTTAATGATATAGACTTATACTTTATGAAATCTTATTTGTGTTATATCTTCCTATTATTAACTAAAGTTAACTATAATAATAGCGTATATAAGCTCTTAAAATAAGAGCAGAGTAATAAGTAAAGAGTTAGTGCTAGAGATAAGACCCTAGATAAGTAAGTAGACTATACTCTTAGCTACTATAAGAGAGTATTTACTTAGGGGCTATTAACTAGATATACTTAGAGTACTAGCCTTTAACTTTAGTAATATTATATAGTAGAGCCTTATTCTCCTTGTACCTCTCTTCCTTATTATCCCCTTTATTACTTAAACTATAAGTAATAATATCTCTAAAGTTATTACTTATACTATCTATATCGCTATTATTATTGTTATTAACACTAGCGTAGTTATCTTTATTAGCTATATAGGTGTCTTAGAGCCTACTATCTACTAGCTTTATAATTATAATTTATTAAATTGTCTATAGAAGTAGTCTATACCTTTAGTCTCTAATAATATCTTTTATAATATTAAATATATGTTTAACACTAACGCTAGCGATTAGTATTATAAGAATATTATAAGTAACTTAAGCTAGTCGTAGATATAAGTGCTTATTCTCTTTCTACTACGAAAGAATATTAAAATCTAGTGTTTCCTATATAGGTAGAGTCCTTAGGTAATCTTCCTCTTCTATTCTTATTATATAGACCTTAATTTATCTATAAGGGCATAACGTCAGGGCGACACTTAGCAGCGGCTAGTCCCGCCTACGTAACGTACATAGATATCCTACGCGGCGCTTACGCCGAGGACTAAACAGTAATTAGTTCTACTACTAACGGACTATTCGGTTAGTTAGGCGTTCTCTACATTGCGACATACGTAGCTTTAATACAAGGCACTAATAGTTCTAATTACTTAACCCACGGTCGTAATCCATTAGACTCTATAGATAACTAGAACCCCATCGGCGAGGCGTAAGCGCCTCGCGTCGTCGACATTACCGAGACTAACTATAAGAGGAAGCTCGGTCCTACGGAGCTAGGATAGTCCCGTCACGTGACGCAGGCCCTCTATAGTATATCCGCATAGCCTCCGGCTATTTCGAACGAAGGCAGCTATTAGTTCATTAACCTATCTAGCCTATAGATAGCTTAGCTCTATACGTTGCTATACACTACTATTACAGGTAGTATGTAGCTTACTAGCCTTATACGTAATGTAGGCTCGCAGGGGTTATATAGATAATATTAATTAGGATAATCTTCTATAAATCACTATCAGGTCGTAATTATACATAAGGGTTAATAATTAATAACTTTTGCTTCTCTCTAGTATCCTTTAACTACCGTAACTTTAAGCGTTTAGAGCGGAAAAGTGACAAAAGTCGTAGGACGCGGCACTTACTATAAGAATCTACTATAAGAATGTAGACTCTAGTACGGTGCTAGTACGGGCGCGCCAAGGACTTAATAGCACTACACTACTCATCTGCCGACCTAACCTAGTACTATACTACGTCTAGAAAGAGCGTAACTCGACCCGTACCTAGCGCTAGTGTAGTGCTATTACAGCTACGGTGTAGTGCTAGCACAGGGCTATAAAAGGCTTAGCGGTACTACGCTAGCTAAAAGCCGACTAGTGTGACCGTTAGGGCGGGGTTAGGGCGGCCTAAGGCCGCCCCTAGTGCTAGTGCGGAGGCCGACCCCGTGTTAATAGCCCCGTGCCTTAGCCGCACAGGGTTAGCACTAGGGTCATCCGTAATAGCACTAGCACTAGCACCGCTCTAAGCTACATAAGCACTAGCACCGCACCGTGGTTACGTAATACTAGCACCGCTCTACTATAGGCACTGCGCCGAAACACGTTAGCACTTACGCTAGCACCGGGGTCGGACTATACTAAAGCACTACGCGAGGGCTAGGCTTTAAGACGACTCTACTATATCGTGGTAATACACGAGGTCTATAGTAGCGGCTTAGAGAAGAAATTCAATACTCTATTCTATATAAAATTACATCTACCTATTTCTTATAGTCCTTTCTCACGGCTTTATAGAGGAGAGCTCTTACTAGTTAGAAAAATTAAGCGGGCGGTACTTATCGTAGTATTTCCTAGTAAGCGTAGAGTCTTTAGCGAATATAGTAACACGCTTAGCATAGATAGCGTTAAGGCAGTAGTCTACTATAGTTATAAGATGTTAATTAGGATGATCTTCTATAAATTACTATCAGGTCGTAATTATATATAAGGGTTAATGATTAATGACTTTTGCTTCTCTCTAGTATCCTTTAACTACCATAACTTTAAGCGTTTAGAGCGGAAAAGTAACAAGAGTCGCAGGACGCGGCACTTGCTATAAGAATCTACTATAAGAATATAGACCCCGGTGTAGTACTAGTACGGGCGCGCCAAGGACTTGATAGCACCGCACTACTCATCTGCCGACCTAACCTAGCACTACACTACGTCTAGAAAGAGCGCGACTCGACCCGCACCTAGCGCTAGTATAGTGCTATTACGGCTACAGTGCGGTGCTAGCACAGGGCTATAAAAGGCTTAGCGGTACTGCGCCGGCTAAAAGCCGACCTAAACCCCGGTGTAGGGATAGACCCGGAGAGTACCGGGTGCGCCCTAATAGTCACACTAAAGCCGACCTAAACCCCGGTGCGGGGATAGACCCGGAGGGTACCGGGTACGCCCTAATAGTCACACTAATAGTCTCTTATTATATATAGTTACTAATAATACTAGAGGTTTAATTCTAAATAGTAGAAAATTAAACACTAGATCTCTTAGTATAGCGCTAGTTAATCTAGAAGAGACTATAAAACTAGATTTATTACTAGATACTCTAGACCTCTAAGTTAAAGCACTTATACTATTAAGTAAAGAGATTATACTTCTTGATTACGACTAGTAAGATATAGAAGTTAATTATGTCTATTTATTAAGATATTAAGACTTAGAAAAGAAGAAGAGAAGCTAGTGTATAAAACACACGTAATATCGAGGGTAGAGTAGCTAGAAGCCTAGGCTATAATGCCGAGATTACGTAACTAATCCTAAACTAGACCCTAGTTTATATCTATCTTGTATTACTACCCCCTCTCTTAAATGCATTTACTCTTAAACACTATTGTATATTATTTATTAATCTATTTTAGCTATAGCTTATCTATATAAGAGTCTAGGTAATTACATAGTATATTAGCTACCTCTTTTAGGTTGTTAATTAGGTACTAAGTAAGATCCTCTAGATATCTCTTCTAGCTTACGTAAGCGACTAGTTTACTACATAGTATTTAGACGTCTATTACATTATCTACCTTATACTCTTCCTTACTCTCTACCTTAATTAGTAGTAGCTCTTTAAAGACTTAGCCTAGTAAGGGGTTATTTAGATACTTAGTAAAGAGGTCGATATAGAACATAGAGTGAATATAGTATAAGGTGTCTAGTAGGTCTAGTTTATATAATAATAGTGACTGTTTTTTAAGTATCTTATATAGACTAACTCTTTTCGGTAATAGCTTAGGATTACTATGTAGCTAGAGGTTTTTCGTTAATAACTAGACTATATTACTAACCTCGAACTCGATTAGTAACTAGTGTTTATTTACTTATTCTACTATCTGTAATTATATAATAGCGAGGTTCTTCTTAGTAATAGCTAATTCTTCTTCTAGTTACTTAGCTAGTATATAGATATTAGTCTTATTTAACTTAGCTCTTATAGATAGAGCATTAGCTAGTAGTTAGAAACTAAGTCTTAGCCTATATCCTTTAGTGACCTTAAACAGAGATAGCTTAGTACTCTTTAATAGGTTAACGTTAGTAGAGAACTCTACTACTAGAAGAATAAGAGTCTAGTTACTAAAACATGTAGTATAAGATTAAATAACTTACTCGAATTTGTAGTTTATAACCTCTAACTAGCTGTCTATTTAAGGGTAACTAGTAGTAGATAGCTTAGTAGTAATCTTTAAGATTTAATAGAACCTCTTCTATATATCGCTAACGAACTAAGGGCTATAGTCTAAAGTAATACTATTAGGTAACCCGTAAAGCTTCTATACATAAACGAGTAATAGCTTAGTAGTTTTAAATACTAAGGTACCTTTATTTCTAGAGAAGTAGGGGATAAGGTGTTATTCTTTACTAGTGTAACCGTTGGGGCGTACCCGGTACCCTCCGGGTCTATCCCCGCACCGGGGTTTAGGTCGGCTTTTAGCCGGCGTAGTACCGCTAAGCCTTTTACAGCCCTGTGCTAGCACCGCACCGTAGCCGTAACAGCACTACACTAGCGCCAGGTGCGGGTCGAGTCGCGCTCTTTCTAGACGTAGTGTAGTGCTAGGTTAGGTCGGCAGATAAGTAGTACGGTGCTATCAAGTCCTTAGCGCGCCTGTACTAGCACTATACCGGGGTCTACATTCTCATAGTAGATTCTTATAGCAAGTGCTACGTCCTACGACTCTTATTACTTTTCCGCTCTAAACGCTTAAAGTCATAGTAGTTAAAGGATACTAGAGAGAAGTAAAAGTTATTAATTATTAACCCTTATGTATAATTACGACCTAATAGTAATTTGTAGAAGATCATCCTAATTAATATCTTATAACTATAGTAGACTGCTGCCTTAATACTATCTATGCTAAGCGTGTCACTATATTCGCTAAAGACTCTACGCTTACTAGGAAATACTACGACAAGTACTACCCGCTTAATTTTTCTAACTAGTGAGAGCTCTCCTCTATAAAGCCGTGAGAAAGGACTATAAGAAATAGGCAGATGTAATTTTACATAGAATAGAGTATTAAATTTCTTCTCTAAGCCGCTACTATAGACCTCGTGTATTACTACGATATAGTGGAGTCGTCTTAAAGCCTAGCCCTTGCGTAGTGCTTTAGTATAGTCCGACCCCGGTGCTAGCGTAAGTACTAACGTATTTCGGCGCGGTGCCTATAGTAGAGCGGTGCTAGTATTACGTAACCACGGTGCGGTGCTAGTACTTATATAGCTTAGAGCGGTGCTAGTACTAGTGCTATTACGGATGACTCTAGTACTAACCCTATACGGCTAAGGCGCGGGGCTATTAACACGGGGTTAGCCTCTGCACTAGTACTAGGGGCGGCCTTAGGCCGCCCTAACCCCGCCCTAACGGTCACACTAATAGTGATTATCTTCGCTCGATATTCTTCCGGATCTTTCGGCTTTAACTCTATACCGCCTAGCGTAGGGCGATAGAGTAGCGGTACGTAAATTGCACTCTACGGCATCTCTTCGGGGTCCTAGTAGGGCTCTATAGTAGCGCCCGCTAGTCTTAAGGGTATTATATAGGTGCCCCTCTCCTTAGAGAGAGTCGAGGTACTCTATATAGTAAGGCTACGGGGTCTAGCTAGTGTTTTACTAGCGTCCCTATAGCGATTAGAGTCTCGTATAGAGAATTCGACCTCCCCGAGACAGCGGAAGATCTCGCTTCTAAACTGCTCTAGAACGCTAGCTAGGGCGACCTCTAGAGGTGTTAGCGAATCCTTATCTATTAGGGACTCTAGCCTTAATGGAATTTCGATGACTTCGTGGCCGTCGTCGGCCTCGTTAACTCGACCTATCGGTCGAGTAGAATTTACTCGATCGTTATCGCTTATTGTCGGTAGCTCTATAGGCTACGACTAAAGGGAGCTATTAGAACTATAATAGTAGTGTATAGCAACGTATAGAGCTAAGCTATCTATAGGCTAGATAGGTTAATGAACTAATAGCTGCCTTCGTTTAAAATAGCTAGAGGCTATGCGAATATACTACGGAGGGCCTACGTTACGTAACGGGACTATCCTAGCTCCGTAGGACCGAGCTTCCCCTTATAACAACTTCTATAGCGACGACACTTCTAAAACTTCAACCCGCTACTCGCTTTATTAATGCGTTCTTTGTTGTCGACTAATATATTATCCTTGTACTTTATACTTCTCTTTCTTCGTTAAACCTCTTAGCGCTCACTTTTCTTACCGCCGTCTAGCTCTCTACTTCGTTAAATATCTTCGTTTTATTAATTAGATATCTTTAGTTATAGCTAGCTCCGATTCTTATATTTACTCTTATAAGCGCTATGCTTACGTAGTTAAAGACAACCTCGTTAGTGAGTCTACAGTAGTGTGACCGTTAGGGCGGGGTTAGAGCGGCCTAAGGCCGCCCCTAGTGCTAGTGCAGGGGCCGACCCCGTGTTAATAGCCCCGCGCCTTAGCCGCACAGGGTCAGCACTAGGGTCATCCGCAATAGCACTAGCACTAGCACTGCTCTAAGCTATATAAGCACTAGCACCGCACCGTGGTCACGTAATACTAGCACCGCTCTACTATAGGCACCGCGCCGAAACACGTTAGCACTTACGCTAGCACCGGGGTCGGACTATACTAAAGCACTACGCGAGGGCTAGGCTTTAAGACGACTCCACTGTATCGTAGTAATATACGAGGTCTATAGTAGCGGCTTAGAGAAGAAATTCAATACTCTATTCTATGTAAAATTATATCTGCCTATTTCTTATAGTCCTTTCTTACGGCTTTATAGAGGAGAGCTCTTACTAGTTAGAAAAATTAAGCGGGCGGTACTTGTCGTAGTATTTCCTAGTAAGCGTAGAGTCTTTAGCGAATATAGTGACACGCTTAGCATAGATAGCGTTAAGGCAGCAGTCTACTATAGTTATAAGATGTTAATTAGGATGATCTTCTATAAATTACTATTAGGTCGTAATTATACATAAGGGTTAATAATTAATGACTTTTGCTTCTCTCTAGTATCCTTTAACTACCGTGACTTTAGGCGTTTAGAGCGGAAAAGTGACAAGAGTTATAGGACGTAGCACTTACTATAAGAATCTACTGTGAGAATGTAGACCCCGGTACAGTGCTAGTATAGGCGCGCCAAGGACTTAACAGCACTATACTACTCATCTGCCGACCTAACCTAGCACTATACTACGTCTAGAAAGAGCGCGACTCGACCCGCACCTGGCGCTAGTGCAGTGCTATTATAGCTACGGTGCGGTGCTAGCACAGGGCTATAAAAGGCTTAGCGGTACTACGCCGGCTAAAAGCCGACCTAAACCCCGGTGTAGGGATAGACCCGGAGAGTACCGGGTGCGCCCTAACAGTTACACTAGTCTACGGCACCTATATAGTAAGGCTACGGTGTACTAACGTAGGTAGATACTACTTACGATAGCGCGCCTAGCAAGGCGTACTCCTATTATAAGAAGATAAGGTAGGCTTACCGCCTAATCGACAACCCGGCGCTATAGAACTTAGTCGATGTAGCGTACGCCGCCTTTATAAAGGTAGATCGACACTGTCTAGATCCTACTAAGACTCGCTCGGTAGATAAGAAGTCCGAGCTAGATATAGAGGCTATAGTAGTATAGTCTACGATTCGGTTATACCGAATCACTAGTAGTTAAGCTACTACTCTGCTAGACTTATCCGCGTTGTTAGGGGACGCCCTAATACGTGTATAAGTCGACGAAATCTAGCGCGTATATCTTACGCTCGAGGAGGGCGTAGGCCTCTTCCGCTCTATAAGTATAACGTCTAGTATTACTAGCGCCTTGCTAATCGTATATAGTACTTGTCTAGTTCTACTCCGCTCCCTGCTTCTTTCTTCTTTACTCCGCTATTATTAACACCCCGTAAGCGTTCTATACTAGCTCTATAAGAGGAGACTCCTCTTACTAAGAAATCTAAGACTACGACGCCTAAGAAGATAGCGACGCTAAAGTCTAAGACTACAGTAGCTCCGGCTACGGAGGCTACTAAGACGCTAGCTTAGAGAGTAATACTCTCTAGGACAACAAGGAAGACCTCTACTAAGGTAAGCACGACTCTAAAGACTACTAAGGTAGCATCCTTTCGCTCGCGACTACGAGCTAGTACCTAATTCGCCGTAGTAGCCCCTAATAAGGGGACTGCCTCTTCTAACACTACGGTAGCCTCTAATAGGAGGACTGTACTCTCTAACCCTGTAGTAGTAGCTTCGTCGTAGTCCCGTCGGTTTAGTCGTTTAGTGGGGGAGGAGGCGACTCGTCGTAAGGGAGAGTAGGCTTAGGTGGCTTATAATTGTAAAGACTAATAAAACCCCTTACCTGCCTTATCTTAGCTATGTCTTCTTCGTACTGTTACTACGGGCTCTCCGACTAATCTCCGCCTAATAGTCTATTACGACTTTAGTAGCATTATCTAGTGCCTCCTTAGGTTCCTAGGTAGCTTTAGAAAGTAGGTATCCCTTCTATAGCACCTTTAATATAGTCTGTCCCTTCCGCTAATTATACTCTAGGATCCTTTCTACCTTATATTCTATATTATCGTTAATATTAATTAGTTCCGGAGGGGGTACGGAGTCTCCGCGGCCTCTTGCTAGTTCTAATAGAGACATATAGAATACGTTATAGATATAGGAGCCTTTAGGCAGATCTAAGCGGTACGCTTAGCTGCCGACTCGATCTAACACCTTAAACGGTCTAAGGAACGTTAGTGCTAGCTTCCGCTTAGCTACCTTTAGTCTTAGGTTCTTAGTCGATAGTAGTAGTGTGACCGTTAGGTTAAGGTCAGGAACTTCAAAATCTGAAATTTTTGCGGGATTTTTGCTCTTTTTCTATAATAACTCTTTCAAAATGAATTTTTTTTTAAAATTGGATTGTCTAAAATAATCTATAAAAAAACGCGCATTTAATAATATATAGCATGCTTACGTAATATAACTCTAGTATTTTTGAAATAGCTATCAAAGTTTTTGAACCTAGTTTAAAAATCAGAGAATCATATTACGTAATCAATTTATATATATAAAATATAGAGAATTTTATAGGGATTCTAATGATATAATTTTTATTAAGATAATAATTCATTTAATACGAGAAATCGCGTTTTAACACGAAAAACCCACGAAAAAACAATAGGGTAATATAACTCTTTTAGGTTTAGTACGACCCCTTAACCCCGACCCAACGGTCACACTAGATAGTAGGACTCGATCTCCGACATTAAATAACATAGCTTTATATCTCTTGTCGTAGGCCTACTTCTACTACTCCTAGGCCTATTGCTAACGCTCTTCTAAGCTCTTCCTAAGATTTATAAGGGTCGCTACTCTGTTATAAGTAGCTAGTACCCCCCTCGGTAGGGTCCGCTCTCGGGCCCTGTTTAGATCTCCTACGGGGTCCTTACTAGAGTAACATTCGAGTAGGGACATGCCTAGTATATTATTCTACGACGAATTAGCGGCGAACGCCGCTATTCGTAACTATCGCGACTAGTTAGATTAGTCTACGGAGCAATAACATCGAATGTACTAAATTAGGGATCTGTTTTACTGTTCTATCTAGCTATCTATTTAGGGATAGAAAGCTATTAATAGCCGGCGCTCGAACTTTAACTAGTACGCGAACGTTTACTAGTACGCCGACGTAAATACGGTTCTATAGTTAGAGACTACACCCTCTAGGAACCCGTATTCGTAAACGATCTCGTCGTAAAATAGCTTAGCGAGCTGTTCCGAGGTGATAGTCTTATAGTAGGGAAGGTAGCGTACTATTTTCGTTAATCTGTCGACGACTACGAGGATCGCGTCGTATACCTTGCTATAGTACTTACTTAGGGGGAGGTCGGTAATAAAATCTATGGTTAGCTTCCTCTAAGTAGCCTTTAGCATCGGTAAGCTCGAGAGCTCGCTATATAGCGCGTAGGTGCGTCCCTTCCGAGTCTAGTATACTATATAGGTCTTAACGTAATTGTCTACGTCGTAGTACATCCCCGGCTAGTAATACTTTCTTAATAACAGCTTTAAGGTCTTCTCTTAGCTGAAATAGCCGGCCTCTAGGAGATCGTAGTATCTCTATAGTAACTCCGCGCGTAATGCTACGTCTACGAGTATATATAAGGCATTATCCTTGTATAGTACTCCCTCCTTCCAGTGCCACGATAGCGAACTACTATTAGCTCTCTTCTCCGGATTAGTTGCTCTCTAAGTAGCTAGTCTATCGGTCTACTACAACTCTTTAATAAGCTAGACTAGCTTATCGCCGACCTTGTCGGCCTACGGAGACTTATTCTACGTCGCCGAAACAGTAGCGACGCGAGGTATAGCTGTCGGCATTACGCTATTACGAACTAACTATGCCTCCCTGTGCTTAGTCTTCTTACTTCCCGGCTAGTTAGGCTAGTACGCATTCGAGGAACTACCCCTAGGACCCTTAGCGTCTTCTTTACCCGGACTATCCGCTACTTCTACGGAGTCCCTATAGAGCTACTTCGCGTCCGAAGCTAGTTATATAATGCAGATCTCTAGGCCCGCGCCCCCCTCTAGGGTTATAACACTAAGGTGCGTAGATACTTCTATATATACTCTTCTTACTGTCGGTATACTAACGGGAATTATCGCCCTAAGCTTAGCCTATAAGGTAGGCAAGCTACTAGTCTCTTCCTAGTTGTCTACTATAAGGTCTAGACGACGAGACAGGGCATTAGCAGGGTTCGTCTTCCCTAGTCTATATTCGATAACAAAATCGAATCTCTAGAGGTATACGCACTATCTTACTTAATAGCCGTTTAGTTCCTTTGTCGTTAGGAAGTACCTTAGGTTATTATAGTCGGATAGTACGTAGATAGAGTATAGAGACCCTTCGTAGTAGTGTCGCTAATACTTAAATCCCTTAACGATTATAAGCAACTCTTAATTATACGTCTCATAATTCTACTCTGCTAGTAGATACTTACGAGACAGGAAAGTAATAGAGTACTACTCCTTATACTCGCTCTTATCGAAGAGCTACGATAGTACACTACCGTATACGTATTTCGACGCATCGGTTTCTATGCGGAGTTCCGCTATAGGATTATAGTGCCTTAGCACTAGAGCCTTTATAAAGGCCTCACGGACTTCCTTAAAGGCCTTAGCCTAAGCCTCTCCCTAGCGCTATAGCGTAGTTTACTTTCCCTTCTTCGCCTCTTTAAATAGTAACGTTAGCGGCGCTACTATTACAGAATATCCTTTAATAAACCGCCGGTAAAAGTTCGCGAAACCTAGGAACTACTAGACGTCGTAGTAATTCTTAGGCAGGGGCTAATCCGTAATTATAGCAACCCTGCGGGGATCTATCGATATACCCGTAGTGCCGACGATAAATCCTAAGAACTCTACCTTGGCCTAGAAAAATACGTACTTCTTCGGGTTCGCGTATAACACGAACGAGCGTAATCTCTCGAGCACCTTCTATAGGTGCTCCGTATACTCTTCTGCCGACGTACTATAGATAAGGACGTCGTTAAGATAGACGACGTAGTAGACGTCGACGAGCTCTACTAAAGCCCTATTAATGTAGGCTTAGAACGTAGTAGGTGCATTAGTTAATCCGAACGGCATGACTATATATTCGAAGTAGCTATATCTTGTCCGGAACGCTGTCTTCTACTAATTACCCTCCTTTATTAGAATGTAGTAATATACGTCCTTTATGTCGATCTTCGAGTATACTACTACTCCCCTGAGCTAATCGAGAGTCTTACTAATAAGGGGGAGAGGATAGCGGTTCTTAATAGTGATCGCGTTTAGACCGCGGTAATCTATATATAGTCTAAGCGTTCTATCCTTCTTTAGTACGAATAGGATCGGCGCGCTAGCTAGACTCTCTAAATGTCGGATCTAGCTCTTCTCTAGGGACTTCTTTAGGTACTCCCTTAGTTCCGCTAGCTCTATAGTAGAGAGGTTATAAAGAGGTTAGAAGGGAGGTTCCTTACTCTCTTAGAGATCGATCGGATAGGAAACGTTCTTAGTAGGCCTTATCTCGGCAGAGTTAACGTTAAATACGTCCTTAAAGTCCGAGATACACGTAGGTAGTACGTCGAGAGAGTTCCGCAGAGGCTCCGTAGAGGCTCTAGCTACTCCCCGCACCCTATACTCTATAGAGTTATATACGCCCGACGAGACGAGAGTATAGCCTTAATTTCCCGCGAGGACTAGGTTAGAGAATTCTCGCGCACTTACGACGCGTATAGACGCGGTGTTATAACTATACCGCTATTAGTTAGTATAGCTATCTACTACTATACCCTGATCGAAACGCTATAGCTAACTAAGTAAGATAGGAGAGCTTATTTCTATAGCATAGAATAAGCCTTTCGACTCTCGCGTCTTGCCGGTATCGTCTATTAAGCGTAGCTCGATCTCGTAGGCGCTATAGCAATATGCTAGATAGCCCTAGAAGCTATTAACCTGTAGGAGCTCGGCGTTAATACGCTTTAAGTTATACTTAAGGGCGAAGGTAGGATCGATTACATTAACGTCGGATCTATCGTCTAAGAGCATTAATACACTGACCTTACCGTCTAGTATATATACTATCCCTTCGTAGGTTCGTACTAGGAGGACTACGGGCCTCTTATAGTCCTATTTAGGGTCGTCTAACACGTCCTCGGGGAGTTAGTTAGACAGGAGAGGACGTTTACTTGCTCCTACTATACGTGTTACGGGTTCCTAGCCTAGCTTACGTAGCTACGTATACGAGGTAGAAAAGTGGCCTCGCTTACCGTAGTTATAGCACTGGACCTAGTCTAGCACTAGCCTCCTCGATTCCGGCTTCCTCTCTAGGGGGCCCTAATTACGTCCCCTAGATACCCTATAGTTACGATGTACTTACGTACGGCTAAAGCTAGCGTAGTTATCCTATTTACTACGCTTACCTCCCGGAGCTACGCGAACACCCTCCGTAGAGTCCCTATAACGCTTCCGCGTTTCTCTTGCCTTCTTATCCGAAGACTTCGAAAAGCCCTCGTATATAGTAGTACGCGTAACTAGCTCTTCTCGCATTTCTAGGATTAGAGGGGCCTAAAGGATCTAGTTCCGGAGACTAGCGTAGAGCTTAGCTAAAAAGTATTAGGCTAGGTGCTCTTTACTATAACGGGGGTTAACTTAGTCTTTAAGGGTAGCTAGTTAGTTAGCGAACTTCTAGGCTAACTCTCCTTAATTCTAACGAGCACTATAGTATTCGATTACGGCGTTTATATGTCGATTAACTAGGTCCTTAACTACGTCCTTAAGGAAGTCGAGGAGAGTCCCTTAATATATTAAGGACGCCTAGTTTATACTATTAAGGGTATACTTTCGATCCTAGGACTCCTTAAGCCTATCGCTAAGGAACTAGATCGAGTAAGTAATCTAGTTTACCTCGCGTAAGAGCGAGTAAGTAAAGTGATCTAGCTTTACTAAGAAGGCTGTCTCTAGGCTCCGGCGGAAGTGTCTAAACTTAGTAATTATCTTCGCTCGATATTCTTCCGGATCTTTTAGCTTTAACCCTATACCGCCTAGTATAGGGTAATAGAGTAGCGGTACGTAAATCGTACTCTACGGCATCCCTTCGGGGTCCTAGCGGAGCTCTATAGTAGCGCCCGCTAGTCTTAAGGGTATTATATAGGTACCCGTCTCCTTAGAGGGAGTCGAGGTACTCTATATAGTAAGGCCGCGGAGTCTAGCTAGTGTCTTACTAGCGTCCCTACGGCGATTAGAGTCTCGTATAAAGGATTTAATCTCCCCGAGATAGTAGAAGATCTCGCTTCTAAACTGCTCTAGAACGCTAGCTAGAGCGACCTCTAGAGGTATTAGCGAATCCTTATCTATTAGGGACTCTAGCCTTAATAGAATTTCGATGACTTTGTAGCTGTCGTTAGCCTCGTTAACTCGACCTATTAGTCAGGTAGAATTTACTCGATTGTTATTACTTATTATCGGTAGCTCTATAGGCTACGACTAAAGGGAGCTATTAGAACTATAATAGTAGTGTATAGCAACGTATAGAGCTAAGCTATCTATAGGCTCGATAGGTTAATAAACTAATAGCTGCCTTCGTTCGAAATAGCTAGAGGCTATACGGATATACTACGGAGGGCCTACGTTACGTGATAGGACTATCCTAGCTCCGTAGGACCGAGCTTCCCCTTACAGGGATCTTAGCTAGTTCCTAGCTATTTAGATTATAAGGGATAGACCTATTAAGAGACTATAGCTAAGTTAAGCCTAGTATATATAGTAGATATATAGCAAGTTTATTATAGAACTAATAAGGCTAGTCTTATTACTACTTCTAGTTAAGATACTCTAGACCTATAAGGGTTAAGTATTACTATAAGAGATCTACCTATATTAGTAAAAGGTAAGATCTATTAACTTTATAGTAGTTATTACTAGACCTAATATTACTTTTACTACTTCTAGACTATTAGAGTATCTAACTAATCCTTTACTAACTTACTAGTAGTTAGTAAATAGAGTAATCTAATATCTCTATAAGACTAGAGATCTAGCTCTTACCTTTAATAGTTCTATACTACTACCTATCTTCTAAGCCTCTTCTAATATTAGCTTTAGTAGTTATCTATTAAGAAAGAGCCTCTAGGGATACCTATTTAAAATGTTTAAAGGGTCTATTAACTAGAAAGCTATAAAGTAACTAATAGTTATAACCTTAAGTACTAAGGCTAAATTACTTACTCTTATAGAAACTATAAAGTAAGCTATATAGTAGAGGAGGCTAATAGCCTCTATTTACCCTCTAAAGTATATAAGCATTTAGTATAACAACTAGTAAACTATTAGTCTTATTACTAATCTAACTAAGAAGCTTAATATACACCTTTACTATGTTAATATCTATTATTACTAGTTACGACAAGAGATTAATCTAGTTAGTAATCTATCTAGCCCTATCTTAGTAATATAGACTCCCTTAGTAGATATACTAGCTAATAGATTAACTAAGTTACTATCCCCTAGAAGGTATAAGGCCTTCTTATAATAGCTATCTCTTAAGTTAGTAGTGTACTAACTAGCTAATAAACTTATAGCTATTTAGTAAAGGAGTGTGTTAACCTCAGTAATAGCTATTATACTAAGAAAGACCCTGATTTAGTTATCCTAAGGTTAAACTAAGTATATCTTTACTATTTTACTAATCTATGATTAAATTAGATAGTTATTATCTTAATCTATTACTATTAAGGAGTTCTTTTGATTTAGTTATCTCTTAGTACATCAGGTTGAGTATATATATAGTTATAATCTACCTAATTTTGGTGGATCAGGCAGTAATAAATCTCTCTCTCTCCACACACAAGTCAACACAACGCCGTAAGCACGTGACCGACTACCAAATACCGTATCAGTTTTGATGCCGATCAGGGCTTTATCGGTAGGCACAAACAGTGTAATTGCGATCAATAGCTACGTACAATGAGCGACTTGGCCAGAGATGAAGATTAATCTGAGTAGAGGGGATCTTTGGAGAAATAGATCAGAAGCAAGTCCGAGGTCAATTCCGAGCTCCCGCGAGTCAGACATCCATGCCCATGCACCGTCATGACATTCTGACCTCACTTTCGGACCTGAAGGATTCATTCAACTTAGTCACCTCAACTCCCCACATCGACACGGAGCTGTGTTGCCCTTGAAGATTATCTGAAAAGGCTCGGTAATTGAGCTGAGCTTCGCTTCGACCAAACATGTCTCGACCAGCGATGCGCATGCTGTCGTCTAGATGGCAGCAACTTCAACCACTCACGGCTGCCACTAGAACAGCTCGACTGGGCTGCAGATGTTCTTCTCGGTACAGCCAACCTGGTGTGCGATCAGCCGCCACGGCCCTCAATGCGTCCACCAGCGCCGAGCAAGCATCGAGTGACCCCTACATCAAAGATGAACGTCAGCACAAGCTCCGTCGAATACGATATGCGTCTTGGGGCCTCTTCTTTAGCGTGCTAGGCACTGGCATCGTAACGAATGTCCTAATTTCTCAGGTGAAGGACATCGACAACAAGAAAGCGATTCAACTGGATAGCTCGAGCGACAAGGATGCGAAATTCCAAGGCCTACCAGTCCACACAATCGGGGCTGGGGATGATAAGAGGATCGTGGCTGAAGGACCGCAAGATATCGACCTGGTCGAGACTGGGACCTCCAGCGTCCCTTACTTCCCAAAGACCATCTTCCTTCCCACGACCTCTCTCGGCTCCACACAACCCAACACCACTTCCAATCCGGGCAACCTTCGGAACGACGAAGAGTACACCTTGATCGGTCTCGGCATCCGCACCGTCTCCTTCCTCTCCATCCAAGTCTACGTCATGGGCCTCTACGTCAGAAACGCAGACCTCTCCGTCCTTCAAAAGCGCCTAATCCACTACATCAACTCCTCCGCCTCCACTCTCGTTCCCTCGGAGAAAGAAGAACTCCGCGCCGCCCTCTCCGACCCCACGAAGAGCACGGAAATCTGGCACGCCCTGCTCGCATCCACCGACATCAAATCCGCCTGGCGCATCTCCCCTACACGAAACACAGATTTCGCCCACCTCCGCGACGGGTGGATCACGGGTATCAAGAAAGGGACACAAGCGGCTCAGGCGGCGGTTCAAGCCAAGGCATCTGGGCCAGTAGGGACGGAGTACGATTCTGAAGAGTTTGGGGATGCAGTGAAGCGATTCAAGGATATCTTCCACGGAGGCGGGAAGGCGGCCAAGGGTTCAGTAGTGACGCTTGCCAGGGATGAGAAGGGCGGGATGAATATCTACTTTGAGGATCCGAAGGCTGGTGGGAAGCAGGAGAAGCTTGGGACTGCAAAAGATGGGAGGGTGAGTAAGTTGATATGGTTGGGGTACTTGGCTGGGAAAAATGTGAGCAGTGAGGCGGCGAGGAAGGGGGTGGCGGAGGGGTTGTTGACGTTGACGGCGAGGCCGGTGGGAAGTGCCGAGACGATGGTCACGTAAGTGTATGAGAAAAGACCACGGATATATAGGGTGATATGTGAAAGTTGACGTAGATCAAAAGTGGAGTATCGCTGCTGTACATCTAGAGCCTTCAAAGGCAAGAATTACCACCCGTCTCTCCCCCAGTTTATATGTCATGACGTGTGTCTCTTTTGTGTTTGTGTCCTTGGTTTTGTCCCAAATGCCTCCAGACATCCCTTTCATGCCTTGACCGACAAGTTCGGCTGATGAACGAACCTCGCCGCAGCAATGCAGATTGCCCCAGCCATCAATGCTGACCCACCGAATGCCGCACCAGGGAAGAAGCCATACTTGGACACGATAGCGCCTGCGATCGGACTGCCCGTCAAACCCGCGATGCCGAACGCCGCCATGGCCTGTCCCATGTATGTACCAATGAACTGTGGGTTTGGTACGACCGCGGCCAAACCCGCGGGGAACAAGGAGAAGATGCCGCCTGAAGTAAACCCAAAGATGACCGTCCACCCAATGAGGCCACCTTCCGTCGAAGTCGATGGCCAGCAGAAGATCATGACCGAGTTGACCGCCGCGACGAAAGTGAGCAGTGTGAGCGTCCCTGCCTTATCCGCGAGGATACCGAATACCAGGCGACCGAAGAGGGAAGCCCCGTTGAGGACGGAAAGGAGGTAGAAAGCCAGGTCTGTGGTAGTGCCGATCTTGACGATGGCGTAGTCGGAGAGGAAGAAGAAGACGACGAACACGCCCCAGACGAGGAAGAAGACGCCCATGACTACCAGGACGTACGAGAGTTGCTTGAGTGCTTCTGGAGCGAAAAGACGACCCTTGCGGGGAGGAAGACGCTCCTTGATGAGCGCACAGGCAATTGCCAGGAGGAAGGCGAAGACGAAGCCTACACCGCGGACGCCCCAGCCAAAACCCACGTGGGAATTGAAGGCGCTCTCAAGTGATATAGGAATGAGTACGCCGCCAACGGAAGAACCGATCGCGACCAGACCGAGAGCGGCGCCGCGCTTCTTTGCGAAGTAGTGACCAATCACAGAGATGGCCGGTGAGAAGAGAAATCCATTTGCGAAACCACCTAGTATCTGGGCGAGGATGAATTGCCAGTACTCCGTGCATAGACTGGTGAACATGATGGCCAGGACGTAGACGAAGGAGGCCGGAATCATAATGACTCGTGCTCCGAAGCGGTCGAAGAGAGCGCCAGCGATCAAACCACCGGAGAACATGAAGCAGAGCTGTATCGAGCCGAGCCAGCTGATCTCGGACGTTGTGCGATCTCCGAGGAGTGCAGGGTGACCATATGCTGGGCTACCGAGAGAAAGAAATGATTGGTATACACCGAAGCTGGAGGCATATCCTGGTTGACAGTCAGTAAATGAAGGGCAGATAGAGTGGGATGTGATTGGGGCGCACCGAAACTGCAGCCATTGATGATCATAGCTCCGAGGACGACTAGCCACGCTCTTGTGCCTCCATCAGGGACGCTCATATGTGGTGGAGTGGGCTTGGGCCCTTCCGAGGCGGTGCTCATAGCTTTCTCCTCATCGCGGGGAGCTTCTTTATCGAGGCTCTGATGGTTGTCCATTTGTGCGGGGTAGGATTTGGTTGGATGTCAGGGAGGTTGAAGTCTATCGTCGGGACTGTGAAGGCGGAGGTGTTGAGACCTTTGTACTACCACCGAAGGGTGTTTAGAGCGAAATGTATGGGTAGCCATTTTCGCGGATGAATGCGAAATAAGTATTGTTGCGACGATAGGGCGTTTGACTGGTCGCTGCAGCTCGCCGTTGACGTTTCGGAGATACGCCAAGTATACCTCGGGCAAAGGTCCCAAAGCGGACTTACAGCCGAAGGTCGGCCTGTCCTCGCTCCATCTCCGACGGGCAGCCGTAAGTCCGTGATCTCCAGATCAAGTGGTGGTCGTCATGCTGGCGCTCACCGTCAGTAACGTGCTCATGAATCTAAGGCAGGCCACATCGTGTCTGACATGACGCTATACCATGGCCAGTCCCACTCATTGAGTAAAGTCAGCTGATCTCCACTGGGAAGATCCGCGAAGCTATTCCACTCTTCCTGCTGGAATGTGTTGCGGCTGCTTTCAAGAGCTTGGGTTGCTTCATTTAGCATCTCATCCATCGTCTCCGCGAGAGAATCTACCACAACCTGTCCCTCAGGGCTTGCAAGATCTACGTCGACCAATCCCTTCTCTACGAACAAGCGGTATCTTACTTCGACAGAGCGCAGTATAGCCGGGAAAGCGACATTCTCCCGTACGCACGAGAAGCTGAGACCTATCGTGCAACGTGTCGTCTTTAGTGCGAGCCGAATCTTTCGAAAGATGTGCGAGGAGTCCAATGCAGCCGGCGAAGTTCCCCGTAGCGCGAGTAACGTTGGATCGACAAGAGACTTTTGCAGGAAGGTGAGCAGATAGCCTATGGCATTATAGATAGTGACTCTGATGAAAGACATGAGTAAAATTTGCCAGCCTTTCACGGACTCCGGCGCCACTCTGGCAGTGATTGTGTCGAAAAGAGCAGTGAAGATGTCGAGCACTTGCAGCGCCGGAGTGACCATGTCCTGCGTCAATCTAGGGCGCAAAGCACCATCTTCCTGCTCCAGGATCAGTCCTAGCATGGCGACATGGGTCCGGTAGAAGAGGATTGCGTTCATCGAGGCTTGTATCGTAGATAGTACGTCGTGACCGGGCTCGTTTGAAGGACGTTGCGCCGAATTGGTCGCACTAGATCTCGCTTTGAGGTCCTCGAGCAGCGCTTTGACCTCATGTTCAGACATGCCGGACCGGCTACTGGAAGTCAATTGCAATGCACTAGCCAAGACTGGCAGCATCTGCATGAATTCGGCCTGATGGTCATCACTGCCGTTCCGGGTTGTAGACCTTGCTGTAACGTCGAAATCGGATGGCCGAAGTAGGAATGGCATACCAGTCTCCAAACAGTGAAGGTACTCGAGACGAATGTATGTACCGAAAATTGTCCGTCGTATGTTTGCCTCGCGATCCTCCAGCACTTTGATAGCCATAGTCGGATCACGATGTAGTCCAAGGCAGAATACCAATCTCTGTGATAATCCGAGGATGCCTGCGATGCCGTTATTGCCATCTGACCAACCGAACGACAGAAGCTTAAATACCACCAGCGCCAGCAGAGTCTGGAGAGTGGTAAGTGGCGATCTATGGGTGGCTGCAGATGCACTGAACGCATGCTGCTGTGCAAGTACAGCCAGCTGATCGGCTTTGTCCCGCTTCAAGGCGTAGCCCCCGTCAGCGAGTGGGAGTACCGGTGTGACATATCCGAGGGCTAAGATTGACACTAGCAGAGCAAGCCAAGATTGTGTCACAGCGTCTCTGTCTTGCAGAAAGAGGAAGAGCTCCTCTTCAAACACAGTCCGTTCGACAATGGGGGTCATCTCGTTGACGCTACCAAGAAATCTGTTGACCAGGATTCGGCATTCGTTGTCGCCCGGCACACTGGCAAGAAGCGATTGTTGAGCATCCCTAGGAATGGCCGAAGCGAAATTGAGAATTGTGTCGTGCGACTTGAGACCAAAATAGGCGTGCATGTCGAGCAAGCGCTGCCACTGCTTGTGCAACTGGGCCGTCGCTTGACCATAGAAGACGTCCGAAAAATTAGCAGGCACACTCCAAGCTGAGCTTCCAATATAATAGTTCAGTTCATTCTCTTTTCGAGCAAGTCTGCCACGAGAGAAGACGTTTTCCTGAGCTGGAAGTCCATCTTGACCAGCACACCGCCGTAAATTTGAGCCATTCGCAGCAGGAATTTGCTTTTCAGATGAGATTGGTGCGAACCGAATAGCTGAAACTGTGGATCCGGAAAGAGCCTGCTCAATTCGAGATATCCTTTCCTCCACCACATCTGGCCGAGCTCCACTGTCCCCACGTTGTATGCCCTGAGCCGATTGGCTTTGCGTCGGCGCTGAGAAACCATCATTGTGAGCATAGACACAGTCCTCCGTACGCTTATGGCGGACACAGCTAAGGCAAGGATGAGCTCTGTCGCATCCTACCTTTCTGTTGCGACAAGGCAGACACGAAAGGGTCTCGCGGTGCCTCTTTCTCTTCTTAGCTTCTGGAGCTTCGGGTTCACCCTGTTCGAACGAGGCTTGTGTCATATGTCGTGAGCGTATCATTGTTGCGACGGCATCAGAGGTGGACGACAACCCGGTTGAGCTCTACTATTCAGTGGGAAACCACGCCGAGCGCTGACTGGCGTACATGACTGTAGACCTCGAATAAAAGGGACTCTCAGAGCCACGAGATCGATGGCAAATTTTGTGGGTGATATAGAGATGCTTGACATCTTCTCCGGACATTGAGAAGTTTGCGTGAGATCATGTGATCTGCCCCACTTTGATAAGCTTGGCAAACCATTGTTATCAGCCGCATGAACAGAGCCTTTATGGAGGTCGACAACCATGACCTAACCGCGTGCGCCAGCACTGATTCTATACAGCCATCATCCTAATCACCCTTATATCGACTCTCCCAAGTATCAGCGCCTAGATTGGAGCAAAGCTGTGTCAGATTGCATATAGCTCTACGCGACGCTGGATTCGGATCAAGCTGTTTGAGTTGGAGCAACTGTCCATTGATCTTCTTCTTCTAGTTAGCATGTCTGTTGAACATTCTGCCGGTTCCGCAGCGGCAGGAAGGTCTCATGAGCCCGCCATGCTTGTCGATGAAGCAAGCTCGTTGGAATGACTACCAGCGACAAGTATCGGCTGGGGATTAAGACTATCCGGCTTGTCCTCTCCTCCGTCTCCAGCCGACTCCACCACCACCCCTCATGCATCTTGGCAGCGCTCTTGGTATTCGAGCACGAGATTCGGCCACCTCGTTGCTTATCAAAAACCCCATTGCACAGGCACATTGTGTGGGCAAGTGAGAAAGTCTGCTCGGCCATGACATGGGGTCCCGATGACGAAACCGATATCGATTTTGGAGAGACAGTTTCCGCTTCCCCACAAGACATACTCACGATACCAATCGACAACCACATTTGCCCACCTTGCGAACCGAAATCCTTGATCGACGGGAGTTTGGGTTTCGGGCACAAAGTCATTGTGGAAGCCATGTCAATGACGCGACGGCTTGCAAAAGTACGGAACGTTGCCGGACTGTTTGGAACCTTGAAACGCATTTCCCGTCGTCTTTACGGAGACGCCAGCTCTCCTGCTATTTGCACGTACACTGACTGCACCATTCATTCTCAATCTTGCATGGCCAATGTGCAACCTCCGCAAGAGTTCAGTCATAAGAATCCCGTCACAGTTGCATCCTTATCGCTCACTGCACAAGAATTTCGAAGACTTCCAGAAGGCCACTAAACGATACCAAGGGCTGGGCAAGCCAGGGTGACGTACGAGTTGAGCGCTCCTCCGTGTTTTCTCACACATCCGCGACCACCTCTGCCGCTCTCCCACTGCAGGCATTAGACTTCCGCCTCCATCCTCCCAGCCCTCCGCTGGCCTTGGCTCTCAACACCTCTGTTCTCTGCTATCGTCCGGCCTTGGCTTCAATCTATGATTGGCTACTTTAACTATATGTCACGGGAAGCCGAGAAGTGTTGGTCAAACTTTGGGTCATGGATCGTGGACAGGCAGAGATAAGTATTCCTCTCCCGCCCGCGTCATCATGGTTCGATCCAACGACATTGCTCGGTCAGACTCACCTGAGAGCCCTTTCGTTTCATTGCTCTTCTTCCTTCCAGCACTTTTCCTTGCTCCAATCTATACTTGCATGGCAGATATCCTCCCTCTATCAACATGGCTCCTTCTCCCTCACCCACCAGGAGCACTGACTCCCAAATTTCGATGCTCCCGGAGCCTGCTCACGCCTTGACTCGTGATCAGGTAGTCGAGGGTCTCCAAACAAGCCCCGAGGACGGTCTCAGCACGACCGATGCTGAGCAGCGTCTCCAAAAGTATGGCAGGAATCAGTTTGACGAAGGGCCGGGGGTTCAACCCGTCAAGATCCTCATCAGGCAAGTTGCCAACGCTATGATGTTGGTTCTTGTCATGGCCATGATCGTTTCATTCGCGATCCGCAGCTGGATTGAGGGTGGGGTCGTTGCCTTTGTCATTTTCTTGAACATAGCTGTTGGTTTCTACCAGGAGTTCAACGCCGAGAAGACTATGGCTTCTCTCCAGTCATTGAGTTCTCCCACCGCAAATGTTGTCAGAGACGGCAACACTGCGGTGCTTCCGGCAGGAGAAATCGTGCCTGGTGATCTCATCGAACTCAAGCTAGGCGACACCGTGCCTGCAGACATCCGTCTCCTCGAGTCGATCAACTTGGAAACCGATGAAGCCTTGCTCACTGGAGAGTCCCTTCCTGTTGCAAAAGACGAGGAGGTCACCTTCGATGCTGACACTGGACCTGGAGACAGGATCAACATAGCATTCGCTTCCTCGACCATCACAAAGGGGAGAGGCCGGGGTGTGGTTATCGGTACTGGCATGAAAACCGAGATTGGTATGATTGCAGCAGCCCTTCGAAAGAAGGACTCGAGGCGTCGACCAGTCAAGCGCCGTGAAGACGGCACTGCCCATCCTCTTCGCTACCCGCAATCCTGGGCCATGACTGGGGCAGATGCCGTCGGACGTTTCCTCGGAGTGAATGTTGGAACACCTCTCCAGAAGAAGCTCTCCCGACTTGCGTTACTACTCTTCGGCATCGCCGTCATCTGCGCCATCATCGTCCTCGCTGCTAACAACTTCTCCAACAATACCGAAGTCATCATTTACGCTGTGGCGACTGGTCTTTCTATGCTTCCCGCCTCCCTGATTGTAGTCCTTACTATTACAATGGCTGTCGGAACTAAACGCATGGTCGAGCGTCACGTCATCGTCCGCAAGATGAATGCGCTTGAAGCCCTTGGTGGAGTTACCGACATCTGCTCCGACAAGACCGGAACACTTACACAGGGTCGCATGGTAGCAAAGGCATGCTGGATTCCTGCGTCTGGCACATACCGTATCGCCGCTTCCAACGAACCATTTAACCCGACAATGGGAGACCTGTATTACGCAAAAGGCTCACCTACCGAGTTTGGCGATAGTGATGCAAATGGCGCCGACTACACAAAAGCCGTTCAGGAGAGTCAGCCCCTTCAAGACTTCCTCTACATTGCCACGCTGGCAAATCTGGCTACGGTCCACAAGGACAAGGAAAACGTCTGGCATGCCCGAGGTGATCCAACTGAGATTGCTCTTCAAGTTTTCGCATCACGCTTCGATTACAATCGATCTCGCTTCCAATCCGGCGACAACCCCAAATACAAGCAGGTCAGCGAGTATCCTTTCGACTCCAGCGTCAAGAAGATGTCTGTCATCTTCGAGCAGACCGAGACCGGGGAGCAGATGATCTACACCAAGGGTGCAGTCGAGCGTGTCATTGAATCATGCACACACATCAACTGGGGTATCGACAACCCTGAGATTGTCGCCTTCGAGGACCACCACGAGAAGCTCATCCTCGAATCTATGGAAGCTCTCGCCTCCCAAGGTCTCCGTGTCCTCGCCCTCGCCTCGCAAGTCCACGACCCATCCAAAGGCCGCCGAGCGTCCCGCGACGCCCCTCCACCACGCGAGCATATCGAAAAAGACCTCGTCTTTCGCGGCCTCATTGGTCTTTACGATCCACCTCGTCCCGAGTCCGCCGAGGCCGTCAAAAACTGCCACCGCGCTGGCATCAAAGTCCGCATGCTCACCGGCGATCACCCGGGTACAGCCAAAGCCATCGCGCACCAAGTCGGCATCCTACCGGACATGTCCCTCGAGTCGGCCCCCGTCGCCAAATCCATGATCATGACCGCCAAAGAATTCGACGCCTTCTCCGACGCCGAGCTCGACGCTCTCCCGATCCTCCCCCTCGTCATCGCGCGTTGCGCCCCCAACACGAAAGTCCGCATGATCGAGGCCCTCCGCCGCCGCAAAGCCTTCATGGGCATGACAGGCGACGGCGTCAACGACTCACCGTCCCTCAAAATCGCCGACGTGGGCATCGCCATGGGCCAAGCCGGGAGCGACGTAGCCAAAGATGCCTCGGACATTGTGCTCACGGACGACAACTTCGCCAGCATCCTCAACGCCATCGAAGAGGGTCGCCGCATGTTCGACAACATCCAGAAATTCATCCTGCATCTCCTCGCGCAGAACATCGCCCAGGCATGCACTCTGCTCATCGGGTTGGTCTTCAAAGACGCCTCAGGCCTGTCCGTCTTCCCCCTCGCCCCTGTCGAAATCATGTGGATCATCATGATCACCTCCGGCTTACCGGACATGGGTCTCGGCATGGAAGTCGCTGCGCCGGACATCCTGGAGCGACCACCGCAGAACCTCAAGCGGGGCGTCTTCACCCTCGAGGTCATGTTCGACATGCTCGCCATGGGACTGTGGATGTCGGCGCTGTGCCTCGCTTCGTTTTTGCTGGTCATGTTCGCGTGGGGCGACGGGCAGTTCGGGGATCAGTGCAATGCGTCGTATAGCTTGCAGTGTGATACTGTGTTCCGGGCAAGGGCGACGACGTTTGTGAGTTTGACGTGGTTCTCGCTTTTCTTGGCCTGGGAGGTGGTGGATATGAGGAGGAGTTTCTTTCGTATGCAGCCGGATTCAAAGAGTCCGTTTCAGTGGGCGAAGGATGTTTGGAGGAATAAGTTTTTGTTTTGGTCGGTTATGGCGGGTTTCGTCACCATCTTTCCGGTGCTTTATATCCCGGTTATCAACAGGGATGTGTTTAAGCATGAGGGGATCACGTGGGAGTGGGGCATTGTGTTTGTCGAGGCTATTCTGTTCTTCGCTGGGGTGGAATTCTGGAAGTGGTTGAAGAGAGCGTTCTTTCGTCGGCGTGCGGCGAAGAGAGGGGAGACACCGGATGACTTGGAGAAGAAGGCTTTTGGGGATTACATTGAGGATCAGCCCGCGCTGGCAGAGGCGGAGTCTCAGGAGAAGAGCGATCTTGAAAAGTAGGAATTTTGTAATGATGCCTAGTTGATACTATAATAAATAACACACATGGCTTGTTCCTCTAAAGGTCAATGAAGAGAGTTCCATTCCTGCACATGCGAGGGGCGACAATGACAGTTCCCACGGCGATAGCATTTGGGGTGACAGTAGGGTTGAGAGCAATGATCTGGCCGAATGTCGTCTGGAACCTAGTCGCAAGATCGAAGAAGAGGTCGCCGCTCTTGATGGTGTATGGTCCAATGGTGCAAATGCTCTCAGGGCAGACCGGGACATTGAGGAACCCGGCCGCCACGGGACTGTCGACGTTGGCAGCTTGTAAGACTTCTGTGGTAAGGTTGAGAGAAGAGGCAATGTCATCGAATGAGTCGTTCTCCTTGGCAAAATAGAAGTTGGGACCTCCGAGAACGCAAGTCGATCTCACTTTAGGCGTAGGTGGTGGGGGGTGGCAGGTCGTATTGTCAGGGATGCACACTTGGGCTGGGATGATGAGTGTCTGGCCGAGTATGATAAGATTGGGGTTGGTGATGTTGTTGGCCTTTGCAATATCGCAAATACCACGGTTGAAGGCGATGGAGATACTGGTGAGTGTGTCACCCTGCTTGACAGTGGTCTGCTGAACTCGTGTGTCGAGAGCGGTCCCGTTGCACGCTGCAGGTGTGTTAGGATTGTGTGCAGCTTGATGGCGGTACGGGGTAAGGGGCACCTTCTTGACGCTTTTGGAGCCCGCCGTACACTAATGGTACATTCACAGCCGCGGCTGAGCTGATGAGAGCCACAGTGGTGGCGGCAAGGGTAATGAACTGCATCCTGAGCAATAGACGTTGCGGTAGTCAATGATAATGAAGTCGAGATGGAGATAGGAGAAATGTACTCGTTGATGGGAATAGTATTGGCGATTGTGCTCGCCTTTTTGAATACAATGGACATGAGAAACCCTACCTGTTGTGTGGACTCATTTCACTGGGGTTTTCGCACGGTCATAGAGACACGCTCATCGCGGAAAGTCGATCCGATGGTAATGCCATTGATTTGGATCAAATCTACGGGAGCCCTAGGCCCGCCGACGAGGGCAGAGAAATCGCATCGTCATCGTCATCGCTGTCGTTTGTCGGTTTCATCTGCCTCGTCAAAGTGCACTGAAGCTTCTTTCCTCATCGGTAATCATCAAAAGCATCTCGTCGCTGCGTCGCACCTTGCGTGAGCAAGGGGTCTTCATGTAAATGTTGTTAACATTTGTAGGGTAGACGAAGGAGTGGTTTGAGTTGTGGCCAGTTGTGGTTGGCAACCCTACCCCCTCGATGTCTCTCTTTGAGTGCATCTGTAGCATATCAAAGCACAGTTGCACAGTATGACACGTTTATTTATGGGTTACCCTCGCCATTCCAAAGTTCGTGATATGATAACACATACCATGGGTATTTCCCTAATATTCCTCAACTCCACGCTTATCGCCTATGAGAATGACAACCATGGTTATGCTAGCCCTACTAACATATCATCACAACCGTACGCGGCCATCTGAGGAGGACTCCCCTCCAAACATGCGACTGAAGAAATTCTCCCCATTCCCAGAACTCTCCGAGTCCATCCACTTGGGCTTGCTAAATGCGTCTCCAATCTCCTGCAGCCACTGCGCCCTCTCACTCGTATCGAACGTGTTCTTCACACGCTCACCAAAGTCCTGGAAGAAATACCTCGGACTGTCATCCTGCACTTCCGGCGGGTGCCGGGCAGCCGGCCCGGGATTAGAGCTTCTAGAAGTACCGCCGGTAGGCATCAATAGAGGGGCTCGACCCTCATCATTGTTGTTTCCGCTTTCGTCGAGCGATGGCCTGTCTCTGAAGGACCCGTCGCGAGGTGCGATTCCAAGGTTTGATGAGCGATCCTGTATTTCTCGCTCGATCAGGGCTCGCCCTTCTCGCCATCCACTGCCAGCGCCGGGCGTATTCTCCTCACTATCATCATCCAAAACACCGAAACCGAATATGTTCTTGACCTTGCCATACAGATTGAACAACGTTGCGATGACAGGAATCAGTACAAACGCCGGGAAGTACTGCGAGAAGCCCTCCCCAAGTGGAGTGAGCTTGATAAGCACTCCCAAAAACTTGAAGAATGCAGTTTCCTTGAATATCGTAGGCTGCAGCATTGTGATGAAGTTGTAGCTGAGTGGTACAGTAAGTTTGGCAACTTGCAGGCTGTACCAGCATGCGCTCTCGCCGTACGTTTGTCTCTTCACCAATGCACGATTGCCCCACACCTTGACCTCGGACATGGAGTATAGCGCAGCAAAGCACATGTAAAACAACCAGGCTGCGGCGATGACCTGACCGCCAAATCCGACCTGACCTCGTGAGCTGTCGGGATGATGTACTACTGTCAGCCCTACTATCGAAAGCTTCGAGCTGACAGTATGGATGGCTTCAGACCAGATCAAAGCAACAGAAGCCAGCCCAAGTATGCCCGCGGAGCCGAGACGAATAGCAGGCAGGCCATGTGCATACAAAAGGTACCGGATGTACGGCGTGAGAAGCGTCATTTTTGGTTTCGAAGAGCTCCGCGTGAAAGATAGCCTTTTGGACCCAGCGGCGTCGATGATGGCCTGCAGGTCAACAGATTTGTCGACCAGCCTTTGCCATTCATCTGCGAAGCGAGCATGTTTGTGTCGAGCTCGCTTGAGCTTTCGTGACAGTTCTGCCATGTATCTCTCCGTGATCACAGCAGGTATTCCAGCGGTTCCACTGCGCATGTATGCTGGCGGCCGGGCTCCTGCAGTCGTCTCCACAACCTCATCAATCCAGTCCTTGAGATCACCCCTCGCCCCAGCTCTTTTGCTCTGTAGTTGTGTTGCCTGCGCTTCCAATACTGCAAGATCCTCCTGTGCTTCTTCCAGCTTGTCGTGGATCTTCGGCGCATGTGCTTGCAGCCTCTTCAGCCTGTTCTCGGTGCTAGCGTTGCGGAAGAGTCGTCGAGGAATTGCGACCAGACCATGACCCATGAGATAGATAGCCATGACCAGACCCCAAGCATAGGCAAGCGCGATCACCAGAGCTTTCAGGCTTTGCCCGCTGAATCCATTTGTGAGGAAAAAGTAGATTGCGCCCAGGATTGCTACCCCAAGCACGATGAGCTGATATCGTCCATTTGACCTCAAGGAATAGATGAGGCGATCTCTAGGCTCTCTATATCCCGAGTCGGAATACTCTCCCAGTAGTGGGAGGACAGCCCACGTAAGAAGGAACGTGAGCCAATATGTGATTCGCCAGGCGACCAGGTTGACCCGTTGTGGTAGCCATATCCCTCGTCCTCCTTCTGTATCCGTCCCCGAAGATGAAGCAAGATCGATCGGTACCAGCAATATGATAGATAGAGGAAGAGCCAAAGCCAAGAAGACTGGAACAAGCAGATATCCAGGTGTCGATCTCAGCGGTAGGTAATACCGCAATAGTAGCAAGACCAGAACAGAGATGGTGAGCAAAGCTAGCCCAGCAAAGACATTCGACCCGACCGATGACGAGGCCATTGTGTTCGCATGACTTGTCGCGAAGGCTTAAGGCGACGGATGATGTCGATGAGTGTACTGGATTGCAAATGGTCGAGGAACAGGACAATCAACAATATCCAGCCGGATGCACGCGGTAATGGGGGGATGTCCGACATGAATCGTTTCAGCCAGAATGACATCAGCAGCGAGTCAGCTGAGTGTAAACGGTGCAAATACCATGGTTCTAGTAGATATGCTCGTGCCAGAAGATTGGAAGACGTGTCATTATGTGTTTCTACTATGTGTTTCTACTATACAGCCAATGCTAGTCCTATCAATGCCGAGACACCAACCACGGCCCACCACCGCAAGGTATTCCGCCCTGCAGTCCCAGTGAACCGCGCCGGCGTCGAACCCGTACTTGTCCCATTCACCACCGCACCTCCAGAACCCGGCGCCAGCGTCACCGATACCCCCGACCCACCTCCAAGACCAGAAATGATATAATTCGCAACATCACTCGGCTGCGCCGGCACTCCTCCAGCACCTGTCAATTGAGCAGGCACATTGGCCACGACCGAAGTAGGCGCGATGATCAGATCAGGTACATTGGTGAAAGCAGTACCTGCTTCAGCGATCGGGACGGTGCTGGTTCCTACGACGACTGCAGTTCCGCCTGCGACTACAGAGACTGTCTGGCCGTTTGCGACGATGGCGGAGCCGCCTGCTAGAGCTGTTTGGCCATTCGCAACCACGGCGGGGAGGGTGGTAGGGACTGACGCCTGGCCTGGAGCCGGCTGTTGGCCGTTCTGTTGTGAGGCTCGTGTGTTGGGATTCGCGGGGGATGCAGGACTGTTGCCGTTGTTGGGATTTGAGGGGTTGCTTCCAGACTGGCCGGGCACGACGACTATTGGGTTGCTGCCGGAACCTGGGGCAGCTGGTTGGGTAGGTTGTGATTGGCCTGGATTTTGACCTTGGCCGACTCCGATGATGGCAGAGATGAGTCCGCCAATGCCACCTGGTTGCTGGTCGGGCTGCTGAGGCTGGCTGGGATTGCCATTACTTGGATTCTGTGGAGTAGGGGCTGGAGCAGGACCGGCGACAGTGGTGGCTGGGGCTGCTGGAGGCGGTTGGGGTGAGTTACCTGGGGCTGGAGCACCTGCTGGAGGAGTAGGCGCGGGTTGCTCGGGCTGCTGCGGTGCCGCTGGTGGTGGCTGTTGAGGGTTTGCTGGTTGAGGCGATGGCGCGACTGGGGCTGCACCTGGCAAAGTGCGGACAGAGGTGAGATAGTTCGCAGCCGTCAGAGTGTTGGGCGATGTCTCGAAGCTGACTTTTGTACCGCACTGACGGATGACGTCTTCTGCTGGGTAGTAGCTGCTCAGCTGTGGCATCAGACGGTAAATACGAGTGTACGTTCCTGTGGACACGCCGGTGACGCTCACTGCGACAAGACTGGTGTAAGTAACGGTTGTCTCTGAGAGCTCGCCAGAATAGATTGTCCCCGGGCCGGTGAGATACGAGTTGCGGTAGGTGAGGCATTTGGATGACCCATTGGGGTAGATGGTGGAAAAGATACCTTCCGCACCGAAGCGGATACCAGCATCCAGATACGTCGCGGGATAGGTGACAGTAGCATCTGATGTGTAGTAGGAGTTGACGCCTGCCAATTGCTCAATGTTCGGAAAGTTTCCAATGAGACGACAATTCTCGTCCACGCCTTGAATACGCTGTGCGCCTCCCAGACGATTGAGGTAGTAGTCTGTCAAGACTTGAGTATTACAGTCAATTGAGGTGGTGGTCTGATTGCTGGTCGGATTGACGACCAGATATGTGGTAGCCAGTGCTGGTATGGATGAATCGGTCCTCCATGTCGCGTATGCTGGTTGGAGAGTCAAGACGCAGTCTGGCTTGCATTCTGATAGCAAGGACGATGTGAGTGAGGACAGAAATGTGTTGACTGGTGGAGCACTCGATACGGTCGAAGTGACTAGGAGAGGTTAGAGAAGCCGAGGGCGTTGGATTGCTTGACCGGTTGCCATGACTTACTCGACATGCTGGCGTGCGGCGCAATTCACCGCTACCACAAGTCCTGCGGCAGCTACAGCTACCCTGCGATGGTATTTGTCCTCGCGCTGTATTCGCCCTGTACATTCACAGCTGCAAAAACCACAGCTCACGAGATACTGAACGGTTGACGGCTTTTGAGGCGCACTCATGCCATGCATGGGGAGCCTAAAAATAAGCAGCGGCACATCATCTGCAGGCGCTTGAGAAGCGTCGCCCGCGCCGGCCTTTGTTCCCTGTACCTGTGGCAAAGACGATCTAACAGAGTTTTTTGGTGCTGACGGCGGGAGGGGAGTCTTGGCTCAAGAACGGACCCTGTTGGCCGGTGAGGACGGCGATCGACGACTTGGTCTCTTTTCCAACGAATCAGTGCATGCACTGCTGCCTCAGGATCGCGTTGCTCTTCTTCTCGAGTTTTGAGGACGATGGAGCAGGGAAACGATCGGCACCATCTTGAAATCACTGTATTGGCATTTCATCGTTGCTATCATGACTCCAGTTCCACCTCAGACCGACCGCTACTTGGTGGTAGTATCCTTCACATAACGACCAGTGACCCGCCGAATCGACTTGCCATACCAGAACACTGGCAGCCCCAAAAGTCCAAACAAAGCCGTTAAGCCCCCAAAGGCACCGAAAGCACCATCATATCCGGCATTCTCGATAAAAGGCGCGATGATGACCAGCAACGGCCCTGCTCTCACCGGATAGCTGTCAAGCAGGTAAGTAATGGCGACAATGTTCGCTCCCAAGAAGCAGAAATAGTACGCCGCCAGCACCCGGGCGTACAGGAACCAATGATATTTCCCCGGATCCGCCGCTCCCTGACCATAGAGCACAGCCGTGAAGACGCCAACAACATAGCTTATTGATGAGTTGGGCCAGTTGTATGGTGCAGCGTGGAGGATATTGCCGTACGTTGTGCCGATGGCTACGTCCATGCCGAGGGTGAGGCCGTTCAAGCACATGGCCCACATGACGTTGGGGAAGAGGAGGAGCTCGAAAGTGTGCTAATCAATCTGTCAGTGCAAGCATTTTGGATTGTGACTGTGGACCTACAGTCAGGACCCGCCAGGCATCATTCCCTGCTTCATGCCTGTTGCAGATGCCACTACTGAAGATCTAAAGAGGAAAAAGGACGCCTTCGAGCGTAAGCGCTTGCCTGAATCAGTTGTGACTACATAAGAGTACTGATGATAGCAGATCGAGTCGGGACTACGCACTGGCCCAATGCGAGGCACACAGGGAGTAATGTCGCGACTAGAGATGGGGAGCGGCGGTGATGCCGAGGCCGACTTTGAGGGAGGAGAGGATGGCGACTTCGGTGGTGTCGTACAGGAAATTGCCTTTGTAGTGGTTCATGGTGTGGAGGTAGGGGATGCGGACTATGGTTGCGACGCATGCGCTGGGGGGTGGGTTAGACTGGAGAGGGGAAAGGGGGAGGGCAGTGATATATCTGTTCCGCCTCAGGTACTTGACCCCTCTACCAAGTCCCAGAAGATAGGCAAGCCACCAGCCATTCAGCGTCCACCACAGATCCCAAGTCAGGGGTTAGGTCGACTAAAATCGACTATTGACTGACCAAATGCGATCATCTGCCTAGTATCTTGGGCGTCAAGATAATCACAGACCATGCACAAGTCGTGACCAGGGTTGACCAGGACGAAATGTCGGTAGGTAGCTTGGGGAAATCTCCGCCAGCAAAGCGGGAATTATTCGACCCGAGGCATCATGTCTCTGCTGGTCCTGTCGGTATACAGTTGAGGAATGGTGCTATTCAGATCGAGAAGTGTGGTCATAGCCAGCAGTCTGCCATATTGTGAGCAATCGACGTTCACCAACAGTCCTCAGCAGGAGACCCAGAGACCGGTGCGCAGCGAGCTTGGGCGCAAAGAAGAGATCATCCTGCATGATCGATAACGCCTCCAAAAGAGCCGGCGTGACGGATTTCTCGAGCCTGGACCATCAGTGACAGGGGTCGCCATGTCCCTGCCCTGATCACACATCACGCAAGCTGATCCATATTCCCGTCCCACGGCACGCACGACCTCTTCTCCTCACTTGATGATCAAGTCCTCGATGCTAGGGCGACCTTGACCGGACAGGCGGAGATGCTTCGGGATACGAGAATCACTGATCAGGGATTGGCGAGATCAGTATCTCGAGTCAGTATGTCAAGTTGCTCCCCTGTGCCGCTACAGCGGCCTGCACTACCCATGCCGCACACCAGCATGCCATGACTCCACAAGTCCTTGTCTATACCCATATTCACCACGGACAGCTCTGACTGTCATGCTGCACTGACTCCAATGACGACGGCGTCTTCCGCAACGAGCTCGACATTCCTCTTGCGGACTCACGAACTAGCCGATATGGACGAATGCGAATCTCAGGTCCATCTGAGACTCTTCCCCAACAGGTCCTCACAGCAAAGCATAGCTTATCATGACTCGGCACTACACGACGATCCATGGCTATCCAACGGCACACGCAATGCATTCGCGGGCGACCGCCCCTCATCCGTTCCTCCCCGACGGCACCTCCACCACCGTCTCCACTTACAGGTACACAAGCAATGCTTCGGACGCTTGCAGACGAAAGCTCGCACTTCCTCTAGTCACAGTGACCGATTCAGTGACCGCCGCGCCCTGAATCGCACACGTCCCGTCAACAAACGTCTGACCTCCTACTGTCGGTCTCTGACCCTTGTCCTGCCTCGACTCTGCCGATGCAGCCGTTAGCCTTTTAGCCGTCACACTTGCGCCGCTCAAGCCAGTCAGAGTAAATGTCTCGCTCGACCTAGTCCCGGTACCGGAGTAGTAGTTGGAGTTGACGAGCAAGACTTTCTTAACCGTCGTGCCCGAGTAGATGGCGTAGGCACCGAAGCTGGTCAAACCATTGTCTAGCTGGGCGACCTGGGAGGAGCCGGCGAGAGCTAGAGTCGCGAAGTAGGCGCCGTAATAGGGTGTGCCCATGGAGTAGCGGCCCCACCAGCAGTATTGGCCTGTGTTGCTGTCAGTTTCTGTTCATGTAAGACGGAAAGTTTGATTGACAGTTGCCAATAGTTCCTTGATGGAAGTAGAGAGACTGCATGGGTCAGTGCTGGCTCGAAGCACATGGTCTGTCCACTCACGTCCAAGCCTAGGATGACTGATTGGATGACATAGTCAAGCACCCACAACGCTGCACCAAAGGTTGGGCTAATACCACCTCCTCCCTGGGTAGCTTCACAAGTCAGCTTCAGCCTATACCTTGCACGCACTACCCGTAAACTTACCAGAATTGGTCTCCCCCATGAGATAAGTCTTCCCTTGACTCTTCGCAGCGTTGTACTCCGCTCGATACGGCGATATTTGCTGGCCGATAATAGCATGATTCATCAGCCTGGTCAGATTGAAATTGGGTGACGATTGCGGGTAGTTGTGCGAGCAGTAGTCCTTGACAAGCGGTAGAGCACTGCCCTCTCGAGCTGCGAGCCCCTGGATGTTGAACGAGTTTGTGCCAAAGTACACCCCAGCTGAGAAGATGCTTTTTTTTCCCAGCGCAGGTCCGATGGCTTTTTGCCATGACACTTGGGAGTCGAAGTCCTTGCTGGCACTCCAAGATCCTCCGGCAATGGGGTCAGAAGAAGTGAAGACTATGACAGTCAGCGATCAACACTATGTGAGTTTTTGCTAATCATACAGGTCGGCTCATTCCCAAGCTCAATGGCCTGTAGGTTGGGAACAGCTGAGACCGCCTCCTTTGCAGCAGCCAGGGTGTTGGGCTGATTGTTCAGCCTGCGGTTTAGACCTGGTCAGTCAGTCAGCCTGGACCTTTCAAATCTCCTCCTAACGCATACCAATCGTAACCTTCCCAGCATATTTCCCAGCCAATCTCAAGAACGACGGACCAAATGTCAACGTCGCCGGCGCATTCTTCGGATCAGCAACGCTATAGATGACCGCCTCCGTCTGCGAAGCATCATACGTCGCTCGGTCCCTGTCCCTCGTCAGCACACTTGCCTTCACCTGCATCTCCAAACCCTACCCAGTCGTCCCCCCAATCCTAATAGGCGGCCATGTCCCCGTCAGATCCCTCAGATTACTCAAGCATTTCGAAGTCGACGCAAGCTGATTATACCCCGGCCAAGAGAAGAACTCGATGCTATATCCGTATCAAAATCCATGTCTTCTGAAAACTTGTGTAGAACGTACGACACCCCGACCGGCGCCGGCGCCAACCGCGGACTCGAATTCCTCGGTGGCGTCGCAGGGACAGCGAACGAACTCGCCGCTTCGGCAGCAGAGAGGTACGCAAGGAGCGCCGTAGCAGTGGTTTTGGTCAACATTATCAGTTCCAGTCCTCACAATCTTGACATTCAAGTACGAAGCAGTCTTTGAAGTCTGAAGCAATAATGAAAAACAAGGACACCTGTTAAATCCAGTAAATAATCCGACAAACCCGCCCTAGATCCAGGGCTCGTATCTACTGTATCCATCCAAGTGCCCCCAAGACCGGAGCCAACCGACCCTCCAAACCAGACGTGACGTACCAAGACCGCGAGTTTTACTTGCCCAGCGTATGACCCCGCGACGACGCATGCGCGGGGGAGTTGTGGAAAAGGGTTTTCCGCTATAGGGTGGTCGCATACCTTTCTCCCGAAGTGGGAGAACGATGGCGGGTGGTGAGAGGTGGAAATTGGACAGTTTTGGCAAACTAGGGTCGCTCTTGCGGGGCTGGGAAGCGAGATTGGCGGGGAGTGAGTTTGCCGAGATTGGGCAGATGCCGATGTGTCCGATGGGGGTTGGGTCGGTGGTGGTCTGGGATAGGGAGTTCTGGAGGATGTTTGAGGGATGAGATGCCTATTCAAAAGTGTAGATGTGAATTAGGAGGAGACATTCGACGGCAGATGCTTCACGGATGATTGCTTCATTTGGACTAGAGTGTGAGGTTACATGCAGCTACATGGTATTATACTAGGTTAAACTGCCGCCAAAGATGGACTATTGACCGACGAGAATATCATCCTCCTTTCTATGCTGCTCATCGGCTCTTACTTGAACGTCTGTAACATAATTGTCGAACCTGCGGAGGTTGACTCTCTTCTCGAACCTGACATTGTATTAGTGACAGCTCTAATGTTGCTCAGTGTGTACTCACATCTCATCAATCTCAGCAGGCGTACGCCTTGCGACTTCAGGCAGAATGAACCACGCAACAACGACCGAGACTGCTCCCGTGGCCGCGAAGCTGAGAGGAGTATTAGCAAACACTTTGCTGGATGATTGAGGTCGACTTACAAAAAGCCAGTCTTGACTCCCCACTTTGCACTACCATTGATCATTAGTGGTGTGCAGAAGCTGAACATGATAGCAATCAGATTAGAGAAAGCCAGCGCCCACCCAGCGGTCTGAGCTCGGAGGCATTGCTGGGGTACTTCGGCGGCATAAGCATAGCCAATGGCTGAAGCGCCTGTTGTTGAAAAGGTGGCCAGGGAGGCGAAGAAGACCTATCAGACACTTAGTATGGTACAACCATCAGCCGGGAAATTACATACAAGGAGAGAGCTTGTCGACTTGGCAGTATAGTTGAAGCAGCCGATGATGCCCAGACTGAGCAGAGAGAGGACTGTCACTCCATATGGATACACCGTCAGAGGCCTTCGTCCGACCTTGTCCGTCAATCCGACAGTTATCAACATTGACAGAAGCTGTACGGACGTCAAGATGACGGTGACCAGAAAAGGGTTCTTGTTCCCAGCATATTGGAAGAAGTACGTCGAGTAGGTATTGAAAACGCTTAGGCCGACAAATTGTTGAGTGACTTTTGGCCAGGATGCAATGATGAATCGAATGAAGTTTCGGCCTTGGAAAACTGCCATTGCTCCTTGTTGAGCATTCTTTTTTGCGGTGTACTGTTCCTCCTCGATCGTGGCGGTCATGACATTGATCACTTCGTGAGCATTGTATCCTGGAATATCTCTGTTGACCAGATTAAGGACCTTGGCAGCTTTCTCAGTCTTGCCCTTGCCAGCGAGCCACCACGGTGACTCCGGAAGAAGGAGAAAGATAATGAGCATGACCCCGATCATAGCCCACTGCGTGTAGATGGGCGTGCGGAAATCCAAGGGATCAGTTGCGTGCAACCTATTTAGAGCGATAGCGCCTGCAAGTTGACCAACAATGAACCAGCTGCGACTTGTCAACTACGGAAGGCACTTTCGGACGATAGCAGATACTTACAAGCTGTACGCATTGATCAACATACCACGAACCTGGGTAGGAGATATCTCCGAGAGGTAGACTGGCATAGTCGACTGGAGCATACCTACACCGGCGCCCGAGAACAGTTTGGCAATAAGCCAGTGGGACCAGTGAGTGGCGAAAGTCTCCGCGAAGATACTGCCAGTAAGAAAGACCCAGAGAATGAGTAGTGCTGGCTTTCGACCAAGTCCTTCGGTACCGTACTGTAAGAAGATCTGACCGAGAGTCTGACCTGCCGATTGGATACCTCCCCATGCTGAGATGTACTTGCTGTTGATGATGGTGGTACCTGGCGTGGACATCTGTCTGATGAAACCTTTGTTGGACACGATTCCTGCATTCAAACTGATCTCTGACGAACGGGTCAGCTTAGAGGCCAATGGACTACAGAGCCATGAGTCGTACGGTAGCCATCGAGAGCAGCGCAAAAGGCAGCGACCATCGCAATTGACACTACCAGCTTGTGCTTGAGAAGACTCTGCCAAATGCTGAGATCGTCATCTCTAGCGCGCATAGCCATGCCTGCTGCTCTAGTGCCATCGACCCCGACCTCCTCCATATCGTTGCCAAGCTCCACTTTGACTGACTCTACCTTATCAGTCGCAGACATGATGATCTGAAATTCGAATGTATTTCCCGGTGATCAATTTTGCTTGAAGGAGATTGGTATGAAAAGGCAAGAGAGGAGCATGCATGCAACCACGCAGAAAGATCCAGACTCTAATGTTCATGAACTGTTCCGAGCCCCGCACCTTCCCCAGATGGATTGGTGATCTTGGTTGTGCAGGGACTGGTAATATTGAATATTGGCCGGCGGGGGATGTCGATCCGTAGCCGATCGATCATCCGAGCTTATGCAGGTATATTGCTTTTCCTCGCATACAAAGTTTGCGTATTCGGGCATCATAACACCGAGAGAATGCTTATAACTCGTGACGTCGGCTTTTGAAATTCTTGTGGTTTCAATTTTCCAACGTTCGTGTCGTATTGCTCGCCAAAATTGAGGGGATTAAGGGAGAAATGAAGGATTGCATTCGCGAAGCTTGAGCATTCTCGGCCAAATGCTTGCCGAAGCTTGATCACTCGGCCATTGTGCTCGCGAGGTTGCTGGATCATTGCGCCGTCGGTCTCAAGCATTTCCGAGCTCTATGACCGGGCGGTATGGGTGAGGCTCAGAGTCGAAATCAGCCCTTGCCTTTTTGGCTCTTCTCCTGGCAATCGGCTTGTAACAATGACGGGCTGATCCAAGCGGAGCTCTACCGTGGTCGCTCCCTTCGAGTCTCGGGACCATTTGACGACAGCCGAGTTGTTTCGACCTAGCATGACTTTCGCCTCGACCGCTTCACTAAGGGTGATCCGCGGACTGAACACGATCTCCTTGCAGCCGGGAGCAACTGGCTCGACCCCAGCTAGCTCAGTGCAGTACTCGTACAACGGGACACTGCCCCATGCATGACAATCTGAGCGCTGTCGAACGTCGTCTTCCTCCCACGTCGTCAGGTTCTTGGTGAGCATGTTCCTCCACGGATCCCAAGCTGTCTGCCATAACTTGTTGTATGCATCGTCGCCTGCAGCCTTGAACGCCCGAAAGGCATAGAACATCATCATGTAGGAGCATTTTGAGTGTGCAGAATTGGCAAAAGAATTTTCCAGCAGGGCTGCTATGTCCAGACCTTGGCAAGCTCCAGCGAGTACCGCGAAGACTTGACAGTGTTGTGAATATGCAGAGTCGTCGTCAATGTCAGCGGTCGAGTCTGTGAAGAAACGCCCATTGAAGCAATTCTTGCGAGCTGCCACGGACAGTGCAATCGCTCTCTGACGATACTCATCGGCCACACCTGATCGACCCAGTCCTTGCACAAGATCCGCTGCACATCTGAGAACGTAGGCATAGAGCAAGGTGAAGTAGGTGTGCAGGTTCCCGCTCCTACCAGATGTTGGGACTCCTTTATCCGGATGTGTGTCGGTCGCTCCCCAAGTCGTGACCCAATCGACAAACTGCCAGACGTCTTCTGGCAGGCCTGCAACCAGTCCTTGTTCGTTCACGTGGGCGCCAAAATAGCTCAAGACTCCGTCAATTCGTGGAAGAAATGACTTTGTGTAATCTGCATCTCCAAAGTACAGATAGTGGTCGTTGACCTGTAGAATCCAGTACAGTGCGAATCCAGCAATGATCTGAGGCACCTGGGATGGATACCTTGATTGTGGTAAACCATCGGCGGTAATTGAGGCTGCGAAGTTGCTGATTGTGCGCCGCATGAGCAGGTCATCGCCTGAGATCAGATAATGGAAGAGTCCTACCGTCCGACTATCACCGATGTACTGAAGCTGTTCATAGAAAGGGCAATCGACATATGCATCGAACATGCAATTTCTCATCGTTCTGACAGAAACGTCCCATATAGCCTGGCATTGCGGGTCTGTCACATTCTTGATGTATCCTTTGACGTTCATGGGGTAATTGACCTGTGTAGCTTCGATCAATTGCATTTCCACCGGATTCGGGCCCACTTCGAGGATGAGCTGGATGATACGAAAAGTGCGAAACCAGAAAGGCTCGTAAGTAGTGTCCTCATTGTTAGAGACCAGCACTTCGACCTCGTCCACAGGTCCGATCAGTTGACCATTCACAAAGTCCAGCCTGTCGTCCTTGGTGCGGAAAAAGGGATATGCCCGAGGTTCCTTCTCGTAGCCTTCGGAGTAGAGTGCTTTCATCTTGACGGACGAGCTCGATGCTGCTCGAAAGGACCATCGTAGGAAAGCGGTGGAGTGGACGGTCGCCTGGAGCTCAACCTTGTGTGCGGATTTGGCGGGGAGGACGATGGTCTTACCGTCGAGGAAGGCTTCCCAGTCTTGTTCTGTATACGTGCTCTGGCGCACCTTTGCCTTCTCAAAAGTGGCTTTGCTCTGTTCTGGCATGGGTAGTCCGCGTGGCACGAGCCGCCATGGGGAGAGTTCCCCATTCAAGGTCTTGATGTTGTACCGAACAATCTCAGAGACTCGTTCAGAAGGCGTAACAGTGCCTCTCTCGTTGATCTAGCTACATCAGCTGAATCAACACGTGGACCGAAGAAGTCATACGTGCAAAAAGACATCATCGATCAAACCGGTTGGGAACGAGATTTCTGGATTGACTCGTGCAGTCCAACCTGAGCACATAGTCCCAAGGTCGATGACATCTGAACCACTCTTGAGGCCTCCGACTATTGTGAGTCCTGGATAAGCAGTCCTAGCAAACGGCATGGCGGCGCGAGAGGCAGCGTAGTATCGCATGACCACAACTTGAAGCACGTTACGGCCTTCCATCAAGAAGGGGGCGATATCAATCGAGTCATAATGCCATATTGTCGTGCTGCCCCGCGTCGGTCCCACGGCGACTCTGCGGCCATTGATGAGTAGCTTGTAACGAGTGTCCGCCGAGCAGTGCAGCAACGTCGTTGATGGCAAATTGAACAGGTCGAAGTGCTTTTCGAATTCAACAAGTGTACCTGCTGTGTTCACGTCGGGAGATGAATCGATCCAACCTCCGATCCATATCCAGCTAGATGTGAGCTTATTGATGAGCTGGTCTTGTCAACATCATGAGCTCGGAGTGATGGATCCACTGACTGTCTGCTCCTCCTTGGTCACCTTGAGAGCCATCTTGCCTGAACGTACTGCACTTCCGATATGCTGGACACCAGACAGTCAAGTCTTGCTTCATGAATAGATTGTCGATCATGTCATTAGCCGCTCACGCCGGCGGGGTGAGGGACATTTCCACCCGCCTCGGTCGAGCAAAGTCCGGCATACTTTACTCTTGCCGGCAATGATGCGGCCTTGTTGTGCAACAGGACGAAGCCACGGCCTGACGTGCTCTCGTTTGCAATTACATAGAGCGATCATGGTCGCCGCACTAAGTGCTGACAGTTCCTGGAGCGCTTTCTTGGACGAGCGTTGGCAGCACGTTCAGACACAGGAATGGGTCCGCAAACGTCAGAGGCAGAGGCCGTGGAGCTACACGTCCAGCCGTCGACGGACCATGATGGGCATTCAACAGCAGAGCCAGAGAGTAATGTCACAGAAGAACAGCTGATGAGTCGTCTGGTACTGTGTCGCTTGCTAGCAATTGGCCTCTCGTTCTTTGTGACAGGTCTCAACGACGGCAGTCTGGGAGCGCTCATACCCTACATCATTCGGTCGTACAATATCAGCACCGGACTGGCCGCCATCATGTGAGTATCGCAGATCTTCGATGATGACGGCTGGCGCAACGATAGTTGTGGAGGATCATGGACTGATGAGAAGCTAGGTATCTGACCACCTTCATTGGCTGGATCATTGCCTTCTTTACTAATTCTCTCTTGACACAGTATGTCTCCTACGCAAGCATGCTGGTTTTGGGAGCAACACTCCAGCTATTTGCTCATGCACTCCGATCGCGGCTGCCACCCTTGCCTTTCTTCGCCATCAACTTTACACTTTTCGGCCTCGGGAAAGCATATCAAGACATCTTCTCCAATGGCTATGTGGGCGGTGTAAAGTCAGCCCACGGATGGCTCGGCTTCATTCACGCTTGCTATGCTGGAGGCAGTCTAGTCGGTCCATTCGTTGCAACAGGTATTGCCAGTGCTCCTGGTAATCGTTGGTGGCTGCAAGGTGATCTGGAGGAAGTAGAGCCAGGCCATTATGTAGAAGTACTCGATGACCATGTATATCTGGCTGGCGGTGAGAGTCCACATGTCTCTACCCAGTCCATTGGGTATCATGCCGTACGGCGTGATGAAGGCGCTAGGGGCAGCGGCTATGAGTGTGGCGAGGACGGACCAGTCGTCCCAGCCGAGCTCGGCCTTGACGATGAACAACTTTGTGACGAAGCGGATGACAACAAAGACCAGAGCAAGTGCTGCGAGAGCATTGGAGATATGAGCGTAGTCAGGAGCCCTGTTGCGGACTGGCGCACCACAATTAGTGGCGCTGACGTTCTTTGCGACTGTATGAATGTTAGCAAAGCCCTCGGCGACCAAAGTAAGGTGAACCTACTGAGGACATCGGGGATGATGCATGACTTGGCGATACAGGCGCTCGCCACTGATTGGAATTGTGGATTCGTGCAGAGACACTTGCGATCTGATAGTTCGCAGATATTCTGGGAGAGGGCTGTGGCAAGACAGGTAGCCTGACTGTGTGTGAGCGGCGGCTGTAATAAGAGAGGGAAATAAACATACAGCGCAAGTGGAAGTCAATGAGATCTCACAGGGGCCTGACTGGGTTGAGTAGTAGGAGAGTAGATGATGGGGGTGGGTCCTGGTACCAGGGCATCGGTACTACTATATCTGACTTTGAGAATTTACCTTTACTCCAGTCAAAGCTCCTCCACACAAGCATGGCGATCATCTCTACATGCATCGTCGCTATGCACGAATCTATTCAAGACCACCAAGTCTCGATAGCGTGAAGCGTAATTTGCTATCGGCAGTACTTCTGCGACACTCCTACCACGTCAATCACTGCATCTTTCATGACGGTATCTGCGTCTGTCGAGTCCGTGCCGAATGGTGACATGCGATATAACGGTCTCGTCGCCGCGTCGAGGATGTATCGCCGTTTTGAGCGAGCACTTTCCGATGTTACAAGGTTGCAGAAGGCGTACAGCGCAGCAACGTGGAGGAGCAACAGTAACGGCGACGCAGGTACAGGATAACGAAGATGATTCGTCTCGGACGGTTGATACCCGGAGGTCGCTGAGTCAGCAATGAAGGGCCCAATATGCTTTGTGCGTCGACGATTGAGCTCATGATCACTCATCTTCTCTCCACTACCACACTCCTCTCCTCCGCCCTGTCCCCTGTCTCTGCTCGAGCTTTTTGAATGAGCAAACCACAACGCGGGGAGACGTGTGATGGACTGAAGAGGCAAATGATCTGTTTAGGTCGCCCATCAAGCCTTTGTGCTCGGTCATCTTCCACAAGACACCAGCAACTTTTGTGGGTTGGAATACTAATCATCAATCTCTTCATTTCCTCGGGGAGCTGCGACAAGCGATATTCCTCCCAACGGTAGGACATTCCTCGCTCCTTGGTGGAAACCGGTAAACCTTCACAATAGTACGAAAAGTCCCTCCTCTACACCAGCCATGCTTGGCAAGCTAGGCATCTGATGAAGGTTTTGCACATCTCTGTAAGGGACTATTGACATGTGGGTCAATGCGACCAAGCGATGATATGATAAAGCGTTTGTAGTGGATCTTGGGCAAGTACATTTCGTCGTTACAATTGAAGTCTGTATAATTCCCTTGAGACCTTTCGATATTGACATCATCGCAAGAGGAGGACTGGCAGAGTACTCGCACCGAGATGGGGTACATAATCTCGTCTATTATCCTTGGATCGTTGGCATCAGTAACACGAGCGAGTCCGATAGCTGCTATGGGCAACACAGTATCAACTTCTATCTCCGTCTCTGTCGGTGGCGCACCTCTCCAGTTCTGTTGACCTGGACAGACATGCTGGCCTACCTCGAATGACTGGTCGCGGTTCAACGCCACTGTTGGTGGAAGATTCATTGCTACTGTGCCCATTGGGTCACCTTGTCACGACCCGACTTACGATGCTGCGGCATGCAACGCACTCAAGGCATCATGGTTCAATCCGTTAACACAGTAAGATCAGGGCCATCCCATGCCATCTTCACGCAATGATCTAACAGGGACATAGTGTCGCTTCATCGTCGTCCATCATGCAGCCATACTTTGCCAATCAGAGCTGTGATCCATTCACAGACCGAGCAAAGCCATGTACTCTGGGCAATTACGTTGCATATGCTGTCAAGGCTCGCAATGCCGATGACGTCGCAGCTACTGTCAAGTTCGCCGACAAGTACAACATCCCTTTCATCGTCAGGAACACCGGTCACGAGTAAGTCTCTCGCCTGGATTGCCTCAAATGGACACTAACGTTGTCACACAGCTTCCTCGGTCGCTCCACAGCCGCAAATGCTTTGGCCGTCTGGACTCAAGACTTGAAGGAAATCTCATTCGACCAAGGCTACTCGGACAAGCACTACACTGGTCTTGCAGCTACTGTCGGAGCTGGTGTCGTGGGCTACGAGCTTATCGAAGCTGCCCACAAGCAAAATTACACTGTCTTGACCGGAGAATGTGCTACCGTTGGTGTCGCTGGTGGTTTCGCACAGGGAGGTGGACATGGTGCTTTGAGCACTGCTTTCGGTCTGGGAGCTGACCAGACGCTGTCATTCGAAGTCGTCACCACCGGCGGCAAAGTTGTCACCGCCTCTCCAACCAAGAATTCCGACCTCTACAGGCTTCTCAAGATCAAGAAGGTCTGGGATCCCAAGGGTATCCTGAAGGGGGAGAAGTTGGTCGGCAGTGCGTAGACCATTTCTATGGGGCAGCGAGCATTTTGAAGCGGATGGTGATCTGGCGTAGGCGCGCGGCGTCATGGGGTTTCAGCTATGAGGTCAGCATCATTGGGAGGATTTTGATTCTTCCACTCCTTAGATCATAGCTTCGAGAATGACAGCGTATTTTCTGGTTCGACGGCTTGACTTCAACTTCCTTTTGCTGTTGAGGCTTAAAAAAATCCCGGGGTCTGTCCGAAATTTCCGGGGCCCCGGACCTCAACCTTTGATGACTGAGCCGTTGGCTGGAGTTACTGATCACGACTCCAGCTGTACCACTTATTCATCCGCACAGTCATCATCATCGGGACAATCATCCGTCCGCATGAGGATTCAACACAGACTTCCTATCCAGGGTTTGTGGTCTTGTCTTGAATAAAAGCATCCACTTGCACAGCACCCTTCACCTCTGCCCAATCCTACCCCAATTCCATCATGCCACCACCCAGCACCACCATGAAAGCCCTCACAGCCAATCGCCCCCTCCTCTCCCGCATCTACAACCTCGCCACACACACCTCCCCCCCTCTCGGCGCCCAAGTCAGCACCATCCCCACCCCGACCCCCGCCCCCAACCAAGTCCTTGTCCGCGTCACCGCCGTCGCCCTCAACCCCACCGACCACAAGCACATCGACATCCTCAGTCCCCGCGGCAGCATCATCGGCTGCGACTACGCCGGTACCATCGCCTCGGTCGGCTCAGCCGCCACCCATCTCTGGTCCGTCGGCGACCGCATCGCCGGCGTCGTCCACGGGGGCTTGTACCCGGACACTGGGTCCTTCGCGGAATACCTCAAAGTCGACGCCGATGTGGCGTGGCGGCCTCCGCAGGGAATGAGTGACGACGTTGCCGCTACGTACGGCGTGTCGGCCACGACGGCCATGTTGGCGCTGAATGTGACGATGGGTCTGCCGTGGCCGGACGCACGGAAGGAAAGGGAGGATAGGGTGTTGTTGGTGTACTCGGGGGCGACGACGGCGGGGTTGGCTACGATTACGCTGGGCAAGGCGCTGGGGTTGACGGTGGTGGCGACGGCGTCGGAGAGGTCATTTGAGGTGGTAAAGGGGTATGGGGCGGATGAGGTGGTAGATTATCGTTCTGCTAAAGCGGCCGAGGAGATCAAGAAGAAGTATCCTGATGTGTCGTTTGCGGTGGATTGTTACTCGGAAGGAGGGTCGACGGACTTTTGTGTTGAGGTCGTGAAGAAGGGGGGAGGGAGGGTGGTGACGTTACTGGGGAAGGGCAAGGCGGGGGCGGAAGGGGTGGAGGTGATTGAGATTCTGGCGTATACGTTGATGGGGAAGGAGTTTGCTTGGTTGCAGCCGGTGGGGCCCAAGTACGGGGTCAAGGAGGGTCACAGGGAAGCGTTGGTGCACTATTACAAGCATCTGTCGGAGTGGCTTGATGTGTTGAAGCCTTTGCCAACGAAAAGTGTGGGTCAGGGATTCGATGGCATACTGAAAGGGTTGGATATGCTGAGGAAGGGTGAAGTGAGTGGTGCTAAGCTTGTGGTGAAGATGTAATCATCTACTGGATAGCAGTACTTGTAATAGGCATGATGTAATGTATACAGGGGTATCTCGAATATTAGCATATCTCAGCATCAGTCCTTCTTCTCCCACTCCGTCCGTCCAAGCCGAACAATATCACTTTGGCTCAGCAACCAGACTGCTTCCTTCTGCTGGCCATCGACACACTTCAGGGCAGCATTAACCGCAGCTCTCGCAATGACATCCGCGTCCTGCGCCCAAAAGTCCTTGAAACCATTCCCGAGAACATTGCCAGCGAATGTAGCAATCTTCCTAAGCACCCACTCAGCAGGCCGACTATCCTTCTCCCGTCGCGTGCCTACAATCAGGCCAGGCCGCAGTATGACAACATGATCCAGGCCATGGGTACTACCCACCTTTTTCAATAGGGCCTTGACCTCCTCTTCTGTCTCACCCTTCATCTTTGGATATGCAAAGAACGAGCTTGGGTTTGCTCCTGACGAGGAGATCAAGACAAACACCGACTTCTTTCCTTCTGCTGCTGAGCCATGTTCTGCGACGAAGCTCTTCGCCAGACTCACGGGGAGCTCATGGTCGACCTTTCGCTGTGTCTCGAGTCCTCCTGCTTGAGCCCGCGTCGTTCCGAGGGCGGAGAAGAAGATGAAGCTTGAGCTGCCCTTTGACTTGAGCTCAGGGGATAGAAGGGAGCCCCATTGGGATGATTCGGAGGCGATGAGAGGCTTAAATTTGAAAGCAAAAGCGCCTACTTCGCTTGATGGGAAGTCCCGTCGACCGAGGGCATATATCGAGTCGATGCCGGCGTGGAGGCCTAATGTCTTGAGGATGTTTGATCCCTAATGATAATGAGCATAATTATGGGCAAGACACGGTAGAAAATGACCGACCACGAGACCGGTGCCACCAGCTAGAGCGGTATTGACACCCATTGGTTGTGTCGTCGCTGAGTTCTATTTTGAAAAATCTTGATGTCACATGTTGGAACCTTCTTTATAATGCTCTTTCCACCATCCCTCCTGATCTTCTGTACGAATTGACAGATATTCTGGAGCAATGTCGATGCCACAGTCGTACAATGGCTGACGTGATATCTATAACGGGAGGAATGGCTTTTTGGCCAGACAGTGATGAAGCACATCAAAATCGTACGTCAATTCGTTTGCTATCTATCCTTGTCTATCCCTCCCTTCCCAAGCATCTACTCCGCATGGCTTTGTAACGACACAGCTTGCCAAGCGTGACACATATAAAGCGACATTGCTGCACATGCGAATGTTGCATTCTTGAATATTCGAGACGTACTGCACACGTTCATGATCTCTCCTCCAACTCCAATATTATCGAGCGTTTGTACCTTGTGGAAGATGGCCATAGATCGTGAGGATCAACACGCAGAAGCCTTCTGGGGTCAACTGGAAAAGGAGCGCACGGGGATCGACCACTATCCGCAATACATCGGCAGTGACCACGAGTCCGAATCATGAACATGTACGTCTATGGCGATCTCATCTGCAAGACCTGTCTCGACAAGATCTTTGCAATCGATCCGGCTTGGTTGGAAGACACGGTCAACAATGTTCACCTACCTGCACTGGCTGAACTCATCAGTGGTCCGGAACTGTACCAATGCTTCTGCGGGTACTGCACCTTTCGATTGGAGTATTACCGAGAACATCTGCATGATAATCCCTACGATTCCGAGGCGGTCAACAAGGCCACTACCAGACTTGGCAAGTGTGATATACACGAGCAGTGTCGAAAGAAAGCCGGGGTAGCATTGCATCCTCAACCAGAAGGCGGCAAAGCTTCCCTTTGAGTGGATTGCCCTCCATTGGGGCTCGATGCTGGCAGAGTCGTCAGACCTATGTCAGTCATCGCAGTAAGGGCGTAGTCCATCTGTCTCGATGCAACCGAGAAATGCATTTGGGTATCAAAAACACCATCCCGTCCCCAACTCCTTGCGCTAATCCAACGGTGCCGACCAAATCTTACATATATACACCAAACCAACCTCCCAACCCTTTTATATCCCAGTGTTTCCCTCTACCTCTCCACCTCAATGGTGTACTCCTTACTCACCACAATCGTCTCCCCCTGATCCTCCTTACTCAGAATATTCTCCTCACTCCCCCCCTCCAAATTCGTCATGACCCTCGCGGAGAACTGGTTCTTACTCCCATGCGCACCCACGCTCTGCAACGGATACCCCCTGTTCGTCCCGCTCTTCGTCGTCTTGCTCGTCGGTCCCTGCGAGCCCGTGAGCTGGGACTTTGCCTTGCCGAACCAGCGCTTGAACAGGGGTCGGAGAGGCGGGACAGAGCCCAGTATGATGACAAACCAGAGCTCGGTGGCGGCCCAGCTGAGGAAGGGGGCGAATTCCCAGGTGAAGTCGAGCGGGTTTTCGAGGCGTTTGATGTAGTATGTGCGGATGATGGCGGCGGCTGCGGGGCAGTGGAGGGGGTCAGTAGGGTGCAGAGCACTGGGATAGGGGGAGACGTACAGGATACCGCCTGCCATGAGGACGCAGAAACCAAGCTTCACTCGCCACGAAGCTTGCAGGTTCCAGACAATGGTGATGGGATACAGCGCCAGGATCATGTCTGCGGCAATGGCTGTCGCGCCCTGGAAGTAGCCGAATTGCGCGGCGAAATGGATGCGGTCACAGTGCCCCGGCTTCGTGCGGTACCAGAGCCTGTCGCTCGGCGAGCATTGCGTCAGAGTGATGACCATTTGAGCAATACCGACGAGGCAGATGATGACTCCCACGCCCCAAAGAAAGTATTTGCGCTTCTTTTGCTGGGGTGTGGCGACTTGTAGGAGGAGAGCGATGATGCCGAGTTTGGCGACCGTGGTGCCTACGAGGCCAACGACGACCCCGATCCAGGAATACTTGAGCGAGGCGAAGGGTTGAGGGTAAGAGAGGTTGCGGACGTGTTGGCCCATGCCGTTCATGCAGGCGAAAATGAAGAGTACTTGGGTCACGAGTCCGAGAACCTGTTCGCGTGAGTCAGTGCCGGATGGGGCCGACCTGCATAGTTGCAGTAACTTACTGTACCGATGGCGACGAAGAGAAAGTCCCATCTCAGTTTTCCCGCGCGTTGACTGGCGCCGTATGCTCGGAGACACACGAGGATGGTTGCGACTGCAGCTTCGGCCCAGCTGATGCCTAAAAGCATTGGACCGAGGCCTCCGTAGGCCGAATTGTCTGCTCTCGGCTTGAGATACATGGTGGCTTGATTGTAGAATGGATGCACGGACAAAAGAGAGAGAGAAAATGGGATGATCGAAGAAGGGAGAGGAAACAGATTCCCAAGATGTGGCGCGGTCCGACAATCTCTGATGCAAGAGTGTGCAGCTTCAGGTGAAGGCGGGACCCGACGTGGAATAGATGAAGAAATGCAAGCAGGAGTACACATATGTGTAATATACTAAACCTCGTAGCGCAAAACTACAAGCGATGAAGGACACCATTACCAAGGGGCTCGACACGCATGGATGGAGACAGTACCGAAAGTGCTTGCCATGGCAAGATGTTTCGTGCGTTGAGTGATGAAAGTTTGATTCGCCTGCTCTGAAGGGTTTTGCCAAGGAGCACCATGGTCCGGTGAGTCGCGGACGGCGGACCTTTTGCGTTTGGGCGGCCCCAAGCGAGGGCGAGGTACCATCGTTAGGGGCCAGAAGGGAAGGAGCCGTAGCTGAGACGAGCGGCCATGTGTCTTTTGCATGATGCAACGTGAGAGCTAATGCACGAGTTGCGACCATGTGAGCGACGGGTTGATTAATGCCATGCAGGAACGAAGCGAAAGTGACCTCGGTCCGGCAGGGGATCATCCAATAACAGAGGTACCATCTGCTCATGGAGGTTCAGTGTGAGCTCGACAAGGACACAGACATGCGAGAGCGACATTGACAGCCCCTTCAAGACCGCCACAAAGTGGCCTAGAAGACACAAAGAATTTTAGACAGTCTGAGTTTTTGCTCGGCGGTCCCAAACTGTGCATGGCTTTTAGGGTTTAGCATGGAAATCCATGGGGGAGATGGTCTCTCGGGCCACAAATAGCGTACTGAACCAGTGGATTCTGGCGTGCCCCGGAACGCCCGCTAATCTTGCCCTAGGACGAACGCGTTCTTCTATCTTTTGGCAGTGATTATTCTCCGTCCTTTTGCAAACTGCTGAAACAGTCCAAGTGGGAACGCGTCGGCCATCGCCGCATAACCTGCGGGATTCAAGTGGAGAAAGTCACCAGAATCATAATCGCTCCTCAAAATGGTCGTATTTGTTGGATCTCTGACGGCAGCGTCAAAGTCAACTACCGCGTCGAACGCACCACTGTTGCGGATCCAATCGTTGACTTTGGCCCGAGCCTGTTCCCTTATCCCAGCTGGATCGCTGTACGGTTGGACACTAGGGTTCAACGCTCCGAAGGGGGTGATGGTCGCCCCAAAAACAGGCAATCCCAGTGATTGTATCCTGGTGATGATCTGGCGATAGCCTGCGATCAGTGCATCTGCCACCTGGGTTTGAGTTTGAACATCAGCCGATGCGCCGCCTATATCGTTGACGCCGATGAATAGCATAGCATAACTGACACCGGGTTGAGCAAGAACGTCACGGTCGATACGAGAGACAGCAGATGGCCCCAAGCACGCTGACAATGCGCAATTGCCTCCAGCTGCTTGGTTCCCAATTGCCACTCGTCTGGCGACACTATGATTCGATCGCTGCATCCGCGAGAAAAGCCAGTCTGGCCAGCGGTTGTTGGCATCAGGCACAGAACCTCTGCCATCGGTGATACTATCGCCAACCACCATCAGAGCACCAGCGGATGGAGTCTCCAATGACTCGACTGCCGAAATGAAGTACCAGTGCACCTGCGGCTGCACTTGACCCGTCAGGTTGTTTTGTCCGACCTGATTGCCGTTGACGAGATACGATGTTGTCCGGCTACCAGGATGCGAAGTGATCGCTTCGCCTTGCTGCCCGTTCTGTAGGTACAGTGAGATAGTGATGATGCTACCCGACTGTACAGTGCCGTTGCCAACGTAGGTGTCAATGCCGCTGAAGTCAAAATCTAGGGCATCGCTAACTCCAAGAGCGCCTGGAGAGATGTGGATGTTGTTTGATCCAGAATTGAATGTCAACGGCTGCGCCGTTTGTTCTTCGATGACGGCGACTCCAGCCCTATTTCCAAGCGGGCGGGCAACGCTTGCGGCGGTGATGTCCAGCGGCGTGGTTCCAAAGGCATTGGAAATTCGCAGGCGGATCTTTCTCGTTGAGATATTGCTACTAAGGGCTGGTAAATCAAGTTTGATTGTCTGGCGAAGTGTGGTGTCTTTGAACTTGGGTGTGGCGTTCTGCAAGTGATTTATTAGTGTCTTGCCTGCGCGACACCCTTCATAAGGCTTACAAAGGTCCCAGATGGTAGATTAGCGGGCTCCGTCAACTGTGGCATTGACGTCCATACCGCAACCCATCTCTGGTCGTCATTCGGAATGTGAGTGTATCGAGCCAAGGCAAGGGAGATGAGCAACAGCCATACCGTCCTGAAGGTTAGCGAGGTATAAGCCATCGTGTCTTTCTTCGAAGTGACCAAGCAACTTGGCAACAGTTGGCCTGATAGTGACGCTCTCGTTACCAGTTCAGTGGCAACGACGGCGATCAAAGACCGATCACTCGTTTAGCCTGATGGTCGCGGTTTGGTAGCAAATCTTTCCTTTCCCCACGGGACACGGGTTGAAATTTGAGGGACACAACCCTGCTCTACACGCGGTCAAATTTAGCCGCCGCCTGGTATACCGGCTAATTGACGACTTCATCTCCTCAAGGCGAACCCTGCTTTTTAATTTTCATCAAAGTTTACATGCTAGATCCACCTACGAACCTACATCATCGTCACTTTGTACCTGTCTATGCCATGATCTACATGCCGGTCATCTACAACCCGGGTAATCTGCAGGGTCTCTTCTCCTCACTTCGTCTACCGGGCTTAGTGGCTGGGGCGGACGAGGGGATGATGCGCACAGGCAAGCCCTAGTCGGCGTTCGTATAAGATGACGGCTAAGCATGATGAGGCGACAAGACATTCGTAAGTACAAATATGAATCTCTGCTGCCGGTCTTCCGTTCTACCATGAGCCTTGTGCAGCAACAATGAATCTCATCAAGCAGGTGAGGGTGGCGACGCTCTTGCTCACTCTTCAAGGCTTCTGCTCTTCTGTCTTCGCTCAACAGGTCAGCTTCGAGCAAGCTGATGGTGCGCGCCTGCTCGCTGATTCGAGCACCGCCCCGCGCATTGTTGTAGATGGCAATGACTGGATCGGTGTTCGACGAGCCGCTGGCGATCTCGCACAGGATTTTGGCCGTGTGACCGGACAGAACGGATCTGTCATTCTCACAAATCAGACTACTTCGTTTGGCAACTCTACCAGTCTTCCAATCGTGCTCGGCACACTTGGACGATCTACCATCATCCACGGGCTTGTGTCAGCTGGCCAAATCGACGTTAGCCAGGTGGAAGGACAATGGGAGAGCTATCTCATTCAGTCTGCCTCAAATGTACCAGGTGTTGGCGATGCACTCGTCATTGCTGGTGCCGATCGTCGTGGTACCATCTTTGGCATCTACGACCTTTCCCAGCAAATGGGTGTCTCTCCCTGGTACTGGTGGGCAGATGTCGGAGTCCTTCAACGCTCGGCTGTCTACGCTACAGGGGAATTGAAGGTGCAACCCACTCCAAGTGTCAAATACAGGGGTGTCTTCCTCAACGACGAACAGCCTGGTCTGACAAACTGGGTCCAAACACAGTATCCCGATCTTCCATCTGGGAGTCCCAACTTCGGTGTCGCCTTCTACTCAAAGGTCTTTGAGCTTTTGCTCCGTCTTCGCGCAAATTACCTATGGCCTACCATGTGGGCTAGCATGTTCTACGTCGACGACGAAGAGAATGGCCGCATCGCTGATGAATTTGGCATTGTCATGGGGACGTCACACACAGAACCCATGGCTCGTGCCACCAACGAACAACAGAATCCGAGATTCATGGGCGGTCCTTGGTCTTGGGATACCAATCGCGAGAACATGACCGAGTTCCTGAGAGCTGGCGCCGAGCGATCGAAGGACCATGAAACACTGTGGACACTTGGCATGCGTGGCCATGGCGACAATGCTAGTCCTACACTGAACGCAAGCTCACTCGAGTCGATCGTGCAGGCCCAACAGGATATCCTCAAGAATGTACTCAGCAGCCCGAACCTCGAGAGCGTACCGATGATGTGGTGTTTGTACAAGGAGGTAGGCAACTATTTCGCGGCCGGCATGGATGTCCCGGACGACATCACCCTTCTCTGGGCAGAGGATAACTGGGGTAATGCACAGCGTCTGCCATATGGAGCAGAGCTCGAGCGCAGTGGCGGAAGTGGTCTTTACTATCATGTAGACTATGTTGGTGACCCAAGAGACTACAAGTGGATCAACACGATTTCTCTGCAGAAGTCTTGGTCCGAACTGCTCCAAGCATACCAGCGAGGAGCTCAGAGGATTTGGATCTTGAACGTTGGAGATCTGAAGCCACTTGAATTACCCATGCAGCACTTCTTGGACATGGCATACAACATCACTTTGTTCGAGAGCCCGGACAGCACTCAGTCGTGGCTGACTCAATGGTCTTCCCGCAACTTTGGCGAAGACGCCGCTCAGGAGACTGCTCAGATCCTGGCCAATTACAGTATGCTAGCAGGTCGACGCAAGTACGAACTTGTCGATGCCCGTACTTACAGTATCATCAATTACGGCGAAGCCGATAGGGTACTTCAAGAGTGGTCGGATGTCGTCGATGCCGCCCAGCGAGTCTACGACTCTTTGGACGCATCTATGCAACCTGGTTTCTTCGAGATGGTTCTCCATCCTGCCATTGCTGGCGCCACTGTCCACCAGATTCATATCAACACCGCGAAGAACAACCTCTATACTGTCCAAGGCCGTTCTTCCACGAACACGATCGCCTCTGATGTGTTGCGCTACTTCAACGATGACCACCAGCTCACTCAGCGCTACCATGAGCTTCTCGACGGCAAGTGGAATCATATGCTTGACCAGACCCATCTCAACTACCAATACTGGCAACAGCCCATGCGCAATTCCCTTGCTCCTCTTGGCTACGTTCAGCAACAAGAGATGTCTCTTGCAGGCGGGTTGGGTGTGACAGCAGAGGGCAACAATGGTACCGTCCCGGGCGACGACAACTACCACGCCCTCTCCAGCAATGTGCTCACTCTTCCACCCATGGATCCCTACGGACCGTCTACCCGCTGGATCGACGTCTTCAGCCGTGGCAATCTCCCCGTGAACTACAACCTCAGCGCGTCCCACCCATCCATCAGCTTCTCTTCTCCCAGCGGCACCCTCTCCCCCAACGGCACCGTCTCTTCCACCGACAACCGCATCTTCGTCTCCGTCGACTGGTCCCTAGTCACCAACGCCACCACAATGGTCACCATCAACGTCACAGCCAGCATGGACCTCTCCTCCAGCGCCTTCATCAACGCCACCCGCCGCGCCTACGGCAACTTCAACATGCCCCAAATCATGCTGCCCCTCAACAAAACCTCCGCCCCCAGCTCCTTCTCCGGCTTCGTCGAATCCGACCGCACCCTCTCCATCGAAGCCGAACACTTCACCTCCATCACCAACTCCTCCACCACCTCCAACGGCTCAGCCTACCTCGCCACCATCCCAGGCTACGGCCGCACCCTCTCCGGCGTCGCCCTCCTCCCCTTCACTGCCCCCAGCCAGCCCATCGCCGCCTCCTCCCCGCACCTCACCTATGACATCTTCACCTTCACCCCCTCCACACAAGCCAATGTCTCCGTCTGGTTCGGTCCGGCGCTAAACACCCACCCCCAACGGCCCCTGCGGTACGCCATCAGCGTAGACGACGCGGCGCCCACGGTGGTTCAGCCTGTCCCGACGACGGTGTTTGGGAGTTTGCCCGGCATGTGGAGCGCGATGGTGAGTAATGCGGTGATGGGGAACACGACGGCGCATGATTTGGGGGTCGCCGGGGCGCATAGGGTCAATTTGTGGTTGTTGGAGCCCGGGCTGGTGGTGCAGAAGGTGGTGGTGAATTTGGGAGGGGTGAGGGCGAGTTATTTGGGGCCGCCGGAGAGTAGGAGGGTTGGTGGGGATTAGAAGGGGGAAGGGAAGGGGAAGGAAACGTAGAGCAAGGAGGGAGGGGGGGTAATGAATGATGATTGTCTTTCGATTGCATGTCTGCTTTTAATGTGGGTGAAGAGACTGCTCGTCTACCTGTGAAACTTTTGTGGACACCACGCTATGCTTCCCGCTCCAATGTATGCACTATGACTCTTCTGTGACTCCCTTCTTCTTACGGTCGTCGACGAATCTCTTCCCCTCTGCTTTGAGCTTCTTGTCATCTTCTCTGTCCAACGTGATCTGTGGTATGAGCCACATGGCAAGCAGCGTCGCAAAAGTTGCTAGTCCAGCTAGCGAAAGGAAGATGATCCTGAACCCATCCTTGTATCCTGCTAACACAGCTCGTGTGAGCTCCTCCCTCCCTTGGGTCGACGAAGTCAAGTCGTTGATGCTGTCTCGTGCATTCAGCACCAATCTAATGTCCTCTGCGGAGAGATTCAGTCGTTGTAGGGATAGTCGTAGAGTGTTGTTGAGAATCGTGCCGGAGATGGCCAGTCCTAGGACACCTCCAAGCGAACGGAGGAAGCCGCGTGTGCACGTCACGACGGCCATATCTTTCCTCTCAACACCAGCTTGGAGAGCGACGAGAGATGGTTGCAGCGTCTGCCCAATACCGAAGCCGGTGAGGATTGCGTAGCCGATCTGCTTGCCAAGACCAGTGGTTTCGTCAATGGTGCTATAAAGACCAAGACCAACGGACCAGACTACCCAACCGAGGAGAATTGACTCCCGATACCGACCTGTCCAATAGACTACCAAGCCAGATGTGGTGCTCGCTACTGTCTGGGTGATGGTAAGAGGCAGGAGCATGGTGGCTGCTCGGAGTGGCGCATACCCGAAAGCCAGCTGGTAAAATGATGGGATGTAATAGATCTGCACCATTGAATTCCAGCCGTTGATAAAGTGAGTGATACAAGCGCCATTGACAAGACCGGACTTGAAGATGTATATAGGTACGAGAGGAAGCTTTGCACCTTTCCATTGCCAGAGAATGAAAGCGGCAGCCACGAAGGCGCCAGCGATGAGTGACGCAATGACATTTGCTGATGACCAGGGATAGTCTCCGCCGGCCCAGATGAGACCCAATATGAGAAGAGTGGATGATAGCAGGACCAGGAGCATACCTGCCCAGTCGACGGCGCGAAACTTGGTAAGCCAGTGCCCGTTGACCTTCTTGAGGGGCATCATGAAGACGACGCAAAAGAACACGACAAAGGACAAGGGGAGATTGAGTCGAAAGATCCATCGCCAGGAGTTCCCACCCTGCTCGACGAGCGCACCACCCACCACCGGCCCAACGCCGTGGGCAAGTGCAACTGAAGCGCCCAGGATACCTTGCCACTTCCCTCGTTCTCGAAGGGGGACAACATCACTGACAATAGCCTGAGCAACAGTCGCCAGTCCACCACCACCCACACCAGTAAAGGCACGAAAGATGATGAGCTGAGTAGCCGTCTGCGCCAGGGACGACGCCAGCGACCCGAGGAAAAAGATGATCAGACCGCCAAGAAGAACAGTCTTCCGTGACCAGATGTCCGACAGCCGGCCGAAAATTAGGGTGAAAGCGGTAGTGGTGACAAAGTAAGCGCCACTGATCCATGCCTGCTTGGACCCTACGCGGAGGTAGCCACTGACGATGGGGAGGGCGGCGGCAAGGGTGTTCTGGTCCATGAGAGCGACGAATTCGACAATGGCGCACGCCACGAAGACCTGCATGTGTCAGTCAGCCGTTGACGTCGAGGGGCCGAGGGTGGCGAGACGTACGATGACGATTTGCTTGGTAGGCACATAGTTGGTCTGCTCGTTGAAGGCCGGGGGGGAACTGTCTCTCGATGTGGAAGGGGAGCTTGTCGTTTCGTTGGATGGCACCGCCTTCTCCTCGTCGATTGGAGGTGGTGGATCGACAGTCATAGTAGGTAGAGTATCTGAGTGAGCAATTGCCACCAGCGTTGAGGTGGTTGTACAAAGAATCAGAAGGCCTTCTCGCCATTATGAAGACATGTTCGGTGAATCTGTATTGCAGTGGCGACATCAAACTAGATTCGGACGATCCATCAGCGGTGGACGATCATCTTGGCGCCAATTATGCAGCGTCGATAGTTCCGAAGGTATGGTCCATTCGTCGTCCATCAGGGTGGTAACTATGCAGGCAATGGTGCTCGAATAGTGAGAAGTGGCGAGCGGCGAACCCGTACCAGGAAATGTCGTTTTAACCAGCAATTTCTACACAGCTTTACTGTCGCTGTGAAGTTCGATATGTTCATGTAAATGTGTCGAATGTCTATGATCTAATTTCGTGATAGATTGAGGGGTTAAACAAGAGCATTTGAGCACTTTTGAGAGCGATCTGCCTATTTCAGGGTTCGGGCCGAGCGAAAACCACGAATCAGCGTGCGGCAAAGAGACCACCATGGTAGGGGGTAAACTCCAAGCACTCCAAGCATGTTTCCTCTTACCTGCTTCGAAACATGGACAAACATCGCTTCGCTTCGGCATGGCTTCCATTCCTCCGGGAGAGGCGAGAATGCTTCAGTCCCTTGCAGCACACTCGAGTGATTTTTGCGATTCTGCTGGCCAACGCTCCATTGCGCTGCAGCTCAGCGAGGCCATCTTGGTGACCGAAAGATGACCAAGCCGGTCAATCACGTCCAGTTCCAGGCAATGTTTTGACGAAAACGTGGGAGCATGGTTTTGTTCGTGGCTTGGTAGCTCGGTATATCTCTTGGCCGCAGGTGATCGACTCCACCCTGAGTGTTACTTTCCGACTACGTATGCCTGACCGGGCAGGTGTACGACAGGTCAGGCGATGCTAAGTTGGCTAGTCGTTGGAAACCAAGATTACCAGTGTCGTTGTGGATGAATAAGAATTGGGTCAATGGGCATGATCGACAGGATCCGTAACACTGACTGACCGACTTACCATTTAAACCATATGCTCGCTGTGCTTGTGGTGTGCTCAGGAAGTGACAGAGAATTGGGTCCATAAAGACAGCCATCTCCGCTTGCAATCTGGACACCATTATCACACCATACTCCTGTCTTACCATCAGTCATCATGGTTGTCTCAAACCCTCAAGCCAACTTCTATGCTGGACCGGACTCATTGAAGCAGTATTACAACCCAGATATTGCTCCTCCTCTACCTCTTGTAGAGATTCCCGAGAGCCTCAATCCATATCGACAAGATGGAGTGCGGATATATGCAAAGATGATGACCATGTTGCCGGCCCACAATGTCAAGGCTCTTCCAGGTAGGTAGTCTTCTTTGGTATTTCTGCCAATGCTGACCAACATAGCTCTGAATCTGCTATCCCAAGTCTCGAGAGAGAATACAGATACCATTGTTGAGTACAGCTCTGGTAGCACAGTCATCTCCATGTCGATACTAGGACGTGTACTACACAACATGGAAGACACTCGCGCGTACTTGAGCAACAAGACAAGTGGTGCCAAGCTTCGACTGATGCAATTCTTTGGACTGGATCTGACGCTCTTCGGCGGACCTTCTCAGCCTGAACCATATGACCCTCGAGGAGGGATTCAGGCTGCCCGGGAGCATGCTGTCTTGAAGTCGCGCTACCATAACCCGAACCAGTACGAGAATAATGCCAATTGGCAGGCACATCTCAAGTGGACTGGACCACAAATCATCTCGCAGTTACCTGAGGTGGGCGTGGTGTGCGCTGGCATGGGCACGAGTGGCACCATGACTGGGATTGGCACCTTCTTCAAGAAGGCTAAGCCTAGCGTGTGTCGAGTTGGTGTATGTACAGCTGCGGGCGATCGAGTGCCAGGTCCGCGGTCGTTGGCTTTACTGGAACCAGTCGAGTTCCCATGGCGGAATGCAGTCGATGTGATTGAGCATGTTGGCTCCAAGGAGTCATACACGCTGTCCATGGATCTTTCGAGGCAAGGACTTGTATGTGGGCCGTCTTCGGGATTCAATTTGCAGGGTGAGTTGCTTTCATGCTGGGATCCAGATTGCCGACTGACAGTGCAGGATTGTATCAATTCCTGGAGAAGCACAAGCAGAACGGCACTATGGACAGTATTCGATCCGGGGACGGGTCTGTGCACTGTGTCTTCCTCTGTTGTGACCTCCCTTACCAGTACATCGACGAGTACTTCTCCAAGCTAGGACCGGAAGCTTTCCCCGAAATTCACAACCAGGAGCTGACGGCAGTGGACTCATATCGATATGATGACGCATGGGAGATCGCACCGGAGGACGCTCTGGAACGCTTCATGAAGCGTTTCTCATCGTCAGTGATCCTGCCGCAGGGTGTGGTCATCGACTTCAGAGAGAAAGTAGACTTTGAATCCTCTCACTTCCCGTTTGCCAACAACTTGAACTTGGAGTCGATATCTCGAAACACGCCGTCTCCATTCAAGGACACACAGACATTGTGTGACCAATGGCGAGAGCTGGAGAAGATCTTTGAGGACAAGTCCCAGGCTACCGGGTCGGCCGCCTTCATGAGATTGTTGGACGATGAACCTAGCAGGCTCGATCGACTCAGGAACAAGCCGGTGTTGGCCATCTGCTACGATGGCAACACGGCACGAGTCGCAACGAGTGTACTACGTGCCAAGGGGATAGAAGCGTGGAGTGTAGCAGGAGGCTGGACAGCATTTGAAGAGTATGCCAAATCGTACCGCGAGAAGCAGCCGTCCACGGCGGTGTCAAGACAGACGGGCGAGCCGATGGAGCGGAGTGATAGTGGGTGGGACGAGTCCAAGAGCGGCCGATCGTCTCCGCTGAGAGAGTGCCAGACATGGTTCACGCCCACGGATGCCGGAAGGAATGCTTCCAGCGTTGGTTTCTGAATCTGAAAGGCATTGCCACGTGCAAGATGGAGCCTTGGAGGCCTCATTGTGAAACACGTTTTGTTCAGCCTTATGGTCCTGACCGGAAATGAATGACATCCGGAACCCTAGTCCTAGCCAGTGTTTGTGCAATTTAACCCGAGCTTGACTTCATCTACTCAGCTGTCAAAAAATAGACAGGTCGCGTGGCAATTGACCAGGGTACGAACGATGACTGCAGCAGTAGCTGGTCGTGGCTGGCAGTAGCTGCGAGTATCTGGGTATCGCTGATGTGTCAAACCGGGCTGCAGCTCAGGGATTAGTGGGCGGATTAGTGGGCGGCTAGCTACCAGTCCACTGAGTCCAGCATATTTTTGCCTCTTTGCAGTCTTCGAAACACGGGACCCATTACCTCGCACTAGACACGTCCAGCTGCTGCCACGATACCCAAGGTTGCTGTCACACATGCACATGCCATGGCTGTCTGCTAGTCAGGTTGGTGTCCTGAACATCTGTTCATAATCCTGCCCCCTCCATCCTTCGTCCCATAATCTCCACCACCGTCTTTGAAGGTCAGAGACGCCTTCGACATAATATCATGGCTTTCGCGCCGACCCCGAGCAGTACCGGCGCTGCTCGCTACATGAATATACCCGGTCAGACATTGTACTCGGCGCACACGATATCCTCCGCCCCGCAAGCCATGACTGGTGGGCCGGGTGGTATGGGCCTGCCCTTGAATATAGTCTCCCTCATAATAGCGCAGGTACGTCAATTGCTTGCTGTCCGAGAACCTGACTGACCGCCATCACAGATTGACAACCTCGGCGATGTATCGCGATTATGCAGGACCTCGCGCCTGCTGTACTACATGGCTCTTCCAAAGCTGTACGAGAACGTCACACTGCGATCATATACCGAAGTACGGAGAGTGAATGGCAGAGTAGAGGGCTTAGGCGGAGGGTCACCAATATGCACGGCGCTCGGAGCTTTGGCAACAAGTCAAGCAGCGTCAGTGGTCAAACACCTGCTAGTACAAGGATCGTGGAAAGAGACAGACGATTACATGTTGGGGCGGATACCAGACGCTACTGTACTGCTGAGTATAGCAGTACGCGCAGCAATTGACAGGATGATCAATATGTATAGTTTCTCGTAGGTCTCGTGCGCTCGCCGAGGTATGGACATATGCTTACCTTGTCAGATGGACCTTGGACACCAAGCCGCTCCGATCGATATACCAAGGGCTCACCCTCAGACCAAGTCTGACGTCCTTCACACTCGAGTTCCCTTCCTCGAGAACGCCCAGACCTGTCCTACTGGTGCCCCCGATCCCCAGTCTCAAATCCTTCACAGTCCGCAACCTCGATCCTCTTTGCTATAACGACGATGTCTCTCACCTCATCTACGGCTCTCGCAACCTTGTCGAACTCACGATCCACTTCAGCCCGCGTATGCGCCTGGAAGCCGAATGTAGCGCCTCCCTCAGCACTTACTTCGGTCGCTGCATCCAAGCCGGCTATAAAATCCCCATCCAAAAGATCATGATGCAAAACTTCTACGGGCCAAACCGGGGCCAACTCTATCAAGCCATGATGCAAGAAACCATGGTCTCCTCGCACTTCCTCGACATGTTCGGCGGCGCCCACGGCCCTCGCACCAACGTCTTCATCGACGAAACATGGCGCCGCATCCCACCAGTCCTGCACTTCAACTGGAAAATCCACCGCTCCAACGAGCTCGCGATGCAACACACTCGCATCCTCCGGGGCTTCCACGGCCTCGAAGAACTCTACCTCGTCTCCCGCTCCCTACAAACCATTCCCTCCCCACCTCCCGCACAAATCGACTCCCCCACCTCCCCACTCAACCCCCTCGCCTCGACCGGCAGCAAAACCGCCTCCCCCGCCCCCACGCACCTCTCGTCCTCGTCCTCCTCCGCCCCCTCCCCCTCCTCCGCACCAGCCATGGACCCCTCCTTCCTCCCCGGCGCCGAAGTCGACGCGCTAGGAGCAGAGTACCTCGACGCCATCCTCTCCTCCCACGGCACGACCCTGCACACCCTCCTCCTCTTCGACAAATTCGGCCTCGACGAGTCCCAAATCGCCGACATCGCGACACGAGCACCACTCATGCGCCACCTAGGCGTCGCGCTCGAGGGCAAAGAAGGCGTCTTCCGTAAACTCATCCCTTCGTTCCCGAAATTGCGGACGTTGAGGATACTGGAGAATCATCTGATACGACGCCTGGGGGTTTTTGAGGAGGAGAATCTAGCTGAAGTCTGCAAGGAGTTTGGGAGGCAGATTGTGCGGTGTGGGAATGAGGGGTTGAGGTGGATTGGGATTGGGGAGTTGGTGTTCAAGGTGGGGAGGAGGGAGGAGTTTGAGACGGCGAAAGGGGGGAGGGAGACGAGGGCTGTGTTGGAGAGGAGGACGTGGGGGGATGTGGAGGGGTTGGGGTTGTGGGATATGGATAAGTTGGAGTTGTAGATGAAGGGAGGGGGTATGATAGAATGGGAATAAGGTCGGGGAGAGGGAGAGGGAGGAGGAAAGGGATGATGATTGATGAACTGCATATATTAGCGAAGAATATCGACAGATATATGAACATAGGTTCAGATGGTAAATGGCATTCGATTAATCCATTGCTTGCAAAGAAGCATATCTGCCGTATCTGTCGAGGCAAAAGACGCAAGCTATGCACCACACCTGTCGCTCAATATCCTTGTGTGGGGGTGTTGCCGTTCCCAGTCCTCCTTCGTCGTACTACTACTACAGACATATCTTTACTCTCGTGACACGTCGCGACCAAACATCTTCGCCTTGGCCCAATCCATGATGACAAGGATTCGGTTCCTCGCTAATGAATGTTAACTCAAATCCCTGATTGAATAATACAAGACACTTACTGCTAAAGCACATGCTTAGGTATGCGCTCCTCCAGAACAAGTACGTCAAGCTGCCGCCCGTGGCAACGTTGCCGGTCAGCCAGCTGATGTCTGCCACAGCCTTCTCGCTGCCGATGTATGCTAGACTGCCCTGGTGCGAGTACTCGAACGGTCCGATAGTCTTGACCCTGCGTAGGCGCTTCTGTAGCTCCTTGATCGAGTTGAGGGCCTGGTCGCGTGCCTCTTTGCCCTGTGCCGCGGCTTGCGCCTCGGAAAAGTGCGCAAGTTCTGATTCGATCGCCGCCGTCTTCGCCATCTGGTTGAACATGCGCGCGAGGAAAGCACCTTCTTGACTGGCTACCTGAGCAGTCGGGGCGTAGTTGGCAACCGCGCAGTCGCCAACAGCCCAGACGTTCTCGGTACCCTTCACCACGAGATATTCGTTGACGAGCAGACCGCGACGAGACTCCTTCTGCGCTGGCAGCTGAGACATGAGATCCTTGACGAGCGGACGGACGGCATTGCCAGTAGCCCAGACGAGGAGACCATATGGAATCCGCTCGAGGACTTTCTTACCATCTGGACCAGTCGATTCGGCCTCAATATATTCGTCCGTGACGTTCTTGACCATGGTCTTGGTCTTAATCTCGATCGTCTCTTCCTTGAAGGTCTTTTCGGTGTAATCGATCAATTGCTTGGAGAACGAAGGGAGAACGTTGGGCAGGGCTTCGACCAGAGTGACGTGAAAGTTGTTGCTGATTTCGGGAATCCATTTGCGCAGGTCGTGCTCGAAGAAGTCCTGGAGTTCGCCAGCGAACTCGACACCCGTAGGTCCTCCACCGACAACAACCATATGTAGCAGTCTCTTGATCTCTTCGGGACTTTGACCCTTGAAAGTCGCGGTTTCCACGCAATCCATAATTCTTGTCCGGATCTTCTGCGCATCGCCGACCTCTTTCAGGAACAGACTGTGCTCGCGCACACCTGGGATGCCAAAGGTAGCATTCTCAGCTCCGACGCCCACCACGAGCATGTCGAAAGGTACCTCGGTATCGGTGCTTGCCCCCTTGATTTCGGAGTCATCCTTGCAGTAGACAATCTTCTTCTCGTAGTCGATCTTGGTAGCTTCGGCTTCGTAGAATTTGACGGCGGCCTTCTTGTGGCGGAGGAAGTTGCGGACTGGTTCCATGATGCTACGGTGCTCAACTTGACCGGTCGTGCAAGAGGGCAGAAGGGGAGTAAAGAGGAAATAGTTGCGAGGGGAGATGACGACAACATTGTAGTTTTCGGTATCGAGCTTTTTCAGGAGCGAGACTGATCCCCATCCAGTGCCTTGTTCGAGCGTCAGTCGTGCTACAGTGCTGTCCCCAGCTGCTTTCACTTACCGAGGACCACGAGAGTCTTCTTGCTTGGGTCCGGCTCAGCCTGTTCGAGGGGCATCCTGCTTTCGTAGATGCCATAACCAATGTATCCTAGACCGGCGAGTGCAGAGAGGTATGTCAATCGCCACAGAAGCTTGAGCTTGCTGATGCGCTTCTTGGGCGCTGGAGGCACATCGGCGTAGGACCGAGACTGTCTGAAGGCATTGCGGGAGATCTGTGAGGCTACTGTCGGTCGCGTGGGGATGTTTGATTGCTGTACCCGGGAGGAGAAAGCTCTCGAGGTCTTGTTGGGGGCGAGGACCTGTCTGACCGCGGTGGCCAGTGGCCTCAGAGTCGCCGGGCGCGACATTTTTAGCCCTTGCCGCCCAGAACCAGGTCAATGGTATGGGAATGGAGAGGACTTGATCTCAGGAGTGGAGAGCCAGACGTGGAGGATGTGAAATGATGAAAGGGTGAGCCGCCCTAGATTCGAGAAAAAAGATAAGGTAGCGGGTACGATAAAACAAACCTTTTGGTGACGGCAGACAGGCACACAGGGCAGAGTCAGGGAGCTTGGGCCAGCACCACCAAAACCCGAATGCTTGATGCCTGTTTGAAAAAAATAATTAGAATTATTTTCGGCTCGTTCAGATTTGAGACGGTTGGATCTCAACCAGATTTTAAAATGGCCACGCTATGATCCCTCGTGCCCTATGGTCCAATGGAATACTCGACGCAGAGCTCCCGCTCGGACTCGTGACGAAGGCAATGACGGTAGCATGGTATGGACTTTATGAAACATCAGCTTCGAATCATCATCTATCCTCCCAGCATCATCAGGTCCCACCATTGACTCCGTTCCCTGTCGACCACATATTCGTCCCATCATTATACCCACCATCCATATGCGGCGCCAGAGCAAATTCAATGTCTCCGGTAAACGCATTCATGTCCATCAAGTTCCCAAACATCATATCCATATCTGCAAATGCGCCGTAGCCCATGTTCGAAACATCATTGAACCCACCACCGTTGGTGCTGAACATGTTCTGTCCTGACGGCATGTCCTTGGGAGCGATGAATGACTCTGGAGTTGGTATTTGAGTAGTGCTCACTGTGTTTAGGTGTGAGCTAGTCGTCGATTCGCTTGCGTGGTGGCCCTTGTGTTGCTTGTCGCCGATTGCATTGCAGCGTCGGAACTCTCGAAGCACTCTTTCGCTCTTGCGAGCCATACTCTTTGCTGCATACCAGCAGGACGACATTGCTTGAAGCTGCTCCTGAAAGTGTGCCAGCTTCTCTTCGGCAATGTCGCGATGTACTTGTCGTTGACTGCATCGGTATTGCTGATATGCTACCAAAGTAGCCAGGCAATAGGCGTAAGGCACGACTGGCAGCGGAGCAAGATCTTGAGCTGGAACGCATTTTGATATCGAGTACACCGTCGCCGCTGACAGGTATCGACGCAGCGAAGAAGCAAATGCTCGCTTGCGTCCAACGAGGAACTTAATCCTGCAGGAAAGCATAGAAACAGAGTGGTAGAAGAGCTCGAGCGTGGCTGTCACAGGTCAATGCAAGATCAGTCAAAGGACGAACGTATTACTCACTCAGAAATCCTTCATCTACCCCTTTGATGTCCTCCTCTTCCAGCAAGAACTCCCACCTGGGGAAGTCTTTGATATGACTCTCGGTATCGACACACGGCCTAGGGTTATACAGATCATTGACCGAAGATAACAGTCTTGCAATCTTCAGCCACAAGCGGCCAGGAGTATCGAATAGCTTGAGCGAGTCGTTGAAGTCCAGTCCGACATCCATTTCATATGACATGCGCGGCCGACCATTAGATGCAGCACTCAGCTTGTCCCAACTCCATATACACCAGAAAAGTCGGGCATTGTCTTCGGCAACCTTTTCTTCGGCGTGTCGGTTGAGATGTATGCCAACAGTGTAAGCATGGTGGATCGCCTCACTTAGATGCATCGAGGCTTCTTCAGGCCCTTCTGGACCTTCTTGATGCATCGATATCAGGGTCAATATTCTGATGAGGTCCAGTCGGTCAAAGCTCCGCCAATTGCGGACTCTTGCTTCGATGATCCTGTGAAGCTTCTTGGTGAACATGGCGACTGGTAATGCCGAGGGATTGGTTGAGAAGCGAAGATGTGTTCTCGCCCGCTCGTCTTTAGCAGCTACGAGACATATTGCAAAAGCCAAAGTTTCATTCATCCTCATCGCTGCATCAACATTGGTGTGAGCGGCCTCCAGCATGGGAAACAGAGGCTGGACTCGAGGAATGAAGACGGACAGCAACGCCCGCTTGTCCTCATCCCTGATGAGAGTACCTTTTGCCGCATTGGCTTCCGCGGTCTCGTGATGACTCTGATCAGAGTCTGCGGCATCTTCATCTGCAGAGTCAAGCCAGATGCCAACGCCGTCTCGATCACGCCTTTCCGACGGGTCATCCTGTTCGAGCTCCAGATTGGCTTCGGCGTGAGTATCGCCCACGAATCGTGAGGACCGGGACGGTATTGACGGCCTATGTGAGGAAGGCGAGGTTGTGCTTGTGTCGCCCTGCCCTGGTGACGGGTTGCTTGGGCGTTTCAATGGCGTCGGGGGTGAGAAGAGTGGTATCTCTGGTCGTGATATGTCGTTGCTGGACAGCTGAGAGACGTCTTCTGCTTCGCCGTCCTCACCGTGATAACATCGCTTCTTTCGCTTCTTACATGATTCGCAGGCTCCGTGAGGTCGCTTTCGTTTCAGGTCCTTTGCATCGGAGGCAACGAACTTGTATTCCATGTCGGGGGCGACTTGGAACTAAGCAGAACGGTCTTACACACAGAAACTTCGATTATGGAACTGTCAAGTCCAAAGGCAGCAATGCGCTTCGGGTCACACGGGTTCGTAGACGTGCCGAACGGCATTGGAAATCAAAAACCGATGTTAGGATGCTGACACCGAGCAAGGCAGATGACAAGTCGGGTCCGCTCGATGGGGCAAATCGAACATTTCCTCTTTGGGTGCTTCCGACACGCCCCTCTTCCAGCATCACGACAGAGCATTGGAGCTACCGTGAATCGTGCAAAACATGTCATATTTCTACAAAAGTGCTCCGTGATCAAGACTGTTCTCATGCTGTGGTAAGAAAATTCCTGTTTACTATCACATATTCTCATACTACGGCGACGACACAGAATGCTCGCAAGGCAGCATCTTGCCCGGCAGATCCGCAACACCAGGTTCCGTATAGGCCGGACTCAGATCAGGAATGCTGCAGCTGCAGCTGCTCAGAAGCAGGAAGGTACCATCGCAGATGCATTCGCATCTTTGTCAGGCCAGCAATTTGCCCCACTGGAGTCGCGCTTCGCCACCATCAAACAGCGTCTAATTCAGGGCCATGAAGACGCTGTTATAGCATCGTGGAATCGCTTATTGGAGAGGCTGAATACGGAGACGAGTACCATAGCAAAGCTGGGATCAGCAATCGTGCCGCAGATCGACTACAAGGACATCAAATCGCCCACATGCCAATTCAACGACGAGTACCGCAAGCGAGGGGTCGCAGTCATCCGCAATGTCGTCCCAGAAGACGAAGCACTTCAGATGAAGGCCGACCTTCGCTCATACATTAAAGCCAATCCTCACACCAAAGCTTTCCCAGCGGACAATCCACAAGTGTACGAGCTCTACTGGTCACCCTCCCAGATCCGAGCCCGCTCACATCCATCCCTCCTCTCCGCCCAAAAGTTCCTCCTAAGCTACTGGCACTCCTCCGACCCCACCGCGCCCCTCTCCACCGACCCAATCATCTACGCCGATCGTCTGCGCATCCGCCTCCCCGGCGACGCCCAATTCGCCCTCGGCCCACACATCGACGGCGGTGGCCCCGAACGCTGGGAACCCACAGGCTACGGTCTTGGCCAAACCTACATCTCCATCTTCCACGGCGACTGGGAGTCCTTCGACCCATGGGAAGCCTCTACCCGCCTCCCCGTGATCTCAGATCTCTACAACGGCGCCGGCGCCTGCTCCGCCTTCCGCATGGCCCAAGGCTGGCTATCCCTCTCCCACACCGGCCCCGACGAAGGCACCCTCCTCGTCAACCCCCTCCTCCAACTCGCAACCGCATACGTCCTCCTGCGCCCTTTCTTCACCCCGATCCACTCCCCTCCCGGCTTAGAAACCAACACCGCCACCCCCTCCGAACTCTCCGACCCCGCCTTCCTCGCTCCCTCGAATTGGCGCCTCGAAACCCCTACCTCCTCATGGCTGCACGGCGCCACCCCCGGTCGCGGGCAGGAACTCGCCCCCGCCCTCCACCCGCACCTCCGTCTCGACGAGACAATGGTGCATGTCCCGCGTGTACGGCCGGGCGACTACGTGGCGTGGAACTGCGACACGATCCACGCGGTGGACAAAGTGCATCAGGGGCAAGGAGATAGTAGCGTCATGTACATCCCTGCTTGTCCGCTGACGGAGAAGAACGCGGAGTACCTTGCGCGCCAGAGGGGGGCGTTTTTGGAGGGTGTGCCGAGTCCGGATTTTCCGGGCGGGGAGGGGGAGAGGAGGCATGTAGGAAGACCGGGGGTGGGGGATGTGGAGCGGGTGAATGGGGAGGAGGGGTTGAGGGCGTTTGGACTTGCGAGGTGGGAGAGTGAGAAAGAGGGACTTACGGATGGGGAGAGGAGGGTGATGAGGAGGGCCAATGAGATTTTGGGGTTTGATGCTTAATGACTTTTGGAAAACCCGGTGTCACATTTGCATGGATAGGGTAGCCTGGGATTATTGCAATTATCATTCTGGCTTTGTCTATAAATCTGCTCGTGACCGCCACGATCAAGCAGGCGTGACAAGACCGACCAAGCCAAAGGACGGACGCCGGGTTGAGCGAGGTAGCTGTGAAGAGTGCATGTCGACTCAGATGCGTGGTTGATGAGATGATGATAGTACATGGGTGTATCTTGGGAATCGTGATCGGGGATCTGTGCTGTGACTGTGCAAAAGTCGGGACAGTGCTGGTGCCGGGGGTGTGTCGTGATGGGGATTTTGCAAAGTGCTCGGTGTTGTGACCGGACACTGAAGTGCAGAGTGTTGTGACTTCTGACTTTTGGTTCGATCGATCTGGCCGTAGTCTCGCGCGATCATGTGGCAGCTGAGATGGCCCGAGCTAAAATGGTGGCTGGCGATAGTGCTGAGCGGATAGAGATGTTGCTTTTGTGGTGGAACGATCTTTACATGTCCATGCTGTCACCTCCGTTGGCAAAGTTGAAGTTCTGCTGTTGACCACCTTGGGCACCAAAGCCGAATTGGCCATCTTGACCAGCTTGAGGAGCCAAATCGTTCATCTCTCCCTCACCCTCCTCGTCTGAGAAGTACTTCTCAATGATGGTGTATGCCTTCATGTAGATCTCTTCGTTGGAGTTGTTCTGGCAATCGTGGATCTTCTCCATTCCTCCACACTCCTCGATAAACAATGCATATCTGTTCACCGGGTTCTCGGCAGTACCTTCTGATGCCTCCTTGTCCATCTCGCCAACCTTGAGGATATTCTCAAGGCCGTCGAGAGCGACTTGGATGATCTTGTTGTCCGGGCAGGCGAGAAGATCGCAGAGTGGGCGGATCGCTCCATTGGAGACCAGGAAGCGGATCTGCTCAGGCTTCTGTAGACCACCTGAGGTTGCATTGCTAATAGCCCAGCAAGCCTCCTTGCGTGTCTTAAAGTCGCCGTTGGAGAGCAGGTGGATGAGAGGGACCATCAAATTAGCATCAATGACTGCCTGAATCTGGGTGGAGTTGCCAGCGGTGATGTTGGAGATGGTCCAGCATGCCTCCTTTCGGATGCCATCCTTGGTGGAGCTCAACAAGGATAGAAGAGCAGGTAGAGCACCACAGTTGATGATGACTTGGGTCTGCACGTCATCACCAGTGACAATATTGCCAACGGATCGGAGTGCGGGGGTCTGTACTGAGGTGGAAGCATGCATGAGGAGTTCGACCAGGCGACGTGGGATGTTCGCCTCAATGACAGCTTGAATCTTATCGTTGGAGCCGTCGGACAAGTAAGAGATAGCCCAGCAAGCATCAATCAAGACCTCATCATCTAGAGAGTAGACTAGCTTAGCAAGTACTGGCAGAGCTGGAGCGATCTGTTATGAATTAGCCTTCAATGTATTAGAGCTTGGCGATTCGAGATCTTACCGTCGCCCAATCAGGCTGAGGAGTCTTGCCCCTGCAGAAGTTGCTGAGGGTCCAGGTAGCGTTGCGGAGCATGCTGAGCTTCCTGGAGTCGCCTAGCAGGGTCAAGAGGGGAGGTAGAGCGCCGCATGAGAGAACAAAGTCGCGGCACTGTGGGCTGTCACCAGCAATGTTTCCCAATGCCCACACAGCTTGTTCCCTGACATCTGGTTCCGGGCTCTTGAGCAGTTCTACAAAGATGGGTACCGCGCCTGCATTGATGACGACCTGGGTCTGTTGTGCCGAGCCAGAAGCGATATTGGTCAGAGCCCAAGCAGCTTCAAATTGGACAAGAGTATGAGGGGAGCGGAGAAATTCGACAAAGCGACCAACGACACCAGTCTCGATGACCTTTTCAATAGGCGGGTTACGCTCTTTCGAAAGAAGCTTGCGGAATTTGGTGGTGGCGGCGATCTGATCCTCAATCTTTTCGGAAAACACACCCTTGACCATCTGAGGGAGCTCTTCATTCAGCTATCAAATTGTCAGCCATCATTCATGCGGGGCTCTTAGGTATTCTGATCGTATAGTTGCGGGTTGGACTGGTCGTGTGAGCGGGTCCTGAAGGCGAAACATACCTGGCTCTCAATTGTCATGCTCTCATCGTCACTGTCAGGGGCAGCGCCCAATGATGCCCCCGGTCTGCCATCGCCGCTGGCGATACCACGTCTCTTCGCAAGGTTCTCCTCACGCTTTTGCTTTCTGATCTCGACCTGTTGCTCCTCACGACGACGACGCAATTCGTCGGGCTTGAATGTGTTTTTCGCCTTGAAAGTTGTGCGCCTGTGCTCTGGAATATATCGGTCGGCCATGGTGACTCGTCACTGTGTCAAGCAGTGTATTTCAGCCTTGTAGTCGACAAAGGCGGTGATTGACGAGCAGAGAGGTAGAAGGAATGTGTCTTGTGACAAGAAGCGATTCGCAGTGAAATCAGAAGGGTCAAACAAGGACGTGGGGGTTTCGCTCTCGCCAAGACTTCACCGGCTGTCATTTTGTCTCGATTCGCAGACGGCGCTAAATTAGGTGTCAACCTCGGTAAAGCTAGAAGGTGCTAAGGAGGACCCTGACTTAGTTCACCTATAGTTGAACTAAGTACTCATTAACAATTTCACTAATTCATGATTAATTTAAATAGTTATTGTCTTATTCTGTTACTATTAAGGAGTTCTATTAATTTTACTAACTTTTAGTTTATTAGGTTAAGTATTTATATAGTTATAATCTACTTCTACACGCAAGCGGCAAAGTCGACATTAGGAAAAGCTCACGTGATCTCCGCGTGCTCCCGTTAATTGATTCACGTCTTCCAACTCTGACTGTCACCACGAATTTCTATCACTTGTCATCCTTGCTGAGCCTGACTATAACTCTGGCGTTTCCAGTGATGGATACAATAACCGGCGTCGCCCTTCACATCTTAACACCATTCCGATATTCATCCAATAAGAATGCCGCTTCGAAGCTGCGAGTTGCCTAAGGGCTACACTGGCGTGTCCGTCTTCCTCAATGATCAAAGTCAGATGTTCGCCACCGTTGCAGGCTTTGTTACTGATGTGATGTCGCCCGTCAAGACCAAAGGCGGAGGTGGGTGATGTGCAGTCTTTGCATTGATGAAATTCACTGACAGAGACAGCCGGCGATTGGATGCTCACATTTTCTATTTGTGATGTGGATCTCATGCTGCACAGTGGCAGCTGGTCTGGTGCCAAGGTCAGGTTCTTTCGTGGCGACGATAAAGCGCTGCCACAACCCGAAGTTGGAGATATTGTACTGCTCAGAAACATGAAGGTCCGTTGATGTCCATCGGATTGTCTCATCTCTCACACGCTTCAGAAAACGACTTATGCAGGCAATCTGCTGTTGATTAGTAGTTACTCAACCAATTTCGTCGTCTTCTCGCGCGAACTCATTTCGAGCCCGGCCTTTGCGAGCCAATATCAAGCAGGGACCTCCAGCATGCCAAGCACGTACATACAGCCACGAGATGCACCAAAATATGACGAGCAATACTATGCGATGACCATGAAGGCGGAGTATGACGATCAGATCCAAAGCTATGTTACTGCTTCGAGTCGTCCAACGGTCAAACCAAGCTTGCAATCGAATTTAGGATTGCCCGCACGGCTGCCCGACTTAGGCACGGCGCCCTTGAATGCTCCTACCGGGCCGAGGCAGAAGTTCGCTCTGATCAAGGACATGCAAATCAATGGCTTCTACGATATGATCGTGGAAGTTGTGAAGATCTTCCCCACACCATACGACTATCTGGAAGTGTATGTCTCCGACTATACGACGAACAAACTCCTCTACGACTATCCCACACCCGAAGAGCAGAGGTCCGAAGGTCGAGACGGTGACCAATTTGGCTACATGGACGAGATGAAGAAGGGATGGCAAGGGCCTTGGGGTCAGACCGTGCTCAAGATCGAGGTCAAGGCACCTCACGGTATTCACCTGCAGCGTAATGTCCAGGAGCGTCAATATGCACGTCTGTCAAACGTGCGTGTCAAGCTGAGCAGCCAGTCTAAGCTTGAGGGGAATCTCTGGCCAGACAGCAAGTGGCCGGATAAGGTGTTGGTGGAGAAGATCAATCCTGCAGCAGTTGATGTCGGGAGGGCCTTGATGGAGAGGCGAGCACAATACTGGGCAAAGAGGAAGAGTGACGATGACAATGCACCAAAAGAGGTCAAGAAGGCAAAGACGAAACGTGCATCTGCCAAGCAAAAGGCGCAAGAGCGTGCGGCAGCGGAGCAGAAATTGGCGGAAGAGGCAATGCGCATTCCCGGCGTAGAGTCAAACAAGCATGGTGAGTTGGCACAAAGGGTATCTATGGGCTCAGCTCGGCTAATGGGTTGACAGTCCGCACATCCAACCCAGATGTGCCGTTGACGACTATCGCGAGTTTGTTGTCCAGTCGTGGCAACATGCATCACAAAGATCGAGATGAGATACCTCTGCCGTTCATCAACCAGAAACGTCGTTGCCAAGTCAGAGTTGTGGACTTTTACCCTCCCCGGCTGGAAGACTTTAGCACAGATCAAGTACACACCGAAAACGATACCCAGAGCAAGTCAGATTACGAAACGGACGTGGATCAACATACGTGGTCATGGGACTTCTATCTCTTGGTCGAGGATTCGATTCGGCCCAAATCAGCTTCCAGAGACTCCGATATCCCGCGATTGTGGCTACATGTCTCGAATGCCGATGCCCAATATCTCTTCCGCAAGATCAAGGAAGACGCTTGCAAGTGAGAGCCCCTACGTTCCAAGTCCGGGCAGCCTTTTGACTGACGATTTGCAGCTTGCGTGAGAATGCCACCATGCTTGACCAGCTTCGCCAGCAGACCGATATCATCTGGGGCAATCTAACTGAGTTGAAGGCTGCCGCCGAAAGCGACCCGCAGGTCAAATCTGACGAAAAGGAATACTGGTCAGCAAAGCTATCCAACCTGCCATTCGACTGCTGTATTCAGGAGTATGGTCAGCCAGTGGATGCAGACGACGAAGCTACACTTGGTTTAGACAGCCGCGGTTGGATCCGGCTCTTCTCGCTTTGCGAGACAATGGTGCTTTGATGCGAAGCTCAATCTTCAGGGACGTTTCCAGTGACGGCCATGGATAGATCCCTGATCAAGGAGTTGGTCGACCAGAATTGACCTGCAAACTCCATGTCATACCTTGTTTACGATTAGCATAAGATACCCCAAATAGCACTCATATGATTCCCTTACCAGTAATTCACTGAACAGCTGAACCCCTCCTCCCCTACATCCTGCGAGACATGATGATACCACATCGCCGGAAGGTACATCATGTCTCCTTCCTCCAACGTCACCCGCATAGGCTTCACGTGCTCCCCAAATACATTGCCCGGCACTTCCTCCCTCACCGGATCCCACGTCGGCACCGGCAGCCTCTCCTCCTCCTCCATCACCACCACCTTCAAACCAAACTCCCCTCCTTCAGCCTCCTCATACCTCCCCCTCCTCAGCTCCTTCTCCCCAACCGCAGGCGCCGCTACAGGCGGCAAGAGCACAAACTTCTTCTTCCCCCTGATCTGCGCGTACACATTCTGGTAATTATCCTTGTGCAATGCAGTCACGGACCTCTCGTTGCCCAACCAGAAGTTCACCGCGTCCGGGTCTTTCTGAAGCGCGATGCGTGCGAAAGGGATGCTGGAGGGGACGTCGGCGAAGAGTTGGGCGTATTCGTCGCGGAGGTTGTCGTTTTGGGTTTGGAGGTAATTGACGGGACCATTCGCTGCAGGGAAAGAGGGGGAGAGGGACTGGGATGTGATGTACGACAGGGTCGAGGCAAAGGGGAGGTGAGAGATGTGTGGCTCTACGAAGAGGAGTTCTGGGATCCTGGACGGGGCCGACTTGGGAGGTTCGGTGCCTGTGTCGGGCTTCTCCACTGATGCGTCGGTTTGGTCACAGGTAGACGATGTGTCGGACATCTCCACTATTGCGTCGGCGTTGCCAAACGGGGTGGTGGCGACTTGAACTGGGGTGGCGCCCATTGTGGAAGTGAGGTACTCGGCGGTCCATTTTTGGGTGGCGGGCCAGGAGGAGGCACCGGAACGGATCACGAAGGGTCGGTTGAGGGCGACATTGCGCATGAATTCTAGTGGAGACGGTTCCTCGTGCAATTCGTCGATGGTAGAGGCGTTGAGAGTATTGTACGTGTCCAATAGGGTGACTAAGTGATCCGTGACGGTGCTGGAAGTGCCAGACAAAGCCGGTTCGTCTGTCGAGGTCATTTCGTCGATTCATCTGAACGTTGGCATGTATATGGAATGAAAGGCAACGTTCCCATGGGGATCTACAGATTCAGTTCTCGCCGGTTCGGTAGAAGCATTCGGTTGATGGTTGCCGTGGACGTTGTTGAAATTTTTGCCCAAATCGACCAACCAGGTTCGATATTTTACGGCTTGACTTCTGTCTCTGGGTTGTTCGCAACGATCTGTACGGCAGATGAACCGAATCTTCGTTGCGGTACTTGTGGTACAAACAGATGAACTATGAGGAACAAGATCCAGGTACGATCTAGTGCTGTATTGTGGCGCATGAGAAGGATCACGGTCGTTTCATTTGGAAGGCCCCTCTCCTCCACCCTGGATAGTTCGTCTCGTGCCATTCTACAGGTGCTTATTCTTCTTCGATCAATCTTCGACTACATAGTCACTCTATTAATATGGAAGACCAGGCTGCGTCTGTTGCTAATCAAAATGCCGAGTTGGCTCGACTGAAGGTCATTGCTCCTGTCTTCCTGACCACCTGCGGCATCACCGTCATCCTGCGCATCTTCACTCGAGCTCGGATCCTCAAACACATCGGACCAGATGACTGGAGCATCCTCGCGGCACTAGTGGGTAACCCATGACCGATCATGAGTTGAGAAAGAGCTGACAAGGGGTCAGGGTGTCTTTGCGGCGTACATTGCTGTCTTCTACAACACCATCCACATTCAGACTTTGGTGTTCAGTGGTAGCCAAGCGTACTCATTCCTCGACATCATCGTGGTGAGTTCCATCGATTTAATCCTGTCTGCCTTGCCTGTATCGTGGCTGACACACCTTCAGATGGCGAAGTGGATTAACGGACTGTACGGAGCCTGTGTCATCGCTGTCAAGATCTCCGTTGCCTTCTTCATGGTACGCCTATACGGACCCAACAATGTCTGGCAGCGCTGGACCGTCATCATCTCGACCATCATCCTGACCCTCATGGGTATTGTATTTGTCGTTATGTCGCTCGTATCCTGCGGCGTGGGGTCAAGATCCAACGCAGACTGCCCCATGAACTCAGCCTACACTGCCATTTCGTACACTTACTTTCTCTTGAACACGGTAGTCGACGTGCTCTTCGCCGTCATGTCAGTCCTCCTGGTCACTTCAATTTCCATCTCTGGCGTGGCGGCCTTCTCGACTGGAGTACTACTCGTTATCGGGACCATTGGAGGCATTGCATCGGCAATGAGATGTGCCGTCATTCTTGGATGGCATGGACCGGATCAAGCCGTCACGAATCTGGTGATCGGTCGTTGGTCAATGCTAGAAGCGGGACTTACCATCACCGCTGCTTCGATGGCTACGCTCCGGCCGCTACTCAAGAAGATTCAAGGCTTGTCCACCAACAGCTACGGTACCACTCAGGGTAATCCTACATCAGCGTCGCGACCAGACAAGACCAAGGGTACGGTCAATCACGAGATGGATGAGACTCCATTCTTCCAGCGCGGCGGTGAAGCCGAAGGGGATGACAAAATCACCGCTTCTGTTTCTGTTCAGCACGTCGAGACTAGGGGTTGAAGTCATAATACTCCGGAAATCTTCAAATCATCCGAGTAAAGTAGTTCTGAGTGATTGTAGCGTTGGCAGATGACCAATGAGAGAGCTGCTGTGAGACCAGTTGTCCCTCAACGAATTTTTCGCATCGATCGATGATTTTGTCTCGATGGTGTGATGAATAAAAACATGCAAGTCTAAAACTGGAGATGGGTCACGTGGCGTTGACCTCAACGTCATTTGGCAGCACAGTTGGCAGCGCCATCGAATTCTTGACATTTGCCATTATTTCACTGGTCTTAATCGCTCACAACGATCTGGTGCGTCTCTTCGGTCTGTTGAAGTGCTTCCTCGGCGCAAGCTAGCAAGCCACAGTCTTGCACTGCTGCTTGTGACTGCTGATGACTCTAAGATCATGATAAGACCAACTCCTTGAAGATGAGAAAGACACTGCTTCTCGTCTTCATCCATGGTTTCAAAGGAGGGGACAACACATTCGAGAAATTTCCTGAGCACCTCCGAGTCCTAGTATCCGATCTCCTGCCCAAGCTCAATGTCCTTTCTGTGGTATACCCCAAATTTGAGACTCGAGGAGAGCTACATGATTGTGTGGCGAAATTCAAGGAATGGTCAGCTATTATGTTCCTAGTCAATGACCTGTCACTGACAAGCTCCAGGCTCCAGAACAAGGTCATCGATCTCGAAGTCGCCGCCGGCACTCCATCCCCGACTATAGACCCCTCGGTTCGAGTTGCACTGATAGGCCACTCTATGGGCGGCATCGTCGCCGCTGAAACCCTCCTCAGCATCGTGCGAGACGAACCAGTCCCGTCTGTACCTCGACCAAGCACGAATCGCACCAACTCCTCCACCGCCACCAACAGCACGACTAACAACACATCCACGACTTCCGCTTCGCCCAATCTCGCAGCACCCGACCCTCTCGAACGAGCTACATCGGCTCCTCCGCCATCGCATCCCACGATTCCCAGCCCGGACAACTCTCCCTCACCTCCCTCATCCCCAACCACTTTCCTCTTCCCCTACATCCAAGCCATCCTCTCCTTCGACACCCCTTACCTTGGCATCCACCCCGGCGTCATCGCCCATGGCGCAGAAGCCCACTACAACACCGCCTCAGCAGCCTACACAGCCTACAACCAAGCAAGCAAGTTCTTCGGCGGCGGTGCAAAGTCCGCTCCGAAATATGATCCTTCCAAAGCACTACCAGCCGCAGGGAATAATGCCTCTGCTAGTGGTGGCGGTGCGGGTTGGGGCAAATACGCCATGTTCGCAGGCGGTGCAGCCGCTCTGGCCGCTGGAGCTGCAGGTGCTTACTACGGGAGAGAGCACATCACGACTGGTTGGAAGTGGGCTGGAGAGCACCTCTCGTTCGTCGGGTGCTTGGCGCGCGGGGCGGAAATGACCGCCAGAATAGAGGAGATGGTACGGCTCAGCGAGCGCCATGAGATCGGCTTCGTGGACTTCTACACCGTGCTCGGGAAGAAGGCGGGGAAGGTAGGGCAGGTTGTGGGCGAGGAGAGGACGTTTTGTGTCGTCCCCAAGGAGAAGGGGAGGCAGGTAGGGGCGAAAGAGGGCAAGGGATCGGGGAGGGAGAGTGGTGGGGAGTCGCCTGCCAAGAAGCGGAAGGTGGAGACCAGGAAGGAGGTAGATGGTGGGAAGGCCAAGGGGAAGGGGCTGTGGGTGGAGGCGGTGAATACGAAGAGTGAGGATGAGATTACAGCTCACAGGGCCATGTTTACACCGGGGGATAATCCAGGGTATTACAAGATGAGTGAGCAGGCGAGGAATTTGTTGGTGGGATGGGTGGATAAAGGGTGGTACGAGGCTTCTGGTGAAGGAGAAGAGCAAGAGGACGGAGGCGTGGAGAGAGAAACGGAGGTTTAGGGTTCTTGATACTTGATACCCATTGGATGGTGTTTGTCCGGTTGGTACAGTCTGAGTCCGTCCATTATTTATCTAGCAATAGAAGAAACCTATTCATTCTCGTGCACAGCTCCGCGACCACGTGCTGTGGATTCCCGTTCAGATTATGCGTTGCTCCCTCCAGCAGCTTCAAGCTGTCCGGATGCACTATTGCGCCTGCATTCTCTGCATGCGTCTTCCACTTACCCATGAATACTGTCGGCTTCAAATGCTTCGGCACATGCTCATCACTCCCACTGTACAAGAACAGCATCGCCGTCCCTTGCGGTATCTTACCAAAAGTCTTCCCAAGCCTCTCGTCCGGCAAGTCCGACGAGAACATGTCATCCTGACCCAGCCCGTCAGGTGACGCCAACGATAACCACCTTCTCGCCGTCACACCAATTCTCTCAAACACATCTCCCAAAACAGACACGGGAAGACAATCATCCTGCCTCCCCTCCTCTACAAAACGCTGCGCAATCTCATTACACCTCGCATAAACTTCGGGATCCATTTTCTCCACCAAGGCTTCCCGGTCACTCACCGGCGCCTGCAACACGATCCCCTGCACCCTTGGCCTCTCCCCTGGCCCCTCCCCCGACGACCCCGTCGACGATGAAACATAATGCAAAGCATCCTGACACCCAGTCGAATGCCCCATCAGCACCACCTTGCGCCCAGGCTGCCCCTCGCGAAGATATCGCACCACAGCCGCAATCTCCCTCACATCATCGTCCAGTGTCTTCGTGCCCCATGAGTTCCCACTGCTGGAGAGAGTGACTTGCAGTAGCGACCAGTTCGCGGGCAGTGTTTGTGCGAGAGCGAACGGATATGAGACGTGGCCTAGTGTGTCGAAGAGGCCGCCGATCCAGAGGACGAGGTTGGTGGGGAAGTCCCTTGGAGGGGACAGGGAGACGGCGGTGATGCAGGGCGGGATGTAGTGGATTGTTGATTGGTGGGTGGAAGGGTGGGAGCCGGTCATGGTTGTGAACAGGACGGGGGCGAAGGGGGCATGCGTGGTTGTTGGTTGTGGCCGGGTTGCTATGAGCGGGTCATGATGCACGTTGAATTGGGGTGCGGTTTGCGAGGAGGGGACATGTGTGGCTAGAGATAGCGAACTGGTAGGGCTCGAGGTAGGGCTTGTGGCAAGGCGGGTTTGCCAGATCAGGTCATCCGTAGACCAGTGGGGTCGCTGATTTGGTAAACCGTGGTGGAGAAGATGATATCGACCAAGAAAGGACCTCGACAGCTTCAGTCTTTGATCTCACAACAACATTCTTATTTCCGCCATTCAGAGTTCTCGACGATCTGGAGATTTACGTCAAGGTATGCTCGCGCGACGACTTCGCTACCGAGCGTTCTCGCAGCACCCCAGTCGTTTACGCAGGCACGTTTCAACCAAATCGACGTCTGCATCATCGTCTCTGGTGAAAGATGCCAGGTGGACCGCCAAATTCGTCATAGCACTGGCTCTTGGCATACATATGTTCAACGAGTATTGCTATTCCTTCGACTTCACGTGGGGGATCAGCATGCTCCCGAATCTGGCCGCTGATGGGGACCCCGTCATTCTCTCCAAATACTACCGGCATGGGAGAGGGGTCGTGGTTGGAGACCTCGTCACTTTCGTCCACCCTGTAGACGAGACTGCCAGGGCCCTCAAGCGTGTCATTGGCATGCCAGGGGACTTCGTGATGCGGGACTCGCCCCATGTAGGACGGCAGGTTATGATACAGGTGGGTCCCCACAATGGTGCTTTTCCGGATCAAAATAAATGCTGTTCAACTGCGGTACGAGTGTTCTGCAAAGTCTGGGCTGATGTGGAGATCGCAGGTTCCTGCAGGTCATTGTTACGTTGTTGGGGATAATCTGGACCATTCAAGGGACTCGAGGATGTTTGGACCTCTTCCATTGGCTTTGATCAAGGGTAAGGCGCTATGCAAAGTCACCGCCGACGGAGGGTACTTCCCATGGCCGAGAAGGATTGGCGGGGGGCTCGAGGAACCACAGGAGTTTCCAGAGGATTTTGTGGACTGAGCGTTCCTGCAGCGCGCAGGGTCAGAGCAACCACTAGGTCTGTAGAGTGAACGATGGACATTCGACGGGACATGCAAATCTTACTGATCAGCAACTTGCAACTCCCCCCGACGGACGAACACCCGCCGATCCGTACCAACCATGAGAAGCTGAACATTGATGGATAGACGGATCAAAGGTTGAATAAGATCAGTGCTTCTGCGACTTCGGATCTTTTTGCGATAAGCACGGCTGGGGCAGGAGCGACCGCAGGACCCGATCACTGGACGGTACCACTACTTAATGTCGCCTATCATCTGGGAGGGACGGCGACAGGCATTGTGCATGGGTGAAAGATCCACTGATGCGGTCCCCAAGATGAGGGATTTTCTTCTTGAAGGGCCGAGATGCTCTCTGTCCAAGGTTCAGCTTCACTGCACGTTAGCATGGGGAGCTTGAATAAGTGGAACATGAACAAGTGGAGGCGGTCGATGCGGCTCGACGCGAGTGCCCCATCTAAGCAGGACCACAGGTTCACGACGAAAGAAGCAAACAGACAGGCCTTCTGCTCGGGTAGACAGAAAGGGAAAGCAAAGCTAAAATGCAAACATGGTGAAAAGTATGCTTGACGCATGACATGGTGCAAAGGTGCAAATGTGCATCATGCCGCAGTCAGGGAGTGATCGACCCAAGGGGGCCAGCCTCAGCTAACCGCGAGGCTAGCGAATCAATATCGATGAGCGTGAGCGGTGATTTCGCCGCAACGTGACAGCGCGCAAAGCCCTAATGGACCGCGGTGAATAGACCGATGGGTAATGTAGAATGTGGTTGTTTCTCAGCATCGCCAGCGCATATTGTAGGACTCTGCCAGGAATATGACGCACCGGTGTTTTGTTCCTGCCGCTTCTGGATGGCATGAGGCCTTGTCGGGTTTCTGAGGGGAGCAGGCCCAAAGAGCCGTCGTCGATCTCGGATCGCGGCAGGGAAAATTTCGCAATTGCCAAAGAGGTTTTTCCGACGCAGATACAGGCAAGCGGTAGAGTATATGAACCGGTCGCGGATCGTCTGAGCGACAAACATGGTTAAGCAGCCGTGACATGACTCTCTACCAAACGAGCAGGCCACTGGGAAAAAGCATCGGAAATAACAATGTCATGCTCGTTGAGGCTGCAGATCTCTGCGATTTTGTCATGTATCGCGCGGTCGAACATGTTCAATGGCTGTCTGATGGATGTGAAGCAATACTACTTACCGCCTGCCGTCTACTCGGATTGACTACCGCTCTAAAATAATCAAGATCTTGATCAAATCGCGCCGCCACGACGTCGGGACAACGCCTGTGCGGACGAAACAAGGTGTTGTGGCCGGCTCCCCGAGTGTTCCCATCGTCGATTGAACAGCTTAGCGTCGTTTGGCCTTGCAGAGACTCGCTCATTCCGTCGATCTTCTGCCATCTCCACACTGGCCTCACTGGATCCATCGAAGCCCCATCATCCTGCCGCATTCTGCCCATGACCCGTTTCTTGTCTCCCCTGTCATTCACCAATTCGCCACATCTCCGGGAGAGCCACACGAACTGCCCAGGTGCCCATTTTTTTCTCCCACGCTGGGAACCCGTCCAGCTTATTAGAGGTCCTGCATCGCGAACCACTTCTGCCCCTTCACCGTTCAGCCCAACAAAGAATCGCAACTTCATTGACCAATAGTATTCACACAAGAGACACGACTTCTGTCCACGCCCGTGCCTCGCACCGCCAGCTTTGCATCTCGCGTGCAATGACCCCGCTCCTCCCGCAACTAGCTCCGATCCAACTGAAACTCTGATCGCAAAGCACAAGCAAACTCGCAACGCCAGCCGGCAGGGCAGCTCAGCGTCGAACAGGCCGCCTTCGTCATGCCACGCAGGTCCGCTCAGAATCTCTCTCCACAATCCCTCCACCACCACCACCAATACACGTCCCTACAGCAGCAACCTCAGGCCATTCAAGACTTTACCTCCTCCATTGACACATCCATCCTTGGCGACCCAGCAAGCACGAGCTTCGACCTCGTCCTCCCGCAGCCCGGCGTCAAACAGCCGATTATGATGACAGACTCGGTCCACTCCAAATACGGCCAGATCACACCTCCCGAAGACCACTGGAAGCAGAGCTGGGAAGCCATCAACCCATCAATGAACCCAGAGCAGTTTATGACCGGTCGCGACCGCAGTCAGAGCCGAGATTCGTCGTCCAGCCTTCCCGCCACCGCGTCAGGCAGGGTTGACAAGAAGGACAAATACCGAGAGAAGAACCGCGTCGCGGCGGCAAAGTGTAGGGCGAAGAAGAAAGAGCACGTCGACGGCCTGGAGGAGAACCATCGGACACAAAGTATGCTCAATGCTCTGCTCAAGCAGACCGAGCAGAACTTGCGAGACGAGCTGTCCTTCTGGCGGACGCAGGCGCTACAACACGCCTTCTGCGACTGCTCAGCCGTGCAGGACTACAACCTCAAAAAGGCTCGCGCCCTCGCCGCCGACAAGAACTTTGGCGATCAAGACGGTCTGCGTCGAGATTCGATGAACCAGTCGCCGTCGTCCAAGGTTGGCGCCATGTCCTTTTACCCACAACCACATCCAGAGTTTGATGCTCAAGCCTCGTGACGGCCGCCACCTCACCTCCACGACAGTACCTGCTCCAGACAGACCCCCTCTTCGCATGGTTCGATGATTGATTCATCGTTCGCATACACGGCGCAATCTGCTTCTTGATTTTTAACCCGGACAAACTCCAAACCGGCTGCGACTCCTTCATTAGCGACCTGGACAGGTTCCTTTGACGCAAAGTTTTACCTCACCACCATCAGTCATCCCGCACCCGCACCGATACCTCGGTCTATCCACCTCGACCATGCTGGAACCCTCTATCATCATCGTCGACTGTAACGAATCATTTTTATCATCTCCTAGGTTCTCGGGAGGTATCCGCAGCGGAATGTCGGATCCTCACGACTGATGCAAGCAACAGCGGGCGGCGTTGGTTGGGTTTTGTTTTTCTCTCGCTTTGTTAACGGCCGAAGAATCTTATGGCGAGGCGACGATGGAATTCGGGTCGGTTGCGAAATCCCAAAAAGCCTAGGAAGGAGGAGGCGTCAATGGCGTGGTCGAGTGTGTCGTGTCGCTTCTTTTTGCTGTTTCTTTTGGTCAAGGCAAAAGGTGTTCCCGAAGGCAACATGTATATAAGATACCCAAGGATCGTATCCGCTGGGAGAAACTAGCAAAGCAACGAGTAATAGAATCGAAGCCCACGAGATTTTTTTTTCCCTGTATGATGAGATCGATAGAAGTGAATACTCAACTCACTGGTAGTGACCACTCACCTAGCTCTCCCACGACCAAATCATCCAATGCTTGAGGTTTCGCCGGCACAGCAACCAACAAACACTCGGCTCTGCCGTCTGGTGTGTATCGATGTCGTCGCCCCTCGTCAGACGACCCGTCCGAACCACCCTGTTCGAACAACCACGGCTCCCCGTCCACGGCACGCAAACCAACCCTGCTTCTCGAACCCGTTCGTGACCAGCGGGACAAACCCAACACAGACGACCTCCGTCTGGCGATGATAACACCTCCACCGAACCCAATGGGAATAAAATAAACCTCCTCATGTACGATACAAAAACCCGAACGTCATGAAGTGGGCCCCAAAAGGATTATATACGCGAACCTCCTTGGTTTTTCTCTGCCTGCTCCCGCCAGCCTGCCCCCATGACTCCCGACCACAGAACCGCACGATCGAGCTGTCACATCTGCGCCTGTTTCGGGGGGCTCTTGGGCAGCGCTGCACGAATGAGAGGGGAGAAAGTAGAGTGGGAACACAAGCGAACCAATAGGGTGCCAAAACCGGGCCCGCCCGGGGCCGGCGGGTTCGCGCTTCTTAGGGCTGTGAAGTTTAGGCGTTGGATCGAGATGTCGGACGAGGAGGCCGGCTCCGGGGGGGAGGAGGGGGCACGTGCGGCTCTGTGATGAGGCTCTGGGCCGAGGTGTTCGCATTTTGCATTCTTGTGATGGAGGGGAGATCTTGCATGGCTTTTTGATTAGGGCGGGTGGCTGCAGTGGGCAGGTGTTCGTGGCGGTACCTGAGATGGCAGGCCGCTGGTGAGGGCATGTTGGCGTCACGATGAGGGAACAGGGGATGGATAGGGTTTGTGTCTCGATTCCAAGATCTTTGGTTGAGCTTGCATTTCTCCTATTGTTTGTTCTCCTACATTATTGAAGAAGTAGAGACGTCGCTCCTACAGTCGTCTCGTCGATGATTTTCTGGCAGTCCAAGTCCTTTCTTCACCTGTTCTATCCTTCCAGATTGCCTACTTGCATAGATCCTTCTAGGGCTAAATTAGACCAGCTGAGCATTGCCGAACTACACGTTGCAAGACCACACGCGAATCCTTCCCAGGTCATTGGACCTACCACCATCGAAGCTGTCACAGATCTATCATGAAACATGCTGTGCCGCACACATATACCTCAGCTAGGTGCTGGGGGATCGCGAACCTCACTTTCTGGAATGGACTTACCCCAATAGACACTGTTCGAAGGCCTGCTGTTGTTACGTTGTTGCGATCTGGAACGGCGACGGCACTGGAGCATGGTGCCTCTTACGTCTTGTGTTACCATTCTAGCAGGATATAAGCTATAAGGTGAGCCTCCTCGAGAGGACGATCTCCTATAACAATCCTGTTCATTTTACTCCAATCAAGTCGTATCTTGTCCTAAACACAGGTCAGTCTACGACTGAACACATTACTCTTCGCTTCACATCATAGACCCAACTCTTTTGAGCTTCTACCTAGCTGCTCTAGTCGCCATGAAGGTGAACCTGGCGCTAAGCTATACGTTATGCGGCCTCTACCTGGCCGAGGCCATGCCTCCCAAGCCGAAAGTCCCGGGTAACCTCTCCAAGGTGCTCGGCGGATCGACACCGCCATCTGGCTCGATAGCCCAGATGTCTGCGCCGCAGACCGACGTGTCTGTCGCTCCTACAGCCGCGGATAAGAGTAGTGATAGTTCAAGCCTCAACAAGTCTCCTGCCGGTAGCGCAAAGTCTGCACCCATGTCTAGCGGTATGATGGGGAGTATGCCTCCAGTAACACCTCAAGGCGGAGACCCCGACGGTTCATCGTCAGCGCCTGTTTCGAAGATCTTACCGGAGCTCGAGAAGCTCAACCTCGATCCCAGACCAACTACTTCAAACACCCAGCCCTCCGAACCACCGGACCCGGTTGGTCAAAGTGTAAAGCCCAACGTACCCGTCTCGGAAGACCTTCCGTCAGATTCATCGGGGGAGAAGCAGACCGATCCCGGATCAAAGACCTTGAACACACGTCCGTCCGCCGGCTCTGTGCAGAGCAGTACTGGCTCGCCGCCTACGTCTCCTATTATCAAGTCTTCGATATCCGGCAAATCGCCGCAATCTGACCCGCTGCTCCAGAGTGGCACAATCGCATCAATAGAGCGATCGCCAGCACCAGTCAGCAAAGCTCAGGCCCTAGAATTCGTTAAGCAAGTATACGAGTCCAAGGTCAGTGGAGGCGGATCTATCGTTATGGTCGGATTTGTCAATGTTCCCGGTGTGGGTAATGTCCGGGTTTCGAAACCCAGAGCTGGAATAGGCCAAGACCCAATCCCTGTGGTGAACGCCATACTTGAGCTAGCGAAGAAGTACGCCCCCAGAGTGGATTCCTATATATCGCGACCGACAAGCAGTAAGAGACGGGCTCGCTAATGAGGATATCGCAAAGCCTGTGAAGTCACTTTCCTACCAGGCCGGATCATCTAAGCAGTTTAAAGGCCCCAAAATTCGAGACGATATCGAGCTGATACACGTCGAGGATTACGCATATATCAAGGTTAAGCAATTGCTTGCAGAAGCTAATTCTGGTCCAGTCAAAAACATCTATGGCGTCCTATTCGGACGTCCAAAGAAGGCTGTGACGACGGCCAAAATCATACCGCCATGTGGCGAGAAGCCGCTGCAGGATAGGATATCAATGGAGCCTGGGTGCTGGCCATCGCAGGAAAAGCTTGGTCTAATCTCATGGGCCACCTCAATATCGGGAGGCCAGACCAAAGCTTCGGTGTAGAGGAGGTTGAGTGATGTAGCTAGATAGTGTGTTCTAGCATCTTACTGGGTCCCTTACATCCTGGTGTGATGCTGGTCAACATCATGTGATTGTTTTCAATTTCTTTGCAAGCGGGACGACTCTGTATGTCAGAAGTCTTTAGCCAGCCTCAGGCAATGTATCTATACACGTGCTAGGTGGTCACCCCCGCTGGACAGTTCCACCGGACATGTGATGACTAAGCAGCACGTGACTTGCATTGCTTCACCGCGTCTGTTGCATTGATTTTTGGCTTACATCTGTGTCACAAACACGCACCTTCATTTCTCTGAGCTCGATACGGCCACTTCCATACGATTAGAATCTTCGTCTATCTCGGAAGACTTCGTCGGTCCAAAAGACGTGTTCCTGCATGCGGCGCGGCGCGCTGCGATCCCTCAGGTCGCTGCCTCAGGCTGTCACAAGCACGGAAAAGGCGATTTTCTGGACAAGTATCCATCATTTTTACACATCCGTTCGGTGAACATTTGAATCGAAATGAGAACTGTTTTAACCTTCCTTGGGAAAAGGACATATCGAAGTGTTCAATCACTGAAAACAACAATGCCCAACATGGCGTCGTACCACGCCGCGAGGCTATCTTTCTATCATCAGCCGCCAGAAGTACGCAACAAGATCTACGCAGAGGCGCTTGTTTCTTCTTGGCCAATTCTGGTGTGGTCAGGTCATCCACCTGAAGCATTTGGAGAGAAATGGAAGCCCGACTTGGAGACCCCAAAACGAAGCTTAGAAGGCATCAACACCAGCCTCATGAAGGCTGACGCCAGAACTTCGAGAGAAGCGACGGCGGTCTTCTACGGGCACAACACATTCACTTTCGGCGCTGCACATGAATGGCGACCGGTAATTTCTTGGCTTCGAGACATCGGAGACAATAGGCATCGCATTACGAAATTAGAGCTCGAAGTCCGCGGTGTATCGCGAGCGTTTCAGCATGCGGATGGCTTGAGAGAAGGGTTCGCTGACGAGTTCACTGACAGGGTCTTCCCAAGACATCCGCTGCTGCAACAGCCCCATGGGCGAAAGGACTGGGAAACAGGCGAGGTGGACGTGGTCGATCCAGAGATTGAGAAGATCTTCTCCCTTCTGGCTATCAGTCCAGATCATGCATCCACGGACACGATAGTACCAGTCACGATCTACATGGACAATGTCAGCGGCTGTTACCCAGGTGCTTACGATGACCCGACAAACGAATACCTTATGATGGAATCCTTGCATCTCAGTATGGACCTGCCAAATCTGATAGAAGCCTGGCGAGCCAAGTACACACATCATCAGAGACCCATCGACGTCCTATGGCGGTCGTGGGGACAGAAATGGCAGTTTGAGATGATGGAAGCCCAATTCATCGATGCCGGCTGGGATATCATACATCACGCATACACCGGGGATCAAGAAAGCGACCCCCAAGGTGAAGTCGGATGGGAGGAGATCGCGAAAAGACCGGTGGAATGGACCATGCGACGCAAACCCTTGGAAGGACCCATCTTCGCTTCATCGCCAAATCCAGGCGGATGGGGAACTCCAACGACCAAGTTGACCATCACCACGCCAGACGGGAAACCGATCAAGTTGTGAGACCAGCAAATAGGCTCACACAAGCAGGAACCCGGAGCACATCATCCTCCTGCAGATCAACAACGAGGCACCTAAACAAAGGACAGATCAATGAATATTTGCAAAAGAAGATCCTATCCAAGCGTAACCAAATCCCTCACCCCGCTCACCGTCAACGAAATCGGCACACACCCCTCCACCACACCCCCCGTCACAACATGCTGCAACCCCTCCTCCTGCAAGAAGAACAAATCATCCACATCCCCCCTCACCAACAAAACCTTGAATCCTCCCCCACCACTATACACACAGACCACCGGCAGAAAAAACTCCTCCACCGTGTTCACAGCGGTCAATATCGTGGTGCCGTTATACCCCATCGGAACCCACGACGCCATCCTCGCCCCCCTCGGAACGGCGTTCATAGGCGCCATCCGCAGCCGCGACGCCCCGTACGCATCCATCAGGTCGGGGAAGTAAAGGAAGATGCGATCGGAGGTGTCGAACGTGATGAACCCTGCGTCGAGCACAAAGTTCGCAGGCGGGTTCGAAGGGGTGTAGTTCGACGTCAGGTACAGGTTCCCATCGCTGCTAGGCGTCAGGAGGAATTCAATTTCCCCGTCACGTTGGTGATGGGGATATTCCGGGGCGCTTCATCCCTCCGACGGAACGGCGCCAGGGGCCGATTTGTCGGTGGCTGCAGGGACCGTGCTAGAATTCGTCTTCGCAGAGGCACGGATCTGCGTTTTGAGCGCGCACCACGGCGCCGAGGCGTAGCGCCCGCCGTGGATCCATGAGACGCCTGCGCAACCGCTCTCGGCGTCGCAGAGCTGTTGGCAGGCGAGGAACGAGGGGGCGGTGAAGTCGTGCCGGAGGTCGTCGCCCAGGTAGTCGATGCCGCATTCGATGCGGTAGGCGCCGCCGACTTGGGGCTGGAAGACGGTGGCGTTGGCGGTGGGGCAGTCGGCGAATGAGCGGGTGGGGCGGGCCGCGAGGACGGTGAGGCCGGAAGGAGCGACGGCGCCGGCTTCGTAGGAGGATTTGAGGTAGCAGTATTGTGCTGCTTGGCCTGAGGGGACCCAGATGACGACGCGGCAGTCGAAACCCCAGTCGCTGCAGGCGTTGACGCAGGCGGTCATGTTGGGTGCTGTGAGGACTTTCAAGAGAGGGCCGGAGTAGTCGGTTTGGCAGTCGACGTTCCATTGTCGCTTGTCCGTGGTGGTATAGTTGCTACCACAAGTCAAGACCGTTGGGCTCGGTAGCGACGAACTGCTTGTGGTGGTTGTAGTGCTAGTGGTACTCGTCGTTGTTGTGTCTGTTGTCGTTATGGATAGCGTTGACGTCGACGATGTTGTAAACGTTGTCTCCGTGTTGGTCGTGGTCTCAGATGGTGACGTCGCAGTCGAAGTCGAAGTCGTGCTGGTAATTGGCGCAGTCATGGTCCTCCCGATGGTTGAAGTCGTTGAAGAGGGTATGGAGGTCGTCGTGGTTGTCGATATCGTGGTCGTGGTTGTCGCTCTAGTACTGTTTGTCGTCGTCGTCGTCGTCGTCGTCGTCACTATTGACAGCGTAGTGGTGGCTTTCTTGGTTGTCTTGAAGATATTAGGAATTACAAGCTTTCTTTTAGTAGTTGTAGGTTCCGGAGCTGGCAAGCCAGGGTAGGTCGAGTCCTTTCCACCAATGCAGCCACTGATCAGAGTCTTCTCCCAATGCCACAAATTGACCTGCTTGACGCTGAAGTAGTCGGCCAAGAGATCCATGTAAGGACCGACTCCGTATGTGACACCTCCCACACATTCAGAATTCTTCTTGGTACCATCCGTGGAGACATCCAAGATGGTGTATGCAAATCGAGCTTGCACTCCAGGTGAGAAAGACAAGGATGCCTGCTTCTCGATGAGTCCGGAGAACATGGAAATGCCAAAAGCTAGTTCAACTGGTAGACCGAATTGAAGCTCGAGAAAGATTTCGGCATAAGCTTCCATTTTCTTGTCCAATTTGGGAGTCCAGCCATAGGAATATGAGCTTTTTGGGTTTAGAAAATCTACGTATGTCCGAGCGTTGGGGAAGCCTGTAGTATGTCAGATGACCTATATCGGTGAATAAGTAGAGTACTCACCCCACGAAAACCCTGCCAGTGCCTGTCCCTGGATACCGATCGCTACCTGACCTCTGATATTGACACTGAATTCTATACACTGTGTGATCCAGTGCTACGGACTGATACAAGAATGCAGCAGAGACGGCTGCTACTGTTGTATTCGCATCATCGCCAGCTTTTCCTGCGAAGAAGAGAGATTGATTCTGTGTTGGTGAGAGATTGCCTAGGCTGGTGAGGTCCAGGCCTGGTGGAGGCATGGCTGCCAGAGTCGCTGTGGGTGCAGGTTCTCCTGTGACAGGCGTGGGCGTCTGATAATTACCTTTAAATTCTACAGGAGTACTGGTGGAGGCTTCTTCTGTTGTGGATGTCCAAGTCGACGTGAAGACCCCATCGCGGATTGTTACTGATGAGCTCGACGGCAATAGCGTGACTTGTGACGAGATTATGCCGCTTGAGACCTGTCGTCTGCTTGTTCTAGTGGCGGAAGTGCTCCTCGATGGCGAGGCTGTGATACTGGTCCTAGGACTGACTATAGCAGAATGTGACCGGATCTGCAACAGACTTCTGCAGCGTGGTCAGGCCTTTCACTGAACTCTGGCCGGTAGGTCTCGTGATGATTCTTGTTTTGGTGGGACCTAACAAGCCCGGCTTGCTGTTGATGCATGTGCAGGCCTTCACGATGTTGGCTGCAGCAACACCCTTGAAAGGACTGTTCCGTCGACTGTTAGAGTTGTACCACTTGCAAAAATCGCCTGGTGCCCCGACAGTCCTGCGCAGGGTGAGGATTGTGGCATCTTGTGGTTGGCATGCTACCTTGGAAGTAGACTTTGCCGCTGAAGTAATGTCTGTAATGAAGAGAAGTAGGAGCAACCATGCCCACTGGATGTGGCCTTTGCCAAGTACCATTGATGGTGTTGACTAGGAAGAAAAAACCTCGATGGAACTCACGAGGATCAATCGACATGTATAGTTTTGTAGAGCCATCTCCTGCTCAACAACATGATTGACCATACGAGCTGCGGCGTTGAACGACCGTTCGGACGAAATCAAGAACAAAGTATTGCCTGTTGTGTTGATGGCAGGAGGATACCTCAGACCTGTGAAGCGGCGTATTGGTATCATCAGAACGGATGGCTTACTGCCAGTGCAGTCGTCTAGAGCCGTTGTTATGGTCAAAGGTCAAAGAGCAGCTGTCGATCATGCAAGACCGGTGGGGGATTGTGATGACCCAAAACGGCCCGACGTGGTCGCGGTGGGCGAAGAGCTTGGCTTGTTCGACCCCGCTTTGCACGCATATTGCTGGATAGTCAAAGGCCGCTATCGCGACTATTCATCCGTCCAATCATCAGTTGCAAAATCACATTGTACTAACGTAGCCCCTCTGGAATGACACTGTCCACCTAGATGGCCTACGGGCTGACGGCAACACCACCTTTTGTCCGTGAATCCACCCCGCTTGGTCATCTATAAGTCTGCGAGTGCCGTCTCGGTCAAGCCCAAGGTAGGTCGTCTACAAGCTTTTGCCATGGCGATTCTGAGGCCTCTTTTCTTGTCCATGGCCGCTTTGGCAGGTCTGATCAACGGTCAAAACACCTCAGAACCCATCGTTGACCTCGGATATGGACAATTCCGTGGGACAGTCAACAACACCGTCCGCACTACCACCTACTTTGGTCTTCGCTATGCACAGCCTCCGGTGGGGGAGCTAAGATTCCGTGCCCCGCGACCTATCGAAAGGAGCAATTACTACAACCCGGACAATGTCACCGATGCCACTCGTCGGGGCCCTCAATGCATTCAAGGTAGCTACTGCAAGCATAATACTCTCTCAAGCTAACCACATCACAGGAACGCCAGGATTTAACATCAGGAACACCACACGCGCCATCCAGCCTGGTGTTGAAGACTGTCTACTTCTTGACGTCCTCGTTCCAAACAATCCAGTTTCATCGAGCTTGCCCGTTCTCGTCCAGATCCATGGAGGAGGCTACGCTGCCGGATCCGCCGAGTCCTACCCTGGGTACGCCTTGGTCAACCAGTCTCAAGCCATCATCTATGTCACAATCCAGTACCGTCTCAATGCTTTCGGATTTCTGAGCAGTGTTGAGGTCCGTGAGAACGGCGATGCCAATGCGGGTCTGCTCGATCAACGAGCTGCTCTCAACTGGGTCGAGAGGAACATCAGGGCATTTGGCGGCGATCCCACCAAGATCACTATCACTGGTGGCAGTGCCGGAGGCGGTAGTGTCATGAACCAGATGATTCTCTACGGCGGTGATGACAGTCCTCCATTCCGGGGTGTCATTTCAGAGTACCCATGGTGTATGTGTCCCTGTATCTGTATCATACAGACATATGGCCACTGACTTGCGACAGGGCAACCATATCACAATGATACCATCCTCGGTGACCAGTATCGTCAAGTTTTGACCGCATCCAACTGCACAGATCTCAACTGTCTCCGTTCCATTCCCTCCGATGTCCTCAATGCAGCTTCGCAGACAGCACAACGAGTTGGTTACCAATCCAACCCAAAGTACTACGGCTATGGTGACTTCTACTACGGTCCCGCAGTGGACGGAGATGCCATCCGCGACCTTCCTTCGAACGAGTTCAAGCTTGGTCACTTCACCAAGGTCCCACTGTTGGTCGACCATGACGGCTACGAAGGTACACTCCCTCCCCATCCGGGTCTGGCCAATCTAATCCTTCCAGGCGTTAGCTTCTCCAACCGCTCCGTCACCAGCGAAGCCGAAGCCGAAATCGACCTCCAATCCCTCTTCCCCTACGCCAAACCCTCCTTCTTCACCCGCCTGTTCGACCTCTACCCCTCGTCCGCCTTCAACAGCACCTTCTTCCAACGCCAACAACTCTTCGGCGACTTCATCATCAGTATGTCCCTTCCCCTCCTCTCCCTCCATCCCCTCCCACTAACCCTCCCACTAACCCTCCCTCCCAGACTGCCCAACTTACTACATGTCCACCGCCACCTCGGACCTCTCCATCCCCACCTGGAAACTCACCTTCAACGCCGGCACCCAACTCCACGGCGCCACGGTCCCGTTCTTATTCAGCACCAACGCATCAGCCATCAATAACGCCACGCTAGCGTACATGATGCAGGATTGGTTCACGAGTTTCACGGTGCATTTGGACCCCAACGCGGAGAGTTGGACGGGGCAGGCGAAGCCGTATTGGCCTCAGTATCAGGAGGTGCAGGATGAGTTTAGGGTTATGAGTGTTAATTATACAGAGGTGGGAGCGGTGGCGGATGCGGATGCGTCGGCGCAGTGTGACTTTTTCCATGGGCAGAGTTATGTTGTTAGGAATTAATGTGGGGATGCTGGGGTGGGGTGGTCATGGAACGACCAGGAGTGACAGTCGGTTGAGAGGGGAGGTGGTTGCCAAGATCGAGTCAGGGCATGGGATAGACACCAGACCAAAATGAAATGTGATGAACCAAATGGGTGTATGCTGAATGCAAGGGACAGGTGATCGTGGGCCGGCGTGTTTCGCTATAGGAGTGTGGTTCAGGGTCGGGAGATGAGCGTGCAAGGGTGTGTTCCACCCACATCGTGCCCTGCATGAGTGAGATTTGACCGGGTGTGAAAGCTGACGGACCTCGGGTAATGAGCAAGAAGTTGATGGTAAGAGAGCTGGATATTGATACCGCTGGATGTCTTGTCTCAGGCCAAGATCTGGACCTATGATGGTGGGCATGACATTGCGAAGTTATACATTGAGAATTGTTGATATATGTCCATTTGAAGGAAGGTGGTTATCGAGTACAGACATTAATTATGCTTGCTTAAATGCACAATCGCAGACACTTTTCTGACATGCTCCCCATCACATGTACTCTCGTACACTAAGAGGTGCAATCTCCATTTCCCGTAACCTAGTGAGGACCTTCGTTCTCATCGTCGCCACCAGGAGCAGTTGGAGGAATCAAGACACGGTTGATCACATGAACAACACCAGTCTTGACCAAGACATCGCGCTGAATGACACGAGACCTATTGATGAAGATGACAGGACCGAGAAGAGTGACGCGAACATTGGCTCCGTTGACGGTGGGGATGCGCTGGCCTTGCTGGAGGATGGTGGAGTAGCCGACGGTTCCGTTGACAACGTGGTAGGTCAGGACAGAGGCGAGAGCATCGCCGGTCGGCACCTCTGGAAGGGCTGCAAAGGCTTCGTTGGTGGGAGCGAAGACAGTGGCGTCGGGCAGGGTGTTGACGGTGTCAAGGAGGTTAGTGGAGACGAGGGCGCCGGCGAGGGTGGTCAGATTTGCAGCAGTGGCAGTGGTAGCGATGTCAGCGGGAATAGTGAGGACCTTGTCGATGATGTGGACGATGCCGCCATTGTCGAACTTGACATCCTAAAATGGGTCAATATGATATTGCGTAGTATTCAGCAAGTTCCACTCACAGCAGTAACAACACGAGACTCGGCGCCACCTCCAGAGGTGATAGTGACACGGCGACCAAAGCGCTGGGCTTTGACAACCTGCCCTCCAGTGACAAGAGAGAAGGAGGTGTTGGTCAAGAGCGTGGGAGCGAAGACACCACGCTTAGGAATGGCCTTGGCTGGAACCCGGGATGGGAGGACGTGGTACTGAAGAACAGCCTTGATGGTGTCTGGCTGGTTACCGAGGTCTGGTTGAGAAGCGAGAAGCTCCGCAAAGGCATCATTGGTGGGAGCAAAGACGGTGATGTTGGGAGTGGTCGTCAATGCCTGAACGATGTCTGGATAGTTGTCGACAAGGTCCAGCAGAGTTGAGAGGTTGGGTGTGGCCTGCAGTAGCTCGACAATAGACTGGGCGCTGGTGACTGTCGAAAAGGCGAGTGCCGTGACGAAGCTCTTGATCATCATCTTGAGGGGTGGCGCCTGGATGTGTCTGGTGTTGCAAGGTACTTCTGAAGGTGCTGGTCAAGGACGAGCAGGTCATGTGTTACTTCTTATACGCAAAGTATTGCAGTGCCTCCGCAGTAAGCTCCTCTCGAAGTGGCCAGGCCCCTGTCAATCGCCATGATGCTGTGCAGTCGACTACCCTCATGGTCATTCCGCATTCAACCATTTGTCAACAGAATATGGCGCTCCTGCAATCTGTCGATATTGCAGACGTCGGAAGCGCAGTGATGATGGTAAATGATGATCGTGGAGGCAGATCGAGCACTGCTGCGTCCTGCCCTACCGAGGATGGCTTGAGATTAAGATGGGAAGATCCTTGCCGTGTAAACACATGGCGATCTTGTGGAACCTTACGGACCGACTTCCGGGCAAACTTGTGCTCTGTGCTGGGATCGATCATGGTTGACATGAACGCATGTGTCGTGACCACATGAAAGTCTCTAATCGAGCATGCTAACAAGCCGAGACTGCCTGATTGAGCGTATACCCGCAAACAGATGGTATTTTGACTTGTGTGTAGAGCCCAATTGATCCTCGGGTCGAAGCAGTATGTCGTCTGTCCTGCAGCGTGGCGTGGCTTGTCGTGCTGGGGTGACGTAGAGTAAGTGACCAACCAGGAAGTCGACAAGAAGTCGCTCATTGGCGATGGGTAGATTAAAAGTATTGCTGATATACTGAACGGTACCGAGGGATGGGCTTTGGCCCCGTCATTTCGCAAGGATCGATCGAGGTCGACGTGAAGGACCCTTGGCCGCGCTGCCACCAGACGTCGTCCATCGGATCAGCCTGTGAGAAGCTCCGGAGCCAGCCGCGAAGAACGTGTTCATTTCCCCGCTGAATTCTCTGCTGGCTTCCTGCATTGACAGCGGGGTTGTCTGCAAGGCACAGCCATCGTTTGGATGATCTCTTCGACGACATGCGAGGATGACGATGGAAGCACGGCGAACGCAGACCGTCTCACGACTCGCCCATCCGACCTGACGTTGTCGTTTTGTCTTTACGTGAAAGATGGATACGATGGAGACTGCATCCCACGTGTTCTCGCATTCAAAGAGCCTCTGATGCAATGACATTAGATTGGGTATTGAGTGGCTCGGCATACATGCCCAGCTGAGGCATGCTTCGCCATTCAGCTGTTGGCTTGCATCTCGCTAAAGTCATGCAAAGCGGAAAAGCGAAACCTGATTGCAGCAGGTAGTTCGCCCATCACGCAATGTAATAATCTCGATGTCTACTTTACACTGTCCAGTACTCAGGTCCGATTGGCTTACGTGTCGATGAACTGGACCTTGACAGCTCTGGCGGAGGGGTTAGATGCTGCCTCGAACGCATCCTGCGCTTGCTCTAGCCCAAATCGATGCGTGACGAGCGGCTTGACGTTGATCAATCCTTCGGACACGAGCTGGATTGCTCTCGGATATGTCTCATGGTACCGAAATTGGAATCGAATATCAATCTCCCGGAATGATGCATGCATGAAAGGATACTCTTGGAAGCTCTTACTACCAACACCAATAATAAAGACTGCACCCCCAAAGCGGGTAGACTATTCAATATCAGCAATGCCATGGCCATTAGATCATGGAACAACGAACGTAGATGGCAGTATGGATACTGCTTTCGACACCCGTGCATTCAAGGACTAGCTTGGCCTCTTGACCAAGCTTCTCCTTGATGGCTTCAGAGAGGTCTTTGGGTGATTGGCCCTTCTGCACTTGCAAAGTCCGCACTCGGGGTACCAGCTGTTTCGCCATCTGCAGGCGACTGTCATCGAGGTCGGTGATGACAATTGGTGAAGCTCCAGCGGCATGAGCAGCAAGCAACGTGACCATGCCAATAGGACCTGCACCACAGATGACCAAGGGATCTCCCAACCTCAAATCAGACCTCTCGATACCAGCTAATGCGACGGAGAGAGGTTCCAGCAGTGCTCCCTCCTCACAGCTCATGCTGTCTGGCAGGCGATGCAGCCACGCCTCTGGGTGAGCGTGGTATCTCCGGAGAGTCCCATCAATTGGTGGAGACGAATAGAAGGTCATCTGTGGACAGGCATTGTACCGTCCTGTCCGACATGCTGAGCACTCTGGTTTCGAGCATGGAACGCCCGCTTCGATGGCAACCTTGTCACCTGACTTTTTAGCATGGAATTCATGTATGGCAAGTGTGCTTTCTCACCTATCTTCAGCGTCTGCACGTTGTCGCCAATCTTCACCACTACACCAGCACTTTCATGTCCCAACCCACAGTCCTTGGTAATGATCGAGTCGCCAATATTCCCGTGCTTCCAAAAATGAACATCGCTGCCGCAGATGCCCGTGGCTTGAACATGGACTAGGCAATCATTGGGTCCGATGTCAGGCACCTCAGCTTTGAGGACCTTGATTTCATGCTCCGGATTCGTTGCCACAGCCAAATTGATGGGCTTACGAGTGAGGACTTCTGTGCATGAAGACATGATTGAAGTGGCTGCTTACAACAGAGTTGATGCGAGACTGTCTTATGCTCCTTGCTACCTGCAGTATGACCGTTGCCACTTCTGCTTGCTGAGCAACCTGCCCCTCCTTTGGTGTACCAACAACACTGCATCATCTTTGATCAGATGTGGGAGATATTACCACGATTGCGGCTGTAATCGGTCCTTCATACGTCGCATCGAGCTCGGTGCAGGCCTGCTTTCATGACCTGAGCGGCATCGCATCTCGGCGTTTGGCCGAAGCCTGCGGCGTTCATCCGTCTCCGGGTAACATTTTCAAGAGTCAATTGAAGGACATACAAACCACTTTCCTCGAAATCGATTGATACCAAGGACTTCAATCCACCATGTCTGAACAACCTCAAAGAATTGGCACCATCCTCCCCGCCGACGCCAAGCAATTCGCCACCGACATCCTCACCGGCAACGGCCTCTCCCCCACCGACGCCTCCACCGTCGCCTCATGCCTCATCGCCGCCGACCTCCGCGGCGTCGACACCCACGGCATCAACCGGCTCCCGTCCTACATGACACGAGTCCGCAAGGGCCTCAATTCTCCCACCGCCCAACCCGTCCTCACGCAAATCACCCCCGCCGTTGCCCTCGTCGACGCCAACAACGCCTTCGGCTTCATCGGCGCCAAACTCGGCATGGCGCGCGCCATCGAAATGGCACAGACCTTCGGCATCGGCATGGTTTCCATCAAACACTCGAACCACTTCGGCATGTCGGCGTGGCTGGTGCAGCAGGCCATCGACGCCGACATGATGAGTCTTGTGTTCACGAACTCGTCGCCCGCGTTGCCCGTGTGGGGAGGGCGGGGTAAACTCATGGGCGTGAGTCCCATTGCGTGTGGGGCGCCAGGGGAGCATCCGTTTATTCTGGATATGGCGCCGTCTGTGGCGGCCAGGGGCAAGATTTACAAGGCGAAGAGGCGCGGGGAGAAGATTCCTTTGGATTGGGCGTTGGATGGGGAGGGGAGGCGGACGGATGATCCGGAGAAGGCGTTGGAAGGGGTGATGTTGCCAATGGGGGGACCGAAGGGGTCCGGGCTGGCGGTTATGATGGATGTGTTTTCTGGGGTGCTGTCGGGGTCGGCGTTCGCGGGGGGTGTGACGGGGCCGTATGACTTTTCGAAACCGGCCGATGTCGGGCATTTCCTTGTGGCGATTAAGCCGGATTTGTTCATGTCGATGGAGGAGTTTAAGGAGAGGATGGAGGAGTTGTATGGGAAGGTGGTGGGCTCGGAGAAGATGCAGGGGGTGGATAGGATCTATTTCCCGGGGGAAATTGAGCAGTTGACGCAGAAGAAGAGGGAGGTGGAGGGCATCCCATTCATCGAGGCGGAGATTGAGGCGCTGAACGAAGAGGCGAGAGCGGTGGGAGTGCCGGAGCTGAAGGTCAAGTCGTGGGAGACGAAGGCATGAGGTCTTCCGCTTATCAGAGTTATACCTAGTATTCACGCCTACATACGATGTATATGATACCATGACTTTCCCTGTGCCATTCTGCTCTCTATGCATGTAGTCCTGCCGCTAGAACACCGTTGCCCCTCCATCCACCACCAGGTCCGCTCCGTTGATGTACGCTGCCGCAGTGCTACACAACATGACCACCGGCCCAGCTATCTCCCACGGCTGCGCCATCCTACCCATCGGATTCCTTCCCGCCCATATGTCCCTGCACCTTTGCAGTCCCTCTCCAGCGTTCAAAATCGTATCCGCGTAGCCGGGCGACACGGAGTTGACTCGAATACCATGCACTGCCCATTCTGCGGCTAGACAGTGCACCAGATGAATCACCGCCGCTTTACTCACGTTGTATGCGGCTTGGGGCTGTGGATAGTTGACCCGATGCCCAGACATGCTAGCCACGAGGACGATGCTGCCGCCCAGTCCGTGGGATTTGATGTGTCGTGCAACAGCTTGAGAGGTGTTGAAGGCGCCAGACGTGTTTACGGAGAGTACGCGGGACCATTCTTCTGCGGACACATCCATGGCTGGTACGCAGGAGACCACACCAGCGAAGTGAGCAAGATGGCGGATCGGGCCAAGTTGGGAGGCAGCGGTGGTGATGGCGGTCTCGATGGAGGACTGGGAAGTGACGTCGCAGGGAAGAATGATTATGGGAATATTGGGGTGACGGTCGCGCAGGGAGGTGATGTGAGGCACTGCTGATTGAGAAGAAGGATTGAGGTCCAACAGGGCCAGGCCGGAGGCGCCTTGTTCGAGAAATGCTCGTGCAGCGGCGAGGGCCAGGGTGCCGGTTCCTCCTGTAACTGTGGGGTGTCAGTGTGTATTGCTCAAGAACGGGCGGAGAAAGATACTAATGACATTGCCGGTGACCTTGAATCGCAGCGCTGCAGTCTCTTCCGGGGAGAGGTCGTCTGCAAATGGTTCTGTGGCTTTTGTCTTGGAGGCGGGCTCATCAAGATTCGAGAGTATCATCTCCGGTATGGACCGCTTCGTCAGGTCATCTCGCTCGACCATGTCGGGCTGCACCGAGAGAAAAATGGCGAAGTGAATGTAATGAGATCTAGGAGGCAATGCAGAACGGAGCGAAGTTAGACATCTTCGGCTCTCTGTTGTCCGACGCTGTACATCACCAGAGGGACTGCATTGTTCGTGCTGAATGGCACGGTATCATCTTACATATCATGGGACGTCAATGCATCGGCACTTGGCGACTAGCGAGTTCCACTCAGTCTGCCATCGATAGACCTCCGTGTCATCCTTGCGTCTTACTTGTTGCCATTCAAGCTGGTACGGCGTGAGGATGTGCCTCGCGCGGTGTCTCGGGGGTGTCGCGGGGTTTACCATGTTTTACAGCTATGGTAGTCTTGGGATGTAGGATCCAGTGTGATCGGTGTGTCGCGATGAAGTTGTGTTGATGAATTCGAAGTCATGTGCAGGGCACGTGAGGGATCAAAAAGCGGGATGACTCTCGGCAGGTCGCTGACAAATGGACGAAAGGCTGAGCCGACACCAGCTTGACGTCCGAAACCACACTTCATGTGACACAGCCTAATAAGCTCAAGCGAATTTGTATGGCCGGTGCTGCGAGCCAGCATGTTGCCACAAAGGCCTGTACGGAATGCCAAAAGCGCAAGACCCGATGTATTGTGATCAACAATGGACAGCCATGTCGATATTGCGCCCGCGCAGGCAAGACATGCACAGTTGCTGAGCCACCGGTAAGGACGCCTTTGACTAGGAAGAATCTGGAAGCTGTGGAAGCTCGATGCAGGCGATTGGCGCGACTAGTTCACTCACTCGATCCTACCATCAACATTGAAGAAGCTATGTCGAAAGACGACATCGCTACCGACACGATCCAGAGCATCGGGGTGAGCACCGACGACTACTCACCTACGGCTGATCGAGCAGATGGGTGGCGGGAGCCGAATTTCGAGCATGTCGGAGACTCTGATGGTATGGCATCTTTGCCACAAGTCAACAATGGAAGAGCATTTCTCGGTCAGTGGGCCACCAAGGTTTCGCCTTCGTCACTAATGCTGTTCAGGAAGTAGCTCCGGGTCATTCCTCTATCAGCAAGCAACCCAGCTTGCAGGTATCCAAGCAGCGTCAACATCGAGCATAACTGGACGCCGTGACACCAGAGAGCAACTGAGCTTGTCACGTGCATCTCAGATCTTCCCGCTAGCAGAACAGCGTCTGACCGCAAGCTTCCGATCCGCATATCTGGTAGACGTGTACTTTGTTTGCTACAATGTGCCATGCCCCATATTACATGAACCGACTTTCCGGCAAGGTCTTTCCAGACGAGCAGGAATGAAGCAGGACGAGTGGTTCCCCCTTCAATACCAGCTGGTTCTCGCCATGGGCTACTGGATCATAGGCGGAGATGAGGGCCTCCAAGTGTCTTTCTATCAGGCCGCTCGAGCTCAATTATCCCTGGAGTGTTTCGAATCTGGTTCTCTGAGTCTTGTGCAGGCTTTGCTACTCATTGTATGCTAATATCGTCTACATTGCGACCGTTGTATCTGACCCAAGTAGGGCAACTACCTACAGAAGCGCGATCGTCCCAATACTGGATACAATTACGTCGGTTTGGCAGGACGGATGGCAATAGGGCTGGGACTGCATCGAAAACCTACTGATACTGGGACATATTCGAACATGCAATTGGAGATCAGACGAAGAATATTTTGGACGCTATTCTCCTTGGAAAGCGGCTTTGCCCTGACTACCGGCAGACCTGCATTACTAGAGGAGACTGCGACTGATCTTTCGTTTCCGTCGAACATCGATGACGAGGTAAGCTAGACTGCGCCATTGTACTCCATCATGCTCATCGGTATAGGATCCGTCGTCCGTGGATATTCGAGATCGACCGACATCTTGTTCTGCGATGATAGCCCAGAGTCAGCTCGCCATTATCGCCAATCGGCTTCACAAAGATGTCATCAATGGCAAGTCCACTCTGGCAGACCTGTACGCCTGCAAGAAATCCGTGGACGAGTCTTTCACCATTTGGAGAACACAACTCCCCAGGTACTTCTTTGATGCCAGAGTTCCGGACTGGTTTCGTGGACCGCGAGCTATGATTCTGTGGAAAGAGCAAAACTTGAGAATGATATTCTGGAGAGCATGCAGAAGAAGCAATTGTGGCTACCTCAATGGTGAAGAAGCTGCTTTACGAGCATCGGAAACGGCGATCGAGTCTATTCGAGATGTGTCGGATTTCCACAACATCCACTCTACTCTCCTCAACCAGAACATAGCATGGTATTCGACCTACTTCATCTTTCAAAGCGCTCTGGTCATCATCCTTGGCCACCTGGAAGCTCTTCGTGCCAGCAGACCGGCTACGGAAACTTCCAGGCGGAATCAGGATATGCTTGAGCTTGCTCGGAATTCCTTGAGGGCGCTGTCTACTTGGACTCCAGCGGCGAAAAGATGTGGATTCGTGCTGGAGACATTGGCGAGAGCAGTAGCGACTACTGTACCTAACGCTTCAGCAACTGCTGGGTCGTCAAATAACGTGCAAATAGAACATGCGCCTGGCGTCTCTTTCTCGGGCCAGACCCCGGGTGATACTGCGACTAACGACTTCCTTTCGCAGATGGGGATTGTAGGCAATGACACCATGCCGGATCAATTCGATACCTCCTTCGATGTTTTATTCCAGCAGATGCAGAACTTTGAAGGCGACTGGACGCAAGACTTCAGCGATCTGGGATTCAATGATTTCTCCTGATATCACAGGACAGAGGATATCTCACATGCCGCTCCTTCGCCAATACCATCCGGCCCTCTACGGCAACACATATCCCCCATCCACCAACACATCACTCCCGGTAGTATAACTACTCGCATCACTCGCCAAATACAAATACACCCCCTTGATCTCCTTGACATCCCCCTGCCTCCCCAACGGCGTCATCCTATACGCCTCATTCCTCACCTTCTCCGCCGCCCCCATCTTCGTGTCAAAAAACCCAGGACTCACCACATTCACCCTCGCAAACCCCCTCCACTCCCGCGCCAGACTCTTCCCTAGATGCGTCACGTACGCTTTGGTGGCGTTATACACGGGCTGATCCACCGGCACATTGACGATATGCGCGGAGATGCTGCTCGTGATGATCAGATTCCCGCTCCCCTGGCGCTTGAAGACCGCGCCGGCGTATTTCGCGCAGTAGAACACCCCGTCGACGTTGACTGCCATTTGCGCCCTGTATTCATCGAGGGTCTGCTCGAGAATGGGTTTGCTGATGGCCGTGCCGGCGTTGGCGATGAAGACGTCCAGACGGCCGAAGTCGGAGGCGATGGTCTCGATGGTGGCTTCGACGGCGGAGGGGTCGGTGACTTGGAGTTTGTAGGCCTTTGCGGTGATGTTGTGGGTGGAGGCGAGGGAGGTGGCGTGCTCGATGGCCGCCGGGTTGGAGTTGTAGATTAGGGCGACGTGAGCGCCGGCTTCGGCCATGGCTTCGGCGACGGCGAGGCCGATGCCGTCTGCTGCGCCGGTGATGGCGACGACCCGGGAGCGCATGGAGAGTTGGGAGAGGACGTTGGTTGGGGTGGAGGGGGTGGGGAGGGGTTGGCGCGGGGCCTGGGCGTCGGCGAGGGACATGGACATTTTGGCGGCTGTGTGCGATTGAAATTGGGTGACGGTGCAATTGGACGATTGAAGGCAGTGGTAGTATCAAGGATCAGGAATATATTGTGTATTGATATGGGCAATGGCTTGGGAAATTTCAATAGCCGGCGGGGGCGGGGCAGAGATGGCGTCGGTCGAGTGTGCTCCGATCATATAGGTATGTCATCTATTTGCCCTGGGGTGAAGAACGACAAAATCATCAAAGGAGGAAAGAATTCCAACGAAACAATTGTTCATGTCACTCGTGGCATCTCGAAAACCTGCCGCGGGCTACGGGCATCCATGGGCTTTGAAGACGGCGGAACCTGATGGCGGACCCACCGAGCATTTTGTACCTTTAGTGAAGAATTGCAGTGCCCTTCAGCGGTTATGAATTGTGCCACAACGGACAGATACTACTTTGTGCATCAAATAACCAGTGGAAATAACGATGTGCTCCTATGGACGTGTGACGCAAGAGCCGGACAGGTGATGAATGCACCGCTGTTAATGCATGGTACAGAGCTTTCGTTTGTTGAAGCGTATGTACATGGCGTGAGCTAGAAGGACAGCCTCAAGCCTCGAACCCGCTGGCACTCGGTCCGGGCAAAGTCGTTGCCGATCAGCGGGCGAGAATCCATCGTGTACGGGTGGCAAAGACCTGAGGACCTTGAGACGATGACGTCGAGGGTCACGGTGCATTTGATATTGTGTGTGCAGGCGACACTGGGACACGTGCGCTTGACCTCCCCACGAGCACATTTTTCGTGAGATGTACATGTGTATTCGATGTCTAGAAGGCTTCATTCGAAGCTTATAGACTCTTCCTGGTCCTTGCACGACTCATGAGCCCTACATCAAGGAGAAAGCATATCCTCGTCAATGCGCCCACATAGACAAACCCTAGGTTACCCCAGTAAATGGCGTTCCACTCCCAGAATCGCCAGTAGGTCTGGAGGCCCATTGAATTGACACTGTAGAGATGACCGAAGTCGGCAATGAGCAATCCGAGGAGAAATATCCTCCAGACGTTCCGGTCGGATGTGGCGCGGAGGACCAAGGCCTCGTTGAGAGCAAATACAAGATACATGTTGGCGAGCTGTGTCAGAACTATACTCTCCACCTTTGAAGGTCCGAGGGGAGTAGGACTCAGTGACGGAACGGTCATGGCGAGATAGTCCTTCTGGCCAAAATGGGCGTAGTAAGCACCTACAGCCGTTGCAACGGGTTCGATGTATAGGAAGAACAGGCGGTAGAGGAGCGGTAGACGGGATGACGTTGATGCAGGAGCCATGGTGGTGGGATAATTGACGATATTTCCAGCCGCGTCTTTGTGATACAAGAGATTGGTCCTCGAATAGATGCAACAAGTCGGGTTGCAGCCTGGTGAGCGGAGATTGTGGCGCGGGTGCAAGGGTCTGGCAGAGAGCAGAATGACGGCCTCAGCTGAACCGGGAAATGGCGTACGACGACAAATAGACTCTTTCGGGCGTTGGGAACAAAGGTGAGACTGCGTTGCGGCTTGTGTCTGACACGAAGCTTGTGTCGGAATTTGATAACAGGCCGAGATGAATCACCTATGAACAGGGCTGAGGAGGTGTGGTCAGTGTAGCTGAAGGGAAATGAGATTGTGCGTGAACCGGTAACACGAATTTACGGAATATTGGATAATGACGAGATGACCTTGTGAGGGCAGAAAAGTTGGTTCGGTGCGGTACTTGGGGCATACAGACTCGCCAAAAGCAAGGCCGTCTTCGCATGGAATCTGGGGAAACACTGTACTTGTCCATGGCAAAACTCGTGATGCTGCACTTTCGGGGTCTCCGGCTTGTGCATACCCAAAAGAGTGTTTGTTGGTGCTGATGCTACATGGAACAGTACTTCTAGGCGAGGCAGTCCCTGCAAAATCTCTTTACAAGGAAGAGCAGTATTGCCGTTGGGATCGAGGGTGCTGTATGATGGCAGCAGGTGTCACGCGAATAGTAATCAAAACCTCCTGAACAATTCCTTCCCTTGACATTGTCAGCGACAGCGCATCAGTGCATCTACGCCCAAAAAAGTAACAAGCTTTTGTGTATTGCCGGGCTGGAATCGCTTCTTCGTTCTGGCTACTCCTCTCTGCCACAGAAGCCCTGCTCTCGTACCCTCGCCGCCGACTCTGGCTCGCGCTCTGGCTGTGCCAATCTCAATCTCGACTCTCCCTTACTCCACCTACCACACACACAGTACGCTCCCAGATGCAGGAGCATAACACGGCCATCGGCTCCCTGCCCGTCCAGTAACGCAAAGAAGGCCCTTCCGCCCTCGCTGTCGCAGCTGCAGCCGTTGGACCGTCGTTATTCTCGTCGTTAGACTCAGCCCGCCCGCCAGCATTCCACTTCCATCACAACCGTATCCCATCCGTCGCCCGTCTCGTCTCGACTCTTTCCTCTTCCCTCCACGACCTCGTCATTCGTCCACTGCCACCGGCCCCTACTGGACAAACTATTGGTCCCACGCCGTTCGACTCTACCCAGCAGCCAACCCCATCTAAGTATCCACCTGCGACATTGACACCAGACATTGCAACGACTACATAGGCTTTCCATACCCGCCATCCGCTGCCTCCGCCCCGAGTCCAGAGTCCTTTTGACTAGCCGATTCTCTCATCTGGATCATCCTTTTCTCTCACCATCCACCTTCACTCTCAAGCCCATCTCCGAAACACCCACACTCCTTTTGGGAAACTTGGAATGTCGACCGCTCTCTACACTCTCTGCTAATACAATCAGTCAATCCTTGGCTGCTTCCATCATCGTCCCTCAACACTCGTTGCCCATCAGCCCCTGTCCTTTCGTCATTACAGCAATTAGCAGCATCACACGACATACCTAATCATTCTACGCAATATGCAGTCTACAAACTTCAGCCTGCACAGCACTTGTAACCCCGTCGAGTCATTAAGTGGCCCTTCAACGACAAGACCGATCGATATTCCCTCCAAGCGTCCTTCGTCAAGACACGAGTTTCCCCCGACCGTCCCTTCCCAGCCGGCCGACAAACTCGTAAACAGAAAGAGACGGGACAACGTACATTTTAGGGACGTGCAGTGGGGTACCAAGCAGCAAGAAATTGCTGAACGGGAACAATTGGCTCTCTCATACGGGCGTGTGGGATCACCTGCTCGATCCAATTCGTCTAGCAGCAAGAAGCGGGAGGGTAAGGAGACCGGCATCTTCAGGAGGACTTCTGTCTCGTGCAAGAACAAGTTTCAAAAAGCTATCGCTGGAAGAAGCCGAAGGTCCTCAGCCGATCACATGGAGGGTGTCGAAGAGACTTCTTATCCCGAGGCCAGCTCATTCTATCAGACACAATCTCGTGGCACATTCATGGACCGCATCACCCACCCAAAGGGCATGTTGTCCAATCTCAAGGTCTCGAGGTATGACACCCCACAACCTATCCACGGTGCCTCCGCATCGAGTGCTGCGCGCCTCTTCTCCCAGCGACCTGTATCCGCACAATTCTACGATTCTCAACTACCTACAATAAGCCAACACTACGACTCGAGGGGAGGATACGCTGCTCGCAAGGCCGCAGCAGCTGCTAGAGACGGCATGCGTTCAGGCCTGCCACCCTCTCCACCCTCGCCGTTCAACTACCTCGAAACTCGCGAGCAGAACCGACGAAGACTCGGGAGCAATTCCAGCGCAGCCGACAGCGGCGCTGATATCTGCTCAAGTTCCGACATTGACATGATCGACGTGCCCGAGGCATTCGTGGTCAAGCGTGATCCTATGGCCCACCTTCCCCTCGAATTGAACGCTCTAATCTTCTCGCATCTCGACGCAACAAGTCTCCGTTCTTGTCAGAAGATTGGTCCCTGGAGAAACCTGGCCTCGGATCCTCTCGTCTGGCGTGGAGAGTATCTCCGAAACTTCAACAAGGAGAACTACGTCTCTCCAGCTCCTATTCAGATCGGTGGTGTCGGAATCGGCATGCCAGGCCAGCAGTTGCAGAACTGGGAGCTGATGCACAGCGCAAGAGAACAGATTAACGCAAACTGGGCTAATGCCAAAGGTCGCGCCATTTACATGGCTGGCCACACTGACAGTGTCTACTGCGTTCAGTTTGACGAGCAGAAGATCATCACTGGTTCTCGGGACAGGACCATCCGTGTCTGGGATCTCAACACCCACCGCTGCATCAAGGTCATTGGTGGACCTACAGTCCGCCCGACACCTGGTCCTCGTGTCCTTCGCACTGTCGATTATCCTTCATTCCACCACGCAGAGGCCAGCGTCAATGGTACTGCATACGGTCACAACATCTACCACGTGCCATCTGACTTCCACTCCGCGTCCATTTTGTGCCTTCAGTACGACGAGGAGATTCTCGTGACTGGTTCCAGCGACAATGATCTGATCGTCTGGGATGTCAAGACCTACGAGCCCATCCAGAGGCTGAAGCACCACCAGGGAGGTGTTCTTGATGTCGCTTTTGACGCCAAGCACATTGTCTCCTGCTCAAAGGACTGCACCATTGTCGTTTGGGACCGCAAGACTCTCAAGCCCCTCCGCACACTCACTGGACACAACGGCCCTGTCAACGCTGTCCAGCTCCGCGGCAACCTCCTCGTCTCGGCTTCTGGCGACGGCGTCGCTCGTCTCTGGGATCTTAACAAGATGGAGTGCGTCCGCGAGTTCCCCGCAAAGGAGCGCGGTCTTGCGGCTGTCGAGTTCAGTGATGATGCCAAGTACGTCCTCGCTGGTGGCAACGATCACGTCACGTACAAGTTTGAGGTCGCAACCGGCAAGGAAGTACTTCAATACTCTGGCCATACTCAGCTCGTCCGTTCCCTCTTCCTCGATACTCAGAACAGGCGTGTCGTGTCTGGATCCTACGATCTTGACCTTCGCGTCTACGACTACGATACCGGTGCCACCATCGCCGTGTTCGCCGAGTGGACTACGAGCTGGATGTTGGCCGCTAAGTGCGACTACCGCCGTATCGTGAGCACCAGTCAGGACGGACGTATCTTGCTAATCGATTTTGGTATCAACCAAGACGGTCAGAAGGTCGAAGGAGTGGACCTTTTGGGGGGCTGCGAGCCCTGGGTCCATGAAGAGCTGTAAGTTGCTCAATCTTCTGGCTGACATGAGCATGAATTGACAAGTACCAGTGATGGTCTCTACCCAAGCTTCAACTCCAGCGTCCCCAAGAATTAGAAGAAGAAGAGGACGTGATGGAACGATGTGCTCGACAAAAGGCACGCAAAGTGTCCTGAAGATCAAGAACCGAAACAACTCGAATGAGTACAAACCTAATAGCGAGGTGTCGGTGCATTTGCATATTGTATAGCAAAACGGCGTATTTTTGGAGCGGGCGGGGCATTCAGCAAAATCACAGCATGACTATGGCATTCCAGATCAGGTGATCTGAGTCTCTCGTTCCCAAACATCGGTCAGCGTGGCGTTTTTGAGGTCAATCACGACCGGTCGAAAAGTCCGCGAGTCTTTTCATCTTGATCCCGATATCAGAACGGGCTTTGACGAGACGGCTTTTGGACATTTCTACAAGGGACAAAACAATGGACAGCAGTTCTAAATCCACATTTTACACCTATGAGCATCTGAGATGTTTTTTTCCTGTCGAATAATACATGCGAGCATTCTCGTCGACCGTTATAGTCCGAAGCCCTCCAACGTCAGACGATAGTCACGTGATTGGATCGGTGAAACTTTTCTCCCTGGTCCGGACTTTGCCAAGCCCCAACTTTTTCGCTACAGCACTCTAAACAGCCTCAGTATACTCTTTCGCTTGACCACGTCCATTGACAACCGCAACCATGGCCGCCGCTCTCAACAAGATCGCCGCGAACAGCCCATCGAGGCAGAACCCTTCCGAGATCGAGACCAACATCGCCAACGCCCTGTATGAGCTCGAGACCAACATCCCAGACATGCGCAGCGCCCTGAGGCCTTTGCAGTTTGTCTCTGCCCGCGAGGTACGATTGACCTGAACACCATTCGAGAGAAAGAGAAGGACACATTACAATGGAATCCCCTTGATACCCCCATACACAACCGAAGAGGCGTTGGGCACTGGGCGGCATACATGCTGACACCAGGATTCTTACAGATCGAGGTCGGTCACGGCAGAAAGGCGATTGTCATCTTCGTCCCCGTTCCCCTACTCCAAGGCTGGCACAGGTCGCAGCAGCGGTAAGTTCTCCTTCTGCCCTTTCTCTTCCGCCAATGTCAATCTGATATCCCCGTCCAGCCTCACCCGCGAACTCGAAAAGAAGTTCTCGGACCGCCACGTCCTCATTGTCGCCTCCCGCCGCATCCTGCCCCGCCCCAAGCGCTCCAACCGCAGCCGCACCACCCAGACCCAGAAGCGTCCTCGCAGCCGTACTCTCACCGCCGTACACGATGCTATCCTCGCCGACTTGGTCTACCCTGTTGAGATTGTGGGCAAGAGGACCCGCACGAGGGAGGATGGGAGCAAGATCTTGAAGATTGTGCTCGACGAGAAGGAGAGGGGTGGTGTGGACTACAGGCTCGACACGTACTCGGAGGTGTACAAGAGGTTGACGGGCAAGGGTGTGAATTTCGAGTTTCCTCAGGCTGCTGGTGGGGAGTACTAGAGGATGACGGGAGAGGATTAGCATGATGCCCTGGTGCAAGGAAGGGAAAAGCATTTGTGCGATATGCACCGGTTTTGAAAGTCACATGAGCGTGAATGAATGGACCAAGTCACTTTCCAACCTTGCTTTTCATTACGTTGATTTGCTATGCACATGGTCATTCATCCTTTCAATGGTCTACTCGAGAGTCCACTGCCCATCCTTCTCAACGATGCTGACACTTCTCTTTTCATCCAAGCTCACCCTGCCGGCATGCAGGATAGCACCCGTGGCGATCGTGTTCTTCAACGTTGGCAGACCTCTCTTGTCCAGCTCATCCAGCGACACAACACCATCCTTGAGATCCGTGACCGCGTCAACGAACTTCTCAAACGACACATAGCCGTAGCCCGACTGGCCAGCGAAGTTGCCGCGCTCATCAGGAGCGTACTTCATGTAGAACCTAGAAGCACATATCAGCCAAGGCTCATGGTACAGTGAGCCAGGGGTGAAAGGGTGAGCACTCACGGATTGAACCACGCAATCCCCTCCCCATCAACCGTAACATCATAACCCCTCTTCGCCTGATCAACACGCACCTCCCCGCCATCCGCCAAGTAATGAAAGTACTGATTACTATGCACGCCCGCCTTCTTCGGCGCCGTCCAACTCGCAGTATAAACCCCCGTCGCCCTTTTCCCACTCCCATCCTTCTTCTCCCAATCCACCAACAACGCAATCGTATCCTCGGTACTCGGATCGCACCCAAGCCCACTCGCGACCCCGGTACTCCCGCTCGCCGTCACCTTGACAGGCCTGTAGTTGGGCACCATACTCTCGCAGATATCCACGTGGTGCGAGTTGAGGTAGTACGAGATGTCGCTCTCCTTGCCGGCCCAGGCCTTGAAGGTTTCGAGCTGGTTCTTGGGCTGCGACATGTAGCTGTAGAAGTAGTTGAAGTCGCCCAGTTGGTGGAGGGCTTTGTGGCGGGCGTCGGCGTAGGCGGGGTCGAAGCGCTTGTGGTGCTCGATGTAGACGAAGACGTTGTTGGCGCGGGCTTTGTTCAGGAGGTCTTGGTGTTCGCTGAGGAGCTTGACGGCGGGTTTGGTGATCATTACGTGGATTTTGCGCTCGATGGCGTACAGCGCGATGGGGTAGTGGGTTGGGTCGGGTGTGAAGATGGTGATGGCGTCGCCGGGGGAGAGGGCGTCGATGGCGGTTTTGTAGGCCGAAGGGTCGCGTTGGTCGTTGGCGGGGAAGGAGTCGAAGGAGGTGTCGAGGCCGTTGTAGGCTTCGGTGATGTTCTTTTGGAGGTGCTCCCCTGGGTGTGGTTAGTGGATGGGTCTCCAGAGGTGGTTCTCAGTGCGAGGAGGGTCACTTTTGGCATTGCTGAACAGCCAATGGCGTGGTAGAGCTTGGAAACTTGCAGTCAAAGATATGAGGAAGACTGTGTGCACTTACTGATTGCAGGGAACTTGTTGCCAGTTGTTCCCACCATGGACAGCTTTCCAACCTTGCCTCGTCGTCGAAGATCGAACAGGGTCAATCCGACGACACCGACCTTCTTGTCAGACCCGGAAGCTCCTCCTCCAACGAAACCAGTCGTGTACTCTCCAGTACCGACCATCAACACATTCAATGGCGCCATATTTGCGGTATTTGTGGTATTTCTTGTGCGGGTGGTGTAGCAAAAGTTGAGGCGGGGTAGATGGAGGGGCAGGGATCAAAGAGATGGATACTCGAGCGGACGTCAACACCGCTCCTTTTCAATCAATGTCTTTTGAGCTGAACAAGAATGTCGCAAATTGAAAGGTGTCTCACACCAGCCGTCGCCCGGCGAGTGAATTGTGAATTCTTCCGCCGTGGCACGCGCATTTCCATCGTTTCATACCCCGACGCGACAAGCCTTTGTGGGGAGGAGGTCTCTTGCGGCGTTTCTGAAGGCTGATTGGTGCGAAAATAGCCCGGCACCTCTTCTCCTCAAGAGCTGTTTGCCCGCAAAGGGAAATCTGTTTGGCACGATTGAAGCAATCTCACAAAAATGTCCGCCGGACTAAAAGACGGCGAGACATGGCAGGGTGACGAAGGTTGTGGAATCTCGGAAATGGTCGATATAGAAAAAGAGCCAGGAGCCGTCTCAAGCATTACCCATTTCTTGCTCCTTTGATTCTTGCTCTTTACCCCTCCACCCCACCTTCATACAACACCACCACCACCATGTCTACCAACGGCTCCACCAAATCCCGCACCCCTCTGCGGGCCGGCATCTACGCCCCAACCATGACCTTCTTCGACCGCACCAGCGAAGACCTCGACATCCCCACGATCAAGAAACACGCCGTCTTCCTCGCCAAAGCCGGCCTCGTAGGCCTCGTCACCATGGGCTCCAACGGCGAAGCCGTGCACCTGTCCCGGGAAGAAAAAGCCCAAGTGACGCGCGCAACCCGCGAGGCCCTCGACGAGGCAGGCTTCTCTTCCGTCCCCGTCATCGCGGGAGCAAGCGACATGTCGGTCCGGGGGACGCTGCAGAACATCGCCGACGCTGCCGAGGCGGGGGCCGAGTACGTGTTGCTTTTGTCGCCGAGTTATTATCGGTATGCGATGAATGATGGGGCGTTGTATGAGTACTTCACTGCCGTGGCGGATAAGAGTCCTCTGCCGATTATTCTGTACAATTACCCTGGTGCGGTCGCCGGGATTGATTTGGATTCGGACCTCATGATCAAGTTGGCGGGGAACAAGAATATCATTGGTGCAAAGTTCACGTGTGGTAACACGGGTAAGCTGTCGCGGGTGGCGCAGGAGTTGGAGGCGGCGAATGCAAAGGGGACTGGGGCTGGGAAGTGGATGGCGTTTGGTGGGTTTGCGGACTTTACCATGCAGTGTGCTGCGTCGGGGGCGAGTGGGATCATCGCTGGTGGTGCCAATGTTTGGCCGAAGATGTGTGTCAAGGTGTGGGAGTTGTGGAAGGCGGGCAAGGTCGAGGAGGCGATCAAGTTGAATGAGGTCCTCACCAAGGCGGATTGGATCTTGACGAGGACGGCCATCCCCGGTACAAAGGCAGCGATTGAGATTGCGTATGGCTATGGTGGCGTGCCGAGGAGGCCATTGCAGCCGCTCAGCTCGGAGAAGCACAAGGAGTTGGAAGGCTTGGTCAAGGAGTACCTCAAGACGGAGCAGAGCTTGTAGATGTGCTATGTAGATGATGAATAAAATTGCATGACCCTTTCCTCGCTTCTCGTTCTGGTAAGCTGGTGTCGTTGAAGTGCTGTGATCCTCTCAGATGACGGCCAGAAGCTTGCTAGCGTCGACTCGTCCAAAGCCTTGCCCGAACCGATGTCCACCACCGCTTGCCAACAAACCCTTCATGACCTGGGCATGCATATCTGCCTTGACCTTCACCTCCTCAGTCATCACCGTACCACTATCCTTTCCACCCCAAGGCCGAGTCTCAACTTCACACACGGTCCCTTCTGCAGGCAGAGTTCCCTCAAAGAAGTACTTGTGGATGTAGTCGAATGTGCAAGGACTGTACGCCGCCAGACTGCAATGACCAGGGCTGTTCTGGGTCAAGACCCTGGCCCCTTCGAAGCCGCGAGCCATCTTCTTGGCGGACCAGAGAGGTGTGACAGGGTCTGCGGTGTTGCCAATCATGAGCAGTGGGTGAGATGTCTTGCCCGTCCACGGTCCACGGAAGGCATAACCTGGACGAAGAGTATAGCCAATACAGGGGAGAGCTATGCCGGACCACATGTCTCCAAGTGTTGGGCTTAGCTTCATAATAGTCTTGACCTTGTCTGCGAATTGATCGCGGGTCATATCGGTGATGGAGTAGCCGTCTGCACACGCAATCGCAGAGCCGGTAAATGGGTCCTTCGAAGAGAAAGTGACAGACGCGTTGCGAAGGGGTATGGCATCTTTGCTCTGAGCACCCGACTCTGGAGCGGGACAAGAGACGGCGTGGTACGTAGACATGAGCTCTGCAAGAAGTGTACCATCTCCCTTTTCCAATTGCGCCAGCACATTGGCGAGATAGGGAAAAGAGGTGACTGGTGAGTAGAGGGACGCGAAGATGAGGCCCCGAATGTCAGACCAAGAGACAACATCAGCGTAGGGCTCCAGGATCGGGATAGGTGAGTGCCACATCTTCTGGAGAATATCTTTGGTACGATCCTGCACCTTGGCAGCAGTCGGCTTTTTCTCATCTGCCAATGGGCAGGTAGGATAGCCGACTCGAGCGCAGTGGTAGTAGAAGAGATCCATGACCTTTTCGGTATCGCGGAGATCATCGATCCAGTCAACAGCGACGTAATCGTCTGCATCGACAACACCATCGACGATGAGTCTTTCGATCCTGTCAGGAAAGAGTGCAGCATAAGAATTGCCCAGGTATGATCCGTAGGAGAAGCCCCAGTACAGCAGATTGGTCTTCTTGGGTTCGACAACGATGCTGCTTCCCAGCTTCTTCAATTCCCGTGCTCTCCATCTGGCTGATGCTTCAGTGAGTTCAAGCATATCACGAGCCACAGACGCAGTCGTGAGAAAGTGTTGGATATTGTCGGCTTCCACCTTTGAGCACTTGCCACTGGCAGCCTGCATCATTGACCACAACCGACCAAGAGCAGCATCAGATGAAGTCACTGTGCCCTCTTCGAGCTCGCGAAGAATCCATAGCTTTGCCCACTGAGCGGTACCTGAGCATTGTACTGGGGGAGAGGTGAGACCGATGCCGCGCGGGTCGAAACCCACAATGTCAAAGTATCGTTCCTTTGCAAAGGGAAAGGCGCCTTGGACGATTGCTTGCAGGTTTTTGCCAGCTCTGTAAGCGAGTTCGACACCACTGCCGCCAGGGCCGCCAGGATTGATCAGGATGGGACCTCGGTACTTGGGATCGTCAACGCTCACAGTGGCAGGGATCTTGATGACGGCGAGACTGATGGTTTTATCGGTCGTGCCATTCCAGTAGTCCAGTGGCAATTCTAGACGAGCGCAGTACATCCCATCATAGCAAGGAGCGTACTCGAGCTCTGGCGTGGTGGCAATCTGGTCACGATCAGTACGTGGTAATTGCTTGTGCCATTGCAGGCTTACCTTCTCCCAAGAGAAACCACCCTCTTTAGACTCTGGATAATATGCTATGATAGAATGCTGGCACAGTCTGATAGAGGCATGGACCAAAGCGAATGCCAGCAACAGTCTGATGATGTGGCGGAAAATCGGACGGCCACGCTTTGGGGGAGCTTGTACGTGAGGCTGCTGGTTGATCAGCTGCTCGCGCGGTAGCAATGCTTGTTTCTCGTCCATATCTTTGCACTCGTGTTGCTGGTGAACAATGGTGAAGACAAGGGTGAGAGTGCGGAAAGGGTAAGAGGATGGATATGAAGCGTTCTTCTCAGGCAACCACTTGATGGCACCAACCTGGCGTATCTTTTAGAGTACCCCTCCATGCTCCATCGATCGGCTATCTCTATCCGAGCGCTGAGTACTCCGCGACGGAGTTCGCTACCGTCACGAATCGTCCTCAAAGCTCATCATGCAAACACTGATGCTGATGACGATGATGATGACTAGACTCTGCAAAGGAGAAATGACCAGTCTCGCGCATCTTATCGTCGCCGATTTGTCAAGACAAGACCTTAGTCAATAAGTGGGGCCAATCTGCTGCAGAAGCACTCTGGAAAATTTGATACAAGTGTTAGACGGACACGTAAGACAGCAAGTCCAGCAGTCAATGTCATGTATTTCCCACATGCCTCTGTCGTCCAATTGATCGCAATCTGACTCTATGCATCCCAAGGCTGGGTATCCTCGGCTCCTGATTGGCAACCCCACGGGACAAGCTGGGTGGGACGAAATGCGGCTCAACCACATTGGACAACCACGTCCAGGTCCGCCTATAACCTTGTAGCCGATCCCACACTCGTCCTTCACCTTGGACACGCTCGATCATGGCGCGTTCGACCCTCCAGAAGCACGTCGTGCGCTCAGTACAGCAATTGACCCGGCCATCGCAGCGATGCTTCACAACCACTCCCGAAGGCCGCATGGCCTCTGTCGCCGACCCTTCACCGATACAGCAAACCACCAGCCCGCTTGACCAAGCGATCAATGCAAAGGCTCCGAGGTATGACTGGACAAAGGATGAGATTAGGGAGATCTACAACACTCCTCTTATGGAACTCGCACATCAATCAGTAGGGAAACATTATTCTTCTGGTCACATGGCAGGCTGATAGCATGACAGGGAGTGCTTCACCGGAGATTCCACTCACCATCAGCCGTACAGATGTGCACTCTCATGAACATCAAGACCGGTGGCTGCTCCGAAGACTGCTCGTACTGTGCCCAATCCACGAGATACAATACCGGCCTCAAAGCCACGAGAATGTCCCCAGTCGACGAGGTGCTGGAAAAGGCACGGATAGCAAGAGATAACGGAAGCACGAGGTTCTGCATGGGCGCAGCATGGAGGGATATGAGAGGCAGGAAGACAAGTTTGAAGAATGTAAAAGCAATGGTGCAGGGGATTCGAGATATGGACATGGAGGTCTGCGTCACACTCGGCATGATTGATCAGAACCAGGTATGTCGGCAGGAAGAGCACAGGAGAAGACAGATGATTGACGCGAGCAGGCCGATGAACTCAAGGAAGCTGGACTTACTGCATACAACCATAACCTAGACACGTCAAGAGAGCACTACCCAAGTGTCATTACCACCAGAACCTACGACGAGCGTCTGCAGACACTATCAAATGTCCGTCAAGCTGGCATCAATGTCTGCTCCGGAGGTATCCTCGGCCTCGGAGAGAAGCCAGAAGATCATGTCGGTTTGATCTACACCGTGGGAACTCTGCCAGCACACCCCGAGTCATTCCCAGTCAATGCTCTGGTCCCGATCAAAGGAACACCATTGGGAGACAACCCTGACCGGAAACGCATCGGATTCGATGCCATCCTCAGGACTATTGCTACCGCTCGTCTCGTCATGCCAGCCACGATCATCCGCATCGCAGCAGGTCGAACAACCATGAGCGAAGCCGAGCAAATCCTGTGCTTCTCGGCCGGCGCCAATGCCATCTTCACCGGCGAGAAGATGCTGACAACCGAGTGCAATGGTTGGGACGAAGACAAGGCCATGTTTGCCAAGTTTGGCCTTAAGCCCATGAAACCATTTGAGCGAGGCGAGTACCGAGAAGTAGCAATCGAGGACATGGCGTTGGGTGTGGATGAGACGCCAGCGCAACGGCAGCAAGCCGCGTTGTAAAAGTTGAGTAGTCGTTGAACACCTCGTTACCATGACTGTGGCATCATTGACCAGGTCGCCGAGGATGATGTATAGATCGCAATCCGCAAACTTCTGTGGTTCGTTGAGCCCGTGCATGAGTGTCTAGGTTGATGCAGCGCACACCATTGACCTGCGCGACGTGTCACTCGAGCGAGAGTTGTATCGCCATAATTGATTGACCTCGCTTGCTTCTAGAAAACTTGAAAGCTTCCATGTGGCTTGCTGCCACAAGACGCCTCCATTAACCCATCAGTCATGGCGAAGCAGCCGAGCTGACCATGGCGCTTGGTTATGTGGTTAGTCTCGTGATGGGCAAGACGGACCATGACCATGCGGCTCCACCAAGGCCACCAATTTTCGGCCCTTCCTGAGTCGCTGTGTGTGCCTTGCAGGACCATGGCCCGGAAAGCAAGGAAGATGGAGGTGGCATGGTCGCGGCCGATCTGCGGGAAATAATCTCCAGAATTTAGCAGTCCCTTGAGAGCGACAAAGATGAAAGGAGTTGGCCCGTTGTTTCATGCCTACCAAGATCCAATCCCACGGTCATCAGCAGCTGCCTATTCGAATCTTATGGAGCATAGGACCACAATAATCATTCGAAAATCGCAACGACCAAGCCGGACGACGGAATCTCCTCCACGTCTTGCCTGAGAAACGCCTGGAGTATGGAGCGCTCCTGCTGAGCACAGTCCTCAACACGATGCTGGCAATGTAACTCTCCCCGCTCTGACCAAGCATGGCCCAAAAGCCACTCCTTGATCCTGACTGCGGGCGAACCGTGGAGTCCCCAAAGCCCATCGCAAGTTCGGCTAGCGGGAGCATCTCCTTGGCTACAAAGTCAAGAGGCAAGCCTCGTAGGGCTTACCAGAGTCGTACAGGCACGGTCAGATGCCAGGCCGACAAGACTACTGGAAGCTCAAAGCAAGGACTGGTTATACCGCTGGGGGCTGCTGGTGGCTGAGCGAGACATCATCGTGATCAGCTCTTTGATCCATCTGTACTACCTCACGAGAGCGGCACAAAGAGAATCGATGCATTCACAAGCGGCTTGGAAGACGAAAGCCAAGTCTGGAGAAGAGAGAGGCGTGCTGCTCAGCTGCTGTGCCCTGGCTTGGAGGGAAGAAGCAATTGCGGTTGCTTTTCGGCTCATTTGCGCTTGTACACTGTACCTGGATGGCCCTTTCACACGATTGTCAGGTCCCCCTATACACTGTCTTGAGATCTATTTCGAGCAGACAGCGCCTTTACAAAGGACCTGACTGGACGACCAAGGTCTTCACATCTCATCTTACGTGTGCTTGCCGTATCAAATAGCGCGTTTGGCCAAATTGTACGACGATCACAACACATCACTGCCCTGCAGAGCGTGTCATCATCTGGTCCGGGGCGAGCTCTCTTCCTGCAGTAGTGCTAACCCTGTTTAGAGTAGTATCCGTCACCCGCCCATCAAGACTTCATCCTAACAGCAGAGGCTCCATCCCTTTCATATCCCATATCCAGGGTACTCCCCACCACAAATTTGCATCGCCGACACAAGACGCCGCATCATTGGCTCTGCCATGGTCGATTCTGTCCCGTTACATGCTCCCGCAATATATTCCCCGCTGCTCTGTGCTCCGCTAATCACCTTCTAGCTCTTCTAGTGTGGGCCCTAAACCACCTTAGCCTGCATGTCTACCATCGACCACGCGGGGTCATCAGCAAAATGTTTTCGCGACCCCGTCGAGCTATCCAAGTCCCAGATGCCGTCTGCGCACTGAGGTCATTCGTCACCATCGATCAATTTGGGTTGGCTCGGATGGTCGACGTGATCCACCACAGGGCCAGAAACTTGATATATTGCTGTGGCCCTAATAAATTTTTGGAGCTCTCAATCTGACCTTTCTCGAGGTACAGTAGACCGTGAGCCTGCCAGTCCATCGGGCAAAGTCCAGTCTCTTTCTTGTTCTCTCGTTTCAGTGCACCCGCCATGGGTCTCTTATCAACGTTGCTGCTCGCAGCTCCTCTGGCATTAGCCCAGCAGGTCCAGCCTCCAGGAACACCGGTCAATAGCCCCGACCTTGCTGGCATTCGCTCACTGACGAACCAACGTAGTTTCCCGAGTCTACCTACCGCAATGCCACAGATCCTCGTGCTTTGCCCGGAGCTCAGTCCGGTCAGACTTCGCCTCCCTTCTACCCTTCTCCGTGGGGCGAGGGTCTAGGCAACTGGTCCGCAGCGTACGAGAGAGCCAGAGAGTTTGTCTCTCAGCTCACCCTCCTCGAGAAGGTCAATCTGACCACCGGTGTCGGCTGGACCAGCGACAGGTGCGTCGGTAATGCCGGCCAGATCCCACGTCTCGACTTCCCCGGTCTCTGTCTCCAAGACTCGCCTTTGGGTATTCGTTTCGGTATGTTTACTGTAGACCTGCTGAGGATCAAGAGACTGACACGCATTTCCAGCTGATTTCGCCACTGCCCAGCCAGCCGGTGTCAACGCCGCTGCAACTTGGGATCGCCGTCTCATCCGCCAGCGTGGCATCAACATGGGAGCTGAACACCGTGACAAGGGTGTTGATATCCAGCTTGGTCCAGTGGTCGGAGGTCTTGGTCGTGTCCCTGCAGGTGGACGCAACTGGGAAGGTGAGCAAGATCATACGCAAAGAGACGATTCGCAAAATTGACACTTCCAAGGTTTCTCCCCCGATCCAGTCCTCTCCGCAATTGCTGTCCGCGAGACTGTCGAGGGTATCCAGTCCTCCAACGTCATTGCTTGCACGAAGCATTTCATCATGAACGAGCAGGAGCACTTCCGCCAGCCGACCGCCAGTCTTGGTATCGAGGCCATCAGCTCCAACTTGGACGATGCTACCATGCACGAGCTGTACCTGTGGCCATTCGCCGAGGCTGTGCGTGCTGGTACTGGTGCCATCATGTGCTCCTACCAACAGATCAACAACTCCTATGGCTGCCAGAACTCCGACACCCAGAACAGACTCCTTAAGGCCGAGCTTGGCTTCCAGGGCATTATTCTGTCTGATTGGAGTGCCCAACATTCTGGTGTGAGCAGTGCGCTTGCAGGTCTTGATCTTACCATGCCTGGTGACCAGGGCTTCAACAGCGGCAACTCCTACTGGGGTGCTAACTTGACCATTGCTGTCTTGAACGGCACTGTCCCTCAGTGGCGTCTCGATGACATGGCTGTTCGTATCATGGCTTCATACTACTTTGTCGGCCGCGATACCGCTCAAGTCGATCCCAACTTCTCCTCCTGGACTGACGCCACCGACGGCAACCGCTACTATTTTTCCAACACCGGCTTCCAGGTCATCAATGAACACGTTGATGTTCAAGACGACCACAAGACCAACGCTCGTGAGGTTGCCGCCAAGGGTACCGTTCTCTTGAAGAACACTGGCGCCTTGCCATTGAACGCCGAGGCTATTAAGCTCACTGGTATTTTTGGTGAAGATGCTGGCCCCAACCCAGATGGTCCAAATGGCTGCAATGACCGCGGCTGCAACCAGGGAACTCTCGCCATGTCTTGGGGATCTGGTACCGCAGACTTCCCATACCTTGTCACCCCACAGCAAGCCATTGAGCGTGAAGCTCTTGATGCTGGTCGCAATGTCGAGACCATCCTGGATAACTTCGGCGCTGCCTCCCAGATCGCCAACCTCGCATCTCGTGTCAACGATGTCGGTGGTGTCTGCTTGGCCTTTGTCAACTCCAACGCTGGTGAAGGTTACATCACCGTCGACAACAACGAAGGTGACAGGAACAATTTGACACTTTGGGGCAACGGCGAGACAGTCGTCCTTGGCGTCGCCTCCCAGTGCAACAACACCGTCGTCGTCATCCACAGCGTCGGCCCCGTCCTCGTCACCGACTGGTACCAAAACCCCAACATCACCGCCATCCTCTGGGCCGGCATTCCCGGTCAAGAATCCGGCAACGGCATCGCCGACGTCCTCTACGGCCGCGTCAACCCCTCGGGCAAGCTCCCCTTCACCATGGGCTCCTACCGCGGCGAATACGGCGCTGACGTAATCTACGTCCCCAACGCCGGCGCCAGCACCCCACAAGACAACTTCCAAGAAGGCGTCTTCATCGACTACCGCGCCTTCGACAAGCTCAACGTGACCCCCATCTACGAATTCGGCTACGGCCTCTCCTACACCACCTTCGAGTACTCCAACCTGGTCGTCACCCCGCAATCCGCAGCGCCCTACACGCCCGCCACAGGCTCCACCCCCGCCGCCTCCACCTACGGCACCATCGACAACAACACGGCCGCGTACGTCTTCCCCGAAGGCTTCGTCCAACTCGACCGCTACATCTACCCGTACCTCAACGCCAGCACCCTCCGCGAAGCCTCCCAAGACCCCTTGTACGGGCAAAACTACTCCTTCCCGTCAGGCGGGTACGACAGCTCCCCACAACCCCGCCTCCCCGCCTCCGGCGCGCCCGGCGGCAACCCCGGCCTCTACGAAGTCCTGTACACCGTGACGGCAGACGTGCGCAACACGGGCAGCGTGGCAGGGGAAGAAGTCGCGCAGTTGTACGTCAGTCTGGGCGGGTTTAATCCAAGGGTTGTGTTGAGGGATTTCGGCAAGCAGGAGATTGCGCCGGGGGAGACGAAGACGTTTGAGTTTAGTATTACCAGGAAGGATTTGAGTAATTGGGATGTGGTGCAGCAGGATTGGGTCATTTATGATTTCCCAAAGACGGTGTATGTCGGGGCGTCGAGTAGGAAGTTGAGGTTGGAGGCGCCTTTGACGGGTGCGGGGGGAGGGGGGAGTCCGCCTGGGAATCATACTGGGGCTGGGGGGGTATAGGCATTAGGGGTGGATGACAGAGTGAGATGGTTGCGGGTGGGAAGAAATAGTGCAATCTAATTCGAGTATACACCCTTGCCCATTTCCAGAAAACCTTGTACCACTTCTGTTGTCCGCCATTCCCCGCGTACCAATTCCCTACCTCCCGCACCTCCCTTACTCCTCGCCCTTTCTCTCATCACACCTCCCCCTTTCCCTCGCCACCAACTCAAGGCCTCCCCCCTCCCTCCAAAAACCCCTTCAAATCCACCTCCCCACTCCCCCTCGGCAACGGACTACTCTGCCCCTCGCCCTCCTTCCACCCAATCATATAAATCGTCCTAAACGTAGCCGGCAGTCCCCCATCCTCATCCCCATAAAGTTCCCTATAAATCCCCTCCGTCGCCATCAACACGTCCCTCCCCACCGGCCCCTTCTCCATGCGCAGACTCGCGTTGCCCTCCCCCATGGCGTTGAGGTCGCGCAGTAACGCCATGAGATCAGGGTAGGACACGACGATGTCGTCCACGTCGACGGTGAGGAGCTTAAACCCTGCCCGCGAGAGGAGGTTTCCGACGTCCCTCACGTCTGCCAGGGGGGAGACGTGGGATTTGATTCCCCCGAGACGTTCCTGTGTCGCGAGCTGGAGGGAGCCGCGTAGTTCGTACAGCGTATCGCCACCGGGCATGGCGCCGAGGAAAGCGCAGTCTGGTTTGAGGAGGTGGTTGATCTGGGTCAGGACGGAGGGGAGGTCGTTGATCCAATGCAGGGAGAGGGAGGAGAGGATCAGATCGAAGGAGGACGGGGCGAAGGGGAGGGTTTCCGGGTGGGAAAGGTGGTGGCGTTCGAGACGCATGCCGGAGGCGTGGGAGGGGTTGTTGAAGGGGTGTTGGGTGGGGTCCGAGTCTCGGTAGAGCAGCTCGTGGGAGTGTTCTGCGCTGACCAGGGTGGAGATTTTGCTGGAGAGAGGAGCGGTGACGGGTTTGGCGCTGTCTGGGTCCGGGTTTGGTTGGGTCAGGATACGGGCGATGTTGCATGCGTTGGCGCCGTAGTCGAGGACGCGGTCGTAGTTGCGGTTGATGTCGAGGAGGCGGGTCACGAGGCGTGTGGCGATCTCGTCGCGGAGGTAATCTACTTGGCGCGAGAGAGGGGCGTTGAGAGCTGCTCGTGAGCGTTGGATGGTTTTTTGCTCGGTATTGAAGACTGATGCGGCGGGTTGGCCGGGTGCTTGGACGGCGTATGATCGAGCATGGTGGGTGGTGGAAAGACGTACACAGGAGGTACAGAGGCGAGGCAGGAGAGGTGATGTTCGGACGAGGGAATGCATCGCGCTTGGCAGGCTATAATAGTCGAGTGTCAAGGTTGTTGTGGCCAAAAAGTGAAAGCTTCAAAATGACGTTGACATCTGGCCGCGATGGAACAGCTTGAAAGCTCGCAGCACAAGAGCATGTATCAGGAAGAATTGTAACATGCACATATGGATCTCGTGAACACGGAATTGTATCAGTCAATATCCGAAACTGGTATATCTGAAAAGAGTGACAATATCTGAGTTGGACCACAACAGAGGCACAATGTTGAAATTGTGCTCTGATGCGGACTTGCTGAAATCATGGCTACTCTGTTGAAGGTGCCATTCGATAGACCATGCTTGCCCCCTCCCTGAGATTCCTCTGATAAAGAGTGACTCTACCGAGATTTAATGGCCTCTCCACCTCTCATTCTGTCTGCTTTTTCGAGGCCGGTTTACGTATGCTATGTCATACAGGTTGACACCAGTCTATACTGACTAAGCCTTTCCATTTTCGTCAACATGAATGAATGACCTCTACGCGACCGTCCTTGTAGTATTTGAGGGCAGGCGTCTGCAAAGGTATGTCAGCTGATATATTGTCTGAAATGCATGAGATATACGCACGAGGTCGATTTTATGAGTAGACTCAAAAGCACAATTGTCACCATAACAAGCGTCCCCAAAGGGGCAGACATGGCCGCAGGTGCAATCGTAATCTTCGCATCCAAGTCCTTCTGAGCAGGCCCTAGTTCGGGCACGGAAGCGGAGGGCGGACAATTCAGCACCGGTAAGCTTCTCCCCATGGATGAATCCGCACTTTCCGGGACACTTTCCGGCCAGATGGTAATTGTTGCAGACCTTTCCGTGTTCCTTGACACGGCGAAAGAGCTTATCTTGGGATGCTTTGTCAGGTTGCGGGATCGGAGCATCGAGACGTTCATTGTCCTTGTTGCACAGTATGTATTTGGTCGGCGCTGGTTTCTTTCCAGCCACTTGAAATTCCTTTTGGCTGCTGTCGACGGGTTTGCTGACACGAGCCCAGGACGCAGTGCTACCATTCTCTGTGGGTGCCGGACTGGGAGAAGTGATGGATACTCCGTTCAGGCTCGGTGTTGAGGTCAGAGGAGGGCTGATGATGGAGTCCGCCTTGTCGAGAGTGGCGGTACGTACTGGAAGAGAGACACCGCTTTCAAGACTTGCCTTACGATTGATGCCTCCGTTTGGCAACGAACCAATTGTAGCAGCGATGGGCTTGCTAGGAAGATGTTCTTGTCTGAAAACACTATTTACCCTGATTGGGCGGAAGAGCATGCTTTTGAAAGCAGGCTGGGCCGGAAGTGTTGCAAGAAAGCTGATACGAACATGCTGCATAGGGTCATGGACGTAGGGATCCAGCATAGGTAAGTAGCCATTATCGTGACAGATGCCTCCGAGGACAATGTGCTTGCACTGTACGTTGTTGACAAAGAGTCTAAACCACTCCCTGAGCTTATAGTCGGCACGCTCCTTGCCAAAGCCTACATCGACAAATTGGAAGAGCTGGCGACCAAAGGATTGGGCAAAGACGGACATGTCAGCGCCATAGTTGAGAAGACCACAAGCACGTAGCTTTTTAGTCAAGCCATCCATGTTGACAAATACGTTGACGACAATATCCCAGTGTGCAGTGTTTTCGTTGGGGTGCATGGAGGCGATCTGCTTGCGGAGTTCTTGGTCGAGAAGATATGCGGCCTGCTTGCCGCCATCTTCTCCTTTAGTGTACAATTCGTCGAGGAACTGTGGTCAAAGTTAGTCTGGCATTTCAGTCGGTCTTGGGTTGCTACCGACCGGTGCACCATCCCCATCGATCAAAGCTAGCACAAATGGAGCTGTACCCTGAGCATGTGAAGTCCTATTGAACTGCTCCTGCGCATGTTGAGCTTGCCTCTGCCATTCTCGTCTAGACTGTTGCTCGTTGGCCAGATCGCTAGTGGTTTCTTGCAATTTAGAATCGAGACTTTGATAGGCCTTGATAAGCTCTTCCATAAGCTGATCGCGTTCCCGATCGGATCTTCTAAAGGCTTCAAGCCGATGGCCAAAATCGAATGATCCAGGTGGGCCGCTCGCGTAGGACGCGGCGGGCGATTGAGCCATCATGGAGAGGGAAATGTTACAATATTCAGAGTGTCGTGTGCCGGTCGCAATGTGAAGCTGACAGCTGAAAGAGGGCACGGCAGAAGCTCAGTCAGATCTGAGTTGCCGTAATGGCAGTCAGATGGTGATGGAGCTGTGCAATTCTTCCGGGAACTCTACCTTGAGGCCAGATGCTCAGTGCGTAGTGTCGTAAGGCGAAATTCGTCGTTTTGGACGTGGAAAGTTGAGAAAGACGTCGACCCTCGCATTTAATGAGCTCCCCCAGACGTGTTCAAAGCCACATCATTCTGCCCCGCTTCTGACCATCTTCGACGCAAGTGAATGTTAGTACTATCTGTACGTCCATGCAGACATCTTTCCTGAGCGTTCCTTTGCCTCTACTCACCATCTTCGATCTGTGAACAGCCATGTCTTCACCGGAAGCAAAAAGACAAAAGACATCACCAGAGTACGAGCTGCTTTATCACCCAGGCATTCCAGGCCGTGGCGAGTACATCCGTCTGGCATTTGAGGCGGCAGGCGTCCCGTACAGCGACATTGCCAACGAGAACAAATCCAATTATAAAGTGGTCCAAGCGATCTGCATCTCAAACAGCACTGGCGACGAAGATGGGAACCCTCCACCGTTTGCGCCTCCTGCCTTGAAAATCCCGGGCGCGGGCAAGGATGGCAAAGCTCTGATCATATCACAAACGCCAAACATCTTGCTGTACTTGGGCCGCAAGTTTGGTCTCGCAGGGACCGCGGAAGACGAACAGTACTATGTGAATCAATTGGCACTCACCGTCCTGGATCTGTCAAACGAGACACATGATGTCCATCATCCAATCGCAGTCTCAAAATACTACGAAGGTGGAGTTCCCGCTGCAGGTCTTAGACAACACGACTGACCATTGCCAGATCAGAAAGGAGCTGCACTCACCCGTGCTGCAGACTTCCGCGACAACAGATTGCCAAAGTTCTTTTCTCATTTCGAGAAGACTCTGAAGTGGAATCAAGCTGAGGGCAATGGCAAATACTTGGTGGGCAGCAAGCTCTCATACGCCGATACAACTCTCTGGCAAGTCTTGGATGGTTTGATCTTTGCTTTTCCAAGGGAAGTGAAAGCGCGGAGCAAGGATTATCCCTTGCTGTTTGACACTTTCTACCCTGGTCTCAAATCGGAGAAGTGGCTGCAGGAATACTTGGACAGTGAGCGGCGACTTGCATACTCAAACGGCATATTCAGGGACTACCCAGAGCTTGACAGGCAGTAAACAGCTTAGCATACACAACCAGCAATCATGCAAAAGTGAATAAGATTGTACATGTCGCCCTCGTGGTGCATCCCACTTCCCACCCCTCATCCTACCATACTCAGCCACTCGTGAACAAGATGCCTCCGCCAGGGCCCATCAACTTCCAGGTTGAGGATGAACTCAACACGCCTGCGGTACAAAGCAACCGCGAACGATTCTTGAGTCAACCCAACATCAGTCAGCCTAGAGCCGCCAAAGTACCAGCATCTGACCATGCTCTGAACCTGCCCGATGTACGATCGCCCCCCATCGTAAATGGCTCACAGCAGGCGACTGAATCCGACAATGCAGTCGACGACCAGAACGACCGTACCCATGCTGGCCATGGGCCTGACCATACCAAGGTCTCTAGTGAGATTCCGAGATACAACAAACCAGCGCGTAGAGGTAAAGGCAAAGGGGGTTTCGGCAGACGACTTTCCAAGAAGCACAATGAAGATGGACGAAGCCAGAACCAACCATACCAACATCAGCCTCAGTACATTCCATACCACCCTGGCGCTACCTTCAACCAGAATCCTCATTACTCTACTGTACATCCAGATGTCGATCCTGCGAGGTTCGGGCATGTCGTGTACAGAGACCACCATGATGCCATACCAGAGTTCCGCCCCGCCACCGCCGGACCACATTTTGGCCCGATCGACTTCAACCCAGGAGCTCTGTCACATGCCACGCACACAATGCAGAATCAGTCAGAAAATTTCAACCCACCTCGTCCGTCTTCCTCATCTGCTCCACCTCCTTCTCACCTCATCAACTCTCATACCAACAATACGCATACCAACAACAACCCTCATTCGTCACCGAAGAAGATCGCAGAAATGCCGAAAGAACCCATCGACCCTTTGGCCATGCCGCCTCCCAAGCTAGGTAATTATTTCCCAGGTGTCCCCATTGCCCATTTGTTTGCGCCGAATAAGCCAATCCGCCCTGTCGACCTGCTTCATTCTCACATGGAGGGACTCAACCGTGAGCTGGATCGCATCATGGCCGCTGTCAACGAACCCAGCCAGTATCCGGACCCTCAGATCACTGCCTGGAAGGAGGATGTTCTCAACCGTCTGGCCGCCGAAATTATCCCTGGTCTCACCGTCACCACCACCCGCGTCGCCAATGCCATCCGCGACGGCATGTACGCCAACTCTGGGGGTATCCGCATCCAGACTGGTGGTTATGGCTTCACTGCGCCCAGTCAGATGGCCGCCACTAGTGCTCACTACGGGCCTGCTCATGGTCATGCCGAAATGCCGGCCTCCCAGGGCGGTCATCACCTCAACGAAGAAGATGAGGATGACTACCACACCGCCTTCCCAGGCCACGCAGGCCAGCACGACGAAGCTCAGCACGACCAGAACTCCCACGCCACCCACGAACAGAGTGACTACGGTCAGAGAGTCCCCATCGGACCTCGTACCGACAGGAGCTACCTTCACGGCCGCACTCAAGGTCAGCCATCCGGTTACAACCACGGCGTCACTCAGGGCCAGCCGACCGGTCACCTTCACCGCTGAGATGGCGATCAAGTCACGACCACAAAGAAGTGAGTTTGCACCTCTCGTGTAAAGTGAAATTGACCTGACTCAAAACAAGCAAGGGTGCAAAGCACATGTAAGCGAGGAACAGGATAGGGCGCATAGCGAGGTGCATGGCGCTGGATGGTGGATTCAAAATGGGTTTCTCGGGCAAAATGCCTTCTTCCTCTCACATCAGAGATTGGCAAGGAAATAGCAGAGGTCAAATACCTCACCGGCTCAAGCAGCGGTCAATCAGACCGCTAGCATCAGAGTCGTAATAACATCGTGCCTCCACTTCAGTGTCTTTTATTGCACCTTCTTGACATCCCCGCCGCAAATTCCAACCCTTGCAGAATCTCTGCCCCAAACACATACGTCAGATAGATCGGTATCACGATCCAAGGCCCACTATTTCCCAGTCAGCACCACCTCTCCTTCCCGGAATACCATACTCACTTGGGCAAAATCCACAATGTCACCAACGTCCACGCATCGTTATGCCCAATATTATCAAACCCACTATACGCCTCATTCAACCAATACAACACCGTCTTACTCCACGTCATGACCGTGACGGCAAACCCCAACAAACACGCCACCCCAGCCCAGTACCCCGTGACCCGCATCGCCCTCCCCAGTCCCCCCACCTTATCCGTCCCCGGCGCCCCCCTGCCCTCCTCCTCACTCTGCCTCCCCTTCGTGTACACAATCCACAAATACACCAAATACCCGATCGTCTCGACGATATTCAACGTCCCCTGCGCCGCCGTGAAACCATTGTTTTCGTTCCACGCTTTGAAGCCATACACCTGGTCCACGCGCCCGTAGAGCTCGTAGGGCTGCCATGGCCAGTGGTATTTCCCCCCGGGCATTGAGTGCGGGCGTAGCATCACGTACCCGCAGTCCCAGATCACGAGCGGGAGGGAGACGCCGAGCCAGATGAGGGTCAGGTTGGACGGGGTATGTGACCACACGGAGCTGGAGGGGGTGGGTTTGCGGCGCGTCACGGTGGTGTTGGCCGAGGGGGTCGGGGTGACGCTGCGTTGTTTCGAGGGGGAGGAGGTGGGGGAGGGGAAGTTGGAGGGGTGGGAGCGGGTGGAGACCATAGTGTTGGCTTTTCGGTGGTGAGTGTGATGGGTGGTGAGTGGTGTGTGGAGGAAGGAGGAGGCAGGGAAAAGGGCCGGGGTCAGGGCACTTTGTCGCGCGTCACGACGTTCGGGAAGAAGAGCTCCCGTCTGCTTTGGTTTGATCTCCAATTCCTCATTCGAGACCCCCCACCAGCCACCCTGTTACGAGCCTTTTGACGACTCTCTAAGCAAAACTATGCGACACCTTACTTGACGAGAGCACATCCCGATGTGATGATCGACGCTCACATGACGAGAGGTTGATTCTGCCCATACAAGCCTATTCGCGGTGGACGGCTCCCGATGTTCAAGCAGTGAACAATGTCAAGATCTTTTCCTTACGCATACATTTCTTGTCCCTGCCATCAGGATCCGGAATTTCCGGCGGCCACAGCACATGTCAGACGATCATCAGTCTTGCCCTCATTGGCAGACGACGAGGATGAAGCAGACAAAACCTTGAATCCTCATGATGAGAGGTCCAACTTCTCCTTGTACCCATACGATCAACTACTGTACTGCGACGAATGCCATCAAATTCGCTGTCCGAGATGCTGGGCAGAAGAGAATACGCACTGGTACTGCCCAAGCTGTCTATTCGAGATACCAAGTAGTCTTGTCAAGTCCGACGGAAACAGGTAAGGTGAGCCAGTAACCTCGACATGCAAAAAGACTTGTCTCTGACAATCGTCCAGATGTACAAGGAATTGCTTCAGCTGCCCATTATGCACAGCACCATTATCAATCAATGCACTGGATCAGCAAAGCAGGCAAGGCTCAGGTGACACCACTGGTCCAAGTGGTCCTTTCTTTCTAGCATGTCCATTTTGTGACTGGTCTTCTCTTGATGCTGGCATCGAGTTCAGCAAACCTAACAAGATATACGAGCAGCTCCTGCGCATGCGACGGCCGAAGAAGGCTCGACTGGAAGACGATATGCCCGACCGAGATGTCAAAGAGGAGACACCAGGACCAGAGGGTGCGGAGACGACCGACCTTGACCTGCTGGATCACAAGTTCTCAAGGTTGCTCAAGTTCTACAAAACGCAGCTGGCAGAGTCGGATACAGCTGTCAACAATCCTCTTGGACTGGACGCATCATACTCGTCACCATCAAATCTCGCCCGCATCATGCAGCTGTATGGTGGCCTTTCAGCAGCCTCACTCAAGAAGGCGAAGGAAAAGCCACAACCAATGCGCGAAGCCCTCACTGGAGCGGAAGGACTGACCTTAGCCACTTCGGAAGAGGCGCTCGTCAATCAGATACGCGACTTCTCTGATACCATACCAACAGAGACCCACCATCAAGCCCATCCCTGGAACTCGACCGTCACAGACATCTCCTCACTCTGGCCTGTCCCCACCCTCCTCGCCACTCGCAAGTCCAAACGCTGCCGCACATGCCGCCACATCCTTATCCGCCACGACGAACGCAAGCCCACAACCAGCAGCTCCTCGCACAGCGCCTCTTCCTCCATCGCCACCTCCCTGAAATACAAAATCCGCCTCCTCGCGCAGTCCTTCATCCCCCACCTTTCTCTCCGCCCCTTCACCCCCTCTCATCCCGCCACAACTCCCCTTCCCCGCGCCTCCTTCGCCCTGACCACCACCGCCCTCCAAACCCTCCGCGACACCGAAGGCTCCATCCCTCCCCTCCGTCCCGGCCAAAAGCGGGACTACCTCCTCTTAATCCAAAACCCCCTCTTCGAAACCCTCCGCGTCAACCTCGCCACTCCCGCCATCACACCAGGCAAAGTAGAGAGCAGAGTCACCATTCTCTGCCCCAGCTTCGAGGTCGGCGCAGATGGAGACGTCTGGGACGCCGCGCTGAGCGACACCACGGGCGGCACGGGGCGGAGCGGCCGAGGGGAGCGAAAGGGGAAGGAGTTACTTGGTGGTACCGGCATGCAAGGGACGAAAGACAAGGACGGGGAGGACCGCGTCCCGGAAGCGGGGAAGGTGTGGGAGCGAGGGAGGAATTGGGTTGGGGTGGTGGTGGAGGTTGTACCGGGACAACTCCCTGCTGCCCAGAAGGAGATCGAGGAGGATGTGGATGAGGACTATGATTCGTATTTGCAGAGCGAGAAGGAGGGTAGGAAGGACCGGACGGTGAACGACGATGTGCTGGAGATACCGGTGTTTGTGAGAGCGGAGTGGGACGCGGATGTCGCTGGCGAAGAAGGAGGGACAAAGGGGCAGAAGGAGAAGAGGGAGGTGGCGTTTTGGTGCGTGCTTGGGGCGGGGCGGATAGTGCCTTGACGGACGACCAGACATAACCTTGTCCTTTACATGTATCGCAAGGAAGACTGGCACGGTGTCAGAGCCATGAACAGCAAGATAAGCGGAGAATACCATTTTCCACATCCTATCCTTTCTCTACGCCGGCTCTATACCATGCACCCCAAAACTCATAGATATATACAATGCCCCTCCCTTTCCCGTTCCTAATCACAACCTCGCCTCTTCCTCTCCCTTGAAAATCGTCGGCGCCGGACTCGGGTCGCCCCCGCCCGGCAACACAGGCGGATCCTTCTTCTCCGGCTCAGGCGGTATCGAGCTCCCATACCCCTCTCGATCCCCCTTACTGCCGTCGAAATACTTGCTGAACTCCGCCTTGTCGGGGAACGGTCTCGGACCCAACAATCTAATCATATCATCGCGGCTCAGCATTTCCTTCTTGAGCAACTCCTCCGCTACGATGCCGACTTCCTTCTTCTTCTCACTCAGCAGGTCTTTGCATTGCTGGTACGCCTCGTCCACGATGCGACGGACTTCAGCATCGATGTCGCGCGCGGTTTCTTCCGAGAAAGGCTTGTGGAGTTGTTGCTGCGCGTCGTCTTCGTAGTACCGGTAGCCAATCTTGGGGCTCATGCCCCATTTCGTGACCATGGCCGTGGCCATGCGGGTGACTTTGTTGAAGTCGTCCGACGCGCCCGAGGTAACGGTGGGGAAGTGAAGTTCTTCGCTGACGCGCCCGCCGAGGGTCATGGCCATGCGGTCCATGATTTGATTGGCGGAGAGGAGGTAGGTGTCGCCAGCAGGGAGGTATTGGGCGTAGCCGAGGGCGCCAGAGCCGCGAGGGATGATAGAGACCTTGAGGAGAGGGTCGGCCCATTGGAAGTACCAGCCGCAAATGGCGTGGCCGGCTTCGTGGTAGGCGACGGTGCGCTTCTCTTCTGGTGAGAGGACGAGAGATTTCTTTTCCAGACCACCGATGACTCGCTCTATGGCTTGCTCGAAGTGTTCCATCAGGACGGAAGAGGCATTAACACGGGCAGCTGCGAAGTGTTAGTGATCATGCAAAAATATCATCGTAAAGTATTCACTGACCAACAAGAGCCGCTTCGTTGACACAGTTGGCAATGTCTGCTCCCGAGAAACCTGGTGTGAGAGCAGCCAGACGTCCTTCCAGGTAGTCGGTGTCGACGTGAGTCACAATCTTCTTAAGATGTACCTTGAAGATCTGTCTTCGACCGTCCATAGTTGGTGGGTCGATAGCAATGTGTCTGTCAAATCGCCCAGGTCGCATGAGAGCCTTGTCAAGAATATCGGATCGATTAGTACCAGCCAGCACTACCACCTGTTCAGACGTATTGAAACCATCCATCTCCGTCAAGATCTGATTGAGAGTTGCTTCTCGTTCGTCGTTGCCACCCCCAAAGCTCTGCTTTGACCTCGACTTTCCGATAGCGTCAATCTCGTCGATGAAGATGATACATGGTGTGTTCTTTCTCGCGTTCTGGAAAAGATCTCGCACTCTCGAAGCACCTACACCAACGAACATCTCTACGAACTCCGAACCAGATACCGAGAAGAAGGGAACTCCAGACTCTCCAGCAGTGGCCTTTGCGAGAAGGGTCTTACCAGTGCCGGGTGGTCCAGAAAGAATGGCGCCTCGTGGAATCTTTGCACCGAGCTTCTGGTACATGCCGGGATCCTTGAGAAAGCTGACAAATTCCATGATCTCCAACTTTGCTTCGTCCATACCCGCGACATCTGCGAACTTGACCTTGATATCGGTTTCATGGTTGAACTTCTTCGCCCTGCTCCGACCCATGCCGAAGATGCCACCAGCCTGTCCGCCACCACCTGAAGCCGCTCTTCTTGACATCCAGAGTAACACACCGATGAAAAGAATAGTAGGTCCGAAGCTGAGTACTGTCTCCATCCAGGGTACTTCGCGGGCGTATTGGACTGGTATCCGCTCCGAGCTTGGCACACCGAGTTCTGCTTGTGCCTCGTCCACCTTTCTTTCGAAAGCCTCCACCGAACCAATTGTGAAGTAGTAGTAGAAGTTCTGTTGAGCAGCCGGTGACTCAGGGTACATGGACGCCACAGCCTCGCGATGCAAGTGCACTCGCACCCGACTGTTGTTCAGCACCACGAGCTTCTCCACAAGTCCCTTGTCGAAGAAGGTATTCCTGAACTCCTGCCAGGTGATCTCGCGCGAGTTGTCTGTCGGCATGAACAATCGATATAAGAGGTATGCCGTAAAACCAGATACCAGGAAACTGCTGAGATCAAATTTAAGTTCCATCACGTTTGGTGCGCCTTGCTTCGATTTGCCCTTCTTTCCTCCAGCCGAAGATGGACCAGGATCATCAGATGACTTCTGCTCCGCCTGACCTGGCTTTGCTTTGTCGCCGAATCGTTCCTCTGCGGCTTGTTCGGCATACTTGCGTGCCATCTGAGAAGTCAGTCGCCACAGCTTTGCAGCCATAGCTGGCGTCACAGTGCCGGTTTGCATTTCGTGTACAGTCTTCCGGAGCTCCTCAGGTATGCCATGCTCTTTCATATCCTTGATAACCTTTTCAATATCCTGCGCCATGGATGCCGGCATTCCTTTCTTGACGAACTGGAGGACTTCCTCGAGACGGGCCTGCTCCTTCTCGTTGAGCTTCACATATCCAGCTTTGAGCTCGCCCTTCTTTCCGCCAGCAGGTTGACTCTTAAACATCGGGCTGGAGTCACCATAAAGGTGCTCCATGCCGGGCGCCTGCTTGCCATCCTTGCCGTCGACTTTCTTCTGATCCTTTGGCTCCTCTGGTGGCTGTGTTGCATACCGTCGGACTATCTGCCTGTTGTATACATGTCTTGGAATGAGTGCCGGTCTTAGCGAAGGATTCCGAGCTCTACATGCAAGCTGTAAATTGCCGGATAGTCTTGTGGCCTGAGCGGTCTGCCGGAGCAGGCGCGTCATGACCGTCGTGTGTGGAATGGCGATGGATGCGGAAAGCGATCTCACTTAGTACAGACAAAGTGAAGAATCTACTTTGATGTTTGTAGGAGTCCGAGGGATAATTGAGGCGCGTTGGAAGAGGCAAAGTAGACTTAGACCTCACATCGATGACGAAGAATCGTCTAGCCGAGACTTTCCCTGTCCGTGCGGCCGTTCCCGAGATCTGGCTGTTGTACCTCGATCCTCATCCTCGATCGAGTACGCAATATCCGGAGATCTACCGGTTGTTTGACCAGCTTATTACTCTATATATAGTCGACCCTCTGTCACTTAGATAGTTACCACCTTTTTATCTCAGTTTTTCTCATCTATCGATTTCAACGTTAAGACCTCTTAGTACTCCGGTCACTAAGCGTGCTAACGTGCCAAGCCTCAGCTAACTCAGCACGTATAACAGGTTATGAGCCCGGCGTAACTACTACGCCTTCTATACTAATCTATTCAATTCACATTCAGTGTGAGCCTCGTCCGCCGAGCCTCTGAATTAATCTCTAGATCACTAGATCACTGGATATCTCCTAGTATATACCCTACGTTAGTAGTTAGTCTCGTGTACAGTAAGCCGGTTATTCACACTATCTCCGGAAAGTGTAAGACCGTAATCTGGACTAATACCCTACCCTTTATGGATCACTTAATTACTAAAGGGCTAAACACGGCCAAATAAAATAAGGTGCTCACGAAGAACGCCTCCTTCTCTAATTAGAGAAGGACTCTCGAGAGCGTGCTTATCAAGGAGGATCTAGTATAGTACGTGTTCGATGATCTATCCTACGTAGACCTCGTTACTAAGCCTAAGCAACGAGCTAGTGAAACCGACGAGGCATTTAAGACCAGAAGAGATAAATTCACAAAAAAGGACATTTAAGCTTACGGCATGATCTCCGTTCGAATCGACTACTCGATCCTACCAGATTTTAGATCATAGAGGAAGTTAGCTAAAGCGCTATACGATGCTATGGCTAGCACTTACGCGCCGGCGCTAATAATCGACGTTCCCACCGCTATTCGTAATCTATTTAACACTAGACTTAAGGGTACTAACACCCTGAAATACTGCAACGAATTCAGCTAGAATCTGAGGTAATATAACATTGCTATTAAACAAGCCGTAAAAGGGGACACCTCTATTCTAGAAAGATCCGTTCTCGGCGACGTCTTTATCTCTCACCTCTTCATGACAAACGCTGGCCGTGACGAATAGCTACGTAGTTGGCGTAACGCTCACCTAGCTACGATAACATTACTCACTGAGCTAATGACTTTAATCCGCGCCGAGATTGTACTAGTTTACCCTCGATTTACAGCCGCTAGCGTAGGCAACCCCAAAGGCTATAATAACAAGTCCGGCAAGTTTAGTAAGCCTAAGAAGGTCCTATCGGACGACAACCCTTACTAGATCTATAAGGACGGTAACTACACAAACAATCAATACATAAAGTAATATGTAGAGTTACGTCCTCTAAAGGATGCTAGTAAGAAGGGCAATCGCAGAAAAGCCTTAGCAACAGCTATCGACAGCAATAGTGTAATAAATAACGATGACTCGACTATCTCTAGAACAGTTGTGCTAATCATCGCAAGTACATAGGTCGCTTCCGCTGGTTAATCACTGCACTAGAACACCGTTATATACGACAGCGGATTAGCTCTACACATATTTAATGACCGTAAGCTGTTTACTAACCTCTGTAAACTCGATAAGCCTGTCGAATTCGATTAAGCAGTAAGCGTAAGCTCAATTCAGTGGCAAGGAGATGTTAAGCTTAACATTAGCCTCGGTAATGGTAAACAGAGTAGTATTACCCTCCGAGATGTACTTTACTCTCTAAAATCAGCATTTAATCTCGTCTCCTCCGGCCGCATCTTCCGCAAGGCCGGCATTTAGCATGATTATCTAAACCAGCGACTAGTTCGTAATTCCGAACTGTTTGCACACTCTAAAATCAGTCGGGACGTTGTCGTTATCCTCGGCGTTACGAATATACGTAACGATAACCTTATAAAGACTTCCCTCTCTTCCGCCGCGATAGTAGTACTAGTAGTAGTCTCCGAGACTTAACGCTAGCACTAGCGCCTCGGCTACGTTAGATTAAAGATCCTTTAGTCTACTAAGCAACTAGTAAAGGGCCTTGAGAAAGTAATCACCTCCGAGCTCTGCTACTACGAAGTGTATAAGCTAGTAAAATCCTAGCGTATCGTCTCTCGTGAACCGAGAATTACTCCTCCGGCCGCCCTTAACGAGGTCTATATTGACCTCTATAGTCTAATTACTCTACGCAGTTTTAAGGGCCATCTTTATAGCTAGCTCTATACCGACGCTATAACTCGTAAACGATGGTCTGTTCTCCTTAAGACAAAGGACGAGTCGATTAGCGAGCACTAGCGCTAGTTAATCTTCATAAGCACTTAATTCGGCAAGATACCGCGAAAAACCTTCTCCGATTAGGGCACGGAGCTAATTAATCACGCTACACGCTAATTTAACGCCTCTAGAGGCACCGAGATGCTTACCTCTACTGCCTATACCCTAGAGCAAAACGGAACGGCTAAATCAGCTAACAAGGTGATCATTACGCGTGCGCGCTGCTTTATGATCGAGTCTAGTCTACTAATGGAGTTTTGGCCTCTAGCTATCGAGTACTCGGTATACGTTACTAACAGAATTGTCAATTTCCGAACCGGTAAAGTACTGTACTAGCACTTCCTCGAGAGTTTTTAGTAAGCTACTCCAATAGATTAGATTAACCTTAGCTACCTTAAACGCTTTAGCTATAAGGCCTATTTACACCGGCAGCTACCTCCGACCTTAAAGTTCGAGCCTCGCTCCTTTATAGGTTAGTTCGTGGGATTTCAGGGTGAATCATCTACTAATTACTTGATCCTTGGCTAGCTTAACGGAACTCCGTAGCTAAAGTACTCGCTACACGTATAATTCGACGAGTTTACCGTTTTCCGTGACTATGCGGCAGAAAGCCTTACTTAATAGCGGATCGCCGAATAGCTAGTATTTAACCACTAAGGCTTATATTAGCTTCCTCCTTAGCCTTAGTTCGCGTAGCTAAGTCAGTTCGATTATCGAACTATTAACGAACCTAATCCGGCTAATAATTAGGGGGAGCTACCCTAGCTAGAACTAGACCTTACGTAGCCTAATTAACCTTAGTAACGTCCCTATCACGAACTAACGGCTTAATCAGAGAATCAGTTAAGCCACTAATCTAATATAGAGTTACGCTCTGCTAAATCTAATCTAAAGGCTAAACAGGCACTAGTTACTCTTTAGGGGGAGAACTCGGCTTAACCTACTGCCGCGGACACTCCCGTAGTACCTTAAAATTTACCTTTAAGCACGGATTTAGACGATCTAGCTCAAGCCGAGGCTCAACACTAACCAGGGCCTTAAACAGCTTAATCTAACACGTGGATACGACCTACTAGTCCTGAATTACCCTCCTTCGAGCCTAAAGCTCCTAAGATAGAGCCTCTTAGTAACCCTAAGCCTCTTAGCGACGATAACGACGCCGGCGACACCCTTATAGAACTACTCTAACCTCGTTAACTCGCCGGTAGCAAACGATCAGCATTAGGACCAATTAATGACGACTATAAACGCTTCGCCGCCGGAGCCGTAGCCGCAGAACTTATAGACCCTACCTCCTACGATGATGCTATATCACGACTAGACAGAGTACTCTAGAAAGCCTCCATGGATGAAGAAATCAACTCCCTACGTAGTACTAAGGCCATTGTTTTCAAAAATCGGTTAGACGTACTAAAAGGGAGAATAGTTATAACTAGTAAATAGGTATATAAGACTAAACTACTACCTAATCGCACCATCGATAAGCGCAAGTCTCGATAGACTACTAGAGGCTTTACCTAACGCTAGGGAGTTAACTACTTTAAAACCTTTGCTCTAACACCTCGTATAGTAACCGGCAGAGTCCTAATTACCGTCTATGTGCTTAACGGCTAGAGATAATGCGAGATGGATACGAACTGGATTTAGTTGGGGCCTAGTTTAGTTTAGTCACGTGATCTCGGCGTTGCGGCCCGGGCTTCCGGCCGCTCCGCCCTCGATATTACGCGTGCTTTGTACACTAGCTTTCTCTTCTTCTTTTCTAAGTCTCGATATCTTGACGAATAGACGTAATTGACCTTCCATCTTGCTAGTCGTAATCACTATATCGAGACTTCGTAACCCCTGCGACCGAGCGACGGAGCCATCGAAATATCTAGCTATCCTGCTGCTCGCGTAACTACTAACAACTACTCACGAAGAACCGAAGAAGTCACGAAGAAGAAGAAGCATTACGATTGCAGTTCCCGTGTACACTGTAATAGATCCTCGCTACTGCCGCGTAGGTTAATACCGCGAATACCGAAGACACAAGAAGAAGGCAATAAGTCGAGTCACCGACGACTTAAGAAGGAAGCAGGCCGCTGGCCAAATTTTCAGATATCCCCTTTGTTACGCGTTGACTTTTACTACATTTACGACTAACCTCACCGAGCCATGGCTCGACCTAACTCCGGCGACGAAGAGCGCCGCTAAAGCAAGCTACTATAACCTACCTCCGACTATAACGACGCTCCTATTAGTTTACCCTATCACGATCTGTTCGCCCTCCCCGACGCCGTACTCCTTAGCAAGCTATAGGAAGAGCATAGCATTCAGGCACTAAGGGACGCGTTCGACTACGTCGAATCCTCTTATAACGAGTAGACCGTACAAGTGAGTACTACACAGGCTTAGGTCGGTAACATCTAAGCCAAACTAGATGCATCTTAGACCTACGCCGACGGCGCTACTGCCTAAGCCGCCCGTCACTTAGCTAAGGTCCAAGAGCTTAAGGCCGAACTAGACTGTCTTAAGGCCAAGATAGGACATAGTACACCGACCCCTTCTGTACGCGGCCCTCCCTTATTAGAGAAGCTACTAGACCCCGCCGTTTTCAGCGACGGCACACTAGAATAGTTCGATGTCTTTAAGCACTAGATGCAGAACAAGCTTCTTTCTAATGCGGACTATTACCCTACGAAGGTCAACAAGTTCGCCTATCTCTACTCGCGCCTCTTAGGAGACGCTTACACCCTCGTTATAGACGCGGCTCGCGGTGCGATCCTTAGCGCTGACGAGGTCTTTGCCCTTTTAGCTTAGCGCTATAAGGACCCCGACCGTAGGGCCACTACGCGCATCTAATTCGCTAGCCTCTTTTAGCGTAATAACACCTTCGACTCCTTTATCGGCGAGTTTAATAAGTACGCTCTTCGCGCTAACATCGCCGAAGAAGAGTAGCTATACTAAATCCGTCAGAAGATATCCGCCGAGCTACGTAATGCCCTGGTTAACTTTTACCCCGACAACCTCGCCGCCTTTATTACTATAGCTCGCGCCACCGACCGTAGCATCCGTTAGAACAACCTCATCGCTAAGCACACTCAGGCTCTACGCTCCGCAATAGCTATGACTCGCGTCGCTAGCGCTCTAACTCGCGTGCCTTACTTAACCTCTACGCCTGCCGCTCCGGCCACTTACCGCCCTATCGCCGGAGGTGCTCTATAGCCTTTCCGCCCACCCTAAACACTCGTCTGCTTCGCATGCGGTAAGCTAGGCTATATCGCACCGAAGTGCATAGCTAGCGCCTCTAAGAAGGCTACTTACGCTGCTACTTGTCCCCCTCGCGCTATTAGCGCTATAGAGGAGATGCAGTAGCTTTAGCACCGTATAGCCGAGTTAGAAGCCGATTCTAGTTCGGCCTACGAACTGGATTCAGTTTAGAACTAGTTCGACCCCGAGATGGATTACGAGTTAGCTAACTAGTCCGACTAGGGAAACGAGTAGCCGGAGGACAAGTCCCCTCCTCTAGTAGAACAAGGGCTATTCGAGATAGATCCGGAGGAGTACAAACGCTAAATAGTGTCGTCACTTACAACGTTACCGCTATCATGACTCCTATTACTATCCACGACCCCTACAACTATAAACGAACTATCACCCTTTAAGCCTTCATCGACACTGGCGCGCTTATCAGCGCCGCGGTTAACTACAACGTTCTCGACAAGCTAAAGACTTTCGGCTGCCCCGTGGCGTTAGCTAGCCTTATTTAGCTCCAGGCCTATAACGGTGTTCTAACTAAACAAGTTACTCATAGCGTCCCCCTTACTACTACCGTTTCTAGTAAGCTAAACACCCTTACTACCTTCCGTATCATGGATATCGGCCGTTTCGACATCATCCTCGGCCTCGGCTAGCTTAAGGCTAACAAGGCTAATATCGACTACGAACACGGCGAAGTTACATACAAAGAAGAGTTTTCACCGACTATCGTTAAGCGGCAGCAGCCGCAGCTAATTAAAGGTGCTCATTCCGGAAAGGGACCTATTTTAGTTCGGAACTAGTTCGTCCCTAGTTCGGCTCGCGAAATGGATACCATTTCGGCTGCCGAATTAGGACGAGATGGACTATATCGACCACTAGCTCTCAGGTCGAATTTCAAGCTAAATTAGGGGGAGTTTAAGCTAGTCTCCTATAGCACTTAGCTAATGTATAAGTTCTCTTACGTACCTGCCCACGTAAGTAAGGCTAAGCAAGATGGACCGCTTATCGCCTTTATTAGCGCCGCTGCCTTTTCCTCTTAAGCTAAATACCGCGAACACGAGGTGTTCGCGATCTCTGTGAAGGATATTAAGGACCACCGCCGCATGGCCGCCGAACCGGAACTAGACCCCTTAGTCGTTCTACTAGAGGAGTTGCGTAAGTTTGCCGACGTCTTCTCTAAAGAGCAATCTAACACTCTGCCGCTACATCGACCGGATTTCGATAACCGTATTACCCTAAAGGACGGCGCTAAGCTACCGCGTACTGAACCTTTGCGCCGCCTATCCCCTAAAGAGCTTAATATAGTAGAAGAGTTCATTCGGGAACATCTCGACAAGGGTTTTATTACACTAAGCTCGGCTAGCTACTTATTACCTATCCTTTTCGTCCGTAAGCCGAATAGAGGACTCCGCCTCTATGTCGATTACCGCGGCCTCAACGAGGTCACTAAACGAGACGTCTATCCGCTGCCGCTCATCGAAGAAACACTTACGCGCGTAAGTAAGGCTAAGTGGTTTAGCAAGATCGATATCCGCTAAGCCTTCCACTGTCTCCGTAACTCCGTCGATAGTAAGGACCTCACTACTTTCTCTACACGTATGGGCAACTTTAAATAGCTAGTGATGCCTTTCGGTCTTACTAACGCCCCCGCCGTGTAGCAGAGGTTCATAAATCACAACTTCGTCGACATGCTAGAACGCTTCGTGTCGATCTATCTAGACGACATCCTGATTTACACCGACGGCACCCGGCGAGAGCACGCCGAGCACATTAAACTAGTGCTCTAGCGACTCCGCGAGTTAGGCCTGAACGCCGACATCAAGAAAAGCGAGTTTTACCTTACGGAGGTAAAGTACCTCGGCATTATCGTTAGCCGAGATAGAGTCCGGATAGACCCTAAGAAGGTAGAAGCTGTTAAAGCTTAGAAGCAGCCGGCCCCTGGCAACACTACGCAAGTAAGGAGCTTTATCAGTTTCTGTAGCTACTACCGCCGCTTTATCAAGGGTTTTAGTACCATCGCTAAGCCTCTGAATGACCTGCTTAAGAAGGACGCATTACCCTGGAACGATAAATACACCGCCGCATTCAACTGCATAAAGCACGCCGTTACGAGCGTACCTATCCTCGCGCACTTCGATCGCTTAAAGCAGATAGTTGTCGAGACCGATGCTTCCGATACTACTACCGCTAGGATCCTGTCGTAGTACGACGAGCACGACGTTCTCTAGCCCGTCGCCTTTTTTAGTAAGTCCATAAGTGAAGCCGAACGTAACTACGCCATCTATAACAAAGAGCTACTAGCTATCGTCTAAGCCTTTAAGGAGTGGACCCCTGAGCTTATGAGCACTTAATCCGATAAGGCTATCCACGTCCTCACCGATTACTAATCCCTTATGCATTTTATGAGGACTTAAAAGCTTTTACGCCGTTAAGCACGCTAGGCCCTCCACCTTGCGTAATTTAACTTCAAGATCATATACCGACCTGGCGCCGCTAATAGCAAAGCGGACGCACTCACTAGAAGGAACGGAGATGTACTACGCTCAAAGGAAGACCCTAATCTACGCTAGACGCTTCTGCCGCATAAGGTGCTCGATCCGCGCATTATCGATGAACTGAGTCTAGGTCGCATCCGAACTAAATCACTACTCCGAGCTGAATTGAAGTCCAGTTCGTAATCTAGTTCGCGATCTAGTTCGTAGTCTAGTTCAGCTACCGAACTAGGACCTAGTTCGCCGCCTATTTCGTAGTCCATTTTAACACTTAGTTCGTCACTGAAATAGACGCCTATTTCGCCTCGCGAGCCGGCCTATGTCGCCCCCATCTCGGCTATAGAAGAGCCTTTACCCCTTTTCGAAGAAGTGGCTAAAGCTAACCTATAAGACACTGAGTTCGAGTCCGCTTAAGGTATCTACTGTATAACAGGGGCCTTCCTAAAGAGGAAATGGCTGCCGCCGACCGATGTTACTATTAGTAAAGGGATGTTGTGGTACGCTAGTCGACTATTCGTGCCTATGTCGATAGTTACTAAGGTCATCTAGGAGGTGTATACGTCAAAGGACTACGCACACGCCGGAGCTACTAAGACGGCAGCTATAATCAAAACAACCTTTTACATCCCTGGTTATAACAATATCGTTAAGAGGTTCATTGCTTATTACTACGACTATAAACGATCAAAGGCTCGCTACGGCCTTCCTGCCGGCCTACTCTTACTACTGCCTATTCCGGAGAAGCCCTAGTAGTATATTACGATAGACTTCGTCACCGGTCTACCCTTAGTAGACGGCTACAATGTAGTGTTATGTGTTGTCGACCGCCTGAGTAAAGAACGACACCTAATCCCCTGCTTCTCTAGAAAGGAAGGTACCTCGGCATTCGAGACCGCTAAGCTATTGTTCTTTTACGTGTAGAAACTACATAGGTTACCCGATAGTATTACTTCCGACCGCGGCCCTTAGTTCGTTAGCGACGTGTAGAAGCGTTTCTACTAGATCCTAAAGATTACAGCTAAGCTATCTACCGCCGGCCACCCCTAAATAGACGGCTAGTTAGAGGTCATGAACCGGGAGTTCGAACGAGTTATCCGCTCTTACGCTGCACGTTTTAGCAACTAGACCCTTATCCTTCTAGTAGTAGAGTTCTCTGCTAATGCCAACCTATCGGAAAGCACTAAGCTATTACCGTTCGAAGCTACTAGAGGGTACAAGCTAAGACTTAGCTTTTAGCTGCCTGCCGATGCACCATTGACGAGAGCTAAGCTAAATGAGACTAATATCCGTGCCCTAGCTAAGTAGCTAGAAGAAGGTTTAGAGATCGCCAAGAAAAACCTCACCGTCGCCTAATTACGCATGGTGGAATAAGCGAACAAGCACCGCTTACTAATCGAATTTAAGGTTAGTAACATGGTGTGGTTATCGACAAAGAACCTCTACCTACACGGTAATCCTAAGCTATTGCTAAAGAGGGTTAGTCCTTATAAGGTACTCGAAAAGCGATCACCCCTGTTGTATAAACTAGATCTACTAGTCGCTTTGCGCCGCATTCACCCTGTGTTCTACGCCGACCTACTCACTAAACATCCGGACAACCCTTTACCTAGCTAGTTCTTCGAAGAGCTACTGCCGATCGAGGTCGAGGGTAAAGAGGAATACGAAGTAGACGATGTAATTAACGTACGGATGCTACGCGGTAAACTGGTCGCTCGTATAAGCTAGAAGGGATATCCGGAAGATCTTACCTGGTGGCCAATCGACAACCTCAAAGGAGCAGCTAACGTGCTACGCGACTACCTAGACTCTTACATAGATAAACCGAGGCCGAAATAGATTGACGGATAATGTACATTAGCGTTTAAGGGCAAACGCCTTTAAGAGGGGGGGTAGTGATACGAGATAGATACGAACTGGATTTAGTTGGGGCCTAGTTCAGTTTGGTCACGTGATCTCGGCGTCGCGGCCCGGGCTTCCGGCCGCTCCGCCCTCGATATCACGCGTGCTTTGTACACTAGCTTTCTCTTCTTCTTTTCTAAGTCTCGATATCTTAACGAATAGACGCAATTGACCTTCCATCTTGCTAGTCGTAATCAAGAGACGAGCATAGATTAACGTGACCACGGCCTTTCTCTATCTAGACCTCGACGTAGTACTCTACATCTACGCTCTATAGGGTTATAGCCATCTCGGTGAGGTCGTCATGGTCACTAAAGGCCTATACGGCCTAAAGCAATCTACGGCACTCTGGTACGACGACGTCGTAGCCTACATGATAAAACTTGGCCTCTGACGCACCGTAAGCGACGCCTACCTCTTTGTTTCTAAGGACGGTAAGCTCCTCGTCCTTGTGCACGTCGATGATTTCTAGATATTCGCCGCTTCGCAAGCTCGACTAGATCGTTTCGTCTAAGATATGCGGAAGCGCTACCCAATTAAACTAGTTAATAGCAACCTCTTTCTCGGCATCGAGATTGTCACCTCTCGAACCTTAACTAAGCTATCCTAATCTCATTACACAAAGGATAAGCTAAACAAACACTAACTCGCGGACTATAAACTAGCACCTCGTCCCCTCGACCGACTACTCTCTACTAGCACCGAAAAACACTTAGTTAATCGCTAGAAGCAGTATAACTAGTGGATAGGTGAACTATAAGTTCTCTCTAACTAGACACGGCCTAATATCAGTTATGCCGTTAATTACCTTACACGGTTCCTGTAAAATCCATCTACCGAATACCTCACTACTGCTAAATAAGTTTAGCGATATCTTAAGGGTACTCTAGATTACGGCCTTATCTTCACTAAGGGGGAACTAACCTACTATTCTGATGCAGATTTCGCCGGCGATCTAGATACCTCTCGATCTACCTCCGGCTCGCTGATACTTCTCGCTAGAGCACTAGTTATTTAGAGAACGAAACTCTAGTTAGACGTTGTTCTATTATCCACTGAGGCCGAATACCTCGCTCTATTAGAGACCTGCAGGGAGATCTAGTAGCTAAGGAACCTTCTACAAGAGATTCGCATTCAATAACTACGTATAACTGTACTCGTCGATAATTAGTTAGCTATCAAGCTCGTTAAGAACTACGATAATCACCGTCGTTCTCGTCACGTTAACCTCCGTAATCACTATTATAGAGAGAAGTACGAGAAAGGCATTATCGACGTCGAGTTTATGCCGACTACTTAATAACTAGCGGATCCCCTTACTAAGCCTCGGTCACCTATTAAACTACTAGATAGTTAGAAGGCGAACTAATAGGCTGAACTAATAAGCTGAACTAACTTCGAGTCACTCCTTACTATGCTACTTACTGTCTGCTTTCTACGTTTTCTTTATCACATTCCTTTATTATAGTACTACTACGTTATTCACTAGATTCTTTAATTCATATTATATCCTCCTAACTGCTATTACTACCTTCCGAATCTAACCGCTCGACCGGCAAGGCAGCTAATAGATCCTCCTAAGTAACCTCCTTAACCTCACCGGTTATACACTAACGACCTGTTACGCACGAGAAGATAGAAGAAGGTAATCTAGAAGGAAGAGGGAGAAATCGCGACAGCTAGACTACTAATATCTATTTAACACGACAATAGCAACTTCTAGACAATACAACAATAGCTAGAACACTATAATCACGCTGTTATAGCTTCACGGAGGTCCATAAGTCGACAATAGATAATATCGCTTCACGAATATAACCAATAACACGGTAAATCACCGTTAGGGGGAGTGTTATACCTCGATCCTCATCCTCGATCGAGTACGCAATATCCGGAGATCTACCGGTTGTTTGACTAGCTTATTACTCTATATATAGTCGACCCTCTGTCACTTAGATAGTTACCACCTTTTTATCTCAGTTTTTCTCATCTATCGATTTCAACGTCAAGACCTCTCAGTACTCCGGTCACTGAGCGTGCTAACGTGCCAAGCCTCAGCTGACTCAGCACGTACAACACTGGCGACACCAGATCTGACGAATGCTACGATGGCCATACACCTTACTTCTTCCATATCGTGACACCTGAGAAGATTACTGCCACACCCACTGCTACCAAAATCTCTTAGGTCACCAGCAAGCACTACCCGCCATGTCACACACTGGCCGGATTCTACAAAAATGCACTCCGAGCTCTTTGTCCGTGCTATTTGGTTAAACACATAATTCGTCCTGAGCATGCTGCTTCAGCTGGGTATCATAAAATCATGCTATCGCCTCCGTCTCACCACCAGACTTCGCTGCCGCCGCTTGCAAGCTTCTCTTCAGCCTCCTTTCAAGGTCCTCAGGATCGTCGGCCTCTCCATAGACCTCTCGAACCAGGCCCGCCACGCCGTCCGCACCTATCTCGACCTTGCCCCTGGGACCTACTATGTACTCAGTGACCTCATCGCCACTCGCATTGTCGACAACACGGATGATGAATGCGTCTTTCTCCATCTTCTTGAACAGTTTATCACTCGTATCTACAATGCCGAAGGCAATCGAGTTAGATAGTGCTGTCATCTCGTCGATATTTGCGCGCTCAAGATATCTCTTGAGTTTAGATTCGGCCAGAGTTCCGCCACTGAGCATGATAAGGCTGACTACAAAGCTGCTCAATGCTGTGTACCGGCTCTCGGATTCTGTCGTTGGAGCTGAAGGTGGAGGAAGGATGTCTGGCGTGCGGTATCCGTCTGGCAGGATGGTCGTCAGGATCCAGGCATTGCTTTTCTGTCCAGACTGTGATTGTGGCCCTTGAGTGTCAGCTTGTGACTTCTTTCCGGGCTTCTTCTTCGCCTGAGTTTCTGCCTTTCTCTGCTCAGCCTGCATCCCAGCCATTGCTGCCGCCTGTCTTTGTCTCGCTGTGACTTTGTCGCGCACCGGAAGCTCTACCATTGCCATGCCGAATGTCTCCTTGAGGTGCTGTTGAGCTGCAGCAAAAACCACTTTGAATTGTCTGGTATGAGCGCCCAAGACCTTTGCGTTGATCTCGAGTCTCTTGAGGGGTGTCCGAGAGTATTCGCAGGCTAGTGCCATCCTGACCAGATTCTTCACCATGATATCTGAATTACCGGCTCCTTGTGTTGCGGCCTCCCCGTCATCACCGTATCCTGTGTCTTCATCTACCTCCGACATCCGCCTTCTCTGAGTCTGTGGTCGTGAAGTTGTGTCGTATTCATCTTCGTCTTCCACCTCAGTCTGTACACGTCAGTACAAGAGTTGCACTTCTCAAGCTTTGTGTCACTCACCCTGCGCCGTCGTGGCATAACGCACACTGCCCTGTGAGTGACGACTTGAAAGCTTCTTTTCGAGATGACCGTATGCAAGCAGATGACTCCCAACGCAGGCGCAATCCTCCGTGGTCGATGTGCTCGAGCTGCCGAAAGTTGATTCAGAGATGTCATTCATTGACAAGTGAATCCCGAAGACGCGTCTACCAATTTGACGCGAAAGCGGGGCAATTCCGCACGACCTCTATCACCGGCAACTTGACCTCCCTTGCTCTTTGTCCTCCATCCGCAACGAGCAAAACTTCTAGATCTTGTGCCTTACTTCTTTGTTCAAGCATGCCATTTCTTTATTATAGTCAGGAGCGTCTCCAGGGTACTCTCTCACCGAGTTGCCCTACCTGACCGGACCACATGACGTGGTAGGAGAGTGGGTTTTCGTCGTCCATACCTATGAACACCCCTTTTATGCAGTACGAATCTATCCGCTATTTGAACACGATTCAAAGCTGGAGTACACGATATTGAACATGATTCCAATCGTCAACGTGGCTTCACTTCGTCATTTACGTTCTTTATCTCACACTACCTCGGTCTTTCAGCGAGAGTCTGGAAAGAACTTTCAAAGAGGACCTTCAAATTGGATCTGCTAATAAGAGTCCCCTCGCCTCTTCATGAGAATTTCCCGCCATCACTATTCCCCCTGCACGCGCTGCGATTATTGCAATACGTATCAATCTTTAACCGAAATGGCTTCACAGATCTTAGAGCACCCTGTCTTCAAGGCAGAGTACGAGCGTCGACTCAACTTTGCCCGCCACAAGGCTTTGACAATAGCTCTCGGTAGAGGCGCTATCCCTATACTAGAGCCCGTTGACAAGCTCGAACAGCTAATGCTAGCATACAGGGCCGGAGTCAGCGCACATCTTACCGAGATCAACAACAGAATGAGCCAGTTCCAGACCCTCATCGATCAAATACCGGAGCGTCCGCCGTTCGTCGGTGGCCTTGTCTACCTGTACGTCGACGGTAAATGGCCTGGCCAGTTCCCGATGGGAACCCTTCACGCCGCGCCCGACAACTTCCGCCACGCCTTTGCGGACCACGACGAGCGCTATAAGCTTCTCGACATCGAGTTGGTCGAGTATGGAGTGATTGCCCTTGCTGTCCGCAGTGGTAGTGTCCAACCAGATTGGGACCTCATCCCCGCCTTCATGGAGAAGATGACCCGCTGGATTCGCCGCAACCTTCCGCGAGATCACGATAGAGACATCACGGCTGACGAGGTCACGGCACTGGGCAATGCGGCTAACGAGATTCACAACCAGTTGCTCGAGCGTCCAAACCCTCTTTTCCTCGCCCCTGCGCGTGACTTGGCCAAAGCCCACCACGATACCATTGAGCTATTCGAGCACAGGTTGCGGGTGGAGCCTGCTCACTGGGCTAGGTATTGGTTCGATACTGCGCCCAGCGAGGAGGATCGTTTGGCTATGTATGAGGTGATCAGGCTGGTACCTGATGCGCCTACGATGGAGGTCTTTCTCGAGCAGCTGAAGGAGGTAGATGAGATACAAGGACAGCGTCTGGCACGCGAGGTCATGCATAACCGTCGTCCGGTGTATGAGAGGGAGATAGCCTTCCGCAAGAAGATCAGGGACTCGCTCGACCAGGGTTACTAGACTTGCAAGTAGCTTCTGAGTATACATATTATTCTAAACAGAGCATTATGTGCCACTGAGGCTGCGACGGGGCTGCGACACGCCAGGGGGCCAAACTCGGCGCCAAGCCCTGTCACGCGGAGTTCTCAACTTCGTGAACCTTCACCACTTTCTTCATTCTTCCCATTTCTTGCATCACGTTGCGCATCGCCATTCAAGACAAATTTCGTTCCCTTGATTCACAATGGCCGACAAGCTCCGTACTACACAGCAGCTCGAGGCGCTGCAAAACAAGTATATCGGAACGGGCCACGCAGACACAACAAAATTCGAATGGACCTCAAACATCGCTCGCGACAGCTATTCTTCTTATATAGGACACCCACCTTTACTTCAATACATCACACTAGCCACTGGCGAGTCCTCGCGAGAAGAAACAAGGATCAAATTACTTGAGAAAATGGTGCGGCCTGTCGGAGCGCCACCCGAGGTACTATGACAGCACATCTCATGCTTACGATACCAGGACTAACATGTTCGTAGACGGAGGGCTGATTCAGTCACACCTGCACATGAACGAGACATTTCCGGGCACGACCGTCACATGACGCAACGCCAACCACGCAATCTATGCCGGATGAATACCTGAGCCACGTCTAGCACCATTGGCCTTTCGATGTACCATCTTTGCTCGTCCAAACAATGGCACTTGAAGCTGCACCAGCAATCACGGACGTCGCTATGCGGTCCCGAAGATACCGAAATGTCCGCTGAGCCTGATTGCCACGGCCTAGTCAAGGCATCTCGGAAGCATGTAGAGAGCTCTCCCAGGCAGATGTCACTCCAATGAGATGACGTGGAGGACTAGAGGACGATGATGATGATCTCAAAATGTCATTGACATTACAATTCACTCTATCTTTCCTCCCAAACGCCGTGCTGTGCAAGATTTGGCTGATACACGTTCCATCGGTGCGCCTTCTAAGGCTGCTATGCCCTCGCAACAAGCTACAATCAGTCGCTATCACTCGCCGGACCTCCATCGTCACTGTCATCCTGCACCACATCATCCCCTGCCGCTATCGTGAACTCCGCCTTCTGTAACGACTTTCTCAATTCCGTGTTCCTCGGATCGACGAGATCGAAAGGCTTCAGCTTCGCTTTGTTCCGTATCCTGTTCTCGTCAGCACCTCTCTCCCATCTGCTGAATACCGAAACCCTGCTCTCCTGCCCACCAAAACCTCCAAGCATTCGCCAGTTGGCCCCCTCCCTGGCCTTCTCACATCCGCAAGACACTCACCTCGGATCACAACCGGCATCCAGCAGAATCTCCACCACCCTCCCATCCTCCTCCCAAGCCTCCTTCCCCTGCTCATTCACCCACCTAACCGCCTTGTGCAGACAGGTATCGCCGTCCCTCTTCTCCTGACCGTCAATCTCCACCCCTTCCTGATCCAGTAACACGTCTAGCACTTCATAGCTCCCGTACTGTGCGGCAATGTGCAATGCCGAGCAGCCTAAACCGTCGGTGGATGTGTTGAGGAAGTGGGCGATCTTGTCGGCGGAGGAAAAGGAGGAGAGGACGGAGGTCAGGAGGGAGCTGTTGTTGCGCCGGCAGGATTCGAGGAGGAGTTCGCGGGGGGAGGCGCCCTGGGGCTCGTGGTCAGAGGGATGACATCGTTAAAAAGGATGGTGGGGGGCTACCTCGTCTGACATTGTGGTGGTGGTGTAGGCAGCAGGTTGTGGTACGGCGGAAGAGGGGGACTAGCAATTGGAATCTGAAGATGTAGTTCTGGATGAAGGCTGTGAGGTCGGACAATGGTCAGAAGGAATATTGAAGCTCAATGGTTAAGGGATGTAGTATTTTTAGCAGAGAAACGAACAAAGTCAAAGCGCTTCCAGATTGCAGGACGGGTCTACGCGGCTCTGCATGCGGCTCGAGTCAGGGACAGCGAACTGTATGCTTGGCGACGGCAAAATGGTCTTCACATTTCTCGTGCAGTCATTCTTGACAAATATTGAACTTTTCCCGCTTATACTATAGGACTCTGTTACAAGAATAATCCAATACTTGCATCACGATCTCAATCGAATTTCCAGCCACATTCGACCATAGTTTGAGGTACAAGTGGGAACAGACATCTCACCTACTTGACTGCTGGCCTTGGGAAGACATGTTGCTCTGTAAGTTGACAATTGATCATCATGACATGCATGACAAAGTATACTTATGATCCTCTCAGTCTGCCCCGTATGCGGCAATCTTCTCACCATCACGGCCGTGCCAGCCGACGAGCTACCAGACAGTGAGCAGCACAGGGCAGGCAACAATCACTTCCAATGCCGGACTTGTCCTTACCAAATGGCGCTACAAGGAGTCTTCTACGAGAAGAAGCAAATGGTTGCAAAGGAAGTAGAGGACGTGCTAGGTGGCGCAGATAGCTGGAAGAACGTCGACAAGCAACCCAACGGTAAGGATTTCTGTGTCGCACGGTGGAAAGTGAGGAGAGACTAATCTTCCCAGTCAACTGCGTAGATCCAAATTGCACAGGCACCGAGGCGTATTTCCGACAGGTTCAGATCAGGAGTGCAGATGAGCCGATGACGACGTTTTACAGGGTACGACGGGTCATATAAAGGAGAATTACCACTGACACATATCAGTGCTGCGTCTGCGCAAAAGACTGGAGAGAAAATTGATTCGCTTTGGGGTATCTAATGCAAGTTACGCTACGACTTACAGCCGCGATGAAGCTAAGACGATCCGGACCCTGCGCATGTGCCATCAAATCGACGACCCATCCAGCCACCGCTGTCGCAACGATTGAGACGTTACACTTGTCGAGGAGGTGCTCCACTCGCCGCAAGACCTTCCTCGTACATGCGATTGACGGTCTCCGGGATCAAGATGTCTTTCCGGAATTGTTCTTGCTGTAACAGCTCCAGGGCTTTGAGGGTCGAGCCGGGATATCTACTTGGGTCAGCCAGGCTGAACAGCTCTCTGGCGGAGCGACAGACGAGAGATATTTGATATACTTTGGCTCCTTGAAGTATTGCAGATACTTCAGATAGGCCACAAATTCTGGGCTATCAAACCATTTCTGAGCTGCGAGATGGTTGAGATAGAGTGGATTCGATAATGCTTGGACGAACTTGACATCCGTTAGTGATTGGTATGCAAATGAATTCCCCAACCAAGCATGATGCATTCTTCCATGTGAATGCATGATAGCTCTCGTGGTGACGGGTACTTGCCTCTAATTCTAGCTCAAATCTGGTGAAGCCGCCATATCGAGGCTCTTTCGTCGTAGTGTCTTCCATCGCGATTTTGCATTCAAGGCCAACGCTTTAATTCTGAGTCGATGATCAGAATTACGCCGACGCACAAAGCATGTATTGATGTTGTCAGTCGCGAAATGGAAGAGGCAATGCTCAAACAACTTAACGCTGATGATGCGGCTCTCCGACCACTGGTCTTGGCAAGATGAGGTTGAAGCTCACTCACCAGCAGGAACAATACTTCGTAGCATAACACATGGGAGACTACCTTTCCTGATCCCTGGATACTGCAACCACCTGGCGTTGGAAATGAGAATTCACCCGAGAAGTGGCTGCAAGTTAGGAACGACATGGTCGCCATTGAGAACACAAGCTTGTGGCATAGACTCAACAACGAACATTCGTCGACTTCATGCAAAGCAGTAAGATCATATCACAGCCAGCACCACAAGCACTATCACAAATCAAGCGGGCCCGAGGTCTCCATTAATCCAGCACCGAACTACTAGAATCAAGCCGTCACATTCCGCTGCAGAGCCTCGTACATGCCAGATTCAATCTGCACAACACCACCGTGCCTCATGCCCTTTGGCGTCAATGCCGGATCGCAGGGAGTATACGGTACGGTGAAGGTCTCAGTGTAGTAGCACTCATACCCGGCATCTGCACCTCCTGTATAGTTATCCTCCCACAGGTAATACCGACTCGGATTGAGGATATCTCGATAAGCAGCAGCGCCTTCACGAGTCTTATCTACTGGTCGGCCAACCCTGTTCCATTGCCCGAACAGGCCGGTGTCGGATCGATCCAGGACGATTCTGAGGTTTGCGGTGTCACTGATGTAGCGAATATAGGTCTCGCCTCCCAGGTATTGGATCTCCTGGTCGATGTATGTGGTCGTCACATTTGGCTCCCAGCGAGCGGGAGTGGTGAAGGTGACGAAATCGCTGGTGTGCGAGTAGAAGATAAATGGCCCTTGAGATGGTCCGAGATGGGCAGGATCATCTGCTTGGTAGGTCCGGGACGACCAGAAAACAGCATAGGCGTTTCGATCGACGTCCCATATGGCTGATGGCGCCCAGACGTACCCGGCATTGGGTGGCATCAGCTCGACAAGACGATCTTGCGACCAGTTGACACCATCTGTGGACTCCCATACGAAGATGCTCCTGGATCCATTGGTCTGCGCAGCACTCCAATTCGTCTTTCCAATGTCAAGATCCGTGGCCAGAACCCAGAGCTAGCAATCATGTTAGTACAGCGCTTGGCCAAGTCTGAGTCGCCTACCTTCGACTTGTCTTGTGAGAACAGGATGAACGGGTCTCTTGCGCCCTTTGTGCCTTTAGTAGGCACGAGAGATGGTTGGCCGCCATTCAATCGCGAGAATGTCGATGGGCTTTGTGGGCTGGCCAGGTGGAGGAACACGCTTGGAACATTGCCCAGGAATGCTGCGGCGAGATACCCGGCTGCTTGCGTCTGTCGTCCTTCAAGAGGCAGAGCTTGCACTGAAGTATGAAAGTTGGTGGCGAGGGCCGCCAGCATGGCCAATGCTCGACACAAGGGGGACTTCATGGTGGATGTAGGTAAGACTACTATGGAGAATGACAGGAGAAGTTGGACCAACGATATATACAGAACTCACTATTGACGCTATAGACTTCGCTTGACAACCACCTAGATGCAGAACAATCCACCTTGTCACGAGGAGCCAAAGATGTTGTCACATAGTCCTCGGACCCGGCGGGATAATCGAATCGTCAAATGACTTGCCGCCTTGGGGTCCCCCGCACCCCACAGTGGCCCCCGGCTTTGCTTGGAATGGTCAAAAGGAAGCCCGACTTTGCCCACCGGAGACTGCTGATCTTGATTAAAGTCCTTGCCTTCGTTTACGAATTATAGGGCAAACTTCCGCTTTTGCAGTTCGTCTCGCAGATCTGTCAGTGACGGACCCGCGTATCATTACGACCATGACAGATCTTCGCACATTAGCTTGCAGCTGAGCTCCACCGAAAAAATACCTGCTGGTAGGTTCGTGGTCGGCTAGAAGTGGTTGTTCCGATGGGTATGGGTAAGAGCATGTCCTATTGCATTCGCCTCAAGACGAATACATTTCCTTGAGAAATCTTCCCTGAGTCTTCGTTCTGATTCAATACTCAGCTTTAACGATGGCTTGATTTGCCTATCACACTTACCAGTATGAGACTCTCAATCATCCCAGCACTTGCAGTCGTTCAGCTTGCCACTGCTGCGAGTATACCCAGAGCATACTCATCCGGCAGTCCTGTCCTGAAAGGACTCTATGCAGACCCTAACATTGCTGTCTTTGGCGACAACTACTACATCTATGCGACCACAGATGGCTTCCCAGGCTGGGGCGGTCAAGTCTTCTACACATGGCAGTCACCTGATCTGGTAGACTGGATTCGCTCCGAGCAGCCTTTCCTCGTCCTCAACGGTACTAGTGGCAACGTACCCTGGGCAGTAGGCAATGCATGGGCGCCAACGATCATTTCGAGAGATGACAAGTACTACTTCTACTTCTCCGGGCAGAACTCACAGTACAATCGCAAGACCATCGGCGTCGCCGTGGCGTCAGACCCTGCAGGCCCCTTCACAGCTCAACCCCAAGCTATGATCCTGAACAACGAGCCCATCACATCAGGTCAGGCGATCGACCCACAAGCCTTCCGTGACCCCGAGACTGGTATTCATTGGCTGCTGTGGGGTAACGGCAAGCCTCTCCAGGCACAGCTCAACGACGACATGACCAGTATTAATGTCGACACGCTGGCGGCGATGACTGGCCTCACCGATTATCGAGAAGGCTCGTTCCTCGTATACCGCGATGGTACATACCATCTGACTTACTCCGTTGACGACACAAGATCTGAGAACTATCGTGTCGGGTATGCCACGGCGGACAGCATCACCGGGCCGTGGACCTACCAGGGTGTGGTACTTCAGAAGGACGTGAGCCAGGGTATCCTCGGGACTGGACATAATTCGATCGTCAACGTGCCGGGTACTGACGAGTGGTATATTGCCTATCATCGCTTTGCTATTCCCGGTGGCAATGGTACGAGCAGGGAGACGTGCTTGGATCGGTTGACCTTCAATGCGGAGACAGGACTAATTGGCGCTGTCAAGCCGACGCTGACAGGCGTTGAAGCAAGGCCACTTGCGTAGATGATGCGTACTGTAGGATTATAAATGATAAATTTGAAGACTGCTAGGGTCGTATTACCGACAGTGGAACACGCAAACTGCAGCGATTCGAGTACTCGTGGGGCAGCTGGTAGTTTCTATTTGACTTCGACTATTCTTGCCGATAGGCTGCTCGATGGCGGTACTCTGCTGATGAACATATGATCCACCGAGTCTTTAAAAATACATGTTTGTTGTTGGAGGAAAGAATCAGACCATGTGAAGGGTGCCGCGGAACAAAGAGGCCCAAGTGTCACAACCAATCACAGCACGTTCTGTCACCCGGACCGGTCATCCGCCGAGCAACGACATCATCGGAAAACAGTCCAGCCGCTGAAGGTGACATTCGCACAGCTCTCCTACTAGCATACCTCGCCTTGCGATACATCTCTCATACACCGACAAACGCGCACAAAGCCCACAATGCCACCACCACTCCAAATCTCCATCCCAACAACCCACACCTCCCCCTCCCCCTCCCCCCACACAGTCTACAACATAACCCTCACCCTCCCACTTCGCTCCCACATCCTCCAAAAACGCTACTCCGACTTCCTCACCCTCCACAGCACCCTCACCTCGGAAATCAAACTCGCCCCACCCCTCTCCCCACCCCCAAAGTCCTGGCTACGCTCCACCGTCTCCTCCCCCGACCTAGTCGAAACCCGACGACGCTCCCTCGAATCCTACCTCCGCGCCATCCTCGACGCCGACGACTCACGCTGGCGCCAATCCGCCGCCTGGCGCACCTTCCTCTCCCTCCCCGCCAATCTAGTCGCAAAACCCGCCACCTCCTCCACCGCAGCAGCAGCAGACTCAGACGCCCTCGACGCCAACGCCTGGCTCGCGCTCCACCGCGATATCAAGTCGCGTGTCCACGAGGCTCGTCTTGCGTTGCGACAGAGGGAACAAGCTTCCACGACGACAGAGCAGCATTCCGCTGCGGCGGACGTCAAGGCCGCGCTGGTCAAAGCCGCGACGGGCATCGCGAGGTGTGAGAGTGCGCTCAAGACACTGTCCGACGGGGAGAGTTGGGGCGGCGGGCTAGGCGACGGGGAGGTGCGGAGGCGACGGGACTTGCTTGTTTCGGCACGGAAAGAGGTCGAGGGGCTGGAGACGCAGTTGCGCGGATTGGCGGTCAAGGGCCTGGGTCCGGGAGGGGAGATGGGGGGCGCGGTGGCGAGTGGGGCGGACAAGAAGGGGTTGTGGGAGGGGACGGCTGTGGCGGGAGGTGCGGGAGGGGCAGGAGCAGGGAAAGGGGGGATCAAGACTGGGCGGGTGCTGGGGGCGCACAAAGAGACGGAACGCACGAGGGAGTTGGATAATAAGCAGGTTTTGCAGTTGCAGAAGGACGTCATGGTGGAGCAGGAGCAGGATGTGTTGGAGATTGGGAAGGCGGTGAGTCGGATGAAGGAGATGGGGATACTAATTAATGAGGAGTTGGTGGTGCAGAATCAGATGTTGGGGATGTTGGAGGGGGATGTGGATCGGGTGCAAAGCAAGTTAGATGTCGGGAAAAAGAGGATTGCGAAGATCCATTGAGTACAAGATATGGGAGGGAGAATTGAGATGCATATGGCTGGGATGGCATTTATGTTTCGATTCAGCGAGCGAGCAAATGTTTGCACAGAGCATAACCAGTCTGGACTTAATGTCAATTTATTGCTTTTACCGGACTTTGATGATGATGATGATCTGAGATGTTCACCCTTTCGACTTCGACAAGATGAAGAAACTATCTGCTCCTTCCAATGCTCCCACCTTTTTGCACGCCTACAAGTCTGCATGTCGACTGCGAGCTCCATAAGCGGTCTGGCTCAAGAGATTCCGCTGGCCAACATAGTTTCGAGTCGCTTATTTGCCGAGGCTGGGGAAGGCGGACGAATCGGAGATGTTGACGGGGCCGCTGCTGCCACGTCCACCCCTGAAAGATCCACGTCCCTCGCCACGGTCACCACGGTCACCACCACGGTCACCACGATCGCCGCCGCGGCCACCACGAGGACCACCTCGGCCACGACCCTCACCGCGACCACGGCCACCCTCGCCACGTCCACGACCGCCACGACCTTCACCACGCCCTCCACGGCCTCCACGTCCGCTGTCGGTCTCGACCCAAGTCTGGTCAATGTCGAGGACCTGCTTCTTCTCGCCGCGCTCGCGAGCACGACCCTTCTTGCCACCACCACCAATGATGAAGTTCTCTTCTTCGTCACGAGCGAAGGCCTTGCCTTCAGGGAACTTCTTGCTGCTTCCCTCGTTGGCTTGGCGAGGGGCCAAGGGGCGGTCGTTCAGAGCGGCCTGCTTCTCGAGCTTCTCGGCGAGGTACTGCTCGTACGACTTGGTCTTGTCTTCTGGCTCGAGGTCGCTGACCGGGACACCGTTCTCATCAACTGGGGTGTCATCGACGACGATGCCCTCCTTCTCCTCTTCACGAGCGTCAGCGAGACCACCCTGCTCATCCTTGAACTCGCCCTCGGCGGTGTTCTCTCCCCAGCCATGGCCGGCCTGCTTGTCGTGGTCGCTTTGAGAAGTCAGTCAGATTACGACAGAGTAAATCGAAGAACGCACGCAATGCCGGTCCTGCTGTGACGATCGTCACGGCCAGTACGGGTGCCGCGCATGCCTCTGGCAGCGTATCCAGCAGAACCGCCACGGGAGCTGCGACCACGACCACCAATGTCGCGGTGCTCATTAGGCTCTATATTTGATTAGAATGTTGCAGTGCAGGTTATGTATGAAAGACAACGCACCCCTTAGGCGATCACGACGACGATCCTGGCGAACACCATCGTCGGTGGGCTTCTGGCGGTTCTGAACGGCACCGGCGGTTTTATCGCGGATTGCTGCATGTCAAGGTCAGCCAAGTGCTTGTCGACTGGCTCGAGTCCTTTCGTCGAAGCCCGAGTCCTCCCTGGTATGACTGACCTCGCTCGTTGCCAGTAAAGTTGTCGCGACCACCTCTCGCAGCGCCCTCACCCCTTCCGGCAGCCCTGGGCACTACATCACCTCCGGTGGCCCTCTTTCCTGTCCGGGGAAGGTTCTTTTCGGCGACCTTTGTTGGCGGATCGGGTGCTCGGTCTGGGTCGAGCTCTGGGTCGTTGCCTTGATGATGTCAGAAGGAAAGCTTTTGCACAGCTGAAAAGAGCTCGAAGTACCCAGCAACTCGTAGATGTTCTGCAAAAAAGTGTGTCAGCAGATGTTTCGCGTTTCGATTGAGCTTGATGTAACGGAATTGTTGTATGCAGCTCGCCGCGTGACGGTCGAGTACATGGGCGAAGAAAGAGGTTGCGCACCTTGCTAGCCACAGGATCCGACATGTTGTGGCTGTCTCAATGATACCAATTGACTAGATCGAAGCCATTTCTCGAGTAAAAGTCGAATACTGAACTGTCACGATGCTGTGGATGCGACCTGCAACGTCTCCAATGAGGTCAAGCCCGGAAAGAGAAATGCAGTGATCTCACTCTGCCGAAGATGAGCCGGCCTGCCGGCAGGCATGGTTCATGCAAAGGCGTGAACGCGACCTCACGTGTTTTCTTCACATGGTACCTATATTGTCATTCATTGCACTATCACTTTAGTCACGGGTAGTCGAGTTCAAAGTACGAGAGTGATTCGATTACCCGTCTAGTCATGCTTTTGCCGTCCTGTGCTCCGACTCACTATCATTAGTGAAAGGGTATATGTACATAATCAACAATGTTTTTCCCATCCACCACACATTCCGGCCGCTTGCTGTCATAACGTCGTGTCTCTGGGCGTGTCTCATTATCTACTTCTCCGGTGGTTGATCAAAGGAATAGTTGGTCGGAAAGTGCATGCTGGCGGTGAGTCCAAATGGATCAGCGTCCAGCATTGGATCAAACGTGTCAAATGCAGCCTGGTTGCCAGGATAGACATTTGGCTGGTTCGCCGACGGCCGTACTCGAGAATGGGGTTGCGTGGGCGGCTGAGGTGGTGGTTGCTGCACGTGAGGTGGCTGAAAGTCTTGGAACTGTTCACCAAGACCAAAGTCCTCACCATCAAATTCGTCCGGTAGTTGATGTCGATCCTGCGGTTCGTGTTCGATTTGAATGTCTTGATGATGAGGGGCATCATATTCTTGTTCTGCAATGAATCAATCTAGGACGAACAGAGTTCTACGAGGACAATTCGGGGTAACTTGCCTAGTTGATCAATATGATTCTGAAATTGCTTGGGATACGCGTAGCCTGGCGGTATATGCGAGTGGCCCGCTCGTGCAGTATTCATCGACCGCGAGCTGCCTGTCGAGGCACTAGACATCGCGCTTGAGCTAGTATACTGCGACGACATTGGACGGCGGTTCGGTCGAGTCGCGGGCTGTTGTTGGACAACAGGCGAAAGCTGGACCTGACCTTGAGCCATTACGGTGGATACCGGAGAAGATATCCCACCTTGTTGGACCGAAGCTGTCGAGCGATTCGACATTGCTGTAGGCGATGAGGCATGAGATGATGGCGTCGGCTGACCAGTAGGGCTTTGCATAGACATTGAAGAAGTGCGAGGCATGTACTGAGTAGCAGGTTGCACACGGGCGTTGACATTTTGATACGATCGTCGAGCTTGCTGACGATTGACAGCAGTTCTCTGCAGAGGAGTCGGGATGATGGGTGCGGGCATCGGGGTCGGCAGGTGGGACGGGTCAAAAACAGGACTTCCCGTCTTGACTTGCAATTCAGCTTGCACGTCGATGCCTGAGAAGCGTCAGCGACATCAATAAAAGGCAACACTCTTTGGTAAACAGACCCTTCTCCAACAAGATCCTCTCAAGCAGAGAGTTCTTGTACCTCAGCATCAAACACTCATCTGCAGCACTGCGGTGACTCTGTTGCAAACTGCGCAAAGCCTCTTCATGCTGCTTTATCGTAGCTTCGAGTTGCTTGATGTACTCGCTTCGACGTTCACGAAAGGCAGCCTGGGCCTGCCTATTACGTTGCTTGCGTTCTTCCGAGGTCGCGTAGATCTTACGCTCAGTCAGTATGGCCATCACGGTGGTCGACAGAACCCATGCAGTCGGGTCAAAGAGGATAAGAAAAGCACGTGGGCAGGCGAAGATATGGGTGATAGCGGCCGCGGGGTTCATCAATGAAAGGCTTGGATCACTCACAGGCTTACGGCCGCCCTTCCGTTTCTGTGGTTGCTGCTGATCCGGGGGGATCGCAGCGGAATCTGTTGCGGGCGCAATGTCTGGCTCTGGCGAGGAGCCGAGGGAGCTTGGTGTATCGCCGCCGATAGCCTCTATCTTTGGGGCTTCTGCCATGGGTTGGTCATGCTGTTGTGCGTCTGCACCGGCCCCGGACGCAGCAGACGAACTGCTGCCGGCCATGTGCATGGAACGTGCCGGGTCGAAGGAGCCAATGCAAGGGCGCGCTGAATGAGGTGCTCGACGCTAGTGCGGCAGGATGGTGTGCCAATAGGACGACGTTGGCAATCGACTTATCAATGGGAGAGAGATAAGAGAAGGGAGGGCGAGAGATGAGGTAAAGAGTTGGGTAATGAAAACAGGCCCGTCTTGAGCAGTGAAAATGACTCTGCGCCCGACAACGGAAGCGAGAGAAAGACTTTTCTTCTCTGGCGTGGGAGGCTCCTCTCGGTCGCCCGTCACGTCGCAGCAGCGTATAATTTCCTGTTGCGGCCAAGTGCCCGTCGGCGGACCGCTGTGAACGCCCTCCTTCCTTCTTGGCTCAAGAGCATTTCCGGCTCTTGTCCGCTCCATCTTGTGCGACATCGAGGACTACTGTACATCTGATGCGCTTGATATGAGACATCAGAGCCATGAGCTGCAAGTCTGGCCCTCTTGTCGAGAAGCGGCAAGCTCTGATCTGAGCAGTGGAGGTGTCCGGCCTACCAAAAGCCGTGACGTGAGACACGAAAAGAATGAACATATGTCCGTTGGTTGATTCTATGATTTTTACATGCTCACGGTGAGTATTGCAGTACCACATCAGTATAGGTAAATGATGTACCAATATAGTGGGAGCAATGTTGCAATCGCGAAGGCGCAAAGTGTCGTTGACTTGCCGCCCGGTCTGCTCCTTCTCTCTCTCAGTCCATCGACCTCACTCCCGCAACGGTACACTTCAGTCCCGTCGTGTCGGTATCACACATTACCAAGCATCATGTTTTGGAAGCCTTTGATAATTAAAGCAGCTCACACCCCTGGTCGTTCGATACCTCATCAGCTCGCACCTGCAGCTCTGGTGGTTCTTTGGATGCATATTACAACACCAAGTTATCCATGCGCGAAGACGATATAGCCTGCCTGACGCCTTGCACCACGCTCGACGCCGCAGAGCATCATTGATGGAATTTGTCAGCTCTAGTTGCTCAGCGCATGGCTCATGGCTAATCGCTACCACCTACGTCCGAACGTGCATCGTCCGCCGACGGATTCCCAGCAAGGCTGGTCGCAACCTACAACACCCATCAAAGACTCTTCAAGCATTCTACGACCATTATCGGACATACGCGAAATTACAGAACCGAGCATCGCTGAAGTCGCAGCACTGCGAGCTACCCAGGACAAGTCAGCAGCGGTGTCAGGTGCCCCTCGACAGACATCCTTCAAACAGAGCGGCTCCAGCAAACGCACGAACTCTGTCAAGATCGTGGAGCCACAGCCATCATCCTCAAAGTCGAAGGGAAAGCAGAAGGTGGAATTGGCGCCGCACTTCTCTTCGACTTCGGAGGAAGGCCTAGAAGGCTCAGATACCTATAGCCTGCCAATCGGCAGCATACCGCCACGTCATTCGTCGCAAAACCTCAAAGGTATTTCTCTCGGAAACAGCATCACAGTGGATGGCCACGCCTTTCCAGAAGTGCCCCGACGAATACCAGATCGAGGTCGTAGCAATTCCCCTGTCAGACAGATCCGTGATCGCCTTGATCCTGTCAAATCCGACACGTCTCGCCGGATACCTTCCGGAACTTTCATTCGAGATCCATGCCCATTCGACATTGTGGACCAACCCATTTCGAGGCACAATCGTATCGCTGCTCAGCTCCAAGTTGTGGCTCCTCTTTTCGTTGGTGGAGGCAGCGTTGAAGGGTTCGCTCGCATTGCAGTCAATGGTGTCGATTGGTCTAGACAAAGACGTGCTCTACTCATCTCTCGAATCTCAGTCGATCTTTTGGGGATCGAAGAGTTGGTTGGTCAACATCGTCGGTCGGTTTTCCTTTCGCTTGCAACCGAGCTGCTCAACGCCGAACATCCGCCACCGAACGACATGGTCGAGTCAACGACACCTTTGTCATTTCGAGACTGCCTATGGATCCTTAAGCCGTCAATTTCCCATCTACCATTCCGCATCAGCTTACCACTTGACGTTGGCCCTGCGCCTTTCAGATCCAAGACTGCACAAATCCGCTATCTGCTCTCCATGTCCATATACGCCAGCGAGAACGGCAGTCCTGTCATCATCAGACAATCACAAGAAATTAGCGTCCTCTCGACGTACGATCGTGAGTTTCCCGCTTCTGCCGTGATACTCTAAGCTGACGCTGACAAGCTGAAAGAGCCCTTCGATCTCTGCCGAGTCCACTGACAGCGTTTGACGAAATTCACCTGGCTCGACATGGTCAAGTCGAAACAGTTCGACTAACCGCTGGTCTTCATCGTCAAGTTTGGGTCAGTGGAAGCAGTATCTTTGTGGACATCCATGTTGCAAACAACAGTCACAAGACATTGAAAAAACTTGAGCTTAGCGTCGAGAGGGACATTTTATACTACAGGCATGCTGCAGCTTCGACGCTTGAAAAATCAGCAAGCCAGGCACGAATCTTCCAGGACAAGGAACAGACCGTCCTGCGGAAGACCAGCTTGAAAGTCGGCAAGTACGGCTGGAACGGCGTCAGTCCTCATGGCAGTGTGGTCAGGACTTGTGATATAGAATTGCCCCGGGGACATACCACAGTCAGATGTGGTCAGTCCCACCTCTGCACGTTTCTTGACCCAGCGTTAACATGCTCCCAGGCAAGTTCTTCGAGGTCCGGTATTTCTTGAATATCACGATCGGCAGCACACATATGTGAGCAGACCAGTACTTTTACCCGACTGACGCTGACTATTTTCAGGCGGTTCCTGTCCGTGCAGTTGCCCATCATCTTGATACACATGGTAGGTCACGGCGCCCGAAATCGAACGAGTAAGCATTCACTGATGATAATAGAATTCGCTCGACGTGGTACCGAACGCTGTGAGCCAGGTAGCAGCTGCCATCGAAGAGAAGCGCGCGGCACATCAGCAGACACAATCTCGCAAGACTTCTGGACAAAGCTCAAGTGGAGGCAAGCTCGGTCAACACTCTCGGGACCACTCCTCTGCCTCGTCAGCGCCGTCAAGAGCACGGACTACCGATCCATCGAGGATGCAAGGCAAAGCTTTCGCGGCTCCTAGACAACAATCGCTCGAACAAAGACGAGCTCACGCATCGGAGTTGCAGGGGATTGGTCAGGCGCTGGACCGGTCGCCTCGAAGGTACAAGCGACACAACAAGTCATCCAATGCCTCACCTGCAAAAACGGGTCAAGGCGCTCAGTCTAGACGGTTGCAAGGTACTGCTTCCAATCATGACGACCGCTATGCGCAGCAACACAAATTCGCCTTGCACAATGCTCCTTCGAACAACTCCCTTGGTGGTCTCAGTGTTGGATCATACACGGTCCTCAACGGCAGTAATATGAACGTCCACATGGATGGGCAAGACTTTGAACTCGCAATCGGACAAAGCGCCACTGATACTATGAGACGAAAGTTGAGAGGTATAAAGAGCTTGGATTCGTTCCGACGGGCACGAACCGAAATCTACCACTCTGGCCCACAATACCATGATCTGGCTCAAGACGTACCTCACAACACATCTCAAGCTCCCACGAGCAGAAGACAACACGTCGTCGACCAGATTGGCCTGCAGTTACCACCATCGGCACTAGGCATGTCAAATCCCCGATCTACACGCAGTGCATAGGAGCGAAGCCCAGATCGAGGACGACACCAACGCTCCGACCCATCACAGACCAGGCACGACAGACAACCAAGTCTAGCAAGGAGGGCAAGCGTACGGCTCCGTGACAGCTTCGACAAAGGCCGATTTGAATTTGCCGCGGTCAAGCAGAAGAGCACAAATGGGATGATGGACTGGTTCAAGAAGAACATGCATAAATCGAAAGATGGCGATGGCACGACGAAGGAGACGGGAATGGACTGGTAGAATCAGGGGTACAGTATGTCTGGAGCCAACGGGAATGCAAGGCAAACGACTCAAACCAAGGGCAAAGAAAGGGAGAGGGAGGGTTGGATCTGAGCACGTTGGATCGTGGATAGCGGGGCTGTACCATCAGAAATGCGTAGACAGGACACCAGCATGATTATCATGAAGCTCTTTGTGCGGTTCATCAATTGTGCCATGACTAAGGCACGTGGAGTGTTCTGAATCGTGACCGTCCATTGGCCTAGAACAAGGCTCGATGTATGCTGTCTGAAACTTTTCGCCTCATCTCGGGCGTGAGTATAATACAATGCAATCGCGTGTGCGCCGGCCCGTCTCCCTTTGTGTATAATATACAATGACACCTCCATCCGCACGCTATCACGACCTCTTGCTCCCCTCATCCACTCGTCCCTTTGCCCTTCACCCTGCCCTCATCTCATTTCCCCACTCAATCCTCTTTCCTACCATACAATCAGACAATCAAACCCCGACCCTCCTTTTCGGCTGACTCAAAGCGTCCAACCTCGCACGACTCAAAACACCTTTCTTCTCCTCTTTCCCCTCGCCAGTCTTCTCTTCACTCCCCTCCCTCCCTCGCGACGCCTCCCTCGCGTCTCTCCCTGCACTCCCCTCTCTCCCATACCCATCCCTGTGTCCCATCACACCCGCACCCTTCTTCGCGATACCAGCTGCGCTTCCACCACCCACGGTTTTGGGCCTGTTCCCAAAGGTCCCGACTTTCTTCCTCTCGACTTCCTTCTTCGCGATACTAGCCCGTGCCTTTTGTGCTGCGGTCCCCTTGGCCCAAATCGGGACGTGGGTTGCGCTTTTCTCTGCTCCTTTTGCCGCGGTAGACGGAGCGGGGAGGGATGGGTAGAGTGACTCTCCTGGAGCGGTCTTGACGCGTTTAGCTGGGCGGGGATCCGCTTCGAGATCGGCATCCAGCTTCGCTTTGCCTTTACCTGAAGCAGGAGGGATGTTGGCGAGGATGTTCGCGTAGGAGGAGTCGTTCTCTTTGTCGCTGGAGACGTTGGCTTGGTTGTTGTCCTCCATGTCGACGTCTGCGTCGTCATCGTCTTCTGTGTAGGCACCCGGTGCAGAGTGGGTGGGGGCAAAGACGTCGTCTTCTTCGATGAACTTTCTCTTACGCTCGATGCCGCATATAGCTGTACCTGGGGAGGGGAGAGCGGGCTCAGCGGAGACGTGGCGGATGCTGGGCTTTGGGCTGTGTTTCTGCGCTGACGGAGAGGGGCCAAAGGTGATGCCCTGTCCTACATCAGCGCGAAAGGTAAAGTCTTTCATGGCCAAGGGGCCGAGGGTTTGGCGGCGTTTGGTCTCTTTGCTGGGCCTGTCGCGTGGTGGAAGGGACGGGTAGATGATGTTCCTGCTTGAAGGGACTGGACTCTCGTCGTCAGACTTGGTAGAAGCGGAGAAGTCGACGTGCTTCGAGACGGGTGCGGTAGCCGGGGGATTGTGGAAGGAGATGCCGCCCCTGTTCGCCGTGGAGCCCATGGTGGGCAGGTCTGCGAAAGCGTGCGCCTTGACTGTGGGTGGTGTGGCCAAGTGCGTACCGGCCGCGATCTTGTTAGGATCGGTAGAGTAGAGGCGCTGAGGAGTACGGAGGATCGATTTGATTGGTGACTTGCGAAGAAGCTTGAAGCGATCCATGAGGTTTGAGTTCGGTGCGGTGCTAGTTGGAAGAGCAGAGAATGGATTGCTGTCCATGGCCGGCCGGGCTGGCGTACGCGCGAGGAGTGGAAACTTGTTGGACGGACCTTCCTCGTTCGAATCAGAAGCCGGCTCCTTAGGCACGCGCATTGGTGATCTCGACAACAAAGGCGCCTTGTCCATGGTCGCCTCGGAGTCGCTGCTGTTCTGTGCAACGAGACGATCCGCGAACAGACTCTTGGTAGGCGAGCGTGAGAGAAGCGGACTGCCGGGATCAGCACGAGGTGCCTCCTTCTTGGCCGACATGTGGGCGAACTTGGTAGGGGAGCGCGCAAGAAGCGAGTTGCCTGCATGCACCTGGGATGGCGGGGCTTTGGACGCTGATTGGGATGGTGTGCGTGTCAAAGCTGGTATCATGCTCGTCTTGTTCGCCTTGACAGTCGCCGCCCTCGCGAGCGAAGACTTGGTAGGCGTGGAAAGTCCGGGAAACTTGAGGCTGTTCGATCTGGAAGGAGAGTCATGGCTTCGCTGCACGACCGATGGTGTCGCGACTTTGATGACGGACTGGGCGGGCACTGGTAGCGTTGTCTTTGGCGACGCCAGCCTGACTCTCTTTGCCGGCGAGCCTCCCTCTTCCGGCGACGGACGTTGGCTAGCCTTTTCCGGTGTTGGTTGTGTCCTCTGTCGCTCGTGAGATGGAGTATCTTCTGTGTCTCTCCCACCTTGCTTGAGTCCAGCTCTTGAACCAGAACGCTTCAGTGAAGGATACTGAATCTTGCTCTTTCCTCCGCTGGTCGAGTCAGGACCACTGCGACTACTCGGCCTGACATCCTGCATTCTGTCCCTGCTACTGGGTCTGAAGTCTTGATTCATGTCGCGACTGTTTGGTCTGGATACCGAAGCGTGGTTGGCGATTGAGTCCATCTTCTTGAATTGTGCCATGTGAACGTCGCTAAACCTGCCGACTTTGCCCTTTGGCTTTGCCTTTTTCCTGTTCTCCAGCGCTTCTTCTTCCTGCTTTTCCTCCTCGATGCGTACCATCTGTTGTTTGATCTTCGCAGCTTCCTCCCTCTTCTCCGCCATCATCTTGCGCGCTTCATTGCTGAGTTCCAGTGATTGCGCGCGAAAGGTAAACTCGAATGCCGGCTCGGCGTGCTTGACATGCTTGGTCGGGGTATCAGCGGCAGGTGTCCACTTCTCGCTGGCTTGTGGCTTCTCAGTATGTGGGCCTATAGCTGAGATGCCGAGCCACCTAGCCTCGTCGAGTGGTTTGGAAGTGCTCTGGTGGAAGTGCTCGGGATGCATTTCTTCAAGTGATGGACGCGGGGCTTTATTCTTCGGAGTGCGCGTTTTGCTAGCGACGGCATCTGCTATGTGTCTCGCCAGCTTTGTTGGTATCTCTGAGGGTGTATCATCCTTGGGGAACGCGCCAGGCATTTCTTCCGACTCGGCGACAGAAGCCAGCTGCGGCGCGGTCTTTGGTGTGCGCAATTGACCATCCTGGTAGAGGTCGGTGGTCTTTTGGGGCTGGAGACAATTAGCGCACGCGACAGAAGTTGTTCAGAATGATACTAACCTGCGGTGTCGAGGACTTTCGCGCTCGGATGCGAGCCGACGAACGGCGGGCCATGATTTAAGAAGAGAAGGTCAAGATGGTCCGATCGAGGACAATTGGAGAAGCGAAGAATGACTATGACATCTGCCAGAAGCGCAGCATGTCACGGGAGCACAGGACGAAGCAGAGCAGAGTCTGTCGAGGCGACACCCTTGGTTGAGGTTGTGGAAGTGGGACCGATCACGATGGAAGGTCGAGTGAGGTGGAGCTCCGCAAAACAATCGGCGTCACTCTGTCAACAAAGCTGCAGACTCCGGGCGGAGCCGCACTACGGTTTCCCTTATATTCGAAACTGCAGACTCATCCCACACACGCCGAAATTCATCAGTGCCAAGTCTTTGATTTCTCGACCTCTGATCCCAAAATTAGGATACCTTTACACCAAAACCCACACCTTCATCCATTCACCAACCAGGAAGTCTTCGAGGATCATTCGACCAGAATAGCAACAGGACCGCATTCAAGATGGTACGTCGACGTTCCTTCCCCGTCCCCCAACCCAAGAATTCGCAGATGGTCGAGAGCACGAGAGCATCCATAAAGCACAGAAAGAGCCCACAGAGCAGCATTGCCAGCCATACACCCCTTCCTACACCTCAATCTGTCTCACACGCACTCTCCCAACACCCAACCCCTTTGACCACACCCATTCGAGATTCAAAACCCATACTAACCCCCTCAAGTCGGATGTAGAAGACTCCACCGCCCCCGCCGAGGTCGACGCCGGCGAAGTCGAAGTCCCCACCACATCGGGCAGCGGCAGCATGTCCGTCCTCGACGCGCTCAAGGGCGTCCTCAAGATCGCGCTCATTCACGACGGACTCGCCCGCGGTCTGCGCGAGGCCTCCAAGGCCCTCGACCGTCGCCAGGCGCACATGTGTGTCCTCAACGAGGCGTGCGAGGAGGAGGCGTACAAGAAGCTCGTCGTGGCTCTGTGCGGGGAGCACAAGATTCCGCTCATCAAGGTGCCCGATGGGAAGGAGTTGGGGGAGTGGGCTGGGCTGTGTAAGTTTTTTTTTTCTCATTGAGAGGAGAGGGGTAGTGCGAAGGACTGGGATGCTGATTATGAAACAGGCCAGATCGATCGTGAGGGTAATGCCCGCAAGGTCGTCAACTGCTCTTGCGTCGTGGTTAAGGACTGGGGTGAGGAGAGCCAGGAGCGTAGCGTGCTGCTCAACTACTTCCAGACCGAGCAGTAGACGGAGGGAAAAGAAAGTGCGTGTTGGCTTCTTGTTGATACCATGTGCGCGCGTGGTTGAGAGGGCATGATGGACGAAGACAAAAAAGGCATAGATCGATGGAGCAGTCTTGGACGCTCCTGGGCAGAAATCTTGTGCGACACAGAGAATGCATGCATCTTCTCCGTTTGCCCCTGCAAAGTGCACGTCTTATGTTGATTGTGTCTGTGTCCACTCTTTGGTATGCTTTGTCACTGCCATCTGAATTCGGTCTCGCGAGTTGCAATGAAGCATCACGAATGCATCGTCGCTGGCGGTAGAGTGGGAAAAGGTCTCATTATCATCGTACACGCTCATAGAAAATGCCTGCGCCATGCCGCTAACATGCCCTCAGGCTCCGTGCAATGCAATGCCCACGAGGTCTCTTCCCCTTCGATGACTGTCTTGCTCGCCGCCGCTCACTACGACACATTCCTCTCACTCTGCCCCTTTCACTTCTCCGCTCCCCATCAATGAATCTACTCAACAACTAAGCAAACTCCCACCCACCCCTCATCCCCCTTCCCTCCGCCTTCAACCTCAAACACTGATACGGACTCGTCCCCGGATCCCAATACAACCCCATCAACTCTCCCGTCTCTCTACACAGACTGACATAATAGAACCCACTTATCGTCAGTCCATGCCCTGTATCCGTGTCGTCCCCTTCGCCGAGCACGATTGTAGTCACGGGTCGCGAGCGGGCTTGTTCCCTTGCTCGTTGCGAGGCGCGTTCGGCGTCGGCGGCGCGGGCGCGGGAGAGTTCTTGGGGGATGTGTATTGTGCCGGGCGCGGATGTGGAGGGTGCGGGCGGGCCGTGGGATTGCGTGCCGAGTTGAGTGGAGGTATGTGCTTCGTATTGGGCGGCTGCGTTGGCGAGGATTTGGCGGCGGCGGGTGTGGACGTCGGCTCGGGGGGGTATTGCTTGTTGAGGAGTGGCGACGTGCGCGATTATGGTTGGGCCTGGGCCGGGTGCGGTAGAGGGCGGGGCTGGCACATCGGGTGTGGCTGTCGCTGCAGCAACGGGTGCTGGTGGGAGTGAGGGTGGTGGGAATGGTGGGTCTTGTTGTGATGGACGAGGGAAGCGGGGGATGGGTTGAGAGAAGCTGGATTCGGTCACGTACCGGGAAGACGAGAGATTAGGATTCGGTGACAAGGAAGCCTGTGAGGACGCTTCCCGTCGACGAGGGCGGCTTGGGTCCGGCGATCCTGTCGTTGCTGGCTGTGAGGTCTGTTGTGCAGCGACACTCGTACGTCGTACTTGAGGACTAATAGGACAGTGGTCGTCTTTTCGATGAACAAAGCAGCGCTCTTTCCATCGCATGAAGATGTACTTCTCATTAATATCCGCCATCCGGTCGTGGGATAGCAATATCCGAGCGACCTCGTCATCGTCCTTCTCGTCCGAGAAAGGAGGTAGGCGGCGCCAATTTGCAGCATCGACTTGAGCGGTCGTCTGCGGAAAGTTGATCTTCATCGAGGGCGATGCGACTGATGTGTTGTGACCCCATGGTCGCCGTTCCTTCTCAGGAGACGCTGGTGTCAAGAACGAGTGGGTACGAAGATCAATGATCTGACCTTCGAGAAATGTGGTGATCGGTGTGTCCTTCTTCTCACCACTGGTGTCGCTCTGACTTGGCACATCGTAAGCCTCCATAGTCCCAGCCAGTGTCATTTTCTCCTCATCAACCAAATGAAGTACAACTTTTACAGGCCAATGCTCGACAGGCTGGCTGGATGAACGCATTCGAGCATTAAAGCCATTCGTAGCCACACCACCGGCTTGACCATGAAGAGGTCTGGTCACATCCAAAGGATGCACAGTAGCTGGCATATATGGTTGGTACACGTCACGCCCTGTGGCAGACTGAAAGGTAGTGTGCTGACTCCCGGAGTATCGTACACCTGATTTTAACCAAGAAGAGTGAAATGGCGGCCTACATTTACCTACATCCATGAGAAAGTCGTCATGCTTGTCTGCAAAGAACTCCTTGTTTGCAAATCCGTTGTCAATCGCTGCAGACAGTGCATCATCATAAGTTGTACACTGCCGTATTCGATCCAGATACTTTACAGCATTCTCCAGAAATGGGGAGACTTGAGTCTGATTTGACTTTGAAGGATTATGTCGAGGCGCTGACTGAGTGATGTAGTTTCTTCCGTAGCGGTCCAAGCTTGGTTCGGGTCCCCAAAGGTCTGGTGGCTGAAGAGTGTCAACCTCACGAAGTGGTGGCGCGTCCGTCATTGCGGTATCTCCATCCGCTTCGTTGTAGTCCATGCCTCTTGCCAACCGGGTCCACCGAGACAGTAAACTCGAGTCATGCGTGGTCCGGCTCTCGTGTTCGTTGCCTCCCAGTTGTTCTCGCTGCTGGATATATCTCAGCATTCTCTCGGTGGTCGTCGCACTCGTCCTAGCGTGCTGCATGATGGCCGTCGAACGCAGATCATCAGAGTGTCGTTCCGAATTCTCCAGTCGTCGCTGCGTCAGCTGCAAGCGCCGTTCCAAGTTCTGCACTTCTTGCTCAGCTCTCTGTAGACCGCTTAAAATTTGGGAACTTGTCTGAGTGTCCCTAATTCTGTTCCTGGCCACAGCCTCAATGTCGCGCTCGCGATCCAATCGTGATCTCGCCATGATGTTGGCCACTTCGGGTGCCAAGGAGGGATTCTGTCGGCGCAGGTCCTCGATTATATCGCGAAGGTCGGCAACTTCGTCCACTACACTGCGTGCAGTATCTGCAGTGCTTGTGCGTCTTGTTTCCTCCTGCCGCGGTTGTGTTGTGCCCCCCCTTGGACGGCCAGACTCGTCGAAGCGAGAAAGCCTCGAAAGGACCCTCATCATCCTGTCTCTTTGCGGTCGGTCATGCCTTCCTTGTGCCTCTGTCTGGTCGCCATTGCTCGTCCGAGTGGAAGGTGTCAATTGGTCCAGCTGGCGTGCCAGTCGTCTGTGTCTCGAACTGTCACCGTACTCGGTCTGTGTTGTGGCGCTCGTAGTCGGTGGTTCATGGAGTTCGACCGGCGTCCGTAGAAATCGCAGATTCTCGTCGTGAGCATTGGCTTCTGCTTGTGTCACCAGTGTCGAGGCGAGATCTGGCACGGGCGAAGACAAATAGGACAAAGGAGTGAGAGGTCGTGTCTGCGCATGCTGCACACCTTCGGGATGTGGCTGTGACTTGTCAGCGACTTTGTCAGGTCGAATTAACGGCTTGACCGAGTACGCACATTATTTGAAGGACTGTTGTTAGGCGGCATGGCGCTGCCTGAGGAGCGGAGAGAGTCCTGCTCTGGCCTACAGATTACCCTCCAGCATCTGCATCGAGGTTGTCAGGACGATCGTAGGCGAATCGTGGGCCTCAGGGTTAGGGACTGTGAAAGGCAGTTTTTGACAGTTGAAGTTTGATCGTATGGTGAGAAGACGCCCTGGACTCTGGAGAGACTGACGTCTGGGCGCCAAAGCGGGACGGGATTCATCGAGTGTCCCACTTTGTTGCGCTGGTCCGGAAGAAAGCCCCCTGTTGATCTCTGATAGTACAATCAATAAGTCACGCGCACATAAGCAATTGGGAAGTGTTATGGAGCGACACAAAGAGTCTGATTATTGTTTAGACTAAGAGAGAGTGCCGACCAGCATCCTAACATGCTCCGCGCCAGGCAGAGCATGCTTGTTCAGTCCAGCTGATCTGGGCAGATGATTACCCGAGACAAATTGCTACAGAAAGCGGCATTTGACATCCAACTACCAGACCAATTTTCTACCATCTCTTGAGCATTTCCTGCTTGCGTCCCAGTGCCTCTGTCTGGCAGAGCACACTTTTCAGCGGCCATGATCTGGAATCGATCCAGTTCAAGGCTTGCTGTCGTGCTGAAGAAACACTTCAGATGATTCGGTGGTGAAGGTCGAACGCCGCCAATCCAAGCTGTTGATTACACATTGGGACCAGCCCCATGGGACGCTAGACAGCATCTATTGCGGACAGCCAGTGCCTCGCATAGCTGAATGCCCAAACCTTTCCAGCTACCATACCGCGGCGCGTACTGAGTTCAGGCTGAGCGAACCCGGAAGAGTGAGAGAACCAGTCTCCCGTTGGAGTCCGTTGCTGAGAGGTCACCAGACAAGTAAATGCCTGGGAGGGTCATCTGGCAGAGGCCGCGAGGCCAAAGACATCCAAGCTCTTGTTATGTGATGATGTTGTATTTTCATGATTCATGCATCGTAGACTTCCAGAGCGTAAATGCATCATTCATGATAATGAGAGTATTGCCGTCCATCCTGGGTTGCGGCCGTGAAAAGATGTATTGGTGGGAAAGATCGTGATCGCAATGTGACAAAGGGAAGAATGCTGAGATGAGAAAATAGCCGAGAATCGCTTGCTGAAATATGCAAAACGCCGTCCATAGTGCCTAAATGCCTTTATGATGTACAGAGGGTATCGATCGGATGCAAGTTGTTGATGTAGAGTACACTGCCCATCGTGGGACATCTCAAACATGTGCACTTGTTGAGAGCCCGAACCGGGGAAACGGCCTGGATCTGATGGGATCAAGAATCGTGGTATCCTGTTCCGGCTACGTGGTTGCAGCGTACTGGGGAGGCCAAGCATTCAAGTCCCATCCCATGACGTTGAAGTCGTTGAATCCCATGTTGGAGCCGCAACTTTGTGGAAGCTGACTCGGGAATGGATATTCAGACACAAGCGGCATGGGCTCCGGTGAGCTGTACACGGAGCTGTCGCAGGACGAGTAATCGTTCTGGATGAGCGATGGGGTCGGTGACTGTTGATGCAGCGATTCCATGACTGGCTCGACGGAGACCGATGGCCACCACTGCGAATGTGGATCGCTGCAGTTGGTCATGCTCGGACTGGGTGACAAGGTGAGTATTGGTTGCCAGGAATCAGTTGGCATCGACATTGACTGGGCGGGAAGGTATGTCGCCTGCTGCCACCAGGTGTTGGGGGCTTGCTGGGCGACATATGAAGGAGCAGGGATGACGACGTCAACAATTCTGGGTGGCGGTGGGAGCAGCGGCGCAAAGAGGTTCATGATGGCCCTCTTCACGTCCTCTGCTCTACCGTCCAGAAGCTCGCCGGCGCCTTCCTCCTCGAGTCCCTCCAAAGCATGAACGTTCGTCCTGAAGACGAAGCGGTTGGTAGCCTGGACGAACTCTTCCTGCATCTTCTTGACTTGAGCATCCTTCTCTGGCCAGCTGAAGAGGCTGTCGGCGGCGTCGACAGAGTAGACATCGCGGTGGTACTCGACAAGCGCATCGATGGACTCCTTGGTCAGCTTGTAGGCGACCTCGTTCTGAGAGACCATATCGACATGAACAATATAAGCCTGAACGTGAAGCATGTTGTAATTTGAAATGGCTTCGACGAGCGGATTGTCGTCCTTGCGCAACTCGGACTCGGGCGCCTTGGGAAGCAGTAACGATGTGAGAGTCCAGATGGCTTTCTCGCCCCCCAAGAGCTCGTTCAGACACCGTTCATGTTGCTTTGGGTTGTGGAGTACCCTCTTGGCTTTGAGGCAGCGCTTGATGGATTGTGTGAGCCATGGTTCGATCTTTCCTGTGCCCAGCACGATATTCGGCGCGGCGCGAGGTGCAAAGGCAGCCGCCGAGGCTGGTAGTAATTGGAGAGGCATGTCAGATTGGAAATTATGGTCGGATGATTATTCGGCTATTTGCGGAAGAAGTGAATGAAAGTGGCGATGGAGAACAGATTGGCGGGGTGGAAAAGCGGTAGATTATTGTCGCGTGGAGAAGGCAAGAGTGTCGGACAGGTTAAGGGTTCGTAAAAGGGAAGACGGTCGTGGTAGATGGCGAGGAGAGGGCGAGGTAATGAGATGGGTGGTGGAGGATGGAGGTGGGAAAGAACTCATATAGAGGAAAAGCGGGATGAGCTTTTGGGGGCGACTGCCATAACTAGCCATAGTTGGCCATAGCCACAGGCTCACGCTACTCATGCAGCTAAACATGCACAACGAACATCGTCGCGTCTACATTCACGCCCGGCGCGCCTTTGTCCGGCTCACAGGGTTCGTGTAGTACGTGTGCGCCGTGGACGGTACCGTGTCGCTGCATGGTCATACTTCTGTAGCGCCTGTGGTAGTCATCCAAGACGAAACACTGTCGAGGGTAGGATTTCTTTGTTTTCAGTATCCAGATCAATAGGATCAGGTTGGACCCGATAGGCGCCCGTCGCAGGCATTTGTCTCAACCCCAGGAAGAGTCTGAGCACCGACTCGAGTATTCCTGGAAGTGGTCACGGGCGCCTGTCTGCTGGATCATGAGGTCGCGCACTGCATCGCATCGCATTGCAGCGCATTCAGCGCTTGCCCGTCATGATCATGATCTCACGGCTTGCGATCAGATTGCGAACGATGTGACCCTTACACGGACGTGTACTAGTTCGGAGGCCCCGTCAGACCTTGAGATCGACGTTGGGTGGCCCCACGGATGCACATGTACGGCGTGGTCGAGAGTGCCGTGGATGTCTGCCACGATGCGGCTCCTGAGAAGGATGACCGTGGTTCGGAAACGGCAGGGCTTGAAAGAACAGAGTCCGAGCTGTCTCTGAATGGCGTGTGACCGGCGCAAAAGAGGATTCTGCGGACACTGACAGAGAGCAAAGACAAGCGATGGTTGGATGTGGCGTATCGACCTTGCTTTGCTAGCTGATTTGGCCACAACCAATCGGCGTCGCCATGCAGCTTCGCACAGCATTTCAATCAAGTCTTCAGCTTGGATGGTCATGCCGTCTTTGCTTGCAAGGATGTGAGTCTATTCACCTCAAGCTCCATCGAGTGGATCTGACAGCGCCTATTGAAGTCGAGAGGTCTGTTCTCCCATGTTTCAAGTTTTGGCCATGTGTTTTCATTCACGCTGCTTTGTTTCAAGACGCCAGAGCAAGACGTGCAACGACGTGTGTCAAGGCGCGCACAGGACACGTTCCCACGCGGCTCTATTCATGACACGGCATGACACGATTTTCGAGAAATTCGAGGCTGTGTTTTCGGGGAAATTCGATCAACCCTTGCCCAGATCTACGCTTAGTGAGGGCAAACCCCTTGCGCCGCACGGAGACTCCGGTAGGCAAAATTGACAGCATGATGAATCGGCACAGCTCTGCAATTGCTATTCTCAGCTGATCCCTCTTTGATGATGATCTTCAAGTAAATACATCTGAGAGCCGGAAGTGGCGGACCTCGGTCTACTGTATTTGTATTTGGGTCAACGAGATCGGATCTCTACAGACATGTGAAAGCTGCCTGTCGTACTGAACCTGCTGGTCAACCTGGACCTCTCATTCTGAAATGCCGACCGCTGCCCTCTTGACCATACAGTACCTCTAAATGGGCTCAAAACGCAGGACGGCTTCTAACATCGACAAGCCATCCGTGAGACACACAGGCTGGACATGGACGGTAGAAGTAAGAGCCGCATCTTCCCGTCCAGCCAGGTCGCCGACCAGACTGCCATCGCCGCCGGCTTGGCGGTGACTACACCCTGTGCGGGCACCTCCCAAGTACAGTAGCACAGTAAGTCAACGGGCCCTTATCTTTGATATTAATCCATACTTGTTCGTGACATTATGCATAACACATTGCTTAAGCAATCCATATAGCAGTACTTGCATCGATGCAAAGCCGCTTTCAGCGTCTTATCACACCCTGGAAGCGAGCCTTCGTTCACACCGGAGACGTAGATGCCGGTATCGATCTAGTCGCACGGGCCAAGAAAGACATTCCTGATCAAGAGATCTATGCGGAAGAAGATCCACATGCATTTGCTTGGATTCACTTCATCCAGCCGTCGCGACGCTCCATCAGCCGCTATGTTGCGGAGTTGTTTCCTTCCACCAAGTGGATACGAAGGTACAACAGACACTGGCTGATCAACGATTCGATCTCGGGTACGTGATCACCAAACACTTTTGTCAAAGTCCTGACAGATCATAGGCCTCACCATTGGCCTTGTCGTCGTCCCACAGGGCATCGCTTATGCTCTGCTTGCGAGGCTGACACCCGAGTACGGTCTCTATACCTCCTTTGTCGGAGCAGCCTTGTACTGGATCTTCGGAACTTCGAAGGACATCGTGATCGGGGTGAGTCTTGTTGACCTCAGCGGAAATGGTGGACTGGGCTGACATCGCTTTGGACTACTATCGTGGGATCACTCCTGATCGGTAGTGCTGTTACCAGCATCGAAGAATCACATCCTGGTAAATACACACCGGAGGAGGTAGCGAAAGCACTCTCGCTAATATCCGGGGCTGTACTGCTTTTCCTCGGGTTTGCCCGCCTTGGATGGCTTCTCGACTTCATACCATACATCCCGATCTCTGCATTTGTCACCGCTGCTAGTATTACCATAATGAGTACACAGCTCCCAATGCTTCTGGGTATACCTAATATCAACACTCGCCATGCACCCTACCGTGTATTCATAGATACCTTCAAGGGCCTATCACGCACAAGATTGGACGCCGCTATAGGTCTGACGGCTCTGACTTTTCTTTTTGTCCTCAAGTCCGTCTGCGCAAGGATGGAGCAACGTCAGCAACAGCGGAAGCGTCTCTGGACAATGCTCTCTTCGATCAGGATGGCTGTGACAGTCCTACTTTTCACATTCGTAAGCTGGCTTGTCAATCGACACGCAGATCCTAGTGCCACCAAGTTCCGCATAGTCGGTAAGATGGAGCAAGGTTGGTCAAAGTAACTTTATCTTGTTCTCGTACTGACTATTTGCCAGGGTTCAGACGTGCTGCTGTACCTCATCCCTCTACCGAACTAGTCAGCCTAATCGTCACGGACCTACCAGCTATTGTGATCATTCTCATCATCGAGCATATTGCCATTGCCAAATCGTTCGGTAGAGTCTTCAATTATCAGATACAGCCTTCTCAGGAAATAGTAGCTCTGGGGGCCGCCAATATCTTCAGCCCTTTCGTCGGTGGCTACGTATGCACTGGCTCCTTTGGCGCCTCGGCAGTGCTTGCGAACTCCGGAGTAAAGACGCCTCTTGCAGGTGTATTCAGCTCTGGTGTCGTGGTCCTGGCGCTCTACGCCCTCACCTCTGTCTTCCGGTACATACCGATGGCATCCTTGTCTGCCCTGGTACTGCACGCCACGTTCAATCTCATCGCTCGACCTTCTACGCTTTACAAATACTGGCGTCTATCACCGCTTGAGCTTGTCATCTGGGTCATTGGAGTCATCGTAGCTATCTTCACGTCCTTGGAAACCTCGATATATACTACCACAGCTGTCTCTGCTGTACTTCTTCTTCTCCGCATGTCCCGCTCGAAAGGCTATCTCCTCGGTCAGGTTGAGATCTTTTCCACTGCACAAGACGTGCACAGAATGGCTGTTGGTGGATCTGCTGGTAGTTTTCCAGCCCACAATTCTCACTTGACATCCCAGTGGGATGCCATGTCGCGGCAGACATTCATCAGTCTCGAACGACAAGACTACACCAATCCCAAGCTGAAAGTCGACAGCCCCTACTCTGGTGTGTTCATCTACAGATTCCCAGAAGGTCTCAACTACACCAATCAAAATCTACACATGGCAGAGATACTTAGGCTCATCAATAAAAGGACACGACCAACTTGTAACGACGATGGCATACTGCCACATGACCGACTCTGGAACGACCCGGGACCAAACGCAGATTGCACAAATACACAAGATCGCCCTCTACTTCGAGCTATTATCCTAGACTGCTCGTCGATCAACAACGTCGATATCACCAGCGTGCAAGGTCTGGTAGACATCCGAAACAGTCTCGCCAAATACGCAGCTCCGGAGCAGGTCGAATGGCATTTTGCGAACCTCAACAACTCCTGGGCTAGACGAGCACTCACCGTCGCTGGGTTCGGTGTACCAGCTGGACTGACGAAAGATAACCTACAGGAGAAGGAGCTGCTCTACCTGGTTGCGGCTTTGGAGCCGAAGGACGGCGACAACGGTGACAGAGTGCAGGAGAAGGATGATTTGGAACATGCTAGCAACTTGAGGGACAATACAAGTGGAAGTACGATTCGAAGAAGGACAGATCTTATGGGAAAGGGAACGATTGGAGGGGTGAATCGGCCGCATTTTCACGTTGATCTCTTGGATGCGATGAATGTGGCGGTACATGAGGCGAAGAGGAAAGATGGAAAGATTACCAGCAGAGAGACACCTGAACGATCTACCACATCATCATCGGCGTAGAAATACGATGATAGAGACGCAACGACAGTGTATCTTTGGACATTCTGCATTCGAGCCGGGTGAGTATGTAGCTGTTTGCGCTTGCCCTCGTCGTCTGAGCTTAGCTAACCAGCGTGTGGCAGGGGCTCCTTCTTGACTCCGAAAGCTTCGTTGACATCATCAACTCACTTTCGACTTCACTTTTCCTCACTCGCCTCACCGCATCCTCGCCAACCCGATCTGACGCTGCGCGATTCATCTTCCCTCGCCAGGCTGGTTGGTCACAATTACTCGCCAATTGAGAATAGCCAACGAGAAAGCATCCCTTCCGATAACGATGTCGGTCAATTCGCCAGAGTCGACCACGGGTAGAGAACTGTCGAAACTACCACCAGAAGTCTTCCGCATGATCATGGTTTCGATGGTGCAATCGCGACATCTCGCACGCGCTCAACGGCTCCGCTTAGTCCTGCAAAGCCTGGGATCGAGGCATCATTGATACGATCGTTCTTGTGGGGCTTTCCAGGCTTGAAGCTTACGCGGCAAGACGTAGTTCATTCTGGCGGGAATATCAAGCGCAGCGTCTCGCGCGTCCATCGAAAAAGGCATACCCCGCTCTACTTGCAGTTCATCTAGTCGCCTCAGAAGCTGCGTCGTCCTGCAATGCCGAAGCATCGATAGGGGATGTGCGAAGCTTGATCGCAGATTTCATTCCAAGATGGACGGCAGCACCTAATTGGCTCGATTGCGATCCCTGCGAATCGACCACTGTTAATTGTGTGACTGCGAATGATGACGACGAGGAGGAGGACAAGGGAGAAAGAAGTTCTGCACATCCAGATCTGGATCCTACTTGCTGCCGGTACCAACAGGCCCTGGTAGTAGCAGCAATCACGACTAACAACGACAAACTCCTCCACCAGATCTTTCAAGCAAGAGAGCCAGCAGAGCACTGGCAGCTCATTTACGGCAGCAATGAAGACAAGTGGAAGCCGTTGATTGGTCTTCCTCTCCATGTTGCTTGTAGGAAAGGTCGTTTGGATTTAATCCGCATGTTCCTGGACAAAGCATCTCGAGACGCCAGGCCTGCCGCGCTGGCGTCCCTGATCGAATGTGCCAGCACTCACAACCAAGTGGAGATCCTGCGATTGGCGATCACTCAGCTGCATTGAAGGTACCAGCAGGCAATGGACGCTCAAATACAAGCGCTAAAGGAGACTTCTGAAGCCGCTGTCTTCAAAACCCTCCTTTCGATTGTGCGATCGCATGTGGGAGATCTTCACCCACCATCGGTCTTGATCAGCATGCAGGAAATCTTGGAAGAGGGCCTGATGTACGCTATTGCTTCGCGGAACATCGCCAAAATGGATTGGCTACATGAGGCTGGTGTCGTACTTGAGGAGTCTGGGCGCTACGTGCGCTATGACAAGTCCGCGCTGCTTGATTTGGCGGTCAAATGTGCAGACATTCCCACCGTGCAGTGGCTTCTCGACCACGGGACATCGCCGCATCATGAACACCTGGTCAATACCATCTGTACAGGAAGCCCAAGACTCATGACTTTATTGCTGAGCAAAGCAACAGACAGACAGCTCAATGAATCTGCAGGATCTCTGCTGATAACAGCTCTGGAAAGAGAAAGGGAAGATGCATACGCATTGCTCAAGGCGTACCCGCTCGAGTGGGACATCACGTCCAGACAATTCGCTGAGGAGTTTGTCGAGCAGGATGGACTGGATTCGATGGCTGATCTGATCAAAGGCAAGACTGAATCTTCCGCATGAGTGAGACTTGTTGAGGATCGCGGCAAATACTTATCAGCATCGTCGACATACAGCAGTATCGGCAACGGATGGCAGAATCATTCAAAAGCATAACAGCTAGCTCTTCCGTAGGTCCCACTGCTGATAACAATGACACTGGGTTTACGGAGCGTTCGACCATGGCCTACCAGCATGAGGCGAAATTGCAGCGGCGTGAGGTTGATGAAGTCGGGAGTTTCGTCTAGGTTCTTCCATGTCGTCCAATGGAATTTTTGCTCCTCATATGTTTTCCCATGCCAGATCTCAGCATCCACCATTAGAAAACACTGTCCAGCATTTGCATGCATGGAATGCTGTGGTAGGTTCTGAAAAGGTTCCGCGGGTGAAAGCTGTGGCAACGCACTCCGCAGCAATACATGACCGGAGCTCGGCCGCCGAAGACCGCATGCCATCACTGATCGCCCGTCATGGATATCCTCATAGGTCTCACTCAAGCCCATTCCGGGCTATACCCTTGACACAGTAAGTTCCTCTCCTACATCACACTATATATTCCTTGCCACCACAATCACCATGTCCCCTGCCTCCACCTTCGACTCCCTCCTCACAACCCTCCCCTCGACCCTGCACAATCTCTCCTCCCTGCTCGCATCCTATTCCATCCCCCAACCCTCCCTCTCCCTTCCCCGCTCCTCCAGCCAAGAATTCTACACTCACCCCTCCCTCCTTCCCCTCCGCTCCACGTTGGAAGGCCAACTCGAACACCTCCTCCTCCTAATCAGGGGACCGCACGAGCACCTCCACTCCCTTGTGGGTAGGAATTGGGACCATGGCGCGCTGTATGCTGTCCTGAGGCTGGGTGCGTTGGATGCGCTGGCTGAAGCGAGGGAGGAAGGGATGGGGACGGGGGATGTGGCGAGAGGCGTGAGGGTGCCGGTGGAGAAGGTGGGGAGGTTGTTGGGGTTGGTGAGGTGTTTCGGGGTTGTGGAGGTTCGTAATCAGGAGTTGGGAAGGGGTGAGGGGGAAGGGGAGTGTCCGGGCAAGGAAGAGGGGATGGGGAAGGAAGAGCGTGGAGGGGGAAAGGAGAGATGGGCACTCACGGCTGTCGGGCGGCAGTTAGTGGATGATGCTGACTTTCGGGCTTGGGTTGAGTTTCAACTGTTCGACACGAGGGTGGGGAGTGCGCATCTCGCTGATGCGTTGACGGGGGAGAGGAATGGGTATGGCGAGGAAGGGGTCAGTGGATTCAAGCAGGGATGGGGGATGGAGATGTATGAGTTCCATGAGAAGAATGTGGCGGTGGGGGAGAGGTTCAGGATGGCTATGAGGGGTGTTGGCAAGGGTGAGTGACTCCGATGTGGGAGAGGATGTCGCTGACTGGTAAAGCGCTGGATCCTGCTGATGTCTTGATTGGGAGGTGGTTTGAGGGGAGGCCACTGTGTGACGGGAAGAAGATTGCGGAGCTGGGAGGTAGGTATGGCTTTGGAACGGCATCACTCGTGAAGAGCCGAGCAGATCTCACTTTCGAGGTCCGCAGTGATTCTGAGGAATTTCTCCAGCGTGGTCTGTCGACTGTCAATGACGATGACCGGCAACGGCTGGCTGCTTGCGTGGTTGATCATCTTTCTACAGCTTGGAAGGAGAGCGACGTGCAAGACGTCTCTGTGTATCTGATCCGAAATCTGCTCTGGAACTGGTCAGATGAAGATGCAATCAAGCTGTTACGCTCACTTCTGCCGACCTTGCAGCAAAACGGGAATGCTCGAATCGTCGTCACAGATGGTGTGTCTCCAAGAGTCAACGAGTTTCCTGCTCATGTCGAGATTGCCTACCGGAGAAGAGACATCACGACCATGACCATGCACAACGTCAAGCAGAGAAGCCAGGCGGAGTGGCTGGAACTGTTCGCTCAAGTAGATCCAGGCATCAAAGTGAGCATTCTGATCTCATTCGGTGTGAGTGGCTGACACATCTCAGGTCATCTCCACCTTCGAGTCTAGCTCCCACGTCTACAAAGGCCTATGGGAAATCAGCTTAGTATAACCCACCGCCAGATTCGCCACTCACCCTCATCCCCCTCCAAAATCATTGCAACCACCCCTTCAAATCCTCCCTCGTATTGAACTCCTCCAGCATATCCCCAAAATCCCTAATTCCCTCCCCGTCACTCATGATCTTAATATGCCCAATATGCTCCTTCAACCACGCCGCCTCCTCCCCAGCCTCAGGAATCAACATGCCGTTTTCTCGAATCGTGATCATCGGCGTAAACGCCACCATAATCAATCGCTTGCCGTCCTCATCCTGCTCCAGCGTCGTTTCTTCCTCGTCGCCACTTGAGCCTTTCACAGCGTGATACCAGGCTTCCTCGATCTTCTCGCCCAGCGCATTGAAGTCGGCTTTGGAGCGTTTTTCTGACACGCGGACGATACCGACGATGCGGTTGGCGTTGTTTTGGTGTGGTTTGCCTGCCATAAAGTAGTTCACTCCCGCGGAGTCCTCAGGGATGAAGCGGACATGGACGAAGAAGGAAGGGGTGGTGAAGGTGGTGGCGTGGAGGGTGGTGATGCTGGTGGCGAGGACTTGTTTTTGCTCTTGACTCAGAGGGTATGAGTGGTAGATTTGATAGAGTGGCATGACGGATATGGGTGAGGTTGTCGATGTGATGGGCAATAGGGGGGCGACTTGTGTAGTGTCTCGATATGTGAATGTGGCAATTTGTGCAGTCACAATTACAGAGGCAATCTTGAATGCTAATCAGATCAATTTGAAGGATTTCGATGTTGATTCGATGATGATGGATAGCAGAAACATTTGATGAAAGGAAACATGTCCTGTTCTGTGTACGTTGCGAGCCCCGCAGCGGTTCCGAAACCGCCGCCGTCCAGGAATGGCGGCATGCATTCTATAGGGGTTCTGCGTTGTACATGTTTCGCAACGTAGAACGAAGATTCCGTGTATCCATGACATCAGTTACACGGCTCATATACTATATTCAGCCCGTCTTAAGGGGGCGACTGATTGTGCTTCTCTCTTATTCGTACAGACAAATCCAACATGCAACGCCTTTAGATACTCAACATGTGTGCAACCAACATGTCCAGGACCTCATCAATAGGATCCCTGCGGGCCTCTCTCTGATCATGACTCGATAGGTACTGGCAGGATATAGCACTGCTTGGGTTTGTGCGTCAAGGTGTCCTCTGCCGCGTAGCCTGAGAGTGTCTTGGGTGCTCTCTTTAGCTCAAATCGCCAGAGCATCAAGGTGAAGAGGACCTTGAGCTCGAGATATGCTAGCTTTCTACCAAAGCATCCTGAGATTGTCAGCCATTATCAGGATGCATTGAATCTGGGAAACTTACCTCTCGGTCCCGCGCCGAAAGGCAGGCTCGGTCCAGCCCTCGGATCACAAACCGTCTCACCCTTTTCGTCCGTCTTCAACCATCTCTCCGGCACAAATTCGCGAACATCGTCGCCCCAAGTTCCGACTTTGCCTTTGGCCTCCCGCGACGTGGGCGAGCGGAGGTTCTCGTCAATCTTGTCAGCATACGGATCGGGAAGGATGTACCCGGGTCCATTGGCCAGCTGATTGACGTCTGTGCCAGCGGGGATTCTGTGTCCAAGAATGACTACTTCTTTGAGCGCTTTACGACTTTGCGTTGGAATTGTGATGGACAGACGAAGCATCTCCTCGAGCACAGCGTCAAAGTATGGCACGTGGGCCTTGGAGATGGCATCGGCGGTCGGGACTTGACCTCTGGCGATATCTGGATGTGCCTCTCGCAAAGCTGCCCTGAGCTTTGTTTGCGCCTCTTGATTGTCGGCAAGGAATTTGACACCCCACATGACGGTTGTGGAAGTAGTATCGTGTCCAGCAATGAGGAACCCGAGAAGCTCGTCTTTGGCGGCGGGACTATCGAAGCCCGGCTCCCTTCCCTCCTTGTCCGCTGCTTGTTGTTCTCTCCTGACCATGTTATCTGTGGCGCAATTGATCATCGAGTCGTCTGCTTCCTTTGTCAAGAGACGACGTTTGGCGTCGTCTAGCGCGGAAGTGACGAGCTGAGTCGTTCGGGCACGAGCAGTCTTGTAGTACTTGTGTTGGCGGACCCACCAGTGCGCCAGTTTCGGGAATGGAGATTGCGCTGCCACGGTGACTGAATCGGTCACAGTAATGATTGCGTGATAGTCGGCAGGCAGTTCTGGAGCTGGAAAAACGACTTTGTCATCCTTGTTACTCGGCAGATCGATTTTCTTGTCATGGAGAAAGTCCTTCTGGGTCTTGATTGTATCAATATCAGTACCGAAGGCTACAGCCCAGATGCCGTCGAGTGCCATGTGGTTGATGTCATCGGCTGCATGAAACGCATGGCCAGTCCGCGATTTGACTTGCCACAGATCCATGAGGAGCGAAATCTGCTTCTCCAAATGCATAGCCGCAACCTGCTTAGGATTAGCATGGACTGTGACAGCATAGTTCTTGGCGACGTACGTTGTGTAAGAAAGTTGCGCTCATCGTGTCTGCCAACAGCTTTCTCTGAGCCTTCCATCGTGCATTAGTTGGCATGTGAATGTGATGATCCGGTACTAGTCCGCTGAAGAAGTCCTCAAAGATCTTGGAGCGATCAAATTCCGGAGCCCGCTTCGTGAGGATGTCATAGTTCTCGCGATAGTCTGTCATCATCACCACCGGCTTGACGAAGGGGCCAAAGAAGGTCTGGAAGATCGGAGTGTTTAGCTCTTGACCTTGGGCGGTCAAGAAGTCGACTAGGGTATTGGTCTTAGATACATGGCGTATGAGGTCCGGGACGACGCCGAAGAGGCTGTTCGCATGCTTCTTGTTGTATGGTATGCCTGCAATTGGTTTCGGGAGTGCGGCATAGTAAAGAAGACCAAGGAGGACTGTAATCACAGCTGCTCCAAGGTATGTGGAGGGCGCAATTTGCTGAAGATAGTATGCCATCTGATTTGAATGTGTGTATGATTATGTGATGCAGCCTGCTCTCCTGTGTTGTGAAGTACTACTTATATGACATGCAGCTCTTCCTCAGAGTATACGAGTCTTTGGATATGTCTATGATGTGCTGACGCCAAGTAGCGAAATTTCCGAAAGCATAATGAAAATTCCGAGCGGGAGCTAAGACTATTTCGGCAACAGTCGGCTTTGTTCATTTTGGTCTCGTATACCCCTCACGAGGACTCTGAAATCTCAATGCTGGATCATCATGACAGACACGATGCCTTCCGACACTTCACGTGGGAACAGAGTATGGCACACATCGCGAAAAGCTCATTGTCGTTTCTTCCTATCTGTGCTTCAACCTAAGCAGGCAGCTCCGCCTCGATGATCCCTTCCAACGCCTTCGGAGCCGTCCAGATCTTGACCAACCTCAGACCAGCGTCCTCAACGACCTTTACCCACTGGTCTGCTGTCCTCTCTACTGAGCCGACAATACACATGACAGCTAGGTCCTCCCCTGTGGCCTTCCAGTCTGGTTCGCGGGTAGGGATGACTACGTCATTGATCAAGACGCGAGAGAATCCTGCCTTCAGTCCTGGCTTGAGGTTACGCAGTATCTCAGTGGCGTGTTGGTCTGACCAGTCGTGAAGGATGGTCTTCAGGTAGTATGCTCTCGCTCCTGGTAAGTGTCAGTAATGTGAAGTGGTCTGCTCATCTTCGTAGAGACGTACCCTTGATTGGCTGAGGAGTAAAGAAGTCATGGGCAACACGAGTTATAGCATCGTCACATTTGGCTCTCGCCACAACCTCTGGTAGATCTTCGATGACAAGCCTGCTCGCATAGCCTGGATGCTTCTTGTTGAAGAGCTCAAGATCATGCCCAACATTACCGCCAACATCGACCAGGACCGGATCGTTACCCTCCACGAGCAATGTCTCGGACGGAAAGAAGTCTAGCCAACCTGGTCGAAAGCCGCCCCAGCCCGTCATGCATGTATTGAACATGTGTCCAACGTCAGGATTCTCACGACAGTGATCGAAGATTGTGCGGCCGGGACTATCATAAGCGTGCTGCCAGATCCCGTTCTTCGAATCGCGAGGCTCCTGATAGTCATTCTTCTTCAAGAACGATGGAGCTGCAGCCATGGTTGGCAGGGTGAACTCGTACATGTAGTCGACCCAACAGAACAAGGTCGGCTCAATGACCGACTTGGCGAATACCGATGGGACAAAGCTCTTGTCGTCAACCTGATCTACGACATTGGTCGCTACGAGGTGCATGAACAGTCGACCTGATACGATCAGTATATCTCTTTCAGATCAGTCTCTTCACTCACGAAGAAGCGTAGCCTTGACCCCGACCAGATCAGACAGCTCATCGATGGACTTTGCACCGCCACCAGCTTCCATCCACTTTTCAAAGAGCTGAACATCCTTGGCTACCTTCAACGCCATAGCCAGCATGGGCTGCGAGTGCGAAATGTCCATGATCTTCTCGAACGGCGTCTCGATCTTTGAGATCAGCGCTCTTGCCGCGGAGAGCAGCTCCACACGCTGGTCCTCGTTGTCCCATGACGAGTGGTCAAAGTCGCGAAGAGATTGAACGAGGGTGGCTGCCATGGTTCAGGATGCCTGCTGTGTTAGTATTGCTGCAAAGATGGACCCAAGCGATCAAGGTCCCCTACTCCACCGTGATATAAGAGACCCGGCTGAAGAGGCACTGTAGGAGGCTCCGAAAGCTGCATGTCCTCATACAAAGTGCGTCTTTGCCAGCTCGCTGGATGAACGTCTCGGATACTCGGACTAAGCACTAGACAATCCCAGTGAACGTCCGATTGAATCTCCCTTACTGACGCCACAGCAACAACAAATACCGGCCTCCATCGCGCCGCATGCAAGATGACCCAATGGCCCCAGACTCGTCCATCCAGTCAACAGCAAGTCTTCATGATAGCATGCATCTTTCACTTGGCAAGCAACCACGTCTCGGAAACCGAATGATGGAAGTGTCACAGGGACAGGACGGTCCTCCAGGCCGGCAGACCATTATTCGTCCTTGGGGAGCTACAGACCGGGCTACAGACACGGCAGAGACGACCACTGGAGCAGGTGCAACAACGGTAGTGCGAAGAGGTGGGATGAGAGGGGAAAGGATCGACAAGAGCTGACTGGGACGCCTGAGCAGTCCGTCTGTCAGATCCGTGGAGGGTATTCTTTTACGGTCGTGCCAATGGCTTAGCCCATACATAAAGATACTTTTCAGCGAGATGATTGCAGGCGTAAAGACCTGTGTTGTTGGCGTCTGTAACGAGTCATTGACTACAGCTGTCGGTCGGGATTACTCCCGAAAGAATAGCAACTCGATTGAGTTCGTCGCTGCATGCGCCACATCTGGAGTATCGCCCCGGATCTTCGCCGTCCATCAGCCTCATCCGGCTTCCATGAGAGGATACTCTTGAACACGCATGCTTTGTCCTCTCCAATCATCGATGCAGGCGTGGGATTTGTTTCCCTGAAACGGTGCGAACGTGTAGGTGCGTTTGTCTCCAGTCGCTCGGGAGGGCATCGAGTGGTCGCACCGCAACTGAGTATGCTACGAGTGGTGGGAGAGTCTCCAGGTTCAGTAATCGTTGCTCGTCTGTCGTTGAGTACCCAGTCTCCCTCGTGGTGGAATAGGTGGTCGACCAGGCCGTGGCTCAACATGTAAAACACATTGAGCGTGATTGAACGCGTATATTTCCTCATGCTGGAGAAAACTCCAGCAAGACCAGTCCCAGCTCAAACTTTCTCGACCAGCATTGTGTGATCCATTTCTTCCCCCTCCCACTCAAGTGACCCCTTCCTCCCTCCCCGCACCATACAAAACCTCACAAACCCCTCCCACCGGAATATCCATCACCGCGTCCGTCCCCTCGGCCCACACCTCCCTCCACCTTTTCACCTCCCCATCATCCTCCTCCCTCCCCCTGCCCCCTCTCACCGTCCCCCTCCTCCCCCTCCCCCTGATCAACCTCCCCCGTCCATCCACAACAGCCACCATCGCCGCCTCATCCACCACCGTCTTCACATCCCCCAACCGCATCGTCTCAAACTCCCGATTCCATCCCGCCAGCGCAACGTATATCCACGTGACCAGCATCACCAACCAAGCGGGTATAGCCAGACTCCACCATCGATTCGGATAGTAGTAGATCCCCAGCTGATGCAGGAATGGACTCGGGAGGAAGCTCCACAGGAGGTAGATGAGGAAGATCAGTGACGACCCCAGGTATAGCGTGAAGCCATAGTACTCGTACGTCGGCACCTTGGGGCTCGCGCGAGGGATGGGGCGCGCCGTGCGGAAGGAGGACGTGAGTGTAGCGGCCGTGGAGCGGGTTTGGGAGCCGGCGCGGGTGGAGGCGCGGGCTTCGTCCTCGGAGCTGTGGGAGGGGGTGGTGGGGCGGGAGGGGTGGGCGGAGAAGTTGGGGCGGAGGAGGGAGGTGAGGCTGGGAGAGGGTGGAAGGGGGGTTGGAGGGCGGTTGTAGAAGGGGGGCGCGAAGGCGGGGAGGTGGGTCTGTGAGCGCGATGAGTGTGGGAGGGAGGGGCGGAGGGGGAGCTGGGTGGGTGCGTCGTCAGAGTCGGAGGAGCCGGAGGATGGGGAGGAGCAGAATTGGTTGAAAGTCGGGTCCGGAGGGAAGTCGGAGATGGACGCAGTTTCGGAGGGCGTGTCGGTCCAGACTGGTGAGGCTGGGTCGGGTTCGGTGGATATGGGTGTTGGTCGCTCGGTAGTGACGGTGCTAGAGCTGTCTGTGTCGAGCGAGCGCAACGTGGGTAGGTTGGGAGTTGATCTCGAGTATACTCCGCTCGGGAGAGGATTACCTCTGCTTTGTGGTGGCATGATGGGTACAATGACTCCGGTGCGAATCAATTGATGAGAAAAGATTGACAGGGACAGAAACGAAGCTCGAGTGAAATGCGGAGGATGATCCAGGTCATGAACGATCGGTCTGTGCGTCACGGATGGGTTTGCAAGGGATGTCATCATTATGATCGAGAGGACGCTGATGTAGATAAACGAATGCTATATATTTGGGTATCATCACTCGATGCCTCGCTTTCCCTCTGGCCTATGTGCAAATTGTCCTTTTCCACCATGCTTCCATGCAAATTCCCGGCTACCGAATCCATGCTCGACCACTTCACATCATGATGCATTTTTCTTCCCGTCCTCCATTAGCGACACTGCCTGGCTGTTGTTGTTGGTAGCCTGGTTGACCCGGTCCGTTCCAGCTCCCGAATCTGCTCTGTCTCCTACGACCGTAATTTGGTGCCAAGGTTGGGCCCTGTTGTCCACTCTGGGCTGCGAAAGCTGTTTGCTGTCGCTGTGCGTCAAGAGCATTGAGAGCATTGAGAGGATTGCCTTGTCTTGGAGGCCGAGGAGTGCTTCCAGCTTCACGATAAGGCATGTCACTCGCCGCCTGCTCATAAGTAGGTGGAGGTGCCGCACCGTCCTCTGTGCGTGCCGAGGCTTGGATCGGTCCAGTGTAACTACCTTGTTGAGTACTACGTTGTGATCGTCTAGGAGGAATCGGCGGTCTTTGTTCGTTATCCGATGATTGTCGATCAATGTATTGTCTTGAAAGCGTATCGTTGTGCGCATTCTGGCGATTTGCTGCCTCTCGCCGGTGTGCTTCTTCCTCCTCTTCCTGTAGTTGTAGAGCGAGGGCTAGATCGAGATCCTCCTGCTCTGATTGAGAGACTGGCTGGGGCAGTTTAGTGTGCGCCCCGGCCGATAGAAGTCCCTTGCCTTCACTATGGGAGTTAGTATTCCCCATAACCTGCCCAGCTGTGCCAGAGTTCTGTCTCGAGGCAGACGGGGCCGCGCCAACCGGTCGGAAGTCACCAGTGAAGAATTCCGCTTTGGCTCCGTTCACATCAACCAAGCTCTCCCAGACGACCTCGTCGTGGGTGGCATATCCAGCATCCGTAACAAGAGCCATGAGAGTGCCTTTACTCGGTTCCTTATACAATGTGCAGAAGTGGTCGTTTCTGAACAGAATCGCAAATTGACCCGGCTTCATCCACGAAGACGTTATCTTCAATCCATGGTCTGAGATTTGTGTAGAGAATGTAGTCAAAAAGTCCTTGACGGTGGTCAGATCCTCAAAGACCTGCTGCTCTTCGGCATTGAGTCCACCAGCTTGAAGCTTGTTCTCAAATTCCTCCTCCAGGAATTGCATGTTGAGAGCCTCGTCGAATGTCTTTGCGGATCTTTCGAAAGCCGTGTAGACTGCAGAATCGTTCGGTGCTGTCCATCCATGAACAAGAGGAATGTCAAAGGATCCGTAGAGCTTCATTTCTCGAGTCTGCTCAAACCCACCTGGCGCGGAAGGTCCAGCCGTGGTAAAGGCAGGGTTGACATTCATACCAGTGTGGAGAGTGATGAGGAATGAATAGAGGTCGCCGATATCTGGTAGGTCATGTCCAGATCGCTCGTTCCGCCGTACCAACTCTTCAAACACTGCATCCAGCAGAAGTTCAAGCGTGATTTGTTCTCGACTTTTCAACGTGTGCACTAGCGCCGTGTTGTCGCCCTCTGGTGTGGACAGCGACAGAGCATTTACCAGAGCCAGTAGGGGGCAGGGCCCATTAGCATTTTGTGTCAGTATTGGTGATCTTCTCATCGCGCCTTTTCCCCTAGCTGAAGCATCGAACCAGTTGATGTGTTTGATATGGTAGTGCTCATTCCTTTGCCGCGTAGCCTGTGTCCGTGGAGTCTCCACTTCAGGTCTCGTTGTTGCGCTGGAAGCTGTCCCAGAAAGGTCTAGTGGTGGTAAAGGCGATACTTGTGGAGTAGTTGCAGGCTCCTTGCCCTTCGGTGGCGGGTCCGGTGCTGTATCCAATATTGAAGGCTCTGACTCTTGCTTGACATTGGTCCTTCCCTTCTCTTGATCGAGGGCATCCTGCCACGGATTGGAAGACTGGGAGACCTGACTGGCGATGCTCTTGTCGGTCGCATCACTTTCCACAATCGGAGGGGCGAGAGGTATCGGAGGCGGCGGTTGCTGAGGAGCTGCGGCTGGGCTCGGACGGGCGTTTAGCGACAAGCTTGCCACTTCATGCTCGGGAGTCTTGACTGTGGGCAACTCGACCGGCTCGGACGGCGCATCGGGTGGAAGTGGTGCTGAGGGGCTGGACTGCCTATTGAGGTATGGATTGTGAGAATTTAGCGATGTCGCTTGCTGTTCCTGATAATGCGGCCAGATTGGAGTGCCGTTCGGCGCATTGCCATTTGGTACATTCCCGTTCGGCGTCTTGGGCACAGCAGGTTTCAAAGATGCAGGAATGTCCTCTCTTGATAATTGCTGATCAGTTGACTTCCTTGGGCCTGGGCGCAGCACTTCCGGTAGCTGCTCGTCATCTTGCTCTTGCTCGTCTGACCCATCGCTGTTCCACGTGCCATGCGACGATATGCTACTAGCCCTTGATCTCGAGCCTTCTCCATTAGGTGCCGAGGGACCTTTCGGTTGTACGTGTTCAAACGACGGCCTGCTCTCGGCAGTATCTACCGTGGGCATGGCCGAGTCGTGCGTAGGGTAGGGCGGGTTATTGGCTGCCTGGCGAAGCGGTGCGGGGACGACGTTTAGAGGCGATGGTATCCTGGTAACCATGTTTGCGACTGGCAAGGGAGCAATGTAGTTGCAGTAGGCGGCGCTCTCCCCTTGCGTCTATGATAGTCGGGGAACTTGAGAGAGCGCCCTTGGGGGGGATTGTAGCGGATATATCGCTCAAATGGCCCTCTATCTGCCGAAACGAGAGGCTATGGAGGGGAAGCGAAGCGGGCTGGTCTGCTTGGCGCATACAAAGATGCGACCGAGGGTGGGTGTGCGGGGGACCGTATATGAGGCGATCAAGAGTTGTGGAAGGTAGGTCATCAAAGGGCAATTGGAGAAAGCGACAAGGATGACGACGCAAGCAACCACATCCCGATGCACCGCCACACAGGCGGCAGCCACAGTTGTGGCCAGCCTGGTTTGCAACGTCGGCCCGATATCGCCGACCTTGAGATGAAGGGCAAGTGAATTTATCCCAGATTTTATCGCCAATGCAATTGAACCCCGACCATCATGGCTTCAACCAAGTTGCGTATACTGCTGGTCGGTAATGGTGGTCGCGAGCATTGTCTAGCTTGGAAGCTCGTTCAATCGCCCCTCGTCGAGCACATTTACGCATGTCCAGGCAATGGAGGCACGGCGGGGTAAGTGGGCACACAACACGGTAGGTACCTGTCTGACCACTCTTCAGTTTGAAGAATGTGACGAATGTGACGGATACTTCCGCCGATGACTTCCCAGCGCTGGCGACGTTCGCAAAGGAGAACAAGGTTAACTTTCTCATACCTGGACCTGAAGCACCTCTCGTTGCTGGCATAGTCGACCACTTCGAACAAAATGCGCCACATATCAAGTCATTTGGCCCGAGCAAGGCGGCGGCGAACCTTGAAGGATCCAAGACATACTCCAAGAACTTTATGAAAAAGTACAACATACCGACCGCGGCATATGAGAACTTTGACAGTTACGAAGAAGCGAAGAAGTATGTGGATTCAGTTGACCACGATATCGTGATCAAAGCAGATGGGTTAGCAGCAGGGAAGGGAGTCATCATACCCAATACCAAGGACGAGGCACACGCCGCGCTCAAGGAGATAATGCTGGACAAGGAGTTTGGCTCTGCTGGAAACAAGGTCGTGATCGAAGAGTTCCTGGCTGGAGAGGAATGCAGTATTCTCAGCTTCAGCGACGGCCAGACCTTCAAGAGTCTTCCAGCGGCACAAGATCATAAGCAAATTGGCGACGGCGACACGGGTCCTATGACCGGCGGAATGGGCACGTATGCTCCTGCCTGGATAGTCAAAGCCAAAGAGATGGAAGAGATCGAGCGCACAGTATTGAGGCCGACACTTGAGGGTATGAGGCAAGAAGGTTTCCCATTCATTGGATGCCTGTTCACTGGGTTCATGATGACCAAGAAAGGACCAAAGGTGCTGGAGTACAATGTGCGGTTTGGCGACCCGGAAGCCCAATCACTTCTACCATTACTAGAATCGGACCTTGCTCAGATCCTCCTAGCATGTACGACAGAGTCGTTAGACCAGATTGATCTCAAGATCAGCCAATCATCAGCAGCGACCGTCATCCTAGCGTCTGGCGGCTATCCAGGATCCTACGACAAGGGCGTCGAGATGCACGTCAAAGACGCACCACGAGACGTGACCTTCTTCCACGCAGGCACAACACTATCCGGCTCCACCTTGAAGACGAGCGGCGGTCGAGTCATCGCCAGCACCGGTGTCGCCTCCAACCTCGGCGACGCCATCGCCAAAGCATACGAAGGCGTAGAGTACATTGACTTCAAGGGCAAGACATATCGGAAAGACATTGGGCAGAAAGCGTTTCGATGAATGTCAATCCAAGTGGGACCAACAATAGCTTTTGCCATTTTCAATTAATCATCTGCTACGCAGACACGAATGAAACCATGTACAACCACCTCACCCTTGCCCCCTTGCATCTCATCCCCTACAAACAACTGCCCGGCAAGGTCGCATTCTTGATGATAAATCCCTTCAACGGGCTTCTCCCACAACTCAACCCCTTGACAAACGCCTTGGCCACTACATCCGCTCCAGCAGGACTCGTATGTGTGTGCTCCCTTGGAAAGTAGCTGTTCACCGTAGCGACGGGCAACTTCCTGTACGCCTGCGCCGTGTAATTCCCGTGGTCGACGTAGACGTTCTTCGTGCGGTCGGCCGCGAGTTTCATGTACCCCACGAAGCGGCTGGGGATGTAGCTGAAGCTGCCCGTTTCGTCTGGGTTGTTGGGAGTTTGGCTGGAGAGGATGACGGTGACGCCCTTTGCCGTCAACGACTTTGCAGCTGTTTCGATATAGTAGTTGAAAGTATGGACCACCTGTTCAGAACATTTAGCGACTACATCGAAAAGGTGGACCGAGATTCTTACCTCAGTAACGCCGTTGTATGTAGTTTTGCAGGTCTCTGCTCCGGTACCTGCGCAGTCGGAGCGTCCGTTGTCGGTGGGCGTGACGGAGCCGCCATCGTTGTGTCCGAGCTCGAAGATGACATAGTCTCCCTTCTTGACGAGGCCGAGGAGCTCGGTGAAGCGACCTTCGCGAGTGTAGGAGCGGGCAGAGCGGCCAGCTACCGCGCGGTTGACTACGGGGAGGGAGAGGGAGTAGCCTAGGTATTGACCCCAACCTGCAACATCAATTAGACGTTGGAGAGATAATGAATGTGAGAGTAGATGTACCATCGGACCAGCCTGCACCGCCACCGTCCTTGGCCATGGTCGAGTCGCCAACGGTGTAGACTGTCGGAGCCGCAAAGGTCGTAGCCGCAAGGGCGAGGAATGAAGTGATGGCTAGCATCTTGACAGTGATTTACGCAACAGACAAATATGAAACAGAAAAATATTCACAGTGAAAAGATGAAGAAACAGATCTGCAACGCAGTCGAACAGGCATAGGGCAGCATTTATACAAACCAGACATGAAGTGGACTACGATTCATTCACTCGTGTATTCATGTCGCTTATTCTGATTGCTGGCCCTTCGGACCAGGGCGTGTCCCTCGAATGTCGATCTTTGGTTGCAGGGTCGGAGGTGCAATTTGCGGACTGTGGTCGGGCGAAAGGGGGCTTGTTTGAGCTTGTTCGGGAAGCTTGCTTGACTTTGCGTCTATTCGTCTGACTCTAGGGGCTTCTCCTGGCGCAACAATGCAGCCCGAGGCAGATGCGAGCGGCAACTCGCTCTCTATTGGTCCGTGATGGTTTTGGCAGAGGCGAATTTGATGCAAGGATGCATGAACGTGTGGAGGAATCGTGGAGAAGGATGACCAATTAGGCAGGCCATGGCCGTCTATATGTGATGATCATTTACTATACTTTCTTCTGTTCATCTCGTGACTTGTTCCATGCAATACAGTCTTCAAATGCCACTCCGTTGCCTCCGAAAATATCCAAGGCGCTTCCGATGGTTAGATCCACCTTGCCCTTACTCAGTGTCTCGACCAAGTCAAGATCCTGCAAATTGCGACCTCCACCGGCATACGTGACGGGTATGCTGCACCACTCTGCGAGCTTCTCCACTAATTCGCGGTCTATACCTTGTTGAAGTCCCTCGTTGTCTGCTGCGTGAATAAGAAACTCAGAGCAGTATGGCTCGAGCAGCTTGACGCTGTCTTTGGCACCGTCAGTCAATCATCCGTGGGTATCATCCATAAAGGCCTACCTTGATTGAGCTCCATATCTGTGATTGTTTGCCACTTGTTCATGGCCACCCACCATCTATCGCCCCTTCGTCGACAACTGAGATCAATGACTAGCTTCTCCTTGTCACCATCTAATGCCTTCAACACTGCCTCCAGCCTCTCTAATGAGAATTTGCCGTCGGGAAAGAGGTACGAAGTTATGATGACCTACCTCGATCAGCTTAACTGATCATGCTCCATTCGCAGCCATCAATGCGACAGCTGCTGCCGAAACCTACTCTCTCTGCCCTCTTTTCGATCCATTTGGCAGCGTTGCTGTCATTGATGCCACCGCCCACTTGTAGACCATTAGGCCAGGCTTGACACGCTTCTGTGGCAGCCGCATCATTTCCTGGTCCTAGCATGATCACATGAGATCCATGGAGGGCATGCTGCTTATACAGTGACGCATAATGGCCGGCTGGAAGTTTCGAGACATAGTTTGTCTTCAAGTCCGAGTCTGTGGTCGTGAGTGTACCGCCTACAATCTGCTTGACCGAACCAGCATGAAGGTCAATACACGGTCGGAAGCGAGTCATCTTGTTCGCCTTCACACTCAAAAAATTATGGCAAACGTGAGAGAGAAGCATGTACGAAGGGCAGAATCAAGGCAAATCATGCGTGCTGCGCCACAGAAGAGCCACTTCACAGGGACTGCGCCACGTTTCGAGAAAAAGTCCCCGCCAGCTTCTTTGCGCTCTTCTAATCACAGCAGAATGTCAATCACGACTACACTCGGCAAGCGGAAGCGCAGTGCTTCCAAGGCCTCAACGAGCTCGAAGCGAGCATTGCGACTCCCCGAGAAGCCAGATGAGCAGGACAGCAGCTCCTCCGAGGGGGATCAGGAAGATGACGAGCAGGAAGACATAACAGCCATTTTCCGGCGTGCCTTCGAGGCCAAATTTGCACCCCTCGATCCTTCGCACCAATTACCTGCACAGGAAGAAGAGGACGAGTCCGACTCGCTCCCCTCCGAAGAGGATGCCTCCTGGTCAGGCTTCTCCCGCGACTCCTCTCCAGAAGAGATCACAGCGCCAGACCTCCCCATCACCACTTCCCTGACAGGACGAGAAAAGCGCGCATTCATGTCCTCGCGCCCACCCACCGCCTCCGACGCTGTCCATTCCTCGACCTCACAGAAGAACAAAAGGCCCAACACCTCCGACCCCGAGGAAGAATCCTCGGAAAAGCTCAACCTAGCCAATGACCTCGCTCTCCAACGCCTCCTCAAAGAATCCCATCTTCTCTCCTCCCCTGCCAGTTCCGCTTTGTCAGGAAAAACCCGCCTCAAAGCCCTCGAGCTCCGCATGGCAGATCTTGGAGCAAAGACATCGGTGTTGGCGCAGAAGGACATGCCGCTGTCGCATCGGAAGGGGATAGAAGGAAAGAAGAGGCTGCGAGAGGAGGAGAGGAGGAGGGAGGCGAAGGAGAATGGCATTGTGCTTGAGAGGGAGAAGAGGGGGGACAAGGGCAAAGAGAGGGGCAGGAGGGAAAGAGGTGTGGATGCGCCTGGGATGGGGAGGTTTGAGGGAGGGGTGTTGAGGTTGAGTCGTGGGGATGTGGAGGGGATACAGGGGAAGGGAGGAAGGGGTGGGAGAGGTGGTAGAGGTGGGAGGGGTGGGCGAGGCAGGGGGAGAAATTCGGGGAAGAGGTGATTGTCGTGTTAGACGATCACGTTGCTGCTGGTTGCTATGCTCCTTGGAGTGGACCAGGACACATTCTTGAAAGGACTCGTGGCTGTCTTGCATTTGCGCAGAGGACACATCGAATCCAACCCGTATGGTAAGGTCGCACTCTCTGGGAAGCTCGGTACCTCTCTAGTTGCAGGAGAGTTGTCTACAAGGGAAGATCGCATGCTTGACCTCTACCTCAAGCAGATGTTCACAGCCATGGGCGACATCAAGGTCGATCAAGGGTCCACCTGACCTCAAACAAGCGAGCGATGTTTGACTTGGCAGATCCATGAGCTATCACAACATCGCCAGGCACATCACGTCGAGGCTCCTCGTAGACCACGGGAGAGCACATGCCGTACCGCATCTCTGAAATATGTCATTGCGGCACAATGGAACAGGACAGGGCACACGGTGCGTGTTACGCCATGGTGAGCAAAGGGTTCTTGTGTTTCAGGATACGAAGATTAGGAGAGAAGTAGGGTGCAGATGTGGCTGGCGGGCTGGATGGCTACAGTGCAGTACGGCTTGTAGCGGAAGCGAATGGACGGCGTAGCTACAGCCATGCGGCTGGTCTCGGAGGACAGACCATGTATACTCTTGTGCATGTACATACCGCGCGAAGGAATGCGGGTACCTGACTTGCGGTGCAGAATCTGCCCCTTTTCTACTGTGCAGTCTAGTGAAGGCGTGGGATGACGGCGTGCTGGCATTTAGAAGACGGTTGAAGTGGGAGATTGCCATGTCTCGGACAAGCGACGATATGTTTCAGAAAACAGCCAAAAAGTGTACCTGCATTGGGGAAGAGTCTGTGCGTTTTTGGATGCCTCTGCCATCATCAAGAGCACGGGTCGGAATATCTTCGAGACGAAGGGGAGAAAAGAGAGAGGCTGAATTGTCGTATCTTGCTGGTAGTTTTCGAGCTAGGAAAATCATATCGGTGCAAAGACCATGTGATGCTATACCGGACTATCCTCCGTCGTGGTAGTTGAGTGGAGAACGGGACCACCTCGGTCAGCTTCCATGACAAGCTCTTTCCATTAAAAGACTACCAGCCATAGAATTGGCAAAATCCCCCTCGCAAGCTCTGGACAGAAAGTCGAGGCGCGCATGTCTCTGCTTTACTGGTCGTCGGCGTGGGGCAGGCGATAGCGAATACAAATGCGTGCTGGACATTGTGACTGCTGCGCGGTGCACGAGCGTGTGTACCTGCATGATGCGTATTTCCAAATATACTAGCTTATAGCGTGCGGGATGAGAACAAGAGTTTCTCCCATTGAACGATGATGGGTAGAGATGGACGAACAATATTCGCCGTTGGACATTCGCCGTTGCAACTCATGCACGTGTACAGATACCTGTCTGTCGGCCACTATCCGTGCTCTGCCTGTCAAATCTCCAACGGTGTGATCATTACTGACAAGATCAATAACATGGGCGCTTCGAGGACGAATGATCCCATCAACAATCCACAGCATCACTGGCGGCGGCTAGCTCAAAGTCTGGTCCCAATTGCTCCCAGTGCTCTGGCTGGTTTCCCCAAAAATAAGGACGAGGGAAGCTTCCCGGCGGCTACTTTTCGCTGTTGAGGTCCAAATCCATCTGAAACCACGCTATGCGGGCGCACAGACGTGCCGCTAACTGTCTCTGGCGCTGAGACTCTTCCTTCTCAGGCTTTCTCCCCTCAAAACTCTCAAAACTCTTAAGCCCGCCCTCGACCTCGCGTTTCAGCCTGTAACTCTTTCCCCCTCAGATTTGCTCACCTCTTTCTTTTCCCACTGCACAGCCATAGCCATTGCGGAAGGTCAACTCGACTTGCATTGACCCTGTGCTGCATCGCCTTCGTCCGGAATACGACCATTCACACATCGCAAATAGTCGGGCCCGCTCCTCGTCCCAATTGCTTTGCTTTTTTCTTCTTCTCTGCTCCCTATCCCCAACCCCCCGCGCGACCCGAGGCTGGTCCTCTTCCTTCATTATCTTCAGGCGACTTTCTTCGACATCATCGCATCTACCCCTCGGCGCATTGGTCGTCGACAGTATCGTCAACCCACACTCGCTTGAACATCTGCTCTTGTAACGCGATCGTGACCGCAGGCAGTCGCATCGCATCGGTTTCTGCTCTCTAATACTCCGGCCGCGTGTTTGAGTCGTGTTACATCGACCTCGAAACATCTCCACGTCGCGCATCACTTCAGGACATTCTTCACCAATCGTCGCAATCATGTATCCAAACCACCAGGCGCCAATGGCTCCTCCTCAGACCAACCGTACTGTCGCTCCAGAGACCTTCCTCCTCGACCAAGATGCACAACAGAGTCTACCTCCCGACTCGGTTGTCGCTCTCCAGCAGGTCGATAATCGTAGGCCTACCGCCACCCACTTGACCCATACTACTTACTAACAACTCTTCAGTAAAGTATTTCCTCATATCAGCCCCCGTGGACTGGGCCCAAGACCAGTACATCAGACGCTTCCTCCTCCCTACTGGCGAATACGTATCTTGTGTGCTATGGTATTGTCCCACCCCCTTCCAATCATGAGCGCATCTAACGGTCCCCCAGGAGCAACCTCTTCCACATCACTGGCACAGACATTGTCCGGTGTCTTGCTTTCCGCTTCCAGGCCTTTGGTCGTCCCGTAAAGAACTCGAAAAAGTTCGAGGAGGGCATCTTCTCCGACCTGCGCAACCTCAAATCCGGCACCGACGCGACGCTCGAGGAACCGAAGAGTCCCTTCCTCGATTTCCTCTACAAGAACAACTGTATCCGAACCCAGAAGAAGCAAAAGGTCTTTTACTGGTACAGCGTCCCTCATGACCGTCTCTTCCTCGACGCTCTCGAGCGTGATCTGAAGAGGGAGAAGATGGGTCAGGAGCCTACCACTGTCGCCGTCAGCGAGCCCGCCCTTTCATTCGAATTCGACTCTTCCCAGTCTCTCTTCGAGCAGCTCACAAAGGCTCAGCAGACTAGCAACTCTACCTTCAGCAATGCTCCTCCAGCCCACCACTCTCCCTCTGCCTCTCCCACTCCTCGCGACTCTGGATCTATGGCTCCTCCGGCAATGGTCCCGCAACACCAGCATCATCACTCCCACAGCCACAGTCACAGCCACAGTGGTTCACAGTCTGGTATGCCGCACCACACCATGCCAGAAGACTCAATGACTCAGATGCCGACATATTCTCAGATGGGAGCTCCTCCCATTCCAGCTCAGGTTCAGCGGACTCGTGAGCAGTCTTTCGGTCCAGTCATTCAATTTGACCGCAACGGTGTACCACTCCAGAGCGTGTCAAACCGTCACAGCTCCATGCCTGCCTACATGGAGTACTCGCCCGCGCCCTCGTTTGTCTCTTCCCACTACGAGGATTACAGCACTCGCGCCATGTCTTTTGAGCCAATGACTCCTCCCCAGCACACCGCTGCCGGTCAGAGCGAGGCCGCCTACATCGCGAATGAGGAGACCGGCATGTACTCGGCTATTCCTGACATGGGTGGCATGTCTCAGAACTACAATCAGCTCATGCAGATGCCTCACGGCTCCATGACCGCTCCTCAGTTCCCCTCCATGATCCGACCTCTGAACACCAGCGCTTCATACTCTGCTCTCGAAGGCTCTCCAACTTACAAGCAGCGCAGACGGCGATCCTCTGTCAATGTCGGCATGATCAATACGTCTCTTCCTCCACAGCACATGACTCCTCACGCTACTCACCGTCCAAGTGGTCTTCAGCGCATGGTCTCCATGCCCGCGTCGACCGAGTCTGACAGAAGTCTCCACGATTCTCCTGTCAACTACCCCAGCATGTCCCGCCATAAGGAGCTTGCCGATCTGTCTCGTCACGGCACACCCGTGGATGAGAGCCCTCTCTCGCATATGGGCAATATCCAGACCGAGGACTTTGCTTCGTATCCGCAACAAGACGACTATCGCAACCAGCAACTCCCTCATGCGCAGGTCCAGCGTACTGCCAATGGTGTTTTCCGTCGTGCGCGCAGCGCTACCCTTCAAGAGCTCGGTCCATACTCGCAAAAGTCTCATTCATGCCCGATCCCGATGTGTGGCCGCCTTTTCAAGAGGTTGGAACACCTCAAGCGGTCAGTCTATCCTAGGGCAACCTTCCAATGACATACTGATAATAATCCAGACATGTCCGTACTCACACTCAGGAGCGTCCTTACGTCTGCTCCCTCTGCAGCAAGGCTTTCTCGCGCTCAGACAACCTCGCACAACATCGCCGCACTCACGAGGCCCACCCCGATGGTGCCATCCCTGCGGAAGAAGACATCAACGAGGACGAGCAGGACCCGAGTCTGGACATTCCCGACTCGCCAGAGCAAAGCGGCTATCTCATGGCCAGCGGTGCTCCTCAAGGCATGAAGGACTTGCCCACACACGTAGACATGCGGGCGTTGAGCAGGGAAGCAAGCATGGGTCCACAGGGGACCATGATTGACGCTGGCGGATACCAGTAGACGCGGGAAGACACCAGGCACAGGATATGAAAGGTCACGATCATGCGAGACGCATCTCCTTTTTGTTCATCGAGAGGTTGAGATTTAGAGCAACATATTCCTTTGTGGGAAAGATGAAATGTGTTAGGGGTATCTTGAAAGATTAGATACTGCCAGCCACATTCGAGGGATTCCTTCTTGTACTACTACTATAACGCAGATGGGGGTCATTGATGCCGAGGAATATGAAAAGTGAGCACTGAATCAATCACTCCTCTTCGAGCATGTGATTCTTCCACGTCCACTCGTAAGCACATCACGCGTCTCGACCAAGCATAGAATAGGTCATGACCAGCCATTCGTTCCCGTAAGCTATACACGTCGGACCCGATCCTGACTTTCTTTCCAGTTGATTGATTTTCTGTGTTTCTGAACCCTGTCCCAAAAATTCACCCCAAAATAAGTACAAGCTCCCGAGAAACAGTCCCGGAGTACCCTGCACGATGGAAAGGAAAGATATGCATTCCTCACAGCCTCCTGCCCTCGCCCTTCCATTCTCCCTCACCTCGCCCTTCCCTCTCCCAGCTTCGTCCACGCATTCCCCCCCTTTCCCTTCTGCTCCTTTGACCACTACGTATCTCGGAGGTATGGAATTTAGACATAAACAGTCTGCCACACAACCTTACAAGCAGCCACGCTGCTCACACTCCCAGTCGGTCCCGCGGTAGGTCCAGCAGTAGGCAACCCATCCGCCGTGCTGACCGCTTCACTCGTGGCCGTCGCGGTGGGGTAGATCCCACTCGGTCCACCTGGGCCTGCTGTTGGGACGTTCACGGGCGCCGAAGCACTCGAGGTGCTGGGGTTGAAGGGCGGGGTGTCGTAGCCTGTGGGGGTGGGCTCGCTGCCGGCTGTGGGGACGGGTTCGTAGGTCGGTTCGGCGGAGGTGGGTTCGGGCTGGGGCTCAGGGATGGGGTCGGCGGAGGAGGAGGAGGAGGGGACGGGGTCGGCGGTTGAGGCTGGTGGGGCGGGGGCTTCGACGGATGTGGGAGTGGGCGCGGGGGTGGTGGGTGCTGCTGCCGACGAGGATGGGGCGGGGGCAGGGGCGGCGGAGGAGGAGGAGGGCGCGGGGGCAGGAGCGGAGCCGCCTTCGCCATTGGTCATGCAGGCGAAGGACAGAGCCTTGACGGTCGTGCCGGCGTTGCCGCTGTAGCCGCCTACGGGGTTGTTGAGTTGCCACTTCATGTCGACGTAGGGCCAGCAGATGCGGCCGTCGGGGAAGGTGACTTGGTCGCCGGAGACGAAAACTTGGGAGGTGATGGGGTTGCCGGACTTGGCGCCTGCAGTGACAAGTTGGTAGCGGGTGCCTGTGTAGTCGCCGTGGCAGTCCATGGCGTCGTCGGTGCAGGAGGGGCTGTCGATTTGGTCCCATGAGATCAGGGCGGAGGTGCCATCGAAGGTGGCGACGCGCGCGTTTGAGGCGTCGGCGGGGGAGTCGGAGACCCAATTGATTTGGGCGTCGCCGTTGGTTGCTCCCACGGTAGAGATGGCCTGTGGTCCGATGAGGGTGGATTTATCGCTGAAGCGGGCGATGGCGACGCGGCGGTTCTCGGTACGGTTGTTGGCTTTGGTGAAGCCATTGCCGCGCCAGGTATCCTGGGTGAGCAGGGAAGCACCGCGGGAGACCCAGGCGAGGATGTATTCGCCGGAACCCTGGAAGCGGGCGAGGGAGCTGTAAGAGCCGGACATGCCTCCGAAAGGCTCGCCAGAGGCACCGTTGATGGTGTGCTCGTTGGAAACCTTGACACCGTCCATACCCTTGCCGCCAGTGTTGAGCCAGATTGCACCCTGGTCCTCTGCGCAAGCTGAAGCGAAGGGAGCAGCATCTGCGGCCTCAAGGGCAATACCGGTGTTGTGAGAGCAGCCCCAGCCATTGGCGCCTGCAGCATTCTTCTGGACCTTGCCGTCATTGTTGATGTACTGGATAGAGTCTCCAAAATGGCCGGCAGCCCAGCCAGCGTAATCTGTCACGACAATGTATGCACCGTAGAGACCGGCAGCTTCCGAGTAGACGAGATCACCGTTGATATCAGGAGACATAGACTTGGCACCATCGTCCTGGTTGATGTCTGCGTTGTTGCCACCGAGAGCAGCCTTCCAGGTACGCTGACCATTTGTGTAACGGTAGACATTGGCCACAGGGGTGCCTGATGGTGCCTCTGGAGCAGCTTCGTTGGCCAAGAGGGCAAAGCCGTCGTTATGTGCAACGAGACCTCCAGCCTCCTTTGTGCCAGTAACGGTGACTGGGGTGCCTACTCCGGCAAAGGTAGTCGGGTCGACCTGCTGAACGTGGACATCAGTGCCGCTGCTGGCGAGGTAGGCTACAAATGCTTTGGTTCCATCTGGGGAGAGCTTGATAGGGGTCAGTATTTAGCCTGATGTCGGCATTCGACGTTCTTACAGCGAACGGGGTACGCCTGTGCTTGGGACGGTCCGTCCAGTATGCTCCCTTAACCGGGTTGAAGTCCACATCCAAAGCCAAGGAGTTGGGATAGGTCTTGAGGGAACTGTCGCTCAGCGCAGCGAGCGAACCAGCTGCCAGAGACAGCAAAAATGGAAGAGACAGCATGCTGACCTCGACAAAGGCGATAAAAGAATGACTGAAATGAGTGACTGTACAATAGTCAAGGCACCTGCCTGACAGCGAATGGTATGCAAAGAACGACTAGGTCAGATAGACCAAAAGGACCGAATGCAGGTGGTGTGAGGGAAAGAGGAAGCGTATAGAGAGGCAGACAAAAGAACGCCTTTGCCCTCTCTTCGCTACCATGCAGGAGTCAGTTGTGCTCCCGTGAATAAGACAAGCTCAAAGGCTCTGAGGATCCTGGACATGGAGACAGGAAATTGCACCGTGACCACTGACAGTGTCAGGCAGAGAGGGACCAGATCTGGGCGGCGGTAGACGGTGCAAACCGAACGGCGGTCGTGTAAAAGAAATGAAAGAGAAGAAAGGTACGGCACGACAGGCCAATAGAAAGAGACTATGACAGCCACCTGAGACGAGGGCTGCAGAGGGCTGCAGTGAGAGAGATGGAAAAATGAGTAGAAGGACTTGCGGAGGCATCAAGGCGGCGTTTCAGATACAAAGCTTCCGCTTTCCGCACGGCCACATTTTCCTGCCTTGGCTTGAGGAAAATTACAACATCAAAGCTACCATCTCAAGATTGTTCATACTCCACTCTGTACGAGTACTACGAGATGAGGTGCTAGGGCCGTCTATCAGTTGCGTTCAAGGCCGTCAAAAGACTCTGATTACTTGTGGGGCAGACCATGACGGACAGATAGATGAAGGACAATGCCTGCGGGTATCCGACGATTGTCCGGCCCAGTGTAAGATCATCACGTCGAAGCTCAGCCTACCACTCATATCGAATGCTTGGCTGTGCTCACACATCCTCACTATTGCGGGCTGTCCCTCGTATTGACATCGCTGACAGTGCAGTGCCATGGGTGCCACTCGCTTGGCTCTCTCCCCGAGCATCCTTCAGCTTCATCTAGATTCATCTACAGCGATTTGCCCATGAATTTCCGCTTCTGAAAGCTCAACCAAAACTGCGACAGATATCAGTATCAGCATGACTTGTGCAATAATTCTCCATCACTGACCTTGCTCGGGACAGCTTCGGAGCCGTAGACACGGTTCAATAATCGCACGGCCAGCTCTTGTCTCATTTGATTGAGGTACTGGCGGAGCATTTCAGCCTCGTTCCTGTCTCGCGGAGGCTCAAAGGCCTGATTGAGGGGAAAGGTAGCATCACCCGGTATCGCGAAGTTTGTGTCCAGAGCTGTGTTCATGACCGCCTGTCGATTATCAGTCCTGTCTCCTCGAATATCCTCTTATGGCCACGTTACCCACCTTCTCTGCATCCCGTCTGTTCATGCCTGGCTTGATCTTACTCAACGCCTCGCTCACGAATAGAATGCCATAGATCAGCACTCTATCTGCCGGACCCTTGATCTCGAAGTTGCGGAAGAAAGTGTTTGCTCGAAATAATGAGATGATCTCATCCAAGGGATCATAGGACTCGTGTGATGCATCTATCGTGAGCTCGGTGACATCGGCGGGGAGAGGCGGTAATTGTTGCGCTGGACCGCGTGTCCGTGTTCGAAGAGGTAGAAGTGCAAAGTTGCCTAGTTCCGTCAGATACGCCTTGTACGATATCACTCTGTTCCATACCGATCAATTGCTGGTTCGGCTCGTCCAGGAAGACTGAATGGTATGCCTGGGAGCGGTCAGCTTAGTTGGAGCTCAGAATAGAGGTTGACAAACCGGCATGACTGTTCAATGTGTCTGCAAGATACAGACACAAATGCGATTCGTTCGGTGTCTATGTCAGTACGGATTTGGCGTCACCTCCGAATGCGCTTTCTTGGCATTCCCTCCCCGCCAAAACGAAGCATGGCGGGGCAAATCTGGATCGATCCATTAGGAATTTTTGTCAATTGCTTTATCACTACCACAAAAACATCCGATTGCTTAGATACCGGTAATACTTGGTCGTGAGAGTCGCGATCAATATTCTAGGCCAGCTCAGGATTGCCTAAGTGGACAGTGAAGCGCTGCAGAACGCGTGACACTCGATCATCAGTTTTTCCACAACTTTTCCTCCGCAAGCGACCCTCAACATGTTCACCATCAGTCAGTATGCCAATGCTGTCATGGATATTCGTCTAAACAGATACAGAGGTCCCGTGCTCTTCGGCCAACATAGGTAATGACATTACCCAACCCAATATATACTCAGTCTGATTCCTACAGGACCTGGCTTTGATGTCATCGGTCTTGCCTTATCAGTATGGCTGGAGATCAAAGTCTCGATAGACTCGTCCAAGACGACTTCAGATCAGCGATTCAATTGCAGGATCACATACGAAGGGCTCGGAAAAGACGACGTCGAACTTGTAGCAGACCGGAACCTCATCACACAGACAGCTCTGTACGTGCTGCGATGTCACGATCAGCATGCATTCCCGATGGAGACACAGGTTCACATTATCAACCCTATCCCGCTCGGGAGAGGCCTTGGATCTTCTGGCGCCGCCGTCGTAGCGGGTGTGATGCTCGCGAATGAGGTCGGCAAGCTGGGTCTGAGCAAAGATCGACTACTGGACTTTTGCCTCATGATCGAACGACATCCAGACAATGTGGCAGCAGCGCTTTTTGGTGGATTTGTTGGATCGTACCTCAAGGAGCTCAACCCGGAAGACCTCAAAAGACGAGAAATTCCATTGTCAGAAGTCCTTCCGGCACCTGCTGGTGGTGAAGATACTGGTCTGAAGCCTCCGGTCCCCCCTGTCAATATCGGCAAGCACATCAAGTTCAACTGGGCGCCCGAGATCAAATGTATAGCCATTATTCCCGACTTCGAGGTCTCGACAGCCAAAGCTCGCTCCGTCCTCCCGACCGAATACCCCAAGGCAGACGTGATCTCCAATCTGCAGCGAATCGCCCTCCTCACAACAGCTTTGGGTCAATCGCCACCCAATCCCGAACTCATCTACGATGGCATGCAAGACAAAGTCCACCAGCCCTACCGCAAGACCCTCATTCCAGGTCTGACCGAGATCCTCCAATCCGTCACCCCTGAATCCCATCCTGGCCTCCTTGGTATCTGCCTGTCCGGCGCGGGACCCACCATCCTCGCACTAGCCACCGATAATTTTTCCTCCATCGCCGAACACCTGATCACACAATTCTCCAAAGCCTCCATCACCTGCGAATGGAAACTCCTCACCCCCGCCTACGACGGCGCGACCGTCACCCATTCCTCCCCCCAATCAACCACCCAACCCGGCCTCACCTACGCCCAATCCGGCGTGTCCATCGACTCCGGCAACCTCTTCGTCCAAAAAATCAAACCCCTCGTCAAATCCACCCGCCGCCCCGGCGCCGACGCCTCAATAGGCGGCTTCGGCGGGGCCCTCGACCTACGCGCGGCAGGCTACGAGCACTCCCCCATCCTCGTCCAAGCCATCGACGGCATCGGCACGAAACTCAAACTCGCCTTCGCCCTGCACTCCTACCACAACGTCGGCATCGACCTCGTCGCCATGAACGTCAACGATCTCATCGTGCAAGGCGCCGAACCCTTGAGTTTCCTGGACTACTACGCCACTGGCCGCCTGGACGTGGAGCAGGCGGCCGAGTTGGTCGCTGGTGTCGCGGACGGGTGCAGGCAGAGCAATTGCGCTCTCGTGGGCGGTGAGACGGCGGAGATGCCCTCGTTGTACAGCGAGGGGGAGTTTGACGCAGCGGGGTGTGCGACTGGCGCTATTCCCCAAGGGAAAACAGTCTTACCCGATACCGCTGCCATGAAAGCAGGGGACGTCCTTCTCGGTCTTGCGTCGACGGGGGTGCACAGCAATGGCTTCTCGCTCGTGCGGAAAATCGTCGAGCGTTCGGGGGTGGAGTGGTCTGCCCCTCCACCCTTCCCCGTCGGGTCAGGAGACGAGGGCAAGTCGTTGGGCCAGATCCTGCTTACGCCGACCAAGATTTATGTGCGCAGTCTTCTGAAGGTGGTGCAGAAGGATTTGGTCAAGGGCATGGCGCATATCACTGGCGGGGGGCTGTGGGATAATATCCCTCGCATGTTGCCTGGGCATCTTGGGGCTGATCTGGATGCTGGGAAGTGGGAGGTGCCAGCGGTGATGAGGTGGTTGAAGAAGGAGGGGGGAGTAGAGGGGAAGGAGTTTGCGAGGACATGGAATACAGGGTTGGGGATGGTGTTGGTCGTTGCTGCGGAGTTGGTGGATGAGGTGAAGGGTGTGCTGGAGGCGCAGGGGGAGAAGGTGTATGTGGTTGGTAACGTGGTGGGTAAGGAGGATATTGGCGGCGAGGAAGTCGCGGTCAAGGGCATGGAGAGATGGGATGAGTAGGATTCTTTTGCTACCAAGATTCATGACACCAGTTCGCGAAACATCAAAAGTAGACATAGAAGGTTGGTTGCGTTCAGCACTACAGCTTAAAGACTATTATCATTGCGTCGTCTCGTCATTCGCTCGAACACCATTGAGCGAAATCTCAACATGAAGGTCCGCTTGGGACAAAAGACAAATGACAGCCTGGCCTGCCTGACGAGAAAGTAAAACCCATATCGAACAGGAAATCGTGGGTATCAATCATTCATCCAATCATATCCCGTGTCCAGCCTTCCTTCCATCTGTCCATCCCCGGCGCTGTGAAGCGTGTCGCTCTAGTGTTTGTTCGTATCTCGTATCTTGTGCTCTGTCGTCAAATTTTCAGTCTTCTTCTCCACATCTTCCTAAGCAGTCCCCCTCCACGATCACTCTAGAATCTGGAAGTGACGCTGCGACCGAGCGGTGGTCTACCACCTCTGGCCTTGACAGGGCTGCCATTGCTGCCGGCAAAGCGTTGCTGGGCACCAATCTTGCCAAAGTCTTGCATGATATCGAAACCCTCTTCACTGGCATCCGATGGTACGGTCAAGTTAAACTCGACAGCTCCGGTAGTCATCTCCTTGCTCACGCTGTTATTGCGAGAAGGAGACATGCCGCCGAAGAGGCTATCAATGTTGAGATCCAACCACTCAGGGCAGCTTTCACTAGGCAAGCCAGCATTTGAGATGCGCTTTACTGGTGACATGCCTGGCACTGGCGACTTCTGGATGATTGAGTTCGGTGTCATTTCAAACGCCGGATATGCCAAAGCGAATGGAGAGTCGATGCCAGCGGCGGCAGAAGTGGCAGACGCAGTGGCACGGCTCAACGTGTTGCCGGTAATGTCGGCCAAGATACCAGTGCTTGTGACAGCACGGGTGATGGTCGGTCGGCGCTTGTCTGGTGACCCACGAGAGGCAAGGTCGTCGTTATCGAAGTCAAAAGGCTGGAAGGAAGTTCCAAAGATGGAATCACGCCACGGCGTCATGTTGTTCGACTTTTCCGGTGACATGAAGAAATCATTTTCGAGCACGTTGCTGAAATGGGGTGACCAATTGGACCAGCTATCCCGAAGTGGTGACATGGCGACCTTGCTTGGAGAGTCACCGAGCAGCTTCTGCATCCTCTCTCTGTGATGTTTCAGATTGGTGTTTGGAGAAATCGACGGAGGCGGAAGAGCAGGTCGCTTGAAGATGACAGCAGCTGGCGTGGCGGGAGCCGCACGGGTGACTTGCTGCCTCTTTGGTGAAGACAGGTCGAATTGGACAGAGATCTTCCGACGATGACCGTGCTCTTTCGAAGGACTATCGTAGGAGGAGCTCCGAATACGGGCAATCTCGTCTTCAGCGCGGCCACCACCATGACGAGGACGATCGGCTTCTGAGGTCGGCATGACATTCGCGTACCCAGGACCACGAGGAACTGACGACTCGATGGATGAGTAGTAGCCACTGTCATTCACGCGACTGCCAAAGTCGGTCTTTCGTCCATGAGCCCTGTTCTGCTTTGGTGGAGTATCCTCCCGATCATCATGGAGAGGTGGTGGGGAGGACTTGATGTCTTCTGCTGGTGGAGAAGAGCGAATGTTGCGAGATGCAGGAGGAGGCATGTGGTGGGAAGATGCGTCCTGGTCTTCATCGCCGAGAGCAGGATCGGAAGCAGGTAGAGTACCATCCGAAGAAAGATTGTCATCAGGGAACTTGCTGGAATCGACGGCTTTGGAATCGAAACGCTTTGCCGATGACGGCGCGAGGGTGAAGGATCCAACAGCTGGCGTAGAAGAGTTCTTATAAAAGTCGTGTTGTGTAGCTTGGACAAATGTTGAATCACCAGCCTTGATGGGACGGATTGGACGATCTTTGACCATGAATGTCTTCTCTTCGCCAGGCTTAATGATCCAGTAGTTGCCCTTTCCTGGATCGTCTTTGGGCCTTTCCTGCTTGATGAAGTTCTTGTTGAGGGACAAGTTGTGTCGGATGCTGTTCTGCCAGCCAGTATCGGCGACGCGGTAGAACTTGTAATGATCCGAGATCCACTTGTAGATCTGGGCAAGAGTGAGACGTCGGTTGGGAGCGCGAAGGATGGCCATGCCGATGAGGTTTGCGTAGCTGATAGGCGGTTTCGTGCCGTCATCATCGACTTCTGGCATCTCTGAGGGGTCGGGCAGAACAAATGAGGGAGCTTCCTCAATCTTGACCTTCTTGTTGCTTGATGGAACCTTTTGTGTGGGTGGCAGCATCGCTTCCGGCTGGTATCCACGCTTCAATGGCGCTTTGTGTCCATACATGTTGCCCGGATATTGCTGCCCGTAATCGAATGACGGCACTTGGAACATATTCTCCTTGTCCATCTGTGCTGGGTATGCTCCGAATAAAGCGTCTGATGACGGCACACTAGGCATCATAGGTTGTTGTGTGTGATAGAAGAAGGAATTCTTCGTCGGCGAATCTACTTTGTAGGTTGACGGGACGGGAGGGGGTATGCAGACGCTGTTCAAGCTACGCCCACCAAGCGGCCCGCCTGGGGAGCTGGTCTGTCGTTCTGCTTTTCGGGGAGACGTCAAGGATTGATGTTGTGAGGATGGTTGGAGAATGATGTTCTGTCGGGACTGATTCTCCTGAGACAATGCGTGGTATAGCTCTGCCTCTACGTCGCCGTGGTATTGATATGTGACGGGGTCCTGGTAGATGTCGAGCGGGGTCGCACGACGCGTCGAAGCCATCGCCAACGGGCGAGACTGGAGATGGAAGATTGTCGATAGGATAGATCGGGCCCAACGACGCGAGAATGATCGATAGCGATTGGTATAGATGGTGGTGGTGGTTGTGAGCGGAAGTTTGAGGCTGAGGTGGGACCTGGTTGTCTGATGGACGTGATGTAGGTGGAGACGAGACCAGGAAATGCAGGTCGGGATGCCAGACAGTCTAAAAGGAGCCACTGGATCAATGGCGGTGGCACAGGAGGACGTCTTGTGAGGTAAAATTGCAGACGTTTTGTCGGTTGGTGGGATGGTTCAGCGTCTTTTCTGCAGGTGTAGCTCGAAGCAGAGGCAGAGTGAGGATCCGATGCTAGCGGACAAGGCCAGTGCGCAAGGCAGGGATGACGGGACACAGAGGATCTGGCTGGCGCTTAAAGACGAGAGAATTTGTCAATCGGGAAGAAGAGTATGTATGCGGGCAGAGTGATGTTTATGCGGAGAGTCTCTGTGTTTTGCCGACAATGCAGGTACGAGAAGAGCTGGCAAGGTACAGGGACGAACAGAAAGACTATGACCAAGAGGACGAGCAGAGGTCGAGATGAGGGGAACGCGTCGCGAAAGGCGGCACATGTGCCACATGTGGAAGCAAGGAAACTCCTCCCACCAGGAAAGGCCAGGAATTCTCCAACCGTCTTGCCTGTCTCGATCGAAAAGTGGGTCTGGTCCAGGATAGGGACGCGCTAAATCCACGAAAGTAACGTGACCGGCATCTGATTGGATGTCGGGACATGTCAAGAGGCCCAGAATGGCTCCTCGTCGTGGCTCGCCTCTGGTTCGACACATCTGTCTGCTGCGCACTTGGACAGGCTGAACCACGCCTTCTCGTCGCAGATGGCGCTCATCGTCGATGGGTACGCTGATCTGCCGGGACACCAAGGAAAATCAGGTTCCCGTGCCTGGCCTAGATCCGGAACTACGGTCCACTCTCGTCATGCCTCATTTGACTCGCCAGGGCACGACCATATGTTCATCTCTGACACGCGACGGGCGTGCTCTGAAGTGCTCAAATCTTGTAAAATCTCTGGTAAGGACGAGTTTAATCGTGTCTCGCAACAGGCCGATGGCCACAGAGCCCGCGATACGTGATATCCCATTAGCCGCCCGATCTCTCCATCTGCAAAAGAGGTAGGGCATACTCTCCTCTCACATTCCTAATTTGGGATCTCTCGATCTCAAAAGGATTCCGGAATATTCTGCATCGGGACTTTGACTGCTCAAGACTCCGTCGACTTGCAGGAGACACAGGGGACGCCGTTTCTTCATCAACGGCCACCGCTTCGTCCCCTCAAGAATGACATCCCCTTCGGAACAAATCCGAATGACGCGAGACAGCGCCGGCTGCAGTCGTCGGGAGGAACCTTACACCAACCTTGACCTTGTTGACTATTGACGGGTATAATCCTCTGACAGCTGACGACGGACCCCGTCACGAGACGACTTCGATGAAACGTATGCTGTGAGGTGGTGTGCTGACGGGCGGGGAACATATTAAACATTCGGAGTCCCAACTCGTACAGGGCAATGGTAAGTGTTATCGTTGACAGCCACTGCCAACTGTTCGTGAGCCACATGAAACGGTAGGATTCTCACATGTCAGGCTAGACAAGGTCGAATGGAACATCAACATGAAGATGTGGTAGTATCCCTCTCAGCGATACAGAACATAAGCCCCGGACGGGTGGTTGAGGTCGGCTACTCGAACATGGCATCACGATGTGGGGACCAGGAGAGATGTGCGATGACTGTGCAGACACATGCATGTTTCGCTAAGCCAAGCATCTCAACGGGCATGCAGTACAGTATTGCATGATCGAGGCGCTCCGTCCATCCAGACCTCCGGACAGACTTCAGCCAGCCAGCCATACGCACAAAGGCATATCACGCCTTCGAGAAATTCCGCGCATCGTGTGTGCTGAGGTTTCCACAGGGAGAATTCCTTGGGGGTCCATGGCATCATGCAAGTCTGGATCTGTGGCGGCACACCTGCCATCATGGGTCTGGTTGTGTCAAGCCACACCAAGACGAGCGGCTGCAGGGACCATGGCGACCTTCCACCAGAAACACAGGAACGTCCACGTGCCGCAGCGGGACCGTGACAGCAATTGTTTTGGGATACTTGCTTACCATGGTCGGAATGATGATGAATGGGAAGGAGGCCTTCGATCTTCAGAGCTTCAGAGGAGAAGCATGGAGTGCGAAGACGTGCTGAGATTAGTCAATTGTGTTTGCCATGTCGTCTATCAATCATGAAGTAATTGGTGATTGCACCTCATTAACCATAGAAAAATTATTGTACCTCGCAAGCACAATATCCGACGAACCGACGAACCAGGATGATGGGCCGGAATGTTTCAGCCACCAGATATGATATCTTCCAGGGTCAGGTCCACGATCCGTTCACATGATCGCTGAAGACTGGCAATGCAACCACTACCAAGATCATAATTCCGGGTGTGGACGACATCCAGAGCGAACGAGTATCGCTACCGCTGATGTCCGGTCAAGACAGTCTCTCTACTACCAGTTCCGGACCGCCACGGACATTGGATGCGTACGTGTACACTGCCCAAAACATCCGGGAAGTTGAGCCTGCCAAAATACGGATCAACTCGTGGGGCTCGAAGAATGGATCGACGCTCTCGAGTGAACCATGCTACCGGCTGGAGGGATGCTACACAACCCCGCCCTTTTGGTATGGTTGTTGGCGTTGTGTATGTCGCAGCTATCGTGGTAGCTGTAGTCCGAGGAAAGACCTGGACGATGTAAAACGGCACTCCCACAATGACAGAAATGCATCTGAACGAAAGTGCTGACCAGCAGTAAGGCTTGGTGTTGTTGATAATTTAGTCATCCTCGTCTTTCATCTCGGCATCCACGTCAAGAGGCGAATTGTCTCCAAACAAATCACCGTTCATCATATGGTCATCCATCTCGTCGTCATCAGCGATCGTGTCCAGAGTGTTTTCTTTTTGTAGCTTGGGCACGCCGGACTGTTCTGCCGACTCTGCATCTTTGCTTTTGCCCAGGTCCATGTCAGCTACTGGAAAGCTGAGATGTTTCCAGTCCTCGATCTAGACATCAGGTCAGCATTCGTTGAATAGAGCAGAATTTGGATGTACCTCTTCTATGATACTTTTCAGCCTATCCCTTATACTTTCGACCGCATAGCTTCCGAGCAATAGTCGCAGTGGTGGAAACCTGCAGTGTCCAAGCTGCCAGGCCAGTTCTGCACTTTTGACAGCGCTTGTCGGCTGATTATCGTTCATCCATTGAACCATACGTTTGGCGTGACCTGCGGGTGCATTTTGATGAGCGTACGGTGCGCTCGGAGTCTTGACCAGAAAGTGTCCGTATGATGGTAGAGGCATCTTGTCTCCTGCTACATTCTCATCTTCGTTCTTTCCTTTCCCGCCCTTGACTCTCTTGGCACCCGGTTCGTCAATGCGCAGGTGTCCCGGTGCCACCAACGTTGCTTTTATACCAAACGCATCAATCTCGTAAAGCATACTCTCGATGAGTCCTTCTACAGCATACTTTGTGGCGCAGTAAGGTCCGAGACCAGGGACACCAAGAGCTCCCGATGTAGAAGAGAAGATGAGGTAGCGACCAGCATTTCGCGTCCGGTAGTAGGGAAGCGACAGCTGAATGATGTTGAGGGTGCCGAAGAAGTTGGTCTCGAATTGAGCTCTCATGTCCGAAAGGTCCTGGTCCTCGCAAGCGCCAATGACTCCATAGCCGGTACAGCTGTCAAACCCAAGTCAGCGCAGCTCGACTTGCCGTCAATTGTGTGCGTACTTCGCAATGATATCAATCCCTCCCCAATGTGATATTGTCTTCTTAAGCACAGCATCCACCGTCTCCCTCAGTCTCACATCACATAATGCGCCGAGGCAATTGTCGTGCCAGCCCTCCATCTGCTTGATCGTGTGCTCCCAGGTCCTTCCCACCGCCGTAACTTTGTCACCGTGTGCCAGAACACATTTTACCAGAGAGCGGCCCATATGACCTGTCGCGCCAAAGACCTGAAACCTCAATCAGTTCGGACGTTGATCGCCACGTACCTCGACTACTCACCACCCATGTCTTCTGCTGCGGGGGATTGGTCTCCCCAGGAGGGTCGCATGATGCTGGTAGGTGTAGCTTGGAGTCGCCTGCTGGAGCTGAAGGTGATCGCACAAAGTCGGTCATGGAGGAGACCACCTTGTCGTCACCCGGCTACCACGGGCGCGGACATGTACACGTTGTCACCGCGCAATTGACGACCAGTGCTGATTATTTTTATCAGCAGCCACGAAGACGAGGTTGGAGTGGGGGTCGAATGAGCCCTGAGAGCTGCGGGAACAGACGCGGGACACGGCGCGCGGCTAAAATCAACCTCACATGCTGCAGAAACCCACACAGGAACATTGCATCTCCCAACACCGCGGTTCCGACTCAATTCCGACCCAAATCGTGCCCCGGATCCTCGTCGTAGATCATCGTGCATCCCGGGCAATTCACAGTCTCCGCCGCAAGTGCATGTTCTCACTGTCTACTGCAGCCACCGGCAGATCTAGGGCTCTTGAGCGAATTCGCCACTACCATCTCTTTCACGACCCTGCTTGGGCAAGCATACATTGCGATTTGCTCACAATTCAAGTCGGCTCGGAGCAGTGTGTACAGCATATCGTACGTGTCTGTGGCTACCACCAAAACTTGATGAGTGTAGAGTCTTGAAGTATGCCAAACAGTTGAGAGGTCATGTCAAAGGCCAAACAAGCCTCGTCGAGTAAGTGGAGTCGCCACTGAGAAGTGCCTCACACAAACGGACAAGCTGACCTCGGGCCTGGCAAATAGGCGCAAGCTCTACGGGATCGTCTTCGAGTGGATCATTCGCCCAAGGATTTCTTCTTGGACAATTGACACTCGCACTGATACTATTCTTCTTCATCAAGTTCTTCCTGTTCGGTGACAGCCCATCAGCGGACACACGGGCATCAGCTAGAGCAGCAGCACGCAGGCAAAGAACTCTTTCTCACAGCAACTCCGTGCGAAAGAAGAGGTCATCTGCCACTCTTGGTGCTCGTCATGTACCTGCTGTTGGAGCAAGTACCACCAATGTCTTGACCACCGACAAGATCCTGGACAAGACCTACTACACTGTAGATGGTCACCAGCCGGAATCACTTGACTGGTTTAACGTGCTTATAGCGCAGACCGTGGCACAGCTCAGAGCTGACGCATTGGCTGACGATGCTGTGCTGTCATCGCTCACAACGGTCCTGAATGGTGGTTCAAAGCCAGACTTTCTGGACGAAATCAAAGTTACGGAGATTTCGCTTGGAGAAGAATTTCCGATCTTTAGTAATTGTCGAGTCATCCCCGTGGACGAGGATGGTGTTGTAGTAAAGCCTACTGCTGGTCGACGTGGCTTTGCCAACGCTCTGAGAGACTCTCGTCTCCAAGCACGGATGGATGTGGACCTCAGCGACGTGGTCACTCTCGGGATTGAGACGAAATTGGTATTGAACTACCCAAAACCTTTCGTGGCGGTCCTACCAGTAGCGCTGTCCGTATCTGTGGTTCGGTTCTCCGGCACCCTATCACTATCATTCACGCCTTCGCAGGCTCCAACACCAACACCAACCCAGACCAATACGCCATCTCAAGAGTCAGCTACACCGCCCACTCATTCGCCCACCACGCTCACCTTTACCTTCCTGGACGATTATCGGCTGGATCTAAGCGTGCACTCTCTCATAGGCTCCCGATCTCGACTACAAGATGTGCCCAAGATCGCTCAGCTGGTAGAGCAGCGTGTACATCAATGGTTCGATGAGCGCTGTGTCGAGCCTCGTTTCCAGCAGATCATCCTGCCTTCTTTATGGCCAAGAAAGAAGAACGTGCGAGGCGGCAGCGATGAGCCTGAGCAAGAAGGCACTTCGATATCAAGCGGTCTGGGGGAGGCCGTGGATGAAGCGGACCTCCTGAACAGACGAGGTAGTGATAGACGGACTGACAGGTCAGCGGATCACGATGCGGGCACACTGGCTTCAGACCGACCGGCACAAGCTCTACGACCGATCGATGAGGACAATGCAACGACCACATCGGCACAAGCGAAAGACACCGGGCGTCCGCGAAAGAGGCCAGCAGGTCCTAGAAGTAGACCGAATAGCTATATCGCTGCTGACGCGGATGATCTTGCCGCTGCAGGTGCCGAGCTTAGAGCAGCTGAGCAGCGTAGTCGGGCGCGGGACACGAGAAGGACGGAAGGGCTAGACATGTAGACATGATAGACAGCAGTGTAGGTACAATGTAACACAACGACAGACAGCTCCCAAATGGCTTGTCTTCCATCAAATCACCGTAAGAGCCGAGCAGTAGTCATGGTCAAAAGATTGCTCAATAGGCAATTATCATAGATTCATGACTGCGTAATCGGAATGCCACAGGTAACGGTAGAACTCAAGCCTTCCCTAAACAAAACAACCTCAAGATCCACCACAGCCCCTCCACCCCCACCACATCCCCCCGCCCCACTCCCTCCCCCACCACAGGCCGCCCCTCCACTGCTCCCACTCGCACAACTCCCCGCCCCGGCCGCTCCCACCGCCAACCCAAACCCCGCACTACACGTCCCCGCCACACAAGCACCCGCCTCGCCCACCCCAGCCACATGCCCGGGATCCCTCGCATACGCCCCGCCATCCCACCCTCTACACCTGAGATCCCCATCCTCGAACGGCGTCCAACTCGGCACCGTAACCACCACTCCATATACATCACTCTCGTACTCCTCCCCCTTGACGCCGGCGTGACGGGAGCGGTCGCCTCTCGCTTTGAGACTCTCGTGCGCAGATTGGAGCCGTTTCTTCGCTTTGGCGACTTTGTCGTCGTAGCGCTCGTTCATCCACGGAGGGGCGACGACGCCGTGGATGCTAAGATGCGGACCCTGGCCTGGTGTGTGGGAGGGCAGGGAGGCGGTGGCTTTGGCGACGGCGTGGCGGGAGAGGAAAGTGCTGGATAAGTCGCGGGTGCAGGCGCAGTGCCAGCAGAGACACTCGGCGTAGGGTTCTTTGTAGCGGGATTGATAGGCGGCCGAGGTGAGGATGAAGGCGTTGGAGAGGGAAAGTTCGGGGATTTTGTCGTCGTGGTCGATGAAGCGGGATGTGGTGAGGAGGGAGTGGGAGAGGTAGCGGCGGGGGCGGAGTTGGTGGGTGTGCCATGCCAGGTCGATGTCGAGGGTGGGGACGCAGAGGGAGGTGGTGGTGCCGGAGAGGAGGGTGAAGAAGCGGGTGTAGCGGAGGAGGGCGCGAGAGGCGATTTGGAGGAGGTGTGGCGCGGTGAGCCAGGAGAGATCGTGCATTTTGGAGATGAAGGTGGATTGGCGGACGACGGCGCCGACGAGGTCGATGGAGAACGGAGAGGAGTTGGACCAGTAGGAGCTCATCATACGGCGAACGAAGAGTTTTTGAGCGGATGTAAGGGCGCGAGAGCGAGTTCGTGCGTTGACAAGTCTCATAGTTTCTGAATTCTGCAGCTCCATCTCGATACGGTCTCTTACGTCTGCCATGGTGCGGAGATTCTGAGCCGTTCGTGGGTCTCTCAGGTAATCAGCCATGTGTTTGAGAAGAACGTTGGGAAATGTCATGTCCTTGGGATTGACCTGATCCGGAAAGGTCTTTGAGCCGAGTGTGATGGCAATGGGTATGCCTTGATTGCCTAGGAAGGTACCTGGCAAAGCGACGTCTTCTTCACGCAATAAACGGAGATGTCGCAGGAACTTCCCGACGACCAGATTTTCGTGGTTCATGACGAAACCGCAGTAGATGCAGCACCTCGAGAAGCCTTTATCAGCGTAGCCAGTGCCTGCGTTCGCCCAGTGCTCGAAGTTCGCTTTGAAATATCTGGTAGGAGAAAATTTAGCATGTTGTCCATCCTCGTGCCATGGTACGCCATTGCTCATTCTGCACTTGGGACAGCTGACAATCTTCTCTGATTGCTCGGACTCGTTGTCCCAGCTTGTACCACCGAGATGAGCATAGAAAGCCCGAGCGGCATCTGTTGAACAGTAATCGAATGTCTGGTCGTCAATTGCAGTGTTGATAGCTTCCCAAGGCATTTCGGTATGGTAGAGTCGCATCCGATTCTCCCGGAGGCAATCCTCGAGATAAGCACGAGGGTTGAGCATGTATACATGCCAGACCATAAGCACATCTGCAATATGTCAATATGAATGAAGTTGAGTTTGGATAGATCCACTGTCTTACCAATAGGTGGCAGATGATCGACCGTGATGACAAGGTGCTCGTCACACTCGCTTAGATCAAGCATTCGTGTTATCCTGTCTTTTTTGTCGATATCGAAATGCTGCATATATCTGGCCCTGGGCGCAATTGACTCTCTCCATCTCTCGAAGCGATCGACGGCTCTAGTGAGGTAGACAGCCCAACGTCGCTCAGCGACGAGGGCATGGAGCTCGTTCCGTAATGTGCCATCTTCGGGTATTGCCGCGTCGAACATGGAGTTCTTGATGCCGAAGAGTCCATCATGATGAGCGATCTTTTTACGGAGCTGGTAGAAGGACTCTAGAAGCTTGAGATGGACGATACAATGACCACGAGTCAGATCCTTGCTAGACGAGGCCATCGGCTGCGCATTTGGCGTCCATTGCGGTTGCGTCAAATGGCGACGAGCAGACTCCGACGCATGTAGCACTTCTGCTAGCTGCTCATCTTCGGGGGTATCGAATGAGTAGGCTGGAACATCCTCATCATCTTGCCGAGACGGGTCTGCACTACGAGGGACAAGCCTCGAGTCGCTTGGTTGGTATGCCGGGGGATCCTGAGGATGATAGACGATGGCTTGCGAAGCCCGATGATCTTCTACCTTCATGGGAAAAGCCCACTCTTTCTCCTCGACCAGGTAGCTCGTGGAGACTGGAGCAGCTCGCTCAAGTGCTGGTATGACATTTCGGAGGGCAAGAGATGGCGCTTCCTGCAGGTCAAGCTTCGGAGCAGGGTATGAGGCCTGCCCAAGAGAAGCTGAGGTGAGTAGAGCAGCTCGCGCCGCGCTATCGGCCAGACTTCCAGGAAATGGACCAAATGTCGACTGCCCACTCGAGGCGGCCTTGCTCGACAAGCTGGTAGTATTTGAGATGCTCAATGGACGTAACGAGGATTCTCCGGGTGTGGTAGCAGGGGTAGAAATTTCGGATGAGACTTTACCACTTGAGGTCGAGGTCGCGCTACTGCCATCTGTGCTCTGAGTGCGAGTGATTGTGGGCTGGACCGTCTCCTTGTTCTTGGAGCGAAAGAAAGACAGACGTTTGGACTTGGCCTTGTATTCAGCTTGACTCGGAATGGGAGTTCTGTCACTGCTGAACCCTCCAGCTGAAGTCATCGATGGCTTCTGTACGGGCATGGTGAAGCAGCTGTGTTTGTGAGTAGGAGAAAAAGCGACCCAGCTGATGGTCTAGGTGACGCGACTGATAAGAGAAGGGGGCGGGGCAAGTGTCTCTCTCCTTGATCGATCAAGTCAAGGCGCAGTGCACGACCATCAATGCTCGACAGAATTGGCTCTTGCTCTAGCATGATCCGGGCTGCGGCACGCAATACGTAGAAAGTACCGTTGAGATTTACGTCGATGATCCGTTGCCAGTCTACTGTTTTTGACTTCTTGTTCGTCGGTAATGTCGAGGCTGAAGACAATGGTCCTACCAGCCTTCCTGCCACTAAGAGTTTGGAGGCTTTCGACATGCTGCTGTACCTCAAGGAGACTATCCAAGGTGATGTCGAGAAGCGCGAGACCAGCGCAGCCATCTCTGATGAAGGCCTCCGCAATGCTCTACCAATACCATTCAAGACAGATGCCCCGAGTGAGAATGAACCTAGAGTCGAGATCAAAAGACGCCCGCCATCCTCCTCCCCCGATGCCGCCAACATGATCGGTGCAGGCAATCATGCAGAGTGATAATGCATTAGATTCTTGACCTTGCTCGGAAGAAGGGGAGAAATCGATCAAAGTGTTGTCCGACTGTCGCTGTGGACAAGCTGATCAACAAGACCCCGCCGACAAAGACACAATCATCATGCAGTCTTGCGATAGCAGCACTCTTCTCTTCGGAGTGACATGCTTTCGGCACCCTGTCCATGACAGACATCGGTGATTCGGAGTTCACACGGTAGGTCGGTTGATTTACTTAAATTTCAGATGTACCCTTCTTAAGCAACACTGCACTCCAGCAGCCCACCGAGTACCACATACACATGATGGATTCTCCTCAACTTGATGACAAACATGATTGTATTATCCTCGGAGCAGGATTTTCTGGCATCTGCAGCCTGTACCACATCCGAAAGCAACTACCAAACTGGCGTATAAAAGTCATCGAGGCTGGTGATAGCGTCCGGGGGGATATGGTACTGGAACCTCCGAGTCACTTTCGTATGGATACTCTTTTGACAAGGACCTGCTTGAAGAATGGCATTGGAAGGAGGCTTTTTCACCTCAGCCCGAAACATTGCGATCCATCGAGCGAGTGGCGGAGAAACACAATCTGAATGAACACATTCAATTCAACACACGCATCGCCAGAGCACATTGGCAAGATCAGACTCGAACATGGCTTCTCACAGATGAAGCCGGGCAGGAGCACCGATCAAAACTCCTCGTCAGCTGCATCGGCTTCCTTTCTGCGCCGACGCTCCCAGCTTTGCCTGGCATCCATGACTTCGCAGGTGAATCTTTCCACACGTCGCAGTGGCCGAAAGACTTCGATATGAAGCAATTCGCGGGCAAGCGCATTGGTGTCATTGGTACTGGGGCTACTGGGATCCAGACTATCACAGAGGTAGCAAAGGATCCCCAAATCGAATCCTTGTCAGTCTTCCAGCGTACTGCCAACTAATCCGCCCCACTACGGAACACGCATATCACCCATAAGCAGATGGATCAACATAGGAAGAGCTACGATGAGGTGTTCTAGCGCTGTGCCGAGACCACCATGTGTTTCATTCACCAAGCAGATCCTCGAAAGTCGTCCGAAGTGACCGACGAGGAACGTTTTGCACTGTGGGAGAAGATCTATTCGGAACTGCGTCCGCGCCGAGCTGAGGCACATGACCAAAGGAGGCAGCATTGTACGTATGCTCGCTGGAGCAAACCACCCGCATTCTAATTCCATGTGAACAGGTGAACGCAGCAAGCGTCTTCGCCCAATACGGAGCACCCAACCACGTACCATACAATGCCAGCAAAGCAGCCGTCGTCCAAATCACCAGGACAGCAGCAAAAGAAAATCAGCAAATCCGAGTCAACGCCGTCGCTCCGGGATCTGTGAACACCGCCATGGCCAGATCGGAGCGCAGTGACCCGGAAGAGATTGCCAAGGCGTATGCCCACACTGCGCAGAAGCGGAGGGGTGAGCCAGAAGAGGTTGCGGCCGTCATTGCTCTTCTGATCAGCGATGAAGCTAGCTTTGTGATTGGTGCTGTGATGAATGTCGATGGGGGGTGGGTGTGTTAATTGCATGGCGGGAGTGAACTCATACCAGCATCTTGACTTAGGTCTATCGTTAGCTATGCAGAGAAACATCTTCTCCATCTAAGATTTTCAAACCCATTCAAATACAATCTTTCATCAGAAGCGATAGTTTGGTGTTGAAGAAACTGATGGCTGGATTTATCCAGCGAATCAGAGACGTTGGGTGACTTACCTCATGACGTGGAGTCTTTTTTCACCTTCTCCTGTCATATCTTCAAACCTGTGAATCCATGTCCCTATACAGATCACTTAGACACACCAATCGCGCCCGTGTTGTCAAATCAGCCAATTCCATCTCGAGGTCGATGGCGTTCTTCAGTCCTGTTAGCAAAGGCCACGGATTTTATCTTCACCTTCAGTGAGCGGCTGCAACAAGAGCCGTGGATACAATCATGATAGGGATCTGTTGGTCAGAATTTCACCCAAGGGGTGATTAGGGAAGCGCAAGGTTTAGTGTGGGTTATTTTCTTCTTCCAAAGTGCCCTTTCATCAAGCTGTTCGCTTCCCGTTCACCTCGTCCCTCGATCCATCCTTATCTAACCACCTCTAATATACTATGGCTTTCATACTCCTACTCGCCCCTCTAGAAATCCGCATGTCCATCTACAAAGCCATCGCGAAATCGCAACGGTTCGAGTACAGCCTTCATCTGGCTCAGGATACTTCTGGAGCGACAAAGCAAATCTGGCGTCTACGTGGGCCTGATCAACAGGCTCCATACATGTGGTCACTTGTAAGGTCTTGCAAGACATCGTACAGTGAAGCACTTGTTATCTTCTACGGGTCGGTCGAAATCGTCATTACTCTCCCGGATACGCCATGCTCAGTGGAGCCTTACGCCGCTGCGCTTCTACGCTTCCCACCTGGAATATCAGCAAGGACTCTAAGAAGTCTGATTGTTGATATCCCAATCGAATTCGACACTGTAGACAGCCTTGAAGCATTGTTCAGGACAATCGATTTCGGGAGACATCTTATCGACCTTTGTATCGTCTTTCGCCTGCCAACCAAGGAAAGAATGGCAACTCACATTTCAAAATACAGCGCCATGTTGAAAGAAAATGGAACAATCCAACCTGGGCAGAGCGAGGAATCTGCCAGATCAAAAACTGACCTGCGTATCATGGGAGATCTGTCTAGAACCCAAGATGAGCCGTTTCGTGCATTGTGGCTGGAAATGGAGTTTTCATTCTTGCCACGCCGGCCGCCAATCGTATTGGAAGATGTCCTAACATTGAAGTGGCGTTGGACGTTCATGGTGATGCGTAAGATCGATTCAGCAGCTGTCAGGGATACGACGCATGGCTAACTCTGCCAGTTGAAAATGCAAAGCGTATCAGAGCCGGAAAAGTAAGAGAGCGACAAGTATGCGCGAAAGGGTATAGCTTGCCTTGAAGTTGCAAGGTTGGAATGAGTCATGTGGTATTCACTCAGACGCTGAAGACTTCATGCCGAGCTGCGAATGAGGGGTCTGTGTAGGGACAAAGCAGTAGCATGATGTATTTCGCGCGACCATTGATCGCTAACGATTAATAGGCAGCCAATACAGTCCGCCAAAAGAGGATTAGTCCTGCTGTTCGTCGCGCTTTTCTTGCAGATCTTCGTTGAAGATATCGTTCATCGTCCTTCAAACTAAGAGCTTCTGAACAAAATCTATTGCCTCAGCTCGATAGGTGTCAGACTCGATGTACAATGGACGTGTCGCGTTGACATCCATGACAAAATTCACTTTGCTGGCGTTGGTATACAGCGGCCATGAGACGGGTACTGCTCCGTTTCAGTGTCGCTGATCACAACTAATAGAACAAGATTCTACTCACGCCCTTTATAGTTCGGATCGAGGTCGGCAATAAAACTTGCCCACATCCTCGACATCCATCTCGCCATGTTGTAATATGTCCTTGGCTTCCCGGCGAATGGTGGGAATGCAACAGCGTTCTGATAGCCCACGCCCAGAGTATTGTCGAATACCCAGGCGACTTCTGCGAAATGTGTCACGCCAGTGGCAGCGGTAACATCAGCAGGGAACATGTTGAAATGGTAGCTGTATGTATTGACGCCGTACTTGGCGCACATCTGGGCCATGAAGCGACGCGATGCATGCTGGCGGATGTCACCAGCAAAGGCACAGGTCCGATTGTATTGAGATCCAAGCTGGGGATCTGTTGGCCGACCTACAAGAGTTGGCGGTATCCCAACCTCAGGTATGTCCGGGTAGAGAACGTTCAAGTTTGCGATGACAGAGGCATTGTAGCCCGATGACTGCAGCCATTTCTCCCAGTCCGTGTCATTGTTGATACCTTCTTTGCGCCACATGGTACCATCATCGTGATTGCGACCCTGAAGCATTGGCACACGGACGAATTGACCATTCCGCATCTGATCCAGTCCTGAGCCTACCAGGAGATCGCCATCGACGGTACCAGCGAAGATACCTCCAGCGGTGACCGAACTGTTGAAGATGGAGCTGAGCTGGTCCACCGGTACCTGTCTGAGACAAGCCAGATTGTCGGCTGAAGAGTCGCAGCCAGTAGCCTTCGTAATGTTGTCGTATGTTGGTTGCCAAGCAGAGACATTGGCATAGCCACGGGCAGGCGAGCCGCTCTGGTACACCTCGGAAGAGGCTGTCATCCCTGCCTCCGAAGGCGATCATCTGCACACCCACGCTGGTTGCACCAGCACTCTCACCCCATATGGTAACCTTGGTAGGATCTCCACTAAAGGCCCCGATGTTTTCCTGAATCCAATACAGGGCCAGACGCTGGTCGAAATAGGCGTTGTTGAGCGACCCTTCAGCCGCAAATTCACTGCCTGAGATGAAGCCCCATGTCTGCTTTCTGTAGTTGACGTTAATGGCCATGATAGGCTGCTTATTCTCGACAGACTGCTGTACAATGAATGACGTGTTGTATCGAGGGTCGTTTCCACCACCTTGAGTGCCTCCGCCGCCATGGATCCAGAAGCCGATTGGTAAGCCTGCATTAGGCTTGGTACCGGCAGGTCGGACGATGCTTAGAGTCAAGCAATCTTCAGAGAAGGCTCGAGGGTTTGCCCAGCCGTCACTGCCATAGCCGATGCAGTCTGGTCCCCATTCGGAGACAAGCTTCTGACCTGTCCAGGTTGTATTCAAAGATTGCGGATGTCTGAAGCGAAGGTCTCCCACAGGTGGCTGTGCATAAGGTACGCTCAAGAAGAGATCTTCGTCGTACTCTGGTAGGTAGCGACCTCTGTAGGTCCCATTGCGCACAGTTGCGGTTGGTGATCTTCGGGATGAGCTTGATGAGCTCGGATGGGCATTGCTGGTTCCACTGAAGAGCAACAGCAGCACTGAGGCAGCCGTATACCACGTCTGGTGAGAAAACATCTTGCGAGCAACCAGATAGAGGTAGGCACCGTTGAGCACTGTGAATTGCGAGCGCCGTCGGCAGCTTTTATGCCGAGATCATGCACCGCTACTGGCCCATTGTCATCAATGCATGCTATCCGAGTATTCGTCAAGGCTTGTGACTGCCAAGCAAGTCAAAGGGCACGTATAGAGGATCTTATCTTGATCAAGCATCGATATTGTGCCTACGATCCCCTGTCGTGAGCGGCTTACCCCTCATGGCCGTAGCACGAGTCCGCTTTTGTATCATTAGAGGCTGGCGTTCCATCATTCTACCGTACTGTCCAAGTACCCCTCACCTGGTTGACTCGGATAAGTCCTTCGATGCGGGGTGGATCGACACAAGTGTTGGAAGTAGAAGGACTTTACAAGCAAGGTGGGAGAAGTATGAGAGTGGGTTGGTGCAGGTTTTTGGTGGGAGTGATAATGGGACTGAGAGGACGGAGATGTTGGTGCCGAGGGATGAGGTGGAGAGTATTTGTGATGGGTACTACCAGTAGATATTGTGGAGCTGATGAGTTGGTCGAATACCGGAATCAGCTCTCTATCATGAGCGGTCAATGATGGAGAGAAATAGTGCGATTTTGTATGGAACAAACGACTTATCCAACCCTGCTATGCTAGCCCAGAAAATGCCATGAGTGCGGTAATTGTTGGTATCAATGCCTCTCCTTCATCCGACCATGCCCCGAATCCCTGTCCTCACTGCTCAGATCGCCAATCTCCCGAGCGTCCTCATCGTCACTGATCAGTCCCTCGAGCTCGAATTCCTCTGCCCGCCGAACCTGCCTCCGCTCGTTGGGATCAGCATGTCCATTCATAGCATGCCCGTTCATGGCGTGGCCATTGAGCATGGGAACTGCTTCTGAGTCGAGGTCGTGCTTTGATATCTTCTTCGATGTCTGGGTCGAGAAGATCCTGAGCAGTACGAGGGTAACTATAACACATTAGCGCTGACCTAGCTGTCGAACAAATGTTACTTACAAAGGAACAAGACAAACGCTACGCTGTACAGGATGAGAATGTACGAAACGTGGTCCACGCCGGCTTCTGACAACATGGACATCTGCTCTTCGGTGGCACCCATGAAGAGGAAGCCTCCAGCGAAGAGCAGATATGGTGTCAGATATTGCCAGCTGTGGCTCTCGTACTCTGGCGCGTCGTTCTCGCTGGCTGTCCCAGCTTGAGTCTGCAGCTCTTGCAGACTCGCCCGATCCCGCAAGACAAAACTGATCTCAATGATTCTGGCCAATCCAGCAGCCATGAGTGTGTATCCGAAGACAGAGTGCATCATCGTGCTCAGCATCAGGTGCTGAGGATGCGAACTCATCGCCCAACCAGTAATGAAGATGACCATACCAGGAATCAGGTTCCTCTTCGGCCTCCCCTTACTGTCCCGACTCAACCACATCCCAACCAACCCAGCAGCCCACCACACAATCCCCATACTCGTGTGCTGCAAATCGTTATGCGCCCATTCATGTCCCCACCTATGCTCGGTAAAAGTATTCACACACCCCCAAGCCGCAATCAGACTCGAGTCAAAGAACTCCTGACTCCTCTTCCTCCTCTGCAACCACGCCTGCCCCACCAACAACAAAATACACAACACAATGCCATACGCAATAAACGCGCTCCCCATGATGAAATGCGCCAGACACTGCCCCAGATGATCCGCCCTGCAGAAACCCTGCATCGCGATGGCCCCAAACAACATCTGCACCCACGCCGCGACTGGAATGACAATGCCCGTGACCTTGTGTATCCGTACAAAAAACCCCCTGCTCTTCCCAAACAGCCCCCTTTCCAAATGCAACCGCAAGTACGCCCCGAGCGCCACCTGCACGATCAGCAACGGCATCAACCAATTCGCGAACCCCGAGTGGGCGCCAGGCGAGAATTGGCGTCCTTTGTGCGAGTGCCCTAGGAAATAGCCTACGATGGCGAGGACGGTGCCGAGGACTTGGACGGGAACGTGGAAGCGGGAGCGCACGAGGCCGAGGACCATGCCGAGGGGGAAGAGGATGCCCCATGCGAAGGTTTGGAGGAGGATGTGCGTCCAGAGGATGGAGTCCTGAGGGGTTGTTAGTGGGGGAGGGGGCCAGGGGAGAGGATGTGGTGGCTCACGATGGGGTCTTGGGTGATGTGTTGGCCTTCTGGGATCTCGTCGCCGTGGTGGTCGTGGGCGGTGGTGAGGTGGGCGAGACTGGCTATGCAGAGAGCCAGTGCCGCTGTCGTTTGTCTTTGAGTCGCCATGTCGAGATGTGATGCGCGTCTGTTTGCTGTTGTGGCCAGCGATTCGATAGGGGTCCGTCCGTTGGCGTTGATGCGAGTTGTGCGGGCGATTGAGTACTGCTTGTTCGTGGTCTGCTATGTGGCCATTTTCGTGTAGGGCCTGCAGTGTGTAGGGGATCACAAATTCCCGGACTTGGTCAGCAGGGGTTGAAGTCGACAATCAAAGGCTTATGCAAGAGTCCAACGGGTCGATCCCGCGACTTCCGACTTCCCGCCCTGTCCCCTCCGCGCAAATGCCAAGGCCGAGGGTCAGCTTTCATCCGCTGCCAAAGCACGGGCACAGTGACACAATGAGCAGAGTCGAATGCTATCTCATGCGTAGTGGTATCTCGAGGAGTACGCTATCTCAACCGTTTATGTTACACAAATCCCATTCATGCCATGCCATGTCTTGCAATGTCAATTCCAACTCGTCCCTTCTGCATCTCCATGGTCTTACTGTCCACTCCGTCTTCTCTTTGACGAATCTGCCGCCGTGTCATCAGCTCTCCGCTTCCTTGCGTCACGTCCGTCATCCCGCCGGTCCCATCCTTGGTCTCTCGGATCGCCTCTTTGCGGCGGCGGTGCGCCGTACCCTCCTCTACTATCTGCCATCCTGTAATCATTCGGCGGCGGTCCTCTCGGATCGTCCATTGGTCGACGACCAGTTGCATATGGATCTTGACTCGTTGGGAATCTTGGGTCAGTACCGTATCCTGACGCCGGTCGTGCTGGCGCTGGTGGTCCTCCACGAGCATATGGATCTTCTCTACCATATCCGCCTCTCGAATCGGGATATTCTCGATAGTCATCTCGGACCGGTCGTGATCGCGCATCGATTTCAGGTGCTCCACGATATTCACCACGTCGATCATCTCGTCCTACAGGATCTCTGCTCGGGTCACGGCTGTTCGGCGCACTTCGAGGCACGACACGTGGCGTTTCTCTCGTCTGCGGTGGATAGTCTGATCGCTGCTCGTAAGGTGGCCGTGGTCCACCTTGTGGTCCACCCGGCGAAGGCGGCGGCTGCTCAGACGAGCGAGTGACACGTCCGCTTGCGGTGCGCTGTGGCTCAACGGGCCTGCTTGCGGTAGCTGGCGGGGGAGGCATTTGTTGACCTCCGTTGAGATTGGACACTGCTGGACCACTCGGCGCTGCTGTGCTGTTTGTTCTTGACGCCCTACCCCGGACCTGTGTACCTTGCACCGGACTACCTTGCAGGGTATCATTGAGATTTGCGAACCTCCGATCGTTTCTAGGCCCGCCCGGCGTAGGTCCGGCTGGTTGGCCCCTTCCTACCGGCGAAGGACCGGTCGGAGTCGCGGATTGAGGGCCAGCAGGAGGGGGCGCATTGCTCCTCGCTGACTTGGTATCCAAAGGCTCAACATGTCCTCGGCGACTTGGGTGGACATTGGCAACAGAGACTACTTCGGGCTCACGTGCTGGTGTCGAGGGCGCAGAGCCAGGCCCTCGGTCTCCTCGGACCCCGTTGCGAGTCTGACTGAATGGCTGAGATGGCATTGTCGGCGATGCACCGGATCTAGGGCCCGTTTGAGGGCCACTTGGGACGGCTCTTCTGTCGGACCCTGCCGACCTCGGTCCAGAAGGAGCTTCTGGTGCATTGAGTCTGCCATACGTAGAGTCTTGGGAGCGGCCGGCTGCTGGTGGCGGAGGTTTGCCGGAAAATAAGTCACCAGATGGTCTGCGTGGCGGGTCGTCTTGTCGAGGGCCTGTGGGTGCGTACTCGGCCCGGCGATCATGAATTCCTTGTTGGGATGTGGGGTGGCCACGCTGTCGGTCAGTCTGCTGGAGTAGGGCTCGACCATCTCGCCTTGGTGAGCTACCACGGGATGGAGCTCGTCCATCCCTGCCAGGCTGGGGACTTTCCTCGGGTCTCCCACTGTCTATCAAAGCTCTCCTCGCGGGATTGACAGTATCGGAGGTCGCAGCTTGTGCAGCTGTCGATGTACCGTTCGCTTTTGGGCCGTGCGGTGGGTCGTCAGCGCGCACAGAGGTACGATTGATGGAGCTCGCCGGACCAGTCGGAGTACCACGAATTTCTCGCCCAGCACGCTGGTCGTACGAACGATTTGAGAAGCGACCATCTCCCTGCTGAGAGGTTGGAGTGCTTCGCCCATCGTCTCCCCTGTCAACCATGGCATCGGCGCGGGTAGGAGCCTGACCAAGGTCACTTGGCCGATCAAGGCGACCGTAGCTGTCGTTCGTATTCGGGTTCAGCCGTGACCCCGTTCGAGGAGTCCTGTCATCGGGTCTACCCACATTCCGAGAATCTGGTCGTACGGGAGGTCTTGAATCTGGTACAAATTGACGATGTTGGCCATGTCGGGCTGTAGGTGTGCTGCGGTCTTGTTCTCTCGTGGGTGTTTCAGGTGCTTGAGATGGACCAGGCTGCCGTTGCAGACCCGGAGTCTGCTTACTGGCATCTGGAACACTGCTTCCAGTCGTGCCTTGTGCTGCCGAGGTCTGCGTAGGCCCCGAGTCAATTTCCATAGCATCACTCTTCGTAGATCCAGGTGATCTCTTCTCATCATTGATCTCACCGTCTTCTTCATCGTTACCGCTATCTGCAGTGAGCTTCTCATTGTTCGCACCCACTGCTGATGACGTCGGCTTGAAATCGGCAGCTTGTGCATTCAGAACCGTTCCGCCAGATGTTGTTTTGGTTGCCTCGCTTGGATGTACTTCTGCAGGATGTGGAAATTGTGCCTGCAAAATGTTAGAGCTGAGAGCTGGACAACAAGATATGTTTACCATGTGGAATTGCTGCACAAGAACAAAGTCTTTGGCAAGTGGCTTCAAGCTGCCAAGAAGACTGAGTGCAGCAAGTTTGAGATCTCCACGAGGGTCGCTTTCACTGATGTGGGTGACTTTCTTGATCATCTCGTTACCCATGAAGTTGACGGCGGGGAATTGCGGCAGCAGGGCTTTGAGTACAATGATGGCGTTACGAATGTGCATATACTCATCGGAGTCGAAGCAGGCGCTGAGGGCGTTTTTCGTAAAGCTGTGCCACTTGAACAGTAGTGTACGGAAACCCTGGTAGTCGAGAAACTTTTCGGGCACTCCATCCTTGAAACTCCTGACGAAGCCAGGCAATTGCTTTTTAGGTCCCCAGGCGTTCTTCTCATATACTTTCTCATCTGCATGCCAGACTCGAAGATCTTTGAAGGCTTCGTACAAGAAGCGACCCAGATTTTCAGCTTCGCGAGCAGTGGCTCCAAAGATCAGGCTGACTAACAGATTCTTCTTGAAGAGGTTGTCATAGAGGTGCATTGTCCGGAATCCAGGGGTACCATTGTTGTGCAAGAATTTGATCATGGTGAACGTGTAGTGAGCATCCAGTGGTGACAGGAGAATACGAGGTATGAAGCAATGTTGTAGTAGACCATTGACAAGTAAGACAATCTTGTTCTGGAAGCCGGCGAACCAGTGGTCTTTCTCTTTCGTTAGTCGTTCACGGACCTGGGTATAAGCACCAATCTGACTCTTCATTTCATCGCCAAGTTTGTCCTTCAGATCGTTGATGGCCTTGATCTTGCGTTCGCGTTCCTTAGCACCAACGGCGGAAGGATCGCTCCGGTCATTCTTGATCTGATTGGCGAGAGATGTCTGGTGCGCAAGCTCTTGATTATAGCTAGAGGTATTGACAACGATGTCCTGCAATCCAAGCGTCCAGAACGTGACGTAGAATGGTATACTGATCGACGCGGTTGTTTCTTGTCCTAGGATGGTCGGCATAGCCTGAACGAGATCGGTAAGCGCAGGGTGCAGTACTGGTGATGGACCATCCTGCTTGACGAGTCCATTGATTTCGTCTCCATTGGGTATCAGCTCGGGCGGCTGCTCTTTGCTTTCCTCTACGCCTTCCACCTTGACCTCGGCGGCATCCGTTTCAACCTTGTTCACAGACTGACTATCGTCCTGCTTGATGTCAGAGGCATTGACTTGTACGGTCTCCCCGGTGGGGGCATCGTCATCAGCCATGGCGACATCCCCGTTGGTGAGTGCTGGGGTACCTGATCTCGCACGAGCCTTTTCTTGCAGCTCCGCCTTCCTCAAAGCGTCAATTCGGGCGACTTGCTGTGCAATGCCCGCGCGACCTATCATAAATGCAATCTCAGCATCAAGACCGAAGTCGCGCATGAGAGCGAGCGGATCAGGGACAGCTGCAGCGAAAGCCTCGACAGTCGTGTTGCTGCGGAAAGCTTCCAGATACTGGACGAAAACCTGGTGTATCTTATCGACGTTGTTGCCCAGGACCTTCAGCGGAGCAGAGCTTGCGGATTCTCGCATCGTGTACATTTGACGTTCTTGGGCGATTGAGATGAGGATCTGACCAGCAAGACCAGAATCGGAGAGACACTTCATCAGCCGCTTGGATGTTTTCTCGTTCTTGTGTCTTTCATCCGCCATCTGCTTCAGCGTTTGAGCCTGAAGAAGCTCGCCTCCAGCCATGGCCAATGTTTGCGACTCATTAAAGGCCATGTCGGACTTGATACCAGCCATGGCCACGATCATCTGTTCAAGCAGCTCCAAGTCGGTTGAGTTGCCTTTGCGGAGCTCACTTGCTACGTAGTGCAGGACTGGTGTAGGATCGCAAAGATTGTAGCGTTTGTATATCGCTCCGGCAAAGGAGGAAAGTGCTCGAAGCCATGATGAAGTCAGCATACCATCTTTCTGTATCCGATCTCTACTATTGCCGCCGAGGGCATTGAGCAGACACCAGGTCAAGACGTCGTAACCAAGAAATGTGAAGTAGCGAGAGCATTCTACAAAAACCTCGATCAGGTTCTCGTATGACTCCATCTGGTTGATAGCCGTCTGGAGGACGATACCAGGAGAACCGTATGCGATTTTCGCCAGCGATTTGCCCATACTGCGGATATTTGTCTTGCTAATTCTCTTGAGAACATCCCTCGATTCCAGTCGTGTTCTGTCGAAGGCTCGCTTGACGTCAGGCAGTCTCGCTGTAGGTCCAAAGTGCCATTCCGCGTAAATAGAATATCGTGTTGCTGTAGGGAAGAGTCTTAAAAGATCGAAAACCTCGTTCGCGGTGTTGGGATTTCGTGTTGTGAGACTGAGAGCTGGCACAAGCAGTCGCTTCAGAAGGTCGATCCATCGTGATTCATTTTCGTGTGATCGATCCTCGCCCAGGCTTCGTTTGCCAATCCGGGCAAGCTTCAACAGCAGTGACGCATCTTGACCAATCTTGACTCCTGACAGATTCAAGAATGTGCTGCACATGAGGAAGACGTCGTCCACAGTCTGACAGATCGGCACATTGTCGGACCAGTCGTCCCAGTAAAACTTGTAGGACAGACCATCACCGTGATCAGCCATATCCATGTCGGCCCACCTCTTTGGTCGACGTTGTGGCGAAGGCTTGAGATTGATTGTCCCCTTTGGCAGTCCGACAGGATCGCCTATCAAAGGATTTGGTATGTCTAGATCTTGCCGCTCGTGAAGCGGGCGAACATCATGGTAGACTTTGCTCAACATGTGATGGAGAATGCGATGGATGTGCTTGGGTAAGTCTGGTACCAGATCTGCGAGCCACGGGAATTTGCCAAGAATGAAGAGCGCTTCTGGAATAGCTCCTATGACCAGAAGACTCTTCAAGAGCGCAATCTTCTGATCTGGTGGTTCAGGTAGTCGCTCAGGCGCATCTTCGGCAGGTTTCGGGGTGCCTTCAGGTTTCGGTGAACTCGCTTTGCTCGAAGAGGTGTCGCGAAGACTCTTGACAGCCGGTATTGCAGGTGCGGTATCGTCGGGTAGAGCTCCGGACATTGCCAGCTTGTTCGGACCACCCCCAGGTCGATTGGCAAACTCGCGTTCCTCAAGCTCCTTTTCGAGACGCGCCTTCACCTCATCCATCTTCTCGTCTGGCGGGTATAGATGACCGTAGAGGTCGCGCAGACTGACGAAACCGATCTTGATCAGCAGTGCTGACAAGTATATCAGGTTATCAGGCATGACATCGGTCTTATCGCGAGCCGGGGAGGTGTAGAATGCAAGCTTGAATCCGAGGAGATTCGCAGCATCTGGGTTGCCAAGAGGAGGTAATGTTCGCGTTGCTCGCATCCATCTGCGACGATCGTTCAGCCGTAGTCGCTTAGTTTTGTTCTTCTCGACACCATTCCGGTCCTTGTCATCGTCCTTTGCCTCTAGCCCCGAATTTAACAAAGCCTGTACCCCATCATCATCGAAGTTGATTATCCATTTGGCACCAATCTCGGAAAAGGCATCCAAGCCCCGTTCACGAACATCTTGCCAGAATCGTACGTCTCTCGCTTCGGTTAGAGGCCGCAGTCGAGCCAGTCGCTCGGTCTCCTCGGATCCAACGCCCCAGTCTGTTGAGCATGGTAGTGCCCAGTCTGGCAAAGTATCGAAGCCCTGCCCTTGCCATTTGATGACGTCGGGACATTCGAGCTCAGGCCACCACGAGCTTGCTCGAATGAATTTCGCGAAGAAGCGGAAGTTTCGGACAAGAAGATTTGCGAATACGTCCAAAGTGATATCCAGAACGCGACCAACATCTAGATCGAAGGATCCGACGAGGGCTTTGACCCTTTCAAAGGCGTCTAGCGCCAAGGTAGGAGGCGAGTCAGATGCGCTAGCATTGATGGCAATGTTGAAGTACTCAGTGATCAGCTTTGCGTATCCCTCGCTTTCCTCTCGAAGCAGGTTGTAGTTGGACTGTCGGTAAAGGTGGTTCGTGATGAGTCTTGTCTTCTGCCGTGTGAACTTTTCTCTCGACATTCCTAGTGCCTCGATACAGTCAGTCTCTAGTGCGAGTCGCCATATCTCTGCTGGAACACCGGAAGCGAAGACCAACTCAGAAGTAGATGATCTTTTCCAATCCGCTGGTGGGGTCAGTGCAATGGTATCCACGAATATATCCTCCAATGGCGAGCCTCCCATCTCGGGCGTTCGAGACTCTTGTATCTCCTTGAAGACTTCTCCGGCTGTTCTAGGATCTATCCTTCTGCGAATGGCTGATCTGACGAGCTCTTGTACCCAGTATCCGACTTCACCATCGTCCAGAATGGGTTGTACGACCTCTTTGAATCGCTCACTGCCTTCCGCAGACCACGTTGTAGCAATCTCGTCAGTCAGAATCTCGTAAGGGAAAGTTTCTGTATCATCGAGAGGTGGTGATGGTTGGCGGACAGGTGCAGGTCTGGGAGGTGGAGGTCGCGCAATTGGTGCAGCTGCTGGAGTACTCGGTTGAGGTCGTCCTCCATGTTGTGCGATTGGTGACCTGATCGTGGGTGTCGGGTTGGAGGGAGAGCTTCGAAAGTCCGGTTGTTGCGGGCCTCTTCTAGAAATGTCGAAAGCTTGACCAGAGCCACCTCTTCTGCCTCGTTCTCCTCGACCTTGTCCCCTGGCATCATTGCGCGTTCCATGCTGAGCCATAGGTAGTGATTCCGGACGATGAGGAGACGGCCGACCTTCGTCCTGCGAGTAAGGTCGATCATTCCTTTTGCGCTTCCCACTAGGCGCCATTCCCACTACCAGCGCGCTGAGCGCGCGACCCCGATGAAGATCGCCGCGCAGGAATTCACGTGCTTGTCATGTCAAGTGAGAAAAAGTAGATCTTTAGAGTGCTATTCCTGTTATACTGGCAGTATTCGATAACCAGATATACGGACGATCGAGACCTGTATGGTGACGGAGGTCCTTCCAGAAGAGTAGAAATTGAGGACCGACACAGGTTAGTGGAATTGATAGCTGGTAGTTGTCTTTGTACGAGCTTCTTGTCATCTCAAAGACGAAGCTACATTTTGCCTTGACGTGCTTAGCGCCTTGGCAGATTCGGAGAAGCAGAGCCGCATCTCATCTTTCTGTTCAAGACGTGGGGTCGGATTCACACACTGACCGAGAGCGCCATCGACCACCCTGATCACGCCGCCAGGCTCTGGCGTCAAAGGTCAGATGTGCCATGATATGTCAATCGCCCTTATTGTTCGATCAGGCTATTAATGGAGACTCGCAGCAAGCTAGATACGGCCCAAGATTTTCAGTAGGGTTCATTTGGCTTTACGGGTCAACGATGGTCTGTCCACTGACCTTGACGGATGCTACTTTCACAGAAGCATCTGTGAAAGTTATATGTAACGCAATGACATATCTGCTGATGCTGATCGGTAGAGGGAGGGGGATGAGTAGGCAGCTTCTACCTCGTCGTCAATCTATAAGACCCTTCGTGACGTTTACACGAGTCACCCAGCCATTCCGACCCTCAACCTCATCTGACATGAAGGCTTTCGAGCTGTCATGAGAGTGGATTAAGACTCGATCATCGCCCATACTAGAAGTCTATCGTCATCATCATCATCATCATGCGATGCAGCTGTTGTGGCTGTCGATTCCACCAGGGTCTTCGTGCGACGTTGCTCATACGATGCGCCGCCTTGGATGATATGCCAGGTCAATCACTCTGGATCTTGCAATTGTTCTTCGTTTCACACTAGCTGTGCCCTCCCGCAACTCACGCCATCTCCTGGCTGTGTCGCTGACGCTTTTGACGCGATAAGGCTTGCTCCCCCAGCTGGATATGCAGTCGTAGCACATCAATTCTCCGGCCTCGATTGGTGGTAGTTTTCATGTAGGTAGGCTTCCCAAAGCAATGATCTTTCGTTTCGTCGACGAGCAAAAGCAATACGGAGCCTCGGGATATTTCTCTTGAAGCATAGCTTCTGGCATCTTCGCATTGTCGAATTGCTGCGTGATAAATCTACACGTCGCTTCAGTAATGTCGTTTCCGCACACCTCGAAGTCTTCCATGAGTCGACTGAATGTCCGCATGCAGCCCTGACACAATTTTTTGCCCTCCGCGCCATAATAGTGTTCACAGGATGACGTCGCAGCTTTGAGAGTTCCGTAGCGATTATAGGAGGCGCATAGGCATGGACGCACGTCGACCACCTCACGATTCTGGGCCGACGGACTGCGAGGTCTTTGCTCTCGTTTTGTGGCTGAGACGTTCAGACAGAGTGGCTTCCTACCTCGTCTTTGACAACAAGCTTCAAATTCTTGCATTGTGACTGCCCTCATATAGAAGCTCCGATGCCAATGGCTTGCACAGGCGAAATAGACATGCGTCGGCTGTGGTGCTCGATGTAGCTCTGTACAGCCGGATTTGCCGGTGCCTGTTTGCATGACCTTGCCGCAAACGCAAAGATTACCCATCTTCTCCAGCCAGTCTAGTCTGCGATCTGCCGTTCTCAATTGCACAATACGACGTGTAACGAAGTCGTTCCAATTGGGACTGGGCCGCCTCTGTATCAGTTTGTGATGGCCCTTGATCCTGCAGTCATCACTGCCGCAGTCAGGGCGCAAGAAAAACTCGTAGAACCGTTTGTAGCAGCTAACGCACAAGTACAGCATGCCGTGAGCTATCCCGACACCCGCCATCCAGACCGGACGGTCAAGTGTCTCATGACGGGGATGTTCGCATTCGAAGAAGCACGGCGCTTTCGCTGATGGAATGCTCTGCTTGAGAGCGTGAGCCACATTAAGACCGTTCCAACAGCGTGTCCTCATATCTTGAGGCACGGCAATACGGGATGCTAAGACGGTCGCTTTTGTCCTACCACAGCGTTCGTCTGGAATGTAGATATCCTGACTGGCGTTGGTAGTGTCGAGGAGACTCATGAATATGCCCTCGAGCAAGAAGCACATCTGGTTGGAATAATCTTCCTGGCCAACTAGGATTAGCGGCCGGAGGTTCAGAACAATGCCCTGCTCTACAAGCGTCTTGACGTGCATTCGAAGGCCTTCACGCTTGCACCCAGCACCACTCTTCGCGCGATCGTAGACCACTCAACGACTCAGAATACCATATTGTGACGACCCGCTTCCAACGTAGAGTGCGAGGAATGGTCCGTCATCGCGCGTAATGATACTTAGGTAAACGCCACGCTGCTGTAGAAGTTCGACAGGGCATCCCGGGAGGGCTAGCAGATCTTCTTTCGTGATCGTTGGCTTTCCGAGGACCTTTTGCACTTCTGGTGCTAGGTTTTCAGCTACACACTTCCAGAAATCCGTCCATGTCATTCTTTTCAGGAGGCGTGCACCACTCAATGATAGTGACTTGTCATCCACATCATGGGTGTACGCTACAGCCTCATGTTTCCACACTGTGAAACAATGGTGAAGTCTTCTTCGGAAAGTCTGTAGGTGGTTTTTCCCGTCGTGATCAGCTTCGGCGATCCCAGTATGGGCGAGTCGCCACCTATCTAATTCGTTGTCGCCGAGCCTTGCTGATGTACCCAATGATGGCGGGGGGTGAAGAGTTGGGCTTCTTGTAGTATGCTCAATCATGGAGGTCTCCTAGCCCGTTTCGAATTCTTAGGCCGTAGTGGTATTACGCGTTCGTCCTCCTGTACGCTACCCCGTTCGAGGATAGTCCAGAACGCGGGCTCCAGAGACATTGTTTCTTTCAGATACAGCAGCTCTTCTGCCTCCTCGGTCGTGTATTACTCGTCGGCTGGCATTGTAGGGCCGAGAGGAATCTCTGCGGCACCTAATAGGAGACGACCTCTCACCATGTTCCTCCCATCAGAGGACAGCTTATCCTTCCCGAACGTTCCTTGATTTGGTGAGCCTTCCACGGACAAAGACGCTTCATCTGCCCGATGAGCAGCTGATGCCAGTTGTATGCTTGGCGAAAGAGTTGTATCCATCGTCTGCGCACAACTAGCTTCTGTAACGTGTGTAATCGGTACTTCCACGGGTTGAGACTCGCTTAGATCAGGTTCTGCTAGAACTTGGTCTGTAGATCTTTCTTTGAGGTTCTCCTTTGCTAGGTACCCGGCCAAGAAATCGTCTGCCGCTCTGTTATAGCAGAGCATCTTTTAAAGCTTTGTAGTCCCATCCTTCTGCAAAAGTCCGAAGAAAATTTGCTGTTGCTTATTAAGTTAATGTATCCGCAGCTCGGCATGTTGCACTTCTTTTGATTACGGCTTATTCGCTGTTGTTTAGAGCGCCAGATATTCACGTCATGTACAATACTATCCAATTCCCGATCGTAGAGGCCGGCGGTTCCTTTTCCATACATACACTCTATATGCCGGCGTGTCCATGGGCGGTTTTGCTTGAATATAGTCATGAAACGCAGACGAGTCTTGATACGTTGGCTAGTAGTGTCCTTGAAAGTGATTATAAAAGATAGAGGGGAATTGAAGGCCACGAGCTAGAAAGGCGGACGCGATTTCGTCGGCCAAGCAACTACCTAGGTGCTCAGATGAAATTTTCAGGCTGAGCGCCAGTGGGGACCGGAAGTGACACCCAGCCTAGATATCGCGATTGTAACCGCGCAGCCTCGTTTTTACATATCGATATACTGCTGCTGCGAGGACCAAAAATTTGCAAGAATATAATTGCATCCTCCGGGAATCGAACCCGGTCCTGCTGCTCTCAGGTTGCTGGTATGAACTACCTATGGAAGGCACTAATGTCGGTTAGGTGGAGTACAGCGGTCGGACATCATAGACTTACGCAATCCTACCTTGGTCGAGTTAGCGAGGCTCCACGAATGGATTCGACTCTCTTACCAATGGACCAAGAATGCCACCTTATTCCATCAGAATCATAGGGGTTATTCTGGTCAACGCGGTTTGGTTGAACGTATATGAATGCAATACTAAAGAGCCACCAGTGAGAGGAGGACACCTAACAACCTGTCTGAATAAATATGCAGTGCTTCTAAGAAGTCTATACGGCCTCTTGTCTGTCTAGGGATCATCGTGGTCCAGTGCTGACGAGGTCTACCAATATTGCATTGCAATTTGCAAATCAATAGCCTCCATCTCTTCCTAAATCCTGGCCTTGCTGAACGGGCAAGTTAGTGCTGACCATGACAGGTTTCGAAACCATCTTGCCGTCCAAAGATCATCCGCCTTGAGATGGGTTCCCTTCTTCAGCTTCCTCCGTCTAGATATATTCGGAAGACCTCAAATCCAGCATAACAGCAGATCAATCATGGAACGTTACGAAAAATGGCTCGATTCGCAAATCCCGCAGTATCCTCGCCTCTCTCCGGATGGCACAAAGGTTGTATACACGACTGCCTTGCCGTTGGGGCACCAAAAGGACAATAACAGGGTCTCTGCTATTTGGATTGCGGACGTAGGCAAGGAGAAATCGGCTCGCCAGCTGACCACGGGTCTGTTCAACGATGAACGACCACATTGGACGCCGGACGGATCTTCCATCATCTTTACCTCTGACCGGAAGGAGGCTGGCAAGAAGACTGGGCTCTATCAGCTGTCTCTCGCGGGAGGTGAAGCTATCTTGCTGACCGATGCCAATTACGAGATGTCAATCGGGCCGTTCGAAGTCAGCCCCAATGGCAAATACATTGCCATGCTGAGACCTGACGAAACTGCACCCGAGCAGAAGCGTCATGATGAAGACACTGGAGAAGTCGATGTCTGGGGTGAGCGATGGGAGTTCAATCGTCTGAAATTGATTCACCTGCTCACGCGGACTATCCAGACCATCGTGACTGGGGACTACCACACAGTCGATCTGGTCTGGGCGTCCGATTCGAAATCCATCATATATAAGACCCAGCACACACCAGAGCTTGAAAGCCCATTCACCGCCGACTCGTTCATCGACAAGGTAGACATTGTATCAAAGGAGATCAAGTTGATAAGTAAGTGCCAGTACTTGAGTTGGTCTCCGGAGCCGAGCCTCCACATCGCAGGCGATCGTGTATATGTCGTCGGCAGCACGAAAGAGGGCGTCTCGTCAACTTCACAAGCGGTCTACAGTGTCTCGTTGCGAGACGGGAGCTGGAAGCTTGAGATTGGTGGCCAGGACCACTGTGCCACCCAGCTTTCATCTTCGAAAGAAATCCTTGTGGCACACACGATGAACGATCTACACGACGAGATTCGTCCCCTCTCCGGCAATGTCCACTTCAGCGAGTTCTGCGATGTCAGGGGTGTCAGCGTGGCCGCTGTGGAATCGTCGACAGTGTTCGCTATCGTGAAGACGACCATCAACGAGCCACCAGAAGTCTACACGTTCACAATTGAGGACAAGACACCAATTCAAGTATCTTCCCACGCCTCTCTGTCGTCCGAGCCCAGCAACATAGCTCTCCAGATCCACATACCCTCCACCGACGGCGACGTCGAGCTGGACGGCGTCTTCATCTATCCATCATCCCTCTCAACCGCTGATCGGCCTAGCAAACCCCTTCCAACCCTCATCGACCCCCACGGCGGCCCCTACTCCCGACGAACCAACACCTTCATGCCCGGCTACGGCTGGACTCACGCCCTCCTGGCCCAGGGCTACGCCGTCCTCCAAACCAACTACCGTGGCGGCGCCTCCCACGGTGCCCACTTCGCCGGCCCCTACGTTGCCGGCACAAAAGACTACGACGACGTCATCGCCCTGACCAACCACATGGTCAAAACCGGCTTCTCGGACCCCGAAAACCTCATCATTGGTGGATGGTCCCAAGGCGGGTTTCTGACCTACCTCGCCGCAGTACGCAACGGCACGCACGGCTTCGGATGGAGCTTCAAGGGCGGCATCGCTGGCGCTGGCGTGACGGACTGGGACACGATGGTGGTGACATCCGATATCCCGAAGATGGAAGCGGAGATTGGTGGCGGGGGTGCGCCGTGGGATGTGGACAAGACGGACGTCAAGGCTAGGACGGGGAGTGCGTTGTGGGAGTTTAGGGAGGCGGCGGAGGAGGGGAGAGTCCCGCCTATGTTGTTGCTGCATGGGAAGGAGGATGTGAGGGTGCCAGTTACCCAGGCTTGGGGATTTCAGAGGGCGTGTAGGCAGTATGGGGTCAAGTGTGAAATGGCGACGTATCCGAGGGCAGGACATTTGGTGAAGGAGAGGAAGCAGTTGATGGATATGATGAGGAGGGTGTTGAGGTTTTGTGATGTGCATTTTACGAGTTGATGAAACTTGATGAGGATGGTCTGGTTTATTCGATAGTATTACAGCTTAAGGTAGATAGAGGGTATTTCTTCGCCATATGGAATGCCACGCTGTGCCTATAAAGAAGTTGTGCCGCCGAAAGCAGAAGCTGTAGAATCTCGCTGTCGTTCTGGAAAAGTCTGCCGTTGCCTGTTCATCATATCGTCTCAGCGATCAAGTCAATCCCGTTGCTCCTCCTATTCCGCCGACTGCTGTGCCTTTAATATTGCCCGGCGCTTGTGCGAGCTTTTTGGGCGTCCCCTTGACCTTCTCCCCAGCATCACCAAGCCCGGCTTGTTTGGTCACGCCATTGACACCGTTGGTCGCAGCATCGGTGTTGACCTGCTTCTTCACGCCATTGGCACCCTTCTTAGCCTGGCTCACGGGCGAGTCGGCTCGTTTCTTGACATCTGCTCCACTGGTCGTGCCTGAATCCTCTTCCGACTTGTTCTGCTTCTTCGGAGTACCATTTGTGTCGGGCTTTGGAGCATGGTGAGGTGATGCACCCTTTCTCCAATCCTCGTGTGATGTACCAAGCTGACGCTCAACCCATCCTTCCCGCGCATTGTCCATGACGAAGTTGAGGTTGTTGCCCGTCAGAGAATTCAGCTTGTCTCCAATCGTGTCACCCTTGGCGCCTGGGGCGGAGTCCTTGTTGAACCACTTGAAGAGGTAGAATCCACCCAGTCCCCAGAGGAAGAGGAAAGTTGCTGTGAGGGTAGTGAAGAACACTGTCGGGAAGAGGATGAGAAGGGCGACACCCACGGCAAAGAGCGTGAAGGCCACCGCTGCTAGGAGTGCCACCACCAAAGCTACGATGAGGGCGAAGACGAAGACTGTGAGGGAGAAGAATGCGAAGAGGATGAGTGGTCCTGCTGAGAGGGCGACATTTGTAAGGAGGAAAGCCTAGCAGTGTTAGTGCACAGGGGCTAACCCATGAGCATGCGTACGCACCGAGACTTTTGGATTCTTGAGCACGAAAGCTTTGATTCTCGCCAACAGTTCTGCCCTCTTCTCGGGTGGGAAGAAGCTGTCTAACAGACTCTTGCCCTTTGCTGCGATCGAGCTGCCGAAGCCATCTAGCTTGCTCAGGATAGCCGCCGACATGTTGCCCAAAGCAGCCCGAAGAAGCTCGTGTGGAAGCGCAACACGATTGAAGGAGCTCGGAATGCGTTCGTCGGCTTGTATTTAGATATATCGCACCGTTTGACGCGTGTGGTTCGTAGAAAAGGAGCTCGAAACGGCCGTGGTTAAATTATCGACTGGTAGGTGACATGTGAAGGCACATGCCACTCGAGAACAAGAATTGAAGGAGAGGCCGTCCAGAACTAGAATATGAGGTGGAGGAAGTGAAGTCGGCGAAGTGCATGCATGCAGACCTGATATTAAACGATCTGCAAGGACTAAAAGCAGGGCCCTCGACCTGGTTGTAGGAGCATGAGCCAGGATCTTGGTTGGTTTTGTGTTTGTGCCTCTTCGTCATGCTGCGTCGCCAAAAAGTGGAGAATGACGATCGGTCACGTGATACGGAAAGTTTTGTGTGGGGAAATCGAAGATTGACATTTTTTTTGATCAACAAGCAGCTCAAGCCACATCGCAGTCAAACATGGCAGAGAAAGAAAGGAAGCGCAAGAGGGCGAGCACGGAGGACGTTAAGTCTAATAAGAGAAGATCCATTGACAGTGATGCTCCTGAAATTCGTGTAAAGCTCGACACACACGTTGGGAAGCTCCATCCAGTAATAGGTATGGTAGCAGGTGACTTGGTCGATTCGCTGGTAGCTGATTTAAGCAGCGACTACTGCTGGGATACAGCTGAAATCACTGGCCTTCGACGCGTACGGCCATGATTCTGGCACCTCACCTCACTCTCAATCACTCCTCCTCCAGACTTCCGAGCATCCTCTACTAGACTATACCGCACGCACCAGTAATGATGGGACTCTTGCACACTACATTGGTATTTACGACCCGGCTGAGAAGGTCGTCCGAATCTTGCCTGCACACGCTGCCTCCATCCGCAGCACGCTACGATCCGAGGCCGCCGAAGTCCAAGCACAGAACGAAAGCGTGGCGCGTAGTAGGCTCAAGCAGAGAGAAGAGCTTGGTCTTGAATTTGGCACGAAGAAAGCCAAGAAGGCCATTGCATCAAAGACGGTCAACGCTATCACTGGCGACTCAGCAAAAGGCGTCGAACAGGCAATTCTGGGTGACGTTAGGGATGCGGCTGCTGCGGTGCCTGCAAAATCAGAACGAGATGACGAGATACTGAAAGCGAAGCCCATACCTAAGCCGAATCTGGAAGCGGAGAGCCCCGAGAAGGTCTATCCAATCACGCAGCTGATACACCCCGGAGATTTGAGGAGCTTGACCGTAAAAGATTGGCAGGACAAAGTCAAGGCTGGAACAGAGGTGCAACTTAGTTCGCGCTTCGTGGCACACCGATTACAGAAGGTGGTAGCCAAAGACAATATTCAAATGCTCAAAGCACTCAAATATCTTCTGCTCTTACTCGAGTTTGTTGGAGTATTGAAGCCCGGCAGGAGTGGGAGAAAAGTCCCACAGAATGATCAGCTCAAAAGTCAGCTATCGAGCTGGCCGGAGACGCTGGTGGACAACGTGCGACGCAAATTCGCTCAAGGAGGGTGAGCATACCGATAGTCCACAACAAGGGAACCCTTGGCTGACCACTCGCAGCGAATTGAACAAATGGCATGTCGACAATCTTATGACGCACATTGCTGCCATTTCATTGTACATTGACGGCCAACGAACGGATACGCATGACCTGCGGGAGGATCTGCAGATGGAGAACAAACAGTGGGTTGCACAAAGTGGAGCTGTTCTAGCCGCGGCTGACAAGATTCAGGATGTCACAGTATTTCAGCGAGCTAGGATGCAAGATACGAGCTCCCACGGAGAAGGAGTATCCTGAGTTCAAGATCTCAAATAAGGCGCAAGCAGCACAACGAAAGGTGGCCGTTCTCAAGATCCCCTTGGAGTTTCCCAAGACCAGGAATCCACCACGTCGACGATGATAAGGCCTTTATCAGCACCAGCAACATTTCAGTACCAGCGGTCGTGCGACTATTGCCCAACTCAGAAGTCACGAGACACACAGATAGCTTGCCGGGGAATGCAAAAGGTACACCCGACTAAGGGATGACCTCTCCGCCTCCGCTGTCATTGTGCTGCCACACCTTCTGCGTGCCCGCTCACCGACAGAATCACATCATCGGCTTCGGGTAGTTGCAGAACAATACCGAGGGATTGTCGCACTATACAAGTCCAAGCGAGATTGGTGCATCGGAATCTTGTACCTCTCAATGGACCTATCAATATTATAAATATCCCATCTCGGCCCACACCGAACCAGACTGTCGGGTCTGCCACGACCACACGCCAAACTTGACCAAATGTCTAGACCACAAGCCTTACCTGCCCGCTGGGACTGTCAACGATGGGGTATGCGTATCTGTGCTATACCCGATCTACAAGGACCTTCCCGACGGCCGTGATCAGAGCGACGTACCTTCATTTTTCCGAACTTGCCAACGTATGTTGTCTTTGTTCATCACGCTCTTTCCTCCTGTAGGTCTTTCCATTAACCCGCACACTCGTTCTCAGTCACAGCCAAAATGCCGATCTGCACATTGCTCCCAATCATTCCTTCCACCTGCGTACGCCAACCAGCTATTCTGGTCGATGCTAATCTCAGGATATTCTTGAGCATGAGACTTCTCTTCGTCTACAGTCTTGTCGCATCCTGGTATGTCCTGCGAGCCTCTGCCGCTATCATCGCCGCTTCTGTTGTCGCTAAGAGCGTCTACGACCATAAACCACACTGGACCCGACAAACAGCAGAGAAGATGGTGTCGCCCGATCGAGCCATCTATACCGCCATCTCCCATCTCTGCACGTTGATCCTGGGCGGAGTGTTTGGTGAGTTATTGTGGCTCACACGTAAGATCCATCGTCTGACATGCATTAGGGTCGCGTATCAGCCACTTGTCTTCGGCCAGCTTTCGACGAATCACCTTCATCAACTCGCTCGTCCTCGCCCTGTACTTTATGAGTGCTGCATTCGTCTTCAGCGCCGCTCTCTTGCAGACTGGACTCAACATCGACGATGTTGCAGCTTGCAATGCCGCAGTCTACTGTTGTGTCGTATTCTATTTCATGAGCAAAGGATTCATACAGCTCTTTCTAATCGAGAGAGCACACGCCGTCCGAGCACACAAGTTCTCCAGACGTCACGACAGGATCTACATCGCTCTCCTTGCGGCCATTATCTGCGGCTTCGGCAGTGTCATGGTTGCGGCCATGGTATGGCCAATCGCGGAGGTCAGTGGCATCGATGGAATCTGTCGCATCGGCCTACCTGTAGCGATCTCAGGATCCATCATCGCCGCAGACATGATCATCAACGCTGCCCTCACTGGCGTCTTCGTCTGGCTGCTCCGTCCTCTCGCCCGGAATCGCACTGTATCGGCAGGCAGCTCGAACGGCATCATGGTCCATCGACGAGTCTCTCTCTCATCAGCCACTCCATCTCCTGGAAGCGTCCCCGAAAGCAATGCCGTCAACACGGCCTTTCACAGGAGATCAGACATTATCAGCACTGCAGACGCGGATAGCTTGAAAGGGGTCGGTACTACCAGAATCACCAACGTAATTGAGCGTCAGCAGACATACGAAACTGAGAGGGAGTCTTATCGTCCCAGGGATGTGATCATTTCGAGGAATGCTAATTGGATTGACAAGCTGATTTTGAAGTCGACCATCGGGACCGTGTTGGTCATTCTCCCCACCATTGCAAACCTGGGGTTCCTGGCACATCAAGGGGGTAGAGAACGGGCTTGGATTTGTCTGACATTCTGCACTGTTGATGGTAAGCCGACAAACACTGGTCCATCGGTCGTACTGACAGTCTCAGTCACCTGGGCAGTACTCATCCTCCACTGGCTCACTATCGGTTCGCCCGAACCTGCACCTGCCTCAAAGAATGCAGTCGGTGTCGTCTGAAACGTGGACGAGGTGGCCACCTTTGGATACTGTCTGGCCGACCTGGGGATGACATTAGTATCAGAGCAGATTCAGAGGAGAGTAGCAATAAGTTGATACCCACTTACATAGGTATGTCGTTGCCGTGTGAGCATGCGGGCAGGAAGGAGGACTAGCAATAGCGTAGTAATGTTGCCGCAATTCGCCTCTCAACTTCCTTCATCAATGGCCAATTCCTCCATGACCTCTTTGACCCTGCAACTTCTCTGCTCAGCAATCATGCCGATTAGTCCTTGGGCGACATCCTTGATGTCGTTGTACCGCCCGAGAAGCTTGACGTCATCTACTCGAGCTTTGCGAGCTTGGGCAAGCGCTTCTTGGACTTGCTCGTCTGTGACCGATATCGCTGAGTGATTGTTGGGCTGTGTTACGGATTGAGATGTGGAGATGTGCAGCTCGTTGCTGTTGGTGGCGAGAATGCGGCGGACCAAGTCGTCGCGTTCGGCGGTCAAGCAATTCAGCTCGCGGTCGAGGCTGTTGACTTGTTCAGACATGCTGATGCAACTTCCTAAATACTTCGGCCAGGTGCTCCCCGGGTTTCGTGTACTAGTAGTTATTCAAATGTTGCCGCAGGACCGGGCTTGTGAAGTCTCAGAGTAACCACTTCTCCCGCTACAGCGATGAAAATCGTCATTGATTTGACTCCTTATGTTGCATGATGTTCTCGAGATTGCAAGATTTGGATGGCATTGAAAAGAGCAGTATACAAGAATTCGTGTCGATGAGAAGCACTTTCTCAAGGCCTGTCAATCTGGACCTCGGCTAACGTGGTGAGATGCACTACGATTCTGAATTCGAACTTGACCTTTTACAACTCACGTAGGATTTTTACAGCGTGCCCCGAAGATATATGGCTTTATCAACATGATTTGAACTTGTTTGCGAATCGACCGTCTCATCTCATGGCTCCTCTTCAATACTCGAATTGTTCGACCGAGGGTATCGTTTCGCAATTTAGCCAGGCCATAGCGGCAGACGATCTCTCCTTTTATCCGCTTTACAAAAGTACCAGTTGAGGCAATCGCAATGCTCCAGGTCGACTATGGGGCCCCTCATCTCCCACCGGGGTAGTTTCAGAACGACTCATCAGCCCAGGTCGGTAGTCCTCGCCACCTTTATAATCGGCCCTTTTGCACCCCAGGATGGCAGCGTAGCCGATCTGGCACTCTGTCACTCCTCTATTACCCACCGGAAGCCCTTGAAGGTAACGATGTACACGACACTGTGCTGTTCTGTAGGTCATGGCCTCAATGCTGTGAAAGTATCTCCTGTCCCTACATATGCTAGACGCATCCTTACTTGAATTGTCGTTCGTTTGTTTCTCTGTTGTCAGTCACCATGTTGTTCTACAGCTGCTATCTGGCAGTCTTCTCTCTATTCTTTGCCCATGGCCAGGCATACACTAATCCTGTGCTATGGGAGGACCTACCAGACATTGACGTTATCCGAGTCAACGAGACCTACTATTACTCAGCTTCGACCTTCCACCACTCTCCAGGCGCTCCTTTGATTGCTTCCAAGGACCTGGTCAACTGGGAGTATATAGCTCATTCCGTACCGACTCTCGACTTTGGATCCAAGTACTCGATGGAAAACGGAACAGCCTACGTGAATGGAATATGGGCGTCATCAATTGGATACCGGGCCAGCACAGGACTTTTCTACTGGTACTTGCTACTACGATGCAGGTCTGCTCATCGATGAGAACGATACTATGTACGTTGCGTACGGTAATACACAACTCAGCGTCGCCGAGCTCTCCACCGACGGGAAGGAAGTGAAGAAGCAACAAGTCTTCCAGACCCCATCAGACATCGGCACGCTTGAACGATCCAGGTTCTACAAGATCGACAACTACTACTACATCTTCGTCACTCGTCCAGCGAATGCTCAGTACATCCTGCGTTCGGACGATCCTTGGGGACCTTACGAAATCAAAGACGTGGTCGTGAATGTGCCCAGCCCAATCCCAAGCTCAGGTTGGCCGCATCAAGGAGGTCTAGTGGACACCCCAGATGGACGGTGGTTCTACATGGCATTCATCGACAGCTACCCCATGGGAAGAACACCAGTAATGGCCCCTGTCACCTTCGAGAATGGGTGGCCGACAGTGCAGCTGGTCAACGGAGCATGGGGCAAAGAATACACCAACCCACTACCTCTCGTGCCCGTGAACCCACATACCGGAGTGGACACCTTCACAGGCACCAGCTTATCCCAACAATGGGAATGGAGTCACAACCCCGACACCACCGCCTTTTCCACCGGCAACGGCCTCACCCTCTCCACCGTCACGATCACCAACGACTACTACAAAGCCAGAAACACCCTCACCCGCCGTGTCATCGGCCCCAAGTCACGCGCCACCATCCAGCTCAACGCCACGAACATGGAAATAGGGGACAGAGCTGGTCTAGGAGTCGTCCGAGACCGGTCTGCTCTACTACAGGTACAGAAGACCGCCTCGGGCTTGGAGATCGGCATGGTGAACGGGCTCAACTTGACCACAAACACATGGGAGACTCAAAGCAATGGCACAGTCGTTGAAGCTCGAAACCTGGCCGAGCCAGTGGTGTGGTTGCGGGCGACTGTTGATGTCACGCCTGGGGCAGCTGGGGTTGCGCAGATGGAGTATAGTACTGATGGAGGGCCGTATTTCTTGGGGTATAGGTTTGGGTTGTTCAATTTTGCTTCGGAGACGCTGGGGGGGATCGGTGAATGTGGGGAGGTTTGAGTTGGTGGTTGTTGAGTAGTTGGATAGAAACGAATGGCTTCTTTCCAGTCCGGAAGTCCACCAAGTTTGGTACTTTTGTCGCCGTCGGTTTTCATTCTTCAACGCTGCGAGCCATGAGTGAGCGGGCTGGCGGTCGTGGAGAGCTCAGTAATCACTCTCTGCCTTGTAAAGTCCGCGTGTCAGATGAAATTGCGGTCATGACCCCTCTTGAGCTTGACAGGCCCCCAGATCTGCAAACGAAACAAGTCCCGGGGCTCGTCAACCGGTTCATGAATGAGGAGCCGCTGGCTTCTGATCGTCCTGCCAAGGGGGATCACGCTCGTGCTTGACTCGGCGAACGAAACGCGTGTTTAGCCGGCGACGAACCTCCTTCAACCTTGCTCTTTCTCCTTCACCATCATCCATTAATCTGATCATTGATATGGTAGGCGTCTGACGTGCATGTGGAGCGTCTAGAGCGCATGTCTCCGGGGGTCTTGTAAGGCCCTGCGCTCCAATCGAGGCAGGTGAGGTAGCGCATTCGCGGTGCAGCATCTCCTAGTCAATGGCCCGATCCTCTGGACCCATCACTGTCCAGCATGTCGCTGACAAGAATGCTGACTGTTGATGGTGGCAGTGGGGCATGACGAAATGCAGATGGATTCGCCTGAGAGACGCGGGTACGTCATGACAGAGCCGTATATCCATCAAGTCCATATATTGCACAATTCCGCTATCTTTTCAAATACTTCAATTGACAGAAGAAGTTGTAGAAGTACAGAGCATTGGCCTGACCACATTATAACATTCGCGACAGTAGCAATTGTCGTTGGGACGCTATTGCAGATCACCGGCCAAGCATACCCCTTCTGCATCGCATCACGATCAACCTTATCGATCTCAGCTGCGGACACGCAAACTCAGAACTGCTTGACCTTCAGGCACATCGACGATCATGGCTCCACGAGTCTTCTTCATTACTGGCACAAGCACAGGCTTTGGCTACGAATTGGTCAAGAAAGTCCTCAGTGAGGGAGACTTTGCCGTTGCCACGGCACGCAACTCCTCCAAACTCTCATTCCCGGACGCAAAGCACGAGAACTTCCTCGCCGTGGACTTGGATGTCACGAGCAAGGACTCCATCAACGCCGCATTTGCAAAAGCACTGTCTCACTTCAATCGCATCGACGTGGTCGTAAACAATGCTGGTTACGGATTGAGTGGCCCTTTCGAGACCCTGTCAGACAAGCAGATTCGCTTCCAGATGGATGTCAACTTCTTCGGTCTATTGGATGTTACGCGCAAGGCCCTCGAGGTCATGCGTGAAAAGAATTCCCCGCCAGGTGGCTTGGTCCAGCAGGTCACATCGATTGGGGGTCAGCGGGGTGTGCCTTCATTTAGCGCCTACTGTGCCAGCAAGTGGGCCGTCGAGGGCTTCACCGAAGCCTTGTCTCATGAGGTAAGATCAGCGGTGGCGTTCTATCTTTGATGATACACCTGACGCGTCGTGCAGCTGAAGCCAGACTGGAACATCCATGTCCAGCTTGTCGAGCCTGGAGGATTCAGAACAGATTGGTCTGGTAGGAGCATGGACTTTGGCGAGGTCGAGACCTCTGCTTACGACCACATCGACCCAAAGAGCAACGCGCAGAAGCGTAACGGTACTCAAGCTGGAGATCCTGCCAAGGGTGCCAACGCCATGTACGAGCTGGCGACCATGAAGGATCCACCTTTGCGCTGCGTGATTGGTACCGATGCATACGCAGCTATGGAGACCAAGCTGGACACTTACAGCAAGAACGTCAAGAAGTTTGAGAAGCTCAGTAACAGCACTGACGTCGATGGCTACAAGAAGCCATGATGGTGTGGAGGGCTAGCGCGCGTCATCTTTGACAGATTGCAAGGCTGATACCGACGACTTCACTATGCAGAAACGTTGAGCAGTATCAGAATGGAGTTTTTCAACACAAATCGACGCGATCTTACAGCCACGCTTGCCTTGCTGGTCTGACACGATAGTTTCCGCCGAGGTTGTTGCGTTGATGTAAGTTATCATAGCATCTCATGGCTGGTAGTGCTTCCGCTTGCTATCAGAAGCTTGTCTTGTTTGGGCAAGGGCAGAGACGACTATCCGAAGGCCCGTGCTGATACCATTGTGATCCCATCTAGCTCCACTGGGCGAACAATGAGATGAAGATGGACAGGGGGGACGATATTGCCCACTCTGCAGCGATGTAGTACGTGGGGTATTCGAGGATGCCACCTCGACGAGCGACCGTGTCCATAGCCTCGTTCTATTGTCCTTCTAGCGTCGTGTGATGCTTCTAGCTTCTTTCTCGAAGCTGGTTCCTGGATGAGGCCCATGCCGTGGTAAGAAAGCCACCAATAGCGAAGAGCTAGTAGACCCAAGCGTGACATCTCATTCCCGCGGACGGAGTCATGTCGTTACGATTCCCGATCTGTGCAGTCTTCTAGAAGCCATGGCGGTGAGGTAAAAGGCAAGCCGATGACGGACATTGTCGGCGGCGTCAATGTACTGTCCAAGATTGGTCCGACACTTGGTGTGAAGTCTGAACAGGATGCGCACGGGACTCTTTCGCAAAGACCGCTAGCAGCAAAAACTAATGGTGGCGCTATCAGGTGATGATTTCCACGGATCGCAGAATGATTGATGCCAATTACCGCGAGCTTCCAACTGGCTTCGTCTGGCTGCTGGAAGGCCAAAAAATCAATCTCCTCCACATACCTGCTCGGTCATCGTCTGAACCGGTCACACATTGAGTGAGCCTTTTGGCATCACGGACGACTTGTGGGATGGTGACCTTCGCTTGTGCTGTCTTGGTGGAAGCGAAGGGCACCAGCGACCACACCATACGCAAGCGAGGTGCAAGATGCATCAAACGCGCGTGGTGAGGTTGCATCTGCCTTTGGACAACGTGATGGGTCCGGTATAGCGCTGGGACCAGTGTAGTCCCGCCAATACTGAAGACTCTGTCACATCAGACGCCGACGAAACATACCTGAGATCTCGTGGGATCCCCATGGGGGAGGCTGAAGGTATAAAGTCAATCGTCACGCCACTGAGGTTGGTGTTCAGTCCAGCAGCAATCCAGATCCTCAGACATCTCCTCTCAAAGACATTCCATACTAGAGACACTTCATTCCACCGCTTCTCTACACTTCTCATTCTTCAAAATGTTCTCCCAGAAGCTCATTACCCTCCTCGCTGCGGCAGCACCTGCCCTTGCGGCCCCATCCATCTCCGGCTTCACTCTTACCTGGGCCGACGACTTCAACGGCGCCGCCAACTCCCTTCCCAACAGCAACAACTGGCTTGTAGATGTCGGCACATCCTACCCAGGTGGTCCAGCCAACTGGGGAACCGGAGAGATACAGACCTACACCAACAGCGTCAACAACCTCAAGCTCACCGGCGATGGTGTACTTCAGATCATGCCTCTGAAAGAATCCAGCGGCAGGTGGACATCAGCCCGCATTGAGACTCGCCGTACCGACTTCATGGCGCAGGAGGGTCGCAAGATGCGCATCCAAGCCCGCATCATGATGCCAAACGTCGGTGGCCAGGAAGCTCTAGGGTACTGGCCTGCCTTCTGGACTCTTGGTGGCAACTATCGTGGCAACTACCAGAACTGGCCCTCGGTCGGCGAATTTGACATCATGGAGAATGTTAGTTCATTCTTCATACACAAGCCATCCATCCTGACAGCCATGCTGACAATTCGCAGGTCAACGGCATCAACAGCGTATGGGGAGTGATGCACTGCGGTGTCAACCCTGGCGGACCATGCAAGGAGACCGACGGGCTGCCCAACAACCGCGCCTGTCCCGGCACTGCCTGCCAGGGCAACTGGCACGAGTACACCCTTGAGGTCGACCGTACTGTCACCCCGGAGATTGCCAGATGGTTCGTCGACGGCCAACTCTACCACACCGTCACTGAGAACACCATCGGAGCTTCCACCTGGGCCCAAGCTGTTCAGCACGGTCACTTTGTCCTTCTCAACTTGGCAATCGGTGGTGCGTTCCCGAACAACCAATACAAGGCTGCTACGCCAGTTGCTGCGACCGTGCCAAACAGGCCGATGTATGTTGACTATGTTGCTGTCTACAACTCGTAGATGGATGGCGATGCTGGCGGGTTTGGCAGCGGTGCTGGTAGGACTCGGAAGTGATGACTGCATGGGTTCGGCGACGGGTTGACTCTGGATGAGCATTTCTTGTACATAATTGCATGTTTCTTTGTTTGGCTTCTTCCGTATAAACTTTGGCATGAATACACCCACCCTTTCGATGCTCCATCCTTTCGCACCCGTCATTGAATCCACGCTGAGGTGTAGGAAAGGAACATAGGCTGGATCTTACAGATCACCGAAGATACATGCCAGTACATGTTGTTGCAAGAAACCTTGACTCTTGGATAGTACCTCATAAGTTGACAGTATTCGTGAAGTTTCGTCCCGAGGTTGAATGAAAGCTACGCAAACCGATCGATGCAGCCTCGGGCTCCCCGCTTCTCGATCACCAACATTAGCATACCACGCCGCTTTGGAGATGTCGTCACAGGCACTCGAGCTGGAAGCAGTGATGAGGATATAGACCCGCCGTTTTGTGGAGTGAATGGACAATGTGCTCAGGCATCCGCACGCAGTTGACCGTTGCCGCCTGGATGAAGCGTCCGAGCTCGCGCCACAGCGGATGAAGCTCAAGGCGGCGAGACATGTCTGAGCTCTCTGTTCGACATCTATAAATGCCAGGGATAAGACTACCACCTCAGTATAGCTCTCGTATCCCCTGCCATACATCAGGAGTACACCGCCTGTGCCTTTCCCCACTCATCAAGCGGCCCAAGTCGCCATCTACAGCTGTCATGTCTGTGCCACAAAGCGTCCAGCGACCCGGCATGGGACTGGACATCGATCACTACCAGAAGCATCCTCGCGATCTGGAAGAGGGTGGGCCTCATGCGGTCTTCAACAACGGATGGTCGAATCCTTGTGTGCTCCTCCGGGAGAAAAGATTGGTCGAAGCCATTGATCGCTTGAGTGCAAGTGGAGGGGACATAGTGCCGTTTGGCGACCAGACTGACATCCCTAGGACAAGCCAGACTGGAGACGCAAGGTTTTTGATGAGGAAATTACGTCAAGATGGAGGCGTGAAGTGGTGAGCAATGCTGAGCAGGGATTTTCGGATGCCATGTTCGACTTTGTGAGTGATAGACGACAGACTCTTTGCACTGATTCTGGTCTGATCATCATAGTGTCTAGCCGAGCTCCAGGACAAGGCAAAGCAGAACGAAGACACAGGTATCACCACCACGTACGAGACCGGGCCAGTCGTCGCAAAATCAGACTCCATCGTGCCAGAGGACGACCGCAAGCTGCTAATGGATGCGGTTGCGAGATTGCTCGAGGACGTGCCAGACTGACACAAAGACTGGCATCCCGGCTCCAATGACCAAGTGCTGGATCTAGTACACCCTTCTCTCTTCCCACTGGTATATGGTAGGACCAGAGTGCTCACGAATGAGAGCATCGGTGTAGAGGATGCTCTCCAACATATCGGGCGCGGAGTAGTAGCCAGTCTTCCGCCCAATGACTCGACCGATAGCGACGACGTCTTCTATAATCGCCGATTCGGCAGTCTTTGGTCTCATCAGTTCCAATGGCTGCCCTCGGAAGTCTCCTTTACAGAAGATGGTGTCAAATTCGACAGCTACATCAATAACTTGCATCCTCAGCATCATCGAGCACTGTATCCGATCATTGAGAAGATGTTGGGATTTGCGGTTCCACTTTGGGATGCGGTCTTCGCTCGGGTGAAGCAGTACGAAACGGTGCTACGATTCGAAGATCGTAAAGCAGAATATGAGTACTTTGAAGGCACTGGCTTTGACGAATGGAGTGCTCGGAGACGTGCTGAGCGTAGAGCAAGGGCTACTGTCACGACAGACGATGTCAATGAAGACGATGCTGAAGCGGGCATCTCGACTGACAGTCCGATCGAGCTCGACTCTGAGGACGAACAAGACGAAGAAGACGAATTCAATGATTTTGTCTTCGACTCTGATCACGAGACAGACTGGCCTCGCCGGAGGAGAAGACTAATACCACCTGAGCCAATGCCATACGACCAATTCAAAGCCCGCCTGCCAGAACGTCAACATCCACTGCTCAAAGAAGCATATGGGCAAGAAGGACTCCAAGTCATCGTCAAGCTTGCCAACGTACACCTCACGCCGGAGAAGCCCAACTACACAGGAGGATCATGGCACATCGAAGGCATGCTCAACGAAATGATATGCGCCACCGCACTCTACTACTACGACAGCGAGAACGTCACAGACAGCTACCTCGCCTTCCGCCAAACCGTCGACTGCGAAGAAATGGAAATGAACGCTCACGGACAAGTAAGCACGAGTCCCTCATTCTAGCCCAATACCACTAATCTCCCCAACAGGACGACTACAGTGGCCTCGAGACCCTCTTCGGCATCGAGCAAAACGGCCGCGGCGTCCAAGACGTCGGCCGCACCCTGACCCGCCAAGGCCGCCTCCTCGCCTTCCCCAACATGGTGCAGCACCAAGTCTCCCCCTTTTCGCTCGAGGACAAGACTCGTCCAGGTCACAGGAAAATCCTGGCTTTCTTCCTCGTCAACCCGAAAGCGCGCATCTTGTCGACTGCGAATGTGCCGCCGCAGAGGAAGGACTGGTGGGAGGAAGAGCTACGCAAGACGGGCAGTTTGGATAGGGTGCCGGAGGAACTGCAGAGGTATATCGTGAACGAGGTGGATCATTTTCCGTATGGGATTGAGGAGGCGACGGGGATTAGGGAGAGGTTGATGGAGGAGAGGAAGTCGTATAATGTTTATGCGGATGAGCAGGTCATTTGTGAGAGGGAGTTTTTCTTTTGTGAGCACTGAGGGGGAGCAGTGCAGATTACGCAGGGTGGTACGATGAGCTGGTAGATACAGTACATGTACAGAAGGAGTATACAAAGCTTTCGGATGTTTCAGACGATTGAACATATTCGGCAAATATGTCTGCTGACCCCTCCGATCTTTCGGACATCATTTGTCGTTGAGAGAGGTTCGTGCGGACGCCGGATGGCCGCCAACGGGCTTGTTGGGGGCAAGGTGACGAGAAACATGATTTCGTGGACGAGTGTCGGACATCGGCTCCAAGCCAATTACGGATCTCATTTGGTCGGTTCTTTGACCGCTTCAAGGTACCTCGTAATGTACTCAAACTCCCCAGTGACAGGATTCATGACTGTAGCGTAGTGCGTCGTTTCATTCGTGGTAGGCCAGTCATTGACCCAGGTGACTAGCTGGCGACTCGTCGCATATGGCTGGATATCTGTACGTCCAGCTCTCTGATGAGTGGCGGCAACCTTCTGCCACTTGCCTTGTATGCACTGAAGTCTGTCTTGTGAGTCTTCAATCAGATCTTGCATTCCGAGCAAGGGAAGCTTGGAGAGGTCTATGTCATGGTTGCCTTTTGTGGTGATGTCGTGGTTGGTGATGGTCACGAAAGATGTGGAGGACTTGGACGTAGCAGTGAGATGGTCTTTTTCGAATACAACTGCTCGTTGACCGTCGCTAAAGGTCAAGTAAGCTGCCGTTGAAGGGGCTGATGGAAGCGCAGTCTCGAGGTCGTCAAGTGTTGGTGGCTTGCCGGAAGGTAAGAGGAAGGATCGCAGGGATGAAGCGATTGAAGGTCGGAGTCCTAAGAGTACTGCAAGGCGGTGAAGGTTGAAACGTATGTTGGATTGAAGGGAGTGGCTGTCATTGTGGTAAGGTCTAAAGTTGAGGGACATGCTCAGACCTTTCCTCAATCCGGTCAAAGTACCTACAAACCCAGCATAGGTGATCGAGCGAGCAATGACTGCACCATGTGGCTTATTGACGAATTCGAGCTGCACGACGACCTTCCGTAGAGGGTCCATTTCCCAATCGAGTGTGCGGAAGTGCAGCATTTGCGTTTCCGGGCTCCTGCTGTCCATTCGTACTCGAGCAGCACCGCTAGTGCAGCCCATGAGAAGGTCTAGCAGCGTGTTGAAGCATACCAAAAGGTACATATCTACACCACTGACTCTACTAATGCCACGAATCTCTTCGGTCTGCTCTTTGTCATGCAGTCTACGCAGGAGCAAGATGGCCAGTCGGGTAGTGAGACCGAGTGGAAGACCCATTTGTCTCACAATCTCTTCGAAGAGCGGTGTCAGGTGACATATCTCGTGGCGGAAGTCCTCAATTACCTCGTTATATCGCTCCGAGGGCGGTCGAGACAGGTCGATTGTGTAGACCGGAACCGTCGAAGATGGAGCCATTGTCGATCCGGCAAAGGATCCGGTATGCCCCGAAGGCCTTGGTGTCTGCGTTCTTGTGTCCGCTATGCTCGCATGAACACTCCGAAGAGCCGAGCGTGACCCCAACGAGCTTCAGGGGTCGGTCGAGCAGATGGCGTCGTCAACTTTCCGTCAAGCTTTTCCAGAACGTGGTAACGACTCAGACGGGCTCGCGTGAATGCACCTGGGTATGTAGTGTGTGGTCCTCGCCACTTCCGTGTGCCGTGCGCAAGGAGTTTTCCGGGCAGGTGGTGGAGGAAGAATGCGTCGAGAGCACGCTCAGGCCGCAATCAGGCCAAGACTTTCTTCCTGCCAAGGCCTGCATGTGATTCGGAAGCCTCTGATTGATTAGATTAGACTGATCTGATAAATTTTCACCTCAAGTGGATACTAAGCTTTCGATGCTGGCAAGCTACTCCGAGGGGTCCTGTCGCATTGGAAATGATCAAGCGATGCCGGAAACAATTCGAATCATTGCTATGAGCAGGACCAGTGGCGGAATATAGCACGATACGCTGTCTATCGATGTGGGAGAGTAAGGTCCTGCTTACAGTACGACACAGGGTCGACAGAAGTTCGCGGGTGGCCATGTGGATCATTTACGCCGCTCGGTCTATCACTGACGATCTGCATGACCCTGTGGTCTTGGTAATGGGCAGCCACATGCTTGACCAGAAAATTCGGTCCCGTACCATTGAAATGTCCGAAGCCAATTCGAGGTATGCGCCATTTCGTTGGGTATTGTCGTGTATAAAGGGATCTCCGGATCCTTATCTGATCTTCAATCAACCATTCATCACTGCTTGCTTTATTCTGCTACCTGCATCTTGCAAGTGACAAGCCATTGTCATGTGGGATCTCAAGGCTAGACTCTGGGACAGCGGCGCCTACGAGCATGACCACTCACATACAGCTGAGCAGGTCTCCACCTCTGCAGGCAATGAAAAGACATCTGCGGCAGCCGGGTCGAGAGATCTGAGCGACAGCGAGAGCTTCGATAGTGAACTCCAGGATGGTGTCAAGGAGGTCGAAGCCTTGACCTCGGCATGGGACAAGAAGTCCTTGATGATTGCTTTCCTTTTGTAAGTCTCCGAAGAATATCTCCACATGGTAGGGATTCTAATATGTGTTAGTGTCTACATCATCTACGTCGTCGATTCGCTTCAACAACAGATGGCTACAGTCTTCACCCCATACGTTACCAGCTCTTTCTCCTTGCACTCCCTCACTGCGACCACCGGCATCCTCTCGAACCTGATTGGAGGTCTGGCTCGACTTCCTCTAGCCAAGATCCTGGATGTCTGGGGGCGACGAGAGGGCTTCGCAACCATGGTTTTCTGCCTCACCATTGGACTGATCATGATGGCGTCCACCAACAGCGTCGAGATGTACTGCGCTGCTCAGATCTTTTATTGGGTTGGCTACACTGGCATCACCTACTGTCTGGCAGTCTTCGTCAGCCATGTCACCTCCCTCAAAAACCGTGGGCTGGTCTTTCATCGTGAAAGATGGCGAAATACATGTCAATACTGTATACAGGTTCAGCGCAGAAGAATAGGTACAAAGAAGACATTCGTCATGGCGAATCAGAGCGCCTTCTGACCCCAACAGCTCGGGCAGTTCCAGGGGCCGTGGCCCCCCCTCGAAATTTGCCCTGCCCCCATTCCCAAATCTCCACCACTCCCTCAACAACTCCTGATCAAAAAGACCGCCTTCAAAGCGGACATGATGCCGTTGTCAACCCGCCCATGGCCCACCAGCAGACATTCATCTTTCATAGGCATTTTCTCTTCTGCAGAATATGCTTGTCAGCCGTGTTGATCGGACTTGTATCGTATCGGACAACTAAGCACGAACCCTAATTCAGGTTTGCCCTCGTTCCATTACGACTGAAACCTTGGTACCTTCATGCTTAGATGATCCAATCCCTTCATCTTAACGTCATTCTCAAAGTACATGTCTCAGATCCCTGTTCCCCGTTGTTTATGCTTCACGACGTTGCCAAGTCTATCCTGGACGTTGAGATATCCACTGGTCTCGCCCTGAGCGTCGTCACGGTCCGTGTTTTACAGTCGCTTTCTTCCTCCCACTTCTGCCTCGATATTTCGACTCAGTACTCGAGCATCCATGTCCGCCGTCGCCGAACGCTGGCTGGCGAAGCGGCGACATATCTCTGGCAAAGGTCATGCTACAGCCATGGAGGACATGTCTCGCTCTGGCGTCGGTGGTTGGTGGCTCAATCCGTGAGTGCCATGTGATGAAAGACTTGACTTTGGATGTTGTTGACGGAGTCTCTCTTAGTCCCTGACCTGATGGGAAATCTGTCAAGAACATACGATCCGCCCCCACCAGGCACGTGGATGTTACGATTTCCCAAAACAGGTTCGGGAAACGATTATGCGAGTTCATGCCAGTCCCTACAGCACTCATACACTCTCGCGAGCAGTTCTTGGAATAAAGCTCATGACTGGGTGACCAAACAAACAAACTACTTCGGTGGACAATCATGGTCTGTAGTCACGGATTACCTCGGGGCGACAACACTGTGTGACGGCCATCCTCGCGTCCCAAAGTCACCTGCGACTCCAATCAGAACTCGTACCACCACTTTTAATGCTGGCAAGGGACCTACATCTACCTCGATCGAGCGGCAGACGTATGGCTGGAACTTTCCAGAGCCCGAACCAACATGTCGCATCAAGCCTAAAGACTGCGATCCTCTTTGGGCGGCGTATAGCACTTCCCTCGCATCGTACCTGGTGATGAACGCCACCAGGACTGTCAAGCCGGGCTCTGAGATCACTCCTGCGCCATTGACTCCCCCGTGTATGAATCAAACCGAGGCGTCTTCTTGGTACGAGGTCAACAAATCACTGTACGGCTGCGGTGACTGTACCATCTTCGGGGACGATGTCCGATTGCTCTTCTTTCCAGTGCCGACCACTGTATCACGGGATATGTGCGCCAGTACGCCTACAGCTCAGATGACTTACTTTTCAATCAACGACGATGCTCTAGATGTCTACGCGGGCAAATCGTACGGTCAAAGACCAGCACCCCCCGGAGCCGTGCTTGCTACTGTCGATCACCACACTCTGACCTCCGGCACAGCCTACATCTCGATAGGAAAAGTCTACGCCCAGGACAGGTGTACCAGGCATGTCGGCACGACTGTCAAGGACGTCATCATTGCAATGCATTCGGAATCTATCCTCAGCCTGCGCTACTCTCAATATCATTTCCAGTACTTCGGCAGCTCCTCTACTCAGACTGGTTACCCAATCTCTTACGCGGACTTCAACCACCCCATCCCGTGGTCGGCATGGAACGGCATGGCTTGGTGTCAGTACCCGAACTGGGGTGGCCGATGTGATATAATCTACGAAGAGCAATATCGCCCGCAGCTCGCGATCCCAGGTGCAATTCGTCAGCTGAATCCTCGGTGGTCTAGTTGCCAGAACTGGTACGGCGGGTTGTATGATCCCCCAGTAACGCTGCAAACAGAGCAGACTTTTGCTGTTCCCACGTTTTCGGCGAGTGTCACCTCAGCCCACGTCTTGGCTACGACAACGGCGGAGCCCGCCTCGACGGTACAGAGTCAGCCTGCTTCCACTGGTGACGCCGAGATATCCGAATCTCCTGTCGTGGAGAGGCCGAGTGGTACGAGGCTGGCTGGACCAGGAGCGACAAGTTCGCCCGTCGCAGCAGGCCCAAGTGGAACTCAACTAGCTGGTTCCGGAGTCACAGAATCACCGGTAGTCCAACAACCCGGTGGACAAGGTCCCAGCATAGTCACCGACCAAGCAGGACTCGATATGCCTGGACCAGTCTTGACCTACCCCACTGTCACGGTGAATGGTAGAGTCTACTCCGTCACTCCTATTGACAACGGAGTCGTGATGGGAACCCACACACTTGTCGCAGGAGGTCCGGCCGTTGATCTCGGCGGAGGGAGTACCGCAACTTTCGGACCTCAAGGACTAGTCGTTGGCGGAGTCGGTGCAGCTCCCGTCCCCAACGGATCGCCCGTCACCATCGGCGGCCAGACCTACTCAGTGGCTTTCGCAACCCACTCAAACGTAGCGAACATTGGGACTGTACCCATCAGTCTTAATGGCCCAGCCGTCACCTTATCGGACGGCATGATCGCCACTCTTGGCCCTTTTGGACTTTACCTGGGCGGGCAGACTACTTTCTCGGCTGTGCTGTCGGCTGCTCATACGCAGGATCCGAAAGACGAATCTGGCGCTGTCTCTGGCTCTAGGACAGGCGTCAAGTCTCTAATCACGGGGACACCTCATTCTGATGCAGCAGGTGGCGGGTCAGGCGCGCAGGCGACGAGTACGAGTGGTGCTGCGGGAAGGGAAAGCAGTGGGGCAATTTTGCCGCTGGCTTTGCTGGTGGTCTTGTTCGGGCTAGTCACTTGAAAGTAGCCAAAGGGCTGCAGAAAGAGTGGACAAGGAGACGGACAAATAAGCAGTTGCACCGACTGCCGAAACAACCCGTGAGCAGCCAAGACGGTGAGGTCCGGAAGGACCATTGGTTCATATCTTAAAGCTTGCACGCTAGCTGGGCTTCATGCATGACCCAATAAAGCCAGGTAGGCATGGGTTTCATCACAAGATCGCTGAGCCCACTATGCCGCACCGAGCAAAGGGTGTCGATCCCAGCATCAGTTTTCTCAAACAGTCAGAGGAAATCCTTCGACTGAACTGTAATATATACGATCTACGAATACGAACCTGTACAACATCTCTCATTCTTCCACCTAGACTGCTACTCTTGCCTCGTGAATTTCGTACTCGCCTCATTCTCCACCTGCGCATCAGTGCGATACGTCTTGAACTTGCTCGCTGGTATACCCTTGGTGAACATCTCATCCAGTTCCTGATACGACCTCCCCGTCGTATCCGGCTGATAAAACCACAGATAGACCAGACAGAAAAAGCACAACCCACCGAAGATGAAGGCAATCTTGGCTCCCAGATTGGCTTTGTCAGGGTTGAACATGAACGGGATGGTGAATTGCCACATGATGTTTATCGATTGCGAGACTGCGTTGCCTATGGCAATGGTCTTGACGCGGAGACGGGACGTGGAGGTTTCCGACAGCAACGCAAAGGCTGTGGAGCCGATGCTGACATTGTACCACCAGGAGTAGATCAGGATGAAAGCGACCGTGCCCTGGACGACAGGGAGATCGCGGCCGAGCCCGAGACCGCCGGTGATGGGTGATGAGGAGGAAGATGGTGAGGAGGACAAGGCCCCAGAAGGTGAGGTTGCGGACGCCGATGATGCCAATGGTGGCGGCCGCCATGAGGTTGCCGACGATGGAGAGGACAGGTTGAGCGATCTGGATGCGGAAGCTCTGCCCCGTGGAGTAGCCTGCGAGTTGGAGGTAGTAAGTGAAGTAGCTGGCGACGAATTGGATGCCGGAGAAGGCTTGGATGCACATGGGCATGATGGAGATGATGGTGCGGCGGAGGTTGGATTTGCGGAAGCATTCGACGTAGGTGACGCCTTCGGATTCGCGGCAGATTTCCTCGAGGATGAGCTGGACTAGGGCAAACTTGCCTTTGGCTTCTTCGGGGCTGTTGCCGAGACGTTCGAGAGCTTTGATGGCTTTGCTGTTGCGACCTTTGGAGGCTAGCCACCAGGGTGATTCTGGCATTAGTGGTAGCAGGATAGTGGCAACGGCGGCAAAGCCGAATTGACAGCAGAAGACGGTACGATATGCCCAACGAGACTCTGTTCGACCGGTGTAGTTGACAACAATGAAGGCAATTAGAGGACCGACGCCGTATGCTACACCAACGAAACACCCGAAGAAGCCGCGCAATTTGAGTGGGGCGATCTCGCCAATATATGTGAGCATGATGGTGGAGATGGTCCCAAGCGCAAGTCCATTGACCAATTTGCCACCGAAGAAGAGTGCCGCCCAATGCGATCAGCAATCTCTCCAGCAAATAGAGCTGCAAATACACCGCTGTAGAAAGTCAGAGCATATCCTGATGACACTCGAACACACTGACCTAGCAATCGGAGCACCGTTAAAAGCAGATTGCCAACCAGCGGCGATCACATAGTCACCATTGAATTCATAGCCGAAGTCCTTGCGGAACTGCGGGATACCCAAGACAGCACCAGCAGCTTGGTTGTCGAATGCTACTAAGATGATGGTCCAGCAAGCATAGAAGCACCAGGCGCACGCCATCTTGGTGCGAGAGAAGGCTTGGAAGAAGGTATGCGTGTGCTCCTCGTGATCCGTGGCGTCGGCAGCTACATGGTTGACGACGTCGACATGATCTGCCCGAGCCTTCTTCTCGTCCTCGATGGGATTCATCTTGTGTTGGTTGAATATTGTGAGCTGAATGAGCTTCACTTGGGCAGATCCAAGTCGGCAGGCAGACTGTAGAGCAGAATATGCATGCAAGTGGGATCAAGAAGATGATATATCACCAATGGGGCCACGCAACGGGTTCGTGCCCCGCGTGGCATATTGAAACGCCATGCAGATCTTCGGGATTGCTGTTCCAAACATTATCAGCCCGCCTCGCTGTTGGCACAGGTCAACCTGGTAAGAGAATTGAGATTTATTTGGCGATCCCCGCATTTGAGACAAGGGATCCGGGGGGGAGGAAGGTTGGCGCTTGCACATACCATGCCGGACTTAGCGTAGATACATACCCCGGTTTGACCCCGCAAGGTCGGAAGCATGCTGTAGATTTTGCCCGGTGATCTTCCGCCATTGTCAATACGACCATTGAGAAACGAGAGATGTCAGAGACCAGTCTCCATGGCACAGCAAAGCGGACCAAGTGAGTCGACATCCAGCTTGGCCTTCGGTGCACTACTGGAAAGTGGAGCTGGGGCATCGGACACGGTATCTCCAAGCGGGCTTTCGCATCACAGCAGTGCCATCCTCGACGAATATGCTGCCAATCCGGAATTTCAGGAGCTGCAAGAGGAGTTGAGATCAACCTTATTCGCTGGCGCCAACACGTTGACCAGTCCTCGTCATGTGGCGAGTGAGTCGCGACGGGTATCTGTCCACGAGACCAGTGTTCCAGAATTGAGTCGTGAGAGGCATGTACAGTACTTGGCGAATTGGACGTCGGAGTGTGCACCATGGCTGGATGTGAGTATGAGCATGCTTAATGGTCATGTCGCTGACTCTACAGAGGTTTGATCAACACCGACACTTCGGTATCCAGGTGCCGTTTCTTGCCAGAACTTCAGCAGGGGTGCTGTATGCTCTGCTAGCCCTTTCAGCAAGACAGATCGAGCGACATGGTAGTTCCGTCGACAGGCCGTCCTACCACAGTCTCAGCTTGTATTCCGAAGCAATCTCCTCGCTCGGGCGGATCTTGGATTCTAGGGAGCCATCTGTCATGGTGACGGCTTGCATCTTGTGCGTCCTCGAGATGATGAGTGTCAGCCCCCGCAGCTGGCGAAGACATCTGGAGGGCTGTGCTAGCTTGTTCCAAGCGGCCGGAGTCAACGGCTTCTCTGGTGGCTTGCTTCAAGCGGTGTTCTGGTGCTATGCTCGTATGGACCTTTGTGCGGCCATCATTGATAATGGTGCCAAAAGTACGGTGCTACCGCTTCAATACTGGGCCTTGATGCCGGGTATAAGCAGTGGAAATCAGACCGCGGATGGTCAAACTTTGACTGACGCGTTCCTCCATCATGGACGCTCGAATCCAGATATGCACGCCAATTACATGGTATACCTTTGCGCGCAGGTCTTCGATGTCCTGACTCGCCGTACCTCTGCGATTGAGCGTGGTGAGGTCAATGACTGCAGGGGGGACTCCATCCATCGAGTCTGGAGATCCTTGTGGCTTGAAATACGGCGCTGGTATACTCAGTGTCCTCCAGTGTTCCGAGCCGTCAAAACTGTTGGAAGGACGTCTGAGCGCGACCAATTTCCGAGGATTCTGTACGCCCATTGGGCAGCGATGTCCAGTAATCAGCTATACCACACGGCTTGTATAGTAATGCTCGAAATGATGCCGAGTTTGATGCATGTAGAATGCGCTCGTAAAGTACTCACTCCGCTCTGGCATGCAAGAAGAGTCGTGGGCATATCCTTATCTAATGACCATCGAGGCTGCCTGAATAATGCCATTCAGCCATTATACATAGCCGGCAAGCTGTTCACGCACCAAGATGAGCATATGATCATTGCCAAGCTGCTGGGACACATTGAGTCGAGCTCGGGATGGGGAAGTGCTTGGAGGATCAAAGATCTTGAGGCGGCCTGGGGTTACAAACGTGGAACGTTTGGATGATAGTCAGTGGGTCCTGCGCAGTCACTCAGTCCTCCGATATAGTCATCAAGGCTTTGAGCTCAGCTACAGCTCCGCGCAACTGTAGGCCCGACGCCGAAGCTACCCTTTCCAGCAGAGCGGTCACTTGGTCCATCTGTGTTCGAGCGCTAAGTCGCTGCGACACGAAAGTGATGATGGCAGACGAAAGTGGATCCCAGAGGTCGTGTCCACTAGCAGATATTGCGATTCCGAGACAGCGCTGAATATGCCAAACAATCGATCGGACCGCTGTCGTGGTCCCGCTCATATCTGCAAATCTCGGCTTGGTGGATAGCAGGATAATTGCGGCAGTATGATACATCATGTTGGCGATTGTGGCGACACTCGTCGGGAAAAGAATAGTCGGGAACTCGTGTTCGATTGAGTTTCTCAGATCCTCGCTGGTAGAGGTGGAGAAGAAGTCCTGCATGGATTGCGGTCTTGTTGTGAACCACGATCCACATGCTTGCCAACAAGACTGCCACTGAGGTACGAAACCCAGAGCTGGACGAGTGTCGATATGTAGGAACCGGGCACTGTGCTCAAGTAGTGAAAGAGCTTCGTCGAAGTGTTGGCCATCACCGCCAGTGAGACCCGCTTGCAAGCCGGTCTTGGGGAGCAAATTCCACAAATCTAGTAGTGATGACTCGGGAGGCGCGAAGAAGATAGAAGCCATTGCCATGCGGCGAATCATAGAACGGCATTCGGCTGGTTGTGTACTTGAGACAGAAGGTATCCCGCTGCTGCTCAAGCAAATGTGCCAGGCAGAGGGCTCACTCAGAATGAAGGATCTTGACAGAAGTAGGAGCTTCGCAGTGAGAGCACTCGAGGCGTCCAGCCCTTGCAGCGTGCAATGTGCCCTTTGAGCGCTCATGGAGCTGAAAAGCGAGTCTTCGTGGTGGTAATTAATGAGCGTTGCCGCCCGGTGAGACGCTGCCACAGCAAGAATCGCTTGACTTAATGCGTCTGCGTTGTTGTTATCCCGCATGGAATCAACCCCAAAGTGCGAATGTACCGTATCGGTATCGATGCGGTGGGATACATGATACCTGTAATGCCTGATCAAATCGAGCTCGTACGCATCTTGTGGTAGACCAGAGATAAACGAGGTTGTGGAAGGTTGATTGACTATGGTATCATTTGTGAGAGGTGTCGTGTGGGAGTAATCAGGAACCACGAGGTCATCAGAAATACCTACCCATGCAGCTGGTGTACTTGATACATGATTCTTCATGCAGTTGACGGGCCTCTATGGCCCAATACTTCTCTGATCGACTGGTACCTATAGTAGCTTTCCTCCAGAACTAGCATCTGCCGATCACCTGTTGTAACTGGCAAATCGGATCGAGAGACGTGTGTTTCATTCAGAGAGTTACAATAACTGATTATCTACTGTGCGAGCGCTGACTAATCAGTACCAGTTCTTCAGTACCAGAGAAGCTGTACCAGCCTTCCATTACAACATCACCCAGCCTTGGTCCGACCTTATTCCAGCGGCGCTTGAAATTCCCCTTTGTGGAAGTCGTTGCCGACCAGTCTCCGGCTCATGCAACATGCGGAGATCTCTCCCCACTGCAACCACGTCTCATTCCATCCTGCATGATGCATATACTCGGTCCCGGCCACAAGCTGCCATGGACCTGCCCTCAATCAAAGTCACAGGTGAACAGTCTTGGCCATGGCATCCCGGACGACCTCTTTCCCGACAAAGCCCCGGCTCTTCATACTCTCAGACATCACGAACGAACCAGATGACACACAATCACTTTGCCGTCTGTTGACCTACTCCAATCAACTCGACCTTGAAGGCTTGGTGGCAACCACATCAGTATGGCTGCGCAACAAGGTGGCCCCCGAGGTCATGCACCGTGTCGTCGATGGATATGAGAAAGCTGTCAGCAACCTGAATGTGCACGCACATCCCGACGCTCAATATCTTTCCGCAGACCATGTCCGTAGTTTGATCAAATCAGGCGCTTCGGTATGTGTATACAAAAGTCTGGGTTGATCCACTTGATTGACACAGCGCATCAGGTCTACGGTATGGAAGCTGTTGGTGACGACATTCCCCTGAGCGAGGGTGCAAACCTTCTGCTAGATAGGCTTCAAGTATCTGATCCAAGACCGCTGTGGGTCTTACTCTGGGGCGGCGCCAACGTTCTGGCCTCTGTGGTGCATCATATTCGAAAGCTGCCCAATGCAGCCGACTTGCGAGCTAAACTTCGAGTCTATGCCATATCAGATCAAGATGACACTGGGGCCTGGCTTCGCATAACGTACCCAGACATTTTCTACATCTGCTCAGTCCACGGATGGAATCAGTACTTCAACGCCACCTGGACCGGCATTTCCGGTGACATGCCGGGCGAAGAAGGCGCCGATCGATCACTCGTTTCGAACGCTTGGATAAAGACGAACATCCAGATCGGTCCTCTGGGTGAAAAGTATCCCGACGTCGAGTACGTCATGGAAGGGGACACACCGACCTTTCCCTACCTGATCCAAAATGGTCTCAACTCACCCGACAATCCGTCCTGGGGTTCCTGGGGCGGCCGATACCTACCCATCGCCGAGACACCGACCGGTATGCCCAAGTACGGCCACCACGCCGACGCCATAGACACTGTCATTGGCATTGACGGAAAAACCGCGACATCAAACAAAGCTGCCATCTGGCGCTGGCGACGAGCATTCCAGCACGACTTCGCCGCTCGTATCCAATGGACCATGCATTCTGAGTTCTCCAAAGCCAACCACCACCCCGTCGTGATCGTCAACGACCACTCCTCCCTCTCCCCTCTCCACATTGACGTCGATGCAGGATTCCATGTCGAACTAGACGCTTCAAAAACCTACGACCCAGACGGAGACAGCTTGACGTTCAAATGGTATCAGTACAAAGAACCCAGCGCGATCGTCACGCATCATGTATACGAAGTCTCGGATCTGACAATCGAGACGTTGGATGATGGGCGGAAGGCAAAGGTCACGGTCGCATCGGCTGAGAAGTCGTGCATTCTGATACGGGAGAAGAAGCCGCTCGCGAAAGGGTTTCCACTGCATATGATTCTTGAGGTCACAGATAGTGGGACGCCGGAACTGACTGCGTACAAGAGGGTGGTTATACAGCCTATCAATCCGGATTTCCGGTCATGATCAATTCATCATTTTGCAGCTTCGTAGATTAGGATATGTTCTCGTATCTCTGCCGGCACCTGCTGCGTTGCCGACTATCTCCAGACATCCCTTTGCAGAGTCTGTTACCTGATACTCGTCGTCCCTGTCATCGTCGTCGTCTTTGCTGGTTGACGAGGTAAGACGTTGTTTTTGTAGTGTCTGCCGGGTCCGAAGTGAAGGAGATGAGGTCGGGGAACCACTGCGTCCTGCCCACACGGTTGAGGAGAGGGGCGTAGGTGATACCTTGGACAACGTCTGCGTTGCGCTCCGCTCCGATCATGTATGTTGCTTCTGCGCAGCCCCCGGTCATGTTTGGGTACTCGAGTCGGGGTAGGCTCCTGTTCCAGCCAGAGGGGTCGGGGAGGTTGCCTTGCACGACTGCTACTTCTCCGGCGATGACGGGGACGGATCGGTTGAGGATGTCGTACTGGTGGTGTTGGGAGACGAGATGGTCCGGTCTGCCGTAGAGGTGGTAGTCTGCCCAGCCTTGACCTTGGGATTGTTCGGGGATGTCGAAGCCAGGAGCTGAGGCGATGATGGTCATGTTGGGATATCGGGCGAGGATGGCGTCGCTGAACATCTTGTATCGGTATGTTGAGTAGGATTGGTAGCCGTTGTTGAGGTTGTCTTCATTGCCGACTTCGACATGCTGGATGTCGAAGGGCTCAGGATAGCCAAGTGCGGCACGCTGGGCACCGTACTCGGTCGAGGAGTTTCCAAGCAAGAATTCGAGTGATTTCTCATCTCTGCTCACCCCCACCGGAGATGCCCCCTTGGTCGAGAAAGCGGGGTGCCGTGCGGGGTACTTTCTTGTTGAGAGATGGTGTCCACGTCTTCAATAAGTTAACTCATCTCACGAGCATTTTGATCTTGGCATTCCGAGGCCATCAGTGGCAACGAATCTATCGGTAACAGAGATGAGCGAATGACGTGTGCTGTGCTCGCTCAGACATGAAAGCAAGACATGGCAAAGATATCAGAAACACTGCTCGTCTCCAGTACAGATTTCGGAATCTCGCCATCCGGTGCGAATATGATGCTCGCCACTGCCCTACTAAGCGTATCCACAAAGCTTGTCGCATCTTGGTAAATTCTTGTGCACATCAAAATGTGGCCAGCATTGGTTTCTTCCCAGACCCACAGACAGCCACATCAGGCAATGCCGGACTACCGTGTAGCACTGCAATGTTTTCCGGTAAGCTCATTAGAAAAACGTCTTCCCTCTTCCAAGATTCCATTGTGACTATCAGCTATGCATTCACATCTATACACATGGCTTCTTGCCTTGCCTCTAGTACTTTCAGCTCCGTCAGAGCAACCTACGAGACCTGAAGACTGGCACGGAGGTCATCATAAAGGCCACAGCAACGGTCACAAGAACAAGACCATCAGGGCGGATGATTTCGTCACGGTTGACGGTCTCAGCTTGAGGGATAATTCTGGGACTGTGTACCTGACTGGGCTCAACTACTGGTCATGCATGAACCTGGCTGCCGACAACTCCTCCGGAGGCAATCACTCCCGGTTCATCACCGAGCTTGATCAGATGGCTGCTAAGGGCGTCAACCATCTTCGCTTGATGGCCTCCTCGGAGGGTGCACCCACGCCGCAACCTTTCAGGATGAATCCACCTCTAATGCAGTCCCCTGGAAAGTACAATGAGGACATCTTTGTGGGTCTCGACCGTTGTCTTCACGAGATGTCGCAACGTGGGATGCGAGCAACCATGACCCTCGCGAGTGAGTGGCAGTGGAGTGGCGGCTTCGCCCAATATGTCTCGTGGGCAAACAACAATTCCGCGATCCCTTACCCATCGAGCTGGAATCTCGGCGCTCCGCCGCAACGTGATCCGCCCAATACCCGAGGCTGGGGCAACTACACGACTGAAGGCATCGATGCAGCATCATATGGCAACTTCACCGCTTACGCCAACCTCTTCTACACCATTGAGCAATGCCAAAAATGGTACCAGAACCACATCGACACAGTGTTGAATCGAGTCAACACTGTAAACGGTCGTGTCTACAAGGATGATGCCACGGTCATGACATGGCAGCTCGCAAACGAGCCACAACCCGCCGTTGTGCCATCACAGTATCTCGGACCATACGGCTTGGAACTACCTCCCGCCCCAGAGGACGCCATCCTCCCATGGATCGAGAGCACTTCGGCCTACATCAAATCCCGTGCCCCTCGCCAGCTGGTCAACGTCGGCTTCGAAGCAAAACAAGGCCAATGGTACTTCCAAGCCGTCCACAACTTCTCCACAGTCGACTATACCACCTCGCACTGCTGGGTGCAGAACTGGGGAGTGTACGATATGCTCAACTCCAGCGCCGCCAATCTTGAAGAGGCGAAAAATTTCGCCCGCGAGTTCATCGCCAACACGTCCGCCTGGACACGAGAGATCGGCAAACCCATCTTCCTTGAAGAGTTCGGCATGGCCCGAGATAATTGGGAGAACGTAGGGAAGGACTACCTCTACCTTTCCTCGGCAAGCACGTCGCACAAGGATGAGTATTTCGAGACGATCATCGGTGCTGCTCTTGATGACTTCAAAGCGGACGACGGCGCTTACATTGGGACTTGTCCTTGGGCGTATGGTGGTCTCTACAGACCGGAGACCGAGACGGTGAATGAATTCGGGGAGGTGTGGGCTGGTGATCCACCGCATGAGGCGCCAGGGTGGTATGACCTGTATGATACGGACGAGGCGATGGATATTGTTCAGCGGCAACAGGTGGAAGCGGCTGCTTTTATCAAAGAACAGTGTACACAGAACTAAAGTCTCGATCACGATTGAATGTACTACCACATTGCTGTTTTCGGAGCGAATGTGAGTAAATCTCGATGGGATGATACCTACCAGTTACACTGCATGTAGCATGAGACTTATTCTGGGGGGAACATCGACAGAAAAGGCTCGATAAAAGGAAGAGGTAAGGGGACAAGAACAGAATTACCTCAAAATACCATTGAAAAGGCCAGCAGATATCACTTCCCATACCCTCCGCCGCCTCTACAATACCCCCACTCCTCCATCCTCCTCTCTACCCTCTCCAAATGCCACCCACTCATCCAAAACTCCGCTCCTTGCTCGCTCGCAACCCCATAAACCAATTCCGTCCCGAGGAAACACCTCCCAGAAATCCATCGCCATTGTAAACACTCGACCTCATGATCGCATGCTTCTGCGCAATTCTCCGCACTCTTCACACTAGCCTTCTGCACGTCATCGTACGAGTCCCACACCGATTCGTTGGCGGAAGCGAAGTACTGTATGTCTTCTCGCCAATTATACCACTCTTTGCGCGGCGACTTGATGTTCTCGTGAGCCAGTTCGCGGAAAAGGTCGGACCAGGTGTACGGGATGTGCCACCCGTGCTTACGGACCCAAGCGGTTTGGAAGCGCCAGAGGTCGTTGATCTGATAGGCGTCGACGTGGTGTTGCGTGGCCGGGGTCTGGCACCAGGTCTCGTTTGTGAAGGTGATGGTATTGAGGGTTTCCATTTGGAGCACGCCGCCTGATTTCTCAACGACGACTCCGGCTTCTTCCATCACGGCACCGGTGACGATGTCTCCGCAGCAGCTGGTGGAGGTGTAATTCTCCCATCGTCTGTCGTAGGCCTCGGCGCCTTCGGTCTCTCGCGCCTTTACCAGTCGCTCTAGACCGGGGCGAGATATGACGTAGCCGCTGCCGCCGTGGGCGAAGGTCAGGGTGGAATTGATGACAGGGAAGACTCGTCCGATGTAGCGCGGTTGACTTGGGTCTAGGGTCGCGAGCCATGCGACGAGGTTGGTCCAGCTGACGGCGGCGTCATCTTCGAGGAAGACAAACCACTCGACGTGGGCCGGGGCGAGCGCATGTGCCAGTAGGGCTATAGGTATATATTTCCACTTGTCCAAGAGCCAGCCGCTGGTGCCATACAGCGTCTCTAATCGCAAGCCACCAGTGCGGTATTTTTCAAGCATCCTATATGTTTCAAAGTCTTCATGCATCTCTTTCCAATCTCGACTGACGTTCTTCAGGACGTCGTGCACAATATGGCCCGCGTAGATCTCGTCTCGGTCGGATGAAATGAGAAGCTGATTGGTCGTAGCGCATCTTGCGAGGGTGAGCAGATGTGTTGGTAGCAAGTAATGCATCCTGGACGCTCCCATCTTGAAGCTGATCATCAGGTTACGACCTGACGGCGCTGAGGAGCAAAGGTCATCCTCGTCCAGTCTGGACAGACTGCTAGTCTTGCCTTCACCTATCTCGGAGGTGCTGGGATCATTGTGGTGCTGCAGGCTTCCATGATTATTACACTGGCTCGAGAGTCCCCGAATGCCCGTCCAGTCCAGCGCTAGGTGCAGGTGATTGAACAAGAAGATGCTCAAGATCGATGTGCCCAGAAAGAGGAGAACGAGTTTGCGCTTTGTCGGTGCCGCCGGCGTGGGTGAGCTGGACAGCAAAGCGGAGACCATGTTTCTCAGACTAAGGAAGTTGACATGAAGCAATGGAAATTGCTGCCGTCTTGCCTGGTATGCTGATCGATCTCCATCGGTCGGGCCCCTGTTCGTACGGCTCCTATCCTAGCGACCGTTGAAGATGATGCCTTGCCAGTTCGCACTGGGCCATGCTTGCGCCATAGCGATGGTTCATGCCCCCACGCTGTTGTCCCTACTCTTTGTACCCTACCATCTTCTCACAATGAAGCGTTCTTGCCATCGTGTCTGCTGTTGTCTCGTGGATGCTAGCTAACCTTCAATGGGTTGCTTTCACTGCCTGACGCTTGGTGTCCACATTCGTCTAGCTCTCGAGGCATGGAGGACAGGTCGTTGAAGCTGGCTGAATGCACGTGGCTGACGAGACCGCCGATGATCGGTTGTAGAGCGCACTAGGTATGGTGTTGGGTAGTATGGACGAGACAGACCAGGTGTAGGTGGGTCAGTCAGAGCTTACTCCGCTGACCGCATCCTGGCGTTCAACAAGACCACAGGCTCCTTGATCTCACGGCACATGCATTACTGGCTTCAGAGTGGCTATGGATCATCTAATTCAAGTGGCGGCTCGCGCTGATGGCACTGGAAATGCCTAGTGATGTTGTGCTGATCTACAAAGTCCTTGTCTACGATTTCGGAGCATACCACTCCCACATCTTCCTTGACACACGCTGCGCTACTTGGTCCAACCTCTCGAACCAGTCCGCCATCGTGATCACCGACAGACAGAGAGGAACATAGAAGACGATCCAACCTCCATACCCGCGCCACCAACTGTGGACGACTGTGGCATTGACCCATGGCTGAATGTTGTGGTTCCACACCACAAAGATGACAAGAATGTGCATGAGGTATACGCCAAAGCTGATCTGCCCTAGATACAGCATGATCTGAATCACGAGCTCCTCGGCGTGGCACTTCTCGTCCCAGATTGCATCGTTGGAGCCTTCAGAGTCAGCGTAAGGAGAAAGCGGGATTGAGTAGTGAGGTGGCAGACAGTATCTGCTGTGCAGACGAATCAGAACAGAAAGAACGCAGCAAATAGCTTGCCATGGACATATTCATGTGTCAGGGCTTGAAGGGCTGGATCTCGAGGACTGTGTGTCTCTGCACACTCGAGCCTCTTTTGTTGATACCCTCCTATAGCAAAGTCAGAACGCGAGAGCGCGCAGCATGTTCGGTCGCGCCGTTGCAAGAACCCAGAGCTTTTTCGTAAGAACCGTTGAGAGAACACTGAGCTTGGCTGGTCGCGCCGCTGAAGACGTTTGCGCCCCGTACGGTACGGGTCCATCGATGGCAAAAAACAGCGGCTGCCATGGTAGGAGCTGCATCGGCAACACGACCGCACACCACAATGTCCGCACCAGCATTGAGTGCCTCCACAATACCCCAGCATCCCAGATAGCATTGAGCGTAAATGGGCTCAAATTCCCAGTCCGCGAGGAGCTGACCAGTGGTGATGTTTCGTAGGGGCTGACCAGATTTGCGAGATGCTTCGACGATGCCCATGGCTTCATCGCCCCCGATCCAGGCAACAGTCAAGTCGAGCCCCCTGGCTTTGATCATCGCGGCAAGTTTGTGGTACAGTCTCTCCGTGTCTGATGCTCCAGCGTTGACAGCAAGACGTATCTTGCGACCAGCAAGGTGTTCTAAAGCTGGCTCCAATGATTCGACAAATTGATGCTCACAGTTGGCAGTGTCATCGTCGCTGGGACTGGCTGAAACCTTCGATGCACCTCGTATCGTCATGTTGTATTCGGACATGCAGTCGCCGACAATAAATTCGATTTCCGCATCTTTGGCGAGTATGGCGAGATTCTCATGGAGATCAGTGACAGCTCCAGAGGCTGATCCTATTCTGACCGCATGAGACGACATGCTGGACAGCCGGGAGGTGAAGGTGGATGAGATAGCCGCAGAACCTTGTATGATCTTGTTGAACATTCCCAGCGAGAAGACCAATCTCTGGCAGTGCTATTTCAAGACACAACACCGTCTGCGCCGTCCTCCTATAATGAGGGGCGGACAGGTTGTCTTCCGGACATGAGCTGGATGCACAGCTTGCCATCTCTCGGTCCGAGGACAAGACAAGCTGGCGGCTTCGGCTTCTTGATGCCCCTCGAACCCGCTTCAGTCTCCGTCGCTTCGGCTTCTTTGGTGTCTCGAGCAGCCTTGTCTCCTTGCCAAAGTTCGTGGCGTGTCTCATCGTCCACGCCGGTAGATCCAGCCCCGTGGGGGCGCAAGTATCCCCATGGGGCCTGGCATCGCATCTCACGCTGTTATATTCCGACAATTCTATATAGGATCGTCACTGAGTCGTCTCCATTTGGTCACCATCTCTTGGAGTCTCTTGACACAATCCGACTCTTGTCATCTGTCTTACCCCCTCGAGTCATCCACACCTCGTCCACCTGTCACTTACCATCGACGACGATTAAGGGGGATCAAGGTACGCGTTACAACTACGCGGTGATCTTCCTCGTAGCCCTTGGCTCGTTTACTTATGGCTTCAATGCCTCGATCATGGGCACTGTCTTCGGACTGACTTCCTTCTACTCATACTTTCGATTAGATACGACAGGAGCTGGAGCGAGTTATGCAAACTCGATAACTGGGGGCCAGTCTTTGTGTCCGATGACATATGGAATCACGACTGACATGGATGGCAGCAACCCAAGGTCTTTTTAGCGCGGGCGGCATCGTCGGCTGCTGCATTGTGGCCTGGTTGGCCAATGCTGTGGGACGAAAGCTCAGCGTACAGATCATACGTACCATATGTATCATCTCAGCTATCATTCAGTGCGCCTCGGTCCACGTCGCTATGCTTCTGGTTGGACGATTCTTGAGCGGCGTATGATCTGGCATGATCAACTGCATTGTGCCTCTATATCAATCTGAGGTCTCTCCAGCACACCTTAGAGGACGTCTGGTAGGATCCCATGGCTTTCTCCTCGTAGTAGGCTACGCGGTCGCCGGCTGGACAGGTCTTGGATGTTATTTCGAGGACAACCCAGCCATTCAATGGAGGTTGTGTTTGGCACTACAGGGTGAGATAACGTCAACTTTAAGCCCTCCATCTCTTGTCATTCTGACTACATACAGTGGTTGGACCATCGTTCCTTCTCATCGGTACATTACAGCTCCCCAAATCTCCTCGCTGGCTTTGAAGCCGCAGCAGAGGCGATGAAGCTCTTACGATTCTCTCGAGATTACACCACTCACCGATCGACAACGATGATACGCTTGCCAGAAACGAGTTTGCGCAGATTGAAAGACAAGTTGCTCTTGATGCAGAAATGCCACAGTCTATTCTGCAGGTTATGAAGATCCCGTCGTACAGAAAGCGACTGCTGCTCGGCCTCCTAATACAGTGAGTGGATGATCCCGTTGTTGATCACGCGACTGATTGAAACAGATGTGCAGCACAGCCTACAGGCGTACTTGTCATCAACAACTACCAAGTACTTCTCTACAACGGTCTCGGCTTGACAGGCTGGCTACCACTGCTATTATACGCCATCTACGCTTCCTGGGCAGCGGTCTTGAATTGGGCCGGCGCTCTGATTGTCGATCGTGCGGGAAGGATCAAGATGTTGTCGATCGGTATTGTAAGTGGGGGCTCGTACTATCCCTAGTGGTGTCATGCTGACTATGTTGATAGACAGGGTGCGCTCTCATGGTCGCGTATGAGACCGCCATGGTGGCTGTATACGGTGGAACGACCAACCGTGTCGGCAATGGATTCGATGTCTTCTTCCTATTCTGCTTCGTCACGTTCTACGGATCTTGTGTGGACGCTATCAGCTACATCTACTGCGCTGAGATATTCCCGACCTCGCTCCGGTCTCAAGGTGTAGCTTTGTCCGTTACGGGACTTTTCGCGATGAACCTAGGTATGTCACCATTATTGGATTGTGGTCGGCCGCATTACTGATCAATTCTAGTCTATATGCAAACTGCGCCGATCGCCTTCGCCAATGTTGGCTGGAGATTCAACCTGCTCTTCATCATTGTGCCACTGGTGTGTGTCCCGATTATCTGGAAGGTCTGCCCGGAGACGAAGGGTTTGACTCTTGAAGAGGTTGGAGCTCTATTCGAGGACAAGGTCGCACCTGGTCTCAATGAATCGAGAGGCGATCACGACGAGATGGTGATGGACAACAGGGCTTCGCTTGAGAAGCAGAAGGTCAGCACGTCTGCTTCGCATGTCGAGCAATTGTGAGAATGGCACGTTTGGGAATCGAGGCTGATACATCCGTAGCCAGGGAAATGAGTCTAGAAGAGACATAGAAGTGGGTGTAAATGTAGATGCAGGTGGGATACACGGCTATAAATTACTTACATACAAATCCATGGTTTCATGCCCCTTCCTCCCAACGCGTGCCGCCATAAGAGACAAATTATCTGTCTCTCTTGTGTATCACGACATATTATGGGCAGGACGGTCGTGACCAGTTGGAGGTGGGGCACTTGTGACTCACTCCAATGGAAAGTATTGGTGTTGCAAGTAGATCTCATCGAATACCATCTTTATTCACTCCTCAATCAGTCACTACAGAACTCGCTCTATTCCCATTCCTATCAAGACCTTCCGGATCCAACATCCTGACCAGATCATCCACCGCGTCAGCCTTGCGACTCGTGAAACTCGCTGGTCCTGAGGGACCGGGATCATTCAAGAGGTCGACCACTCTCCATCTTCGCTCGACATCGCAAACTTCCAGAATGGTTCCGCTCTTGTATGTCGTTGCATCCTCAAACAGTGCCAACATGTCATTCGCCACCTCTTCAGGAGGCAACAGAAAGTCCTTCTTCGTATCAAGGTATCGATTTGCCTCAGGATGATCATGGAACAGAGGAGTGGCGACTGTCCTAGGAGCTACTGCCAAGACGCGGATGCCGAAGAGTTGCCCTAAAGGTGCCATTCCTCGGACAAAGGCATTGATCCCGTGCTTAGATGCCGTATACAGCGGGGTGACAATCGTTGAGCGCTGACCTGCGATGGAGGAAAGATGTATGATTGTTCCAGGCTTGCGATCAGCGATGAAAGAAGCTATTGCAAGTCGGGAAAGCTTGATCGGATGTACGAGATTGATGTCGAGTACCTTGTACCGAGACGAAGATTCGTCATCCAGGTCAGCCCAGAATGAATTCGACGAAGGCTCGTATACTCCGGCTCCAAGTACCACCAGGTCAACGCTCCGTGAGAAGTGTTCACGGCATGCGTTGAGAGCGCTTTTGAGATCTGGCCAGGATGTCACATCTGTTCTGTGGAAGTGGACGAGGGATCGGTCCGTGAGAGAGAGAGAAGCGAGCCATGCTTCAGCGGTCTTGTGTAGTGACAGGTCGGCAATGACTACCCTGCAGTGCCGAGCTACTAGCAATTTGACAAAGCTGAGATTAATGCCAGATCCGCCGCTCGTGACCAGAGCGACTTTGTCGGTAACGTCCATGGTAGTAGTATCCCGACAGCAGATATCCGTGTCCCAGTAGCTGCTGACTTCTATAATTTGTACCACGAAGCTGGGACGAGTGGAGCGGTTCCGCGGGCGGGGACAGCTGGGAGAAGCCGGGGCCAGTCCGGGCTCTTGGGCTGATGTCGGCTTCTCGTAAAACGGTTGCCAACGGGCCGAAAACACCTTGATGTAGTAGTGTGTGTACATTCCAGCATGCGGGAGACGATTCGCTATTCGCAGTATTCACCGCGATGGGCTCACTCGCCAAGCGGTCGTCCGAATTTGCTTTCCCGGATTTCGATGACTTACCCATTGTTCAGGGGCAACCACGGGGATGTCTTTGGGGCTTTTTCGATAGAGACGGGAAGAAGGACGAGCTCGGAACCTTGACCCTTTTGACACCATCAGTCGTTCGGGCAGCTGCCACCGAGATCAAATTGGGGAAGAGTCTGCAACTTGATTGGTCGCTGAAAGAGACAAGCTGTCCTGGCTATGGTCGCATTTCCTATCGAGCACACCGTCAAGGACTTGCGTAGTGCTGGATTTGTGGCCTTCGACGAAGAAATCCGGATCAATACGCAGACCAGCTCTCAGTGGGATGGCTTGAGACATGTAAACCGCGGGAATCAGGTACTGAGATTGGCCAAGCTGATCATTGGTAGTGGGGTTTACAGGAGAGCGCTCTCTTCTATAACAATGTCGAACATGCCGAGGTGGCTAGCACCAATGTCTTGGGGATCCACAGTAGGTCGACAACTAGGAGCATTGAAGAAATTGCTGATGTTCGATGAGACATATGCGAACGTGGTGGTATAGTCGGCCGCGGGGTCCTTGTCGACTGGGTCCGATGGTGGCAGCATACCAAACCAGGCATTCCAGTACCGGCGGCAAACACAACTCACTCAATACCGATCTCTGAGATCGAGGAGGCTGCCCGCTTCCAGAAAACTACCTTCAATCAAGGCAATATCCTCATCATCCGGACTGGTTATCTAGCATGGTACAAGTCTGGCTATCAATGAATGTGGCATGATACGGCGACTGATTTCGGGCAGCTCGGCGAGTCAAGGAGACCGCAAGGTAAACATCCAGGACGAGCATCGCTTCATTGGTATTGAAAGTAGCGAAACCACAGTCCGCTGGCTATACTCCAAACACTTCGCTGCGGTTGCAGGAGATGCCATGGATTTCGAAGCTTGGCCCTATCCAAAGGACTGCTCTTTTCATGAGTGGCTTCTTGCACTCTGGGGTACTCCGATTGGCGAGCTATGGGATATTGAGAAATTGAGCCAGACGTGTGCTGATTTGGGGCGTTGGGAGTTTCTCCTGACTAGCGCTTCGCTGAATCTGCCGGGCGGAATAGCGTCTCCGCCGTGCGCCATAGCCATATTCTGATATTCTGAATGAACAGGTCCCACGTGCTATATACTCATGTCAAAGTTGGTGGCATCCCATTCCGGTAACTCCAAGTTTTGGAAGAAGTCGCCATGATCCAGAGGGTACCAGAGTAATTCATCGAAGAGGAAGTCGGACTCTGTTCCGAACATATCAGCAGCGTTGTACATGTTTAGAGATGTGGGGCCAGTCGTCGGTTGTGCTTCCACTCCCGAGTGTTGTCCATCGCTTCCAAGCCCTTGCCTGAGTGCGACGTGTGTAGTGATGTCTGCGTCCCTGGCCGGGCTTTGCAGGCGGGTCACTGGTCTAGATCTGTCCGCTGTCCTCTGCTCGAATCTGGATTTTAGCTGCTGAGTGACGTGAACAAAAAGACGATAGACCCAGCTGCCCACTGGCCACGAACTTTCCAGGACTTGCAATCCGAGCATACATGTTCGGACCCTATTCTCTGCCAATTCTCGCTCCAGACGATGACCGGAGCACATCGTGTACAAATGCATAGCCAGTGCATTGAAAATTGCCGGTATTCTGGTCACTGTCAGTATTTGAGTCTGACGTAGCATAGAGACCGCTTGCGTAAAGATCTGGCAGTATCGACCGATACCTGCAGATAGCATGTCTTCCACTACTCTGTTCACTTCGTTGGCTCCACGGGCAGCCTCTTCGCTATCGCCCCAATCTCGACTCTGGCCATCAGCACCGTTCCTGCGAGACGGGCGGCACAGCAACAATACAGCATAACTGTGTCGATCAGGATCATGGACTGTAGGAAGAGGTATCACTGCTTACTTGTAAGCAACCACAATCATTGCTCTCCAGAGATCGCTCTTGGTATCGTCGCAGAAGCCACGATAACCCAGATTGTCTGGAATATCAGCCCGGAATGTCTGTAGATCAGCTTTGAGTCGTAAGGTCTCTAGAGCACCAGATCTAGACTTTGATCCAGCCGAATACCGAGATGTTATTATGTCCGTCACTGCTTGGGTTAGTCTTTCTTGAAAACTGATGCAAAAGGTGAGAGTATCGAACTGATCTGGGACAGTCGTGCCATTCGGCAGGCATAGTCGGTGCAGACTTGCTGCCAGGACGTCATCGCTGTCGGGAAATCCTTCTCGTCCAACAGCTCCAAGTCACAATCACTTTCCGAAACATGTGGTGGGCGGCCGATGGATCCAGAGACCAGCGCTTCCCGTATCTGAAAGTTTAGAGATATATAACAAGCACACCTGATGGACTCACTCTGATGGACCACCAGATCTTCTTCCAGCGGCTAGCCCTGACATAGCTCATGTCTGAATGTTTTGTGCTGGCTCGTTAGAACTTTGACAACGATTGCTACCAATCGACCTACGATCGATGCATGCCCAAGCTCTGTGCGAGGCTTGCAGAGACGCCCAGCCAATGCCATGTGTCCTTTGGATCGTCTGATTTATCCCACCAAAAGCTCATCAAGAAGATGCCAGCGACCAGATCGGTCTGGTGTGGTTCAAGATCCTCATCATACAAAATTTTGGCTTGCTTGAAGAATATTTGTCTTGCCTTGTAACGATCTGCAGTACCAACAGCAGTGGATAGAAGGTTGCTGTCGCACACTGTCACCGCCACAAGCAGTACCGCATGCAATAACAACAGTGAAAACGTTTCGGATGCAATTTCTTGCTTAATCTGATCAGGGTCGACAACAAGCTAAGCCGGATGAAACCAAGTGAGATAGATGTCAAGCAGATGCTCGAGTTGGGATGATTCCGGCATAAAATAATTCCCCAGACTTGTCAAGAAGTCCTTTTGACGGCATACCTTCAAGCGGCCGGCGTGGTCGGTAGTCGGTATTGGATGATGCAAGCGACTCCGATAGCTGGATGGATTGCCTAGGAATGGAGCAAGGACATCGTTGAGAACGTAGGTGAGACTGAAAGCCTCGCCGAGGAACATCACGTTGTCGTTGGTTGCGATTGCTCTTCGACCTTGACGACCACCATGACGGGCGACAGTGGCATACAGCATGCCTGCATCATTTGCCGATTGCCCGTCAGCTTCGCTGAGCTTCAAGCTCGATGTGTCTTGCATGGTCCTGCTCATCTGCTGCAGATGTGGCAAGGTCACTTCGTTGCTCGCCACTGGTAGTACTGTCAGGCACGTGATCGTCGTCAGTCCTCCTTCGCTTGGATGACCGAACGCCCGACCTTCGAAGTCCTTGAGTATCTAGGTAACGTCAAATCTGGAACTCGTGCCATGCATCTCGTCCGCCGGCATACTTTCCACGTAGCGACTCAATCAGCACACAATTGTGGCCGCCCGCAAGACATGTACGGCAAGGTCCTGCGCCATCAGAGATGCACCGCGTCTTCCTGGTATTGCACCTGACACATGCGATACGCGCACGCGCTCTCGGTGATTGGTTCTGTACATCCATGGCACCGAGACCGCCGGTTCCTGGGAAGAGAGGGGAGAGGAGAGAGAGGAGTGCATGAAGCCGAAAATTCCCACAACTTCGCGTTGGCTTCTTGCACGCGTCACCACGCAACGTGCCCCCACCTGCCAATCCTTCTAACACCCCTCCAGGAATTCACGGCCCATCTACAACACCGCCAAACCGCGCTGTCGCATGTCCTATCGCGTTGACGCTCTCACCGACGCTGAGACGATCGCTGCGGCAGTACTTGAGTCGTTCGAGCGGCTGCCAGCAAAATGCAAACCCAGGCTGGCCAGTGGATCATCCGGGGTGTCGGAATGGGTACCACTCGCCGGTGTGGTAGCGGAAGGTCAGAGTTCGAGACGATGTCCCTGGAAGCAATATGCTAATTCGTACAGATGTTCGAAATGACAGCCATAAGATCAAGTGCATAGCACTGGCCACTGGAATGAAGTGCCTGCCCGAGGCCTATCTCGACAAAGCAGGTGGTAGTGTACTGCATGACAGTCATGCCGAGGTGCTCGTCTTGAGAGAATTGAACCGGCTCCTGCTAGAGCAATGCCTGTTCCTGATCGAAGAACAGAACCAGCATCATTCGGCAGATGATCTCCTGGTCGAGAAGGTTCCAATTGTGGATGATCGACCAGAGCAAATAGCACCTTTTCAAATTCGTCCAACCGTCAGACTTCACATGTACTGCTCCGAGTGTCCATGCGGAGATGCCAGTATGGAGCTGGTCATGTCCAGGCAGGCAGACGCAACACCTTGGAATTCCGCACCGCTTTCAGCAACCAGCGAGGAACCTGCACAACTCCTCGGACGAGGTCATTTCGATCAGCTCGGCGTGGTGAGACGAAAGCCATCCCGACCAGATGCGCCTATCACAAGCTCAAAATCTTGCACAGACAAGCTGAGTCTGCGGCAATACACCTCTCTTCTGGACGGATTCTGCAGCCTGTTCATCAAGCCGCAAAACGCATATATACATCAGGTAATTATACCAAAACTAGACTACGTACAACGCTCTATTGAACGTGCTTTCGGTCCGTCAGGTAGGATGGCCCAAGTCACTTCGTGGCCAGAACAGAGCGGGTACGCCTATCGACCATTCCGTGTCTCGACCACCACGAAGCGCTTTCCGTTCTCTCGCCACGATGAGAGCAAGCCAGAGACGGCTCGCAAACCTTCCAACATATCATGCATCCATTTCGGACGAACTACGGAAGTTCTCATCAATGGTGCCATCCAAGGTAGGAAGCAAGGCGATCCAAGAGGCGCCTCAACAGTCTCTCGACGGTCCATGTGGATCCTCGCGAAGAGGGTGGCCGAGCTATTAGGAGCTCCGCATATCCTGAGGATCCTTGGGCAGCCAACGTATGGTCTGGTCAAAGCACATGAGCAGCTTCACGCACGGCGCGAGGCTAAAGCGAGACTCATCGAGCATATTCTACCAGGCTGGTCACGAAACTCCGCGGACTCGTCCTGGGGTCTGATGGACGAAGCACCGAAAGCGACTCCATCATGACAGAGGAATTTAACAATGCACAGAGCTGAGAGAGCAGCTAGCCCATCATGCCGCGATATTCAGAGACATCTAGTGGTAACTCAGACATACATGCACTACCTTCAAACATACATCCATTCCCCAAGGCATGAAATCAACCATTGATCAACCCCTCAATCTCCTCCCACCCTCTCGGAGCCGTGGTCAAATTCTCCCATCCATCCTCCTTGATCCAAATATCATCCTCAATCCTTACGCCTCCAACATCCCAATATCGCTCCAACACCTTCTCATCAATCCACTTCCCCAATTCCGGGTTCTTCAACGCCGGCTCGATAATGAATCTACAGAAATAAATCCCAGGCTCGTTTGTCACCACCGCTCCAGCGGGTACCGTGCCTCTGATGCGCAGATAGCGAAACATCGGATCCGGGTCGGCGTAATTTGCGTCTCCACCTGTGTCGTGGGTGAGCATGCCGAGGTAATGCCCAAGGCCATGGGGCAGGAACACCGTGCTCACGCGGCTGTCGAAGAGAGCTTTCTTGTCGGCGCCGCTGTTTATGTCGCCTTTGAGGATACCAAGACGGAGCAGGCCATCAATCGCCACGGTGTGCGCTTTGGTGTGCACGTCTTCCCAGCGCACACCACCGCGGAGCATAGCCATGCATTCATTCTGCATGCGGTCAACGAGGTCGTAGATCTCGCGTGATTCTTTAGTGAAGGTGCCGTTGAGTGGGTACGTGCGGGTGATGTCGGCGCAGTAGCAGCTGTATTCGCAGCCGGCGTCGATGAGGAGGTTGAGTTTTTTGCTGGTGGGGAGGTCGTTGTGGACGTAGTGCAGGGTGGCGGCCGAGGTGCCCGAGGCGCAGATGCAGTGGTAGGCTTGTTCGCGGCCGCCGTTGGAGATGCAGGTGCCGATGAAGGCGCCCATGACTTCTTCTTCGTTTTGGGCTTTTTTGACGGTCCGCATGACGTTGCGGTGGGCAGAGGAGGAAATGAGGTTGGCGTGGCGGATGAGGGCGATTTCAAAGTCGTCTTTGACTACTCGGCAGTAGTCGATGGCTTTCTTCAGGATGTTCGTGTTTGTGGTTTGGAAAGGCGAGAAGTCTATGTCGGAAGAGACCTGCTCTGGTATCGTGTATACTGTAGACTTCGAATCGGCCGTGGTTAGATAGGGATTGACCTCGTTGGTGGTCTGGCAAGCATCCACTTCATATCTTGGCCTGTCAGTACCTCCATTGATAGGGTACAGAAGTGACTTACTTGTTCAGAGCATCCTTAGGCGTTTCTGGCAGACCAGACCAGATGACGCTGTCCGCATCTATCGGAGGAATGAAGAGAGTGAGATGATCTCGGTCGATATCATATGCGAGGGACGAGTCTGCTAGGTTGCAGCCGCTCAGATAGTAGAAATACCTGCGCTGGATGAAGTGCACCGTCTGATCATCGTCCTGCTTGACGTCAGCACGATGGAGAATTCGAGACGTACTGACTAAAGGCATACTTCGACCATGTGCGTCTTCTGGCCTTCCAGGTAGATCACCCCAGATGCCCTAGAGGTACCATGAGTATCACCGTTTGCGGTACCATTCGTCTCTGTCGACGTGGAATGCTTTGCAATCCATTTGGCGACCTTGCGAGCATGTGCTTTCGCCGGGTATTTGCCCTCCGGTGGCGCTGGTAGGGAGGGGTCTTTGAGATGAATCGATGCCATAGTTTTCTGGGGCGACAAGGTTCAGCTGGGTGCGATACTTTCTGTGCTGTGTTCTCGGTCAACTGCACAAGCCAGGCTTCTTATCGTGACGAAAATAGAGCGTCGGAATGAATTGATATTGAAGGTGGGGTTGGTTGTTTGTTGGCCGAAGCAAGCCGAACATGATCTGCATGTGGCACCAGTCCTGCTTCAGTACGCTCTCTGGAGTCTGGAGAGTACACGGTGATCATATTACTGTGCTTTGTAGCAAGAATGACATTGACCACCCAGTGGCAATATTACATATCTATGACTGCCTTGCGTCCTGATCTACAGTGATTACAATCCAGCCCTTCTTCCCTAACAATGCATGCCAAATACCTTTACCCGTGCCCCTAGCGATGCCCAAGAAGTATGCTAAAGCGTCAAATAAACATGAAAAGTCCATTTCCGTGGTTGATCACCTAGTCCTTCCACCTGTTCAAGAACCGAGCCTGAGCATTATTACCACCGGCCACTGGTTGTGATGCTGGAGCAAGCTGCCAAAGTCAGTACAGTGTGTGCAAACGACGAACTCCAGAAACGTACCGTGTTCTCCATACTGGCAACACTGAATGTCTGCTTCGCTGTGATGGTTGTGACAATAGTCGGCACTGGAAGATAGGTGGTAGCGACGGTAAAAGCACTTGTAGGGAACAATGGTTTCCAGGTCTTCTGGGTAATCTTGGTTGGAGGCACCGGTTGCATCGGGGCATATCTGGTCAAGCCAGATTGGAGTGAGTATGGCACTTGGTTGCCTGCGTCGCCGGCGTCTGCACCAACATTGTTCGATAGCTGATCTTCTGTCGCTGGTCCGGCAGTGGAGCCGGCCACAGCCACGATGCCCGCCTGAACAGCTGGGGGAAAGGTACCAGTCATTCCGGTGAGAGAGAAGCGACTGGAGTAGTTGATGAGCTGCCCGCCTGAAGTCGAAGTCGAGACCATTTTGAGGAAGCTGCAGGGGTTATCAGTTCGCGAATCCCCATGTCAATTCGCCATATCCACGTACTATGCGTTCTTGTCCGTGCCGCCTATGCCTGGCTGCACCACTCCTTGCGCTACGTTACCAGTCGTGTAAAGTCCATTGGGAACGATGACGGCCAGCTGGATCTACCATGTATCAGCAGACTTTCTCTCTGCTCCAAACTTCATCCGGTCGCGCTCACCATGCTTGGCCCGTCGTTCCCCCCCGCCATGAGAAACAGCTGGTATGAGGCGAAAGTCGAGAGAGCTGGCGCAGAGCCGGAATCCGTCCATTGTACTTGTATTGCTCCACCTCCTGTCAATGTCGCACCCGCAGCCGGGGTTGTGAATCGGACATCGGCTTGAATGAGCGAAACGAGTGACGCCAGGAGCAAAGACGACGAGAAACGCATGATGGCGAAGGCGCACCGCTCGGTGCTGTGCAGAAAAGGACTATAGCTCGAATTAAAAGCAGTCTATCGGGGCTGGAGGGGGCGACGAAGGGCTGGACGAGTTGAGTTGCGTGTTGAGGTGGATGTGATGAATACGGGCAGGGCAAAGTTGCAGGTTCTTGATCCAAGAATCCAAGACAGACACCGAGCCAATCACAAGTCGCCGTTCTGCTTGGCCTTGATTGGCTATATTTTATATATTCTCGAAACGATGCTGTCAGACTCGTTTCATCTACAAAGCTCCATGTCCGCCTCGGTTAGATCCTTTGTCCGACATGTCCTCAGCCACGCTCATCTCAATAGTGGTCTCGGCTCTGATGCCGCCCAGTAGCTTGGGTTCATCACTGTCTCTTGGACTCTGGCCTCCCTGAATGGTCGGCTCATTCATTCCCTTCTTGTCCGTCCTCGGGTTTGCCTCAATGTCATCGAGCTCGCGGACTGGTCCATGAAGGCCGGATCGCATGTTGGTCGCTGTCTTGCTGAATCCTGTAGGCTTGCTGGTTCTGTTGGAGCTGCTACCGAAGAATGACTTGACACCTGGAACGGCTTCTCGAATGAGTGGCCAGATACATGGTAGATTAGCGACGTAGACCGCGACGCTAGCTTCGCGGATATACCAGTACATGAAGTTGATGTCGTAAACGTCCTTCCAGAAGGCAACCTTGGTAAGAATGGCAGCACCAATGACGAAGATTCCCATTGAGAAAAGCACGATCAGGATCATCTTTTGCCTGAGGGGTACCTTGACACCGATGACCATAGGCAACGGGATGCACAGCATAGCCAGATCTGAGGAGATGTTGAAGGTGCATTGCACTGCTGCGAATGTCCAGTATACCATACAATTCATGTCCGGAGATGGAGCAATTTGCCAATAGCTGTTGAAGGGACGGCACTCGAGGAACAGCGTGAGCTGGCAAGCTACCCAGCCGATGGCCGTATAGATTGAGAGTATCCGGACGAAGAGATGGTTTTTCGCCGCAAAGCTGTGCCAAATGTTAGTAAGTTGATCTTCATTTTGCGAAAGACCAACTAACGTCAAACGGCTGTACATGATCAGCATGCACGCCTTCAAAGTCCAGATGACGTTCAGCATGCCCTGCTCGGCCATGAAGGTAATCTCTGCACCATACTTTCTGGCTTCGACCACCTCTTCGGACAAGGCGAAGACGTCCTCGCCAGGCACAGCAAGGGCGGTTCCCGCGCTCTGTGCCAATCCGTTCAGACCGATCACAGTCATGACATACCACACCTGGACAAGTCAGCTTCTCCGAGTGTATCTTGACGTTTCCATAGACTTACAATGGCAGTAAGCATGACATGGTCGTCAGCTTGGAGACCACTGAAGCCGAGCTTCTTGATGCGAGCATAGGTCCTCAGCGCGATGATGGCCAGACCAACAGACATGAGCGTATACGATTCCGTCTCGAGGTTGCGCCAGAAAGGCTCAGGGAAAGCCTTAGGCGCCGAAGCGCTGGTCTTCATGTACACCATGATCGGCTATTGTAAGAAAGGAACAAGTAAAGAACGACTGCAGTGAGAAGTCTCGAACGATCGGGTGCGATTGCGGTTGAGCACATGTGGAATCACACGTGGATGTAAATCATCATATATGATGGACTACTACGCAGCGTGACCTTGCGAGCATATCACAATCCCATATCAGCGGTAGCTAGACGTTTGGACGTTCGGAACCATGTCTCCGTATACAGTTGTGCAGCTCTCGGCCGTGTCTGTAGATAGGAAACGGTTGGCATAAGTTCATTCGTGATCAATAAACTGATCTGCATGGCGCTGTCTTTCGACACACGTGAACGATGTCGATTTGTATGTTTACGCGAAACTTCGACGTTGTGTTCGCCGGTAGCTTTGCGAAGCGAAGGAATCTTAACGGTCAAAGGCTGTTTATTGGAAACTCTAAAAAGCCTCGTACGCCGCCTGCATCACCACTAATGAACACACTCATGTCGGATCTGCCAAAAGATGAAAGGTCAGGTCTTGCATATCTGGTGGGGCTCAGGGGGTTCCTAATTATGATATTCCCACGAAGCTGAGAAGGATGTAGAAGGATCTTGGGCCCGCCACGGCTCTTATCAGGAACAAGAGCACGCGGCTTAACGGTCATTGACCTAGATACTGTACAATCGACCGGAACAACCCCACCAAGCGCTCTGCATGTCCCGGTTGAGATGAGACCCTGGTTTGCCGCTTTTTCTGTGCTCAGAGACCTCAGTGTCCTGGCGGGTTGGGATAGAAAAAGGCAGCCACGGCGATCAGGATGTAAATAAAGACGCAGAGTGCTCCTTCCAAGTAATTGCTCTTACCATCCCGGAGGAAACCACCAATGACTAAGATGGCCAAGATGAGCATGATGGCGTCGAACATCTCGAAATTGAGGGCGAAGTTAATCTTGAGACCCCAGGCAACGAGCACGACCAACGGTGTGTTCAAGAAAGCGGTCTGGATGGACGCCCCCAGAACGTGGGACAAAGCATAGTTCATCTGATTGTCGTATGCTTCGTCCACTGCCGTCAGATGTTCGGCAGCCTTTTCAACGAGCGGAACCAGGATGAGACCGAGGAAAGCGTCCGATATGCCCGCTTCCTCGACCATGTAGGGGATCTGCTGAACCAAGAAGATCGCGATGAGAGACACAAAAGCGACGGCAAAGGTAAGCGCGATCACGCTCTCGGTCAGGGTAAGCTTCGCCTTTCGCAGGTCCTTGTTACGGTCTTGATCTCGCATGTCGTCAAGTTCCAGAATATCGTCGTAGAGGCCGTGGTGAGAGTTGGTTTGGAAGAAGACGTAGACACAGAATGCCAACAAGAGGACGATAGCCGCCGCACGTGAGATGCGTCGAACCTCGGGCTCTAGTTCTTCCAATGGAAGACGAGCTTCCAAGGCGACAAAGTAGGCCGTAGGGATTACCAAAGCCACTAAGAAACGTCAGTCTTTATCGACCAGTCCTCGGATCATTCAACTCACTTCCAGCGACAAGCATGAGATTGCTGCCAACTTCACTCACGGCATCATGGAACTCTTGCTCTTGACGCTTGAGTCCTCCAACGAAAAAGCACATGCCCAAGCAGAGCAAAAGATTGGCCAGAATGCTACCAAGAATAGCAGCTCGAATCACAGGCCCTCCATACTCTTTCTCGGTAATAAGCAGGACCATGAAGAGAATGATTTCGACCAAGGACCCCAAAGTCGTCTCTAGCACGACACCGACAACCTTCGGTAGCTTACGCGCCAGCTCTTGCCCAGCGAAGCCCAGAAGATTGGCGGACGGTACCATAGCGATGTAGGAGAGGACGAAAATCCAGAGATGCTCAGAAGGACGGACAAAGTGCTAGATCTGTCAGTCAAGGCCCGTCCACAGCTCCAATTCGATACGCACGAGGACAATGGCAGCTGGCACAAATGGCCACAAGACATTGACCCATTTGCTCGCAGCGCAAGAGCTCCTCCAGATAATGACGAAGAAGTGCAGCGGATGCAGACCACGCCTGCCACTTTCTCCTTCGGGACGAATACCGGGCGTGACACGATGGCCATTGTGATTGTGCATGAGGTGTGGAAGATGTAGCTTCTCTTTCAGGCCTGGTGCTCGCTTGGGTTCGGCCATGAAGCGTTCCTCGTAGTAGCCATCTGATCGAGGGGAGTCGTACCTGGACCGCGGGCGAGATCCAGGACGAGTTGCGGGTTTCGGTCTGGTGGTCATGGCTGGATTACTGTCGTTCTGTTTTGTTGGGTCGTTACTTCGTTACTGCGTGTCTCGTGCAATGGTCATGTGTGGAATAAGTGAGGTTGAGGTGGTGAGAGACTCAGCTGAGGCTGGTGATATCAGGACTGAAATGATAGAGCACGTATTTCGTGACGTGCAGCAGGTTGCTTTGGCGCAATTTACCCCCTAGACGCGTGCCAAGCGCTGTCACATGAATCGCAGGGCGGAGCGGGACCAATTGAGCTTCGCCAGAGCTTGATTTTCTCGCGATCGGTGTGTTGTCAATCAAATCCGAGATCGTGCATGTGGCCAGAACCTGTTTTCTGCTCCATGACGCTGTAGCAGGGCTCTTGCAGCAGCATCAGCCCTCGAACGTCGTTCCATGCAAAGTCAGCAGCTCTCGCGAAGCTCTTTGGGGTTCTGCAGACCCAACTGGTCCACGTCGTCGACAAAATTCGCCGACCAGGCCAAGTCTAAAGCACGAATCCTCACCAAAATCAGCCTACTTTAAACATAATTACCTACTATTAAAGACCTACTATAAATCTAAAATCTATACTATAGATAGTCAACATATGCTAGTATCTACTGTAGAAGTCTTATAAGCCTAGCTTAACTAAGAAATAAGATACTAGTAGTAAAGCAAATTTCCTATAGTAAAATTATCTTTATTACTAAGTATCTATACGCTGCTATTTAAGAGATAGATCTTAAAGACTCTATAGCTAAGAAGTAATATAAGTAAGCTACCTATATACCTAGTTTTGTTATATTATACCTTTATATGACTAAAATAACTACGTTAAAAGTAGGCAGATTTTGGTGAGGATTTGTGCTTCAGACTTGGCCTGGTCGGCGAATTTTTGTCGACGACGTGGACCCTGAACGGTTCCTCAGATCGCGGTTCGGACTTTCATCCGTGAAACAGGCACGCGTGCCTCGAATCAATCCTTCCAGGTCCTGAAGAAATGTGTTGCAGGCAGAGTGTTGACAACAGGGCAAGTCTAGGTATAGATCGGAGTCACTCCTGCACAATGGCCACAGCGACGAGCAGAACACCTTCATGATCACTCATCGCAAGGACTTGCCGCTTACGCATCCAAAGTACATTCGGGCGGATTACATCAACACATGCTTGGCCTTCATTTTTTCGCTTCCACCTTTGATCAATGTCGACAAATCACCGACTGCGAGCACTTTAGTAATTATCCTGCCAATCCTCTGCAATGAGGCTCACCTGGTAAGGAGAATGGAATGTCCGTGGACGCCAGCATGATGGCTGTGAAGATATACCATCCAAGCATGCAGACGACAAACGTGCATGCACCGCCCGCGATTTGTAGTTGGAGGCCATAAGCTGTATTGCCCAGGGCATTCTGCCAGAATGCAGCTGCGAGCAGACCGAACGAGGGGATCAGCATGACAAAGATCCCGAAGAAGACAATGTTGGTCCTGATGCTGACCACAGCGTAGATGAGGCAGAGCACTCCCATCCACAGCAGAAAGAAAGCTATCTGCCGTCAGCTCAATCTTCTGTCAAGGCACCGCAACACATACCAAAGCTGGCATTGAAACCCGCACTGGTCAATCCATCAGCTGCGTTGCCAGTCGTGGAGTATGCCCCATAGGCATTATAGTACGGTGTCAGTGTCGCACCGTAAGTCAACCAGAAAGCGCCGAAGCTCATGAACACGACACACGGGAAAGTATTCCCGAGGAAGAACTACCCATGTCAGCATCCCTTTGAACGAGGATGATGGACGTCGCGTACCTCGCCAGTGGCACCGATGACCATCAAGAGACCACCGAAGAAGAAATATGCTCCCATGTTGGCGGCTCCAGCACCACCCGCTCCTCGCCAGCCCATCAACATGCAGCTCAGGGGAGTCAGAGACAGCAGAAATCCAACAAGGGCACTTTGGTTCGTCAGTACATGTGTCCAGAATCATATTTGCCCTGCTCACATCGGTGTGGGATTCGCAAATGTCTTCCTCAAGTCGCCGGCAACCTTGTTCTGCGGCGACAAGTATATCTTTTCGAACAACTCGGGCGAGATTGATATGCTTCCAGCTGTGCGGATGCGATCTAGAGCTGCACCAGACTCCAAGGAGTCATCAAGGTGGTTGTGTCCTGACACTCTCGTTAACCTCTTGGATGTTTCACTCCAGAACCGCAGCTCACCATAGTCCTTCTCCAATGTGGCACCATTGCCATTCGTTCCATTCGCATGAGCCATTCTGAAGATTGAGCTTATTCACAATGGCTGGAGGGACTAAGCGGCAACGGTGTGTCGAATGTGAAAGGCGGGACTCAAAGTACGAGATAAAGCGGGCAAACGCTCAGACAAAGCATGGGTACCTGGACGTGTCATATACCTGCTCGACAGAGCTGACGGAAGGCGCGGCTCTGGGCATCGGACGAGGGTCAGAGGACCGCATTGAGCGAATACAGAGCTCGAACCATCCACCCGTACAGTCCTCCTGAAGCTCATTGTCTCAGAGCCCATGACATGAACGCGGGGTGGCGCCTCAAGCTCCCGGACTTGCGGTTGGCGTTGTGGGGAAGCATACCTCATGCTCATCGGTGGTGTTTGGATCATCGCTGGGCGTTTTGTTGATAAACTCTCAGTACCTCCCTGCGGTAGATGATACTCACCGCAATCCGCAAGCACCGCCGTCGATGCTTTCTGCATGAAGGACAATTTCCACACAGATTCTGCAGCTCTCAGGAGCCACATTGCGGACCATTATGATCGGACGGGAGGAGAGCGCAAAACCGACGGGAATGCACGATTGCATAATAGCAGACCGGAGACAAGGAATCGATATTGGCCCAAGCACCCGCCAGGACGTCCGGAGAACCGCACTAACTCAAACCAGCCGCAACGGTATGGGTGGAGAATGCGGGGAAGGAAGACCGTGGTGAGGGAGACCGATCCAGACATTCTGCTTTGGTTCAGATCGACGACTCGACCTCACTCCATTGCAGCCCACAGAACTTGGATGTCAACATCAAGTCATCGGACGTGGACGGCAATCTGAAGCGCCGAAAGGAAAAGTTGTGGAAGGCTCACAACTCTCTGTTAGCCATCATGCAGGCCCCTACAGGAAATTTGCAGCCGTCCTTGCGCTACCCTGCCGCACTGGACGTCCCGATCCTTTCCTATTTCACACAAAGCGGCATGCAGAGCAGTTGAAACATCAAAAAACAAACATCGGACCAATGGCGCGTCCCTGGTCTTCCCGTCCGCGTATCTTTCACAGCAATGTGTTCAGGTGGAACTGACCTCAACCCTTCAGTCCGGACATCATTGCTGCCCAGAAATCACAATATGGTCAATGGCTTCGAGCATCGTGCAACAATCAGCTTCGATCCGTGTCATGCCTGTCAATACCAACGACATCCAACATACACCCGAGGATTTTCGGTAAAAGGGAAATGGCCCAAGCCTTGCATTATTTTACGCTTGGCTCCTTTGATTTTGTCGCAAGTCGCTTGACTTATGGCAGGTGTACTGCTCCAATCATATTCCCCTATCAACCTGTAAACCGGACGCTTTCTGCTTCAAGTCATTCAGCAACCACTGGTAGTTGCACTTACACTTGACTTGGTGTCAATGCCCTTCGACTGCGAGCGTCTTTCTCATTCGCCAAAGTAAAGTATGGAGCTTGTCATCTTCTATGGGACTCCGCCAGGAAGCATTCACCGAGATCCACAAAGGAACTATCCATACGCCTGCAACAAGTGCAAGTGCCAAATCAGCTTCTGGTTGACAAACTGTGCGTTAAGGACATCAGGCCGTACACCCATTACGGGTTCCACCTTGCCAGGTCAGTTGGATGATGATTCTCTTTTGGTGGATCAAGAGCAGTGTATCAGACCCCCACGATGAGACAGTCACTCCCCCGGAGAGTCAGCCAGGTATCGTACAATACAAAGAGACTCACACTTACAACAGCACAGTCCCACGACAGCAACCATTTTCAGCATGTAAAGCACATGCGCGTGAGGCTTGTTCCGCCACAGAAGCTTTGAATGATAGGCTTCTGCAGCTCCAGCTTCTTATGAAAGGCAGCTATGCCATCGATGCAAGACTACTCCGCATTGTTGTGGTTACCAGGCCATTACCCCTGGTAGGGAAAGCTCATCCCATGAGCAAGGAGGTCCAGAGCATTCATGGCGCATCTTTCGAGCTTCCAAGGACGATCCAGCACCCTATGATACTGCCTGCCATCGCTTTCCGCACAGCAAGACTTGTTCAGCTCAAGTGCCCCGTATTGCACGATACGGAGCCGCAGACTTCTGCGGGAAACATCGCTCCCGTGGCTCGGGCAGCGCGGAGAGGATAACGAGCGCGTCGTCGGAGCCGCCAGGGTAGACTTTGATGCTGTAGTTGGTAAGTATCACTAAGATCACGTCGTCTGAGCCGGCGGCTGCGATGCGGAAGGTGGCGGGACGGGTGATGGCGTCCGAGGCTGTGAAGGCTTTCATTTGCGCATCGTGAATGACTGCGGTTTTGACTCAGAGGGGAGGTAGGGAGCCCAGAGTTTTATATGGATACTGGCGGCAAAGCGATGGTATGCATTCGATGCACGCGGATCACTTGCTAATGCTTACTTCAACTACTGAGAGGGCTGACATAGTGATGGCGTTCTTCCACTCGAACAGACTGAGGCGATGCAAGCTGCAAGGCCACCTCTATTTATCACTTCGCTACGGGGCATCAGGAACTAGCGGTGCATCAATGCGGAGCTCTCACCCACCATCACAAGTCACGCTTTCTCCGGCAACTCCCCAGTCGGCCGATGTGCATCTAGACCGAGGGGCGAGCTGTAGAGCTCTGGTATCCCCGCGTTCTATGGTCGATCTGTGGGGTCTAGATCGACGTCATCCTCGGGACACCTTCCTGCCCCTCCAGTCCTCCACACGAGGCCAGATCTGCATGTTTGTGTTCTGCATCTCATGCTCGACATTGTCATACCTCCACTACCATCTATTCATCAAAGGCGTGTGGTAGCCTCTTTACACCCTTCCCTCACGGATCTTACATGGATGGACGGCAGCTACGCGGCAGGACTGACTGTGTCTCGATACATGTCGTGCAAATTTGCGCTGAACCTCGCCACCAATTTTCTGAATCCGTATGATGAGTAGGAAGATATAAAGCATACAAAAGATCTCTATATCGGAGATCTGGAACGTCACGGCCTTGATTTGCACTGATGGTGGGGTGAAGTGCGGGGCTTCAGATGGATGAGTTTTTGGACGTCATCAAGCATCTCTGGTTGTGTATCCATGACTCCCATTGTGTTCTTGCGGGGCTGTTCCATTATATCTGCCTAAGAGTGAAGTGAGCAATTCTTGTTTTGTATATATACTCCATACTCCGAGTCACTGTATATCAGCCATGGGACCATCGCTACCCTTCAAGGTCAGTCCAGACTATGCACTCGCGGCCATGATGCATTTGGTCTCGGTACTGATGCCTATTCCAGCTCAACAACCCAGATATATTCAAGGACAAATCCCTTGTGGATGGTGAATGGATCGACGCAAAGTCTGGCAAGCGATTCGGTGTCATTGGTAGCCGACCTCAGCACTGCATGTTTGACTAGTCTGACCTGTCGCTCTAGATCCTGGTAGCGGCAAGGCATGGGCGTCAGCTCCAGACAACACTGCCGAAGATGTCGACAGCGCCGTGAAGGCCTCTCACGCAGCGTTTCAAGAATACCGCAAGGTCAATCCTCGTGTGCGAGCGCAGTGCCTTCTCAAGTGGGATGCCCTCATTCGCGAAAACCGGGACGACATTGCCAACATTGTGACTTATGAGACTGGCAAGCCGCTGGCTGAGTCACAAGGTGAATTGGACTATGCGTTGGGCTTCACCTGGTGGTTTGCTGGGGAGGCGGAGAGGATCCAAGGAACAGTCCAGGTGCCAGCGATGGCAGGACGGAGGGTGTTCACCCTTAAGCAGCCAATCGGTGTGGCTGTTGCGCTGGTGCCGTGGAACTTTCCCATTGCGTATGCATTGCATAGTATCGATGCTTGGCTCTAGCTGATAAGGGATAGCATGATCCTTCGCAAAGCAGGTGCTGCGCTGGCCGCTGGCTGTACCATGATCGTGAAACCTTCACCGGAAACACCACTGTCCGTTCTGACACTGGCATATCTGGCGGAGAAAGCTGGCTTCCCAAAGGGAGTATTTAGCGTATTGACAACCAGTCTTGACAACACACCTGCTTTGAGTGAAGCGTTATGCAAGCACCCGTTGGTCAAGAAGGTCACATTTACAGGCAGTACTCGCGTTGGCAAACTGGTGGCCAAGCTCTGCTCCGACGGCCTTAAGAAAGTCACGCTCGAGCTAGGAGGCAACTGTCCTTTCATTGTGTTCGACGATGCTGATCTTGAACAAGCGGCCACGGGTGAGTTGGGGAACATTGCAGGAAAACTACTATGCTGACCTGATGCAGCCTTGATGGCATTAAAGTGGCGCCATGCTGGTCAAGCGTGTATCACAGCAAACAGAGTCTACGTCCAGTCAGGGGTCTACCAGAAGTTCGCTGAGATGCTCACGGAGAAGACTCGTGCGCTTGTTGTTGGTCATGGCGCGAAAGACGGAACCACGATGGGTCCGGTGACCACCGAACGATCTCTCGACAAGGCCTTGGGACAGGTTGAAGATGCCGAGAAGAATGGAGGCAAAGTCATCACTGGAGGCAAGAAGCTCCATGGTGTGAACGGTGAGACGGGCTACTTCTTCGAGCCGACGCTCATTACTGGCGCAAACAAGGAGATGCTCATCTACCGAGAAGAGACGTTCGCTCCTGTCCTCGCGTTATTCGAGTTCTCCACTGAAGAAGAGGCCGTCAAGCTCGCCAATGACACAGCGATGGGTCTGGCAAGCTACTTCTTCACCAAGAACGTGGATCGCACATGGAGGCTGTACGAGAACCTAGAAGCTGGCATGATCGGCATGAACACTGGCAACATGTCGGCCGCGGAAGTTCCTTTCGGGGGAATGAAAGAATCGGGATATGGGAAGGAAAGTGGCAAGGATGTCGCTGTAGCAGAGTACCTCGTGACGAAGACGGGAACGCTGACACTGGACGGGCACTATTGAGATTCATGAAAGATGCTGCAAGATACCTTGACTTTGGAAAAGAACGAAAGTGAATCTCCTTTTTCCCCACACAATCTACGCGCCATCTTGAATGACGTCATCCCTTCAATGCAGGAACCATTTTTGACTCCATTCGCCGACCACTTTGCGCGACTCTTACACCACGTTCACACTATGCGCTTGTACACCTAGGCGAATGCCTCCTCACGTGTCGCGGAAGCGTCATGCTTCTCCTGCACCAACTCCAACTCCGAAGCGCTCAAGAACGACGGGTCGGGCCAGATCCACAGTCTTTGATGCGGTAGATGCTGGCGCGAACGGTACAGCTACTCCAGATCAGACCAAAGAGTACCTCAACAAGCTTGAAGACAGCGAAAACTCAGCCTCTGGAAGCGATCATGACAATGACTTCGAGGATGTGACGGGTCTGAATTCACACGCAAGTGGTGCGAAAGATGAAGGGGGAGAGGAGGACGACGAGATGGACTGGGAGGACGCCATTGATGCTGGAAAGGACAATGGGGCACCCACCACTCCCGCGGCCGACGAAGTTGATGTTGGAGATGTCACAGTCACGCTTGACATCGACGGCAAATACGCCACAGTCGCCGATCGAGCAGCCAGCACCCTCAAGAAGGGCCCGTCGAAGCGCGAGCGTCAAGTCCGGAACGGCACTCACTGCATCCATGTCCAATCTCTGATGTGGCATAATGCTATGCGGAACTCCTGGCTGAATGACAAAGAGTTGCAGGATGGTCTCGTCAAAAGTCTGCCAGAAGGTATCCTGATTGAGGTGGACAAATGGAAAGATGACATGGGCATGCCCAAGGACGAGACTAGAGTCAAGCCACAAATGCGAGGTAAGGGCAGAAGGAAGAGACAATCGAACACAGATAAACGCGCAGGCCGAGATTGGGACGTGGATGCTGAAAGGCAGGAGAAGGGCGTGGTCAACCTTAGCCGTGGTGACCCCACGTTGCGCTTGCTGAAAATCCTCACGGCGTATTGGCGGAAGCGATTCACTATCACGGCACCAGGGATTAGAAAGCTGGGCTACATGCCACTGAAGCGACTGACACAAGAGATCAACGCGTGGAAGAAGGACAAGAACGATGCGCAGAAGCACGGAGAACGAATAGACTCTGTCGACGACTTGAGAAGGCTTTCCAAAACACTTGAGGGTAGTCGCGACGTCGGCGCTCAGCTGTTCACAGCTCTTCTTCGTGGTCTTGGTCTGGAAGTGAGAATGGTCGCCAACCTTCAACCTGCTGGTATTGGCTGGGGCAAGAGTGAAGAAGCAAAGCCCCCAAAAACGGCAGCTGCGGCGAAGAAGGATGCAGAAGTTGATTCCGATGGCGACGAGCCCGCCATATCTGCGAAGGAATCAAAGCAGGCGCCTCGCCCTACCAAGACCTCCTTGACTCCAAAGCAGTCAGGCAACGTCAGCACCGAGAAAGATACTAGGCAGTCCGCCCGCACTAGTTCTAGTAAGGTCATCAATCTGGATAGCGACAGCGAAAGCAGCCTGTCCAGCGCGCCTTCTGACATGGCAGATAATGATTCCGTGGTCGACATTACCGACACTTTCACCAAGCAACGACCGAACAAGAAGTATGACAGAGATATGCATTATCCAAACTATTGGTCCGAGGTGTTATCGCCTATCTCGAATACCTGGGTGCCGGTGGATCCTGTGGTACTATCCACCGTCGCGACTAACGGAGAGCTTCTCGCGACCTTTGAACCTCGTGGCAAGCGAGCGGATCAAGCGAAGCAGGTCATCTGCTACACTGTCGCCCATTCTTCAGATGGATCCGCCAAAGACGTCACAGTCCGCTATCTCAAGAAGCACCAGCTTCCTGGTCGTACGAAGGGCTTCCGTATCCCAGTCGAGAAGATCAAGGTCTACGATCGTAAAGGCAAAGTCCGCAAGTATGAGGAGTACGACTGGTTCAGGACGGTCATGTCTGTCTTTGAGCGCCCCGCCCACCTCCGTACTCCAGCAGACGACCTCGAGGAGTCGACGGATCTCAAGCCATTCAAGCCAGACAATGAGAAGCCGAGAGCAGAAGTCGAGTCACTGCAATGGTACAAGCAATCGGCCGACTTTGTGCTTGAGCGACACCTCCGCCGCGAAGAAGCTATCCCTCCCTGGGCGAAGCAGGTCAAGACCTTTAAGGCGGGCAAAGGTGACAACGCACCGGAAGAACCAGTCTACCGCAGATCAGAAGTATTGCTGTGCAAGACAGCCGAGTCCTGGCACAAGGAGGGTAGGGAGATCAAGTTTGGTGAACAGCCGATGAAGTTGGTGCCAATGCGAGCAGTGACGACCATGAGAAAAAGGGAGATGGAGGAAGTGGAGCGAGAGACTGGCGAGAAGGCGAAGCAGGGTTTGTTCTCAAGGGATCAAACAGACTGGATCATCCCGCCACCAATCGGACCGGACAGGGAGATACCTAAGAACGCTTTCGGCAATATTGACGTATACGTCCCCAGCATGGTACCCAAGGGTGCTGTACACTTGCCTCTGAAAGGCGCCGCTCGTATCTGTCGAGACCTCAGGATTAGTCACGCAGAGGCCGTCACTGGGTTTGAGTTCGGGAAGCGAATGGCCATACCTGTGATCACTGGCGTCGTCGTGCCAGAAGAGCATGAGAAGGAGGTCCGCCGACTCTGGCGGGAAAAGGAGGCTGAGAAGAAGCGTAAAGAGGATGAAAAGCGAACCCAGCTGTGCTTGAGCATGTGGCGCAAGTTCTTCTCCGGCTTGCGCATCGTCGAGAGGATGAAGAAGGAGTACGCGGACACTGGTAGGGAGGAAGACATCAACCCTTTCGTTCGCAAGACGAAGATGTCTGGTCAAGATCAGAAGAAGGCCCCAAAGAAGTCTGCGAGTGCAGACGTCGATGTCGATGCTCTCGGCGGTGGCTTCATGCCAGAAGGTGACGACGCAGGATCCGTTGGCGGCCAGAATGGCATTGAGGAGGATGAGTCTGATGAGGACATCAATCATGAAAACATTGACGTCGACGGAGGCGGCTTTGTCATGGACGAAGCAGAGACACACAAGCCAAACGGCATCTCGACGGAACCCCTCAGCGCACCTATCACACCAATGTCGATGCAATCGGCACACATCAAAGAAGACGTGGACGAAGACGACCTCGCAGGAGGGTTTGAGCGCGACCCTTCGCCGCCATCAGCAGTGCACAAAGTCGGTGGTGCCACAAAAGGCAAGACGCCGGCAAATGCTAAGAAGGTCGTTCAGAAGCCTGCCACCACAAACGGGCACCGTCAGAGGTAGTGGAAGAGCATCAGCAGCGAAGGCAAAGACCAAGCTGCTCGAGACCGCAGATGTGACCTCGAGCGAGAACGACGAGGACAATTTGAGCAGTGCAGCGGGTGGGGAGGAGTCAGACTCTCCACCACCTACCAAGAGGTTGAGAGCAACACCTCATACAGCTGCATCCAAGAAAAGATCGCCTACCAAGAGTCAGTATTTTGCTGAACCAGGGCGAAGACGTAGTGCACGGAATGCAAAGTAGAGTACCGTCAAATACCCCCTCATCATGGTGGGTTAGACAGGACGACTGTAAAAATAGACAGCTTAGCAACCAGGTCGTCCCTCGCAAACAACTATGAATGACATGCAATATTCACACGATGCTTACCAATTGCCTTGCCCTACCTCTGCCTGAATATTCCAGTCACACAGTCATGCACAATGCATACGATGATGACATGACAAGTGCTGAAGAACAAGCCTCCCTCCTCCCCCGATGCCCGGCACACCGGCACAACCACACACGGCCCCAAACTCGTTCTGGCAGCTGCTTCCAGTCCATCTCCCTCAGGGCCTCAGGCAGTGATCCAGTGGTTCGCCTCGCGCCTCGTCTCGTACAGCGGGGGAGGGCCTAAGGTGAGATCGCAGGTCAAGTGCTTCTTTTGGTTTTTCCTTGGCCCTTCTACTCCTGCTTCGAGGAGCGAATGCGGCTTCTATACCTTTTTCCCATCCACGCCTTGTTCTGCGGCGACACATCCTCCTACTCTCGAGTACGCCTTCCACGAAGTTCCACGACCATTGCCCACCCCTTCAAACCCTCGCAAATCCCCCTCCCTTACCCGACACAGCAATTCTCCCCCAAAGACCCTCTGGAAAGCCCACAACCTCCTCCCGCATCCCGCCATGTCCCCCACCCTCCTCCGCCGCGACGGAGCCAGCAGCGGCGCCAAACTCGCCATCATCCTCTCTTTGTCTCTGGTCCTCTCGATCCTCCTGATACTGGCCGTCGGACTGGTCTTGCTGGCGCGGTACTACAAGCGCAAGAGGCTATTGGATAACGAAGGGCATGGGAATATAGAGTACGCGGGGGATGCGGACGGGGTGGATTTGGATGTGCATGTCAAGGGGGATAAGAGTGAGAGGAGTTCGGTGAGGGTTTAGCGTTTGTATGACGCGAGGGAAGAGGAACGGAGAGAGAGGGGGAGTTTGGCATCTCTGCAAGCCGGGGAACGGTGTGGAGGAAATGAAGGGATGGGGACGGGACGCGGGAGGTTATAGAGTGCGAGGGGACATTATCGGGCGCAAGAGGGGAGGAGAGAGGGTCAGGTCGCATCGACAGAGGGGTGTTGGGAGGGATGTGGGCGTGTCGGCATTTCTGTCCGGAGGATGAGTATGGTCGATAATGTCGTAGCATGGTCAGGCAGGGTGCATCGAGTACGAGCGGGCACTATTTGTTGGGAGACATTGTAGATGCACGTCGCATAGGAATTGTCAAGGTGTATATATCAGCATTCATTGGTCGAGGCTTTCTCAGCAGGTCATGAAGCATACGAAAAGCAAGCTCTCAGAAACACATACTTGACAATCGCGTATTGGTATTGAGTGTATCAAGACTAGAACAGAAAAGATAAAGACCCCAAACAAGTCTTCTTTTGCTGCCGCCAAAACACCAGTCGCCATGATCGCTATAAACACCATCGTCAGCAGAAGCGTGAGCAAACCAGCCACCGGCCCCTTTATCCCATCATACCAAAGGTCCAAACTTCGTCAACAAGTGTATCGCAAACCAGTGAATTTCGCGCCAAAAGTCCTTCTCCTATTGCTGCGCTACCTCCCTCACCACCAGCGTCAACTTCTCATTTGTATCGAGAGCAGTCGCCAGCTCCTCGTCGTCGGCGAGCTTGTAGTACTCTCCGTCCCTCTCGTCCCGGTACTCGATTTCCAGGAGCGGTTCGTCGCCGTTGTCCTCCTGCCCGGAGTCCTTCTTTGGGTTGAATTCGAGCTTGCGCCTCTCGATGATCTTGCGGTACAGATCCGGGAATTGGAACGCGCCCTTTGGTGGCATGCGTACCACAACACAGGTCTCGCGATCGAACCAGACTTTCACCTTGAGAGCAGGACCGGAAGCCGCGGGAGCAGGAGCGTTGTTGGACGATGTAGTGGATGCGGTGGTGGTTTGCCGTTGCATTGGTGGTGGCTGGGACGCGCTGATTTGGCTGAATTCGGATGGATTGCGGTAGTGTCCTGGAGGTCCTCGTGGGCCAGCTGCACTGCTCAGTTGCCTTTGATGTTGGGCATTCTGGTAGTTCTGGTGAGGAGAGTATTGTTGTTGACCTGATCGTTGTGAGGCCTGCGAGAATCGATGATTCTGTTGCATGGCCGGAGTACCCTGTGGCTGAATGGGTGTGTGGTTGACTGCCGAATCTACAGCGTTGGGATCGACCTCGTAGTCGCCGACAGATCGAGGTTGGAAGAAGTTGCACACTAGCGTTGATCTGGTGATGTGAGGGCCGAGTCGCAGAAGATGTTGGAGATACTCGTCCAGGTTCTCGCGGCGGCCTTCTGAGATCTTGTCGGTCACGAATTGTACAGGACCAGGCATATAAGGTAGAGTTCTAGGTTGACCAGTTTGACCAGCCTCGTCGGGAAATGCCTTGATGAGGTTGATCTGAAGCTCGTAGAAGTCTTCGTATATCCGTGACAGATCCCAGTGTGAGCCGTTTGACATTGAGCATTCGATGATAAAGTGGAACTTTTCGTCATTATAGATGAAGCGGGGGACTAATGCGCGTACAGGTGCGATCGTGGAGGCTGACTGAGGAGGAGCCATACTTTGTTGATAGGCGCTGGGCGAGCGTGCGTGACCATTTGACTGGTTGCCGAGACTCATCCTGTTCATACCTTGTTGAGCAGCACTCATGCCAGGTGTAGGAGCGGGCCCAGTCGGTCCGCCAAATGCGCCAAGAGGTATGCTTGTATTCTTGTAGTCGGCCGCCATCTTTTTCCACTCTTCCACTTTGGGAATACCTGCTTTTGCGATGGCTTCCGAAGGATCCGTTACTGTCTTGCCCGTCGTCATGTCCTTGATCTCAATGAATGACACTGGGATCAGACCAGGTCCACCGAGGCGCGTGATGGGCTTTGCGACGAACCATTCCGGGTTTGATTGAGCAATGACGATGATAGCTTCACCCTCCTTCGCCTCGAGCTCGTCTGCTCGCTCGGCGTGAAAGTCGTATGCCACTATGCCGTAGACCATTGCGCCGCCCAATTTGCCGAGGGATTTGCTTATACGGTGACCTTGAGGACCTATAGGTGTTGCGCTCTTTCCTGTGGACTCGGCGTAGCCGCTGTCGTGAGGCGCACTGTGGGTAGAGCCACGGGAATCACGTGTTGTTTTGCCCACAGTGTCAAAGTATTTGACTGGTACCAGGCCTCTTGTTCCTTGCAGCGGGTTGCAGGCCTCGTACCAGTCCTCGTCATTTTCGCGGGCCACAACATGTAGAAAGTCGCCTTGGGAGAAGGATAGGTAGTGGGGTGGGTCGGTGGGCGCATTGTAATCGTAGAGGGCTTTGATCACCTGGAAATGAGATTAGCGGAGGGCATGTGCAGGGAAGAACAGACTGACCTTCTTGGGCGGCACTATAGCAATAGCATCCTTTTGAGGGATGTGGATGTGGTTTGGCTTGATCGCATCGTTCTTGATGTCGGTACTGTGCTTGTTTTTTCGTGACTGTAGGTGGGGTGGTTAGGCTGCATGTTTGCGGTCGAGGAGGGGTAGAGACAAACCTTGAACATGTCTGCTGTGTTTGTGTGCTTGTTTGGAAAAGGTCAGTCGTACTCGGCGCAGAGCGACGGCCGCAGAATGGGCCTGCGCTGACACGAGGAAATCGACTGCGATGGCGATGGCGCGGGCAGCGAGGCTGGGGCGACGGCAGATGCGCAAATGCTCGAGCGCTCGTTGGGTGAGGATCGTGACCGAGTTGCGCAAAGGTAGCGAGGTCAAATGTACAGTCGTCGACGAGGTTGCGATCGCGATTGTGGTTGGAGTCGTCGTAGTGGAAGAAGTCGATTCCGGCGATTTCCAAGTTGCAATTGCGACGTCAAAAAGACAAAAGCCGCTTTGTCTACACCGTTGGCAACCCACCTTGCTTGTATATCTAAGCCTCGCTGCTCCGTCGGACTCTCCTCTCCAACAGTGCGAACCCGAGAGACGGTGATGAGCCGGGCTTCTTAGGTAGGCTCTCGCGTGGCCGGTGTGTTATATTATCACCAATCTCTTTTCCACTCTCGTCTTTGGAATCTGTTGTCCTCTTGTCCGAATGTGGCGCTTCAGGTCCTCGCTTCGATTGCAACTTTCCGCTCAGCTTGTTCACACTTTTGATGATGTAAGGACGTCGATTTCAAGATAGACGGTGGCGGCAGCGAGCGCTGTATTAGGCGCAGAGAAGTTATGATCAAACACAAAAAAGCCACTCAACGCGGCTCTACCGAGGGCATTCGACAGCCAAATCGTCTTCGCTGGCAGTATGCCACTAGTCACTCAGCCGATGTAAAGGCGCTGGAACGTTTGTGTAACGTCTTGAGAGGCCGTCATCTCCATCCACATGCACAAGACTGTATCGCAGCGGCTCAACAGGGCGGCGAGAGAATGGCATTTTCATTTACACACCGGGGAGACATCACCATTGCTGGACGTGGAAGGATTAGTCACGGAATAGCTTTCTAACCTGGGATCCACTAACTAAATTCGCCTCGAAGAAGTGCTATGGTCCTGCGCTGATGCGACTCGGAGCAGATCCGCACCATTCAGTTCCAAGCTCTCACCGAAGTGCCATGCGGACAACCAGCGAGCTCTAGTGTCACATTCGCTCCAAACCCTTCTACCTCGTGCATCCAGAAATAGCACGACTCGACACGTGCCGCTTCAGCTGGCCTGAGCCCTGTGACAGAAATACATCTTGCCACAGGGCTGAAGAAGAAGTCTTGACCGGCCGAAGATCCTCATCTAACCTTTGGAATGGCAGACGTCAGCCCGTTTTGGAATCTCCGCCCCTGGGTGACCATCACCAAATCTGGTTGCAGAAAAGTCTCGACGTTCCACATCCGTCGCCGTTGCATTCGATAATATACACCCCGACCTAGATACCCGTCTGTCAGCTCTCGCGAGCCAGCCACAGTATACTCAGATTCGTCAAACCGGCATCCACGTTGCTCATCGTCGAAGATAAAGCGATGGCTGGACAGCAGTGTTAAAGTCCTGCTTAGCGGTAGGTGATTTTGTCTATAAGCTCTAAGCCATAAATTCATACCGGAGCATATTTGCTCCGCATGACTGCAAACTCAAATAGCTTTGTCGAGGGCATTCCGTGCTCCTCCTGCATTCTCTCCGTTTTTCGCCGGTCTCACCTTCGAACCATGCCACTTCTCTGCACAGTCCTCTCAGCCGCTGCATAGGCTGAAGCTTTGGCTCGCCCTCACTACATATGCTCTCTCTAGTTTCACTCCGGCACGCATACGCCACCGTGCTCAGAGGCTATCTAGCAATGGCATCGGGAGAGGGGGGCTTATAGCTCGGCCCACCTTAGGAATTTCCCCGAGAAATCTACGAGCGTACGTATTCGGAATAAGGTTTCGGCCAAAATTTTAGCTTAAACATGGCATATGCGGCAGAAACCTAACATACTAAGTATAGGTTCAGTATATATATAATAAATATATTCTATAATCCTCCTAACTATTATAATAACCCTAATAACCCTAACCCTTAGCCTTTTACCTTAACCTCCTAGCCTAAATAACTCTATAAGCTAAATAAAATATCAAAAAAAAGAAGAGAATTAAATATTTAACTTAGGCTTAATATATACTTAATATAAATAAGGTTACTCTATAATTCTATTATCTATAAGCTTTCTTTTTTTTACTAGCTTTAGTTCTACCTAATACCTTAGCTACTAAACTTAATTCTTTTTAAGTATATACTTAGTACTATTAGTACTACTAAATTAGCTTTACTATATTAGAGATAATTCTAAGGTAGGCTAAGCTATAGTCTAGAGAGAGAGCTAAGTATATAGATATAGTTTATCTAGGCTATACTACTATAGCTTAGCCTATCTTAGAATTATCTCTAATATAGTAAAGCTAATTTAGTAGTACTAATAGCGCTAAGTATATACTTAAAAAGAATTAAGTTTAGTAGCTAAGGTATTAGGTAGAACTAAAGCTAGTAAAAAAAAGAAAGCTTATAGATAATAGAATTATAGAGTAACTAATTATAACTAGTAAGATAGAAGGTTAATTATATCTATTTATTAAGATATTAAGACTTAGAAAAGAAGAAGAGAAGCTAGTATATAAAACATATATAATATCGAGGGTAGAGTAGCTAGAAGCCTAGGCTATAATACCGAGATTATATAACTAATCCTAAACTAGACTCTAGCTTATATCTATCTTATATCTATCTTATATTACTACTCTCTCTCTTAAGTGCGTTTACTCTTAAACGCTATTATATATTATTCGTTAATCTATTTTAGCTATAGCTTATATATATAAGAGTTTAGGTAATTATATAGTATATCTACTACCTCTTTAAGGTTATCGATTAGGTACTAGGTAAGATTCTCTAGATATCCTTTCTAACTTACATAAGTAACTAGTTTATTATATAGTATTTAAATATCTAATATATTATCTACCTCGTACTTCTCTTTACTCTCTACCTTAATTAGTAGTAGCTCTTTAAAGACTTAGCCTAGTAAGGGGTTATTTAGATACTTAGTAAGGAGGTTAGTATAGAATATAGAGTAAATATAGCGTAAAGTGTTCGGTAGGTCTAGTTTATATAATAGTAGTAACTATTTTTCGAGTATCTTATAAGAACTAACTCTTTTCGGTAATAGCTTAGAATTACTATATAGCTAGAGGTTTTTCGTTAATAACTAGACTATATTACTAATTTTAAACTCGATTAGTAACTAGTGTTTATTTACCTATTCTACTATCTATAATTATATAATAGTAAGGTTCTTCTTAGCAATAGCTAATTCTTCTTCTAGTTACTTAGCTAGTATATAGATATTAGTCTCGCTTAGCTTAGCTCTTATAGATAGTACATTAGCTAGTAGTTAGAAACTAAGCCTTAGTTTATACCCCCTAGTAACTTTAAATAGTAATAGTTTAGTACTCTCCGAGGAGTTTATATTAATAGAGAACTTAGCTATAGAGAGAATAAGAGTCTAATTACTAAAGCGTATAGTATAAGACTAGATTACTTATTTAAATTCATAGTTTATAACTTCTAACTAGCTATCTATTTAGAAGTAACTAGTAGTAGATAACTTAGCTATTATTTTCAGGATCTAGTATAGTCTCTTCTATACGTTACTAATAAACTAAGGGCTATAGTTAAAGGTAATACTATCGGGTAGTCTATAAAGCTTCTATATATAAGAGAATAATAGCTTAGTAGTTTTAAATACTAAGGTACCTTTATTTCTAGAGAAGTAAGGGATAAGGTATCGTTCTTTACTAAGGTAGTTAATAATATATAACATAGTATTATAGCTATCTACTTAGAGTAGGCTAGTAACGAAGTCTATTATAATATACTACTAGAGTCTTTCTAGAATAGGTAAGAGTAATAGAAGACTAGCTAGTAGACTATAGCGAGCTTTTAATTGTTTATAGTTGTAGTAATAAGCGATAAACCTTTTAACGATGTTATTATAACTAGGGATATAGAAGGTTATTTTAATTATAGCGGCTATTTTAGTTACTCTAGTATATACGTAGTTCTTTAACATATATACCTCTTAGACTACCTTAGTTACTATTAATAGAGGCACAAACAACTTTCTAGCGTACTATAATATCCCTTCGTTAATAATAACGTTAGTTAGCAGCAACTATTTCCTTTTTAGAAAGGCTCCTATTATATAGTAGATACCTCGAGCTAACTCGAACTTAGTGTTATAGAGGTTAGCCTTAGTAACCTTATCGAAAAGAGATAAAGGTTCTTCTATAGCTAAAATAGGTACTATATAGGCGTCTAGCTTACGGAGCGAAATTAGTGTCTACTTTAGTAATAGAATAGGTAACGAAGTAAATAGTAAACTAGATAGTAAACTAGATTTTAGTCCGGCTTAAAGAGGTAATTCCGTTCGGATATAGCCTAGACTAAGTTCGTTAATAATACGTTAGTCGAGCACCTTATATAGTAATAACGTCTAATAGAGGTTAGAGTCTTCTTTTAATTATAGTACGTCTCTATTTCTTCTAGTAAGTATATTAGCTTTACTATTAGTAGCGCTAGGCTAGTATATAATCTTAAAGTTAAATTATATAAGGTAGAGAGCCTAGCGTACTTAGTAGCGTAATAGCTTTTAAGTCTTTATAAAGTGTATAAGGGATTAGTAATCGGTAAGGACGTAGATTACCTTATTAGATTAAGTACTTATAAGCTTAGGGGCCTACTCTTTAAAGACTTAGACGATAGCGAGTAACTCCTTATTATAGATAGTATAATTACGTTCGGCTTCGTTTATAGATTTACTAAAAAAGGCAATAGGCCAGAGAGCGTTATAATCGTTATATTATAATAGGATCCCTATAGTAGTAGTATCGGAAGCGTTAGTTTTAACGACTATCTATTTCGAGTAATCGAAGTAAGTAAGGATAGGTACGCTAGTAACAGCATACTTTATATAATTAAACACGGCGGTGTATTTATTGTTCTAGAGTAATACGTCCTTCTTAAGTAAATTGTTTAGAGGCTTTATAATAGCGCTAAAACCCTTTATAAACTAGTAGTAATAGCTATAGAAACTAATAAAACTTCTTACCTAAGTAATATTACTAGGGGCTAGCTATTTCTATACTTTAATAGCTTCTACCTTCTTAGGGTCTATCTTAACACTATCTTAACTAACGATAATACTAAGGTACTTTACCTCCGTAAAGTAGAACTTACTCTTCTTAATATTAGCGTTTAGATCTAAATTATAAAGTCGATAGAGTACTAGCTTAATATACTTAGCGTATTCTCGTCGAGTGCTATTAGTATAAATAAGGATATCGTCTAAGTAGATCGATATAAAGCGTTCGAGCATGTTAATAAAGTTATAATTTATAAACCTCTACTATATAGCAGAGGCGTTAGTAAGGCCGAAGAGTATTACTAGCTATTTAAAGTTGCCTATATATATAGAGAACATAGTAAGGTCCTTACTATCGACGGAGTTACGAAGGCAATAAAAGGCTTAATAGATATCGATCTTACTAAACTATTTAACTTTACTTACGCGCGTAAGTATTTCTTCGATAAGTAGTAGTAGATAGACGTCTCGTTTAGTAACCTCGTTAAGTCTATAGTAATCGACGTAGAGACGGAGTTCCCTATTTAGCTTATAGACGAAAGGATAGGTAATAAGTAGCTAGCTAAGCTTAGTATAATAAAGCCTTTATCGAGGTATTCTCGGATAAACTCTTCTACTATATCGAGCTCTTTAGGGGATAGATAGCGTAAAGGTTTAGTACGTAGTAGCTTAGCGCCTTTCTTTAGGGTAATATAGTTATCGAAATCTAGTCGATATAGTAAGAGAGTATTAGATTACTCCTTAGAGAAGACGTTAGCGAACTTACGTAGCTTTTCTAGTAGAATAACTAAAGAGTCTAGTTCTAGTTTAGTAGCTATATAGCGGTAGTCTTCGATGTCCTTTATAGAGATTACGAAAACCTTATTTTCGCGGTATTTAGCCTAGAAAGTAAAGGTAGTAGCGCTAATAAAAGCGAGGAGTAGTTCTTCTTATTTAGTATTACTTACGTAGGTAAGTACGTAAGAGAACTTGTTTATTAGCTATATACTATAGGAGACTAGCTTAAATTCCCCCTAATTTAGCCTAAAGTTCGACCTAAGGGCTAGTAGTCGAAACGGTCTACTTCGTCCTAATTTAGTAACTAATTAGCTAGTAGTTAGCTATAGCTACTACTATTTAACGATAGTTAGTGAAAACTCTTCTTTATATATAACCTTACTATATTTATAGTCGATATTAGCTCTATTAGCCTTAAGCTAGCTAAGGCCGAGAATAATGTTAAAATAGCCGATATCTATAATATAGAAGGTAGTAAGAGTATTTATCTTACTAGAGATAGTAGTAGTAAGGGAGACGCTATAAGTAACTTATTTAGTTAGTACACTATTATAGGCTTAAAGCTAGATAGGACTAGCTAATACTACAGAGTATCCGAAGGTTTTTAGCTTATTAAGAACGTTATAATTAACTACGGCGCTAATAAGTACACTAGTGTTAATAAAGACCTATAGAGTAATAGTTCGTTCGTAGTTATATAGATCGTAAATAGTAATAGAGGTTATAATAGTAGTAACGTTATAAGTAATAACGCTATTTAGTAACTATACTCCTCTAGATCTATCTTATATTACCCTTATTTAGCTAGAGAATAGAACTTATCCTCTAGCTAGTTATTTCCCTAGCTAGTCTAATTAGCTAACTTATAATCTATCTCGGGGTTAAACTAGAGCTAAACTAAATCTAGTTCGTATACTAGGCTAGATTCCGCTTCTAACTTAGCTATATAGTACTAAAGCTATTATATTTCCTTTATAGCGCTAATAGCGTAAGGAAAGTAAGTAGTAGTATAAGTAGCCTTCTCTAAGGCACTAGCTATATACTTTAGCGTAATATAGCCTAACTTACTATATACGAAACAGGTAAGTATTAGAGTTAAATAGAAGGGCTATAGAGTACCTCTAGTAAGAGAGTAGTAAGTAACTAAAATAGTAGAGGTAGAGGTAGAGTAAAGTATATAGATTAGTAGAGTAGTAGCGCGACTTATAGCTATTATAGAGCGTAGAGTCTAAGTACACTTAGTAATAAGGTTACTCTATTAGATGTTACGATTAGTAGCGTAAGCCTTTATAATAAAGGTAGAGAGGTCGTTAGTATCGAAGTTAATAAGGGTAGCGTATAGCTTATTAGATATCTTCTAATGTAACTAGTAGAGTCATTTATCTTTAGTAATCTTAGCGTATAGTATGTACTTATTAAACTTACTAATAAAAGAATTAAAAGAGGTATTACACTAGAAGAGATTAGTAAACTAAGTATATGTAGTAGCTTTATAGTTAGGGTCCTTAAAGTACTAAGCTAAAAGAGTAAGAGCTTTATTAACGCTAATAATATTATTACTAGAGAAGTCTATAACGAGAGTATAGGCTTCTCTAGAGAGGTATAAGTATAGGTATATATACTAAGAGGCCTCGGTAGAGAAATAGTCGGCATTAGCTCGTATCTTATTCTTTACCTAGTATTTAAAGACCTCGAACTATTCTAGAGTACTACTAGAGAAAATAGTAGAATCTAGTATCTTTTCGGATAAGGTAGTACTATAGGCTAAAGAAGTTAGGGTATTACGATCTATTTCGGATCTTAATTAAGCTAGTTTAGCCCTAAGGTTACTTATATTAGTAAGGTAATATATAGCTTAGGTAGTAAGGTTATTAGTAGTATTATTAGCTATATTAAGATCGATTAGTACGTTATCTAACTAGTTATATAAGTCGAGGGCGTTAGAACGTACTAAGTTATAAGTAGCGACCTATTTATCGTAGATAGACTTAATAAACGTAAAAGCTTTATATAGAGTAGTTATATCTTCTATCTCTTATAGCTTCTTCTTAAGGTTATTGTTACTAAGGTAGATAAGGTTATAATAGGCTAACTAGACTAGTTTATTATTGTCGAGTAGTAGAGGAATCTTACTTACGTAGTAGTTATTACTATCGGAGTTAGGTCGAGCTATAGCTCAGAGAAAGTTAGTTATAAATAAGGTAGTAAAAAGTTAGCGCGTAATAAACAGAATATCTAAAAATTTAGCTAGTAGCCTACTTCCTTCTTAAGTTATTAGTAACTCGACTTATTACCTTCTTCTTATATCTTAGGTATTTCGCGATATTAACTTATATAGTAGTAGCGAGGATCTATTATAGTATACATAGGAACTATAGTTATAATATTCTTCTTCTTATAAATTCTTCGTAAGTGTTTATTAGTAGTAGTTATATAAGTAGTAAGATAACTAGATAGTTTTTAATAGCTCCGTCGCTTAGTCGCTAGAGTTTTAAAGTCTTAATATAGTAATTACAACTAGTAAGATAGAAGGTTAATTACGTCTATTTATTAAGATATCGAGACTTAGAAAAGAAGAAGAGAAGCTAGTATATAAAACGCACGTAATATCGAGAGTAGAGTAGCTAGAAGCCTAGGCTATAATACTAAGATTACGTAACTAATCCTAAACTAGACTCTAGCTCGTATCTATCTATAATAGTAGTATATAGTAACGTATAGAGCTAAGCTATCTATAGGCTAGATAGGTTAATAAACTAATAGCTGCCTTTATTTAAAATAGCTAGAGGCTATACAGATATACTACAGAGGGCCTATGTTATGTAACGGGACTATCCTAGCTCTATAGGACCGAGCTTCCTCTTATACTATCTCGTATCTATCTCGTATTAGTAACCTTATTTATATTAAGTATATATTAAGCCTAAGTTAAATATTTAATTCTCTTCTTTTTTTTTGATATTTTATTTAGCTTATAGAGTTATTTAGGCTAGGAGGTTAAGGTAAAAGGCTAGAGGTTAGAGTTATTAGAGTTATTAGAATAGTTTAGAGAATTATAAAATATATCTAATGTATATATACTAAACCTATGCTTAGTATATTAGATTTCTGACGCATATACTAATTTTGAGCTAAAATTTAAGCTGAAACCTTATTCTAAATGCGTGCGCTCGTAGATTTCTCGGGGAAATTCCTAAGGTAGGCCGAGCTATAAGCTTTGGTTTACCACAGCAATATGCGTTTATCTCGTTTGCTCACCACGTGTTTCAGGACTTGGACTACAGCAATATGCTTTCATCTCGTTTGCTCACCACGAGTCTCCTGAAACACGTGGTGAGCCTGGACATTGAGACAGTGGAAAGACTTTGCACGGATACCTTGAACTCTCCTCCCACGCGGATTCTTCAATTACAGTGTGGTGAGAGACGCGGTGCTCGTATTATCTGCGGCTTGGTTTCTTCAAGCTCGATTGCATACATAGTAGGCAACATGCACCATTCTTACAGCTTCAGTGCCTCGGCTTGATGTCGCTGTTGCATGACGATCCAGTATATCACCACAGCCTTCTGCGAGGTGCTGGTCGTAGAAACAATCTTACAAGGTCAAGCTCCTGCCGTGGGTATAGGGTAGGTACCGCGACTCTATGCGATGAGGCATTCTCCATGCAATTTACCGAATTTTCTTGTAACTTCAAGCATTTCACAAGCTTCCGTGGAAGAGCTTTTTCTTCTTCCTCAAGGGCTGAGCAGAAGAGCGGCAGTAGCGAAGACATGGCTCTGACTTTGACAACCCTCAAGCATAGACTCCTTTCGCCTGGTCATGCTCTATCCTAGTCCGGCCGTCATGTAACACCGCCAACGACATTACGGTCGAGCGAATTACCAGGTGGGGTAAGGGACAGAGGCCATGGGCAATGTTCCATTCCTGGCAACAAGACGATGTTCGTCGAGTGCATAGCGAGAGGCTCGCAGGTATAAGAATGGCTTGCATCCCACAGAGGAGAGCATCATCAGGCATCCATTCATTCCAGCATCACCTCCCAGTACAAAGTCATTCCTTTACCCACCTACCCAAAACTCCCAACCAACTCCCACGATGAAGAGCTACACCCCCCTCCTCCTCACCGCCCTCCTGCAGGCTACCTCCGCCTACCACATCCACGTCGTCTACGACCCCGAACTCGTCACCGTCGGCGACGCCAACATCTTCCACATGACCTGGGAAGAAATTTACGCCGCCGCCAGCAACGAAAACGCCGTCGTGCTCAAAACCTCAGCACCGGGGCGTGCCGACCAATGCAAAGAAGGCGGCAGCAGCGCCGACACCCAAGTGACAGCCAGCATCGACTCCCTCTGGGGCATGGCCAAAAACGTCCCCATCCACGAGATGCGCGAAGCCATCATGCAGGGTTTCCAGGACTTCATCGAGGATTTCGGCCGTCGCCAGCGGTACAGCATGTACGACCACTGCGTGGCGCCCAATCCGCGCACCGGCATGACCGATTGGTGGCCCAAGAAGTCGGCTTGCGCTGGCCGGAGTTGCACCGGTTGCAGTGGATACAACGTGCAGTGTGAGAATACACATTTCGGGTACAAGTACCCGGCTAGTGTCAAGGTTTTTGTGGCGGATAATAACAGGCATCCTACTGGCGATTTCTTGAAGGTCGACTTTAGCTCGAACAAGCCCGAGAAGGATGGTGGTTGTGGTCTTGCTGGCGATATTAGTAGTGCTCTTGCAGGGAAGATTCCGGGTGTTGGGTCGCTCTTCAGCACTGGTATCGATATTGCTTGCGAGCATTTGATCTAGATGGGATGTGATCGATGCAGAGTGACCTCGGGGGGTAAGTCGAGGCATTTCGCGCAGCATTTTGGTATGCTTGAGTGGAAGGGTGGTTGGGAGATCAGGAAGGTGCTTTGTGCTATTCCAGGCAGCCACTCCTCTAGTTGAAAAATATGATATTGGTCATCCCGCCACAATACTCCCTCCACGACCGCGATGCAAGCCAAACCTTCAACGTCGTCGGAGGTCAGACGGACAGATAGTCCTCTAAATGCAGAAGGGGTATCATTTCGAGCGCTCCAAAATGGTCTCCGCTATTTCATATCTGTCCTTTGATGTCCACCATGGCAAAGGCTTTCTGGCGGGCAGCTTCGAATGCCGGACTCGCTTTACTCGACATGAATCGAGGACCGTCCTCGCGATCTTCGAGAAACGATTCGTCGCCGTTCTCAACCAAGAATTGGGCGCATTGTTGGTCATCGGCAAATGCCAGCTCCGATGTGAGAAATGATACTTTGATGTCGGGCTTATAACTGTGACAAGTCAGTCTTGATCACAATGCATATGAAGACAATGACTCACGCTCGACATATCGTGGCCATGGCTGCGAGGCGCTCTCGATCGACAAACATATCCATGAGGTATCCACCCATATTAGGAGGGTCATCATAAAGCTTGAAGAACTTGTGGTAATTGCCTCGTGCCAGGGCCGATCTCACTTCGAGTGCATGCTTGATTGCTGGGTTCTGTTTATCTGTCAAGGTTAGATCGGCGAGCAGGTCGTTCATGCCCGTCCTGTTCGCCGTGTGGATCATGTAGAGTATGCGATAAGCCGTGAACTCTCCAGGTCTACCACCAAGTTTCTGCTTGTATAGTGTCCGTAATTGCGATTGACATTGATTGTACTCACCGAGATCGCCTTTCTCCAGGGCGATCCTCGCATGTGCCTCGTATACTCGGACGGTGAAGTCGTTCTTGATATGCTGGACAGTCAGATCTTGCCGCATCGATTTGAATTGATCGCAAATGTAGGTGTAATTGTGATCTTGCTTCCATTTCGTGACCAGCAAGTCGATCGTCCTCTTCAAGACTTCCAGTGGCCGTACGGTCTCGGGCTTCGGAGGGGCGGTCAAACGGAAGTAAGCCTTTTCGAGATTCTGATTTGTGCCGACGACAGGTCCAGCATTTGCAAGCAGCAGAGCGTCATCATCACGAAAATTGTAAGTGTTAGGTGAAGAAGCAAGAGATGACTCGAAACGTTGTCGTCGCTTTTCAAGGTCGTTGAACTTACTGACTCCTGCGGTGGAGCGAAATTCTTGTACTTTCTTTTGTTTCTTGTCTTTGCGATCACCTTCCTTGACAAAGTCCATCCGGTCAGCTAGTCCACGTTGTCTCCAAGGAGGTATCGCAGTGGCAGCAGCAGTAGCAGTAGATTCGGCATCGGGAGACTTTCGCTTTCTTGATGGCAGATCATTCAAGCCAGTCGTCGATGAGCCTGATTGTGCACGTTGTGGGAGGGTTTGTCCGCGCTCGAGCAATATAATCTCTTGCGGAAGTGGCTGTTTTGTCCAGTCCAAGGAAAGCATGGTGTTATTCTCGGCTGTAGCGGTTATCACTGATTTCAACTTCGCTGACAGTTCTGCAGGAGAGATGCCAGGCACAGCGTTGCTCGCCATGAACGCTCTTGAGACATATTCCTTCACGGGCAGAGGCCATTCAATCTTCTTGGAGGCAGGAGGGGAGGGGTTTGGAGGGGCTGGTCGAGCTAGCGTTGTTCGCGCGTGTACAGTAGTGTATGCCGGACCATCTGAAATAGTCAGTGAGAGTCGTCTCCAAGATGCTGGAACGAGCTTACTGTGCATGCCTGGTGCATGAGCGGTGGTGTGTGCCCATGGGGCGGCCATGATAGCGGTTTTGTGATCGATCAAGGCAGGGAGTAATCTTTGTTGGGGTTCAAATGTGGAAAGTGGGAGAGGAAAACAGAGAGAACGGAGTGACAAGAGGAGCCCTAGGTGAGCCCAGAATCGGCAAAGTGTGATGTTAGCGCACGGGCCACATCAGGCTCGAGTCTTCCCAACTTTCACGTGCAAGTAGCTGCTGACTACCAAGCTTGTGTTTGTCATTACAAAATTTCTATTCTTCGAATTCGAGGGTATCATAGAGAACCTCCATGTACTGGCATAACCTGTCCCGCTCACTGCACGACCCCGTGTCTCCGAAATCATCCCATGCTCTCACGCATGAATTGCGTTCTGTACGTGAGGGTAGACCGCGACGAGCTTTGCGTAGAGTTCTGGATGCTTCTGAACCATAACAGCCGGGTCGAAAGCTGCAGCCACGAATATGGTGTCGATACCGCTGGAGATGGGCGTTACGAAGATCTGGCAGATCTGAAGGCCAATCAAGAAGGCGAAGGCGACGACTACAGGAGTAAATCCGCCGTCCCTGTTGTACTCTGGGTTGGTAAAGACGAGGTAGAGGTAAGCCAGCAGAGCGCATGCATAACCGACAAATGTGGCTCCCATGGTCAGAACGGGCCCAATGAGGCATTCGTTGACCAGTGCATCGATACCACGGTCCTTGATGAGTCTATCCATGTCAGTATGCGCGTATGATTAGTGCACAGGTGGTACTCACGTCCAGGTCTCCTTTGCTGCAGCAATGTAGCTCTTTCCATAGAGCGCAATGTAGCTGAAGGCATAGCGGTTGAGGAATTGCACAGCCCAATCAAGTATGCCAATCAAGCATTGAAGAATGCAGAAGGCAATGTATGCACCAATGTTGCCATCGCTGGCAGCGTTCTGGCGGGCAGTGGAGCAAAGCTGGCGCAAGAAATTGATGATTGCCACGATCAGACTGCCAAAGCTGATGGATCCGAAGCTGTATGTGAGAGCTCGGCGTGCAGCACCACGAGTGACGCCTTTTGGCATGTTGTCTGGGCAGTAGTACCAGCTGCCGTAAACTCCAGAAATAATGGTGTGGATGGTATTCTTCAGGAATTCGGATATCCAATAAGCGGCAAAAGTGATGAAAACGAGTAGGCCAATGACTGTGCCGCTGGAGCAGCTGCCCGCGCCCTGATTACAGGCTGGGTTGTTCCCTGGCTGATATTTGACATAGACGGCGACTAGGGTGACAGAATACCAAGCACCAAAGGCAGTCGCGAGGAGACCACCGATGAACGACACCGACCAGACGTGACCGTAGCGCTTCGCAACATCGACACTGGTGGTCAGCATCAGTGCGCTGAAGGGTATCCGGGGGATCCATGTGATAAAGCAGATGACTGTGAAGATGGAGAAGATCAGGAATACGATGCCACCAGACCAGTATCTCCTGCTCAGCATATAAATGGCAGTGACGAAGCCAAAGACGATGTTGAGGATGCCTGTGACCCAGATGAATGTTTTTGGGAAAGCTGCAGGGTATTAGTACTGCACATGACAGTGGGAAGAATATGCACACTTCTAGCAGCAGCGACATATGCGATACTCAGTAGCAGAGCTGATACCAAGCAGAAAGCGAAAAGGACAATGGTGTTCGTATCGAGGCTAAAATCGTTGCCGCCGTCGTAGATACCGCCTCCGTTGAATCCCTTGGTCGCAGCTACACCATAAGATCAGTAATTGTGATGCCATCAAGGAGCCATCTCCTGGCCTACCATAACCCTGAATCGATAACCCGGAGACAGCTACGAAACCCGCACAGACAGCCAGGAACAAGATCCCTGCCCAGAGATCGTTCCACTTTGGTTTGCTGATCGCAAAAGCTTGGTCAAACGTGGGCTTGTCCCCTCCAAAGTCGGTCGCTGGGCCATAGTTTTGGCCATAATTGGGTGGCTGCTGAGAAAAGTTCTGCTGATTCTGATTGTTGTACCCGTAGCCATTGCCATTCTGCTGCTGCTCGTATCCATATTGACCTTGTCCATATTGACCTTGAGGTTGATTGGGATAGTTCTTGGGCGCATTTTGATCTTCCAGATTATAGTACTGCGAGGCCTCCCCGCGACCCGCCATGTTGGGCGAAGTGTACTGCTCGGAAGGCGCTTGACGTGGACAGGAAAATAGGAAGAAAGGATGACAGGTCAACAGAAGCGGGATCTGTATCTGATAAAATCGATCAAATTGATCGCGGCAGAGGCGTCGATTTAGAGCATCCAGAGCTGTTGCGGGCGTGTTTTTGTGTTTTTGGGCAGAACTCTGATTTGACAACCAATCTACGTCATGCCGGGCAACGTCGCTTGATTGGCCGAGAGAACACGTTCCCCTTGACTCGACCACAACGGGAAAATGCATGTGCAAAATGGTCACCATGTCTTATCGACTTCACTTCCATCCAAGCCCATTGCATTGCTGCATTATTCTAACCTCTATGATAGTCCCACAAGACCACGGACAAAAGACACAAACGGCGGCACGCTCGTCAACGCGACAGTGATCGTCCCAAACAAACCCATGCTAAGACTGGAGAATGCCGCGGCACGCGGGTCGGTCGTGAGCAAAAGTGCAGTAGCGACGGCAGACGAATTGGCGCCCAGCGTGACGCCGCGCGTAATGTAGTCGTCTTCAGGCACCTTGAGCGTCTTCAGCGCCCATGGACCGACCACCACTCCAACGATGCCCGAGAAGATACATAGAGGTGCCACTGTGTACAGGTCGCCGCCGAGATTTTGAGTCGCAGGAGTCGCCAGAGCAAGTGTCAAGCTTCTACTTGCAAATGCCAGACTCCTGGGTCCGCTTATACCGATGGCGTGGCAAAGCGTTGGGTATGCCAGTAGAGAGCCGACGGACAGCGACACGTTGGGTATGATAATGGTGGCAAAGCGACTCTTGAGCTCTTGTCGATATTGGAACATTGGCAACCCCAGCGCGACAATACTGACGTCTAGCACACTTCCAAAGACATCACCAGCACCCGGTGGTGGTAGTCCCCGACGAAGCTCCCATAACTGTGTATACCTCGAGCCAGTCGTGTATCTTGTCAATCCGTCGTTGATGGTCTTGCGATGTATCAAGGCGAAGATCCAAATGGCGACAATGGTCAATGCCGAAGACACCAATACTGGATGTAGGTATGTTTTCCATTTGGCTGGGATTCGAAGGGCCAGCAAAAAGCAAACCACGTTGATTCCGAGCTGGGCTGGCATGGCGTACCCAACTGTGTAATACACCGGTAATCCGACGAACAGAAACAAACCCCAGTATGTTGTTATATCAAGGTTGGTACTCATCCAGGTTGCCCATTGTTGTGCTCTCGACAACCGCGGTGGGTCATGTCGCAGTCGTGAAGCCGTCGTGTTCAGGAGTTGGGTCGTCGAAGCGATCGGAGGTCCGCCTGTACCGGTCACCTGACTTGGGTCCTGAGCTCTTGTGGGCATCCTGAGCTCGGCTGGCGTGTCAGCGGCTGGCGAGTGAGCTGGTGAGTTGATCTGGGATGGCGTCGGAATGCCATTGCTTGGTTGAGATGCCCGTCTTTGCTCAGTCAGAGGAATGTTATCATCTTCTTGACCCATCTCCTCCGCCCGCTCTGTGATTGCACGTTTGGAGGTGCCCAAGATGCTCTGCAGGCCTCGCACAAAGTAGGCAGTGAACGAGAAGAGGACAGCATAGCCGATGACTGGAAATGTGAGAAAGGTGATTGTGGAAGAGTCCTGATGGCTTACCGAAGACTGCTATGATTTTGCCTACCTCAGCGCCACTGATATCAGGGCTCAGTGGTAATGTGACGAATGCCGGGCAGAAGAAAAGATTGATATACCGTAGCGCAAACCCACACTTGGCATGTCAGATTGGACCTATCGTTCCTACAGATAAGACCTACCGGTATGTCGATGAGCGAAATGAGCTTCTTTGTGGTCTTGTCGCCTAGCGCAACCTCACAGATGATCAGGAAGAAGAAGAGCAGGATCATACATGCTACCGATGCCGGGAAAGACACCTTTGCGAGGCTTATCAAGCGATGGACACCGAAGCACAACGCCATGATAGCGAAGATGCCAATTGGGACTTGCAGCCATGCTGATACTGTGCGCCTCCAAGATCCTCGTGCGACCTTTTGCAGCGTCAAAACGATGCATAAGAAGCAGATAGAAATATACTGACTAGCTGAATAGCCTCTACAAGGTCCATGGTAAAAGCTTTTGATTCTTCCATCCTGACCTCTGGACAGCGACTGCCCCTTGACCCACCACAGTGAAAAGCGGTGAAGTAGTCTGTTTGCGTTGTGGTCAAATCATGACTTGACCCGGTTCGCTATATGCTATTCCCATTGCTCGCAGGAGAGATACATGACCATAGCCGGAAACTGTCCGCAATGATACTGGTGGTGGGAGAAATGGCCGATAGTGGGGGTGGTGTTTGTTGGTCAGGGCCAAAGCTGACTGAGCAAAACTCCGCTTCCAGAACGGCGGACAGGGACAGGTAACCACACCACAACTTTATTCTATTGCCCCTTGAACTCGCCCTCTTTCATCAACACACTCCGCCCAATTCCGCAATAGTCGCAGGCTATCATGGCGCTCGCCAGCAAGACGCAGTCGCAGGCCATCTTTGCCAAACTGCGACAGAAGCCAGCGAACAAGGTACGCAATGCCACCTTACCTTTCTCAGCTATGCTCAACGATTGATCTCGTGGTCAGGTCTGCTTCGACTGCGGCACAAAGAACCCAACATGGAGCTCAGTCCCTTTCGGCATCTACCTCTGTCTTGACTGCTCAGCCAACCACCGCAATCTCGGCGTCCACATCTCTTTCGTACGGTCAACCAACCTCGATAGTGCGGTCACTCTTTAGTATGCTAAGGGCTTTGTTGACACATCTACAGTCTGGCAATGGGATCAATTGCGGATAATGAAGGTAGGAGGAAACGAATCAGCCACAAAGTACTTCCAGTTGCATGGTGGGTCCGCCGCTCTGTCGAGCAAGGATTCGAAAACGAAGTACACCTCGAACGCAGCCACAAAATACAAGGAGGAGCTCACAAGACGGGCTGCTGCAGATGCAAAGCAGTAAGCAGATCGAAGGATACTTATGGACCGGACTAACATGAAAGGTACCCCGAGGAAGTGGTCATCACAGAGGCGATCGACGATCCTGCGACGAGCGGCACTAATACTCCAGCCGGAGAGAACGAGGATGACTTTTTCTCTTCGTGGGACAAGCCGACCATCAAGCGACCCAGCAATCCTCCTTCTCGCTCCGCTACCCCTGGCATCAACCGCACAGCTTCTCCTTTCCTGAATGCAAATGGTAATGGTTCTGCGCCCGCTCGGTCTAAATCCCCACTCTCCGCCTCTGACAGTTCCGCCGCTCCGCGCGCAATTCCCGCCGCTGCAGTCCGGAAACCTGCTGCAGGTGGGGCGAAGAAGACCAATATCCTCGGCGCAAAGAAGAAGCTGGGTGCAAAGAAGGTGGATGCGAGCGCGCTGGATTTTGATGAGGCAGAGAAGAAGGCAAAGGAAGAACAAGAGCGAATTGAGAAGCTTGGATACGATCCGGATGCTGAGACACCTGCGAGCGAGACCGTGGGGACTATCGTGCAACCTGAGACCAGCATTGTCAGTCCACAGCCGATCAATCCATCGAGAGGAAGCTTTGGTGCTACGAACAAGCCCGCGGAGAAGTCGAGCGGAGATATGGAGAGACTGGGTATGGGAGTAAGGAAGCTTGGATTCGGTCAAGTCATGGGAGGTGGCGCACCAGCGACGAGCAAGCCAAAGGCCGCAAGTGGCTTTGGCTCTACATCGAGAGCAGCTCAAGGTAAGACAAGCAATCTCGGTCTCGATTTCAGACTAACATGGTAATCAGACGACTCGGAAAAATATGCTCGAGACAAGTTCGGTGCGCAAAAGGGCATCTCATCAGACGAGTTCTTCGGAAGAGCTTCATTCGATCCATCAGCTCAAGCAGAGGCGAAGACCCGGTTGCAAGGTTTCGAAGGCGCCACGTCAATTTCCTCCAACGCCTACTTTGGCCGACCTGACGAGGAGGCACCCGAAGGTGACTATGGCGACTTGGAGACGGCTGCAAAGGACTTTGTCCGCAAGTTTGGTATTACTGCTGGTGACGACCTGGAGAACCTGACAAGTCTGCTCGGTGATGGAGCGACCAAGCTTCAAGGTGAGATTGATCGGATCAAGCATGGATACAAGCTGACAATGGTAGGCGCGATTCGGAATTACCTCAACGGATGAGCGTGTGCCGAGGTGAGTGAAGGAGGTGAGACTTGATATAGCATAGCAGAAGAGCGAGGATGGCCTCAAAATGATACCATGTGCCATGATATTATCCCAAATCCGTCAATGCTATGCCCACCCAAAATCGCCCACTAATGCAGATACCACGCATGTCATTATTCCAACTTCCCCATCATGCTCTTCCTCACCGACGTATTGACCACCCCACCCACCCCAAAAGCCGGCACAATCCTACACATCCTCGCAAAACTACTCGGCAACCAATCCACTCTGACCTTCCTCAACCTCTCCCTAAACGGCGTCCCACCATTCCTATTATACAAATCCAACCCCAACAGATGCAACGGCGTAGACAACAACTGCACGCTCGCGGGCGCCAGAAACTGCGCCACCGACACCCTCGACATGTACTTTTCCGCCGCGTCCGACAGCGGTATCCTCGGCGCCAAAAGCGGAGGCAGATTGAAGCTCGCGAAAATCGTCATGCAGTCTCGCGCCGCGAAGAGGGCGTAGGATGGCCCTGGGACTGGACGAGCCGACACGGCGCCGAACATGCGTGTGAATTGGCTGTCTTTGTATAGGCAGAGGGAGAGGTTGGCCGTGCTTGTGGCTAGGAATTTGCTGGGGCCTGTGGTGGTGGAGGAGGCCGGGCGGTCGCGGAGCGTGGCTTGGGTGGTGTCGAGGGTGTTGGCTGTGAGGTAGGTGCCGGTGTAGAGGGTGAGGATGAGGAGGAATGGGCGCGAGGTGAGGAAGTGGTGCGGGCGGAGGAGGAGGGAGGTGAGGGAGGCTTTGAGGGAGGGGAGGAGAGGGCGTTTGCCGGAGGCGTTTTCGATGATGGCTCTGGGGGAGGTCAGTGGGGTTACAGGGAGGACGGAGGGGGGAAGAGGGACTTGTCTATCATGGTGATCAGAGGTGCGACTAAGAAGCCGGCTGATAGTGCTGCTGTGCCATCTGCGAGGAGTCGGAAACCTAGCTGACTGGTGTTGTATTTGTGTGGTTGAGCGTCTGGTAACAGACTTTGTGCTTTGTCGCTCATGGCTCGTAGGGGTTTGAGGTCGCGTGCTTCTATAGCGGATGCTACAGCTGCTTCACCTTCATTCTGACCTGCTGAGCGACGAGCTCCTCCGGCTTCGGCACCCATAGTCGTTGGAACCGAGTGGTCTTACCTCTGCGCGCATTGGAAGCAGGTCAATGGGAGGATGGACGACACTGAAAGGTCAGCGCGATCTCCAGAATTGCTCTGGTCACAGATCTGGAGTGTAGAGAGCGTGTGACGAGTGCACGATGAGGTGGCTGCGAAAGCGCGAAGAGACGACACAACGTGATGTCGGCTCGGTCGGCAAATGAGTTTTCGCCCAAGCAGCTTCTTGCCAAGGTTCACACCCTCGATGCGAGGATGCACACGACTCTTCCACCGTTACTCTTCTCAATTGAGCCCGAACGTTATTTAGACAATGTACTCCAGGATGCTCAGAAGCGAAGGTCCTCAGGTCATATCTACAAAAGCCAGACCATATATTACCATCTCTCAATCCTCGTACGCCTCATGCATCTCGTGTAGGCCGGCACACACCTTCGTGAACCCGGAGTAATCAAAACCTGGATTGTGACGCCCGATAGTGGCCATCTTACCACAAGCTGCCACTAGCAAGCTCGTGTCATCAGCTGTATTCTCTTGTCCCTGGCAGGATATAATCTGGTGTAGGACGATGCAGAATGATGCGAGCAGTGCACTGAGACTGTAGTACCAATCAGTATGGGACAAGGACAAAATCCTGATATCCTTACTATTCTTCATCCGCATCCTGGACATCCATTTCTGCGACGTCCAGTAAAACTCGCCGTGCGGAGACAGTAGCTGCCGTGGCAGTCCTGGACAGATTAGGAACAAGTACACCAGGGTAATGGTGAATTGTCATACCACTTCTGCAACACAAAGGTCCCTTCACCATGCCTGGGAGAGACCCTCGCCTCTCGCACATCTCGACCCTCGCTCTCCGGAACCGACCTCAACCAATCTTCCAAGCTGTCTTGCAGCGTTGCTCGAATAGCTGCCTGCTGCTTCGGCGTATTCTTCAATGCTTTTGGGCTGCATAGCTCTTTCGACACTCGAGAGCAGATCCGAGCAAAGCACGGGTCATGGAACATCTGATCAGACGACAACAGCGCCTGGCTCCGAGCGATATCTTCAAGATCGAACGCAATGTAATCGTCATCGATAGCCTACGCAGTCAGTCTCAGCGCAGCGAACACAATGGTACTCTCACCGATTGGACATTGAATCTCATGGAAAGTGGCTTCTCCCATGAATACAGAATCATGAACACCCTCTGCTTATGATTCTGGTCGTTGTTGGATACATCCGAGCCCTCGAGCAGATTCATTCGGAGCGCAAACGCCATGCGCAACGCCTCGGAGATGAGGTATCTGGAGAAGTTCGTACACAAAGACGACTTTGCATATGTGATCTGGCTTTGTCAGCACAACTACAGTCCTAATCATTGATGGCTTACCATCGGTATTAGTGCTTGCACCTTGGCGAACAACGGGGGCTCTGCAATAAGCTGCGGCAGCCAGATGAGTGCTCGCTTGTAGTAGTAGTCAGGATCTTGACAGGTCTGGCGCCGGCGTGACTTCATCCTCTGCAAACGACATCCAATGGCGATGGCGGAGTAAATGAAGGGAATGTTGTCGTCAATCAAAGACACAGCGCCAGTGACGATTTGGGATTTCAAGGTCAGAATAGTTGCTTGCGACATGTGCTGGATTGTTTGCGATGCGAAGTACTCTGTCGGCTCGTCAATACTGGTTGCAAATCTTACGCTGGGGTGGCATACCTAGCAGGTATTCGTTTGTCTCCGGTGCACGAAGGTCATCCTGGACGGCCTCAAGACTCAATGCCGCTAGCGTAGTGTCGGGGATCACTGGACGATCAACAAAATCATATGCCTCCTGAAGGGACAAATGAAGGTCTTGCACGATCTGCTCAGTGTTGGGCTGTGCGGCGATGGCTTGCAGGACTTCACTGCTTAAAGTGGCATCCATTGTAGCAGAAGGGAGAGTAAAGTCGAAGGGTCCGCTAGCACTACTCCCACAAGAGTAGAGCGATTCCCCTGAAAGCGAGTTGACACGACTGGCACCCTCGATGGACGGTGTAATCTTGAATGGTCAATCAGTGCGTTCGGACTGGCTTGACTAGACCTCTTACCGAGTGTGTAAGATCGGGCATGTCAATCCCTGCTGGCATGGCGAGCACGTCGGAGAAGAGATCTCCGCCGGTTGGTAGATCAGTGTTCGACCACACTAGTGGCAGACAGTCCAGGTCTGGAGTGACGTCTGGCATTTCCAGACCGAGAAGGGGATCCCAAATTGGCTGAACGGTGTCCAGAGGCTTGCTCTCCGCGTCGGATTGACCCAGCCCTGCGAGTGATGGATCAAAGTAGAAGTTGTCCGGCAGCAGTGATGGACGAAGTGGTGCAAGTGAGTCTGCAACAGTAAGACTTGGACCATGGAGCATGGATAGTTTGCATACTGTTCGGCTTGTACGTCTTCTTGATCTTTCTTCTGGTCGGATTCGGTACGTACATGCAAGACTCGTCTGTCTGCCAGAGATCAGCTGGGTCACTGATCTCAATTTGAGCAAACTTACCTTGCACTGATTACAATGGGGCCTGCCGCCGTTGCCTGTTGTCCTGTCAGATTTGAAAGAAGCAGCCTGGTCGTTGAGCCTACATCTTATCTTCTTATGCTTGCATCGGATACATGCACCCCTCCGTCGAGTGAGTCGTTTCTTGTCCGAATGTTCTTTTCCGGCCATTTTGCGTCTGGAAGTGCTCTGTCCGACTACGTCAAACTTGAGGTGGTACACTCGGATCTATTATAGCTCGACGACATACTGGAATGGTCGTTCACCTCCTTGCCACCTTCCCCGAGCTTGGCACTGTGGACATGGCTCGGAAAGAAGACGATGATCTACAGACCCTGCTGTATGATGTGAGGGATGTGCTGTTGAAACGACGAAAGGGTCTTATCGCACCTTTTCAGCAAGTGGTAGTATCTCGAGCCTGGTTCATAGTGGGATTGAACCCCCCCAGCTCGGATCTATCGCTCTTGGCAAAGGTGTGATGTCTAGACCATGTGGGGTCTTCAAAATCAAGACCCGAGTCTGCTTCTCAGGCCCGCGTTGTGGTAGGTCAAGCAATGCCGTCAGATGGTGATCTCTCCCAAGCTTCACGAAGCTTGCAACAAGACTCGTTAAGCATCAATAACAGATGAAACATGCAGTCGGCAAAAGACACCAAATTCAATTTGATGAATGGGTGACAAAGCCATGCCGTAACTGAAGCAGCCCATTCGTCATGCACTGTCTTCGGAGGAAGGTCTGGGAATGGGAATACCAAGACATTTGATGCATTCTCAGCTAGCCTACCCCTCGTGCGGTACGCCTATGGTGATAAACATCGCCAGCTTTACCATTACAAGTCAGGAAAAATCCGACGCCTGACAGAGTGGCGTCGATGCATTCGCGCGTAAGTCGCAAAAGGGGAGGTGGTGAGAATCTGCCCTATGTAGATCCCAGTCCTGACCCCTGGGTTGCCTTGGCTAAGCGCTGAAATAAGCACGCGAAGAGTCCCTGTCAACCACATCCTGCAAGATCTCTTTGAAGATCGTCATGCAGATGCTTTTAGTTTCGAGCTGTCCCCACGACTCAAATAGATTGTTGGAATCAAGGGGAAAGGCCGAGGTGGAGGAACCACTGTCGGCACTTGTGAGCCCTGAAGCTGATCACCGATTGGTGAACTGCAATGCCGAAATCCATGTCTCCTTTTTCCGCCAGTCATTGAATTCCTGCACAGCATCAACAACAATACCTGCGATTGTATCAAGTCAGCGGACTTCTTCCGCATATTCGTCCCTGTTACCGAGGCTCTGTCAGTGGCTTGGATGGTCTGTTCTATCGACGCATGGATGGAATTGTGCCCAACCTCACGAGCGACCAACCCTTGAGACCGAGCTTCAATACTGGTAAACAAGCTCGGGACCGAGTCCACAGACTAATTGACACCTCCTTATCTACTATGGCAAAGTCACGCTAGAAGCTGTCGATTGACATCGAGCCCGACGGAGGAGGCAAAATCTCTGACAAGCCAGCCAGGGACCCAGTTCCCCTACTATTCATTGAAGATACCGAACACGTGCATGCATACCCACCGACTTCCTTTTCAAGCTTCCTCCCTGGGCCTACGTTCTCTCCGTCTTTTCCGCCAACACCCACTGAAACGTGGTAGCATGATCCGGATCTTCCGCGGCCAGCTTACCGTCCCCTGCCTCCAGCACTTCGACCTGCAAGATCCGAAACCCTGCATCACGAATCATCGCCTCATTCTCCTGCGTACCAAAGCTGCTCCAGAACATGACCATCCCAAGGAAATCACTCTTGATCTCCGCCGCATCCGTGGTAGCCACGTTGAAGGTAAATGCCCCACCATCTGCCAGCCAGTCGTAGATCTTATCAAACATTGCCCTCTGCTCATCACGAGGTAAGTGGAAGATAGCGAAGAAGCTGACCACACCATCGAAGCTGCCCAGCGGCAAGTCCATAGCGAGCATATCTCCCGCTAGGGACGTGGCTGCCGGACATCTCTCTTTCGCAAGCTCAAGCTGCTCGGTCGAAATGTCGTTGGCGGTGACGCTGGTGCCCTGGTCGAGCAGCATGCGGGTGATGGGTATACCGGCGCCGCAGCCTAGTTCGAGGATACGGGGGCGCTTGCCCAGAGTACTCAGGAGGGTGGCGGTGTAGCGCTCCCGGGGGTGGTTTGGGGTTCCACCCATTCTAGGTAGGGGATGGCTATGGTGTCGTAGCCATGCTCTACGAGTGCTTTGGGATTACCCTCCGAAGATGGAGTAGACAATGGGTTCCTCAAGCGTGGCTGTATCTGCCTTGAAGCCGATGGACAAGCCGCCACTGAACCTTCCCGATGAGTCGAATGGGATGTTGACAGACCTGGTTGGCTCTATTACCCCGCCGGTGGTAATATGCAGGTCAGCAGTTCTTGCATTTCCGTCACTCCCAGAGACCACGACTTGTCCTTCGCACCCTTCCGAATTGTCCCCTTCCGAGAGGTTGCACCATGAGTCATATACAACCGAGGCGGACCACCAAGCGGTCGTGGTGGTAGCTGGAACCACATAGCTTGTGGACACGGAAGCTGAGTTGTATATCACGTCGTTCTCGTTGGTCGTGAGCAATGACAGTATATGAAGCGGGGTTGTGCCATGGCCCAGGTCCTGCGCATGCGCTACAGGGCCGATGATGTTACTCCATGTCTTTAGAACAAGGTCGTTTCGGCCAGAGGAATTGCTGCCGGATCCGCGTAGCAGTGGGTTGAGGATTAGTTGAGTTGGTGATGGCATTGCGGAAGTCATCATCGAGGCAGAGGCAGAACTGGTCTGCCGTGAGGCGGCGGATGTGCTTGTAGACGTCACATTCGGCTTCGGTGCAATCAAGGAGGGTTTCTTTATGATCGACGAGCACAATTGAGAAACTACGGTAGCAGCAATTTCAGTGAAAGGCGCTACGTCCCTGCCTTCGCTGTGACTGATCAGCAACAAGTACCAATGCGGAGAGAGCGAAACCGAACCTCTTCGTCCAGACCTTACAGAATGGCAACGGACTAAGAATGACATTTTGAAAGTCGGCGAGATACTTGATTTGCGGATTCGATGGTGTCACTTCCACCATGGTGGAACCGCCCAGCATGGGATTAGCGTTGATGCATTTACAAACACTATTGGCATCCGATGTCTTCAGACTGGTGAAGGGAGTCTTGTTGTTGGTGCTGTTGGGTCGTCAGCCCAAGACACTGTGTACTGCTTTGGGTACGCATACTTTCCTCGCCACCACATGCAAAAGAGGACGGGATCTTTGAGATTCGCATTGAGCGCAATGAGTTGTTTGTTCTTTGCATTGCAGCCCGATGCCTGACGAATTTGTACCGGTTCTGCGACAGTTGCGGTAGACCACAGAGCTGCGGCGAGCGCGCAGATACTGCTTAGATACATAGTGCAGTCAAGTGCACATGTTCTCTGACTCCGAGGCAATGGAGTGGCATGCCAATCTGATGGCGAACGTCTGCGTTATTCCATAGCCTAGAACTATTCGACAGTGACATCTCATCTGCCAACAGTCCTTAACGGGCAATGCTGGGAACAACAAAGAGTGCTGGCACATCAAAGACACGTACCATGATGTGGACAACCTGTAGTCCTCGCTTTCCTGGCGCTTTTCTAGATGACCAGCTAACTGAAAGAGGCAGGATTCATTGAATCGCAGTTCTGCGTGTTTGATACAGGAAGTTGGTCTCCAAACCCGAGTGGGAGCAGAAGTGATTGTGGTGAGAGAGTAATGGTTCAGCCCTCCCTTTGAATCAGCTTTGACACATTTTATATACCCTCACCCTTTTAGGTAACTTTTCCATCCCGGTCAAGCAGCCGACCGTGGAACGGCAGCTCGATCTGAGCGCCGGATCTACCAAGGCGCTTGATGATGTCGAGAGGATGACGTTCTGCTATCAGAGCGTCTACTACCATCAAGAGCTCAGATCAACAATCTTTGGATGTGCAACGGAGTTCGCCCGCTACAGGATCTGCACCATAACGTAATTTCTGAAGGCATTTCGCCCCGGGCTTGTCGCAAATTTCCTCCTCGGAAGCGTAGATTCAAGTCCTTCGGGAGTCGCTCTTTTCTTTTCGCGTCCACTTGAACCGCCGCCCACCGCAGGGATGCCGCCCGGATTCTTTACTTCTTTAGGACGGGTCTTACCAAGCAGTCTTCGACCAGACTATTCTTATAGCCATGTGGGCCCTCCGCGGCTCTCTGACCTCCATGCACTGGACTTTCAATGACGACCTCATTTGAGACCCCTGAGGTCACCATCGTCGACTGGGATGGCCCGATCGACCCAGAGAACCCCTTCAACTGGGCGAAAAGCCGGAAAGTGGTCATTAATGTCCTTTGTTTGCTCGCCACCTTGAGCTGCAATGCGAATGCGACTGCACTTACTGCCGCTTGGAGAGTCACAAATCCGATATACGGAATCAGCGATGAGACGTTCCCTAACTCCTACTGGTCGGTCACGAGTTGGACTCTCGGAGGGTCGTTGTTCATGGCATGCCTGTTGCCTTTGACTGAGGATTATAGCCTGAGATGGGGGTACCTGATCTCTTACGCCGGGCTGATCATCTTCACCATCCCTCAGGCCGTCATTCACAACTTCGGTGGCTTCCTGTTCTTGCGATTCTTGGCAGGTGGATGTGTATCCATGGTCGCCAACTGCGTGGTAGGCATCATCTGTGATGTATGGGGAGAGGAACGCAGTCGCCATTTGCCTGTTTCCACATTCATCACGACTTACCTTGCTGGTACTGCGCTAGGTCCAGTCGTCGGGGCAGCTATCTTGAGGCGGCTGGACTGGACCTGGATTATCTGGATACAGGTCATCTTCCATGCAACGCTCTTCACGCTCATCGCTATCGTACTCAAGGAGACACGAGGGTCGGTCATCCTCCGCCGTCGCGCGGAGCTTACACAAAAGCGGACAGGTCGACCGGCAGTGGCGGTGACCGACGTCAACAGTCCTCCAGCTGTGGAGATTCTCACAATCTCCCTTAGAAGGCCAGTCTGGATGTTCTTGACCGAGTACGTAGTCTTTACCTTCACCATGTGGTCAGCTTTTTCCGTCGGATTAGTGTACCTCTTCACACAATCCACTGAGATCGTGTTTACGGACCTCTATGGCTGGACGCCACTCTCTGCGGGATATGTGCAGTCTTCGATCGCCATTGGCATGCTCATCGCTTGGGTGGTCAACTTCTACAGCGAGCGTCTGTACTTTGCCTCGGCCAGCCGCAACTCAGAAGAGGTCGGTGTGCCGATTCCAGAGGCTCATCTGTATGTTTCGATATTCGGTACCTTTGTCGGCGTCCTTGGTGGTATGTTCATCTATGCATGGACTGCATATCCCACTGTACCTTGGATTGGACCAGCTATCGGACTCGCCATGGTCGGCTTCGGTATCAATACCATCGTCACAGCTGTCGGGCACTACCTAACATGTTGCTATGCTCGTTTTGCCATTTCGGCTTGCGGAGCGGTCGGTGCAGGCGAGAATCTGTTCGCATCGTTCTTACCACTTGCGACTATGGCCATGTATCGGAGGCTGGGGCTGCACTTGCCGAGCACTATCCTTGGAATACTGGCCATCCCTCTCGGTCTTGCTCCCGTCATCATGATTATCCGAGGTCGTCAGATTCGCGCCAAGAGTCCATTTATCGTCGAGGCCAGGTATGAGAGCAAAGACTTGGGCGTACAGGGACTGGATATCATTGAGCAAGAGTTACGGACCCCGCCTCATTGAACGACCAGATCTTAATGTCGCTCAGCAACACCTGATTGAGCTCTGGAAACAGTCTTTCCGTCTGATGTACAATTCATCCACCATGATACCCACCCGGCAATCTTGCGAGGGCAAGACCACCCAGTGCTTCCGAGGAGCTGAGATAGCCTCTTGCTCTGCCTCGTGATCATGACCTGCGCATATCATGGGAGGTACTGAGTCGTGACCCTGAGACCATGCCCTGCCCTGGCGTTCCAGAGTACAACCGCATTGGTTCGGCACGGCCTGCATATTTGTCGCACTACTCCTGGTCTCACTACTGACAGCACTCTGGTCTCCACTGTCAGGCAGCCTGCATGTGAGTTGCGGACTGGACGAAGGGTCTACAGCCAGCCGAGTAGCAAACTCGAGGGAGCACTGCATGTGGCGGAAGCCATATGATCTGTTAAGCCTGCTCAGCCTAGTCAGACATGCCCGGGTCGTCAGAGGAGCATGAAGTGTGGTGTTTGCTATGAAGCGAACTTCATAGAATCCAGGGACGCTTTTGCGCGCGGTGGAGGCAGGGATATCTGTGGTCTTGTTTCGAAGACGACTGCGATATCATAATGAAGCTTATATTGGCGGAACCGGAGGTTAGGTGCATTACATCAATTGTTGTTGTAAATTGTTTGCTGGTTGTCCCAGACACCGCAGTGGAATGGGCTACACCTTAGATACCACATCGTATCACATCATTTGCCAGCGTTTGCTCACATTTGCTCACCTTGTTTTCCGCCATCACAATTGACTCTGATGACCAGAATGAGCTGCTGTTGTCACAGCTCAATGGGAGGGTCTGGGCATACTGGAGGAAAGCCAAGCCGAGCTCAGACACATAAATTCATATTGTAGCAAATTTTTCGAGCCTCATTGAAAATCGCTACAGTCGTCCGACGATGGTGATTTTTCTACTGGGCGCTCTGGCCGAGTGGTTAAGGCGGCAGGTAAGTTTTCAGTTCGATTGAAGCTATACCGAGTGACTAACAAGCATAGACTCGAATTGCTCGAAGTCATCTGCTCTCTTCGGAGGCGTAGGTTCAAATCCTGCGGGCGTCGTCTTTTTTTGCCTGCACTTGATTGAACCCACGCATTCACAAATGTGGTTTTCGAAGCCATGTTCCTGGCTTGGCGGCGGGAAAACGACACGACGCTATGATTATAGTTACCTGTGTACAATTCCTACGCATTGTAACTTCTATTTTTTCATTCTATATTTCTGTCTATAAGAAGGTAGGTATCGTTTTAGTATCTATATATACTTCCTATCTAGTTATACTTATAATATACACCTTTCCGGTTATAGCTATACCTTACTAGCTATATTAAGTTAGTATAGTACTAACTATAGTTACCTTTCGATATAGTCTCTAGTCTATCGCTTGTTTTTTCTAGTAAGTACTTCTTTACTATATACTACTATTTAGATATAGATAACTTCGCTAATCTCTTTAAGCTTACTAATAGTAATAATAAAGAGAAATTACTAGTAGCTTACCTCGAGAATAAAAAGTACTCTAGCTACTTAGCTATAACTATTAAATTATAGTAAAGGTATACTATTTATAAACTTAGTATAAAAGTGTTATCTTATAATAGTATAGTTTTACTCCTTAAGTCTTTAAGTACAATTCTAATTTAGTCTTATATTTTAAGCTAATATATCTACTATTAACCTATACTATTAAGACGTTCTTATAATATCTTATAAGAACTAAGAAGAGAGTATTAGATAAATATATTAATCTTACGATAATTAAGTATAGATAGTAAGAGCTTTATAGGCTATTAAAGCTTAGAGCTAGAGACTATATACCTAAGTAGAATATAGAGATAACTACTATAAGAAAGACTAGAGCTATAAGTAACACTACTAACTTTCTAGTTTCTCTAAGAACTTTCTTAGCTTAAAAACACTTTAATATATATTAGAGCGAAACTATTAGCTATAACTAATATAGTAGTAGATATTATATACTTCCTATAGGCTTTTAATAAATACACTTATAAGAATAAGAGTTCTTAATAGTAGATATAGACATTATTTACGCTTCTACTTATACTATATCTTAGACTCTAACTAGATAAGTTTACTAAGTTAAATTAATACTCTAGATATAACTAGAGTCTTACTTATAGAGATATATAACTTATAGCTATTAATATTATAGGGGATATTTAATAGACTCTCCTAGTTAAACTAAGACTCTATAAAGGCTACTACTTTAATAAAGTAAAGACGTAAGTATTTCTATATATAACTAGAAGAGATACTAACTAGTAGTATAACTTTCGTTCTTTAATAGTAACTTAATAGACTACTTAAATACTCTATTCTTTAATATCTAGAGCTAGCTCTTACTAATTAAGTCTTTAGCTCTAATATTACTATATTATATATTATATAGACCTATATACTATCTTCGAGAACTAGTATTACTCTACTAATCTATCTAGAGAAATATAATATTTCTATTTTAAGGAGAAGAAACTACACTAGAGAATTAATAGATAGAGTTCTAAATACTACTAAGCTTAATATACTCTTTATTATTAGAGTAGTTAGTAGGTAGTAGATATTCTACTATAGGTAGAGTAGAGTATTACTTCTTAGTGTAGTAGATATAGGTTAGGTAGAGTATTCTTAGTAGTAGATATAGAATAGATTAGGTAGTAGATATTTTATATGTCTAAATACTCTACTTACTATAACTTACGCCTATATATAAGTAGGTATTACGTAAGTAGTAAATACTTATCTTAATTCTCTAATATAAGACATTATATAGAATTTAAAATTAAGTAGAAAAGTAATAATTATAGTCTCTAATTATAGTATCTTATATGCTCGATTATTGTATTTATAAATAGTACTATTCTATACTCTTTTAGATAATCTTATATACTTTACTAGAGACTTACTATCGTTAATATTATTATTCTCCTTATAATTACTAAGAATAAAGATATTCTCTTAAGAAGGTAGCTTAAGTAGGTTATTTACCTTATCTATAGTAGTATCTTTATAACTACTATTAATAGTGTCTTAATAACTACTAGTAGTAGTATTACTACTTAATAGATATAGACTTATTATAAGTAGACTATTTAAATCCCTTACGGAGTTCTTACTGGAGTAATATTCGAGTAGAGATATACCTAGTATATTATTCTACGACGAATTAGTAGCGAACGCTGCTATTCGTAACTACTATAACTAGTCGGATTAGTCTACGGAGTAATAACATCGAATATACTAAATTAGGAATCTATTTTACTATTCTATCTAGTTATCTATTTAGGGATAGAAAGCTATTAATAGCTAGCGCTTAAACTTTAACTAGTACGCGAACGTTTACTAGTACGCTAACGTAAATACAGTTCCGTAGTTAGAGACTATACTCTCTAGGAACTCGTATTCGTAAACGATCTCGTCGTAAAATAGCTTAGTAAGCTATTCTAAGGTAATAGTCTTATAGTAGAGAAAGTAGCGTACTATTTTCGTTAATCTATCGACGACTACGAGAATTGCGTCGTATACCTTATTATAGTACTTACTTAGGGAGAGGTCGGTAATAAAATCTATAGTTAGCTCTCTCTAAGTAGCCTTTAGTATTAGTAAGCTCGAGAGCTCGTCGTATAGTACGTAGGTATATCTCTTCTAAGTCTAGTATACTATATAGGTCTTAACGTAGTCGTCTATATTATAGTATATCCCCGGCTAGTAATACTTCCTTAATAATAGCTTTAAGGTCTTTTCTCGGCTAAAATAGCTAGCCTCTAGAAGATCGTAGTACCTCTGTAGTAACTCCGCGCGTAATACTATATCTACGAGTATATATAAGGTATTATTCTTATATAGTACTCCCTTCTTCCGGTACTACGATAGCGAACCGCTATTAGCTCTCTTTTCCGGATTAGTTACTCTCTAAGTAGCTAGTTTATCGGTCTACTATAACTCTTTAATAAGCTAGACTAGCTTATCGCCGACTCTATTAGCCTATAGAGACTTATTCTACGTCGCTAAAATAGTAGCGACGCGAGGTATAGCTATCGGCATTATACTATTACGAACTAACTATACCTCTCTATACTTAGTCTTCTTACTTCCCGGCTAGTTAGGCTAGTATATATTCGAGAAACTACTCCTAGGACTCTTAGTATCTTCTTCGCCTAGACTATCTACTACTTCTATAGAGTCTCTACGGAGCTACTTCGCGTCTAAAGCTAGTTATATAATACGAATCTCTAGGCCTACGCCTCTCTCTAGGGTTATAATACTAAGGTACGTAGATACTTCTATATATACTCTTTTTACTATCGGTATACTAACGGGAATTATCGCCCTAAGCTTAGTCTATAAGGTAGGTAAGCTACTAGTCTCTTTCTAGTTGTCGACTATAAGGTCTAGATAACGAGATAGGGTATTAGTAGAGTTTGTCTTCCCTAGTCTATATTCGATAATAAAATCGAATCTCTAGAGGTATATATACTATCTCGCTTAATAGCTATTTAGTTCCTTTATCGTTAGAAAGTACCTTAGGTTATTATAATCGAATAGTACGTAGATAGAGTATAGAGACTCTTCGTAGTAGTATCGCTAATACTTAAATCCCTTAACGATTATAAGTAACTCTTAATTATACGTCTTATAGTTCTACTCTACTAGTAGATACTTACGAGATAGGAAAGTAATAGAGTACTACTCCTTATACTCGCTCTTATCGAAGAGCTACGATAGTATACTACTATATACGTATTTCGATATATTAGTTTCTATACGGAGTTCTACTATAGGATTATAGTACCTTAGTACTAGAGCCTTTATAAAGGCCTTATAGACTTCCTTAAAGGCCTTAGCCTAAGTCTCTCTCTAGTGCTATAGCGTAGTTTACTTTCTCTTCTTTGCCTCTTTAAATAGCGACGTTAGCGGCGCTACTATCGCGGAATATTCTTTAATAAACTACTAGTAGAAGTTCGTAAAATCTAGGAACTACTAGACGTTATAGTAATTCTTAGGTAAAGGCTAGTCCGTAATTATAGAGACTCTACGGAGATCTATCGATATACTTATAGTACTAACGATAAATCCTAAGAACTTTACCTCGGTCTAGAAAAATACATACTTCTTCGGGTTCGCATATAACGCGAATAAGCGTAATCTCTCGAGTACCTTCTATAGGTACTCTATATACTCTTTTACCGATGTGCTATAGATAAGGACGTCGTTAAGATAGACGACATAGTAGACGTCGACGAGCTCTACTAAAGCTCTATTAATATAGGCTTAGAACGTAGTAGATATATTAGTTAATCCGAACGGTATAACTATATATTCGAAGTAGCTATATCTTGTCCGAAACGCCGTCTTCTACTAATTACTCTCCTTTATCGGAATATAGTAATATATGTCCTTTATGTTAATCTTCGAGTATACTACTACTTTCCCGAGCTAATCGAGAGTCTTACTAATAAGAGAAAGAAAGTAGCGATTCTTAATAGTAATCGCGTTTAGGCCGCGGTAATCTATATATAGCCTAAGCGTTCTATTCTTCTTCGGCATAAATAGAATTAGCGCGCTAGCTAGACTCTTCGAATATTAGATCTAGCTCTTCTCTAGGGACTTCTTTAGGTACTCTCTTAGTTCTACTAACTCTATAGTAGAGAGATTATAGAGGAGTTAGAAGAGAAGTTCCTTACTCTTCTAGAGGTCGATCGGATAAGAAACGTTCTTAGTAGGCCTTATCTCAGTAGAATTAATGTTAAATACATTCTTAAAGTCCGAGATATATATAGGTAATAAGTCGAGAGAGTTCTATAGAGGTTCTATAGAGACTCTAGCTACTTCTCGTACTCTATACTCTATAGAGTTATATACGCCTAATAGGACGATAGCGTAGCCTTAATTTCCTGCGAGAACTAGATTAGAGAACTCTTGAGCGTTTACGATATATACCAACGTAGTATTATAACTATACTACTATTAGTTAGTATAGCTATCTACTACTATACTCTAGTCGAAATACTATAGCTAGCCGAGTATAAGGAGAAGCTTAGTCCTATAGAGCTAGAATAGTCCTATTATATAACGTAGGCTCTCCGTAGTATATTTATATAGTCTCTAGCTATTTCGAATAAAGGTAGCTATTAGTTTATTAACCTATCTAGCCTATAGATAGCTTAGCTCTATACGTTACTATATACTACTATTATAGTTCTAATAGCTTCTCTTAGTCGTAGCCTATAGAGCTACTAATAATAAGTAATAACGATCGAGTAAATTCTACTCGACTAGTAGGTCGAGCTAACGAGGCTAACGACGGCTATAAAGTCATCGAAATTCTATTAGAGCTAGAGTCCCTAATAGACGAGGATTCGCTAATACTCCTAGAGGTTGCTCTAGCTAGCGTTCTAGAGTAGTTTAGGAGCGAGATCTTCCGCTGTCTCGAGGAGGTCGAATTCTCTATATAAGACTCTAATTACTATAGGGACGCTAGTAAGATACTAGCTAGACTCCGCGGCCTTACTATATAGAGTACCTCGACTCTCTCTAAAGAGATAGATACCTATATAATACTCTTAAGACTAGCGAGCGCTACTATAGAGCTCCGCTAGGACTTCGAAGAAATACTATAGAGTACGATTTACGTACTACTACTCTATCGCTTTACGCTAAGTAGTATAGAGTTAAAGCTAAAAGATCTAGAAGAATATCGAGCGAAGATAATTACTAAGTTTAGATACTTCTATTAGAGTCTAGAGATAGCCTTCTTAGTAAAGCTAGATTACTTTACTTACTCGCTATCGCGCGAGGTAAACTAGATTACCTATTTAATCTAGTTTCTTAGCGATAGACTTAAGGAGTCCTAGGATCGAAAGTATACCCTTAATAGTATAAACTAGGCGTCTCTAACATATTAAAGGACTTTCCTTAACTTCCTTAAGAATTTAGTTAAGGACCTAGTTAATCGATATATAAACGCCGTAATCGAATACTATAGCACTCGCTAGAATTAAAGAGAGTTAGCCTAGAAGTTTACTAACTAATTAGCTACTCTCGAAGACTAAGTTAGCCCTTATTATAGTAAAGAACACCTAGCCTAGTACTTTTTAGCTAAGCTCTATTCTAGCCTCTAGAGTTAGATTCTCTAGGCCTCCTCGATCCTAGAGACGCGAGAAGAGCTAGTAACGCGTACTACTATATACGAGAGTATTTTAAAGTTCTCGGACAAAGAGATAAAGAAAATACGAAAGCGTTATAGAGACCTTATAGAGAGTATTCGTATAGCTCTAGGAAGTAAGCGTAGTAAATAGAATAACTACGCTAGCTTTAGCTATACGTAAGTATACTATAACTATAGAGCCCCTAGAGAGCGTAATTAGAGTTCTCTAGAGAAGAGACTAAGATCGAGTAAGCTAGTACTAGACTAGGTCTAGTACTATAACTATAGTAAGCGAAGCTACTTCTCTACCTCGTATACGTAGCTACGTAGGCTAGGCTAGGAACCTATAACACGCTCGGTAGGAGTAAGTAAACGTCCTCTTTTACTTAACTAACTCCTTAAGAACGTGTCGAATAATCTCGAATAGAGCTAAAAGAAGCCCGTAGTTCTTCCGGCACGAATCTACAAAGAGATAGTTTATATACTAGATAGTAAGGTTAGTGTATTAATACTCTTAGACGATAGATCTAACGTTAATATAATCGATTCTATATTCGCCTTTAAGTATAACTTAAAGCGTATTAACGCCGAGCTCCTGTAAGTTAATAGCTTCTAGAGCTATCTAGTATATTACTACGGCGCCTATAAGATCGAGTTACGCTTAATAGACGATACTAGTAAGACGCGAGAGTTAAAAGGCTTATTTTACGCGATAGAAATAAGCTCTTCTATCTTACTTAGTTAGCTATAGCGTTTCGACTAGAGTATAGTAGTAGATAGCTATACTAACTAATAGCGGTATAGTTATAATACTACGTCTATACGCGTCGTAAGTACTCGAGAATTCTCTAATTTAGTCCTCGCGGGAAATTAAGGCTATACTCTTATTCTATTGAGCGTACTAAACTCTATAGAGTATAGAGTCCGAGAAGTAGCTAGAGCTTCTATAGAGCCTCTATAGAACTCTCTTAACTTACTATCTATATATATCTCGGACTTTAAGGACATATTTAACATTAACTCTACCGAGATAAGGCCTACTAAGGACGTCTTCTATTTAATCGACCTTTAAGAGAGTAAGGAACCTCTCTTCTAACCTCTATATAATCTATCTACTATAGAATTAGTAGAACTAAGAGAATACCTAAAGGAGTCTATAGAGAAGAGTTAGATCTAACATTCCGAGAGCCTAGCTAGTGCACTAATTCTATTCGTACTAAAGAAGAATAGAACGCTTTAGCTATATATAGATTACCGCGGCCTAAACGTAATTACTATTAAGAACCGCTACTCTCTTTCCTTTATTAGTAAGACTCTCGATTAGCTCGAGAGAGTAGTAGTATACTCGAAGATCGACATAAAGAATGTATATTACTATATTTCGATTAAGGAAGGCGATTAGTAAAAGACGGCGTTCTAGACGAGATATAGCTACTTCGAGTATATAGTTATACTATTCGAATTAACTAACGTACCTACTACGTTCTAAGCCTATATTAATAGGGCCTTAGTAGAGCTCGTCGACGTCTACTACGTCGTCTATCTAGACGACGTCCTTATCTATAGTACGTTAGTAGAGGAGTATATAGAGTACCTACAGAAGGTACTCGAGAGATTATGCTCGTTTACGTTATACGCAAATCCGAAGAAGTATACCTTTTTCTAGACCGAGGTAGAGTTCTTAGAATTTATCGTCGGTACTATAGGCGTATCGATAGATCCCTATAGAGTCTCCGTAATTACGAATTAGCTCCTACCTAAGAATTATTATAACGTCTAGTAGTTTCTAGGCTTCGCGAACTTCTACTAGTAGTTTATTAAAGGATACTCTACGATAGTAGCGCTACTAACGTCGCTATTTAAGGGAGCGAAAAAGAGAAAGTAAACTTCGCTATAGTACTAGGAAGAGACTTAGGCTAAGGCCTTTAAGGAAGTCCGTAAGGCCTTTATAAAGGCTCTAGTACTAAGGCACTATAATCCTATAGTAGAGCTCTATATAGAAACTAATATGTCTAAGTACGTATATAGTAGTATACTTTCGTAGCTCTTTAACGAGAGTAAGTATAAGAAGTAGTACTCTATTACTTTCCTGTCCTATAAGTATTTACTAGCTAAGTAGAATTATAAGACATATAATTAGGAGTTACTTATAATCGTTAAGGGGTTTAAGTATTAGCGATACTACTACGAAGAGTCTCTATACTCTATCTACGTACTATTCGATTATAATAATCTAAGGTACTTCCTAATAATAAAGGAACTAAACGGCTATTAAGCGAGATAGTATATATACCTCTAGAGATTCGATTTTATAATCGAATATAGACTAGAGAAGACGAACTCTACGAATACCTTGTCTTATCGTCTAGACCTTATAGTCGACGACTAGAAAGAGACCGGTAGCTTACTTACCTTATAGGCTAAGCTTAGAGCGATAATTACCGTTAGTATACCGATAGTAAGAAGAGTATATATAGAAGTATCTACGTACCTTAGCGTTATAACTCTAGAGAAGAGCGCGGGCCTAGAGATCTACATTATATAACTAGCTTCGGACGTAAAGTAGCTCTATAGAGACTCTATAAAAGTAGCGGATAGTCTAAGTAAAGAAGATACTAAGAGTTCTAGAGGTAGTTCCTCGAATACATACTAGCTTAACTAGCTAGGAAGTAAGAAGACTAAGCGTAGAGAGGTATAGTTAGTTCGTAGTAGCGTAATACCGATAGCTATACCTCGCGTTGCTACTATTTTAGCGACGTAGAATAAGTCTCTATAGGCCGATAGAGTTAGCGATAAGCTAGTCTAGCTTATTAAAGAGTTATAGTAGACCGATAAACTAGCTACTTAGAGAGTAACTAATCCGGAGAAGAGAGCTAATAGCGGTACGCTATTATAGCACTAGAAGAAGAAAGTACTATATAAGGATAATACTTTATATATACCCGTAGACACAGTATTACGCGTAGAGTTACTACGGAGATACTACGATCTCCTAGAGACTAGCTATTTTAGCTAAGAAAAGACCTTAAAGCTATTATTAAGAAAGTATTACTAGCCGGGGATATACTATAACGTAGACGACTACGTTAAGACCTATATAGTATACTAGACTTGGAAGAGACATACCTATACGCTATATAGTAAGCTCTCGAGCTTACCGATACTAAAGGCTACCTAGAGAGAGCTAACTATAGACTTTATTACCGACCTCTCCCTAAGTAAGTACTATAGTAGGGTATATAACGCGATCCTTATAGTCGTCGATAGATTAACGAAAATAGTGCGCTACCTTCTCTACTATAAGACTATTACCTTAGAATAGCTCGCTAAGCTATTTTACGACGAGATCGTTTACGAATATAGGTTCCTAGAAAGTATAGTCTCTAACTATAGAACTGTATTTACGTCGGCGTACTAGTAAACGTTCGCGTACTAGTTAAAGTTCGAGCGCCGACTATTAATAGCTTTCTATCCCTAAATAGATAACTAGATAGAATAGTAAAACAGATTCCTAATTTAGTACATTCGATGTTATTATTCCGTAGACTAATCTAACTAGTTACGATAGTTATAAATAGTAGCGTTCGCTACTAATTCGTCGTAGAATAATATACTAGGCATATCTCTACTCGAATATTACTCTAGTAAGGACCCCGTAGAGGATCTAAATAGAGCCCGAGAGTAGACTCTACTAAGAGAGGTACCGGCTACTTATAATAGAGTAGCGACTCTTATAAATCTTAGGAAGAGCTTAAAAGAGCATTAGCGATAGGCCTAGGAGTAGTAGAAGTAGGCCTACGATAAGAGATATAAAGCTATATTATTTAATGTCGGAGACTAAGTTCTACTATCAACTAAGAACCTAAGACTAAAGGTAGCTAAGCGAAAGCTAGTACTAACGTTCCTTAGACTATTTAAGGTATTAGATTAAGTTAGTAGCTAAGCGTACTACTTAGATCTACCTAAAGGCTCCCGTATCTATAACGTATTCTATATATTACTATTAGAATCGGTAAGAGGCTATAGAGACTTCGTACTCTCTCTAGAACTAATTAATATTAACGATAGTATAGAATATAAGGTAGAAAGGATTCTAGAGTACTATTAGCGTAAGGGATAGACTATATTAAAGGTACTTTAGAAGAGATACCTACTTTCTAAAGCTACCTAGAAACCTAAGGAAGTACTAGATAATACTACTAAAGTCGTAATAGACTATTAGGCAGAGATCGGTTAAAGAGCCTATAGTAATAGTACGAAGAGAATACGACTAAGATAAAGTAGGCAAGGAGTTCTATTAGTCTATATAATTATATAAGCCTACTCTCTCTACGACGAGCTACCTTCTTTCTTACTAAATAACTAAAGTAATAGGACTATAACGAAGCAACTAGATCTTCTTTAAAGTTCTACTCCTTATTTAGATTATCTACTAGTATATCTAGATCTATTTCTAATAGCCTCGCTAGCTCGGGTACATCGAGGTACTAAGTAGTTTCCGTAAACTTCGCTAGGTTACGAGGCGATATAAGGTCCCTTAGAGTACCTCTAATAACAGTAAGATAAGTAAATAGAATAGCCCGGGTAGACAAGTTAGCGGCGTCTAGCTACTATAGTTCGGCTAGACAACCTAGGTAGTAATTCTATATATCCTCTTATAGCTATATAAGTAAAAGGATTTAATGCTTATCCTCGCGAGTAGCGATAACAGCGGAGACTTATAGAGACCTAGCGACTTTCTAGTAGAGTTAGGTAGAGGCTTTATCTTAATCCTCTATAAGGGCGTCGTTCTCTTAAGCTAGACGAGTACGAAGATCGGCGAAAGAGCGACGGATAGTAGACGAAAAAGGAGAGGTCCTTCTATTAGAGGCTACTTAAGTAGTAGCGAAAGCGTCTAGGTTAGCGACGGAATCGTTATCCTCGTTATCTAGAGTATTAGTAGCCTCCGTAGCTATAATAGTAGTATATAGTAACGTATAGAGCTAAGCTATCTATAGGCTAGATAGGTTAATAAACTAATAGCTACCTTCGTTTAAAATAGCCAGAGACTATACGGATATACTATAGAGAGCCTACGTTACGTAACGGGACTATCCTAGCTCTATAGAACTAAGCTTCCTCTTATAACTATCCCCCCCTTTATAGCTACTACCTTTAGTAGCTATTTGCCTCTTAAGCTGTTCTTTACCGTATTTAGTAATAGTAACTATAAAGGTAGTAAGTATTCTCTTTATTAACTAGGGAAGTACTTAGTCTACGTTGTTTCTTTGTTCTTATTATCTAATTATTCGTCCTTAGTAGCTTTATTACTTACGGGGCTATAGTCCTTTATTAGCTACTTTACCTCGAAGTAATACTAGTTTTACTATTAGTTCGTAACATGTAACGGCGTTCGTTTAGTATCCGTATAGTAGCTATATAAGTCCGGTATACTAGTAATTAGCGTATATATAGCTGTATTTCGACCTCCGTAATAATAACTCCTATAGCGACAACGCTTCTAAAACTTCGACTCGCTACTCGCTTTATTAATACGTTCTTTATTATCGACTTATATATTATTCTTGTACTTTATACTTCTCTTTTTCGTTAAACCTCCTAGCACTTACTTTTCTTACTACTATCTAGCTTACTACTTCGTTAGACATCTTCGTTTTATTAATTAGATATTTTTAGTTATAGCTAGCTCCGACTCTTATGTTTACTCTTATAAGCGCTACGCTTACGTAGTAAAAGACAACCTCGTCGGTAAGTCTATAGCACCTATATAGTAAAGCTATAGTATACTAACGTAGGTAGATACTACTTACGATAGTACGCCTAGTAAGGCGTACTCTTATTATAAGAAGATAAGGTAGGCTTATTGCCTAATCGACGACTCGGCGCTATAGGACTTAGTCGATATAGCGTATACTACCTTTATAAAGATAGATCGATACTATCTAAATCCTACTAAGACTCGCTTGGTCAATAAGAAGTCCGAGCTAGATATAAAGGCTATAGTAGTATAGTCTACAATTTAGTTATACCGAATTACTAGTAGTTAAGCTACTACTCTACTAGACTTATCTACGTTGTTAGGAGACGCTCTAATACGTATATAAGTCGACGAGATCCGGCGCGTATATCTTACGCTTAAAGAGAGTATAGGCCTCTTCTACTCTATAAGTAGAACGTCTAGTGTTACTAGTGCCTTACTAATCGTATATAGTACTTAGCTAGCTCTACTCCGCTTTCTATTTCTTCCTTTTTTGCTCCGTTATTATCGACACTTTATAAGTACTTCGTACTAGCTTCGTAAGAGGAGACTTCTTTTACTAAGAAATCTAAGACTACGACGCCTAGAAAGATAGTAACGCCGAAGTTAAAGACTATAGTAGCTCTAGCTACGGAGGCTATTAAGACGCTAGCTTAGAGAGTAATACTCTCTAGGATAGTAAGGAAGACCTCTATAGAGATAACTATAACTCTAAAGACTACCGAGGTAGCATTCTTTTACTCGCGACTATAAGCTAGTACCTAATTCGCTATAGTAGCCTCTAATAAGAGGACTGCCTCTTCCGATACTATAGTACCCTCTAATAGGAGTAGAGTAGTTTTTAGGTTAGGTTAGGTACTAGAATTACTACCTATAACTTAACCTATAGCGACACTAGTACCTAAAGCTTAGCTACTATAACCTACTAAGCTTTAGGTAGTATTACTTAGCCTTAGGTATATAGTTAGTTGTAGTGTTACTTCTAGCTCTACCTAATGCGAGATAGATACGAACTAGATTTAGTTAGGGCCTAGTTTAGTTTAGTTACGTAATCTCGGCGTCGTAGCCCGGGCTTCCGGCCGCTCCGCCCTCGATATTACGCATGCTTTATATACTAGCTTTCTCTTCTTCTTTTCTAAGTCTCGATATCTTAACGAATAGACGTAATTAACCTTCTATCTTACTAGTCGTAATTACTATATCGAGACTTCGTAACCCCTACGACTAAGCAACAGAGCCATCGAAATATCTAGCTATCCTACTACTTACGTAACTACTAATAACTACTTACGAAGAACTGAAGAAGTTACAAAGAAGAAGAAGCATTACGATCGTAGTTCCCGTGTACACTATAATAGATCCTTGCTGCTGCTACGTAGGTTAAGACCGCGAATACCGAAGACACAAGAAGAAGGCAATAAGTCGAGTCACTAACGACTTAAGAAGGAAGTAGGCCGCTAGCCAAATTTTTAGATATCCCCTTTGTTACGCGTTAACTTTTACTATATTTACGACTAACCTCACCGAGCTATAGCTCGACCTAACCCCGGCGACGAAGAGCGCCGCTAAAGCAAGCTACTATAACCTACCTCCGACTATAACGACGCTTCTATTAGTTCACTCTATTACGATCTGTTTGCTCTCCCCGACGCTGTACTCCTTAGTAAGCTATAGGAAGAGTATAGTATTTAGGTACTAAGGGACGCGTTCGACTACGTCGAATTCTCTTATAACGAGTAGACTATATAAGTGAGTGTTATATAGGCTTAGGTCGGTGACATCTAAGCCGAACTAGATGTATCTTAGACCTACGCCGATAGCGCTACTGCCTAAGCCGCCCGTTACTTAGCTAAGGTCTAAGAGCTTAAGGCTAAACTAGACTATCTTAAGGCCGAGATAGGACGTAGTACACCGACCCCTTCTATACGTAGCCCTCCCTTGTTAGAGAAGCTACTAGACCCCGCCGTTTTTAGCGACGGCACACTAGAATAGTTCGATGTCTTTAAGCACTAGATGTAGAACAAGCTTCTTTCTAATGCGGACTGTTACTCTACAAAGGTTAATAAGTTCGCCTATCTCTACTCGCGTCTCTTAAGAGACGCTTACACTCTCGTTATAGACGCGGCTTGCGGTGCGATCCTTAGCGCTAACGAGGTCTTTGCCCTTTTAGCTTAGCGCTATAAGGACCCCGACCGTAGGGCTACTACGCGTATCTAATTCGCTAGCCTCTTTTAGCGTAATAACATCTTCGACTCCTTTATCGGCGAGTTTAATAAGTACGCTCTTTGCGCTAACATCACCGAAGAAGAGTAGCTATACTAAATCCGTTAGAAGATATCCGCCGAGCTACGTAATACCCTAGTTAACTTTTACCCCGATAACCTCGCCGCCTTTATTACTATAGCTTACGCCACTAACCGTAGTATCCGTTAGAATAACTTTATCGCTAAGTACACTTAGGCTCTACGCCCCGTAATAGCTATAACTCGCGTCGCTAGCGCTCTAACTCGCGTGCCTTACTTAACCTCTACGCTTACTACTCTAGCTACTTACTGCCCTATCGCTAGAGGTACTCCGTAGCCTTTCCGCCTACCCTAAACACTCGTCTACTTTATATGCAGTAAGCTAGGCTATATCGCACTAAAGTGCATAGCTAGCGCCTCTAAGAAGGCTACTTACGCCGCTACTCGTCCCCCTCGCGCTATTAGTGCTATAGAGGAGATATAGTAGCTTTAGCACCGTATAGCTAAGTTAGAAGCCGATTCTAGTTCGGCCCACGAACTAGATTTAGTTTAGAACTAGTTCGACCCCGAGATAGATTACGAGTTAGCTAACTAGTCCGACTAGGGAAACGAGTAGCCGGAGAATAAGTCCCCTTCTCTAGTAGAATAAGGGCTATTTAAGATAGATCCGGAGGAGTATAAACGCTAAATAGTGTCGTTACTTACAACGTTACCGCTATCATGACTCCTATTACTATCTACGACCCCTATAACTATAAACGAACTATCACTCTTTAAGCCTTTATCGACACTAGCGCGCTTATCGGCGCTGTAGTTAACTATAACATTCTCGATAAGCTAAAGACTTTCGGCTGCCCTGTGGCGTTAGCTAGCCCTATTTAGCTCTAGGCCTATAACGGTGTTCTAACTAAATAAGTTACTTATAGCGTCCCCTTTACTACTACCGTTTCTAGTAAGCTAAATACTCTTACTACCTTCCGTATTATAGATATCGGCTATTTTAACATTATCCTCGGCCTCGGCTAGCTTAAGGCTAATAAGGCTAATATCGACTACGAACACAGCGAAGTTATATACAAAGAAGAGTTTTCACCGACTATCGTTAAGTAGTAGTAGCCGTAGCTAATTAAAGGTACTTATTCCGGAAAGGGACCTATTTTAGTTCGGAACTAGTTTGTCCCTAGTTCGGCTTGCGAAATAGATACCATTTTAGCTGCCAAATTGGGACGAGATAGACTATATCGACTACTAGCTCTTAGGTCGAATTTTAAGCTAAATTAGGGGGAGTTTAAGCTAGTCTTCTATAGCACTTAGCTAATACACAAGTTCTCTTACGTACCTGCCTACGTAAGTAATACTAAGCAAGATAGACCGCTTATCGCCTTTATTAGCGCCGCTACCTTTGTCTCTTAAGCTAAATACTGCGAACACGAGGTGTTCGCGATCTCTATAAAGGATATTAAGGACCACTGCCGTATAGCTGCTAAACCGGAACTAGACCCCTTAGTCGTTCTACTAGAGGAGTTACGTGAGTTTACTAACGTCTTCTCTAAAGAGTAATCTAATACTCTGCTGCTACATCGACTGGATTTCGATAACTGTATCACCCTAAAGGATAGCGCTAAGCTACCGCGTACTAAACCTTTGCGCCGCCTATCCCCTAAAGAGCTTAATATAGTAGAAGAGTTTATTCGGGAACATCTCGACAAGGGTTTTATTACACTAAGCTCGGCTAGCTACTTATTACCTATCCTTTTCGTCTATAAGCTAAATAGAGAACTCCGCCTCTATGTCGATTACTGCGGCCTTAACGAGGTCACTAAACGAGACGTCTATCCGCTGCCGCTTATCGAAGAAACACTTACGCGCGTAAGTAAGGCTAAGTAGTTTAGTAAGATCGATATCTGCTAAGCCTTCTACTATCTCTATAACTCCGTCGATAGTAAGGACCTCACTACTTTCTCTATATGTATAGGCAACTTTAAATAGCTAGTGATGCCTTTCGGTCTTACTAACGCCCTCGCTATATAGTAGAGGTTCATGAATTATAACTTCGTCGACATGCTAGAACACTTCGTGTCGATCTATCTAGACGACATCCTGATTTACACCGATAGCACCTAGCGAGAGCACGCCGAGCACATTAAACTAGTGCTCTAGCGACTCCGCGAGTTAGGCCTAAACGCCGACATTAAGAAGAGCGAGTTTTACCTTACGGAGGTAAAGTACCTTAGTATTATCGTCGGCCGAGATAGTGTTAAAATGGACCCTAAGAAGGTAGAAGCTGTTAGAGCTTAGAAATAGCTAGCCCCTAGTAACACTACTTAGGTTAGAAGTTTCATTAGCTTCTATAGCTATTACCGTCGGTTTATTAAGGGTTTTAGTACCATCGCTAAGCCTCTAAACGATCTACTTAAAAAGGACGCGTTACCTTAGGATAATAAGTGCACTACCGCATTTAATCGTATAAAGCACGTTGTTACTAGTGCGCCTATCCTCGCTTACTTCGATCGCTCGAAATAGATAGTCGTCGAAACCGACGCTTCCGATACTACTACCGCTAGGATCCTGTCGTAGTACAACGAGTATAACGTCCTCCGGCCCGTCGCCTTTTTTAGTAAGTCCATGAGTAAAGCCGAACGTAACTACGCTATCTATAACAAAGAGCTACTAGCTATCGTCTAAGCCTTTAAGGAGTAGACTCCTGAGCTTATAAGCACTTAATCCGATAAGGCTATCTACGTCCTCACCGATTACTAATCCCTTATACATTTTATAAGGACTTAAAAGCTTTTACGCCGTTAAGTACGCTAGGCCCTCCACCTTGTGTAATTTAACTTTAAGATTATATACCGACCTAGCGCTACTAATAGTAAAGTAGACGTACTTACTAGAAGGAACAGAGATATACTACGCTTAAAGGAAGACCCTAATCTACGCTAGACGCTTCTGCTGTATAAGGTGCTCGATCTGCGTATTATCGATAAACTAAGTCTAGGTCGTATTCGAACTAGATCACTACTCCGAGCTAAACTAAAGTCTAGTTCGTAATCCAGTTTACGATCTAGTTCGTAGTCTAGTTTAGCTACTGAACTAGGACCTAGTTTGCCGCCTATTTCGCAGTCTATTTTAACACTTAGTTCGTCACTGAAATAGACGCCTATTTCGCCTCGCGAGCCGGCCTATGTTGCCCCTATCTTGGCTATAGAAGAGCCTTTACCCCTTTTTAAAGAAGTGGCTAAAGCTAACCTATAAGACACTAAGTTCGAGTCCGCTCGAGGTATCTACTATATAATAGGGGCCTTCCTAAAGAGGAAATAGCTACCGCCGACCGATGTTACTATTAGTAAAGGGATGTTATAGTACGCTAGTTGACTATTCGTACCTATATCGATAGTTACTAAGGTCATCTAGGAGGTGTATATATTAAAGGACTACGTATATGCCGGAGCTACTAAGACAGTAGCTATAATTAAAACAACCTTTTATATCCCTGGTTATAATAATATCGTTAAGAGGTTCATTGCTTATTACTACGACTATAAACGATTAAAGGCTCGCTATAGCCTTCCTGCCGGCCTACTCTTACCGCTACCTATTCTAGAGAAGCCCTAGTAGTATATTACAATAGACTTCGTCACTAGTCTACCCTTAGTAGATAGCTATAACGTAGTGTTATGTGTTATCGACTGCCTAAGTAAAGAACGACACCTAATCCCCTACTTCTCTAGAAAGGAAGGTACCTCGGCATTCGAGACCGCTAAGCTATTGTTCTTTTACGTGTAGAAACTATATAGGTTACCCGATAGTATTACTTCCGACTGCGGCCCTTAGTTCGTTAGCGACGTGTAGAAGCGGTTCTACTAGATCCTAAAGATTATAGCTAAGCTATCTACTGCCGGCTACCCCTAAATAGACGGCTAGTTAGAGGTCATAAACCGGGAGTTCGAACGAGTTATCCGCTCTTACGCTGTACGTTTTAGTAACTAGACCCTTATTCTTCTAGTAGTAGAGTTCTCCGCTAATACTAACCTATCGGAAAGCACTAAGCTATCACCGTTCGAAGTTACTAGAGGGTATAAGCTAAGACTTAGCTTTTAGCTGCCTGCCGATGCACTATCGACAAGAGCTAAGCTAAATGAGACTAATATCCGTGCCCTAGCTAAGTAGCTAGAAGAAGGTTTAGAGATCGCTAAGAAAAACCTCACTGTCGCCTAATTACGCATAGTGAAACAAGCGAATAAGCACTGCTTACTAATCGAATTCAAGGTTAGTAACATAGTGTAGTTATCGATAAAGAACCTCTACCTATACGGCAATCCTAAGCTATTACTAAAGAGGGTTAGTCCTTATAAGGTACTCGAAAAGTAATTACCCCTGTCGTATAAACTAGATCTACTAGTCGCTTTACGCCGTATTTACTCTGTGTTCTACACCGACCTACTTACTAAACATCCGGACAACCCTTTACCTAGCTAGTCCTTCGAAGAGCTACTACCGATCGAGGTCGAGAGTAAAGAGAAATATAAAGTAGACGATGTAATTAACGTACGGATGCTACGCGGTAAACTAGTCGCTCGTGTAAGCTAGAAGAGATATCCGGAAGATCTTACCTAGTGGCTAATCGACAACCTTAAAGGAGTAGCTAACGTGCTACGTAACTACCTAGACTCTTACACGGATAAACTAAGGCCGAAATAGATTAACGGATAATGTATATTAGCGTTTAAGGGCAAACACCTTTAAGAGGAGGGGTAGTAATACGAGATAGATACGAACTGGATTTAGTTAGGGCCTAGTTCAGTTTAGTTACGTAATCTCGGCGTCGTAGCCCGGGCTTCTAGCCGCTCCGCCCTCGATATTACGCGTGCTTTGTACACTAGCTTTCTCTTCTTCTTTTCTAAGTCTCGATATCTTAACGAATAGACGTAATTAACCTTCTATCTTGCTAGTCGTAATTACTACCTAATAGTATCTATAGGTACTTAAGGGTCAAGGAGTATATATATATCTTAAGAACTTAAGATTTAGGAACTAAAATTTAAAAGTTAAAGGTCATAATTACGTTTATTAATTACGTTAATCTTACTAGTACCTCCTATTTACTCTTATAGCCTATGCCTTACTTACCTGTCCGCCTTTATATTATAATTGTCCTTACTAAATACTATCTAATCGTCCTAGTTATATACATTAAACTTAGTATAATAGCGACGAGTAAGCCATAAATCTTTCTAGTTAATAGTGATTCGCTTAGCATAAATAGCATTAAGGTTTATGTCTAAGAATATTAGTATCTATTATAGCATTAAATTTAAATAATAGGTACCTTCTATATACCTAATAATAAAAGCCTCTACTACCTCCTAGAGTACTTTAAGAGCTAAAGATTAGATACGAAAGCTTTCGTTTCTATAAACATAGCTTATAATAATCTTATAGATAAGGCAGCTAAAGGAGAGCTTATAGTAGAGGAGTTTAGTTAACTTCTAGTAGTAACGAATCTCTCGGAGAGTAATAGCTACATATAATTAGTAATATAACGTAATAATTAATCGTGATAATTATACTACTAGCCTTAAACTTGTTCTTCTTTCTAGGAGTACTAGTTATTTTACGAGGTTACTTAGAGATACGAGCCTAACGTACACTAGATAACCTGCTCTTATAACTACGACTATAGGTTAGTTTTATAGTACCTCTCTTAGGAGATATAGTTACTATTACTACTAAGGATAGAGTCTTAGGAGGTACTTATAATATAAAGTAATCTTATAGTAGTAAGAGTATAGTAGTAGAGAGCGAGGAAAGTAACGAGATAGATATAGAGTAGTATAAAGGAAGATAAGTAGAAAGAGAAGAGGTAAAAGAGGTAGAAGAAGAGAAATATATAATAATTTAGTAGCTAGTAATAGCACGGCTAATAATAGGAATATAATATTATTATAGGAATATAAAATTAGCGAATTAGGAATATATAGTATATAGAATACTTACTTATTATAATATTATTTATAATAGTAGGACATATAATATTAGATTTATTAAAACGCTTAGAAGAAGAGGAATCTAGACACTATAGGGTACTAATAATAAGTATGTAATAATCTAGCGTAATAATACTATACTAATTTAGTATACTATAATTCTTAAAAACCTTACATTTTATATTTTATATTCTACCCTAGCTACCTTATTATTACTTTATATATATTAAGTAGCTATATTACTCTTTACTATCCTTCTTCTTCTTCTATTAACTTCCTTTCTTCTTGTCTCTTTTACCCCTTTATTTCTAAGCCCTTAAGTTTAACTTTTATATCTTATTTTACTATAGTAACCTCTCTAGACACTTCTATAGCTAATATACCTTCCGATACCTCTCTTAGTAGCTCTCCTAAGATTAAGGATGAATTTAATAAGTTCGAAGCAATAATAGAGGTAATTATTACGGCGTTTTATTACGAGTATTAAGCTAATAGGCATAGGGCTTTAGGTCTAAGTAGGCTAAAATCGAATACTAGATCCTTTAGCGTAGTTAAGGCAGCGAGGTATATCGAGGTTGTCTAATTAGTTTTAAAGTAGGTTTAAGTAAGCCTTTAAAGTAGGATATTTAGAACATTATACGCCGAGATAAAGATACTTAATAGTCGGCTAAGGTTAAGGTACTTAAAGTAGCTAGAGATACTAATTGTAGCGTAAAGAGGAATTTACTTAAGAAGTTTAATATAAATACTTAAGTCTAGAACCTTAGTAAAGAAGTAAAGGTAGAACTCCTCGTAGAAAAGATTAAGAAGATAGAGTAGCGCTGTTTCGACGCCTAGTAAAGCCGTATAATTATACCGCTATATTATTACGTTTAACGCTAATAGACTATAGATAAATAGCTATCTAGTAAGTTCAGAAAAGTCTATATTAAATAGCAGCGTATTAGAAAGTTTACTATACGTTAAGAGTATATAGAAGTTCTTATAAAGGTAAAGGTAGCTTATACTACTAAGTCTAATAAGGAGGATAATATATTAAGAGTAGCTAAGTAGATATACGATTCTAGCGGAATTCTCGAAAAGCTTAAGTATAGGATCTATATAGCTAGCGCTACTAAGCTTACTATAGATAAAGGTACTAACGAGAATACTAAGAAAGAGTACTTAGAGTTTATCTAGAAACTTAGTAAGGAGAGTAGGCTTACTACTATCTCCGATTCTAACTAGTAGTAAGTTCCCTATTATTATTACGTATTATTATTACGTCGGTATACTAATAAATAGTAGAGCTCGCGATTCTATGCCTCCGGCTAAGTATTAACTACTCGAGCTAATCTATCTTATAGATAAAGGTAAATATATAAAGCCTAATAACAATAACGAGTATAAAGAAGTATACGAGCTAGACTATAACTCTAAGATCGAGAAACTAGCTAATAAGTATAAGATAGACGAGTAGTATATAGAGTTTAAGGGGTTTTCCTCTAATAAGAATAAGATTATTAATAAGAGAGAGAGAGTTAAGGTAGAAAGTTCTTTAGAGAGTAGAGATAAGAAGGAGAATAATAAGGAGAATAATAAGGAGAATAATAAGGAGAATAATAAGGAGAATAATAATAAGGATAATAATAAGGATACTAATAAAGAAGAGAATAAGGAAATAGTCGATACTAAGGAAGATAAATTTACTAGCTTTAACTAGTGGATTTTCTATACTACAATTAACTACTAAGTAGTTTAATCTATAGTATAGTCTAGCCCTTTTATAGATTTAAGTTTTATAACGAGATTTCTTTCTATTCCTTAGCCTCTATATAATCCTTACTTTAAAATTTCTATAGTATAGTATAGGATTCTTTATTATATATTATAAACACGTTAATAAACATTCTATAATAAGTTATCTACCTTTATTAAATGACATAATCTACACTAATCGATATGTCTAAAGCTTCTAACTTTAAGTCGGTACTCGACCTATAGCTTAGGGAGACTATATACTCTTCTCTAGCTATTCTAGTAGAATTACGTAGCTTTATAATATTCGCTTAGAATATTAGACATAATAGTAGGATACGATAATTATAACTCCTTTAATACTCGCCTTTTTAACCTAGTAAAAGAGCTAAGGTTTAACCTCTATAAAAAGCCTAGAAAGACTAGTAGAGTCGAATAATTATAGTATCTATATATAGGGAGGGCATAAAGAATACACTAAATTAGAATTCTAAAGCACGTTCTAGAGGTCTATAGGTAAATGTCATAGAAGCTACTAAGATTTATAATAGAGAACTACGAGTTATTTATAATAGGTGTAGTAATATACTTACTTATCCTACTTACTATTATACTAGTAATAAAGTAATAGAGAGATATCTTAAGTCTTAGAAATGTACTATAGTTATTAAGTATCGCTACGAGTAAAGCCCTGCCTAAAGAGCCCTTAAGTAATTATAATAGTATATAAAGAGCGTTTAATAAATCGTCTCTCTATTCTCTACTAATACCTTCTACTACGAACTTATTCGCGTAGTTACTAACTATAACTAGTCTTTCCGTATAATTGAGCGTTCTACCTTTAGCCGATTCCTTTGCTTTCTTCGACCTAATATTACTATACCTAGCTAGACTCTTTTTTAAGTAATACTAGTATAATAATTCGAGAGGTTATAAAGATCGCTACTCTCTAACCTCGGTAAGAACACTAAGCTTTTAAAAGCGTTAGATAGATAGTCTACTAACAACTACTTAGGGTTTATTATAATTAAAGGCTATTTTATTAATAACTAATAGTAATTATAAGAGCGGCTCCTAGAAATAACACCTCTTCGAGGTCGTTATACTAGTAAAGCTATAGTAAACGAGGTTATATAAGTACTAAAAGATGCATCGGTTAAGTAACAACTACTCGTAGTTATAGTAGACAATATATTAAATAATAGAACACTCTAAGAGTCTCTCGAAAGAAGCCTAGGTACTCTAGATATTAAGTAGAGCGTAAAGGAGAACACGATTCCGTGCCTAGTATATATTATTAATCTTATTATATAGGACATTATTAAGTATCTAAAACTTAAGACAAGTAAAGAGATTAATATAGTAGAGAGGTTATAAAACCGCTATATCTAGGATATTTTAATATTAGTCTTTATCCCGAATTTACTACGGAAGGTATATAATATTTATTACGTTGTTTTATTACATCCTTATATTAGTAAGCTCCGCGTAATCTATATTATAATTAATAGTTCCCTATAACGATTCGAACGATTTATAGACCTCTAGAAGTATCTACTACCTAAGAAGAGGTACTAAGTTATACGTAATATTAAGACACGCTAGAATTCGATATATAATATATATAAGCGAGTAATAAAGCTTAAACCTTTTATTAAGGATTAGCTCGAGAATAAGACTATACTCCGAGTACTAAGGACTTCTTCTAAGGAATTAATATCTAGACTACTCTCTAACGTTAATAACCGCGACCTTGCTAAGTTATCGCTTAATCTAAATAAGTAGTAGCATCTCGAATCTGTTATAGTAATACTAGAGAACTTTAAGAAAGTAATAATATAGCTAAGTACTAGTAGCCGACCTCTTCTCTAGTATATATAGACTATATATAATATACTCTTTAACTTCTTAGATGAAATTAAAGAAGGCCTAATTAGTACTAAGGATTATAATAATCTACCTATATAGCTAGCTACTATATAGAGAGTAGTAAAAAAGGGATAAGAGAAGCTTAAGAAATACTATACGTAAACTAAGGATAAGAAGAGTATACTCTATAACTATGTAATAATTCTTAACCTCTCTAAGAAGCTTATAGTATATAATATAAGCGCCTATAGTCTTTCTATTAAGTAGTAGCTAATAATACTTAGGATATAGAGACTTAGGAACCTTACTATAAAGACGACTATTATAAGAAGTTCTTATAGTACCTTCGTCGATATAATAAGATAGACTCCTCGATTACTTTACTAGTCTCTACTTCTAAGCTATTACGTTACTAGTAATAAGACTAGTTTAACTAACTAAAACGAAAAGAGCAAGGTTATACTCTATTAGTATAAAGCGATAGTTAATACTCCTTATCTATTTCCTTAAAGCGTACTATAATTAAAGAAGGTAAGGACTACCTTACGATACTACTAGTCCGTATTTAGAAACTCGATATCTTATAGTAGTAGAAGAAGAAGGAGGAAGAATATCTATTACTATTACGTATAGTAAAAGATATTCTAGTAATCCTAATTACTAGAGTCGGGGTCGAGCGAGTATTTAATATTATAAAAGATATTATTAGTACGCGGAGGTATAAATTAGTAGCCTAAACTGTTCGGTAGCTTATAATATTAAAGTATAAGCTTAAAGTAGCCTCGCTATTAAGATAGACTAATATAGAACGAGAGATAGAGGATAAGGATACTAATACTAACGACTTACTTAAATTATTATTAAGGACTAATATAAATTAATAAGACGATATTACTATAGTACTAAGTTATAGTAATAATAATAACTCTAAATTAGAGAGAGAAAGAGTATAGAGAAGTCGACGATATTCTAGTAGAAAGTATTAGTAGATTTACTAGCTAGGTTATATTTATACTTCTAGTATAATTTATGTATTTTACCTACTATTTCCCCTTACGTAATAAAGTACTATAATAAAGTTAAGCCTAAAAATTAGTAAGGTATAGTAACGCGCTAAGCTATAGAGTAAGCGCTTTAACTACTAGTCTATTAGGTACTATTAGGTAGACACTAGGTTAGGTATCCTCTCCTAAGAGCGATACTATAACTATATACTAACTCTACCTACCTTAATATAATACCTAACTTAGAGTAGCCTCTCTCTACTAAGTTTTTATACCTAACCTCTACTTAATATAGTACTACCTCTACCTAAAAACTACTCTAGTTATACTCTATTAGTATAAAGTAATAGTTAATACTCCTTATCTATTTCCTTAAAGTATACTATAATTAAAGAAGATAAAGACTACCTTATAATACTACTAGTCTATATTTAGAAACTCGATATCTTATAGTAGTAGAAGAAGAAGAAAGAAGAATATCTATTACTATTATATATAGTAAAAGATATTCTAGTAATCCTAATTACTAGAGTTAGAGTTAAGTAAGTATTTAACATTGTAAAAGATATTATTAGTATATAGAGGCATAAATTAGTAGCCTAAACTATTTAGTAGCTTATAATATTAAAGTATAAGCTTAAAGTAGTCTTACTATTAAGATAGATTAATATAGAATAAGAAATAGAGGATAAGAGTATATACTAATAACTTACTTAAATTATTATTAAGAACTAATATAAATTAATAAGACGATATTACTATAGTACTAAGTTATAGTAATAATAATAACTCTAAATTAGAGAGAAAGAAAGTATAGAGAGGTTAACAATATTCTAGTAGAAAGTATTAGTAGATTTACTAGCTAGGTTATATTTATACTTCTAGTATAATTTATATATTTTACCTACTATCTCTCTTTACGTAATAAAGTACTATAATAAAGTTAAGTCTAAAAATTAATAAGGTATAGTAATATACTAAGCTATAGAGTAAGTACTTTAACTACTAGTCTATTAGGTACTATTAAGTAGGTACTAGGTTAGGTACTTCTTCCTTAAGAGTAATACTATAACTATTAAGTAGATACTAGGTTAGGTACTCTCTCTCTAAGAGCGACACTATAACTATATACTAACTCTACCTACCTTAGTATAATACCTAACCTAGACTAGCTCTTCTTTACTAAGCTTTTATACCTAACCTCTACTTAATATAGTACTACCTTTACTTAAAAACTACTCTAGATATTCTAGTAGAAAAATTATCGAATTTACTAGCTAGGTTATATTTATACCTCTAGTATAATTTATGTATTTTACTTACTATCTCCCCTTATATAATAAAGTACTATAATAAAGTTAAGTCTAAAAATCAGTAAAGTATAGTAATATACTAAGCTATAAAGTAAGTACTTTAACTACTAGTCTATTAGGTACTATTAGGTAGATACTAGGTTAAGTACTTTCTCTCTAAGAGTAATACTATAACTATATACTAACTCTACTTACTTTAGTATAATACCTAATCTAGAGTAGTCTCTCTTTACTAAACTTTTATACTTAACCTCTACTTAATATAGTACTACCTCTACTTAAAAACTACTTTAATTAGTAGAGAACTCTACTATAGAAAGAATAAGAGTCTAGTTACTAAAATATATAGCGTAAGACTAGATAACTTATTCGAATTTATAGTTTATAACCTCTAACTAGCTATTTATTTAGAGATAGCTAGTAGTTAATAACTTAGCTATAATCTTTAGGATTTAATAGAACTTCTTCTATACGTTACTAATAAACTAAGAGCTATAGTTAGAAGTAATACTATTAGGTAATTTATATAGTTTCTAAATATAAAAGAATAATAGCTTAGTAGTTTTAAATACTAAGGTATCTTTATTTATAGAGAAGTAGAGAATTAGGTACTATTCTTTACTAAGGTAGTTAATAATATATAATACTATATTATAGCTATTAGCTAAGAGTAGACTAGAGTAGTTAGTAAGTAGAGTAGAGTATATAATCTAAATAACTATACTCTACCTAGCCTATACTTTACCTACCTCTTAGTATACCTACTCTAAGGTAAGTAAGAGTAGAGTATACTAAGAAGTAAGTAGAGTTTAGGTAGAGTATTTTATTTTATATCTAGTAGGTATTAGTAATCTAAAAAGTTTAAGTAGTAATCTTAAAAGTTAATAAAAGAGGATTACTAATTATAGATTCTAATTACTAACTATATTCTTTAATACTACTACTTATAGATTTTACACTTTTAATCCCTATTATATCTATATATTAGATATCTCCTTATCCTTAACTTTAGTAGTATCTTAACTTTCTATATTTTTATTCTTATTCTTAGCCTTATTATTCTTACTATTATTATTACTATTAGTCTTAGGCTTAGAATATTCTATAACCTTATTATCCTTATTCTTACTATCTAACTTATCTTTAACTTTAATACCTAAATAATTATTCTCTTTACTACTAGCTTCCTTATCTAATATTCTTTCGATCTTATCTTTATTCTCCTTAGCTTCCTCTTTATACTTATTATCGTTATCTTCTTTATAGTATAGCCTAGTACTATAGAGTTTAAGCCCGGAGATATATTTATATATAGGAGATAGAGAAATAACTAGCCTATATAATTATTAGAATATACTATAATTAAAGACTATAATAAACTTACTACTAGTTAGGATTCTATAAGACTACTAATTCCGTAGAAGAGAGCTCTTTAAGCTACTTAAAAAAAATCTCGTATACTTACTTATTATTAGTGTCGTTAGTAATAAGGCTTATAAAGCTATTCTAGTAAATCTAGTGCTATAGCTTCTCGATAATACTACTAGTACTATAGATATACGTATAGGCTTATATTAGCTATTATTTACCTTGCTAATTTACTACTATATTATCTTAGATATACTTAATAATCTTATTATACTCTTACTTTCGTAGAGTCTTTCTAATGCTAGCCTATTTCTTATAGGTCTATATTAATATAGATTCGAGCTACTCGCCTATAATAATTAGTACTACTATAATAGTATACTATAATAATAGACTTACTAAGTTACTACTTCTCTATTTACTAAAGTGTTTCTTCTCTATCTCTTCGATAGCATTATTAATTTTAATATTCTACTTATTAGTAAAGAGCTAATCTTATCTCTTTTCTCTCTTAATCTTATTATATAAAGTACTAACTACTTTACGATCTACTACTTAAGTAGTATAAAGAGCTTACTCCTTATATATATACTAAGAAGTATAATCTCTCTACTTAATAGTACGAGCGCTTTAACTTAGAGGTCTAGAGTATCTAGTAATAAATCTAGTTTTATAGCCTCTTCTAGATTAACTAGTACTATACTAAGAGATCTAGTGTTTAATTTCTTACTACTTAGAATTAAACTCCTAGTATTATTAGCGACTATATATAATAAGAGACTATAATTAATACCCCTAATAATTCTCTTAGAATATTCTCCCTAGAGTTTCCTTTTTACTTAATTACTATCTACTCTTTCTACTCTATTTTAACGTCTTCTATAGGTATAGATATTTAATTAAAGGTAATAAAAAGATTACTTATAGCGTATAAATTATACGTAAGGTACGTAAGGTAAGTAAAAGAGATAAAGGAATAAAAGTAAAGTTAGAGTTAGAAATTTATAATTTATAAATATATAAAATAGTAAAAAAGAAAGCTAAGGTAAGGAAAGATAGCTCTATTATTATATAAGTTCTTTACTACTATCCTATTATTCTCTATTATTAATATTAAATAGTATATCTAATAATAGATTTTATATTCCTTACTCTAGTCTCTCTTTTTACTATTTTATATATACTAAAATTTAATATATAAACTTTAACTTCTTAGCTATATATAAACTACCTTTCGCTTTAACTATAGGATATAAAAAAGCTTATCCTTAAGCTACTACTACTTCTAGAGAAAGAGGCTATAAGAAGAAATAATCTACTATAAAGAAGGCGCTATATAAGCCTAGAAAGAAGTAGAGATATAAGCCTAGTAGTAATTATTATAGTCTTTAATTATAGTATAGAACTAATAGAAGCTAGCTATTACTCTCTAAGAGATTCGTTGCTATTAGAAGTTAATTAACCTATTCTTCTATAAACTTCTCTTTTCTTACCTTATCTATAAGATTACTTAGAGCTATAATAATAACCTCTACTTCTAGATAAGTATAATTAGAGCTCTCTAGGAATTAGTAGAGACATTTATTATTAGATATATAGAAGGTATATACTTATCTAATATATGTTAAATTTTCGATTAATACTTATAGATATAAACCTTAACGCTATCTATACTAAGTATATTACTATTAATTATAAAGACTCCGACCTTACTAAGCGCTACTATAAGAAGTTTAAGGTTAGTAGTTTATTAAGGTATAGAAATATAAGTAGTAGTTTATACTAGGAGAATAGTATAGATAAAGTAACGAATTTCTTTACTATAATAATATAATATAATAATACTCTAATCCTTCTTATTTATTATATGTTTTAAAGGTTAGACTTAAGAATATTAGTTATAATTAATATTTATAATTATATAGGGGCTAGTAGCGCGTTTTAAAATACCTTACTTAAAGTAATAGTATAGAAGACTTTCTAATAGTCTAAATTTAAATTAAAATTATATAGCTAAAGAAGTATAATATTATAAACACCTATACTACTATCTATAATACTATATAACCTCTACTTTACTATAGTAGACTCTAATAATCTAATCGATCTATAACTATGTCTTTTATTAACTCTATTAATTATAGCTATCTCTATTCCTTAAGATTTACTTAACTATTAGTTTACTATATAATAACGTAATAAGGGTAGTTAGCCTATATAATAGTAACTTCTAAAGTGTCTAACGCCTAATTCTATACTATATCCTAACGAATAAATAGACCTCTAAAGCTTCTTAAAGTAGTAGAATTTAATACTTTAGGTATCTCGCTATAGTTACTCGAAGGAGTTTTACTTACTATACTAGAACTTAAAACTAAGAACTAGATAAGTATAGGGATTTTTTAGAGAAGCTATATAGGTATTAGATAGCCGTCTATATATATACTACCTACGGTATAGTAATACTCTTATCTACCTCTCGCTAGAAAAGAATAGTACTAATATAATAAGTAAATATAAGGAGTTAAACTTTTATAGGAAAGTAATAAGACTAGTCTATAAGAAAGTACTAGTAGTCCGAGTACTTACCTAACTTCGAGCTCGTCTAGTAATCGATTAGAAAAACGTCCTATCGTATTTAGTTACTCGCTTCTAATAAAAGCTTATTCGAATAGTTATTAACTATAATTAGTCCTTTCGTACTATTAAGCGACCATTATTTTAACGATTTATATAGTTCTTATACCTAGAAGTACTTATACTAAGCTACACTTATTTCGCTATACTCTTTATTAATAAATTTAAGACTCTTTACTAAAGCTTATTATAGAATCTTAATAAGACTATAAAGATTTTAATTATACTTAATAGCTAGTCTACTAACAATTACTTAGGCTTTATTATAATTAAAGCTTATTATATTAACGACTAATAGTAGCTCCGGGAATAACCATTAGATATAGTACTACTTCGTAGTTAATATATAGGCTATAATATAGCTACCGAGCTTATATAAGTACTATAGTAGTATAATCTCTAGGACTAGCTTCTAGCTATTACTATAGATAATATAAGTAATAATCGTATATTACGTAAGACTATATATAAGCTTCTAAGATAAGTAGGTATTATATAGAATATATAAGAGAATACTATTCTATACCTTATATATATTATTAACCTAGTTATATAAGACATTATAAAGTATCTTAACCTTAAGACTACTAAGGAAGTAGAGTAAGCTACTAGGCTTAAAAGATAGTACTTAAAAGATATCTCTATAAACCTCTTAGTACTAAACTCGCTTCGGAAAGTTAGCTTTCTAATTATAGTTTCTAATTATAGTCTAATAAATTACTAGCTTCGTATAACTTATATTACTATCGATTAATTACCTTAATAGTTTAAGAGGTTTATTAACCTCTAATAAACTATAACGCCTCGAGAGCGTAAAGTTATAATTCGAGATATTAAGACATAGTAGAACTTAACCTTCGATATATATAAGTATAGTCTTAAGCTTAGGCTATTTATCGATAAATAGCTTAAGTAGGAAATTATACTAAAAGGCTCTACTAGTACTAGATCTAACTTAGTTAGAAATAATACTAGTAATCTAGACTATAAGAATCTTAAGTGTCTTCGTCTTAATAGTATAGAATAGGATTACCTTAAGCTAGTTATAAAAATACTTAAGAACTTTAAGGAAGTAACTAAATATTTAAGTACTATTAGCCGCCTATAGATTTTATATATCTAGATAATATATAATCGACTATTTAACTTCCTTAATAAGATAAAGAGTAGTATTATAGGCAAGAAGAGGAATAATAAAGAGCGTTAGCCTATAGTAGTTAGAAGTATAGCGTAATATAGTCGAGATAAACTATTAAAGTATTATACTTATACTAATAATAAGAGGAGTTACCTCTTTAATTATAGTACTATTCTCGACCCTATATAAAAGCTAACTCTCTACGAGGTTTATAGCTTTTAGATATATTATTATAGTAAAGCTAATAGTAAGATAGAACAAGACCTAGAATAAAACTAATAAAGAGAAGTATCGCGAGTAGTTCCTTAACTACTTTAGTCGTTATAATAGTAAATTACCTTTAGGTCTACCTAAAACCCTTAACACTAAAATATCGTCTATAGATAAAGAGGATTAGTTCCGTCGACCTCGGTTACTTATATAGATTACTTCTCTATAGACTAGCTTTAGCTTCTAGTCTAGTGTAGGGTCTATATCTCTAGAATAAGAGAGAGAGATACGAATAATATATTAAGAGAGTAAGGATTACCTTAGTATCTCTCCTATTCGAATTTAACTAGGATCTAAATTTAGGTTACTTATTTAGTAGAAGACTAACGAGAAGGAGTTCCTATAGCTTACTAAAGTTACTCGCGATATCCTTACTATACTAATAGCTAGCGTTAGTATTAAATATATCTTTAATATAGTAAAGGATATTATTAGTAATAGAAGATACTAGCTCTCTATATAAACTATCTAGTAGCTTATTATTATAAAGCTTACAATAAGTCTATATCTATTAAGTAGCGATACTATTACTAGTAGTTATTAAGACACTATTAATAGTAGTTATAAAGATACTACTATAGACGAGGTAAATAACCTAGTTAAGCTACCTTCTTAAGAGAGCATCTTTATTCTAAGCAATTACGAGGAGAATAATAACATTAACGATAGTAAGCCTCTAGTAAAGCGTATAAAATTATCTAGAAGAGCGTAGAATAGTACTATTTATAAATACGATAATCGAGTATATAAGATACTATAATTAGAGACTATAATTATTACTGTCCTACCTAATTTTAAATTCTATATAACGTCTTATATTAGAGAATTAAGATAAGTGTCTACTACTTACGTAATACCTACCTCTATATAGGCGTAGGTTATAGTAGGTAGAGTATTTAGGCACGTAAAATACCTACTACCTAACCTATTCTATACCTATTACTAAGAATACTCTACTTAACCTATACCTACTACGCTAAGAAGGGATACTCTACTCTACTCGTAGTAGAATATCTACTACTTACTAACTACTCTAGAGTAGACTAGTAACGAAATCTATAGTAATATACTACTAGAGCTTCTCTAGAATAAGTAATAGTAAGAGTAGACTAGCTAGTAGACTATAGTATACTTTCGATTACTTATAGTTATAGTAATAGGTAATAAACCTTTTAATAATACTATTATAACTAAAAATATAAAAGGTTATTTTAATTATAGCTACTATTTTAGTAGCTTTAGTATATATATAGTTCTTTAATATATATATAGAGTAGTTAGTAAGTAGAGTAGAGTAGGGTATTACTAATTACCTCTTACTTTATAGAGTTATATTACCCTTGAAAATTTCGTGTAATTCTTGTTTCTTTTCGCGTTTTTACGTGTAAATAATAGTATATAGACTAAGATAAATATATCATTAGAATCCCTAAAAAATCTATTGGATTTTAATATATTATAGTATTACGTAAGCAATAAATTAGACTAAGGAAACAGTTTTTTGTTATGTCTAAATTAAGGTTTAATATTACGTAAGCATAATATATATCATTATGTATAGAATCCTTTTCTCTATATCTAACTAAAATATAGTGTTTAAAGAAAACTACTCTATCGCGAGTAATTTTAGAAAGACACGAAAATAACACGAAATCTATACCTACTTAATATTACTTAGGGTAGTTAGTAGGTAATATCGAGTAGGTATAGATTTCGTGTTATTTTCCTGTCTTTCTAAGATTACTCGCGACAGAGTAGTTTTTTTTAAAAACTTTATATTAGTAAGATATAGGGAATAAAATTTTGCACGTAATGATATATATTATGCTTATGTAATATTAAACCTTAATTGAGAAATAACAAAAAACTGAATCCTTGGTCTAATTTATTGCTTACGTAATACTATAATATATTAAAATACAATAGATTTTTTAGGGATTCTAATGATATATTTATCTTAGTCTATATACTATTATTTACACGTAAAAACGCGAAAAGAAACGAAAATCACACGAAATTTTCAAGAGTAATATAACTCTATAGAGTAAGAGGCGATTAGTAATACTCTACTCTACCCTACTCACCGACTACCCTAATATTACTTACTAACTACTCTATATATATACCTCCTAGATAATCTTAGTTACTATTAATATAGATATAATTAGTTAACTCTTATACTATAATATACCTTTACTAATAGTAACCTTAGTTAGTAGTAGCTATTTCCTTTTTAGAAAGGCTTCTATTATATAGTAGATATCTTAAGCTAACTTAAACTTAGTATCTTTTAGGTTAGCTTTAGTTACCTTATTAAAAAGAAGTAAATAGTACTCTTCTATAGCTAAGATAGGTACTATATAGGCGTCTAGATTATAAGGTAAAATAGGTATCTACTTTAGTAATAAAATAGATAATAAAATAGATAGTAAACTAGATAGTAAACTAGATTTTAGTTTAGCTTAAAGAGGTAATCTAGTTTAGATATAGCCTAGACTAAGTTTGTCGATAATATATTAGTTAAGTACCTTATATAGTAATAATATCTAATAAAGATTAGAGTCTTCTTTTAAGTATAGTATATCTCTATTTCTTCTAGTAAGTATATTAGCTTTATCGTTAGTAGCGCTAGGCTAGTATATAATCTTAAAGTTAAATTATATAAGGTAAAGAGCCTAGTATACTTAGTAGTATATTAGCTTCTAAGTCTTTATAAAGTATATAAGAAATTAGTAATTAGTAAGGACGTAGATAGTCTTATTTAAGGTAGTTTTTAGATAGAGGTAGTACTATATTAAGTAGAGGTTAGGTGTAAGGGGAAGTTTAGTCCTATAGAGCTAGGATAGTCCCGTTATGTAACGTAGGCCCTCTGTAGTATATCCGCACAGCCTCCGGCTATTTCGAACGAAGGTAGCTATTAGTTTATTAACCTATCTAGCCTATAGATAGCTTAGCTCTATACGTTGCTACACACTACTATTATAGTTCTAATAGCTCCCTTTAGTCGTAGCCTATAGAGCTACCGACAATAAGTAATAACGATCGAGTAAATTCTACCTAACCGATAGGTCGAGTTAACGAGGCCGACGACAGCTACGAAGTCATCGAAATTCCATTAAGGCTAGAGTCCCTAATAGATAAGGATTCGCTAATACCTCTAGAGGTCGCCCTAGCTAGCGTTCTAGAGCAGTTTAGAAGCGAGATCTTCCGCCGTCTCGGGGAGGTTAAATCCTCTATACGAGACTCTAATCGCCGTAAGGACGCCAGTGAGACACTAGCTAGACCTCGCAGCCTTACCGTATAGAGTGCCTCGACTCTCTCTAAGGAGACAGGCACCTATATAATACCCTTAAGACTAGTAGGCGCTACTATAGAGCCCCGCTAGGACTCCGAAGGAATGCCGTAGAGTACGATTTACATACCGCTACTTAGTGTGACCGTTAGGGCGGGGTTAGGGCGGCCTAAGGCCGCCTCTAGTGCTAGTGCGGGGGCCGACCCCGTGTTAATAGCCCTACGCCTTAGCCGTATAGGGTTAGCACTAGGGTCATCTGTAATAGCACTAGCACTAGCACTACTCTAAGCTATATAAGCACTAGCACTACACCGTGGTCACGTAATACTAGCACCGCTCTACTATAGGCACTGCGCTAAAACACGTTAGTACTTACGCTAGCACTGGGGTTAGACTATACTAAAGCACTACGCGAGAGCTAGGCTTTAAGACGACTCTACTATATCGTAGTAATACACGAGGTCTATAGTAGCGGCTTAGAGAAGAAATTCAATACTCTATTCTATGTAAAATTATATCTACCTATTTCTTATAGTCCTTTCTTACGGCTTTATAGAGGAGAGCTCTTACTAGTTAGAAAAATTAAGCGGGCAGTACTTGTCGTAGTATTTCCTAGTAAGCGTAGAGTCTTTAGCGAATATAGTGATACGCTTAGCATAGATAGCGTTAAGGTAGTAGTCTACTATAGTTGTTAGTACTTAGAATTGTGTATTCTAAATATATAATTAATATACCTTCGAAATATCCTACTAGTATTATCTTAGTCGCTTCCTAGAGACACTTAATAGCATCTAGCTAGAAGCGAAAATCTCTAATTATAAGCGCGGACTTAATATCTTACGCGATCTCGCGAATAACGTAGGAAAAGGGGAGCTTTTAGATAAGGAGATTAGTCGACTTCTAGTAGCGACGAATATCTCGGAGGGCAATAGCTATGCTATATTAGGTATAATACTGTGAGAATTAGCTATGAGAAACTAACTGCTAGGCTTAAACCTATTAGCCTTTAGCTAGCGAATTTGTCTAGTTGTTGCTAGTCTAAATTTTATAGCGCAACTAGCGGGTGTTTTGCCGGTAGTTATCGTCTTAGCGCCTTGCTTCCTTAGCTTTAAAGTCGCCTTCCTTATAGTCGTTACTTGCTTTTTACGAGCTATAACTACGTAAATTTGTCGAATTGATTATTGGAATTTGTTTATAAAGGTAGAGAGGAGCAAGGAGAAAATACTAAGGATAAGATATTAAGCCTTATTATAGAATTTATAATAGTATATAGAATATAAATTTCCTATTGTTATTGTCTACTATAACGACTTCACATTAATAATCTTAACGACTTTATATTAGTATAATAATAGGATAAATGCTTATTAACGCTCGTATTCCTAGCTACTCTATTTCTATACGTATAAGTAATCCTAATCTCTTATCTCTTAACTTCCTCCTTATAAACCTTATATCTTATATCTCGATCTACTTTATACTCGATATCTTACCTTTACTTATAAATCACTACTAATTCTTAATCTATAATATCTACTAATCCTAAAGAAGAGCGATCTATTATTATTAAGGATAAGATAACTAATACCCTAGTAATTAAGGAAGAAGAAATAACTAAGGAAGAGGAAGTAGTCCTCTCTATAATAGGAGTAATTCTTATAGCTACTTCTTATAGTTAAATACTAATTAGACTATAGGGTTTTAATTCCGAGGCTAATAAGATTAAGTACTAGATTAAGAATCGCTCTTAGGGAACTCCTTGCTATAGCTACCCTCTTAGAATTCTATAGTAGAAAGTATAGCTTAGTAATACCTAGCGAGCTATTTAGTAAAGAGATCGCGCTATATAAGCTAGTATAGAGGAGAAAGCCCTTACTACTATCGGTAATGCTAATTACTCTGCTAAACGTATACTTAAGGTAAAACTTAAGAACTCCGAGGACTACTAAGTAAAGTCTAATAAGGAGAAGAAAGCTACATTTAATATAGCATATAAGAAGATAGTAGAGACTCGCTATTATACCTAGTAGAGTAGTATGTTTCTTATAGTATATTCTTACGGTATTTTTACTAATTTTACATAGAGGAATAGATAGAGGATAAGTTTATGTCTATCTATTAGAAATAGAGTAAAATCCGTAAAGCTAATGCTCTCCTTCGCTATAAGCAACTCCTTGCCGATTATATAAAGAAGGCGCCCCGCGACTAGTATAATGTTTTCCCGAACTGCTAAGTAAGACAACTTCTCGGCACTAGGGGAATAATCGAGAAGTAGTCTTATAAGATCTTCCGCGACGGCGTTAATTCGCTATATAATAATAGAGACTATAACGATAACAACGAAGCCGAGTTTATAAAATTTATTAACGATATAACACTAGCTAAACTCTAAGTAGCATAGGCGGATAATTAGGTGTATATTGTTTCTTATAGCTACTTCTCATAGTTAATTGCTAATCTATTAAAGCGAACGTAAACCTACTCCTAAACCTAAGTTCTAGTACAAGGACGACGATATTTTGCTTAAATCTAATAGCTACTATGTTAAATATAGTAATAACGAAGTCGAAGAAGAAGTCGAGAATAACTCTAAGATTAAGGACCTCCTTAATAAGGCACCTAACGAATATAAGACTAAGGAAGTAGCTAAAATATACCGTAAGGTTGTCGCTACTAGAGACTTCAATAATTCTAATAAAGAAAACGAAGAGGATAAAGAGGATAAGGGTAATAATAATAAGGCAATAGAGGAGAGTAGTAATAATAAGGAGGGTAAGGGCGACTAGGGTAAGGGCGAGGATAGTAGTAGCGAGGATAACATAGATAAGGATAAATAGATTAGCACTAAGTTAGGGAAATTAGATAGGGGTAGTAGTAGCTCTCTCTTTTATGCTATTATAACCTACAAAATTAAACGCGGCGAACAGATTCTTATAGCATATTCTTATAGTCTTCTACCCCTTCTAACATAGCTAGGCATTATACTATATCTAAATAAGAGAAATGTCTTTCTTTAACGTAGCCTCTATCGATCCTTAATTATAAGCGCTCTCGGATGCTACTATGCTATAAACATCTCTCCCTAACGAGCTTTAAGAGTTTCGTGTCTAGTGCTAGATATAATCTTCTACCTCTATTATCCGTAAACTCTTCGAACTCGTCTACTATCTGCCCTATAATAGTAAAATTCTAGATGACAAATAGCTAGCTATATAAGCTTAGAAAACATAGTGGCCTTTAACACTAAGTAGACTTAAGTCTTCTAAAGTACTACCCTAGAATTCTTCTAACTGCCGCGGGTTAATCTAGGCCGACTTTAACAAGGGTGCTAAGCTTAGTAATAGCGCGCCTCTCGTGTACTGCCTTCGCTATAGTCGAGCTCTATAGCACCTATTAGTTAATTAGATTAGTAATAAACACATACGAAAACATCTCGAGCGTAAGTCTTACTAGACTACTAAATCTCCTAGTTATAAGCGGTCCTAAGCTTAAATAGCCCTAACCTAGTTAAAATCGATCGCGACTACCTCGTTATCGCGTATACTACACTTTATACCTGAACAATTCGAGAAAGAGCTTGTTAGGGTCCTTATTAATTGTAATTAGTTATTCTAAATAGTTGCCTATCCTGCCTTCTTAAGATTTATATACTTCCTTCGACTAGATACTAATATTCTAGGCCGGACGTAGTCTCTTAGGCTACTAAAAGAGCACTACGAAAATATCTATTCTTGCCTCCTTGCCGATCTTAGTAAAGAGACGAAAGTCTTAATTATATTAGACAGTTAGTCGGCAAACAATTATCTAAGCTTTATTACTATAAAGGCACACTACATCAACGATAATTAGCAAATACGTGAGTGCCTACTCGATTTCGTACTAATTAGCGGACAGCACACTAGAGCTATACTCGGCACGGAGTTGCTTAGAGTGCTCTATAAAAGAAAACTCGAGGCATGCCTTCTCGCTATTATAGCAGATAACGCAAGTAACAATAATACGTTACGGTCTGAAGTATAATAAGGCCTCTATAAAAAGGGTGTATAATAGTCTTCGGTTAAGAACTTAATCCCTTATCTCGCGCACGTTATTAATCTTGTAGTACAAGATATTATTCGAGCCCTATAGCTAGAAACCACCGAAGATAACGAGAAAGCGGATAAGCTTAAGAAGTGTTATCTCTACAACATCCGAATAACCTTGTTAGTGCCTAATTCCCTGCGAAAAGTGAGTTATATTTCTTATAGCGTTTTCTCACAGTTTTCTAACCTATTTTAAAGCTCCGCGCGATTTGTATTATAATCGACTAGTCCCCTTAACGCTACTAATAATTTAAATCCCTTTAAGTATATCTCCCTCCTCGTAAACGACTTGTAGTCGTTTAGGATGTTCGTACCCGCTAGAATTCGACGTATAATATGTGTAAGCGAGCTATTAAACTATTACCGATTATCGATAAATAGCTTAATACGGAGATTACGACTACGTAAAAGCCCCGTGCTAATAAAACAGTAGCTAATTAAGACACGGCTTCTATAGATTACATAGACATAAAACGCCTCTGCCTTAGCTACGCCGAGTAGTTACACCTGAGAATTGTCGTTCGAATGCTTAAGAATTTTAAGATAGTAACTAACTAGCTAAGCTAATCTAACACACCCTTAATATAATTCGTCTAGCTGATATATAATCGCTTTTTCGACTTCCTCGACGTTGTCGAATCTACTTAGGAAGAGGACGACAATTTAGACTAGCTATAAGTCGTCTAGAATATAGCGAAAGCAGGTTACGCTAAGCTTTCTAAGTATTATAAGCGAACGGGTAGAGGCTAAGGTTTCCTATTTAATTACGGCACAATCTTAGATCCTACGTAGAAGTTGAGTATATATAAGGTACGCCCCCTATACTTCCTCTTATATAAATGTCTTTATACGTGACTAATCTACTAAAAGTATACGTCGTAGGAACTACATTTTAAGTCGCTCTACTAGAAACAATTTCTCGACTATCTAAGTCGCTACGATAATAATAGTCATCCTAATACTACTCTTCCGCCCCCTCTACTAGTCCCGTCTATTACCTACTAGTTTAAGAATCCTGCCTTATTAAACAATATAGCAAGCTTTATATCTGTAATATCTAGCTAAGATAACGCCCTCTCCTAGGGATAAATTAAGGTCTATATAATAAGGATAGAAGGGGAAGATTACCTAAGGACTCTGCCTATGTAGGAAACACTAGATTTCGACATTCTTTCGTAGTAGAAAGAGAATAAGCACTTATACCTACGACTAGCTTAAGTTACTCGTGATGTTCTCGCGATACTAATCGCTAGCGTTAGTGTCGAACGTGTATTTAATGTTACGAAAGACGTTATTAGGGACCGAAGACATAGACTACTTCTATAGATAATTCGACAAATTATAATTGCGAAGCTAGTAGATAGCAGGCTCTAAGACACCTATACGGCCGATAAAGACAACTACGCTAGTGTTAACGACGATAATAACAGCGATATAGACGGCATAAGCGATGACTTTAGGGATATCGCTACCTATAGTTTAAGCGATAAAGGGGATAATAAGGAAGAGAGGCACGAGGAGGACAAGGCTCTACTGTATAACATTACTAAGGTTAAAGGCCGGTACTCTAAGCGTATCTAGTTAATAGCCCCCGAGTAAACACTCTCTTATAGTAGCTAAGAGTATAGTCCGCTTACTTATCTAGGGTCTTATCTCTAGCGCCGACTCTTCGCTTATTACTCCGCTCTTACTTTAAGAGCTTATATACGCTATTGTTACGGTTAACTTCAGTTAATAATAGGAAGACGTAACACAAATGAGATTTCATAAAGTGTAAGTCTATATCATTAAAAACCATCTAAAGCTGTCGGCCTGCCGACGCTTCGACTATGCTACCCGAATTAGATTAGTTATCGGAAGCATCACTGTCGCTAACATAATCTAGCTCGTCCTGCTTACGCTAGACGCTACGGCGCATAGTAAAGAGGTCGATTAGATCTGCCTATAGATCTATAACACGCTAATTAATAGCACGACATAAGTCGATAAGTTCGAAGATGTCGTTAGTCTAGGAGATGTCGTACTAGTATTAGTTAGATTATATAAACATATCGGATTAGGAATATAAATAAAGTCACACGGGGTATCGTAGGAGCAACAGGCTTCATAGCGTAGTACTAAGCCTCTATCGTCGTCGTAGATATAAGTAGTTTATCTTAACTGAGTTTCGTCTAGGTCGAGATATATAAGAGTTATATAGCAGATGTAGGCTTTATACTAACGTAAGTATAAGGGCCTAGCGTAGTCGCTAGGAGTTATTCTATAAGGCTAGGAAGGGATTAGATCTACTAGGTCGGAGTAGAGTTAAGCGCGAGAGGCTATTATAACGACGAGAAAGAGAGGTTTAAGAGGAAGAAGGAGAAATAGCGACGAAAAGGTATATATATCCGGCGTCACCTATTATGAGAACAATAATATAGACAATAGCTATTGTCTGTTGTGAAAAAACGACAATACTAATAATAGCCATTGTCGAATAATAGCTATTGTTATACTAAGGGATATAAGCAGATTATTAGCCTAGTTACTTCTTTCTCTCCTTAGGAACATTTAAATAACTATCTAGTATGCCTTTACGTTGCTATAGCATAGTTTATACTAACAGTAGCTAGAATTTAATCAAATCTACCGCTATGTCTACTATTCCCCTCTCTGTTATTCGTCTAGCTAATCTTCCTTACTATAACTTTATCGACGACCTTTAGGCAGAGATTAAGGGCATAGACGGCCTTATATATACTATTAACTAGGAATCTAATAGCATTAAGGCAATCCGTAACTACACTATAAGTTAGTAGGAAGGCTTATCTACCTAGAACTAACTATTGTTAGTCTTATGCTCTACTCTATGGCTTTAGTACTCTAGTTTTCTAGTTAAGGGTTATAATTTATATAAGGGTAGCCTCGCTAGGGAGGGAATGTCCTCTAGATAAATCAGATAATAAGATAATAAGGTTTTAGTTTTAGGTGGTATACGGCTTACTAGCCTTATACGCGATATAGGCTCGTAGGGGTTATATAGATAATATTGATTAGGATGATCTTCTATAAATCACTATTAGGTCGTAATTATATATAAGGGTTAATGATTAATAACTTTTACTTCTCTCTAGTATCCTTTAACTACTGTGACTTTAAGCGTTTAGAGCGGAAAAGTGACAAGAGTCGCAGGACATAGCACTTACTATGAGAATCTACTATGAGAATATAGACCCCGGTATAGTGCTAGTACAGGCGCGCCAAGGACTTAATAGTACCGCACTACTTATCTGCTAACCTAACCTAGCACTATACTACGTCTAGAAAGAGCGCAACTCGACCCGCACCTAGCGCTAGTGTAGTGCTATTACGGCTACGGTGTGGTGCTAGCATAGGGCTATAAAAGGCTTAGCGGTACTACGCCGGCTAAAAGCCAACCTAAACCCTAGTGCGGGGATAGACCCGGAGAGTACCGGGTGCGCCCTAATAGTTACACTACCGCTACTCTATTGCTCTACGCTAGGTAGCATAGAGTTAAAGCCAAAAGATCCGGAAAAATATCGAGCGAAGATAATCACTAAGTTTAGACACTTCCGCTAGAGCCTAGAGGTAGCCTTCTTAGTAAAGCTAGATTACTTTACTTACTCGCCCTTACGCGAGGTAAACTAGATTACCTACTCGATCTAGTTCCTTAGCGATAGGCTTAAGGAGTCCTAGGATCGAAAGTACACCCTTAATAGTATAAACTAGGCGTTCTTAACGTATTAGAGGACTTTCCTCGACTTCCTTAAGGACGCAGTTAAGGACCTAGTTAATCGACATATAAACACTGTAATTAAATACTATAGTACTCGTTAGAATTAAGGAGAGTTAGCCTAGAAGTTCGCTAACTAACTAGCTACCCTTAAAGACTAAGTTAACCCCCGTTATAGTAAAGAGTACCTAGCCTAACACTTTTTAGCTAAGCTCTACGCCAGTCTCCGGAACTAGATCCTTTAGGCCTCTCTAATCCTAGAAACGCGAGAAGAGCTAGTTACGTATACTACTATATACGAGAGCCTTTCGAAGTCTTTAGATAAGGAGGTAAGGGAAACACAGAAGCGTTACAAGGACTCTATAAAGAGTGTTCGCGTAGCTCCGGGGGATAAGCGTAGTAAATAGAATAACCGCGCTAGCTTTAGCTATGCGTAAGCGCATCGTAACTATAGGGCATCCGGGGAACGTAATTAGGGCCCCCTAGAGAGAAGGCCGGAATCGAGGAAGCTAGTGCTAGACTAGGTCCGGTACTATAACTATAGTAAGTAAGGCCACTTTTCTACCTCGTGTACGTAGCTACGTAAGCCGGGCTAGGAACCTGTAACGCGTATAGTAGGAGTAAGTAAACGTCCTCTCCTATCTAACTAACTCCTCGAGGACGTGTTAAATAACCCCGAATAGGACTATAAGGAGCCCGTAGTTCTCCTAGTACGAACCTACGAAGGGATAGTATATATACTAGACAGTAAGGTTAGTATATTAATGCTCTTAGACGATAGATCCGACGTTAATATAATCGATCCTGCCTTCGCTCTTAAGCATAACTTAAAGCGTATTAACGCTAAGCTCCTGCGGGTTAATAGCTTCTAGAGCTATCTAGTACATTGTTATAGCGCCTACGAGATCGAGCTACACTTAACGGACGACACTAGCAAGACGCAAGAGTCGAAAGGCTTATTCTATGCTATAGAAATAAGCTCTCTTATCTTACTCGGTTAGCTATAGCGTTTCGATTAGGGCGTAGTAGTAGATAGCTATACCGACTAATAGTAGTACAGTTATAACACCGCGTCTATGCGCGTCGTAAGCACGCGAGAATTCTCTAACCTAGTCCTCGCGGGAAATTAAGGCTATGCCCTTATTTCGTTAGGCGTATATAACTCTATAGAGTATAGAGTATAAGGAGTAGCCGGAGCCTCTACGGAGCCTCTACGGAACCCCCTTAATATACTACCCGTATATATCTCGGACTTTAAGGACATATTTAATATTAACCTTACCGAGATAAGGCCTACTAAGAACGTTTTCTATCCGATCGATCTCTAAGAGAGTAAGGAACCTCTCTTCCGACTTCTTTATAACCTCTCTACTATAGAGCTAGCGGAACTAAGGGAGTACCTAAAGGAGTCCCTAGAGAAGAGCTAGATCCGACATTTAGAGAGTCTAGCTAGTGCGCCGATCCTATTCGTACTAAAGAAGGATAGAACGCTTAGACTATGTATAGATTACTGCGGTCTAAACGCGATTACTATTAAGAACCGCTATCCTCTCCCCTTTATTAGTAAGACTCTCGATTAGCTCGGGAGAGTAGTAGTATACTCGAAGATCGACATAAAGGACGTATATTACCGTATTCCGATAAAGGAGAGTAATTAGTAGAAGATAGCGTTCCGGATAAGATATAGCTACTTCGAATATATAGTTATGCCGTTCGGATTAACTAATGTACCTACTACGTTCTAAGCCTATATTAACAGGGCTTTAGTAGGGCTCGTCGACGTCTACTACGTCGTCTATCTTAACGACGTCCTTATCTATAGCGCGTTAGTAGAAGAGTATATAAAGTACCTACGGAAGGTGCTCGAGAGATTATGCTCGTTCGCGTTATACACGAACCTAAAGAAGTACACATTTTTCTAGGCTAAGGTAGAGTTCTTAGGATTTATCGTCGGCACCGCGGGTATATCGATAGATCCCCGCAGAGTCGCCGTAATTACAGATTAGCCCCTGCCTAAGAATTACTACGACGTCTAGTAGTTCCTAGGTTTCGCGAAATTTTACTAGCGGTTTATTAAAGGATATTCTGCGATAGTAGCGCCGCTAACGTCGCTATTTAAAGGAGTAAAGAAGGGAAAGCAAACTACGCCGTAGTGCTAGAGAGAGGCTTAGGCTAAGGCCTTTAAGGAAGTCCGTAAGGCCTTTATAAAGGCTCTAGTGCTAAGGCACTATAATTCTATAGTGGAACTCCGTATAGAAACCAATGCGTCGAAATACGTATATAGTAGTATACTATCGTAGCTCTTCGATAAGGGCGAGTATAAGGAGTAGCACTCTATTACTTTCCTATCTCGTAAGCATCTACTAGTAGAGTAGAATTATGAGACGTATAATTAAGAGTTGCTTGTAATCGTTAAGGGATTCAAGCATTAGCGACACTACTACGAAGAGTCTCTATACTCTATCTACGTACTGTCCGACTATAATAACCTAAGGTACTTCCTAACGATAAAGGAACTAAACGGCCGTTAAGTAAGATAGTGCGTGTACCTCTAGAGATTTGATTTTATTATCGAATATAGACTAGGGAAGACGAACTCTACTAATGCCCCGTCTCGTTATCTAGACCTTATAGTAGACGACTAGAAAGAGACTAGTAGCTTACCTACTTTACGGGCTAAGCTTAGAGCGATAATTCCCGTTAGTGTACCGATAGTAAGAAGAGTATATATAGAAGTGTCTACGCACCTTAGTGTTATAACCCTAGAAGAGGGCGCGGGCCTAGAGATCCGCATTGTATAACTAGCTTTAGACGCGAAGCGGCCCCGTAGAGACTCTATAGAAGTAGTAGACAGTCCGGGCGAAGAAGACACTAAGAGTCCTAGAGGTAGTTCCTCGGATATATACTAGCCTAACTAGCCGGGAAGCAAGAAGACTAAGCGTAGGGAGGTATAGTTAGTTCGTAATAGCGTAATGCCGATAGCTATACCTCGCGTCGCTGCTGTTTCGGCGACGTAGAATAAGTCTCTATAGGCCGACAAGGTCGGCGATAAGCTAGTCTAGCTTATTAAAGAGTTGTAGTAGACCGATAGACTAGCTACTTAGAGAGCAACTAATCCGGAGAAGAGAGCTAATAGCGGTTCGCTATCGTAGCACCAGAAGGAGGGAGTACTATACAAGGATAATGCCTTATACGTACCCGTAGATACAGTATTACGCGCGGAGTTACTACGGAGACACTACGATCTCCTAGAGGCTAGCTATTTCAGCCGAGAGAAGACCTTAAAGCTATTGTTAAGAAAGTATTACTAGCCGGGGATATACTACGACGTAGACGATTACGTTAAGACCTATATAGTATACTAGACTCGGAAGGGACGCACCTACGCGCCGTATAGTAAGCTCTCGAGCTTACCGATGCTAAAGGCTACTTAGAGGGAGCTAACTATAGATTTTATCACCGACTTCTCCCTAAGTAAGTACCGTAGCAAGGTATACAACGCGATCCTCGTAGTCGTCGATAGATTAACGAAAATAGTGCGCTACCTTCCCTGCTATAAGACTATTACCTCGGAACAGCTCGCTAAGCTGTTTTACGACGAGATCGTTTACGAATATAGGTTCCTAGAGAGTGTAGTCTCTAACTGCGGAACTGTATTTACGTCGGTATACTAGCAAATGTTCGCGTACTAGTTAAAGTTCGAGCGCCGGCTATTAATAGCTTTCTATCCCTAAATAGATAGCTAGACAGAACAGTAAAATAGATCCCTGATTTAGTATATTCGATGTTATTACTCCGTGGACTAATCCGACTAGTCGCGATAGTTACGAATAGCAGCGTTCGCTGCTAATTCGTCGTGGAATAATATACTAGGCATATCTCTACTCGAATGTTACTCTAGTAAGGACCCTATAGGGGATCTAAATAGAGCCCGAGAGCGGACTCTACCGAGGGGAGTACTAGCTACTTACGATAGAGTAGCGACTCTTACAAATCTTAGGAAGAGCTTAGAAGAGCGTTAGCGATAGGCCTAGAAGTAGTAGAAGTAGGCCTTAGTGTAACTGTTAGGGCGCACCTAGTACCCTCCGGGTCTATCCCCGTACTAGGGTTTAGGTCGGCTTTTAGCCGGCGTAGTACCGCTAAGCCTTTTATAGCCCTGTGCTAGCACTGTACTATAGCCGTAATAGTACTACACTAGCGCTAGGTGCGAGTCGAGTTACGCTCTTTCTAGATGTAGTATAGTACTAGGTTAGGTCAGTAGATAAGTAGTATAGTGCTATTAAGTCCTTAGCGCGCCTATACTAGCACTACACCGGGGTCTATATTCTTATAGTAGATTCTTATAGTAAGTGCTATGTCCTGTAACTCTTATCACTTTTCCGCTCTAAACGCTTAAAGTTATAGTAGTTAAAGGATACTAGAGAGAAGCAAAAGTTATCAATTATTAACCCTTATGTATAATTACGACCTAATGGTGATTTATAGAAGATTATCCTGATTAATATCATCTATATAACCCCTACGAGCCTATATCGCGTATAAGGCTAGTAAGCTATATACTACCTAAAACTAAAACCTTATTATCTTATTATCTGATTTATCCGGAGGACATTCTCTCTCTAGCGAGGCTACCCTTATATAAATTACAACCCTTAACTAGAAAACTAGAGTACTAAAGCTATAGGGTAGAGCATAAGACTAATAATAGTTAGTTCTAGGTAGATAAGCCTTCCTGCTAACTTATAGTATAGTTACAGATTGCCTTAATGCTATTAGATTCCTAGTTAATAGTACGTGTAAGGCTATCTATACCCTTAATCTCTGCCTAAAGGTCGTCGATAAAGTTATAGTAAGGAAGATTAGCTAGACGAATAATAGAGGGGGGAATAGTAGACATAGCGGTAGATTTAATTAAATTCTAGCTACTATTAGTATAAACTATGCTATAGCGACGTAAAGGCATACTAGATAGTTATTTAAATGTTCCTAAGGAGAGAAAGAAGTAACTAGGCTAATAATCTACTTATATCCCTTAGTATAACAATAGCTATTGTTCGACAATAGCTATTGTTAGTATTGTCGTTTTTTTATAACAGACAATAGCTATTGTCTATATTATTGTTCTTACAATAGGTGACGCCGGATATATATACCTTTTCGTCGCTATTCCTCCTTCTTCCTCTTAAACCTCTCTTTCTCGTTATTACGATAGCCTCTCGCGCTTAACTCTACCCTAACCTAGTAGATCTAATCCCTTCCTGGCCTTATAGAATGACTCCTAGCGACTATGCTAGGCCCTTATACTTACGTTGGTATAAAGCCTATATCTGCTATACGACTCTTATATATCTCGACCTAGACGAAACTTAGTTAAGATAAACTACTTATATCTACGACGATAATAGAGGCTTAGTACTACGCTATAAAGCCTATCGCTCTTACGATACCCTGTGTAACTTTGTTTATATTCCTGATCCGATATGTCTATATAATCTAACTAATACTAGTACGATATCTCCTAGACTAACGACATCTTTAAACTTATCGACTTATGTCGTGCTATTAATTAGCGTGTTATAGATCTATAGGCAGATCTAATCGACCTCTTTGCTATGCGCTATAGCGTCTAGCGTAAGCAGGACGAGCTAGATTATGTCAGCGATAGTAATGCTTCCGATAACTGATCTAATTAAGGTAGCGTAGTCGAAGTGTTAGTAGGCCGACAGCTTTAGATGGTTTTTAATGATATAGACTTATACTTCATGAAATCTTATTTGCGTTGCGTCTTCCTGTTATTAACTGAAGTTAACCGTAACAATAGTATATATAAGCTCTTAAAGCAAGAGCGGAGTAATAAGCGAAGAGTCGGCGCTAGAGATAAGACCCTAGATAAGTAAGCGGACTATGCTCTTAGCTGCTATAAGAGAGTGTTTACTCGGGGGCTATTAACTAGATACGCTTAGAGTACTAGCCTTTAACCTTAGTAATGTTATATAGTAGAGCCTTATCCTCCTTGTGCCTCTCTTCCTTATTATCCCCTTTATCGCTTAAACTATAGGTAGCGATATCCCTAAAGTTATCGCTTATGCCGTCTATATCGCTATTATCATCGTCGTTAACACTAGCGTAGTTATCTTTATCGGCCGTATAGGTGTCTTAGAGCCTACTATCTGCTAGCTTCGTAATCATAATTTATCGAATTGTCTGTAGAAGTAGTCTATGCCTTCGGTCCCTAATAACGTCTTTTATAACATTAAATACACGTTCGATACTAACGCCGGCGATTAGTATCGCGAGAATATCACGAGTAACTCGAGCTAGTCGTAGGTATAAGTGCTCGTTCTCTTTCTACTACGAAAGAATGTCGAAATCTAGTGTTTCCTATATAGGCGGAGTCCTTAGGTAATCTTCCCCTTCTATCCTCGTTATATAGACCTTAATTTGTCCCTAGGAGAGGGCGTTATCTTAGCTAGATATTATAGATATAAAGCTTACTACATTGTTCGATAAGGTAGGATTCTTAAACTAGTAGGTAATAGACAGGACTAGTAGAGGGGGCAGAAGAGTAGTATTAGGATGACTATTATTATCGTAGCGACTTAGATAGTCGAGAAATTGTTTCTAGTAGAGCGACTTAAAATGTGGTTCCTACGACATATGCTTTTAGTAGATTAGTCGCATATAAAGACATTTATATAAGAGGAAGTATAGGGGGCGTACCTTATATATACTTAACTTCTACGTAGGATCTAAGATTATGCCGCAATTAAATAGGAAACCTTAGCCTCTACCCGTTCGCTTATAATACTTAGAAAGCTTAGCGCGACCTGCTTTCGCTGCATTCTAGACGACTTATAGCTAGTCTAAATTGTCGTCCTCTTCCTAAGTAGATTTAACAACGTCGAGGAAGTCGAAAAGGCAATTATACATTAGCTAGACGAATTATATTAAGGGTGTATTAGATTAGCTTAGCTAGTTAGTTACTGTCTTAAAATTCTTAAGCATTCGAATAACAATTCTTAGGTGTAACTACTTAGCGTAGCTAAGGCGGAGGCGTTTTATGTCTATACGATCTATAGAAGCCGTGTCTTAATTAGCTACTGTTTTATTAGCACGGGGCTTTTACGTAGTTGTAATCTCCGTATTAAGCTATTTGTCGATGATTAGTGATAGTTTAATAGCTCGCTTACATATATTATACGTCGAATTCTAGCAGGTGTAAATATCCCGAACGACTACGAGTCGTTTACGAGGAGGGAGATATACTTAAAGGGATTTAAATTATTAGTAGCGTTAAGGGGACCGGTCGATTGCAATACAAATCGCGCAGAGCTTTAAAATAGGTTAGAAAACTGTGAGAAAACGCTGTGAGAAATATAACTCACTTTTCGTAGGGAATTAGGCACTAACAAGGTTGTTTAGATGTTACGGAGATAACGCTTCTTAAGCTTATCTGCTTTCTCGTCATCTTCGGTGGTTTCTAGCTACAGGGCTCGAATAATATCTTATACTACAAGATTAATAACGTGTGCGAGATAAGGGATTAAGTTCTTAACCGAAGACTATTATACACCCTTTTTATAGAGGCCTTGTTATACTTCGGACTATAACGTATTATTATTGCTCGCGTTATCTACTATGATAGCGAGAAGGTGTACCTCGAGTTTTCTTTTATAGAGTACTCTAAGTAACTCCGTGCCGAGCATAGCTCTAGTATACTATCTACTAATTAGTACGAAATCGAGTAGGCACTTACGTATTTGCCAATTGTTGTTAATGTAGTGTGCCTTTATAGTAATAAAGCTTAGATAATTGTTTACCGACTAACTGTCTAATATAATTAAGACTTTCGTCTCTTTACTAAGATTAGCAAGGAGGCAAGAATAGATATTTTCGTAGTGCTCTTTTAGCAGCCTAAGAGACTACATCCGGCCTAGAACATTAGTATCCGGTCGAAGGAAGTATATAAATCTTAAGAAGGCAGGATAGGCGACTATTCGGAATAACTAATTACAATTAATAAGGACCCTAATAAGCTCTTTCTCGAATTGTTTAGGTATAAAGTGTAGTATACGCAATAACGAGGTAGTCGCGATCGATTTTAACTAGGTTAGGGCTATTTAAGCTTAGGACCGCTTATAACTAGGAGATTTAGTAGTCTAGTAAGACTTATGCTCGAGATGTTTTCGCATATGTTTATTACTAATCTAATTAACTAATAGGTGCTATAGAGCTTAACTATAGCGAAGGTAGTACACGAGAGGCGCGCTATCGCTAAGCTTAGCACCCTCGTTAAAGTCGGCCTAGATTAACCCGCGGCGGTTAGAAGAATTCTAGGGTAGTGCTTTAGAAGACTTAAGTCTACTTAGTGTTAAAGGCTACTATGTTTTCTAAGCTTATATAGCTAGCTGTTCGTCATCTGGAATTTTGCTATTATAGGGCAGATAGTAGACAAGTTCGAAGAGTTTATAGATAATAGAGGTAGAAGATTATATCTAGCACTAGACACGAAACTCTTAAAGCTCGTTAGGGAGAGATATTTATAGTATAGCAGCATCCGAGAGCGCTTATAATTAAGGATCGATAGAGGCTACGTTAAAGAAAGACATTTCCCTTATTTAGATATAGTATAATGCCTAGCTATATTAGAAGGGGTAGAAGACTATAAGAATACGCTATAAGAATCTGTTCGCCGCGTTTAATTTTGTAGGTTATAATAGCATAAAAGAGAGAGCTACTACTACCCCTATCTAATTTCCCTAACTTAGTGCTAATCTATTTATCCTTATCTATGTTATCCTCGCTACTACTATCCTCGCCCTTACCCTAGTCGCCCTTACCCTCCTTATTATTACTACCCTCCTCTATTGCCTTATTATTATTACCCTTATCCTCTTTATCCTCTTTGTCTTCTTTATTAGAATTGTCGAAGTCTCTAGTAGCGATAACCTCGCGGTATATTTTAGCCGCTTCCTTAGTCTCGTATTTATTAGGTACCTTATCGAGGAGGTCCTTAATCTTAGAGTTATTCTCGACTTCTTCTTCGACTTCGTTATTACTATATTTAACATAGTAGCTATTAGATTTAAGCAAAATATCGTCGTCCTCGTACTAGAACTCAGGTTTAGGAGTAGGTTCGCGTTCGCTTTAATAGATTAGCAATTAACTATAAGAAGTAGCTATAAGAAACAATATACACCTAATTATCTGCCTATGCTACTTAGAGTTTAGCTAGTGTTATATCGTTGATAAATTTTGTAAACTCGGCTTCGTTGTTATCGTTATAGTCTCTATTATTATATAGCGAATTAACGCCGTCGCGGAAGATCTTACGAGACTACTTCTCGATTATTCCCCTAGTACCGAGAAGTTGTCTTACTTAGCAGTTCGGGAAAACATTATACTAGTCGCGGGGTGCCTTCTTTATATAATTAGCGAGGAGTTGCTTATAGCGAAGGAGAGTATTAGCTTTACGGATTTTGCTCTATTTCTAATAGATAGATATAAACTTGTCCTCTAGCTATTCCTCTATATAAAATTAGTAAAAATACTGTGAGAATATGCTATAAGAAACATACTACTCTACTAGGTATAATAGCGAGTCTCTGCTATCTTCTCGTATGCTATATTAAACGTAGCTTTCTTCTCCTTATCGGACTTTACTTAGTAGTCCTCGGAGCTCTTAAGTTTCGCCTTAAGCGTATATTTAGTAGAGTAATTAGCATTACTAATAGTAGTAAGGGCTTTCTCCTCTATACTAGCTTATACGGCGTAATCTCTTTGCTAAATAGCTCGCTAGGTATTACTAAGCTATGCTTTCTACTATAGAATTCTAAGGGGGTAGCTATAGTAAGGAGTTCCCTAAGAGCGATTCTTAATCTAGTACTTAATCTTATTAGCCTCGGAATTAAAACCCTATAGTCTAATTAATATTTAACTATAAGAAGTAGCTATAAGAATTACTCTTATTATAGAGAGGACTACTTCCTCTTCCTTAGTTATTTCTTCTTCCTTAATTGCTAGGGTATTAGTTATCTTATCCTTAATAATAATAGATCGCTCTTCTTTAGGATTAGTAGACATTATAGATTAAGAATTAGTAGTAATTTATAAGTAAAGGTAAGATATCGAGTATAAAGTAGATCGAGATATAAGATATAAGGTTTATAAGGAGGAAGTTAAGAGATAAGGGATTAGGATTGCTTATACGTATAGAAATAGAGTAGCTAGGAATACGAGCGTTAATAAGCATTTATCCTATTATTATACTAATATAAAGTCGTTAAGATTGTTAATATAAAGTCGTTATAGTAGACAATAATAATAGGAAATTCATATTCTATATACTATTATAAATTCTATAATAAGGCTTAATATCTTATCCTTAGTATTTTCTCCTTGCTCCTCTCTACCTTTATAAACAAATTCTAATAATCAATTCGACAAATTTACGTAGTTATAGCTCGTAAAAAGCAAGTAACGACTATAAGGAAGGCGACTTTAAAGCTAAGGAAGTAAGGCGCTAAGACAATAACCACCGGCAAAACACCCGCTAGTTGCGCTATAAAATTTGGACTAGTAATAACTAGACAAATTCGCTAGCTAAAGGCTAACAGGTTTAAGCCTGGCAGTTAGTTTCTCATAGCTAATTCTTATAGTATTATACCTAATATAGCATAGCCGTTACCCTCCGAGATATTCGTTACTACTAGAAGTTAACTAACCTCCTTATCCGAAAGCTCCTCTTCTCCCGCGTTATTCGCGAGATCGCGTAAGATGTTAAGTCCGCGCTTATAATTAGAGATTTTCGCTTCTAGCTAGATGCTATTAAGTGTCTCTAGGAAGCGACTAAGGTAATACTAGTAGGATATTTCGAAGGTATATTAATTATACATTTAGAATATATAATTCTAAGTACTAATAACTATAGTAGACTACTGCCTTAACGCTATCTATGCTAAGCGTGTCACTATATTCGCTAAAGACTCTGCGCTTACTAGGAAATACTACGACAAGTACCGCCCGCTTAATTTTTCTAACTAGTAAGAGCTCTCCTCTATAAAGCCGTGAGAAAGGACTATAAGAAATAGGCAGATATAATTTTACATAGAATAGAGTATTAAATTTCTTCTCTAAGCCGCTACTATAGACCTCGTGTATCACTACGATATAGTGAAGTCGTCTTAAAGCCTAGCCCTCGCGTAGTGCTTTAGTATAGTCCGACCCTAGTGCTAGCGTAAGTGCTAACGTGTTTCGGCGCGGTGCCTATAGTAGAGCAGTGCTAGTATTACGTGACCACGGTGTAGTGCTAGTGCTTATATAGCTTAGAGCAGTGCTAGTGCTAGTGCTGTTATAGATGACCCTAGTGCTAACTCTATACGGCTAAGGCGTAGGGCTATTAACACGGGGTCGGCCCCTACACTAGCACTAGAGGCAGCCTTAGGCCGCCCTAACCCCGCCCTAATAGTTACACTAGTAGGCCTACGACAAGAGACATAAAGCTATGTTATTTAATGTTAGAGATCGAGTCCTACTATCGACTAAGAACCTAAGACTAAAGGTAGCTAAGCGGAAGCTAGCACTAATGTTCCTTAGACTATTTAAGGTGTTAGATCGAGTCGGTAGCTAAGCGTACCGCTTAGATCTGCCTAAAGGCTCCCGCATCTATAACGTATTCTATATGTCTCTATTAGAACTAGCAAGGGGCCGCGGAGACTCTATACCCCCTCCGGAACTAATTAATATTAACGATAACATAGAATATAAAGTAGAAAGAATCCTAGAGTATAATCAGCAGAAGGGATAGACTATATTAAAGGTGCTATAGAAGGGATATCTACTTTCTAAAGCTACCTAGAAACCTAAGGAGGCACTAGATAATACTACTAAAGTCGTAATAGACTATTAGGCAGAGATCGGTCGGAGAGCCCGTAGTAATAGTATAAAGAGGACACGGCTAAGATAAGGTAGGCAAGGGGTTTCATTAGTCTTTATAATTATAAGCTACCTAAGCCTACTCTCCCTTACGACGAGCCGCTTTCTCCTCTACTAAACGACTAAACCGACGGGACTACGACGAAGCTACTACTATAGGGTTAGAGAGTGCAGTTCTCCTATTAGAGGCTACTATAGTGTCGGAAGAAGCGGTCCCCTTATTAGGGGCTACTACGGCGAATTAGGTACTAGCTCGTAGTCGCGAGCGAAAGAATGCTACCTTAGTAGTCTTTAGAGTTATACTTACCTTAGTAGAGGTCTTCCTTGTTATCCTAGAGAGTATTACTCTCCGAGCTAGCGTCTTAGCGGCTTCCGTAGCTAGAGCTACCGTAGTCTTAGACTTTAGCGTCGCTATCTTCTTAGGCGTCGTAGTCTTAGATTTCTTAGTAAGGGAAGTCTCCTCTTACGGAGCTAGTATAGAACGCTTACGGGGTGTTAATAACAGCGGAGTAGAGAAGAAAGAAGCAGGGGGCGGAGTAGAACTAGATAAGTACTACATACGATTAGCAAGGCGCTAGTAACACTAGACGTTATACTTACGGAGCGGAAGAGACCTATACTCTCCTCGAGCGTAAGACATACGCGCTAGATTTCGTTAACTTATACATGTATTAGGGCGTCCCCTAACAACGTGGATAAGTCTAGTAGAGTAGTGGCTTAACTACTAGTAATTCGGTATAACTGAATCGTAGACTATACTACTGTAGCCTCTATATCTAGCTCGGACTTCTTGTCTACCGAGCGAGCCTTAGTAAGATCTAGATAGTGTCGATCTACTTTTACGAAGGCGGCGTACGCCACATCGACTAAGTTCTATAGCGCCGGGTTGTCGATTAGGCGGTAAGCCTACCTTATCTTCTTATAATAGGAGTACGCCTTACTAGGCGCGCTATCGTAAGTAGTGTCTACCTACGTTAGTACACCGTAGCCTTACTATATAGGTGCCGTAGACTCACCGACGAGGTTGTCTTTAACTACGTAAGTGTAGCGCTTACAAGAGTAAACATAAGAATCGGAGCTAGCTATAACTAAAGATATCTAATTAATAAAACGAAGATATTTAACGAAGTAGGGAGTTAGACGGCGGCAAGAAAAGTAAGCGCTAAGAGGTTTAACGAAGAAAGAGAAGTATAAAGTACAAGGATAATATATTAGTCGACAACAAAGAACGCATTAACAAAGCGAGTGGCGGGTTAAAGTTTTAGAAGTGTCGTCGCTATAGAAGTTGTTATTATAGAGGTCGAAATGCGGTTATATATACGCTAATCGCTAGCGCACTAGAGCCGTATGGCTACTATACGGATACTAAACGAACGCCGGCACATGTCGCGAACTAGTAGTAAGGCTAGCACCACTTCGAGGTAAAGCTACTAATAAAGGACTATAGCCTCGTAAATAACGAGGTTGCTAAGGACGGATATTAGATAAGTTAAACAAAGAAACAACGTAGACTAAGTATTCCCCTAGTTAATAAAGAGAATACTTACTACCTTTATAGTTACGATTGCCGAATGCGGCAAAGAACGGCTTAAGAGACGGATAGCTACTAAGGGTAGTAGCCGTAAAGAGGGGGATAGTTATAAGGGGAAGCTTAGTCCTACGGAGCTAGGATAGTCCTGTTACGTGACGTAGGCCCTCTATAGTATATCTATATAGCCTCCGGCTATTTCGAACGAAGGTAGCTATTAGTTTATTAACCTATCTAGCCTATAGATAGCTTAGCTCTATACGTTACTATATACCACCATTACACGCGAGTAATCTTAGAAAGACACGAAAATAACACGAAATCTATACCTACTCGATATTACTTACTGACTACCCTAGAAATAAAGAAGTAATAGAGATAAGAAGAAAGAAAGTTAATAGCAGAAAAAGAAGAATAGTAAAGAGTAATATAGCTACTTAATATATATAAAGTAATAATAAGGTAGCTAGGGTAGAATATAAAATATAAAATATAAGGTTTTTAAGAATTATAGTATACTAAATTAGTATAGTATTATTACGCTAGATTATTACGTACTTATTATTAGTACTCTATAGTGTCTAGATTTCTCTTCTTCTAAGCGTTTTAATAAATCTAATATTATATATTCTACTATTATAAATAATATTATAATAAGTAAGTATTCTATATACTATATATTTCTAATTTACTAATTTTATATTCCTATAATAATATTATATTTCTATTATTAGCTATGCTATTACTAGCTACTAAATTATTGTATATTTCTCTTCTTTTACTCTTTTATCTCTTCTCTTTCTACTTATCTTCCTTTATATTACTTTTATATCTACTTTATTACTTTCCTTATTCTTTACTACTATACCCTTACTACTATAAGATTACTTTATATTATAAGTATCTTCTAAGACTCTATTCTTAGTAGTAATAGTAACTATACTTCCTAAGAGAGATACTATAGTACTAACCTATAGTTATAGTTATAAGAGTAAGTTATCTAGTATATATTAGGCTTCTACCTCTAAGTAACTTTATAAAATAACTAGTACTTCTAGAAAGAAGAATAAGTTTAAGGCTAGTAGTATAATTATTATAATTAATTATTACGTTATATTACTAATTATATATAGCTATTACTCTCTAAGAGATTCGTTACTACTAGAAGTTAACTAAACTTCTCTACTATAAGCTTCTTTTTAGCTACCTTATCTATAAGATTATTATAAGCTATATTTATAAAAGTAAAAGCTTTTATATCTAATCTTTAGCTCTTAAAGTACTCTAGGAGGTAGTAGAGGCTTTTATTATTAGGTATATAGAAGGTATCTATTATTTAAATTTAATGCTATAATAGATACTAATATTCTTAGATATAAACCTTAATACTATTTATACTAAGTAAATTACTATTAACTAGAAAGATTTTTAGCTTACTCGTCGCTATTATTTTAAGTTTAATATATATAACTAGGATAATTAAATAGTATTTAGTAAGGACAATTATAATATAAAGGTAAATAAGTAAGTAAGGTATAGGCTATAAGAGTAAATAGGAGGTACTAGTAAAATTAACGTAATTAATAAACGTAATTATAACCTTTAACTTTTAAATTTTAGTTTCTAAATCTTAAGTTCTTAAGATATATATATACTCCTTAACTCTTAAGTACCTATAGGTACTATTAGATAGAGCTAGAAGTAACACTATAACTAACTATATACCTAAGGCTAAGTAATACTACCTAAAGCTTAGTAGGTTATAGTAGCTAAGCTTTAGGTACTAGTATTACTATAGGTTAGATTATAGGTAGTAATTCTAGTACCTAACCTAACCTAAAAACTACTCTAAATAGTACTTAAATATTTAGTTACTTCCTTAAAGTTCTTAAGTATTTTTATAACTAGCTTAAGGTAATTCTATTCTATACTATTAAGATAAAGATCCTTAAGATTCTTATAGTCTAGATTACTAGTATTATTTCTAACTAAGTTAGATCTAGTACTAGTAGAGCCTTTTAGTATAATTTCCTACTTTAGCTATTTATTAATAAATAGTCTAAGCTCGAGACTATACTTATATATATCGAAGGTTAAGTTCTACTATATCTTAATATCTTAAATTATAACCTTATACTCTCGAGGTATTATAGTTTATTAGAGGTTAATAAATCTCTTAAACTATTAAGGTAATCGATTAATAGTAATATAAGTTATACGAAGCTAGTAATTTATTAGACTAAAATAAGAAACTATAATTAGAAAGCTAATCTTCTAAAGTAAGTTTAGTACTAAGAGGTTTATAGAGATATCTTTTAAGTACTATCTTTTAAGCCTAGTAGTCTACTCTACTTCCTTAGTAGTCTTAAAGTTAAGGTACTTAATAATGTCTTATATAACTAGGTTAATAATATATATAAGATATAGAACAGTATTCTCTTATATATCCTATATAATACCTTCTATCTTAGAAGCTTATATATAGTCTTATATAATATACAATTATTACTTATATTATCTAAAGTAATAGCTAGAAGCTAGTCCTAGAGATTATACTACTATAGTACCTATATAAGCTCGGTAGCTATATTATAGCCTATATATTAACTATAAAGTAGTACTATATTTAATAGTTATTCCCGGAGCTACTATTAGTTATTAATATAATAAGCTTTAATTATAATAAAGCCTAAGTAATTATTAGTAGACTAGCTATTAAGTATAATTAAAATCTTCGTAGTCTTATTAAGATTCTATAATAAGCTTTAGTAAAGAGTCTTAAATTTATTAATAAAGAGTATAGCGAAATAAGTATAGCTTAGTATAAGTACTTCTAGGTATAAGAACTATATAAATCGTTAAAATAATAGTTACTTAATAGTATAGAAGAACTAATTATAGTTAATAACTATTCGAATAAGCTCTAATTAAAAGCGAGTAACTAAATATAATAGAACATTTTTCTAATTAATTACTAGATAAGCTCGAAGTTAAGTAAGTACTTAGACTACTAGTACTTTCTTATAGACTAGTCTTATTACTTTTCTATAAAAGTTTAACTCTCTATATTTACTTATTATATTAGTACTATTCTTTTCTAGTAAGAGATAAATAAGAGTATTACTATACTATAGATAGTATATATATAGACGACTATCTAATACCTATATAGCTTCTCTAAAAAATCTCTATACTTATCTAGTTTTTAGTTTTAAGTTCTAGTATAGTAAGTAAAACTCCTTTAAGTAACTATAGCGAGATACCTAAAGTATTAAATTCTACTACTTTAAGAAGCTTTAGAGGTCTATTTATTCGTTAGAATATAGTATAGAATTAGGTATTAAATACTTTAGAAGTTACTATTATATAGGCTAACTATTCTTATTATATTATTATATAGTAAACTAATAGTTAAGTAAATCTTAAGAGATAGAGATAGCTATAATTAATAGAGTTAATAAAAGACATAGTTATAGATCGATTAGATTATTAGAGTCTACTATAGTAGAGTAGAGGTTATATAGTATTATAGATAGTATTATAGATATTTATAATATTATACTTCTTTAGCTATATAATTTTAATTTAAATTTAGACTATTAGAAAGTCTTCTTTACTATTACTTTAAGTAAGGTATTTTAAAATATACTAGTAGCCTCTATATAATTATAAAAATTAATTAGTGTAACTGTTAGAGCGCACCCGGTACCCTCCGGGTCTATCCCCGCACTGGGGTTTAGGTCGGCTTTTAGCCGGCGTAGTACCGCTAAGTCTTTTATAGCCCTGTGCTAGCACTGTACTATAGCCGTAATAGTACTACACTAGCGCTAGGTACGAGTCGAGTTGTGCTCTTTCTAGACGTAGTATAGTACTAGGTTAGGTCGGCAGATAAGTAGTATAGTGCTATTAAGTCCTTAGCGTGCCTATACTAGCACTACACCGGGGTCTATATTCTCACAGTGGATTCTTATAGTAAGTGCCGCGTCCTACAACTCTTATTACTTTTCCGCTCTAAACGCTTAAAGTCACAGTAGTTAAAGGATACTAGAGAGAAGCAAAAGTCATTAATTATTAACCCTTATATATAATTACGACCTGATGGTAATTTGCAGAAGATTATCCTAATTAATATTATCTATATAACCTCTACGAGCCTACATCGCGTATAAGGCTAGTAAGCCGTATACTACCTAAAACTAAAACCTTATCATCTTATTATCTAATTTATCTAGAGGACATTCCCTCCCTAGCGAGGCTACTCTTATATAAATTATAACCCTTAACTAGAAAACCGGAGTACTAAAGCTATAGGGTAGAGTATAAGACTAATAATAGTTAGTTCTAGGTAGATAAGCCTTCCTACTAACTTATAGTATAGTTGCGGATTGCCTTAATGCTATTAGATTCCTAGTTGATAGTACGTGTAAGGCCGTCTATACCCTTAATCTCTACCTAAAGGTCGTCGATAAAGTTATAGTAAGGAAGATTAGCTAGACGAATAATAGAGGGGGGAATAGTAGACATAGCAGTAGATTTAATTAAATTCTAGCTACTGTTAGTATAAACTATGCTATAGCGACGTAAAGGTATACTAGATAGTTGTTTAAATGTTCCTAAGGAGAGAAAGAAGTAACTAGGCTAATAATCTACTTATATCCCTTAGTATAACAATAGCTATTATTCGACAATAGCTATTGTTAGTATTGTCGTTTTTTTATAATAGATAATGGCTATTGTCTATATTATTGTTCTTATAATAGGTGACGCCGGATATATATACCTTTTCGTCGCTATTCCTTCTTCTTTCTCTTAAACCTCTCTTTCTCGTCGTTACGATAGCCTCTCGCACTTAACTCTACCCCGACCTAGTAGATCTAATCCCTTCCTAGCCTTATAGAATAACTCCTAGCGACTACGCTAGGCCCTTATACTTACGTTAGTGTAAAGCCTATATCTGCTGTATAACTCTTATATATCTCGACCTAGACGAAACTTAGTTAAGATAAACCGCTCGTATCTACGACGACGATAGAGGCTTAGTACTACGCTATAAAGCCTATCGCTCCTACGATACCCCGTATAACTTTGTTTATATTCCTAATCCGATATGTCTACATAATCTAACTAATACTAGTATAACATCTCCTAGACCGACGACATCTTCGAACTTATCGACTTATGTCGTGCTATTAATTAGCGTGTTATAGATCCATAGGCAGATCTAATCGACCTCTTTACTATACGCCGTAGCGTCTAGCGTAAGTAGGACGAGCTAGATTATGTTAGCGATAGTAATGCTTCCGATAACTAATCTAATTCGGGTAGCGTAGTCGAAGCGTCGGTAGGCTAACAGCTTTAGATGGTTTTTAATGATATAGACTTATACTTCATAAAATCTTATTTGCGTTGCGTCTTCCTGTTATTAACTAAAGTTAACTATAACAATAGCGCATATAAGCTCTTAAAGTAAGAGCGGAGTAATAAGCGAAGAGTCGGCGCTAGAGATAAGACTCTAGATAAGTAAGCGGACTATGCTCTTAGCTGCTATAAGAGAGTGTTTACTCGGAGGCCATTAACTAGATACGCTTAGAGTACCGGCCTTTAACCTTAGTAATGTTATGCAGTAGAGCCTTGTCCTCCTCGTGCCTCTCTTCCTTATTATCCCCTTTATCGCTTAAACTATAGGTAGCGATATCCCTAAAGTTATCGCTTATGCCGTCTACATCGCTGTTATTATCGTCGTTAACACTAGCGTAGTTATCTTTATCGGCCGTATAGGTGTCTTAGAGCCTACTATCTACTAGCTTCGTAATTATAATTTATCGAATTGTCTATAGAAGTAGTCTATACCTTCGGTCCCTAATAATGTCTTTCGTAACATTAAATACACGTTCGACACTAACGCCGGCGATTAGTATCGCGAGAATATTATAAGTAACTCGAGCTAGTCGTAGGTATAAGTGCTCGTTCTCTTTCTACTACGAAAGAATGTCGAAATCTAGTGTTTCCCGTATAGGCGGAGTCCTTAGGTAATCTTCCCCTTCTATCCTTATTATATAGACCTTAATTTGTCCCTAGGAGAGAGCATTATCTTAGCTAGATGTTATAGATATAAAGCTTACTACATTGTTCGATGAGGTAGGATTCTTAAACTAGTAGGTAATAGACGGGACTAGTAGAGGAGGCGGAAGAGTAGTATTAGGATAACTATTATTATCGTAGCGACTTAGATAGTCGAGAAATTGTTTCTAGTAGAGCGACTTAAAATGTGGTTCCTACGACGTATACTTTTAGTAGATTAGTCGCGTATAAAGATATTTATATAAGAGGAAGTATAGGGGGCGTACCTTATATACACTTAACTTCTACGTAGGATCTAAGATTATACTGCAATTAAATAGGAAACCTTAGCCTCTACCCGTTCGCTTATAATACTTAGAAAGCTTAGCGCGACCTACTTTCGCTATATTCTAGACGACTTACGGCTAGTCTAAATTATCGTCCTCTTCCTAAGTAGATTCGATAACGTCGAGGAAGTCGAAAAGGCGATTATACATTAGCTAGACGAATTATATTAAGGGTGTGTTAGATTAGCTTAGCTAGTTAGTTGCTGTCTTAAAATTCTTAAGCATTTAAACGACGATTCTTAGGTGTAACTACTCGGCGTAGCTAAGGTAGAGGCGTTTTATGTCTACGCGATCTATAGAAGCCGTGTCTTAATTAGCTACTGTTTTATTAGCACGGGGCTTTTACGTAGTCGCAATCTCCGCATTAAGCTATTTGTCGATGATTAGTAATAGTTTAATAGCTCGCTTGCACATATTATACGTCGAATTCTAGCGGGTGCGAATATCCCGAACAACTACGAGTCGTTTACGAGGAGGGAGATATACTTAAAGGGATTTAAATTGTTAGTAGCGTTAAGGGGACCGGTCGATAATAATACAAATCGCGCGGAGCTTTAAAATAGATTAGAAAACTGTGAGAAAACGCTATAAGAAATATAACTTACTTTTCGTAGGGAATTAGGCACCGACAAGGTTATTTAGATGTTACGGAGATAACACTTCTTAAGCTTATCCGCTTTCTCGTTATCTTTAGTGGTTTCTAGCTATAAGGCTCGAATAATATCTTGTACTACAAGATTAATAACGTACGCGAGACAAGGGATTAAGTTCTTAACCGAAGACTATTATATACCCTTTTTATAGAGGCCTTATTATACTTCGGACCGTAACGTATTATTATTGCTTACGTTGTCTACTATAATAGCGAGAAGGCGTGCCTCGAGTTTTCTTTTATAGAGTACTCTAAGTAACTCCGTGCCGAGTGTAGCTCTAGTGTACTGTCCGCTAATTAGTACGAAATTATAAGGGGGAGCTCGGTCCTACGGAGCTAGGATAGTCCTGTTACGTAACGTAGGCCCTCTGTAGTATATCCGTATAGCCTCTGGCTATTTCGAACGAAGGTAGCTATTAGTTCCTTAACCTATCTAGCCTATAGATAGCTTAGCTCTATACGTTGCTACACACTACTATTATAGTTCTAATAGCTCCCTTTAGTCGTAGCCTATAGAGCTACCGACAATAAGCGATAACGATCGAGTAAATTCTACCCGACCGATAGATTAAGTTAACAAGGCTAACGATAGCTACGAAGTCATCGAAATTCTATTAGGGCTAGAGTCCCTAATAGATAAGGATTCGCTAACACCTCTAGAGGTCGCCCTAGCTAGCGTTCTAGAGCAGTTTAGAAGCGAGATCTTCCGCTATCTCGGGGAAGTCGAATCCTCTATACGAGACTCTAATTGCCGTAGGGACGCCGGTGAGACACTAGCTAGACCCCGTAGCCTTACTACATAGAGTACCTCGACTCCCTCTAAGGAGACGGGCACCTATATAATACCCTTAAGACTAGCGGGCGCTACTATAGAGCCCCGCTAGGACCCCGAAGGGATGCCGTAGAGTGCGATTTATGTACTACTACCCTATCGCTCTACACTAGGCAGCATAGGGTTAAAGCCGAAAGATCCGGAAGAATATCGAGCAAAGACAATCACTGAGTTTAGACACTTCCGCTAGAGCCTAGAGGTAGCCTTCTTAGTAAAGCTAGATTACTTTACCTACTCGCTCTTGCGCGAGGTGAACTAGATTACCTACTCGATCTAGTTCCTCAGCGATAGGCTTAAGGAGTCCTAGGATCGAAAGTACACCCTTAATAGTGTAAACTAGGCGTCCTTAACGTATTAGGGGACCTTCCTCGACTTCCTTAAGGACGTAGTTAAGGACCTAGTTAATCGACATATAAATGCCGTAATTGAATACTATAGTACTCGTTAGAATTAAGGAGAGTTAGCCTAGAAGTTCGCTAACTAACTAGCTACCCTTAAAGACTAAGTTAACCCCCGTTACGGTAAAGAGCACCTAGCCTAACACTTTTTAGCTAAGCTCTATGCCGGTCTCCGGAACTAGATCCTTTAGGCCCCTCCGATCCTAGAAACACAAGAAGAGCTAGTTACGTATACTACTATATACGAGGGCCTTTCGAAGTCTTCGGACAAGGAGGTAAGGGAAACGCAGAAGCGTTATAGGGACCCTACGGAGAGTATTCGCGCAGCTCCGGGGAGTAAGCGCAGTAAATAGGATAACCGCGCTAGCTTTAGCTATGCGTAAGTACATCGTAACTACAGGGCATCCGGGGGACGTAATTAGAGCCCCCTAGAGAGGAGGCCGGAATCGAGGAGACTAGTGCCGAACTAGGTCTAGTACTATAACTATAGTAAGCGAGGCCACTTTTCTACCTCGTGCACGTAGCTACGTAAGCCGGGCTAGGAACCCGTAACACGTGTAGTAGGAGCAAGTAAACGTCCCCTCCTATCTAACTAACTCCCCGAGGACATGTTAAATAACCCCGAATAGAACTATAAGAGGCCTATAGTCCTCCCGGCACGAACCTACGAAGAGATAGTATATACACTAGACGGTAAGGTTAGTGTATTAATACTCTTAGACGATAGATCTAACGTTAATATAATCGATCCTGCCTTCGCTCTTAAGTATAACTTAAAGCGTGTTAACGCCGAGCTCCTGCGGGTTAATAGCTTCTAGGGCTATCTAGCACATTACTATAGCGCCTACGAGATCGAGCTACGCTTAATAGACGACACTAGTAAGACGCGAGAGTCGAAAGGCTTATTCTATACTATAGAAATAAGCTCTCCTATCTTACTCGGCCAGCCGTAGCGTTTCGATTAGGGCGTAGTAGTAAATAGCTGTGCCGACTAATAGCGGTACAGTTATAACACCGCGTCTATACGCGTCGTAAGCGCGCGAGAATTCTCTAACCTAGTCCTCGCGGGAAATTAAGGCTATGCCCTCGTCTCGTTAGGCGTATATAACTCTATAGAGTACAGGGTACAGGGAGTAGCTAGAGCCTCTATAGAGCCTCTACGGAACCCCCTCGATGTACTACCCGCGTACATCTCGGACTTTAAGAACGTATTTAACATTAACCCTGCCGAGATAAGGCCTACTAAGAACATTTCCTATCCGATTGATCTCTAAGAGAGTAAGGAACCTCCCTTCTAACCTCTTTATAACCTCTCTACTATAGAGCTAGCGGAACTAAGGGAGTACCTAAAGAAGTCCCTAGAGAAGAGCTAGATCTAATATTCGGAGAGTCTAGCTAGCACGCCGATCCTATTCGTGCTAAAGAAGGATAGAACGCTTAGACTATATATAGATTACCGCGGTCTAAACGTAATTACTATTAAGAACTGCTATCCTCTCCCCCTTATTAGTAAGACCCTCGATTAGCTTAGGGAAGTAGTAGTATACTCGAAGATCGACATAAAGGACATATATTACTACATTCCGATAAAGGAGGGTAATTAGTAGAAGATAGCGTTCTAGACAAGATATAGCCACTTCGAATATATAGTCATGCTGTTCGGATTAACTAATGCACCTACTACGTTCTAAGCCTACATTAACAGGGCTTTAGTAAGGCTCGTTGACGTCTACTACGTCGTCTATCTTAACGACGTCCTTATCTATAGCGCGTCGGCAGAAGAGTATATAGAGCACCTACGGAAGGTGCTCGAGAGATTGCGCTCGTTTATGTTATATACGAACCCGAAGAAGTGCGTATTTTTCTAGGCCGAGGTAGAGTTCTTAGGATTTATCGTCGGCACCGCGGGTGTATCGATAGATCCCCGTAGAGTCGCCGTAATTACGGATTAGCCCCTGCCTAAGAATTACTATAACGTCTAGTAGTTCCTAGGTTTCGCGAACTTTTACTAGCAGTTTATTAAAGGATATTCCGCGATAGTAGCGCCGCTAACGTCGCTATTTAAAGAGGCAAAGAAGGGAAAGTAAACTACGCTATAGCGCTAGGGAGAGGCTTAGGCTAAGGCCTTTAAGGAAGTCCGTGAGGCCTTTATAAAGGCTCTAGTACTAAGGCACTATAATCCTACGGCGGAACTCCGTATAGAAACTAATACGTCGAAATACATATATAGTAGTATACTATTATAGCTCTTCGATAAGGGCGAGTATAAGGAGTAGCACTCTATTACTTTCCTGTCTCGTAAGTATCTACTAGCAGAGTAGAATTATAAGACGTATAATTAAGAGTTACTTGCAATCGTTAAGGGATTTAAGCATTAGCGACACTACTACGAAGGGTCTCTATACCCTATCCGCGTACTATCCGACTATAATAACCTAAGGTACTTCCTAACGACAAAGGAACTAAACGGCCGTTAAGTAAGATAGTGCGTGTACCTCTAGAGATTCGATTTTGTTATCGAATATAGACTAGGGAAGACGAACCCTACTAATGCCCTATCTCGTTATCCGGACCTTATAGTAGACAACTAGGAAGAGACCGGTAGCTTACCTACCTTACGGGCTAAGCTTAGGGCGATAATTCCCGTTAGTGTACCGACAGTAAGAAGGGTATATATAGAAGTGTCTACGCACCTTAGTGTTATAACCCTAGAGGGGAGCGCGGGCCCAGAGATCTACATTATATAACTAGCTTCGGACGCGAAGTAGCCCCGTAGGGACTCTGTAGAAGCAGTAGACAGTCCGGGCGAAGAAGACACTAAGAGTCCTAGGGGTAGTTCCTTAGATGCGTACTAGCCTAACTAGCCGGGAAGTAAGAAGACTAAGCGTAGAGAGGTATAGTTAGTTCGTAATAGCGTAATGCCGATAGCTATGCCTCGCGTCGCCGCCGTCTCGGCGACGTAGAACGAGTCTCCGTAGGCCGACAAGGTCGGCGATAAGCTAGTTTAGCTTATTAAAGAGTTATAGTAGACCGATAGACTAGCTACTCGGAGAGCAACTAATCCGGAGAAGAGAGCTAATAGCGGTTCGCTATCGTGGCACCGGAAGGAGGGAGTGCTATATAAGGATAATGCCTTATACGTACCCGTAGATACGGCATTACACGCGGAGTTGCTACGGAGACACTACAATCTCCTAGAGGCCGGCTATTTCGGCCGAGAGAAGACCTTAAAGCTATTATCAAGGAAGTATTACTAGCCGGGGATATACTACGACGTAGACGATTACGTTAAGACCTGTATAGTGTACTAGACTCGGAAGGGACGCACCTACGCGCTGTATAGCGAGCTCTCGAGCTTACCGATGCTAAAGGCTACTTAGAGGGAGCTAACTATGGATTTTATTACCGACCTCCCCCTAAGTAAGTACTATAGTAAGGTATACGACGCAATCCTCGTAGTCGTTAATAGATTAACGAAAATAGTGCGCTACCTTCCCTGCTATAAGACTATCACCTCGGAATAGCTCGCTAAGCTGTTTTATAACGAGATCGTTTACGAATACGGGTTCCTAGAGAGTATAGTCTCTAACTGCGGAACTGTATTTACGTCGGCGTACTAGTAAACGTTCGCGTACTAGTTAAAGTTCGAGCGCCGGCTGTTAATAGCTTTCTATCCCTAAACAGATAGCTAGATAGAACGGCAAAACAGATCCCTAATTTAGTATATTCGATATTATTGCTCCGTAGACTAATTCGACTAGTTGCGATAGTTACGAATAGCGGCGTTCGCCGCTAATTCGTCGTAGAATAATATGCTAGGCATGTCCCTACTCGAATATTACTCTAGTAAGGACCCCGTAGGGGATCCGAATAGGGCCCGAGAGCGGACTCTACCGAGGGGATTACTAGCTACTTACGATAGAGTAGCAACCCTCACAAATCTTAGGAAGAGCTTAGAAGAGCGTTAGCGATAGGCCTAGGAGTAGTAGAAGTAGGCCTACGACAAGAGACATAAAGCTATATTATTTAATGTCGGAGATCGAGTTCTACTATCGACTAAGAACCTAAGACTAAAGGTAGCTAAGTAGAAGCTAGCACTAACGTTCCTTAGACCGTTTAAGGTGTTAGATCGAGTCGGCAGCTAAGCGTACCGCTTAGATCTGCCTAAAGGCTCCCGTATCTATAACGTATTCTATGTGTCTCTATTAGAACTAGCAAGGGGCTACGGAGACTCCGTACCCCCTCCGGAACTAATTAACATTAACGATAACATAGAATATAAGGTAGAAAGGATCCTAGAGTATAATTAGCGGAAGGGATAGACTATGTTAAAGGTACTATAGAAGGGATACCTACTTTCTAAAGCCACCTAGGAACCTAAGGAGGCACTAGATAATACTACTAAAGTCGTAATAGACTATTAAGCGGAGATCGGTCGGAGAGCCCGTAGTAATAGTACGAAGAGGACATAGCTAAGATAAGGTAGGCAAGGGGTTTTATTAGTCTTTATAATTATAAGCTACCTAAGCCTACTCTCCCTTGCGACGAGCCGCCTCCTCCTTTACTAAACGACTAAACCGACAGGACTACGACGAAGCGACTAGATCCTCTCTATAATTCATTTCCTCCTCTAGATTATCGGCTAGCATGTCTAGATCTATATCCGACATGCCCCCTAGGGCGGGTACGCTAGGGCGCTAAGTAGTTTCCGCGAACCTAGCTAAGTCCGTAAGCAATATACTATCCCGTAGGCGACTACTAACGACAGTAAGGCAGGTAGAGACAACAGCCCGAGTAGACGAGTTAGTAGTATCTAGTAGCTATAGCTTAGCTAGACGACTAAGGTAGTAATTCCGGAGATCTTCCTCTAGCTCTATTAATAAAAGGATTTAATGCTCGTCTTTACGAGCGGCGGCAGCGGCGGAAACTTGCGGAGACCTAGTAGCCTCCCTACGGAGTTAGGCAGAGGCTTTATCTTTATCCTCTATAACGACGTCGTCTTCTTAAGCTAGACGAGCTCGTAGATCGGTAAAGGAGTAGCGAATAGTAAGCGAAAAGAGAGAGGTCCTCTTATCGGAGGCTGCCTCTATAGTAGTAAGAGCGTCTAGGTTAGCGACGGGGTCGTTATCCTCGTTATCTAGAGCATTAGTAGCCTCCGTAGCCGAAGCTACCACTGTAGAGTTAGAGGGTGCGGTCCTCCTATTAGAGGCTACTATAGTGTCGGAAGGGGCGGTCCCCTTATTAGGGGCTACTACGGCAAATTAGGTACTAGCTCGTAGTCGCAAGCGAAAGGATACCACCTTAGTAGTCTTTAGAGTCGTACTTACCTTAGTAGAGGTCTTCCTAGTTGTCCTAGAGAGTATTACTCTCCGAGCTAGCGTCTTAGCGGCCTCCGTAGCCGGAGCTACTATAGTCTTAGACTTTAGCGTCGCTATCTTCTTAAGCGTCGTAGTCTTAGATTTCTTAGTAAGAGGGGTCTCCTCTTATAGAGCTAGTGTAGAACGCTTACGGGGTGTCGATAACGGCGGAGTAGAGAAGAAAGAAGTAAGGGACAGAGTAGAACTAGATAAGTACTACACACGATTAGCAAGGCGCTAGTAATACTAGACGTTACACTTACGAAGTAGAAGAGGCCTATACTCTCCTCGAGCGTAAGATATATACGCCGGATCTCGTCGACTTATATACGTATTAGGGCGTCCCCCGACAACGTAGACAAGTCTAGTAGAGTAGTAGCTTAACTACTAGTGATTTAGTATAACCGAATCGTAGACTATGCTACTATAGCCTCTACATCTAGCTCGGACTTCTTGTCGACCGAGTAAGTCTTAGTAGAATCTAGACAGTGTCGATCTACCTTTACGAAGGCGGCGTATACTATATCGACTAAGTCCTATAGCGCCGGGTTGTCGATTAGGTAGCAAGCCTGCCTTATCTTCTTATAATAGGAGCACGCCTTGCTAGGCGCGCTATCGTAAGTAGTGTCTACCTACGTTAGTACACTATAGCCTTACTACATAGGTGCCATAGACTCACTAACGAGGTTGTCTTTAACTACGTAAGCGTAGCGCTTATAAGAGTAAACATAAGAATCGGAGCTAGCTATAACTAAAGATATCTAATTAATAAAACGAAGATATTTAACGAAGTGGTAAGCTAGACGGCGGCAAGAAAAGTAAGCGCTAAGAGGTTTAACAAAGAAAGAGAAGTATAGAGTATAAGGATAATATATAAGTCGACAACAAAGAACGCATTAACAAAGCGAGTGGCGGGTCGAAGTTTTAGAAGTGTCGTCGCCATAGAAGTTGTTGTTATAGAGGTCGAAATGCGGTTATATATACGCCGATCGCTAGCGCACTAGAGCCGCACAGCTACTATACGGATACCGAACGAACGCCGGCACATGTCGCGAACTAGCAGTAAGGCTAGCACTACTTCGAGGTAAAGCTACTAATAAAGGACTATAGCCTCGTAAACAACGAGGTTACTAAGGACAGATATTAGATAAGTTAAACAAAGAAACAACGTAGACTAAGTGTTCCCCTAGTTAACAAAGAGAATGCTTACTACCTTTATAGTTACGATTACCGAATGCGGCAAAGAACAGCTTAAGAGACGGATAGCTACTAAGGGCAGTAGCTATAAAGGGGGGAATAGTTATAAGAGAGAGCTCGGTCCTACGGAGCTAGGATAGTCCCGTTACGTGACATAGGCTCTCTATAGTATATTCGCATAGCCTCCGGCTGTTTTAAACGAAGGTAGCTATTAGTTCCTTAACCTATCTAGCCTATAGATAGCTTAGCTCTATACGTTACTACACACCACCATTACAGAAATCGAGTAGGCACTTACGTATTTACTAATTGTCATTAATGTAGTGTACCTTTATAGTAATAAAGCTTAGATAATTGTTTACCGACTAACTGTCTAATGTAATTAAGACTTTCGTCTCTTTACTAAGATCGGTAAGGAGACAAGAATAGATATTTTCGTAGTGCTCTTTTAGTAGCCTAAGAGACCGCGTCTAGCCTAGAACATTAGTATCTAGTCGAAGGAAGTGTATAAATCTTAAGAAGGTAGGATAGGCGACTATTCGGAATAACTAATTGCAATTAATAAGGACCCTAATAAGCTCTTTCTCGAATTGTTTAGGTATAAAGTATAGTATACGCGATAACGAGGTAGTCGCGATCGATTTTAACTAGGTTAGGGCTATTTAAGCTTAGGACTACTTATAACTAGGAGATTTAGTAGTCTAGTAAGACTTACGCTCGAGATATTTTCGCATGTATTTATTGCTAATCTAATTAACTAATAGGTGCTATAGAGCTCGACTATAGCGAAGGCAGTATACGAGAGGCGCGCTATCGCTAAGCTTAGCACCCTCGTTAAAGTTGGCCTAGATTAATCCGCGGCAGTTAGAAGAATTCCAGGGTAGTACTTTAGAAGGCTTAAGTCTACTTAGTATTAAAGGCTACTATGTTTTCTAAGCTTATATAGCTAGCTGTTTGTTATCTGGAATTTTGCTATTATAGGGCAGATAGTAGACAAGTTCGAAGAGTTTACGGATAATAGAGGTAGAAGATTATATCTAGCACTAGACACGAAACTCTTAAAGCTCGTTAGGGAGAGATATTTATAGCATAGTAGCATCCGAGAGCGCTTATAATTAAGGATCGATAGAGGCTACATTAAAGAAAGACATTTCCCTTATTTAGATATAGTATAATGCCTAGCTATATTAGAAGAGGTAGAAGACTATAAGAATACGCTATAAGAATCTGTTCGCCGCGTTTAATTTTGTAGGTTATAATAGCACAAAAGAGAGAGCTACTACTACTCCTATCTAATTTCCCTAACTTAGTGCTAATCTATTTATCCTTATCTATATTATCCTCGCTACTACTATCCTCGCTCTTACCCTAGTCGCCCTTACTCTCCTTATTATTACTACTCTCCTCTATCGCCTTATTATTATTACCCTTATCCTCTTTATTCTCTTCGTTCTCTTTATTAGAATTATCGAAGTCTCTAGTAGCGATAACCTCGTAGTATATTTTAGCTACTTCCTTAGTCTCGTATTCGTTAGGTGCCTTATCGAGGAGGTCCTTAATCTTAGAGTTATTCTCGACTTCTTCTTCGACTTCGTTATTACTATATTTAACATAGTAGCTATTAGATTCGAGTAAAATATCGTCGTCCTCGTACTAGAACTTAGGTTTAGGAGTAGGTTCGCGTTCGCTTTAATAGATTAGTAATTAACTATAAGAAGTAGCTATAAGAAACAATATACGCCTAATTATCCGCCTATACTACTTAGAGTTTAGCTAGTGTTATATTGTTAACAAATTTTGTAAACTTAGCTTCGTTGTTATCGTTATAGTCTCTATTATTATATAGCGAATTAACGCTGTTACGGAAGATCTTACGAGACTACTTCTTGATTATTCCTCTAGTGCCGAGAAGTTGTCTTACTTAGCGGTTCGGGAAAACATTATACTAGTCGCGGAGCGCCTTCTTTATATAATCGGCGAGGAGTTGCTTATAGCGAAGGAGAGCATTAGCTTTGCGGATTTTACTCTATTTCTAATAGATAGATATAAACTTGTCCTCTATCTATTCCTCTATGTAAAATTAGTAAAAATACTATAAGAATGTGCTATAAGAAATATACTACTCTACTAGGCATAATAGCGAGTCTCTACTATCTTCTCGTATACTATATTAAACGTAGCTTTCTTCTCCTTATTAGACTTTACTTAGTAGTCCTTAGAGCTCTTAAGTTTCGCCTTAAGCGTATATTTAGCGGAGCGATTAGTATTACCGATAGTAGTAAGGGCTTTCTCTTCTATACTAGCTTATATAGCGCGATCTCTTTACTAAATAGCTCGCTAGGTATTACTAAGCTATACTTTCTACTATAGAATTCTAAGGGAGCGGCTATAGCAAGGAGTTCCCTAAGAGCGATTCTTAATCTAGTACTTAATCTTATTAGCCTCGGAATTAAAACCCTATAGTCTAATTAGTATTTAACTATAAGAAGTAGCTATAAGAATTACTCCTATTATAGAGAGGACTACTTCCTCTTCCTTAGTTATTTCTTCTTCCTTAATTACTAGGGTATCGGTTATCTTATTCTTAATAATAATAGATCGCTCTTCTTTAGGATTAGTAGATATTATAGATTAAGAATTAGTAGTAATTTATAAGTAAAGGTAAGATATCGAGTGTAAAGTAGATCGAGATATAAGATATAAGGTTTATAAGGAGGAAGTTAAGAGATAAGGGATTAGGATTACTTATATATATAGAAATAGAGTAGCTAGGAATACGAGCGTTAATAAGCATTTGTCCTATTATTATACTAATATAAAGTCGTTAAGATTGTTAATATAAAGTCGTTATAGTAGACAATAACAATAGGAAATTCACATTCTATATACTATTATGAATTCTATAATAAGGCTTAATATCTTATCCTTAGTATTTTCTCCTTACTTCTCTCTACCTTTATAAACAAATTCTAACAATTAATTCGACAAATTTACGTAGTTATAGCTCGTAAAAAGCAAGCAACGACTATAAGGAAGGCGACTTTAAAGCTAAGGAAGCAAGGCGCTAAGACGATAACCGCTAGTAAAACACTCACTAGTCGCGCTACAAAATTTAGACTAGCAATAACTAGACAAATTCGCCGGCTAAAGGCTAATAGGTTTAAGCCTAGCAGTTAGTTTCTTATAGCTAATTCTCACAGTATTATACCTAATATAGTATAGCCGTTACTCTCCGAGATATTCGTCGCTACTAGAAGTCGACTAACTTCCTTATCCGAAAGCTCCCCTTCTCTCGCGTTATTCGCGAGATTACGTAAGATATTAAGTCCGCGCTTATAATTAGAGATTTTCGCTTCTAGCTAGATACTATTAAGTGTCTCTAGGAAGCGACTAAAGTAATACTAGTAGGATATTTCGAAGGTATATTAATTATGTATTTAGAATATATAATTCTAAGTACTAATAACTATAGTAGACTACTGCCTTAACGCTATCTATGCTAAGCGTGTCACTATATTCGCTAAAGACTCTACGCTTACTAGGAAATACTACGACAAGTACCGCCCGCTTAATTTTTCTAACTAGTAAGAGCTCTCCTCTATAAAGCTATAAAAAAGGACTATAAGAAATAGGCAGATGTAATTTTACATAGAATAGAGTATTAAATTTCTTCTCTAAGCCGCTACTATAGACCTCGTATATTACTACGATATAGTAGAGTTATCTTAAAGCCTAGCTCTCGCGTAGTGCTTTAGTATAGTCCGACCCTAGTGCTAGCGTAAGTACTAACGTGTTTTAGTACAGTGCCTATAGTAGAGTAGTGCTAGTATTACGTAACTACGGTACGGTGCTAGTGCTTATATAGCTTAGAGCAGTGCTAGTGCTAGTGCTATTACGGATGACTCTAGTACTAACCCTATGTAGCTAAGGCACGGGGCTATTAACACAGGGTCGGCTCTTATACTAGTACTAGAGGCGGCCTTAGGCCGCTCTAACCCCGCCCTAACAGTTACACTAAAATTAATTATAACTAATATTCTTAAATCTAACCTTTAATAATATAAGATAGATATAAAGTAGATCTAGTTAGGGTCTAGTTTAGGATTAGTTATATAATCTCGGTATCGTAGCTTAGGCTTCTAGCTACTCTACCTTCGATATTATATATACTTTATACCTTAGTTTCTCTTCTTCTTTTCTAAGTCTCGATATCTTAATAAATAGACGTAATTAACCTCTATATCTTACTAGTCGTAATTACTATATTAAGACTTATAACCCCTACGACTAAGTAATAAAGCTATCGAAAATTATCTAGTTATTCTACTACTTACGTAACTACTAATAATAACACTTATAAAGAATTTATAAAGAAGAAGAAGAAGTATTATAACTATAGTTCCTACGTATACTATAATAGATCCTTACTACTACTATATAGGTAGATACTACGAATTACTAAAGATATAAGAAGAAGGTAATAAGTCGATATAAGGGGAAGCTTAGTTCTATAGCGCTAGGATAGTTCTATTACGTAATGTAGGCTCTCCGTAGTATATTCGTATAGCCTCCAGCTATTTTAAACGAAGGTAGCTATTAGTTTATTAACCTACCTAGTCTATAGGTAGTTTAGCTCTATACGTTACTATGTACTACTATTATAGTTCTAATAGCTCCCTTTAGTTATAGTCTATAGAGCTACTAATAATAAGCGATAACGATTAAGTAAATTCTACTCGACTAATAGGTTAAGTTAACAAGGCTAACGACAGCTACGAAGTTATCGAAATTCTATTAGTACTAGAGTCCCTAATAGAGGAGAATTTACTAATACCTCTAGAGGTCGCTTTAGCTAGCGTCCTAGAGTAGTTTAAGAGCGAGATCTTCTACTATCTCGGGGAGATCGAATCCTCTATACGAGACTCTAATCGCCGTAGAGACGCCGGCGAGACGCTAGCTAGACCTTATAGTACTACTATACGAAGTACCTCGACTCTCTCTAAAGAGATAGGTACCTATATAATACTCTTAAGACTAGCGGGTACTACTATAGAGCTCCGCTAGAACCTCGAAGAAATGCTATAGAGTACGATTTATATACTACTACTCTATTACTCTACGCTAGGTAGTATAGAGTTAAAGCCGAAAAATCCGGAAGAATATCGAGCGAAGATAATTACTAAGTTTAGATACTTCTATTAGAGTCTTAAGGTAGCCTTCTTAGTAAAGCTAGATTACTTTACTTACTCGCTATTACGTAAGGTAAACTAGATTACCTACTCGATCTAGTTTCTTAGCGATAGACTTAAGGAGTCCTAGGATTAAAAGTATACCCTTAATAGTATAAACTAGGCGTCCTTAACGTATTATAGAATCTTTCTTAACTTCCTTAAGAACGTAGTTAAGGACCTAGTTAATCGACATATAAACGCTGTAATCGAATACTATAGTACTCGTTAGAATTAAGGAGAGTTAGCCTAGAAGTTTACTAACTAACTAGCTACTCTCGAAGACTAAATTAATCCTCGTTATAGTAAAGAGTACCTAGCTTAATACTTTTTAGCTAAGCTCTATACCGGTCTCCGGAACTAGATCCTTTAGGTCTCTCCGATCCTAGAAACGTAAGAAGAGCTAGTTATGCGTACTACTATATATAAGGGCCTTTCGAAGTCTTCGAATAAAGAGGTAAAGGAAATACGAAAGTATTATAGAGACTCTATAGAGAGTATTCGCATAGCTCTAGGGAGTAAGCGTAGTAAATAGAATAACCGCGCTAGCTTTTAATACGAGATAGATACGAACTAGAGTCTAGTTTAGGATTAGTTACGTAATCTCGGCATCGCGGCCCGGGCTTCTAGCTACTTCGCTCTCGATATTACGCGCGTTTTATATACTAGCTTCTTTTCTTCTTTTCTAAGTCTCGATATCTTAACGAATAGACGTAATTAACTTCTATATCTTACTAGTCGTAATTACTATATCGAGACTTCGAAACTCTACGACTAAGCGACGAAGCTATCGAAAATTATCTAGTTATTCTACTACTTACGTACCTTACTAATAACTACTTATAAAGAACTAAAGAATTTATAAAGAAGAAGAAGAACTATTACGACCATAGTTCCCGCGTATACTATAATAGATCCTCGCTACTACTATATAAGTTAATACCGTAAATTACTAAAGATACAAGAAGAAGGTAATAAGTCGAGTTACTAATAACTTAAGAAGGAAGTAGGCTACTAGCTAAATTTTTAGATATCCCCTTTATTACGCGTTAACTTTTTACTACTATATTTACGACTAACTTCTTCGAGCTATAGCTCGACCTAACCCTAGCGATAACTACTACGTAAGTAAGATCTCTTTACTATTCGTTAACGACAACGAACCGGTTTAGTTAGCCTATTACGACCTTATTTACCTTAGCGATACCGACCTTAAAAAGAAGCTATAAAAGACAGAAGGTATAACTATACTACGCGACGCTTTCGCCTTCGTCGAGTCTACCTACGACGAATAGATCGCTACGTATAACTTAGTACGTTTCGACGCCCTCGACTTACGTAATTAGCTAGATAATACGCTAATCGATCTCGATATAGCTAATAATACTACCGATAACTTTACTACCTAAGCTATATACTAATATAAGTAACCTTAGGGCTAAACTAGCCTAATTAAGATCCGAAATAGGTCGTAATACCCTAACTTCTTTAGCCTATAGTACTACCTTATCCGAAAAGATACTAGATCTTACTGTTTTCTCTAGTAGTACTCTAGAATAGTTCGAGGTCTTTAAATACTAGGTAAAGAATAAGATACGAGCTAATGCCGACTATTTCTCTACTAAGGCCTCTTAGTATATATACCTATACTTACGCCTCTCTAGAGAAGCTTATACTCTCGTTATAGACTCCTCTAGTAATAACGTTATCGGCGTTAACGAAGCCCTTACTCTTTTAGCTTAGCGCTTCGAGGACCCTAACTATAAAGCTACTATACGCGCTTAGTTTACTAATCTCTTCTAGCGTAATACCTCTTTTAACTCTTTTATCGGCGAGTTTAATAAGTACGCTCTACGCGCTAAGATCGCTAAAGACAAATAACTCTACTAGTTACGTTAGAAAATATCTAATAAGCTACATACTACCCTCGTTAACTTCGATACTAACGACTTCTCTACTTTTATTACGAAGACTTATACTACCGATCGTAATATCTAATAGAGTAACCTTATTACTAAGCGTACTTAGGCTCTACGTCCTATAATAGCTATAAGTCGTACCGCTACTTTACTAATTTATATACTCTACTCTACCTCTACTCCTATTACTCTATAGACCTTTCGCTCCTTTACTAGAGATACTCTATAGTCTTTCCGTTTAATACCGACACTTACCTATTTTACGTATAGTAAGTTAGGGCACATTACGCTAAAGTATATAGCTAGCGCCTCCGAGAAGGCTACTTATACTACTACTTACTCTCCTTATACTATTAGCACTATAGAGGAAATATAGTAGCTTTAGTACTATATAGCCGAGTTAGAAGCGGAATCTAGTTTAGTATATAAACTAGATTTAGTTTAGCTTTAGTTCGACCCCGAAATAGATTACGAGTTAGCTATAAGTAATTAGACTAGCTAGGGAAACGACTAGCTAGAGAACGAGTCCTATTCTCCGGCTAAATAAGAGTAATATAAGATAGATCTAGAGAAGTATAGTCGCTAAATAGCGTCGTTACTTATAACGTTACTACTATTATAACCTCTATTACTATCTACGACTCGTATAATTACGAACGAACTATTACTCTATAAGCCTTTATTAACACCGGCGCGCTTATTAGCGCCGTAGTTAATTATAACGTTCTTAATAAGCTAAAAACCTTCGGATGCCCTGTAGTATTAGCTAGTCCTATCTAGCTTTAAGCCTATAATAGCGTACTAACTAAATAAGTTACTTATAGCGTCCCCCTTACTACTACTGTTTCTAGTAAGCTAAATAACCTTACTACCTTCTGTATTATAGATATTAGCTATTTCGACATTATTCTCGGCCTTAGTTAGCTTAAGGCTAATAGAGCTAATATCGACTACGAATATAGTAAAGTTACGTATAGAGAAGAGTTTTCACCGACTATCGTTAAATAGTAGTAGCTATAGCCCGTTACTAGCCGATTAGTTACTAAATTAGGACGAAATAGACTATATCGACTACTAGCCCTTAGGTTGAATTTTAAGCCGAATTAGAGGGAATTCGAGCTAGTCTCCTATAGTACGTAGTTAATAAATAAGTTCTCTTATATACTTACCTATGTAAGTAATACTAAATAAGAAGAACTACTTCTCGCTTTTATCGGCGCTACTACCTTTACTTCCTAGGCTAAATACCGCAAAAACGAGGTGTTTATAATTTCTATAAAGGATATCGAAGACTACTATCGTATAGTTACTAAACTAGAACTAGACCCCCTAGTCGTTCTACTAAAAGAGTTACGTAAGTTTACTAATGTCTTCTCTAAGGAGTAATCTAATACTCTCTTACTTTATCGACTAGATTTTAATAACTGTATTACTCTAAAGAATAGCACTAAGCTACTACGTACTAAACCTAGAGTAGTTTTTAGGTAGAGGTAGTACTATATTTAGTGTGACTATTAGGTTAAGGTTAGGAACTTCAAAATCTGAAATTTTTGCGGGATTTTTGCTCTTTTTCTATAATAACTCTTTCAAAATGAATTTTTTTTTAAAATTGGATTGTCTAAAATAATCTTAAAAAAAACGCGCATTTAATAATATATAGCATGCTTACGTAATATAACTCTAGTATTTTTGAAATAGCTATCAAAGTTTTTGAACCTAGTTTAAAAATCAGAGAATCATATTACGTAATCAATTTATATATATAAAATATAGAGAATTTTATAGGGATTCTAATGATATAATTTTTATTAAGATAATAATTCATTTAATACGAGAAATCGCGTTTTAACACGAAAAACCCACGAAAAAACAATAGGGTAATATAACTCTTTTAGGTTTAGTACGACCCCTTAACCCCGACCCAACGGTCACACTACTTATTACTTTCGTCGGCGCTACTGCCTTTACTTTCTAGGCTAAATACCGTAAAAACGAGGTATTTATAATCTCTATAAAGAATATCGAAGACTACTACTATATAGCTACTAAACTAGAACTAGACTCTCTAGTTACTCTACTAGAAGAGTTACGTAAGTTTACTAATGTCTTCTCTAAGGAGTAATCTAATACTCTTCTATCTTATCGACTAGATTTCGATAACTATATTACCCTAAAGAATAGCGCTAAGCTACTATATACTAAACTCTTACGCTACTTATCTCTAGAAGAGCTTAATATAGTAGAAGAGTTTATCTATGAACACCTTGATAAAGACTTTATTACTCTAAGCTTAGCTAGCTACTTATTACCTATCCTTTTTATCTATAAGCTAAATAGAGAACTTCGCCTCTACGTCGATTACTATAGACTTAACGAGGTTACTAAACGAGACATCTATCTACTACTACTTATCGAAGAAATACTTACGCGCGTAAGTAAAGCTAAATAGTTTAGTAAGATTAATATTCGTTAAGCCTTTTATCGCCTCTATAACTCTATCGATAGTAAGGACCTTACTATATTCTCTATGTAAATAGGCAACTTTAAATAGCTAGTAATACTCTTCGGCCTTACTAACGCCTCTACTATATAGTAGAGGTTTATAAATTATAACTTTATCGATATACTCGAATAGTTTATATTGATCTATCTAGACGATATTCTTATTTATACCGATAGTACCTAACGAGAATATACTAAGTATATTAAGCTAGTACTCTACTATAAGAGGAAGCTTAGTCCTACGGAGCTAGGATAGTTCCGTTACGTAACGTAGGCTCTTTATAGTATATTCGTATAGCCTCCGGCTATTTTAAACGAAGGTAGCTATTAGTTTATTAACCTATCTAGCCTATAGATAGCTTAGCTCTATACGTTGCTATATACTACTATTATAGTTCTAATAGCTTCTCTTAGTCGTAGCCTATAGAGCTACCGATAATAAGCGATAATAATCGAGTAAATTTTACTCGACTAGTAGGTCGAGTTAACAAGGCCGACGACAGCTACGAAGTTATCGAAATCCTATTAGAGCTAGAGTCCCTAATAGACGAGGATTCGCTAATACCTCTAGAGATTACTCTAGCTAGCGTTCTAGAGTAGTTTAGAAGCGAGATCTTCTACTATCTCGGGGAGGTTAAATCCTCTATACGAGACTCTAATCGCTATAGAGACGCTAGTAAGATACTAGCTAGACTCCGCGGCCTTACTATATAGAGTACCTCGACTCTCTCTAAGGAGATAGACACCTATATAATACTCTTAAGACTAGTAGGTACTACTATAGAGCTCCGCTAGAACTCCGAAGAGATACTATAGAGTACGATATATATACCGCTACTCTATTACTCTACGCTAGGTAGTATAGAGTTAAAGCCGAAAGATCCGGAAGAATATTAAGCGAAGATAATCACGGAGTTTAGATACTTCTACTAGAGTCTAGAGATAGCCTTCTTAGTAAAGCTAGATTACTTTACCTACTCGCTATTACGCGAGGTAAACCGGATTATCTATTCGATCTAGTTCCTTAGCGATAGGCTTAAGAAGTCCTAGAATCGAAAGTATACCCTTAATAGTACGAACTAGGCGCTCTTAACGTATTAGAGAACTTTCCTTAACTTCCTTAAGAACGCAGTTAAGGACCTAGTTAATCGATATATAAACGCTATATTCGAATACTATAGTACTCGTTAGAATTAAGGAGAGTTAGCCTAGAAGTTCGCTAACTAACTAGCTACTCTTAAAGACTAAGTTAACTCTCGTTATAGTAAAGAGCACCTAGCCTAATACTTTTTAGCTAAGCTCTACGCTAGTCTCTAGAACTAGATCCTTTAGGCATCTTCGATCCTAGAAACGTAAGAAGAGCTAGTTACGTGTACTACTATATACGAGAGCCTTTCGAAGTCTTTAAATAAGGAAGTAAGGGAAATATAGAAGCGTTATAAGAACTCTACGAAGAGTATTCGTATAGCCCCGAGGAGTAAGCGTAGTAAATAGAATAACCGCGCTAGCTTTAGCCGTACGTAAGTGTATCGTAACTATAGAGTACCTAAAGAACGTAATTAAAGCCTTCTAGAGAAGAGGCTAGAATCGAGGAAACTAGTGCTAGACTAGGTCTAGTACTATAACTATAGTAAGTAAGGCCACTTTTCTACCTTATGTACGTAGCTACGTAAGCTAGGCTAGGAACCTGTAATACGCGTAGTAGAAGTAAGTAAACGTTCTCTCTTGTTTAACTAACTTCCTAAGAACGTATTAAACGACCCTAAATAGAACTATAAGAGGCCTGTAGTTCTTCCGGTACGAACCTACGAAGAGATAGTTTATATACCGGATAGTAAGGTTAGTATATTAATACTCTTAGACGATAGATCCGACGTTAATATAATCGATTCTATATTCGCCCTTAAGTATAACTTAAAGTATATTAACGCCGAACTCCTACGGGTTAATAGCTTCTAGAGCTATCTAGTACATTGCTATAGCGCCTATAAGATCGAGCTATGCTTAATAGACAATACCGGTAAAACATAAGAGTTAAAAGACTTATTCTACGCGATAGAAATAAGCTCTCCTATTTTACTCGGTTAGCTATAGTATTTTAACTAGAGTATAGTAGTAGATAGCTATACCGACTAATAGTAGTATAATTATAATACTACGTCTATATATGTCGTAAGCGCTCGAGAATTCTCTAATTTAGTCCTCGCGGAAAATTAAGGCTATACTCTCGTCTCGTTAAGCATATATAACCTTATAGAGTATAAAGTACAAGGAGTAGCTAGAGCCTCTATAAAGCCTCTACGGAACTCTCTCGACTTACTACTCGCGTATATCTTAGACTTTAAGGACGTATTTAACATTAACTCTACCGAGATAAGGTCTACTAAGAACATTTCTTATTCGATCGATCTCTAAGAGAGTAAGGAACCTCTCTTCTAACCTCTTTATAATCTCTTTACTATAGAGCTAGCGGAACTAAGGGAGTACTTAAAGAAGTCCCTAAAGAAGAGCTAGATTTAATATTTAGAGAGTCTAGCTAGCGCGCCGATTCTATTTATACTAAAGAAGGATAGAACGCTCTAGCTATATATAGATTACTATAGCCTAAATACGATTACTATTAAGAACTACTACTCCCTTCCCCTAATTAGTAAGACTCTCGATTAGCTCGAGAAAGTAGTAGTATACTTAAAGATTAACATAAAGGACATATATTACTATATTCCTATTAAGGAAGGTAATTAGTAGAAGACAGCGTTCCGGACAAGGTATAGCTACTTCGAGTACATAGTTATACTATTCGGATTAACTAATATACCTACTATATTCTAAGCCTATATTAATAGAGCTTTAGTAGAGCTCGTCGACGTTTACTACGTCGTCTATCTTAACAACGTTCTTATCTATAGCGTATTAGCTAAAGAGTATACGGAGTACTTATAGAAGGTACTCGAGAGATTATGCTCGTTTATGTTATATACGAACCCGAAGAAGTATGCCTTTTTCTAAAACGAGGTAGAGTTCTTAGGATTTATCGTTAGTACCGCGAGTATATCGATAGATCTCTATAGAGTCTCCGTAATTACGGACTAGCCCCTACCTAGGAATTATTACGATATCTAATAGTTTCTAGGCTTCGCGAACTTCTACTAGTAGTTTATTAAAGGATACTCTACGATAGTAGCGCTACTAACGTCGCTATTTAAAGAGGCGAAGAAGGGAAAGTAAACTACGCTATAGCGCTAGAGAGAGGCTTAGGCTAAGGCCTTTAAGTAAGTCTATAAGGCCTTTATAAAGGCCCTAGTACTAAGGTACTATAATCCTATAGTAGAACTCTATATAGAAACCGATACATCGAAATACATATATAGTAGTATACTATTATAGCTCTTCGATAAGAGCGAGTATAAGGAGTAGTACTCTATTACTTTCCTATTCCGTAAGTATCTACTAGTAGAGTAGAATTATAAGACGTATAATTAAGAGTTACTTATAATCGTTAAGGGATTTAAGTATTAGCGACACTACTACAAAGAGTCTCTATACTCTATCTATATACTATTCGACTATAATAACCTAAGGTACTTCTTAACGACAAAGGAACTAAACGGCTATTAAGCGAGATAGTATATATACCTCTAGAGATTCGATTTTATTATCGAATATAGACTAGGGAAGATAAACTCTACCAATGCCTCGTCTTATTATCCGGACCTTATAGTCGACAACTAGAAAGAGACCGGTAGCTTACCTACTTTATAAGCTAAGCTTAGGGCGATAATTCCCGTTAGTATACCGATAGTAAGAAGAGTATATATAGAAGTATCTACACACCTTAGCGTTATAACTCTAGAGGAGGGTACGGGCCTAGAGATCTACATTATATAACTAGCTTCGGACGTAAAGTAGCTCTATAGGGACTCTATAGGAGTAGTAGATAGTCCGGGTAAAAAAGACACTAAGAGTCCTAGAGATAGTTCCTTAGATATGTACTAGCCTAACTAGCTAGGAAGTAAGAAGACTAAGCGTAGAGAAGTATAGTTAGTTCGTAATAGCGTAATACCGATAGCTATACCTCGCGTCGCTACTGTTTCGGCGACGTAAAATAAGTCTCTATAAGCTAATAGAGTTAGCGATAAGCTAGTCTAGCTTATTAAAGAGTTATAGTAGACCGATAAACTAGCTACTTAGAGAGTAACTAATCCGGAGAAGAGAGCTAATAGCGGCGCGCTATTATAGCACCGGAAGAAGAGAGTACTATATAAGAATAATACTTTATACGTACCCGTAGACACGGTATTATACGCGGAGTTACTACGGAGGTACTACGATCTCCTAGAGGCTAGCTACTTTAGCCGAGAAAAGACCTTAAAGCTATTATTAAGGAAGTATTACTAGCCGGGGATATACTATAATATAGACGACTACGTTAAGACCTATATAGTATACTAGACTCGGAAGAGATATACCTACGCGCTATATAGCGAGCTCTCGAGCTTACCGATACTAAAGGCTACCTAGAGAGAGCTAACTATAGACTTTATTACCGACCTCTCCCTAAGTAAGTACTATAGTAGAGTATATAACGCGATTCTTATAGTCGTCGATAGATTAACGAAAATAGTACGCTATCTTCTCTACTATAAGACTATTACCTCGGAATAGCTCGCTAAGCTATTTTACGACGAGATCGTTTATAAATATAGGTTCCTAGAAGGTATAGTCTCTAACTACGGAACCGTATTTACGTTAGCGTACTAGTAAACGTTCGCGTACTAGTTAAAGTTCGAGCGCCAACTATTAATAGCTTTCTATCCCTAAATAGATAGCTAAATAGAATAGTAAAATAGATCCCTAATTTAGTATATTCGATGTTATTATTCCGTGGACTAATTCGACTAGTTACGATAGTTACGAATAGCGGCGTTCGCCGCTAATTCGTCGTAGAATAATATACTAGGTATATCTCTACTCGAATGTTACTCCAGTAAGAACCTCGTAGAGGATTCGAATAGAGCCTAAGAGCGGACCTTACTAAGGAGAGTACCGGCTACTTATAATAGAGTAGCGACTCTTATAAATCTTAGGAAGAGCTTAGAAGAGCGTTAGCGATAAGCCTAGGAGTAGTAGAAGTAGGCCTATAATAAGAGACATAAAGCTATATTATTTAATGTCGGAGACTAAGTCCTACTATCGACTAAGAACCTACGACTAAAGGTAGCTAAGCGGAAGCTAGCACTAACGTTCCTTAGACTATTTAAGGTATTAGATCGAGTCGATAGCTAAGCGTACTACTTAGATCTACCTAAAGGCTCTCGTATCTATAACGTATTCTATATATTACTATTAGAACTAGTAAGAGGCTACGGAGACTCTATACTATCTCCGGAACCGATTAATATTAACGATAGTATAGAATATAAGGTAGAAAGGATCCTAGAGTATAATTAGCGTAAGGGATAGACTATATTAAAGGTACTTTAGAAGAGATACCTACTTTCGGAAGCTACCTAGGAACCTAAGGAAGTACTAGATAATACTACTAAAGTCGTAACGGACTATTAGGCAGAGATTAGTCGAAGAGCCTACGGTAATAGTATAAAGAGAATACGACTAAGATAAGGCAGGCAAGGAGTTCTATTAGTCTATATAATTATATAAGCCTACTCTCTCTATAACGAGCTACCTTCTCTCTTATTAAACGACTAAAGTAACGGGACTACAATAAAGCGACTAGATCCTTCCTAAAGTTCCCCTCCTTATCTAGATTATCTACTAGTATATCTAGATCTATTTCCGATAGCCTCGCTAGCTCGGGTACGTCGAGGCACTAAGTAGTTTCCGTAAACCTCGCTAGGTTACGAGGCGATATAAGGTCTCTTAGAGTACCCCTAATAACGGTAAGACGAGTAGATAGAATAGCCCGGGTAAACGAGTTAGCAGCGTCTAGCCGCTATAGTTCGGCTAGACGACTTAGGTAGTAATTCTATATACTCTCTTATAGCTATATAAGTAAAAGAATTTAATGCTCGTTCTCGTAAGCGACAGTAACGACAGAGACTTATAGAGATCTAGTAGCCTCCCGGCGAAGTTAGGTAGAGGCTTTATCCTAATTCTCTATAAGAGCATCGTTCTCTTAAGCTAGACGAGTACGAAGGTCAGCGAAAGAGCGATAGACAGTAGACAAAAAAGAGAAGGTTCTTCTATTAGAGACTACCTTTATAGTAATAAGAGTATCTAGGTTAGCGACGAGATCGTTATCCTCGTTATCTAGAGTATTAGTAGCCTCCGTAGCCGAAGCTACTACTATAGAGTTAGTAGGTATAGTCCTCCTATTAGAGGCTATTATAGTATCAGAAGAGGTAGTTCTCTTATTAGGGGCTACTATAGTAAATTAGGTACCGGCTCGTAGTCGCGAGTAAAAGGATACTATATTAGTAGTCTTTAAAGATATAGTTACTTCTATAGAGGTCTTCCTTATTATTCTAGAGAGTATTACTCTCTAAGCTAGCGTCTTAGTAGCCTCTATAGCCGGAGCTACTATAGTCTTTAACTTCGGCGTCGTCTTCTTAGGCGTTGTAGTCTTAGATTTCTTAGTAAGAGAAGTCTCCTTTTATAGAGCTAGTACGAAACGCTTACGGAGTGTCGATAATAGCGAAGTAGAAAAGAAAGAGATAGGAGGCGAAGTAAAGCTAGATAAGTACTACATACGATTAGTAAGACACTAGTAATACTAGACGTTATACTTATAGAGTAGAAGAGGCCTATACTCTCCTCGAGCGTAAGACGTATACGCTAGATCTCGTCGACTTATATACGTATTAGAGCGTTCCCTGATAACGTAGATAAGTCTAGTAGAGTAGTAGCTTAGCTACTAGTAATTCGGTATAACCGAATCGTAGACTATACTACTATAGCCTCTATATCTAGCTCGGACTTCTTATTAACTAAGCGAGTCTTAGTAAAATCTAGACGGTATCGATTTACCTTTACGAAGATAGCGTACGCTATATCGACTAAGTCCTATAGCGTAGAGTCGTCGATTAGATAGTAAGCCTACTGTATCTTCTTATAGTAGGAGTATACTTTACTAGGCACGCTATCGTAAGTAGTGTCTACCTACGTTAGTATACTATAGCCTTACTATATAGGTGCTGTAGACTTACTAACGAGGTTATCTTTTACTACGTAAGCGTAGCGCTTATAAGAGTAAACATAAGAGTCGGAGCTAGCTATAACTAAAAATATCTAATTAATAAAACGAAGATATCTAACGAAGTAGTAAGCTAGACGGTAGTAAGAAAAGTAAGCACTAGAGAGTTTAACGAAGAAAAGAAGTACGAAGTATAAGGATAATATATAAGTCGACAATAAAGAACGTATTAATAAAGCGAGTAGCGGGCCGAAGTTTTAGAAGCGTTATTACTATAGAAGTTATTATTACGGAGGTCGAAATACAGCTGTATATATACGCCGATCGCTAGCGTACTAGACTTGTATAGCTACTATACGAATACTAAACGAACGTTAGTACACGTTACGAACTAATAGTAAGGCTAGTATTACTTCGAGGTAAAGCTACTAATAAAGGACTATAGCCTCGTAAGTAATAAGGCTACTAAGGACGAATAATTAGATAATAAGAATAAAGAAACAACGTAGACTAAGTACTTCCCTAGTTAATAAAGAGAATACTTACTACCTTTATAGTTACTATTACTAAATATAGCAAAGAACGGCTTAAGAGGCGGACAGCTACTAAAGGTAGTAGCTATAAAGGGGGGGATAGTTATAAGAGAAAGCTCGGTCCTATAGAGCTAGGATAGTTCCGTTACGTAATGTAGGCTCTCTATAGTATATCCGTATAGCCTCTAGCTATTTCGAACGAAGGTAGCTATTAGTTTATTAACCTATCTAGCCTATAGATAGCTTAGCTCTATACGTTGCTATATACTACTATTACATCTACTAACTCTACGATTTAGGCCTAAATACCGACATTAAGAAAAGCGAGTTTTACCTTATAGAGGTAAAGTACCTTAGTATTATTATCGGCCGAGATAGTGTTAAAATAGACTCTAAGAAGGTAGAGGCTATTAGGGCATAGAAATAGCTAGCCCCTAGTAATACTACTTAGGTAAGGAGTTTTATTAGCTTCTATAGCTATTACTATCGATTTATTAAGGGTTTTAGCGCTATTATAAAGCCTCTAAACGATTTACTTAAGAAGGACGCTCTACTCTAGAATAATAAATACACCGCTGTATTTAACTACATAAAGTACACTATTACTAGCGTACCTATCCTTACTTATTTCGATCGTTTAAAATAGATAGTTATCGAAACCGACGCTTCTAATACTACTACTATAGGGATCTTATTATAATATAACGATTATAACACTCTCTAGCCTATCGCTTTTTTTAGTAAGTCTATAAGCGAAGCTAAACGTAATTATACTATCTATAATAAGGAATTACTCGCTATTGTCTAGGTCTTTAAGGAATAGGCCTCTAAGCTTATAAGTACTTAATCTAATAAGGTAATCTACGTTCTTACTAATTACTAATCTCTTATACACTTTATAAGAACTTAAAAGCTATTACGCTACTAAGTATACTAGGCCCTCTACCTCGCGTAATTTAATTTTAAGATTATATATCGCCCTGGTATAGTAAATAGTAAAGCTAACGTACTTACTAGAAGAAACAGAGATATACTATACTTAAAAGAAGACCCTAACCTTCGTTAGATACTATTACTATATAAGGTACTTAACTAATGTATTATCGACGAACTTAGTCTAGGCTATATCCAAATAGAACTACCTCTTTAAGCCGGACTAAAATCTAGTTTACTATCTAGTTTACTATCTAGTTCGCTACTTGTTCTATTATCTATTTTATTACTAAAGTAGACGCCGATTTTACTACGTAAGCTAGACGCCTATATAGCACCTATTTTAGCTATAGAAGAACCTTTACTTCTTTTCGATAAGGTAGCTAAGGCTAACCTCTACGACACTAAGTTCGAGTTAGCTCGAGATATCTACTATATAATAGAGGCCTTCCTAAAGAGAAAATAGTTACTACTAACCGATATTACTATTAGTAAAGGGATGTTATAGTATACTAGAAGGTTGTTTATGCCTCTATTAATAGTAACTAAGGTAGTCTAAGAGGTATATATATTAAAGGACTACGTGTACGCTAGAGCAACTAAAATAGCTACTATAATTAAAATAACCTTCTATATTCCTAGCTATAATAACATCGTTAAAAGGTTCATCGCTTATTACTATAACTATAAACGATTAAAGGCTCGCTATAGCCTACTAGCTAGTCTTCTATTACTCTTACCTATTCCGGAAAAACCCTAGTAGTATATTACGATAGACTTCGTTACTAGCCTACTCTTAGTAGATAGCTATAATATAGTGTTATACGTCGTTAACTACCTTAGTAAAGAACGACACCTTATCTTCTACTTCTCTAGAAACGAAGGTACCTTAGCGTTCGAAACTACTAAGCTATTGCTCGTTTACGTATAGAAGCTTTATAGGTTACCCGATAGTATTACTTTAGACTATAGCTCTTAGTTCGTTAGCGATATATAGAAGAGGTTCTATTAGATCTTAAAGATTACTACTAAGCTATCTACTACTAGTTACCTCTAAATAGATAGCTAGTTAGAGGTTATAAACTATAAATTCGAGCGAGTTATCTAATCTTACGCTATATATTTTAGTAACTAGACCCTTATTCTTCTAGTAGTAGAGTTCTCCGCTAACGTTAGTCTATTAGAGAGTACTAAGCTATCTCTATTTAAGGTTACTAAAGAATATAGGCTAAGACTTAGTTTCTAACTACTAGCTAATGCCCTATCTATAAGAGCTAAGCTAAATAAGACTAATATCTATACGCTAGCTAAGTAACTAGAAGAAGAATTAGCTATCGCTAAGAAGAACCTCGCTATTACGTAATTATAGATAGTAGAACAAGTAAATAAACACTAGTTACTAATCGAGTTCGAGGTTAGTAATATAGTCTAGTTATTAACGAAAAACCTCTAGCTATATAGTAATCCTAAGCTATTACTAAAAAGAGTTAGTCTATATAAGATACTTAAAAAACAGTTACTACTATTATATAAACTAGACCTACTAAATGCCTTATACTATATTTACCTCGTGTTCTATACCGACCTCCTTATTAAGTATCTAAATAACCCCTTACTAGGTTAAGCCTTCGAAGAACTACCTTCGATTAAGGTTAAGAGTAAGAAAGAGTATAAAGTAAATAATATAATAGACGTCCGAATACTACGTAGTGAACTAGTCGCTTATATAAGCTAGAAAGAATATCTAGAGGATCTTACCTAGTACCTAATTAACAACCTTAAAGAGGTAGCTAATATACTACGTAATTACCTAGACTCTTATACTAATAAACTATAGCCGAAATAGATTAACGAATAATATATAATAGCGTTTAAGAGTAAACGCGTTTAAGAGAGAAAGTAGTAATACGAGATAGATACGAACTAGAGTCTAGTTTAGGATTAGTTACATAATCTCGGCATCGTAGCCTAGGCTTCTAGCTACTTCGCCCTCGATATTACGCGCGTTTTATATACTAGCTTCTCTTCTTCTTTTCTAAGTCTCGATATCTTAACGAATAGACGTAATTAACTTCTATATCTTACTAGTTGTAATTAGAGAATAATAATAATGTCTCGACTAATTTTAGAGTATATAAACAATTCGGAATTATAGACTAATTACTAGTTTAGATAGTTATACTAGATGCTAGCCTTATAGAAGATATAGCCGGAGGAGATAAAGTTAAATACTAATTTTAGAGAGTAAAGTACATCTCGGAGAGTAATATTACTCTATTTACTATTACCGAGACTAATGTCGAGTTTAATATCTCCTTGCTACTAAATTAAGCTTACGCTTACTACTTAATCGAATTCGATAGGCTTATTAAACTTACAGAGGTTAGTAAATAGCCTATAGTTATTAAATATATATAGAGCTAATTTGCTATCGTATATAATAGTATTCCGGTGTAGTAATTAACTAGCGAAGGCGACCTATGTACTTACGATAATTAGTATAACTATTCTAGAGATAGTCGAGTTATTGTTATTTATTACGCTATTACTATCGATAGCTATTACTAAAGCTTTCCTATAATTGCTCTTCTTACTAGTATTCTTTAGAGAATATAACTCTATATATTACTTTATGTACTAATTATTTATATAGTTACTGTCCTTATAGATCTAATAAGGATTATCGTTTAATAGGACCTTCTTAGGCTTATCGAATTTACTAGACTTATTATTATTATAGCCTTTAGAGTTACCTACGATAGTAGCTATAAATCGAGAGTATACTAGTATAATCTCGGCGTAGATTAAGGTTATTAGCTTAGTAAGTAATGTTATAGTAGCTAGATAAGTGTTATACTAACTACGTAGCTATTTATTATAGCTAGTATTTATTATAAAGAGGTAAGAGATAAAGACGTCGCTAAGAATAGATCTTTCTAGAATAGAGGTATTCTCTTTAGCGGCTTATTTAATAGTAATATTATATTACTAAAGATTCTAGCTAAATTCGTTATAGTACTTTAAGGTGTTAGTACCTTTAAGTCTAGTGTTAAATAGATTATAAATAGCAGTAGAAATGTCGATTATTAGGGCTAGCGCGTAAGTACTAGCTATAGCATTATATAGCGCTTTAGCTAACTTCCTTTATAATCTAAAATCTAGTAGAATCGAGTAGTCGATTCGAACGGAGATTACACTATAAGCTTAAATGTTCTTTTTAGTAAATTCGTCTCTTCTAACTTTAAACATCTCGTCGGTTTTACTAGCTTATTACTTAGGCTTAGTAACGAGGTCTACGTAGGATAGATTATTAAACACGTACTATACTAGATTCTCCTTAATAAGTACGCTCTTAAGAGTTCTTCTTTAATTAGAGAAGAAGACGTTCTTTGTAAGTACCTTATTTTATTTAGCTATATTTAGCTCTTTAGTAATTAAGTAATCTATAAAGGATAGGGTATAGGTCTAGGTCTAGATCTAGTAGTTTAGCTACTCTAACGCTAATATACTCGGATTATAGACTTACTATAGTCTTATACCTTCCGGAGATAGTATAAATAACTAGCTTACTATATACAAGACTAACTACTAATATAGAGTATATACTAGGAGACTAGTAATCTAGTAATCTAGGGGTCGAGAGGTTTCTATACCTCTTATACCTATTCCTAGCTCTTTATATTCCTTAGCACTAGCTCTTACTATACCTTAATTACTAGTATACTTAGATTATAGGCTTACTATAATCTTACACCTTCCGGAGATAATATAAATAATCGGCTTACTATACACGAGACTAATTACTAGTAGATAGTATATACTAGAGAGTATCTAGGTAATCTAGAGATCTAGAGATTAATTTAGAGGCTCGGCGGACAAGGCTTATACTAAATGTGAAAATAGATAGATTAGTATAGAAGGCGTAGTGGTTACGCCGGGCTTATAACCTATTGTGCTTAGTTAGCTAAGGCTTAGCACGCGCGTGCTTAGTAACTAGAGTAACAAGAGGTATTTAATTGTTAAGATTAATAGAAGAGAAAAAACTAAGATAAAGGGTAGTTACTATCTAAGTGACAGAGGGTCGACTATATATAGAGTAATAAGCTGGTGGAACAACCGGTAGATCTCCGGATATTGCGTACTCGATCGAGGATGAGGATCGAGGATGAGGATCGAGGTACAACACATAATCCTTAAAAAGTGGGCCCAGAGATCGGCTCGACCTGTCGATCAGCTCCCGTCCGGCTGTGTCAGCTCTCCAACCTCCAAAGACTTGGGTCCGTCTTTGTAAAACACCGGGTCCATGAAGCATTTTCTCTTACGCTGCTACATCGGCACGAAACACTAAGTGATTCCGATCAGATGGTCAATCGTTGGGTCAATGCTCGGACTTTGTATTGCAGACCTTTGCCTACAGATGAGTCCAGGAACGCCTACAGCATCTGCCTTGGCCCTACAGGCATGTACGTGGCGTACGAGTTCACCGAGACCGCCGTACCCACGGCACTAGAGGCATTCCTCGAAGAGGTCGCAGCTTACCTTGCAGCCGAGGGTTTGCAAGAGCTTGTCGCCATAGCGGTTTCGTCTCCACAGACCGATCCTTGGATTGAGGTGCCGTCATCTGATGGCATAGGTACGGCGTCGACGCCATGCTTAGGTGGCGCTGCGGGAGCAGATCCGGGCAGGGGTTGGACGGAGGCCTTGACAGAAGATGAAACGATCACGGAGTGGATCTTCGGCTTGCATGAAGGGCAGATGTCTGTGCGGCCATGGAAGAAATGTGTCCAGCCACCCTCTGGGGGTCACAAGGATGAGCAGGAATGATTCGCCGGCTCGTACGTCCTGTGTGGGACATCGGATTGGTCGGACAAGACTCGTGTTTGTTTCGCTGTGCGCCTTGCTCGTTAGCGGTCAACGAGCCCATCGGCGAGAGGGTTGTAGGCATGCAGTCCAGAGATGGAAACAAAAGGCAAGATGTCTGGCTCCTTTGTCTATGCTAGCCTCCCATTCCGCCCTTGAGCCTCTCGAAATGTGCCAACAAACTATCATCCATATTGTTCACGCCTGTCCGCATTCATGGGACGCTATCGATGAAACGACATGCTCACTCGCAAGAGCCGGCAAAAAGTGTCGGGTGAAGAAATCTTACAAGGTCGACGATAGAAAACTACAATGCTGGCCATGCGAGAAGATATACCGAGTGTCGTACCAGAAGCTAAGAGATGATGCGATCAAGGGAGGCTATAACCAATGACCATCCGGAACATGCTTCTCACATGGTATTGTTCTGGTTCCACACATTCAAAAGCCACCTCGCTTTTACGTCGCCGGCTCCTGGCTACCCAATACCGATTGTCAATATGGAGGTCAATGATTCACGTCCGCTTCCTCACCGTCATCGACCTCGCCTACTCTCGCATATCGATTGGTTCTTGCCACGTTGAGCTGGGATGGCTGATGAGATAGCCTCTTCATGGCCGAGTCGGTTAATTGTTCGTCGGGGAGTGAAGTCCTTCGGAAATCGTTTTTGGCCTCCTTCTGCACTTGCAGAGTGGCCGCGGACCTTGTAGCGACGACATGCGTTGTTGCCCCTCTTTTTGGCGCGACTTGGAGTCAGTACAGATGTGGTGGAATCATAGCAAATTCCGGTATGAACTCCTGAAGCCATGCCAAGCCGCGGGATCAGCGAGAATGATTTGATAGCTGCAACAGGTCTGATACACCTCTTGGAAATCATGTATCATCTGATAAGATTTATATACGGTGACCATGATATTAGGGGTAGGTGAAAACTCGATCTCTCGCTAGGGCAGGTAACGAATCCTCAACGAGTAGTTCACCACAGCCGCGGTCACGAGCAAACAATGTTCTCAGTGATCGTAGGGCAAGTCATGACATAAGGTATCTCCCCTTCCTGTCCAATCTCTCTATCCAATCTCTCCCTCAATCTTCACCCACCCAATCCCTCCCTCAGCCATCCCCTTACCGCCCCTTCCCATCCTCCTCCAAAGCAACCCTCAAATCCTCCCCCGTCAACAGCGTACACATAATAACAAAATACACCTCCTCAGTAACCACATCCTTGAGAAAGAACCTCACCTTATGACTCCCACTCCCGCCCTGCTTCGCCCCATCTCCATTCCCAAGGTACTTCAAAACCGGCACGCTGAACCCCGGCAGTTTCAAAGCATAAGCCTTCCAATCAATATACCCATTCGAGAAATCAAAGAAATACTTCCTGCCCTTCTGCAGCACAAACTTCTCCCTGTTGCGCTCTGAATTGAGGTGTTTGCGCCTTTTCCCTGCGTCTGAAGGGAGGGAGTTGGCTTTCCTGTGGGCTTGTGCTTCGGGGGAGACGGCGCCTTCGACTAGTAGATTTGGGTCGGGGAAGGAGAGGGTGGAGAGGTCGTGTGCGGAGGACGTTGGGGGGGAAGGGGAGCGAGACGCGGAAGGGGAGGAGGTGGGGCGGGAAGGAGGGGAGGAGGAGGAGGTGGTGGTGGTGGCGTTGGGGTTGGGGGAGAGGTGAGGAGAGGAAGCAGGCGCTGTCTCTGCTGCTGTAGGGGGAGGGGTTGGCGAAGCTGCTCCGGAACGGTCACCTACGCAGAGAGTCGTGGTTGCGCCGGCGACGACGGGGCCGCGCACCCAGGGTTCGTCGACGCCGGCGTCGCAGCTGAGACTGGGGTCGATGAATTCCTTTACGATCTTGAAGGCGGTGTTGATGAGGCTTTTGGGGATGCCGAATTTACGGACCGGGTTGTGGCCTGTGTCGATGCCGAAGTAGAGGTTGGAGGCGGGGATGTCCTTGGGTGGAGTGAAGGCGAAGGCGACGCTGAAGGTGTCTTTGCTGTGTTGTGGGAGGTCGAAGTATTCGGGAACTGTGGCGGGGGAGGCGGAGGGGAGTCCGGTGTAGTCTCTTATCCGTAGGGAGACGGCTACATTGTCTGATACAGGATGGGGTTCTGGTGAGTTGACTGTCACAATACGCTGCAGTGACTTGTCGTATGTGGGCCCGGCGGTGATGCGCAGACGAAAGTTCTTGGTTTTATCCTCGCCACTTGCGTCGAGTTTGGCCTTTTCTGTAGAGGATGTACCTGTCGCAGCAGAGACGACCTTCTCCTTGATCATGGACGCCATGCCTGTGATCTTTCCGGAGGGTTCCGAGCTGGTGTCGGCAATAGAGGGGCAAGGGGGCGACGAGGGGTCGATTCGGAATAGCCACGAATATTGCTTCTCCCTTCCTGTATTGATGTATTATATGATGAGTCCAGGAATCCCATGCAAGGCTTTTTTGAATGAACACAGGCGCCGACATTCTAGACCATGTGACGTCGTGTCCCTGATTCAATTGATGCGCTCAGAATTGCAGAACCAAAAGCCGCGCGCCTGCTACGCCCGTTTCACATCGACTCGGATGTGCTCCATCCGTCAGAATCTTTGAGGGGAGAATATGGCCGTATTATACGTCCTTTGGTTTTGACAATTCTATCTACACATTGAACAAATCTAATCACCGTCCACAATGCAAGACCCGCAGGTCTGGTCTGCGATCATGCTGGGTCAAGTCCTGACGCCCATCTATATGGTCCAGCACATTGTACCTCTAACCACATCAGTTCGCGACAGCGTCGCCATCGTCGTCTCGCTCTTCCTTGGGCGGCTTCTGCAGTTGCGTCTTCCATACACCCTCAGCTTCAGCCTTGTCGAGACCGGGGAACATGAGCTCAAACACTTGCTGGTACCATTCGACTGGCTTGCCCTCAATGCCTTCTTTAATGTTCTGCTAATTGTCAGTCATGTCCCAAGTCCAGCGTAGATTCTGTACATACCTGTGGTAACTCAAGCCAGTCACTCGTGTTGTCCTTGGGAAAGACGACCATCTTCGCACCTGCACGCTTTGCTGCCACAGTCTTCTCCCTGAGACCACCTATACGAAGCACCTTGCCAGTCACTGTGAGCTCGCCTGTCATGGCAATCGTAGGGTCAATGGGCTTGTCCAGCGCCAATGAGAGCAAGCTGGTGGCCATGGTGATACCTGCGCTGGGACCATCCTTTTGCACCGCACCTTCAGGGCAATGCAAATGTATCCGCGCCTTGTCAAAGAACTTGTTTTGTGGGTAATTCCTGGCGATGACGCTTTTCGCGAATGAGTATGCAATCTGTGTCGATTCCTTCATGACAGGTCGAAGGTTACCAGTACGTTCGAAGCCAGGTCTCGAGTTGTATGCAAGAGCGCTCTCCAGTATCGATTCGACATAGAGAGCAGCACCACCCATTTGTGTCCATGCAAGTCCCATGGCAACTCCGGGTGGTGTCGTATCGTACAACCTGTCGGCTGTGAAGATGGGCGGGCCGACATAGTCCTTGAGGTTATCCTTGCCAATACTGACATGCACACCGTCCGGCACCTTCAAGGCCACCCGTGGTGTCTCGGTCGTTTCCTTCTCCATTTCGGACTCTGATGGCGTCTCCTTGACGTCCGTGTCATCCTTCTTGGATTGCTCTTGTGCAGCCTTGCCTTCGTCCGTCAAAGCCTTCTCCTCGGACAACACTTCCTCGCCGAGATCTTGTACGATCTTGAGTGCCGACTTTCGATAGACCTTCTCGATCTGCTTCTTCAAGTTTCTTACGCCAGACTCACGGCAGTACTTGTTGATCAGCTCGGCGATGGCTTCCTTCTCAAGATTGACATCGACATCCTTCAGTCCGCTAAGCTCCTTGGCTGCAGGTGCGAGATATCTCTCGGCAATCGCCATCTTCTCATCGGCCACGTAGCCAGACAGCTCGATCATCTCCATGCGATCCAATAATGGTCGTGGAATAGTATCTGTCATGTTGGCTGTGCAGACGAAGAGCACCTTCGAGAGATCGACAGGGACGTCCATGTAATGATCAAGGAATGAGCTGTTTTGTTCTGGATCGAGCAATTCCAAAAGCGCCGAAGAAGGATCTCCTTGGTGGCCGCGTCCAATCTTATCCACCTCATCGATGAGCACAAGCGGGTTTTCTGTCTGGCATTTTTTCAAGGCCTGGATGATACGGCCTGGTAATGCACCGACATACGTTCTTCGATGTCCCTTGATCTCGGCCACATCGGTCAGACCACCAACACTGAAGCGATAGTACTGCCGGTTCAGAGCGCGTGCGATTGACTTTCCGATACTGGTTTTTCCCACACCGGGCGGACCAACCATACATAAGATCTTGCCCTCCACCGTACCACGCAGCTTGCCGACTGCGATGAACTCCAAGATGCGATCTTTGACATCCTTCAATCCGTGATGATCTTCATCCAAGACCTTCATGGCGTTCTGAATGCCAAAATTCTCGGCACTTCTTTGACCCCAAGGAATCTGCGTAAGCCAGTCCAGATAGTTCCTAGTCACATTGAATTCGCTAGCGGCTGGCTCAAGATGCGCGAGCTTGTTAAGCTCCTCGTCAAACACCTTGCGGACAGCGTCGGGCATGGCAAGCTTGCTGGCACGCTCCTTGAACTTCTCCACCATCTTATCCTTGCCATCGCTCTCGAGTCCAAGCTCACGCTTGATGCCCTTCATCTGTTCCATGAGCCAGTATTCACGTTGTCGCTTCTGGATCTTGCTCTCCACATCTTTGCTGATCTTTGAGCTGAGTTGTGCGTTCATGTGTTCCCGCTTGATGACAGTCAAGGCCCTCCGCAGACGCTCCTCGATGTCCAAGCTTGCCAAAACCCCTTGTGCCTCCTCCATCTCTCCGCCTGATATCGCTGCAGCAAAATCGGCAAGCTTTGCTGGATCGTCCGCAATGTTGGCAGCCGTTTGTGACATGGCAAATGCCGACACATGATCTCTGAATAGTGGGTTGACTGTAGCAATTTCCTTGCAGGTGTTGACAATCTCCGAAACAAATGCACGGATTGTCGCCGAGCTCTTGTCTATCGGCCCGTCAACCAGGTTCTCCGTCTTGACGAGGCTGACTGGCCATGATCGTAGGAATGAAGTGGGCTCATACTGCGATACCTGCTTCTGTTGTTCCTGTCGCTGTTGTTGCGCCTCGGCGGACTCCTCGAAGCTTGCCACCACGTCACCCTGCTTATCTGTCGATGGCGGTGACGCAAGGGTGGTTTCGCTTTGAGTCACTGTGTCGGCCCCCTCTGTGATCGTTGCGGTTGCAGCCTTCTCGCCGTCAGTGGGTACCGGCGCCGCGGAGCGATTTGGTGGTATCAGCTCGGTAAGCTTGATTCTGCGATGCGGATAGAGAACAGCTTGAAGCGCTTTCTCCTCTCCGTGGCCTGCTGAAAATGCCCCTGTGATCTGACAAAAAGTCCCTACATCGTAGACCTCGTCGGGACTGTCAATCACGTCTTTACTCGACTCCGGGTCCTTGAGCAGAAATGCGCCAACATATGACTGACCTCTCTTCACCAGCTCGTTCACTGCGCTGATGACGTTCGGGTCCCGGATCGTGATGGCTTTGTAGAATCCTGGAAAGAGTGGTCGCTGGGCAATGGGGATGGCCATTACCTGAGGGTAGACATCGGGTACTTGTGGTTTCGTCAGGCTCTTCTCGCTCTTCTTCCTATCTCTACCGCCCCCTTCATTACCACCCGACCCTGACTCACCACCGGCGCCTCCAGCTGCAGCTCCTCGACCATCAGGTGGCGGTATGGGTGCTGGATCTGATGATCTGCTCTTCGCGCTCACAGCGTCCTCCTCCAGCTTTGCTGTGTCCGTTGTCTCATCCTCTCTCTTCTCTAGGTCCTCGTCCTTATCCGACTTCGGAGGTGCCTTCTCTTTCCGCCGCGGCACTGAGGAGGCAAAGGTGCGGCTCGAGCGAATGTCTGTTCGGGCACCTGCATGCCGTAACGACGAGAGAGAGGAGGCGGCTCGGACATGTGGAGTCCTAGTACAGAGACATCGATTTGCGGCGGTATTTGATTGTCGATAGGCTTGATGAACGAGATTCGGCCATCTCCTGTTCAACATGCTAGATGCTCGGTGAAGTTGCTGTGGTTGTGAGCTAGGATTTGGAACCGTATGGTATACCGAAGGCAGGGCCGAAAGGAAGAGGTCGCGTGGATGGAGATGTCGGTATGTGTGGCGGCGAGTCGAAGCTTTGAAATCGAGCAACGCGATCTACTCGCCAAACTAAGAATCTACATGGTCGTGACGTATCTGAAATCGTCGGCCTTGGCACGAACCACTCGGCACAAAACAGTGAACTACTCGATCGGATTTGGAAGATCATAGAAGAAATGCTCGCTACTGCTAAGTTATTGCACCGGCGGCGCCTGCAACGCCATATCCAACATGGGCCACCAACGGGTATATTCTACGTGCGATTCAGAGACATTCAACATGCTTTCTCCGGCCATGATCGTGGATTAGTCGTCTTTGCCGCTTTTGCCCCTGGCTCTGACACCTTCTCCAATAAATCTTCCGCTGCCTTCGGCTGTGACATGTTCCGTCCTGCGGCCTCTTTCCTCCTCATCCCTTTCCTCATCCTCGTCCCCACCAATCTCGAAGCTGTCCGCCATTTCTATCAGGTCACCAATTCCGCTGGGTCCACCCACAGGCGGAGCACCCCGCTTGGAGCCTGGAGTGGCCTCGTTTTGGTCCATGGCAGTTTGAGCGCGATTTGCCATCTTTCGGATCCAGCTCTCCACGGCAGCTCCGACATTCTCCAAGCCTTGAGAAGCGGATGGGGTCAGAGTACCACTTCCGAGCCTGCTACCATTGGGATAAGGACTTGTAGATCTGCTGGGATCATCGGAGTAGAGTGGTATGTTTGGCAAATATAGGTTCTGCTGGTTGGGAGGGGGCGCCACATTCGGTAATTTGGCGGCGAAGAATTTGTTGAGAGGATCCTGTGCGGGTCCGGGTGATCGAACGTCCTTGGCCATGGTACCCACGCCTCCAGGGCCGGTCAAGTAGGAGGGAAAGTATCCGTTACTGGCGTTCGAGGTGCGCCGCGGTCGTCGAGGTCGCTGTGGAGGATCCGAACGGAGCGGAGATAATGAAGCCACGGCGCTTGGTGATGGATTGTCAAAATATGCCTGACGATTGATGTCAAGGCTCGTGCTTGGTGTGTCAAGATCGGAATACGATTGAGACTTTCGTCTCGCTGGAGGAAAGTAGCCTAAAGCCCTTCGTGGAAGCCGGGCTATCTCTGTAGGTTTTGTCGAATTGGGGAGCAATACCCAGGAATCGTGAGTCCATGGCGGATCCGAATCTGCATTTGATGATCGTACTGAAGGCGGTGGCCGCTCCGACGTGTTTGAGGTTGTCGAATCCGTCCTTCGATGGGTGTGTACTCCATTGGCCTTGGGTGTCGGAAGGTCTGAAGTATCCTTTTCCACCTTGTCAGGCTCGAACATTAGGTCTGCTTCATTCTCTGACACTGGCCGTCCTTTGCTGGTACATGCATCGACTGGAAGCGTCAGGACTTTCCGAACCTGCACCTTGTCATTCGGCCACATTCGGTTGGCCTTTCGTAGTACATTTGCATTACAGCCATAGCGGATGGTGATGCCCGCCAGTGTGTCGTCTGGCCTGACATTGTGCAGATACACCAGGGCATCCCTGTCTTCGTTCGCTCCAGGCGGTGCGGAAGATGATATGCCCTCATCTGATGTCCTTCTCTTGAATTTCCCCAGTGAGTCCGGATAACTTGATGATGCCCCTGACAATAAATCCTTCCTCTTCTGGGCCCTTAGCAATGCTTCCCGCTCTTCCCGAGATCCTGTCGCGATGTATGTAGAGGGTGAAGTTGTGGCAGGAGCCTGAGGACCCCATGAAGACTGTGCCGGTCGGACCAGAAGCTTCCCTGGTGGTGTGGCCTTTGAGTTCTTTCGTCGATGTGCTTGTTGTGGTGGGGTTTGCTCCCCGATTAGATCGTTAGCGATGCCCTGTATCGCATTCCATGATATCCCCCACAGACTCGCAAAGGACACATTGGGAGCAGCCGCACTAGCAGCCCTCCTTGAGCTCGAGTCAGACCTTGGAGCACTGGTTATTTCATTCCTCCGATGACCCAATGCTGAAATGGTCCTCGATGATGGTCCATTCTTGAAAGGAGAAGCATTGCGAGAATGTGGTGGTGATCGACTGCTCGGTTTGCTGCCGGGAAGAGAGGAAGGACCAGTACTCTCACCGGTATCGCTCAGTCCAGAGATGAGTCGAGGAGCTCGTGGACGAAGCGAGGCAGAAGGGGTTGAGCTTGTCCTCGACGTACTCATGGCCGCGTGGATTGTGCTTCATCCGGACATCGACGGTCATGGCCGGGATCAAGAGGATAGCATAGCTCGATTTTTGATCCAAAGCTCCAGAATAGCCGCGTGTCGGGAAGATGGTGTGGTTGCTGGTCGGGACAACGTTTTGAATGTCTAAGATTGGGGAGGGCCACCTGGTCATCGGCCTTCTTGTCAAGACCTCCACAGCCACGTCAACAGCCCCCGGCCTGAGACGCAAGATAGGGCCGAGTTTCTTCCTCCTTGTGCATGACTTGCTTAATATGAACCATGATGCGACAGACGAGACCACAGCATTGCTCCACGCTGCGGTCGACAACGACGATGATCAGCCCACCGTAACCAGACGCGAGCTCTGGTCATATTACCTCTACTACAATGGTGACAACGGAGTCGGTCCTCAAAGCTACTCCTTAGCAATGTAGGTACACAGGTCATACAAGGTCTCTCTTTCGTCTCATATTGTCAGCTTCCAGAGTGTCCTGACCGCAGCCGGGCATGATCCTACCATCTTCCCACCACAAGCAGGCAATTGCACAACAGGCCCATGTGTAATACCATGGGGATCAAGCACCCACAATGTCAGCTCCATCCTCCTCCTCGCCAATGGCTTCTGCTTCACCGTCATGACAGCCATGTTCCTCTGCCTCGGGAGCGCCGCCGACTACGGTTCCCTCGGTCCCAAACTACTCCTATACCTGACCATAACCTGCTGGATTGCCCAATACGGCTTCATGGCAGTCACCGGCGCCAACCAATGGCCCCTAGCCATGCTCCTCTACATAATCAGCTATATTACCTATGGCGCCACCCTCGTCTTCTACGCCGCCCTATTCCCGCGCCTCGCCCGGTACACACCCTCCGTCCGACACGCCCGCGAAACCCTCCTCCCGGCCTCCCAAATTACCCTCCACGACTACAATACCCTCGAATCCCTCTCCCGCTCCCACATCTCCAACATCTCCACCGCCCACTCCAACATAGGCTACCTCCTCGTCCTGCTCCTCAACCTGTCCATCCTCATCCCCCTCTCCTCCCACCCCTACGCCAACAACCTCGCCCTCCTCCTCACAACAACCTACTTCCTCGTCCTCGGCCTCCCATGGTTCTTCTTCCGCCAGCCCCGTCCTGGCCCTCCCCTCCCGAAATCCACCTCCTACCTCCGCGTCACGATCGGCCACCTCTCTCTCGCACTGAAATCAGCACGCCACCTCCCGCAAACCTTCCTCTACCTGTTCAGTTTCTTCCTCCTCTCCGACGGCCTCAACACTACCTCCACCCTGATTTCCATCCTCCAAAACGATACCATCCACTTCTCATTCCTGCACCTCACCTACCTCGGCCTGCTACAAGCCTTCACATCCACCCTCTCCACTCTGGTGTTCGATTGGGCACAGCACCGTTTCTGCATCCCTCCCAAACGACTCTTCCAAGTGACGAATCTCTTCTCCGTGCTTGTCCCTGCGTACGGGTGTCTGGCTCTGTCGTCTGGGGCGGAAGGGACACCAGGGATGGGGTACAATACGCTAGGAAGCTTTGTGCTGTATAATACCCTCTTTGGGCTGTTCCAGGCGCCGTACTATGCTTATTCACAGACGCTGATGGCGGACTTGACGCCGAGGGGGTATGAGGGGGTGTTCTTTGGTTTGTTCGGGACAATGAATAGGGCTTCGTCGGTGGTGGGGCCGAATGTGTTGTTTGCTATCACGGAGGGGACTGGGAGGAGGGAGTGGGGATTTGTCTTTCTGACGGGGCTGACGGCGGTGGCTAGCTTGGTCATCTGGTCCGTTGACGTGGACAAGGGAAGGGAGGATTGCAGACGATTTGTGGGTGAGAATGTAGGCGATGGTCATACACAAACCGTGGAGGTAGACGATGGCGAGACTCACACAGAGATTGGATGAAAACGCAAGAGGCACACCGCATTCTTCCATTCGTCTATCGTCCTCAAAGCAAACTCGCAAGAAACACCCGGCCAACAGAAACCCATCATCGTCCTTTCATTACAGTCATCACCATCGCCATGCCCGCCAAGCACACTCGGTCGCTACTCTCCACGACCGATCAGGTGTATTGCCAGGCGCCAATCCCTCCAGTCCACTTCTGCCACTTGGCCTGGAAGCACAAACAGTTCTGTCCAGTGAACCCTGGTGTCTCGGCGAAGACCTGCCATTGACCTGGCTGGCCCTGGACCGGACACGCAGCGAAGTTGGCGCCACTGGGTCCGCGGTAGCTGCCATCAGAGTAGGCCGCGAGGTCGGAGGAGAAGTAGTCGGGCCTGAAAGAAGAGTGGGCCTGAGTGTAAGCCAGGGCGCCAGACTTCTGAACGAAAGTCGCTTGACCGCCGGGAACCATTGCGTACTGCACAGTGTCAGCAGATCACTCTGGGAGATATGCTGCATGAGACACTTACCATTGCTCCGTTGAGCAGAACTGTGTCGGTGGTCTTGGGGCAGGAGCTGCCGACCTGAACTGGACAGTAGCTTGAGGGGCTTTGAATACCGAGGAAGAAGCGTTGACCAGCAGCCTGGATTTTGAGACTGTCGATGGGCGAGTTGGGACGAGAGGCGATGAGAGTGAATGGTGGCTGTTGATTCTGACGCTTCTCCATGTCCAGCGGGACAGCAGTGCCCAGTGCGGCGAGGGTCAGAATGGAGGTGATGGTCGAGAGATGCATTGTGAAACTGCTGATGTGTTCGATGCAGAGATGAATGCTGATACTGTTCAAGTGTTGCTGCAGTGAAGTTGATGGTTGCTGATGGAATAGTGGCGTGGAGGAGGAAGAAGAAGATATAGAGAATCTCAGGAACTCAGGCTGATGTAGGATGGAAGACGAATGGAGCAATGCAGCGTTGCACTTACCTTGCCATTTGGAATGGTCGTTTCCAGTGAAGCAGGGAAGTGGCAAGGGGATGCTGCTTCCGTGACGCTGAAGCGGCAAACATCACGTCAATATTGTCAGCACGGTGAAAACTCCGATCATGAAGGCCGCTTCTCGCATGCAATCGAAAGTCTTCCTTGGATCGTCAATCGAAAGTCGCTTGTTCTGTGATGTAGTATCGCAAGCGAATGTGACCAAAGAGCCATGTACGATGCAACCTCGAAAGGTCAAACCCCGTATGCGTTTTGCAACGCAGTCTGATGCACGCTCGGCCAGCTTCTCAGTCGCACATGACGAGAGGCGGACAATGTCGTTGCGTTACACTGCTGTCGCAAAAACTTAGTGACACAGCAGGTGCCGCCACTTGCACTGTACAAACGGGAAGGATGATCTCTCGAGACAGATCTGACATGACAGGGTATCATTTCATCAGCTACATATCGTAAAGCTCATCCGAAGCGAACGCATGTGTTGCTGACCCTTATCGTATTTCCACGGCTCTACCGTGCATGATGATGTATTTTCTGGAGCGCCGACGTCGTGGTTCGTGGTACAGTAGCATTGGATGATAAACTCATTCGAAGAGAAAGCTGGCAGCTGCATCAACATTGCCGTCTGTGGCTTGAAGCGCGTTGATGGCTTCCTGTCTGCTCATGCCCATGCTGACGAGAGCATCGATGGCCTCTTTCGGGAATGGAGACGAAGCTGCCACCGGCGCGGAACCTGTCGCGGCGGCAGGAGTCTGCTGGGCGTTCGGAGGAAGCTGGCCTAGTGTTTGACCCCGTCCACTAAAGTTACCTGCCGACGTCGATGTAGTCGCCGCCGACGAAGACGCGGCAGGACGGATGGTCCCAGTCTCTGTCCCAATCTTGGTGCCGTTGGGACCGTCGACCGTGGGTTCGTCAGCTCGGTCCTCCTCCTGACTCTTTGGGATTTCGCTTTCTGGCAGAAAGTCAATCTCCTCATTTGGAAGGATGAGCTTGTTCTTCTTGAGGTCAATGTTGACTTGGTACTTCTTGAGCATGTCCAGACCGAGCAGGAGATCGACCGACTTGCCCTCCATGACCATGAAGCTACATGGGAGGAAGTGGCTTCCGATGTGGAGATCTGCCGAATGTACCCTTCCAAGGATCTTGGCTGTGCCGACGCCTCTAGCGATGCCTGCATATCTCCTGTCTATCAACCGCATGATGTTGCAGGCTTCTGCACAGGAGGGGGACATGACGGTCATCTGAGCCCCACTGTCAACGAGGACCTTGATGTGGTGGCCGTTGATTGCGGCATCGATGTAGAGCATGGTGACAGCTGCGAAAGCTGTATAGTTGTCAGCATATATGCCATGACGGTCAGTGAATGATGAACTCACATTCCGGATTATGCTCGTGGGCATATTCCAAGTTGGCGGTGACATTCGCTTGCCTGATCATCTCCTCAATCTTCATTTGCGCCTCCACATTGAAGGGATCCTCGTTTAGAAGCTGCATCTGGCGTTCGCGCTCTTCGTTCCTCCTCCTGTCTTCGCCCATACGTGCCTCGAATCTTTGTCGGAATTGTGCAGGGTCGTTGATGACTTCAGCGAGCTCAGGGGCTTGAGCTCGGATCTGCTCGAGCTGGCCTCTGTTGTTCAGACACGCAATGCGCAGTCCCTCGATGTTGGCCGAGACACCGTCTGTTTGACCTCCTGCTCGTGCCGGTGCTTGTCTTGAAGCTTGCGGTCTCTCTTGTCCCGATGTGACCATCACAGCCAGCATGTCACCATCCTGAACTCCTACCGTCTCAAGCGTGGTGTTGTCATCGGTGAGTGGTCTGCCGTCGTAAAACAGCTGTTGCTTTGCTGGCTCGAAAGAAGTTTCGGCTTGAATGTAGCTCTTGAGGTCGGCCAGAGTGAAAGAGGAGGATACGTCAATCTCGAGGAGATCCTGGTCGACATCTTGATCCGTTGCCGTGACATTTATGACGAAGCGAGGCCTGTGGTAACAAGGAGGTCAGCAGTCCGACCGAGATTCAAGGATGAGCGAACAAATTCCATTTCAAGGTGAAACCCGAGACAAGGACTACTCACATGTTGATTTGGAAGTGCTGTGAGAAGGGCCGACCTTGCGTTGTTATGGATGGATGCAGGTGGCTCGAATAGGAAATGTCAAGTGTTGAATGTATGGACGAGAAGAGGAATGACGGCTAGTCAAGAGAAGAGCTCAGCAAATCAATAGCTACTATCCCTGCAGGCTACACTGTGGCCACGTTGTAGCTGTCACCGGGACATGGCGATACTGTAGTTCTCAGCGTCTTAGTCAACAATTTGGAGCTTCAAAGAAGGTGATGGAAGGTGAATGGTCACGCCAGGCAGCGGACGGAGCGAGACCGACTTTATGCGAAGGGCGAGGGCAAGCCTGAAATGTGTGAGTGATGAGTCGACAGTGAGAAAAGCGGTCTGCAAGTGGAAAATAATTGGTCGTCGATATGCAAAGATGGATTCAGCTGCTGCAGGGTGGAGTACAGAGAAATGCAAGAGAGCATGCGAGCATGAGATCATCTCGAGATGCAGCTTGCCGATCCGCGCTTGACGCAGGACGGCTGACCCTCACAAGTCTTGCAGTCCTTTAGCTGTTGACTCATGAAAGACTGCGTCGCTTATGAAGCAGGTACCTTGCGAGCTTGACCTCTCCATTGATGAGGGGGAGGAAGCGACAGTCTCGCCTCTGCTTCGCAGGGATGCACCTGCTTCGATATCACTTGTTGCTATATAATCGCATTACGATTTCTGCGTGCCTCTCCATGCTCATTTCACATTCCAACTCATGATCCATCGCAAACGCCATCGTACTTCTTTGGTCTCACCATGTCTTTGCGTCAAGCACCAAGCTATCAGACCATCAGACTTGTATGCTGGCGCCAGCGGCTGTCTCACGCGACGCGACGCGACGCGACGGTGGACGACCAGACGAACGCAAGCACTACTCCGTAGTCATCATGGGTCTTTGCTTGCCCGAGTTGAAGCACAGGATGGATACAACCAGGTGGGTCCTCAATGATGAACAGTCAGAAACTACACCTAATAGTTGTGGTTTTGATGTTTTTAACATCGTTAACCCTCTATTGATGTTATTTCTATCATTCTGAGAGAATCCACAATTAGTCAGCTTCGGCTGACACCCGATTTTTTGCTTCGGCAGGTCAGATGCTACTTTCGAACCGACGAGTGTCCAGCTTCCGGGCGCAGGCACAAGGCAACGAACGAGCTGGCGTATGGACGTCGAGGAGGACGGGGCTTCGAGTAGCGCACCTTCTCACACGCAGTCGCGACCTCAATAAAATATCAATCTTCCAAAACTCCTTCGTGCTCGCTGTGACACGAAGATCAGCTCGTGACAAGAAAGCACATGATCGGATTCAGAGGTATGTGGGACAGACGTAAAGGACTACCACATGTGCATGAAGTCGAGGCTTGATTATCTGAAGCAGTGTTTGTCTGTTATAATATAATTCGTCTGAACTCGCCCTGCCATTGATGATGATATGCATGTGATTCGACAGGAATTGCGGGGCAGAGCAAGGCACGCGACTCATGGGCTCTGGTCGGACCGTCAGAGGTCAGAGGTGGAAATGCCCCGCCACGCTTCCAAGTCAAGACAGGACCGAGCCGTCATTCAGGATATTCTCGACCTGCTCATGTTTCACAATCCAACACTGCATCTGCCCTCGTACACCTTGCATACTTGACCACCTCATCCAATCACGTTTCCCTGCTTTGCAGGCTCAAGGCATGGTTTGACGAGGACAGCCATTGACCACGCGATTTCTTCACCGTCATGCCCCGCGACCTGCAGGAGGACAAGGACGACGTGTGGCGCAACATTGCCAATCTGGAAAAGTCATCCGACGAGACCGAGACGACGTACGAACAAGCTCAGCCAGGCGACATGGGTTTCATCGTAGGCGGCGGCTCGCAATCGCACCAGGACCTATCACCCGCCTCACGCAGCAGCGAGGTCAAACCCTATGTCCAAGCACTCACCTTTCTCGACCTCGACTCCTGCGTAAAACTCGAAGAAGTCACCTTTCCCCCGGAAGAACGCTGCAGCAGGGAAAAGGTCCCCTCCCTTATCCCCCGCCCATCCCTGCCCCACTAACCCCTCCCACAGTTCGAATACCGCTTCTCCAAATGCTCCGAGCTCTCCCTCGGCCTCTTCACCAGCGCCGACACCACCATCGCCACCGCCACCACCAGCCAACCCACGCTCGCCAACCCCGGCAGCGCCACTACAGCCTCGACGTCCGTCCCCGTTTACTCCGGCACGCCCGAGCGCAAATCAATCCTGCTAGGCCACATCATCGCCACCAAAACCACCAACCCCCTCGTGCGGGACGAGGACATGGCGCTCCCCCCGAACTGGCGCGCCGAGCACCAGCGCGGCATCGACTCCCCCTCCACCGTCACGCCGGCATGGACACCCCGTATCGGCGCCTCGGGGGACGGACCAAGCGTCACTCCGCCCGGGCACAAGGAGGATGGACGCACGATCTGCATTCATTCTCTGGCTGTACTGCCGGAGTTCCAAGGGAGGGGGTTGGGGAAGTTGTTGCTGAGGAGCTATATTCAGCGTATGGAGGGGAGCGGGGTCGCGGATCGGGTGGCGATTATCGCACATGAGAAGCTGGTGCCGTGGTATGAAGGGATGGGATTCGAGAGCAAAGGGCAGAGTCCGGTGGAGTTTGCGGGGGGGAAGTGGGTTGATTTGTCGTTGGATCTCAAGAAGGAGGAGTGAGGCTTCTCTTGTGCGAGGGGCTGCATGCCTGGAAAGTCATGGGATGAATGGTCAGGTAGGAGTCAATGCCAATATGAATCCAACTATTCAGCATGAACCTTAATAATCACAGTGACCCCCAGCAGCAAGTTGTTTGTAGAATGCATTAAAAATTCAACTCGACTCCCTCCCTCTCAACCTTCTATCCCCTTTGAAACTTTGCATCTTCTCTATCCTGTAATCTAGAGAGCAACAAGACCCACCAGCGCGAAGAAACCCATCCACTGGCCCGCCTTGAGCGCGTCCGCACCACCAGTGTACGGCTTGGGGGAAGTACCGGCGTACCCAGTTCCGTTGGTAGGCGCAGTGACGCCGCCAGTAGCAGCGACAACGACGGGGGAAGCGACCGACTTTGTGGCCGGGAGGGTGGATGACGCGGCACCAGCGGCGACGACGCCGGCGGCGGAGCAGATGTCCTTGCTGACGGAGAGGGTCTTGGCTTGGTCGGCGGCTGAGCAGCCACTGGACACGCAGGTGGTGAGGGCGGTCGCGTAGGCGGTGTCCTTGCACAGGCAGGCTGTGTCGGTGACGGCGCACGAGGAGCCCTTGACGGCGGTCAGGGCGCAGGTGGTGGCGCAGGTGGGGAGGTCGGCGATGGTGGCGGCGGCGGCGACGGAGGCCAGGGCAGCGACGGCGAAGAACTTCATTTTGATTGGTTTTGGGGGATGGGGATTGGTGATGTGATGGAGAGTGGTAGTTGGATTGGTAACGAGTGACTTTCGGGTAGTGAATGTGGATTTGGGATGGTGAGAGAAGGATCAGATAGAAGAGATTGGACGGCTGATATAGATAGATCGACTTGCGTTGCCCGTCAAATTACCTTCAATGAAAAGACGTTGTCGTCACGGAAATCTCGCAGTTCCAGCGATAAATTTACCCCGGGGACTGATGGCGGTTGGGGGTGCTACTGACGTTGCTGCCAGTGTATGAAGATGAGCCGCCGGGCAACCAAGGCGTTGATTGATGCGCCGCCCATCAGTCTCTGACAGGGAGGAATTGTCGGGTTTGAGAGTGGCCGTTATTTTGGTCTACGGGTGTTTTGGCCGCCGTTGAGTATTGGCTCATCACTTGAAGAGATTTCTGCTACACCAGCCACCTCGTCCATGTCTGGCTGAGTCAAGAGTCCAATAGACCGGATGACGATGCGCGATCATCAAGACAATCTCGCCGTAACCCGGGTGTGAAGGGCGAGTGCGTCAGAGTCCGGCGTCACTAATGTCTATACCATCGAGGCACGGACGACAGACCCTGGGAGATGGACCGAACGGAATGGTATGATTAGTCTTTGCCGAAGACCGGAAGACGGCAGGTCAGCTCTTCTAGACCTTATCGAGACTTCTCACCCATCGATAATGAAAGTCTATAGGCGATGAACTGAACGATGGCAGATGAAGAAGGGTTCTGAAAGACTCCGCAATGATCGACGCGGATGAGGCGGGGAAGGCTGCATGACCTCTTCCCTTCATCTGCAGGTCACGGTCAGCGGCTCAGGGGGGGCATGTGCGAATGACAGAAGGATAGAGAGTGGTGGGATGAAAGCAGACTCTTAAGAGTTTTCGGCACATCTTGGCTCGCTGAACAAGCAAGTCTGGATTCTTGGCCCGAACGACGACCACTATTCACCACTCACACACCTTTGCATCGTTGACAGCGTCACGTCGAGCTTGAGAGCAGCAGCGGCTGTCCATCGTTAGCATCGAAGCCTCGTTGCGGTACTCCAGGGCATCTGCGCGTGCCTGGCGCGTGCCAGACAGCTACCCACCCGAAGGATCCGCCATACGACCTCGGCGACTGACACATTGGTCTACATCTAGCACAAGGACCGTCGAGACCAGAGACTCTTTTCGAGAAGAATAGATGAAGTATTGCGGGGATTGGACTGGACCATCATGAGCTAAAGGTCATGCACTCATCTCTCACGTTTTCCACTAGCCAATCATCTCATACCACCCACGGCTTCAACTTCCGGACTTGCCTTCTCCGCTGTCAAGCTAAATACAAGCTTGCTGCTAGAACACCAAGCACGGCATCTAGGTGACATCGTTGCATGTACCATTTCCAGTCGTGGACAATGCATCGTGATCTTTGGACGTGGCCACGCCGTCAAATGACCTTCTCCACTGCAGACCGGACAACTTGAAATACTGTGAAGTGGCCCTCACTCGTCAAAGTAGGTCATCGTGCCACAAGCATATCTTGCAATGCTCGCAAGTCTTCTGTTCTCATTCTTGTTCGAGCTACCTGCTCTAGTAGCTGGTCAGTCTACCTTCTCGCCAACACGACCTCCAGCCATCCCTCTTGCTGTCAAGTCGCCATACCTGTCCTGCTGGCAACTAGCTGGCAGTGACAGTGGTAATGGAGGATACCTGGCAGGTCAATGGCCAACGTTCTGGAAGTACGTCTAACGCTTCAACCACCATATGCTTTGCTGATCATTGCAGCGGCCAGATTGTTGCTTGGACTGGTCTCATTCGTGTCGATGGCGTCTCCTATGTATGGATGGGCAATCCGGCGGGCAACTTGACCCTTGCCACTCAGACTTCTTTCGAATACACGTCAACTAGATCCATCTTCGAACAGACCGTGAATGACCAAGTCTCCATCAGGGCCACATTCCTTAGCCCTGTAACGCCCACCGATTATATGAGGAGCTCACTCATCTCCTCCTACTTACAGGTTGAAGTCGCTTCGCTGGACGGAAAAGATCATGATGTACAACTCTATACCGATATCTCTGCAGGTAAGTCATGGAGATTAAGACATAATGACACGACTGACGATGGAAAGAGTGGATATCTGGCGACAGGTCCGCGATCGCTCAGTGGGAATACGACGTCGCCCAAGCTGGCTCTTCACCTTCGCAGAGCTCTGTTGCTGGTGGACAGTACACTGAGCCAGCCGATGTTAGGTCTTTGGGCACGAAAATCAGCTACGAAGGCTGGAGGGCTGCTGTCGCCCACGCCACTGACGCTGCACACTTCAAGCCGGGATTCAGAGAACCTAAAGCAGCTACAACAGCATCAACTGGTGATAGCCCTTCGACAACTAACTCGGCCACGCCTGTCCCTACTGGAGTTGCCGACGGGAGTATTGCCTACCACAAAGTATTCCGTCAGAATCAGCTTGCCTTCTCCGAGGTCAACGACCAGACTGAATACGGTGATTGGTACTACATGACAGCAAACACGGACAGTTTGACACACCAACAAGATTCGGATGTTGTAGTCCGCGGGCAATTTCAGTCATCCGGTATCTTGACGAACGTCGATGACACCAACTTTAGAGCTATCAACGATGCCTTTCCAGTCTTTGGATTCGCGATCGATCTCGGATCTGTCGGATCCGCACCATTATCATCACTCTTTACCATCAACCTGAATCAGCAAGATGTCATTGTGTTTGAGGGTGCCAACGGCAACGAAACCTTGCCGAGTCTCCGTAACAGCTATTTTGCTTCAGATCTGGACGCAAACACTTTCTTCTATAATGAGTACAGCAATGCTCAGACCACGGCGGATGAGCTTGACAACAAGATCCAGAGCGCGTCCACTGCTGCAGCTGGTGACAATTATGCCATAATCACTACCCTCGCTACTCGTCAAGCATATGGCGCACTTCAGCTCGCTGGCACAACAGACCAGACTCTTCTCTTCATGAAGGAAATCTCCAGCGACGGCAACGTCAATACAGCCGATGTCATCTACCCCTGGCACCCTATCGCCCTCTACACCAACCCTGAGCTCCTCAAGTTCGTTCTCGAACCGCTCTTCATCAACCAAGAAGCCGGCCGCTGGCCCTTCGCCTTTGCCATCCACGACATCGGCTCCCGCTACCCCAACGCCACCGGCCACAGCGATGGCAACGCCGAACAACAACCCCTCGAAGAATGCGGCAACATGAGTAAGAGCCCTCTCCTTCCCCTCCCACCACCTTCCCTAATAACCCCCAGTCATAATGTCCCTCGCCTACACCCTCTCCTCAAACGACACCGCCTGGCTCACCTCCCACTACCCCATCCTCACACAATGGGCCTCCTTCCTCATCGACGAAGCGCTCATCCCCGCCGACCAGATCTCCACCGACGACTTCGCCGGCTCCCTCGCCAATCAAACCAACCTCGCGCTCAAAGGCATCATCGGCATCGCAGCAATGGCCACCATCGCCGACCTCACCTCCCACCCCGACGACAGCGCAAACTACACCTCCATCGCAACCTCCTACATAGCGCAATGGGAACAGCTCTCCGCGTCCAACACCACCCCTCCCCACACGACCTTAAGCTACGGCAACCCCGAATCCTGGGGCCTGCTATACAACCTCTACGCCTCGCGCCTCCTCGCGCAACATCTCGTCCCGCAACGCATCTTCGACCAGCAGAGTACCTTTTACCCGACTGTCGCGTTGGAGTATGGCGTGCCGCTGGACACGAGGCACACGTACACGAAGCTGGACTGGGAGGTTTTCGTGGCTGCCGTGGCGGGGAAGGAGACGAGGGATTTGATACTGGGCAAGTTGGCGGAGTGGGTGGGGGGGACGGTGACGGGGTATGCGTTGGGGGATTTGTATGAGGCTGGGAGTGGGGATTACCCCGGGGGGATTACGTTTATTAACAGGCCTGTGGTGGGGGGGAGTTTTGCGTTGTTGGCTTTGGGAGACTCACAGTGAGGGGAAAGAGGGAAGTTTGCGAGATGCCTTGGGTGCGAAAGGCAGAGAAATGGTGGTTGTACTTAGCTTGTAATGTCTCATGTGCAATGGACATCCGGATTAATCAGAGGGGTTCGTCCTTGACAGAATGTTGCAGTTTCAGCATGACAGGCGAAGCAAAAGAGCAGTGAGCCGTATGGGAGGGCAACAAAGGCTCACTTGATGTCATCATAAGGAAAAAGCATCGCTACCACGATGTGACAGCATAACGCACCCACAATCACTGATAGGAGGAAGATGTGGCAATCAAGCCCGCCTCATGCTTTCGCACAAAGACAAGCGACACCTTGGTATGACAACCCGGTATATTCCCCTGCAAAACCTAGCTATTTCATGCCCGCCAGGCCGCAGAATGACCGATACGCCATATCATGAGCTCTCCCCAAGCCGTGTCTTCTTACGACCTTGGTGGCCTATCCCCAAACCTCCTTGGTCTATCAACAACCTGCTGTTGCTGCACCGCAACCACATTGACGGGGATGCTATCGAAACCCATGCTCTTCAACAGATCCTTGGTCTCCTGGTCCACATCCAACAACCCACTCTCGCTGTTCTGGGAGAAGTCGAGGGCTGAGATCTCGGGGACGTATTGATCCTTGCGTTCACGCTCTTCTTCTTGGAGCTTGAAGGAGATACCGCGCACCGGGCCACGCTGGATACGCTTCATCAAGTGGGTGGTGAAGCCGGCGATCTGAGAGGATCGTTAGTGGGTGAGAGATTGTTGGTGGTGGGACAGGCGTGCCTTGTTGCGCAGGCGCTTGGAGGCGATGATGGCGATTTCATCGCAGATGCGCTTGTTGGTCTCGAAGTCGAGGGTGAGCTTGGGGTAGTAGCGCTCGATGATGACCTTTGCGGACTTTTTCACGGTCTGCGAGGTGGTTAGAATTGTTCGATGTTTGCGGGTGCCATTGCGATGCGCGGTGTCGCTATGGCTGCTGCTGATGACGGACCTTGGTACGGACGCGACCCATGTTTACGGTTGGGTGATGAAGAGACCAGGGGTGTATTTGTCGTTGGCTGTCGTCGTGAAGCTGGAGATTTTGGTGCGAGGTGGACGAGGAATTCTCGCTAAACGGAAAATCTTCGGACGCGCGGTTGGCTAGCGTCAACCTTCTCAGCTGATCCCAGAGCCGCATTTAATGTTTGGCTGCAGAAAGATGGTTGAAGCTTGCAGATGAAGTGTGATTTTTGTCTATTTGTACACGAGTCTATACAACAATCGGATATCACGACTGTCCAGTAGTTGCCCGACTATTCAGAATGTCCATGATCGACGAACCCAGTCTCCCATTAGGGTCGTCCTTTGCCTGTTTCATAGCATCCTTGAAGTTCTTCAATTCTTCCCCTTCCAAAGGCTGAGCTCGTGGCAGAGTCCTGGTATCTGGTAGAGCACTACCATAATTCGCATTCTGAGCAGTTCCCGGGGGCGCCGTGTTGCGCTGGTCGGCTGCATTGAGAACAGGGGTGTTCTTGAACCGCTCAACAATCGCGTCATCGTTATCAAAGGGTCGCACTTTTCTCGGATCAGGACCACCAGTCTTGACGGCAATTGCTTCCTTTTCAGGATACACAATGTCGATTCGGATGCGGCTGTTGTCATCGACGTGTGCCTCAGAGGGCGTGACCCATAACTTGTTGCCCCCGGGCGTCTCAAAGTTCCACGCCAACCCTTTGTGAACGTTGCTTTCTTCGTCAGTGGTGTTGTAACCTTTCCTGGTGGTGTCTTTGGTAACGAAGCCACCGAGTCCGATAACCGATTGCTCTACAGGACCCTGAGGGGCCCTTCTGGGCCTCAGCACGCGAGCTTCCAATGGTGCGTGCTGGAATTGCGGCCCATGAACTGGTGAATTCTCCATGTAGGATCGTGATCGGATATAGGACAACCCGCCAGAAGGATGTGTTGAAGGAGGTGTTTCTGAAGGTTTCTTGATCCCCGTGGAGAATCCAGTGATGCCATGAGGCGTGCTCGGGGACGCTTTGGGAAGAGGTGGCAAGTCGAAGAATTCTTGAATGAGGGCTGGCAAGGTCGAAGAGAGGTCCGTATTATTGCTGCGGAGCTCAAGTATGTATCGTTCGATGCCTTGGTCTTCTTCCTGATCAATACGGCACATCTCATCCAGTCGTGCCACATCCTCTGGGTTTTCGGGGTCAAATCCCACTTCCTCTCGCAATTGCTCTACGGCCTGCAATCTTTTCTTGTCCGCCCGGGTCTTTCGCAAAAATTTCCTGAATTCGTCTCGTATCCGAGGCTTTGACACAACCTTTACCAAATACTTTTCAAAGTCGATTTCGGACATCATGGGTAGCCAGGGCCCGTCTGTCTTCCATCTCTCGGGCTTTTCTCCGCGTTGTTGAAGTATGCTGTTGATCGATCGAATTCGCAGTGTACGTTCCATACCAAGAGGCAGTCTGTTGATATTGTCACTGGCGATCGAATTGTGTGTTGAGGACGTCGTGGGCTCTTGCAAAGCAGTATGGTCAAGGACATCATCGAATGCCGAGATCGAGGAGGTGAAGTTGGTCCTTTTCCTGTTGGCTTGAGTCATCCACAGATTCAGTTCTTGAGCCTTCTTGAGAGTGAGCGTATGATCGGATGCCGAGTCAAAGTCCGTGATGTGTTCGAGCGTATCCATGGCATTGATGCGAACATGAGGGGTGGAGGTGTTATTTGTTCTTTCAGGAAGTGGACGCTTGAGACCCCAATCGCCTCGGTGCCGACTGGAGGCCGGAGCTGATATGGCCTGCTTCGTCGGGTATGGTAGAGTTGCTGTGTCGGAGGTTCTGATGTTACCCGATGTCGTCGGCAGATCGACCGAAGGTTGTGGTAGGGGAGGAGGTAGCGAGAAGAACCTCGACGAGCGCAAGATGCGCCCCGTCGGTGAATTCAGAGCCTTTGACATTATCTAGACGATTCCAGCTGCTGCTGGGACCGCTATCGTGACATGGTGCTACTGAAGACGTATCGCTCAGGATGAATTGAAGCTCTTGGTCCGCAGCTCATAACTTTTCCGCGAATGCCAAGGCCGCACGAGCTTTGAGCAATGTCCGCGAGTCATGTCACATGTCCCGTTTATCATATATACCAGATGTGATGTTGCGAAGAGAGTGCGTCAAGAACTATGCTGAGTTTTGCCTTATTGCATCATGTCACTCTCCAACAACTTTTAGTTGGTATGAATGTCATAAATTAGACTAGAGCATATCAGATGGTTCGTGATTGGCCCTAGAAGATTCGGCGTGCACGGATCATCCAAAAGTTGTCGAGCATCGTCATGTCAAGTAAAAATATACCTGCAATTCAATTATCCCTCGACAGAAACACCATAGACTGGTTTCATTCAACACAGCGATGAGTCTTGCGACTCCGTCAATCCTCTGCAGGTTCAGTGCTCCTGCGAGAGCACTGGCCTTGTCGAAACAATGCCCCCGGTACTCCGATTTGAGTAAAGATACACCACGAGAAAGACGGGCAGGACTCTCGACAGCGAATTCGCATCTGAGGTCTCGCAATCAACGAGCGCAAATTAGTAGATTGACACAGTCCCACCGTAGGGTATGTAAAGCGAAAACGTTGCAAAACACATAAGATCTCACTAATGATGAACAGAAATTCCACTCGAGTAGCCCTAGGCTCGCCGTCAAGGATCCCTATGCATCCCTTGGCATCAGCAAAGGCGCTTCATCCTCAGAGATCAAAAAGGCCTACTATAGTCTCGCCAAAAAATACCATCCAGATACCAACAAGGAAGCATCAGCGAAGGAGAAATTCGCGGCAGCCCAATCTGCGTACGAGATTCTGTCCGACCCGAAGAAGAAGGAAGCATTTGATTCATATGGATCGGCAGCCTTTGACCAAAGTGGAGGCTTTAATCCCGGCGCAGGAGGAGATCCATTCGGGGGTGCGGGCGGATTCAGAGGCGGGTTCGGAGGAGGTTTCGGAGGTGCCCAAGGCTTCTCAGGTGCCGATTTCAACTTCGAGGATTTGTTCGGCGCATTTGCTGGACGATCAGGTCGAGGTCGCGGCCAACGAAGTGGAGGCTTTGCGGAAGAGATTCTGGTCGGCGACAACATCGAGGTACAGACGAACATTTCTTTCATGGACGCTGCCAAAGGCGTTCGCAAAGATGTACATATTACCCCTCTTGTACAATGCAAGACTTGCACAGGCAGCGGGATGAAGAAGGGAGCATCGAAATCGGCCTGCACATCTTGCGATGGTACGGGAACGCGGGTGCACTTTATGCAAGGAGGATTTCAGATGGCAAGCACGTGTGGAACTTGCGGTGGGCAAGGTACAGTGACACCACGAGGAAGTGAATGTGGCACTTGCAAGGGCGACGGAGCTGTCAGGGAGCGAAGAACAGTGACTGTGGACATTCCTGGAGGTGTCGAGGATGGCATGCGATTGAGGGTGGCTGGAGAGGGAGATGCAGCTCCAACTGGTCAGGCAGCCACGCGTGCTCGCTCACAGAGCGGCGACCTTTATGTCTTTATTCGAGTCGCGCCAGATTCGAAGTTCAGCAGGGCGGGCTCGGATATTCTCTACACAGCATCGATCCCTCTGACGACTGCGATACTTGGAGGAGAGATCACGGTACCGACTCTTGACAAGGATGTACGCGTTCGAGTCGGCACGGGCACCAACACTGGTGATCGAGTTACACTATCCGGAATGGGTATGAAGAAGCTGAGCAGTCGAAGGGGTGGACAAGGCGACCTTAGGGTGGAGTTCAAGGTCCAGATGCCAAAATACCTCAGCACCAACCAGCGTACCATTGTCGAAATGTTGGCGGACGAGATGGGCGACAAGTCAGCTAAGCGCATCATGAATGTCGGCAAGCCACCTGCTTCATCGGCGGCTGCGGGAGATGGCGCAAATGCCAGCGAAGCAGACAAGCACAAGAATGAGGGATTCCTCAAATCGGCGTGGCACCGACTGACGCACCAACACAATCATCTCGACGAGCAGCCGAAGCAGTCCTCACAAGAGAGCCAGACCGATCAAGACGAGGAGCAAAAGAAGAAGGCTTCTGGATCCAGCTGACTTTTGCGAGCGTCGATCGGGATTTACACATGTTTTGTAATATATCACCTACCGATTTACGGCTGATAGTGGCATTGCGATTGGAGTTTTGAGAAGGCCCAGCAGGGCGGCTGGGACAGCCAGTGTACATACCCACGCAGGATAAGAGATGGAGGCACTCTCAGCTCTAGAACTTGTATAGACGAGACCGAAAAGAGTCAATCAATTTACAGCGCTTAGCAGGCCTGATGTCGAGTCGATAATTCATTGTGATTGGCTGAAGCTGAGTAGGCCTCTGGCTTTCCCTGGCTTTCCTGGCATGCACGTCACCTCCCAATGCTTCTGCCTCGCACATCAGCTCGTGTATTGACAAGGTCGCCAAACGCCTGATCGAACAGCTCTTCTTCAGCTCCCTGATTCAAATCCAATCACTTCGTCGTCGTTCGAGCAAGAGCGCTCACAGCTCAACACCTGGAGACTACCGGCCGTTTCAGAGACCGCCCTCGAGAACCATGCCTGAAGAGGTCGACCGACGATAGCACGGCATACGCGCCCAGTGTGACCCATCTCGATCTTGATCCGTACCAGAGTGACCCCTCACCTCCGGTCCGCTACTTTTCATCGTCGCCAACATGCAGAGCCCAATGATATCTGCCCCGCTAAAGCAGACGAATGAGATTGATTGGGTACAACCTTTGAAGCATTACATTCGATCCTCGTATGGAGATGAGCCGGAAAGATATTCGGAAGAGTGCGCCGCCCTCAACAGGCTGCGCCAGGACATGCGAGGCGCTGGGAAGGATAGTGCATCTGGGAGAGATCTACTGTACAGATACTATGGGCAACTGGAACTGCTGGATCTCAGATTCCCAGTCGACGAGAACCACATCAAAGTCTCCTTCACCTGGTAAGGACAGCGGACAACATGGAGAAAGCTCGGCTGATATCGTATAGGTTTGATGCCTTTACACAGAAACCCACTTCACAATACTCGTTAGCGTTCGAGAAGGCGTCCATCATTTTCAACATCTCTGCTGTACTATCATGTCATGCCGCTAATCAAGACCGGCACGAAGATACTGGTCTCAAGACTGCTTACCATTCTTTCCAAGCCTCTGCGGGCATGTTCACTTACATCAATGAGAATTTCTTACATGCTCCTTCGACTGATCTGAGCCGCGAGACTGTCAAGACACTCATTTCAGTCATGCTCGCACAAGCTCAAGAAGTCTTTCTTGAAAAGCAGATTAACGACGATAAGAAGGTCGGTCTACTCGCCAAATTGGCTGCTCAGGCGACGTATCTGTACGGACAAGCTGTCGAGGGCATCCAGGAGAACGTTAGCAAAGGCATCTTCGAGCGCCCGTGGCTGATCCTTGCCCAAGTCAAGCAATTCTACATGGCCGCCTTGGCTCAATACTATCAAGCTTTGGCGGACAACGACGCCAACTCTCACGGCATTGCCATCTGCAGGCTGCAATCTGCCCTCGCGCAAGCAAAGGAGTCTCACAAGATTGCGAATTCGTTTCCGTCCTCAGTCTCGCAGAACACTAACCTGAGCTCTGAAACAAGCTCGATACTGCTAGAAATGACAAAAAAGCACATTACAGCTTGCACGGAGAAACTCGCAGAGCTGAACAAGGATAACGATTTCATTTATCATCAACTTGTGCCTGCAGAGCCGTCTTTGACTGCGATACCGAAACTTCCAGCTGCAAAACCAATACCGGTGAGCGAGCTCTACCAAGGTCAAGATGTGCAAAGGATCATCGGCCCAGATATCTTTCAGCGGATAGTGCCAATGTCCGTCACCGAATCGGCAAGTCTCTACGATGAGGAAAAGGCCAAGCTCATCCGCGCGGAGGGTGAACGAGTCGAGATTGCTAATGACGAGCTTGCTGCATCTTTGGATTATCTCAAGCTACCAGGAAGTCTCAATATCCTCAAGGGTGGTCTCGATCAGGAGATGGCGGTCGATCCAGAGTTTCGCAGGTGGTGCGAAGATTTTGCCGGCCACGAAAAATTTGGGGGTGTCTTCGAGCAGCTCAATGCCACAAAGGCGGATATTATGAGAATGATTGACAACGCTAGCAACAGTCTCGACAGGGAAGCCAGCGTATGCGAAAAGATGAGGTCAAAGTATGGCGCAGAATGGACTCAACAACCAAGTTCAGCCTTGACCACAACATTACGGACAGACATGCGGAGCTACCGCCAGGCCATCGAGGAAGCTTCGACGAGTGACATGTCTTTGTTCAACATGTTTCGGCAATGTGAGGCAGACTTTGACGAAATGCGGTCTGCTGGCGAGACAGACGAGGCGGATGTGCTATATCAACGAGCCATGATCAAAGCAGGCGCAGCGAGAGCAAATGGTAAGGGGGTCGGCAGCCCGTCACTAATCGAGGGCAATCTTCTTGACGACATTGACGAGGATGACAAACACTCTGTGACTGGTCAGATTGCCATGGTTGAGGAATTGATCCGCAAGCTGAACCTGGTCAAGCGGGAACGACAGCAAGTGCTAAAGGACCTCAAAGATAAGGTTGGTTTATTTGAAGCAGTCTTTATTGTCATTGCTTACAAGAACAGATCCATAATGATGACATCTCTAACGTCCTGATCCTTAATAAAAAGGCTGTCACCACGCAAGAGAATCAGATATTCAAATCTGAGCTCGAAAAGTTCCGACCATTTCAGAGCCGCATTCTGCAGTCGAATCATAAGCAAAGCTCCCTCATCAAAGAGCTGACGCGGACTTATAGCGAGCTTTTATCCGACAAGCGTGTCAAATCAGAGCAGAACAAGTACGAGTCGTTCTCGCGGCAACGGAGTTCAGTCATGAACAAGTACAAGAAGATCCATCAGAACTTTGTCGACCTACAAGCCGGTGTTGACCGAGGCAGAGCGTTCTATTCAGACATGAAGGATACTGTGGATAGTCTGTGCAAGAATGTCGAGGCTTTCGTCGGGAATCGCCGTACTGAAGGTAGTGCACTTCTGGCTTCCTTGGACGATTCAAAGACTGCTGGTGCAGGTGGTGACCAAGCGCGGCTGAAAGAGCTCATGGAGCGAATGTCTGTCACGTCGCCTGCACCTGGGGGCCCGCCAGCACCTCGTCCACCTCAGCTACAGTCTACGCCATCTTATCAAACAGGGTATGGTCAACCTCAGCCTCAGCAACCTCGCTATCCGCAAGGGCCACAGCCTGGACAATACGGCAGTCCTGCTCCTCAGCCACAACCGTATGCTCAGACGCCAATAAATGGCTCATATGGCTCGCCGAGTGTAGGCAGCTACGGTAGCCCGGCACCTTACAATCCCAACTCTTACGGCCAGATCTCTCCACCAGCTCATCAACAATTCTTCTCCCCACCTCATGGCAGCCAGCCAGGTTATCCGCAACAGCAGCACCAGCAGAGTCCTCCCTACCCGAACATGTCGCAAGGATATGTTCCACCTCCACCACCTCCTGGCGGTCCGCCACAGCAAAGCTACAACATGCCAACTGGACCTCACCCGTCAGGACCAGGTGGCTATGCCCAAGACCCGAGAAGGCAGCCTCCCATGCATCAACAACACCAACAGCAGCAACAACCTGCTCAACAACAATCAGGAGATCCTTGGGCAGGACTGAATTCATGGCAATGAGCAACGAAGGATGAACGACAAGTATATATCAAATGCAAGACCATCATCCACCCTTTCTATCCCTTCATCCCCATTCAGTCCCGTATGCATCATGTCTAGATCAATCCCGCACTCTCCAATCCCTCTCTCACCGCCTTCTCCTCTTCTCCCTCCTCCTCCCCCTTCGCCTGCACCACCTGAACTTCTATCCCCTCGAAATGATTCTCCCAAAACCTGACGCCCCTCGCATCCTGCTCCCTCACCAAGACACCTCTCTCCTCCGCCATCTCCAACTCCTCCCCGGCCACCCCAAGGCTCCACCCAAACCTCTCCGCCGTCTCCTTGACACTCACTCCCCTACCATACAACCGCCAATCATACCCCACCCCACCGTCCCCGTCCCCGTCCCCGTTCCCATCCCCCGCAAACCCCACCCCCTCCACCCCCGGCCACGCATAAGGCGGCACCTCCCTCCACCCTCTCAACCACTCCTTGATCGCCTCACAGGTCCTCTCATCTGACCTCCCACGATCCTGCACAACCATGACCCCGCTCCTGAACCTCCTCAACCGCAAGGGCAACTTCAGCCCCTCCCACAACCCCGCCGCCGCTTCGAAATCCCTGGGCGAAACGAGTTCGATCCCGTTCCGTCGTCGGTTGAACACAGCCCATAGGTCGACGAGGGTCATGATCCCACCTTCTTTGCGCAAGACCCCATGGCGGTCGTCAGTGAGGTACTCAGCTAGATCACGCGCCAACTGGGTCAGGTACGTCCGTTCCTGGGCAGACGTAGGCGTGGTGGAGGAGAGCATGTCGCGCGTCACGAGGCCCAGGGCGGAGGCGGACTCGGCGAGGACGGAAGCGGAAGGGTCCGAGGAGGAGGTGGTGGGGTTGGAAGAGGCGAAACGCTCGGCTAGCGCGATGACTTCTTTTGCGGATGTCATGAGGGCTTCGAGGTCTTCGAAGGCGGAGCCCATTACTGCTTCGTTTTCCTTGCGGAGGGCAGAGGTGCGGGATTCGAGGGCGGCGATGCCGATGCGGCGGGGGCCGGGAGGGGGGAGGGGAGCAGGGGAGGAGAAGGGGGAGGTGGACGTGGAGGGTTTGGGTGGGGCTGGGGCGGATTCGAGGAGCCATTTGCGTTGGATCAGGGCTTCTTTGAGGCGGTCGTAGAAGGTGGTGGCGCCTGTAGCGCCGGAGCGGAAAGACAGTTTGATGATTTCCATGGCGGAGGGGTCGGGAGAGAGCATGGTGGTAGGTGCTGGGGAGGCGGACCGAGGGGTGTTGGGTCCTGTGCTGGGGGATATGGAGGCAGGCATGGGAGCGGCCCGAGGTAGGGGAGCACCGCATATCTCACAGCTCGAGAGGGAAGGGTGATTACGAAAGGTGCAGCGAGTGCAGATTGTTGAGCTTGACGGCGGTGGGGGCCGTGGTGTAGGTGTTTGCGGGCCAGCCTGGGTCGGCACTTGCTGAGCTGGCGGTGCATCTTGAAACGTCGACGATGGTCGATTCGAAAGAGCCGCTATAGCTGCTTTTGTGACGTGGACTAATGGCGGCTTGATACCACATGCCAGACATGGTGGAAGTGGTGTGCTGGCATTCGCTGTGCCTGGATCAAAGTTGGACGGTACTGGGTTAGAGAATGAGCAGATGGGGCAGATCCAGGTGGCGTTTGAAGGTGGCGGCGCTGGAGATGCAGGCGCAGGGGTGAAGCCTGATATCGTCGGTGATGAAGTCGTTGAACTGAATGAAGGGCTTCCATATGCTGCTGAAGATGTTCGCACTGCTAATGATTGCCGCTTCGGTGTCTTGGGGTACAGTGTTATCTTTGGCGACGATTTCAGGAACCCCGCCTGTACCATGTCAGATGGAATGTACCTCGCTGGAGCGATTCAATCTCACATATAGCTCAGGGTGATCGACATCCTTCAGATCGATTGCTACCGAACGTTGTCTCGGCTCTTCGTCATCGACATAACAAATCCGGTGAGATGTGAGGTAGGCGTGGCCGTTCTGATGGCCTTCGATCTTGTACTTGTCGCGATACAATCCCACATTGTCCTGGACGAACAACAAGACCTCCTCTGGTAATAGTGACGGCCGAAGCGCAGTAGTGAGGTCAAGTTGCCGCAATATCATCCAGTGTTGTGACGTGACCGCCTTGAGCAGTCTAGGCTAGTGTCCAAAAGACAGGTTAATTCGATTCCCAATGATTGCCACAATAGCTTGGAAGGAGTATTGAAAATACTATGGTAATCTTCTGACAGGCTGGGTTGTAGTGGCAAGACACGTGCTTGTGGTGACAAAGTGGTTGTTTCTTTGAATCGCCGTTCGTGCCAAGCACGTGACCATCAACGACAAACCTCAACAAGCTGTGGAATTTTGCAATTATGGTTCTATGCACACTTAGTATTTTAAAAGGGTACTACAAATATGGTGAGTGGATTCATGCGTGGTATCTGAGCCGAGAGTCTACAAGAATACGCCCATGCTATTCTAATCATGCATTCCTCCCAAAAACTCCATGCCCAGTCCCGATATGCTGTCCCTCCTATGAATCATGTCATTGTAAATCATGCCAATCCTTGTGTCGATATAATCACGCTTGCTTCCAATCGTCGCTCAAGCACTTCCCTCCCTGCGTTGCCTCTCTTTCTCGCCTCTCGCCAGCTCGGCTCCAACGCCCAACGCATAGACGAGCGTAGCGCTGGTAGCACCGACACTGAATGCGAACTTGACTCTCCTCTTCCAGGAGGCTCTCTTCTCGTGACGCCTGGAACGACCCCGGGGGTGTTCGTGATGCTTACCGGAACCGGAGAAGACTGGCTCCTGTCTATGCACGCGAGGGTAGTGGCGATAGTAGACGCCATCCTTCACCAAAGGCTCCTCAGACTCCTCGCTCTGCTTCGGATCTACCTCCACAGGCTTCTCAATAGGGAAGACTGGATCATGGTTGACGAAGCCGGTGGGTGAGGCATAATTCCCGGTAGCCGTCTCTGTGTGATAGCGGGCAGTCCCATCAACCGGGTTCACGGTGTTGTGAGTGGACTTTGGCTTCTGTGTGGCCTTCGTAGCAACTTCTTCTGGAGCATTTGAGCCAGTCGACTGCACCTTGCGGAGTACCAATAGATTACCGGAAGCGTGAATAGCTTGGTAGCCTTCTTTCTGCAGGCCGGCAAAATGAGTGACGAAACGGGTCGGCTCAGACACACTCGAGAGTGCTTGTGGGACAGAGATGGGAACCTCATTGTCAGCAAAGCGAGAAGTGGTGGAAACAATCTGCATGGAATCGGAGGACCAGGAGTTGTTAGGATCATAGGCCAGGATCTTGTAGGACGATGGCTCTGCCCACTGGAAGCCAGAAGGAAGGGCAGACTCGTGAAGTCCAGGTGCATGCTGCTGATTGTCCAGCTTAGCAGAAAGCTCTTTGTTCTCATTGCTGAGTTGCTGTCGGGTCCTGAGAAGCTTCGATTGCTGCTTCATATGCTGCCTCACTTGTGCCTCTAGATTGCCGTTCTCCATCTTCAACTCGTCCTGTTTGGATGCTGCGCGCTTGATCTGTGACTCAAGGGTCTTGACTCTATCCTTGAGCTCCTTTTCCACCTTGTCATAGTCGCTGTGCTGCATGAGACCGTTCTCCTTGCAGATTCTTACAACGTCTGATACTAGCTCGTCTTCTCCCTTGGACGATTTGCGAAGGGTATTGTTCTGCTTGTACCATTTGTCGCGCTTAGCGAACCTGGCGACATTCATGTCCATGTCTCCTTCGCCCTTGGTGATGGCGTCATGAGCATGACGAGCCTCGTACATCTTCATAGCTTGCTTCTGAGTCGAGATTTCCGAATCAAACATCTCCCTAGCAGCAGCCTGCTTCTGCAGTTCCGGTCCATCGACTGGCTTGGCTTCGGAGACATAGCCCTTGCCGGTCAAAAATTGCAAGCTGTGTGGTAGAAGAGCTGGATCTTTGCCTTGAGTCTTGGGTAGATCATTCATGGCTTTCAGCTCCTCTTCAAGTGTGGACCCCCGACCATTGGCACACGCCTCCCTCTCCTTCTCATAAGAGGATTGGAGGCCGACCGCTTCATTGGTGTATCCATCTTCATGCTGGCCTGCAAGACCCGACTGTGCTTGTGCCGCGACCTGAGCACTGTGTTCCATCTCATCAGCAAGAGCAGGTCTGATACCTTTGGCAACTTCCTCGCGCTCCTTTGCATAGGTGCTTTGCAATCCGATCGGCTCCTTGGTGTATCCATCCACCGGCTCCGTATCCTCTGAAGGCTTATTCGCGATCTCAGAGGCAATGTCTGGACGAACCTGGTCGGCAACAGCTTTCCGCTCGTTCGCGTAGCTGTTCTGCAGTCCGATGGGCTGTGTGGTGTAGCCATCATTGATCTGGATCTCCTCATTGGCGCGCGTGGAGATCTCCTGGGCAATATCTGGCCTGTCGTTCTTGGCTACCGCTTCGCGTTCCTGAGCAAAGTTGCTTTGAAGTCCGATCGGGTCAGTGGTGTACCCATCATCAGTCGGCATCTCCTCCGATGTTTTGTTGGCAATCTCCTGGGCGATGTCTGGTCTGGCTCGTTTCAGAACGGCTTTACGCTCGTTTGCGTAGTTGCTCTGTAGACCGATTGGTCTAGTAGTATAGCCGTCGTTGACTATTGTATCAGGCAACGTCTTGCTGACAATCTCCTGAGCTATGTCTGGTCTGTCTTGCTTCGATACGGCCTCTCGCTCATTGGCGTAATTGCTTTGGAGACCAATAGGCTTCATGGAGTAGCCGTCTGCAAGTACGACATCTTCAGAGCCCTGGTTTACAATCTCCTGCTCCAGCCCGGGTCGTCCTTCCTTGGCAACTGCCCGAACCTCATTTGCATAGGTCTTTTGCAGCCCAAGAGGTTCTTGCGAATAGCCATCAGAAATGGCAAGACCTTCGGTCGCCTTATTCGAGATCTCCTGGGCCAGAGGAGCCTGCTTTTGGTCTGCACATGCCTTCTGCTCTTGTTTGAAGGACGTCTGCATGCCCATAGGCTTGTCGGAATAGCCATCAAGCATCGCCAGAGCCTTCCGGATCTTCTTCTGAGTCGCAGGTGTTTCATTGTACATCCTGTTCAGAGCTGGCTGGACCGTTGTCTCTCCTCGCTGTTTTGTGGTTTGTAGACTTGACTTTGCCTTGGACTCGGCAAGCTGCTGTCTCGCATCTTCGATCTGCGAGGTGATGTCCCTCCATCGCCTGTCGAAGTCGTTGCTGAGGACATTTCGGTCTGGCTTGCTCGCCTGAGTCGTACCTTCGCGAGTCCTTAGGGTCTTACCCATGGAAGCGCGGATGGCATCAGCGGTCATGAGATCGATGTCATCCTTGGGTAAGATTGAGAGCTTCTCGGTGGTCGAGCTTCTCTCCTCCACCGGCTTGAGCTGAGGCGCGGCTGCTGGAGCAGACCTGGCCTTGGGTGCGCGGACCAAGGTCGAAGCTGGACGAAGATCCCCTACAAAACGCTTGACTGGGAGATCAATTGCCATGCTGCCTTTGCCTGCATCTTCGGATGCCTGATGGTGGCGTGTAGAATCAAGGGAGTCCGCTGTTGAGCTCGATGATTTTGAAGGGACCATACGTCCAGAGATAGGGTCATACTCCAAGTGCTTCACTTCATTCGATGTCGAGTCCCAACTGGATGCTTTCGCCTGGATGACAGGGGCTTTGCCAGATTCTTTGGTAGAAGAATAAGCGAAGGACGAGGTCTTCGCGAACGGCTTGACGGGTTGTGATCGGGCTGAATCCTGAATGGGAGAATCGTGATTCGTGGTGGTCGTAGGGCTTGCTTCATAGGCCACATCAGCGGACCCAGACTCGCCTTTAGCCCAAGAAGGTACAAGTGGGCCCCACATGGTCGGTGACCAGAATGGATCGAATGGCTTGCCGAAGACAGCTCGATACGGATTGGCATCCACATAATCCTTGACGGCGTCCATTTGCTTCTTCCAGCGCTTCTCACCAGGAGATAGCTCGTAGTCGTCGTCGGACTTTGTCTTCTTCCTCACCTCTTCCTCTATCTGAGGCCATCTCTTGAGATTGGACCTGCTCCAGTGACTAGCTGCGCGAGCACCTAGGACCCGGCTGAAGGGAAGTGGCATTTGCCATTTGGATCGGCGGCGAAGGGCATCGCGGAGAGCGGCACGGACTCGTTGGTGACGCTTGCGGTGATACTCGTGGTATTCTGGGTCGAGGTGCGAGTTCCAAGAGTAGTTTCTTTGACGAAAGAAGGTGCGTTTCTGGTGTGAAATTGGCAAGGTAGTGTCGGGAACGGTCAGCTGGGTAGCAAAGGCGATAGCTCGGACGGATGTGACTGAAGGTCTTCTAAGTCCTGTTGAGGAGCTCGCCCGGAGCTGAGGTGGTAGCATGACGACTGGAGAGCATTAGGTCACATCGAAGATTGATCGTAGAGCAAATTATGAAGAGGGCGGTTGTGCAGAAGTGAGGGAGGTGAGGTCGCCGTTGCAGCTGGCTGTGAGCAATCCAAACGCGGGGTTGATCGGCACGGGCGGCTGCCTGGACTTGGTGCTTACAGGAGATTGTGGTCAATTACCACGTGAGTATCATGGAAGATCAGACAAGCCTTGGAAGAAGACTTGCTACCATTTGCGAGGCCAATCCCTAGCAACTCGACAGATGAACACAAGGAGGAATGGAGTGACAGACCAAAGGCATTCGGGGTCTCTCGTCCGGGCCCTGATCCACCTGTCCCGAGCCAGAATGTGGGGGCCGGCGGGATATCAGGATGCACACTGAGACGGTCATTTGCTTGTTTCACCTCAAGTCGTGCTGGGAACCAAGTTGATCATTGTATGTACAATATCCTCTTGACAAAGGCAACCATATCATCCACGCCTTGAAGCTCGTTCAGCCAATGTCCTCCATCCACATACTCCCGCCATTCCACTTCCGCCCCAAGCTTCCCCAAAAGATCTCGCATACGCCTGCCATTGCCCACAGGGACAACCTCATCATCTTCGCAATGCCCCAAGAAGACCGGTAGTGACCACCTCTGTTCTGCCACGCCAGCCTGTCCATTCGTCAACTCCCTCACCCGTACCACCCACTCCTCCCCCTCCCGCTCCCCTTCCACAATCCTCTCCACCTGCCCTCCAAGAGCAAACCACGTACTCAACCCAACAAACCCAGCAACTCCCGTCCTCAGCACAGCATGCACCCCCACCGCCGCCCCCTGACTCATCCCCGCAACCAGCACCTTCGCCCTCCCCACCGCCTCCACCTCTCGCTCGATAATCCCCACCACCTCCTCAACACTGGCGCTCAACTCCACCACTTGCTCCCTCCACCTCTCATCCGGGTTCTGCACATCCCACATGTCGAACCACTGCGTCATGTCGCAGTCGAAGCGAGCGCTGCGGAGAGTGGGTGCCGAGGGGAAGACCCACTTGACGCCTGGTAGGAGTTGGGGCAGGGTGAGGTCGTTGCTCGCTTGTGATTCGAAGATTTCAGAGGCGAATTCTGTCGCCGTCGAGTCTTTGCCGTGGAGGAATATGATGGTGTGGGTGTGTTCGGCGAGGGGGGCGACGATGTGTGTGGTAGTTCTTGGTGACATGTTCATGGTGGGTTTGACCTTGTTTTGCGTGAGGCTTACAGCGGGTCTGGTAGTATTTTGGTGAGTAGGTCAGGGGGAACGAGTCGGTATAAATACTTGACGTGAGTCACGAAGCTTGCTTCTTTGCAAAAGGAAAATGCATCCTTCTGGTAGTTTTGATTGCTTTTTGATTTTGTAAGATATGGCTTTTTCCGGCTTCCGTTTTACGCCGTCCCGATGTGGTAGTTTCTATATTACATTTCAAGGTTCGTCAGTCAAGTTCTTCGTCTGGCGCGTCTCGCCTGGGATCTCCTCGATCCCGAGAGCCTCTATGCCGTCGCCGGTGATGCGGACCGCACCAGCCCGTACGAGAGCCTGTTGCAGGTCGTCCAACAGATCAGCAACGTCCTCGATACCAACGCAGAGACGGATGATATCTTCTGGTAGTGATCGCTCTTTTCGTGTAGCTGCGTCGATGCTTGCATGGCTCATGCGGCAGGGCATGCTGATCAGACTGTTGACGCATCCGAAAGATACCGAGATGCCAAATAATCTGGTAGCCTCGACAATCCGCTCTGAGATTTGAGTCGAACCGGTCTCGAAAGAGAGCACAGCACCGGCGCCACGTGCTTGCGACCAGTGAAGGTCGTACTGTGGGTGGCTCTTCAAGCCAGGGAATCTGACCTTGAAGCCGTGATTCTCCAAGAATGTCGCGATAGCCATTGCATTGCTCTGCTGCTTCTCCATGCGGACGGACAAAGTCTTGACGCCACGGAGTAAGAGCCACGAGTCAAATGGACTCAATCCGCATCCTGATGCGTTGATAGTGAAGAACAACTTGTCACCGATCTCCGAGCTGTTGACTGCCATGACACCAGCCATGACATCGTGGTGACCAGACAAGTACTTTGTGCCGGATTCGTACGAGATATCTGCACCCAGATCGAGCGGGTTCTGAAGCATAGGAGACATCATGGTGTTGTCAACAATGACCAAGGCTTTCGGATTGACCTCATGCGCAGCAGTCGCAATGGTTGAGATGTCAACAACCTTGATCAAGGGGTTCGTAGGACTTTCCAACAAAACCATGGTGGTCTTGGGTGTGAGGACGGACTTGACGGCATCGGCATCTGTGGTATCGACGTGGTGCACCACAATACCTCCATTGCTAGCCAAGTACTTGAGCAAGCGGTTGGTGCCTCCATAAAGATCGTCACCAGTGACAACCTCGTCTCCTGGCTTCAGAATTCTGGTAATGACGTCGAGTGCCCCCATGCCGGACGACACGACGAGCGCACGTCTCGCGTTCATGATCTTGGCCATATGCCTTTCCAAGTGTGTACGTGTGGGATTCCCAGACCTTGTGTAGTCATACTCGTTGCCCTCGCCTTTGAACGTGGCTGATTGGTAGATGGGCATGCTGCTCGAGTTGTACTGATCATTGGTCTCGGTATAGACCAGCTCGGTAGCCAAAGCATACTTGCGTCCATTGCTCGGGCTGGATGGAGCTGGCGAGGGAGGCAGATCGTGGCCGTCGAGGTCGAGGTGTTGAAACGCCTTGCCAATGCCGCTTCCGGAGGCTTTTGAGGGTGACATGTCGGGAATTGGTGGTTTTTGAAGAGGGCCAGAGACCTCTATCCTGTTTCTAGGAGGATGGAATTGTGAATATGGTGCTATCTTAGCCGCGAGGAAGATAGTCTGCTTCGAATGTGATTGATGTCGATTGTTTGCAGGTATCGGTGACTCTGTGGTCGAAGGCTCTGCTGAATCGATGGCGTGCTCGTGGGTCTGCTCCGATACCGGCTGGGGGTGTCCGCGCTAAATCCATCCATGTTTGTGGAGCTCCATGGTTGGAAAGTTATCCGATCAACTTCAACTTGCTCCGACTAAGACATCTGTCAATCGTGCAAAGGCTCTGATTCCATCAATCTACTGCGGCGTGACTTGAATAGATGCGTGTGTCCGGGACCAAGCAGATTTCTTTCACACTGTATTGTTAGGTTTGCTGAGCCTTGTAAGATCTAATTGTTTGCTCTGCTCAGTCATTTCTCGACCTTCTCTTATCTGCTTAGACACAGCTATCCTCAGCTCAAGTATGTCAAGAGGTCGTTGCAGCACCGACCGAAGTTACAGGCATGGGTGAACAGAGGTCTAAATCTAAAATCATACTGGTTCATGGCTAAGTGGTCTGATCCGGTGAATCGCCCACCTCACCCATGAACACATCTATGATGAGACGTCATACGTCCGCCGAATCACTCGTGACAGCACCCTAGAAGCTGTCCCTGCTGCGTCAGGAGACGTCACGTTCTAGATCTGTCGCATGCAAGACCCGCCAAGTGTGGTCAACGCGCCCCGCACAATGTGAGACCAGAGGCTGCAGGCCAACTATGCATCGACTCTGCCTCAGTAGTCTCGCAGACCTACGTGACGGACTCCCTAGAGGTGCTACCCGGATATTGTCAAAAGCATGTCAATCTGTGGGAGGCAGGCTCAAGGGATTTGCAGATAGCGGCTACTCTGACCCTTTTGAAAAGCAGGCAATGTCACGCCAAACAGGCTGCGGTAAGAAGGCAGCCGTGTGTCGAGGAGCTTGGGCATGAACGGGTGGCGGGGATGGAGTGTACATGATTCATACGGGTACGGAGCGTGTAGCATGCATGATTTACACGGCTTGTGTAGGGTGCATGGGTTATACGGCGTGTGTAAGGTGTACGAAATGCAAGGAGAAGATAGACATGACGACGCATGCGTACCTGGAGATATCATTCATTCATCATATGTTCCATCCTCATCCCTTTATCCCCTCTTCTCCTTTCCCGTTGCCCCAAGCCGCCACATCTCAACCCCATAACCCACCCAAGCCGCCACCACCACCCCGCCAAACACAATCTTCTGCGCCCCCTTACCACTCGTCTCAAACTCCGGATCCTGCCAATCCGTCCCAGGATACAAAATCGCGCTCAACCCCGTCAAGCCATAGAGACTGCTCACCAAAGCCGCCACCCAAACCGAGTCCCTACTCTGCTGCAGCGACGTGGTAGGTCGGAAACACAAGTAGGCACTCAGAAGCACAAGCGCGATGGAGAGGCTCATGGTATGGCCATTGTGAAATTTGGCGTGCGGTGGCCAGCGCGGGTTGAGGACGTGGGTCTCGGTCCAGTCGAAGGTAAAGGCGCCGCCGGCGGTGAAGATGTTGCTTAGGACGATGAGAAGGCGTCCATATGGGATTGCCATGGTGTAATCGATGCCAAGAATATTGAAGTATCAAAAATGCTTGTGTAAGGTTTTTCTCTGGAGGATCGTAGAGTGTGGGTGAGGTCGTCGCTAGACGTATGCATGATGCCCCGCTTCAACGTCACGCGGAGGAATCGTTGACTTCATCATGCATTTCTTGCTGCCCGGCAGCGACGCCATCGACTTGTATTTGCGAAATGGTCATTGATGGTTTATGTACGAAGCCGTGCAAAAGTCACAATCGAGACTCATCTGTCGTTACTTAGACCTCCGTTATAGTTTGATGACTTCCTTCACTCTGCGATCCGGCCCAACGACTAATCGCAGCTGACGACCCTTCTCCGGGTATGAGCCTGACCTCAATTTGACGCCGTAGAGTTCGTACGCGGGATAGTCTGTTGAAGGTCAGTACATGCTGACTCGTGCAGACTTAGGGCAGCTCACAGCCATTCACAAAGTGGATGACCTGCTCTTGTGTCATTCCTGTGCCTTTCGAGGCTCGCAGTGCTGTCTCCTGCTGCTGTCGCCAGTCGTAGACGTAGTGTGTGTCCTCCGCATCACTACAACATGTCAATACTATGGGCTGCAAATCGAGACACTCTGCACTTACATGTGTACCAGAGCATCGAGTTGACTACGGAGCACGTTAATAGATGTCAGTCGATCAGAATCGAGTGGCTTACTCTGTCATTTGGTTATACCCCTTCAGCGCTTGATTGACGAACTGCACATCCTCAAGCTTTAGTTTGCCCAGCTGTCCTCTATATGAGTTTCCAGACTCAGCTTCCTGCTTGGCTTGTTCCCAAGTGCTCTGCAGTTCGGCGTCATCAAGAGGCTTGAACCCGACACACCAACCTTCGAAGATGATTACTTCGACAGGCTTGCTGCCGTCCTTATTGATTGTATGCCATTCACTTTCCGGCCGACGATCGCCCTGTCCGGAGAATTGGCTCTTGTCGTAGCTTGGAATCTTGATGTTTGCTTTGCGGCTCGTCAGTGCGGAGAAAAGCTCGACGCCAAGGGACACATCATGAGTGGAAGGTTGTCCCCTGTGCTGCACCAGGGGATTGTTGGGATGGGACTGAGCTAATTGAACTTGTCGGTCGTGTGGCAAGTATAGATCATCGATGGACAAGACGACGGTAGGAAGATTGTACGGTTCAGAGGTCAAGAGGGAACAGAGAGTCTCGACCTACATGTGTCAGGCCCCATTGCACAATTAAAGATACATCCTACACCGACGACTACGAGTGGTATAGATAATGGATCAATAGATGGATGAATGGCACGTGATCAGTGTACAGGTAAACGACCTACCAAGGTGGTCTTGCCCGCACCTTGCACACCGTTTAAACCGAGGAAGAAAGGCGGAGGAGTCTGGCCCAAGCCCTTGTAGTGGTCCTGACTTGCTTTGATACGTTCCAGAATGAATGGAATGACATGCTCGGATTTGTCGTCAACGATCTGAGCCATGACTGCAACCGAGTGCCGAAGAATGCCTGTGTGGGCAGAAGAGATCGGGACTTGTGCTCTCAGGTTCTGGGGCATGTGAAATCACCCCAAATTGGCCCAAGCTTCTCCATCCCTCGGCTCTGTCAACCTCGGCCTCGCTGGCTAGCAGCCTCAGTGCAAGTGATCTGCCCCAGGTCCAAACGTTACGTCTGTTCGGCATCTCCTTCTGGAGCTCTCCACGCTCTGAAGACTAATCTCCTCCTTCTCCAGTCTCTTTCCTTTTCTCTCACTTCCCTCATACCCTATCACCTATTACACAAAATGGCTGGAGATCAATTACGCTGGGATGGACAGACTGTTGTCGTCACTGGTGCGGGGGGTGGCCTCGGAAAGGCATATGCCATCTTCTTTGGCTCCAGGGGTGCCAATGTCGTCGTGAACGATCTCGGCGGCTCATTCAAGGGCGAAGGTGCTTCCACCAAGGTCAGTGGGATTCCCTCGAACCACTCACCTTGCTCACACTGACAATTTTCAGGCCGCCGATGTTGTTGTCGACGAGATCAAGAAGGCCGGTGGTAATGCTGTCGCAAACTACGATTCAGTCGAGGACGGCGACAAGATCATCGATGCCGCGATCAAGGCATTTGGCAGGATCGATGTGCTTATCAACAATGCCGGTATCCTTAGGGATATCAGCTTCAAGAACATCAAGGATGCGGACTGGGACTTGATCATGAAGGTCCACGTCAGGGGCTCATACAAGGTAAAGGAGACGAACAGCAGCGTCCTGATGACATTTCTGACTATCGTAGTGCGCGCGAGCTGCATGGCCTCATTTCAGGAAGCAGAAGTACGGACGTGTCATCAACACAGCTTCCGCTGCTGGTCTTTTTGGCTCTTTCGGCCAGACCAACTACTCGGGTATGTTCATCCCAATGACAACCATCCGTGAGACATAGCTGACCAAGACAGCCGCAAAACTCGCCCTCGTCGGTTTTACCGAGACTCTTGCAAAGGAAGGTCTCAAGTACAACATCCTCTGCAACGTCATTGCACCAATCGCCGCATCAAGAATGACCGAGACCGTCATGCCACCTGACGTTCTCGCAAATCTTAAGCCAGACTGGGTCGTGCCAATCGTCGCAGTCCTCACACACAAGTCCAACACAGAAGAGACGGGATCGATATTCGAGGCTGGAGGTGGACACGTCGCTAAGCTTCGATGGGAGCGTGCAAAGGGTGCCCTTCTCAGAGCCGACGATAGCTTGACGCCTGGCTCCATTCTCAAGAAGTGGAACGATGTCAAGGACTTCAGCAAGCCACAATATCCCAATGGCGTGGCTAATTTCGCCGAGCTCCTCGAGGAGGCCCAGAAATTGCCACCAAATCCACCTGCCGAAAACCCTGAGTTCAAGGACCGCGTGGCCTTGATCACTGGAGCCGGCGCTGGTCTCGGTCGGATTTACGCCCTCCAATTCGCGAAGTATGGCGCTAAGATCGTGGTCAACGACCTTATGAACCCAGACAACACCGTCCAGGAGATTCAGAAAATGGGCGGCCAGGCCGTCGGTGTCAAGGCCTCCGCAGAAGACGGAGAGGCATTGGTCAAGGCCGCGATTGACGCATTCGGCCGCATCGACATCATTGTCAACAACGCCGGTATCCTCCGGGATAAGGCATTCGCCAACATGGACGATACTCAATTCGACCAAGTCCTGAATGTTCATCTTAGAGGCACATACAAGACCACCAAGGCTGCCTGGCCATACTTCCTCAAGCAGAAGTACGGCCGTGTTGTGAACACCACCAGCACCAGTGGTATCTACGGCAACTTCGGACAGGCAAACTACGCGGCTGCCAAATGCGGTATTCTCGGTTTCTCTAGGGCTCTCGCTCGCGAAGGTGCCAAATACAACATCTACGTCAACACCATCGCCCCCAATGCTGGTACCGCCATGACCAAGACCATCCTCCCAGAAGAGCTTGTCCAAGCCTTCAAGCCTGACTACGTTGCGCCTCTTGTTGTCTTGCTCTCATCCGACAAGGTCCCGGAGCCCACTGGCAAGCTCTACGAGGTAGGCTCCGGTTGGTTCGCTCAGACCCGTTGGCAGAGGACTGGTGGTCACGGCTTCCCAGTTGATGTGCCACTTACCCCAGAAGCTGTCGTTGGCCAGTGGAAGCGCATCATTGACTTTGAGGATGGTCGCGCCGATCACCCAGAGGACCCACAGGCAGGTACTGCGTCGATCATGAAGAACATGACCAATCGCAGTGGTGGGTCCAAGCCAGCGGCGAAGAAGGCTGCTGCACCTAACAAGGAGATTCTCGCGAATATCGAGAAGGCCAAGAAGGCCCAGGCCGAGGGTACTGAGTTCAAATACGACGAGCGTGATGTGATCCTCTACAGTAAGTCTTGAGATCTATGCTATCGATATCGCAGACTAACACGATCCAGACCTCGGTGTCGGCGCCAAGCGAACAGACCTCCCGCTTGTCTTCGAGCAGGACGACAACTTCCAGGTCCTCCCGACTTTCGGTGTTATTCCTCCATTCAACGCTGTTTCTCCCTTTCAAATGGGTGATGTTGTCCCGAACTTCTCGCCCATGATGCTGCTCCATGGAGAGCAGTTCCTCGAGATCCGCCAGTTCCCGATTCCCACCGATGCCACTCTCGTATCATACCCCAAGCTCGTTGAAGTTGTAGACAAGGGTAACGCCGGCATTGTTGTCACTGGATCGACCACCAAGGATAAGCGGACGGGCAAGGATGTTTTCTACAACGAGTCCACCGTCTTCATCCGCGGCTCGGGCGGTTTTGGTGGCCCTAACAAGGGTAGCGACCGTGGCGCTTCTACTCGTGTCTACAAGACACCATCCCGCAAGCCCGACGCTGTTGTTGAGGAGACTACCACGCAAGAGCAAGCGGCTGTATACCGCTTGTCAGGCGATCGCAACCCACTGCACATTGATCCCGAGTTCAGCAAGGTCGGTGGTTTCGACACCCCCATCCTTCACGGTCTCTGCTTCTTCGGTATCGCCGGCAAGGCTGTGCTCCGGACATACGGACAATTCAAGAATATCAAGGTCAGATTCGCCGGCACCGTGCTGCCAGGGCAGACTCTCATTACGGAAATGTGGAAAGAAGGTAATGTGGTCATTTTCCAGACAAAGGTCAAGGAGACAGGCAAGCTGTGCATCGCAGGTGCGGGTGCCGAGCTTGTTGATGGTGGCAAGGCAAAGTTGTAGATTCCCAGCATGTGTAATTCTGTGCAAAATCGGTAGTTTGGAATGTCACGGTCTGAATTCTGTCTTTTTCAGATTGACTATGAATTTTGGGAGTCCATTGCTGATGTTGAGTGAATGCTGAGCCATGGACGGCGGCGATGGCAGCAGAGGGCGAGAGGTGAGCCTTGACCTCCGCCCGCATCTCTGGTTTCAAGTGGCCCGCGGTGACGAAGTCTTCGTTAGACCAAGATACACAGCCTGCCATTCAATCCACTCAGCATACCAGGCTGTTCTCTGCAGGCAAGAGGACGAATCTGTCGATGCTCAATCCAATCTAATCTGACACCACGAGAGCGCAACATCACTTCGAACCGCATTTCAGCTCTGGCGCCTGATCTACTACATCCCACCGGCAGACGAGGCATCGCTCTTCGAGACCATTAGCGATAATGTCTGCAGCGCCTTTCAAAGTCAAGGCTGTCTTTGAGTACAGCAGTCCACATGAGGACGATCTGAGCTTCCCCAATGGCCAGATCATCACTGTGACGGAAGAGGAAGATGCGGATTGGTACGTGGGGGAGTACACCGACGAGCAAGGCGCACCACAATCTGGCCTGTTCCCGAAAAACTTCGTCGAAAAGTACGAGCCGGAGATACCATCACGACCTACAAGACCTGCCAGGTCGAAGGGTACCGTACACTCACCCCCTACACAGGCTGCCGAGTTCGCCGATGATGAGGACACCGCTGCTCCTCCACCGCCCATGCAATCCAAGCCAGCTCCAGCGTCTACACCTGTACAAGAACCTGAGCCAGTAGATGAGAAGCCTCCACCACCAGCAAGAGACGAGCCGAAGGCTGCACCGGCGCAAGCCCCAGTCATAGCGGCGGACACACCCTCGAAACCTGAGCAGCCAATGTCGGGCACCCCTGGTAAAGGACCACCGCCGCCTGTCGCCGCCAAATCAAGCTCATTCAAGGATCGAATTGCTGCTTTCAACAAAAGTGCAGATGCGCCTGTACTTCCATTCAAGCCTTCCGGGAGCACTGGAAACTATGGAATCAAAAAGCCTTTTGTCGCGCCTCCGCCAAGCAGAAACGCATACGTCCCGCCGCCGAAGCCCGACCCAGTCCAGAGGATTTATCGTCGGGATGAAGATCCAGAGATTGCTGAGCGCCTTGCGGAGGATCGTGCAGCTGCAGAGTCCGCAGGACTGGCAACGTCTCAGGATATAGGTACTGCCGAAAGCGAGGAGGGAGAAGATGCACCAAAGCCGCAAAGCTTGAAGGACAGAATCGCACTTTTGCAGAAACAGCAAGCCGAACAAGCACAAAGACGCGCGGATGCAGGAGGCAAGGAGAAGCCGAAGCGTCCTTCGAAGAAGCGCACCGAGTCCGCCGAGCAGATCGCAGGCGAGCAGGATGTGCAAGACGAGTCGGAGAAGTCCCTGCCAATACGGACGTCACAAGATGCCCCGGATCAGTTACAGACGACGAGAACGAGAACAATGTCTCCTCCTCCAATGTCGCCATCAGTGCGAGAGCATGATATTCTTAGCGATGGCAACGAAGCAGATCAATCCGCGGCTGGCGAGACGACAGAAGCAAACGAGGATACCTCGGACGCAGACGAAGGCGAGCCGCAGAGGTCTGCGCCTCCAACGCGTCCTGTGCGGGCGGCTACAGCTCCTGCTCACGAAGCAGACGTCGGCGACGAAGAGGATACAACGGAGGGCCAATCTGAAGAAGATGAGATGGACGAGGAGACTAGACGGAAACTGGAGTTACGTGAACGCATGGCGAAGATAAGTGGTGGTATGGGAATGGCTGGAATGTTTGGTCCACAACCAGGCATGGCAATTGCGCCACCACGGCAAAAGTCTACAAAGTCGAAAGAGCTGAGAGAGCGCAAGGTGAGCGAAGACACACCGGCGTCACCTCCACAACCACCTCGAGCAATGGTTCCAGTGCCGGGCATGATGCCGCAGGTTGCTAGCCCGCAATCAGAGGACACTGAATTTGCAGTGGGCAAGGAGGAAGAGCCAGCTGAATCAATCACTAATACACGGGACCCCGATGAGGTACCCGACGTCGAGGACGTCAAGCCTCCTCCACCGCCAAAGGAGAGCAGGAAAAGTACGGATGGTAAGCAGAACCAAGCCAGCACATAGAGAGTAGGAGCTGACAATCCGGCAAGATCGAGGTGCAGCGCCTCCTGTACCGGGCGACCGGCCTGTGCCCTTGCCACCACCATCTTCTTGTATGTTCGAACTTTTGAGAATCACCTTACATGGTACTGATCTATCTAGCACGACCAATGCCACCTGCTCCTCCAGCGAGGGTCCCACAATCGCCGGATCCGAGCGAACAGCCGCCACAGAGTAAGCGCTCTTCAGTCGAAACACCGAGGGGCACAGAACCACCCTCGAGTCGTGGTTTACCACCTCCTGTACCAGGCACTCGAGGCTCAGTAGACAGCGCACGATCACCGCCACCACTACCTAGCCAGGCATCGTATTTTGGTAATGACGCTCAGTCGGAAGCATCAATACCTGTCAATAACGATCGCCGTATGAGCCGAGGAGCCCCACCTCCCGTTCCTGGCATACCACCCACATCGCCACCGCTCCATTCACGTCCTCCGCCGCCTCCACCACCAGCTGCTGCTCCTGTAGAAGACCCTGATGAGGGTGAAAGCGAGTACGAGGGCGATTATGATACAGACATTGCATCCAGCGACAAGCACAAGGCTGCCCTGAAGGCGCATCAAAGACAGCCAAGCTTAGACGAGAGCACAACGGCAGACGATTTGTCTGTTCAAAGGTCCCCTCCGCCACTGCCAACATCCCCACCGACACAACACAGAGCAGTACCACCACCGCCGCCGGCCCAGGCGTCGAGGGGCAAGCAATCAACCGATCTCCCACGAACTGCCCCTCCACCACTGCCGCCGTCAAGGCCACCTCCGGCAGACGAGCAGGATGATGATGACGATGATGATGGTCTGGGCAACTATCAGCGGTACCAGGATTCACAAAGAGCCGTACCACCGCCACCACCAACAGCAGCTCCTGCGCCTGTGCCAAGTCATACTGCGGACAACACTGCACAAGACAGCTCAGACGACTTGTACTCGGCGCCAACTCGGAAATCAGTGGACGCGCCGAGAACAGTACCGCCTCCTCCGACGGAGACCTCGCCACGCCCTGCGGATCCGTCCCGCTTCGGTGGCCGTCAATCTCTCGACGCCGTCCGCGCTCTCAACCGCAAGTCCATGGACGCTCCCCGCCCTTCGACCTCCAACGACGGCTTCATCGCTACCGACATCGACCTCCCCATGTCCTCGCAATGGTGGGCTCAACCCTCCACCCCACCTCCCGTCTTCCAAAACCGAAACGACCTCCTCTTCGAAGTCGAAGAATCCTCGACGTCCAAACGCGGCGGCAAAACCACAATCTCAAAAGACATGTACGTCCTGTTCCACGACTACTCCCAGACCATCATTACCGCGACCTACGACAAATCCAACCCGTCCGACGTGACCCTCGACCAACGTCACGAACCCCCACCCCCTCGCCTCCGCCAAGACCAGCTCGAATCCACCTGGTCCTCCTTCGGTCCCCGCATCGCATCCGAAGCCGAACGCCTCGCCTCGGCGAAAAAAGACAAAGACGGCCTCGGCGACGGCACCCCGTTCGCCCTCGCGTACGAGCTCATCCGCTCGCACCCCACTGCCCTCCTGCCTGTCGGGAACAGATCCTACGGCGCGATGGTGTACGCCAACATCGGCAACGCGTCGGTGCAGCAGTTTGACGAGATACGCGCGGGGGATATGGTGACGTTCCGTAATGCGAAACTGCAGGGGAAACATGGGCTGCAGAAGTATAGTTCCGAGGTGGGGACGGGGGGCCAGGGGCATGTGGCTGTTGTGGTGGAGTGGGATGGGACGAAGAAGAAGGTTAGGGCTGTGGAGCAGGGGAGGGATGAGAAGGGACGGGTGAAAGTGAGGGGGGAGAGTTATCGGTTGGGGGATTTGAAGAGTGGGGAGGTGAGGGTGTGGAGGGTGGTGGGGAGGGGGTGGGTGGGGTGGGATGAGGGGACGTGAGTGTAGATACAGATGGGAAGGGAGAAGGGGGGGGAAAGAAGGGAGAAGGGAGGAGGGGGGAAGGGATAATGTATTGTTTTGCTTTGTCTATGACTATGCGTCTAGTGATGTGGAGCTTTTGCCCGTGATGCCGTCCATATTGCCTGTTCCTAGACCCACTTGGTCGCTCATCCCATCTATGTTCGCGCCCATCAATACCTTTGCACCCTTTTCGCAGGCCGCCACTTCCCCGAATGCGATTTGATCATATTTGACGCTTACAATCGCGCTCCGATTTGATACCTGTAGAGTTCCATTCCTTGGCGAATTGCTCCTTCCATCCACGGACAGCGCCCTTGGATGGTTTGCGGTTGTTTTCGTAGGATGCTCCACGGCGCTCTCGATGGGTATTGCCTCGATTGACGCCATCACGACCTCGCCCCCGTGGTCTTCCGTCCACCTCGCGAGTCGTGCAGATAGTGATGGGAGACCCGTTTGCTCTCTTCTGCACGCCATGGCCAGACAATCTCCTCTTTCTTGACGGCATGCAGCTCTGTAAGTCCAGCCTCAGGTTGCAGACTGTCTTGACGATCATGTCTTTGATCTTCTGTCACTGGACTTCCACAGTGGTCGAGGTCTGGATGGTGCTCTCTGTGCATCGCCGGACGCGAGGAGATCGGGGTGACTTTTACGTCGAGATCGAATCTGACCCTTTTGCCATGCTATGTCTGCGCCGTCTTTTGACTGATCGGTGTGCTCCTCTTCTTAAACTCCCTGTCCTGGTTATTTATCGTGTACACCATGCCTGCAGCTACGGCTGTCTGATCAGCAGGCATGCTGTTAAAGTGCTTCCTGACAGCGGTGGCGAGGTTCAGCCTTGACGTCTGTTTCTGTGCTGCTCTGTGTTTTGCAATTGCTGTGGGGGAGTGTCGGCCAAGACCTTTATTTTCGAGGACGGCGCGGTGGAAGGTGTTGGTGTATGGGGATGGTAGGGCAAGTCTGTGCTGGAAGCGGTATCTTTGAAGGACTTCGATGTCTTCCTTGTCCCATGAGAGCTGACATATGTTAGCCTGGCCGACTTGAGGGCTTTGGGAGCATGTCCTACGCCTTTGGAGCTATCCTGCCCATCATGATTACCGTCGAGACCATTGACCTTGGACTGATCTTTGGACGTGCTGTTTGCTACTTGACTCAGAGCAGAATTGACGGGCTTTTTTCCCAGAGCCTTTGCTGAAGGAGCTTGAGCTTTAGAGCTCGAGGACGAGTCATCTTGTGCGGTCTTCTTGGTGGGAGCCATTTCTGTCGCGTGTCGCTGGTGATTTCTGGATTTACAAAGAGCGATGCAGGGCGGACAAGTGTACTGTACAGAAATTGAACATTGTGGGACTCGTACAAAGAAATATTGACAATTGTGCTATTGCTATTCAACGAGAGTTTGCTATTGACGCGAGTGGTCCGTCACCGAGGCGAAATTACTGTACAGGCAAGACGTCATCTTCTCCAGTCAGGGTTCGGCTTGTGATTGGTTGCAATTCAGTCCTCCCCTCCGCATGTGGAGATCGACATCAGGAACCCACGGGGATGGTTCAAGATGGTTCGCCGATTGGAACAAGGTCGCTGTTGACGATGAGGATTTGGCGAACGTTGGCAACTTAGTTCGAATCATACTTCCGAATACTCGTATGCTCAGGAAGTTGCGTAGCCATGCAATACGAAGTGTCTCAATTGCAACGTTACCCGGTAAGCCTTGTCCGGCACCCTTGCCTTGTTCTCCAGCCATGAACGAGGGAGCCCACGCTTGCCACCGCCACTACCAAACTTCGAACGTATTTCCGATGGACTGGGTCTGCCTGCAACGCTATCCGACCGGGTAGCGGAACTTCTCAAACGACTTTTGAGAGCCAAAAGGGCATAGGCAGCATGCAGCGTTTGTGTTGAAGAAGGTCCGCAGCTCTTTGTGGCCAACACCAAAGTGCAGGTAGGGGTACTCAATTACACTGCAAAAAGGTGAGAGGATCAACGACATATCAATGTCCAACACGAGCCTCGTTGCAGGCCAGTTCGCGCTCGCCAACGTCGATTACCTCAAAAGCCGGTACCAGGATTTTAAGCTTCGAAAGTAGAACACAACGTGATAAGCAGGTGGTCTTGTCACCATGTTAAAAGACTGTGGCACATGCTCCAACCTTCCGGCTTCCTGACTTTATCTTTACACAACAACACAAGTCGTTCGATACAATCATGTCGTCAGCTCACACAGCTCCCAAGCGTTCCACCCTCGGCGGAGCAGGACCGAAACTGATCGGCGGTACCCTCATCCTTCCAATCTTGGGCGTTCTTCTGGTCTCGCTGCGACTCATCTCGGCTGGCAAGAAGGTAACAGATGCATGATCATATCAGAGCTTGTGACTGACCATATCCAGTCTAGTAAGCGACGGTGGGATGCCATTTGGATCGGTCTGGGAATGCTCTGGGCCCTTCCTGCGTATATCACCTTCTCATATTCGGTCTATCTGGGTGTAGGCAATCATGTACGTGCTTTGACCTACAGTCAGATATTCGAATCCATTCGCTGGACTTGGATAAGTATCTTTACCGGTCTCATGGCTACTCTCTTCGTCAAGCTTGCCATCATAGCCCTTCTGCTATCGGTACAACCACCCAATGCAAGGACGACAAGAGCAATTCTGTGGGGCCTGGGCGCTATTCTTACAACGACCAATGTGACTCAGGTTATACTCACCCTGAACAAATGCAAGCCGTTGACGAGGTTATGGAATCCCACCATACCAGGCTTCTGTCCTCTCCAGGATGCTTCCGCCCAATTCAGCTACTATCAAGGAGGTGCGTCGATAACAGCATTGATGGTAATTGAAGTAGTTGCTGACCGGATTTGTAGGTATTAACGCCTTTGCAGACATCTTTCTATCCTTGTTCCCCATCACTATTGTGTGGAACCTGCAGGCTAGCAAACGTGTCAAGATCGAGTTCTGCGCATTGATGGCCTCTGGATCCATCCCGTCAGTGGCTGTCATTGTCCGTACAACTCTCTTGAAGAGATTGAGCACTTCTAAGGATGCCACCTGTAAGTGCTTTCCAAGGAGCACAACCACGTCAGCTGACATACAATTTAGACGACTTCGGCCACTTCATGCTCTGTGCCACACTCGAGCTCTGGACGGTCCTTATCATCAGCTCGATCCCTCCTCTTCGTCCGCTGTTCCTCGAATGGTTCTCCAAGGCATCGTCGTTCACCAACTCCAGGGGCACCGGCAACCGCACTGCCAACACTATGAACAACACGGAAAGGAACCCGAACACACAGGCTTTCAACATTCACGGTAGCAAGGCTGCAATCAAGTCGGGCATCATCACGCAGACGACACATATCAATGTGGATGTGGAGAGCGGATCCAGTATTGGACGTGTGTCCACCGAGGCTACTGAGCACCATTCTAGGACTGGACACTACTAGCGAACAAGATGCTCGTTCTGCAATGCGGCGAGATTAGGTGCCCAAGCTACCTATTCAACCCTTTCTCATGGTACATACTCTCATCTATTGTGACCGTATCATTGTTCGGACCACCTATACCCCGTGAGAAGCTCAATCGATCACCTCCTCTTTGATCACCACCTCTTGTTCCTCCCCATTCTCATCTACCTCCCCAACTACAACCCTATCCCTCCCACCTGCTTCTCTCTTTACCTCCACAATCTCCACCCTTCTTCCAGGCGCAGGCCTAACTTCACTCGCCAAACACACCGTCTCGATCCCCGCCGGCACCCTCTCATCCTCCGGGCCCCATGGCAAATTATCCACATCAATCTCCAAATTCAACAAACTCCGCAGTATCACCTCGGCACCAGCTTTACTCATCACCATATTCGCCTCCTTGCACCTCTCCGAACAACAACACTCCAAACACCCCTCGTTACAATGACACGCCTCGACCCTTTTACAAGCCTGCACCAACAACAAATCAATAAACTCAAACGCCTTGGTGCTGATCCCCGACCCATGCGCGCCCCCTTTACTATCATAAAACGTCAACCTGGCCGGCCTCTTCCTCGTCGTCTCCTTCTTCGCAAACTCCTTGATCGCAACCTTACACTCCGTCTTGACATCGCCCGGCATACTGATGACAAAATTGGGCATCAGACTCAAAATCGCATGTTCGGCGGCGTGGATCGCCCCGGCCACATTCAACCTCCTCGAATCGAGGATCTCGATCGCAGACTTGGGCACGTCGAGCCACATCCCCTTACTGAAGATCACAATGGGCGGATTATCCACCTCCACGGCGTCGAGGATGCGTCGCTTCTTGTCGATCTTGAAGAAGCCAAAGACGTTTTGCACGACTTTTATGGTGCCGAAGAAGGCGCGCGAGAGGGAGCCGGGGATGCGGCGGATGGCTTCGGTTTCGATGGGGTCGATGTCCGTGAAGTCGCGCTGTTGCGTTGTCCAGTCGACTTTGACGAGCTCGACTTTGGCCACCATGCGTTCGGTGGACATTTCTTTTACCAGGTATGTGTGGCCTTGGTGCAGGAAGATGCCGCCTTCGTAGATGGTGAAGAAGGCCCGGTCGGCTTCGAGTTCTTCGAGGACCGTGTTGCGGTTGGCTGTCGTGTCGATGATGGCGAAGTGGCTGTCCGCGGTGTCGCGGATGGCGACGGTGCGGGAGGGGTAAGGGAGGAAGCGCTCGTCCGTGTGGTAGAAGCCGAGGTCGTCTTTGCGCATGCGGGTGGTGCAGATTTCGGTGAGGAGTTTGCCGAAGTAGGGTTCGTCGTTGTCCGGGTGGACGGGCATTTCGTGGGCGGCGCATTGCAGGTGGCCTTCGAGGACGAGCATGTTGGTCAGGTCGATAGAGAGCTCGCAGTGAGGCTTTGTGAAGATCTCATCTGGGTTCTCCATGAAGTATTGGTCGGTGGGAAAGCAGTCGCCGACGAGGACCGAGAGGGAGTCCTTGTTTCGACGACCAGCTCTTCCTGATTGTTGTCGGAGGTTGGCGACTGTGTAGGGGAAGCCGACGGTGATGACTGCATCAAGCGAGCCAATATCGACGCCTAATTCCAAAGCATTGGTACCGACGATGCCGACAAGCTTGCCTGTGAACATCTCTTTCTCGATCATACGGCGGTCTTGTGGAGTGTAGCCACCTCGGTAAGCCATGATACGATTGATGACCTCTGGCCGCTCCAGTGCTTGCAGCTCTTGTTTGACAGAGTTGAGCATTACCTCGCATTGTTTGCGGACTCTGCAGAAAGAGATAACTCTGACGCCTCGCAATACAAGCTGACAGAATAGCTTCGCCGCTTCAGCCATGGTGTCGCCACGTCCAGATGACGGGTCGGCAGGATCTTTGAAAGGGGTATTCCAGCACAAGAACTCTTTTCTGCCAGATGGTGACCCATCGTAGTCGGTAAGCTTGACTTCATCCACACCAAAGATGGTCTTCATGTGCTGTTCTGGATTCGCCACAGTAGCCGAGCAGGAGATGAACTTGACATGGCGATTGCCAACAGCTGTGCATATTCTACGGAGTCTCCGCATAATCAGGGCAACATGAGTACCAAACAGACCATTGTAGACGTGGAGCTCATCCACTACGACAAAGCGGAGATTCTGCAAGAAGGTACGCCAGGCTTCCTCCTGTGGTAAGATTGTAATATGTAGCATGTCAGGGTTGGTGAAGATGATTCGTGCCTCGTCTCGAATGTAATTTCGTGTCGGCATGGGTGTATCGCCATCGAAGGTGTCCACTACCATGTCTTGGAGTCCATCCATGAAGTGCATAATGTCTTTGAGACTCCGTCGCTGATCCTGAGCAAGAGCCTTGGTCGGGAAGATGTACATCGCTCGAGCATCCCTGTTCCTCTCCAGCTCATGCAACACAGGGATTTGGTAAATGAGCGATTTACCAGAACTGGTAGATGTGGAGACAATGACATTGTGTCCGTCGTAGAGATTGTTGATTGCCTCAGCTTGATGGGCATATAGCTGAGTGATGCTCCTGGTATTGTACAAAGCATTGACGAGGCTTTGAGAAAGCTCAAAATTGAGGTCCCCGTAGACAGGTGCTTGGGGATCGAAGACGCGGTGGCCGTCTGGCACGATCTGACCTGTGTACCACTCCATAGATTTGATCTCACTGATGATCTGTGGGATCGAGTCCCTCTGGTCCGGTATCGATTTGGGCAGTTTAGCTCTAGCTTCTGGGTTTGGTGTGGCAGGTCTGCTATCAGCAGGCGCAGGGATGTTGGCCGCATGATCCAGATCTAGCTTCTCCACTGGGTCGACGCCCTCCTCTGTGCACTCATTGAGCCAGGCATTTACTGCTGAGGTAAATTTGGTATTGCGCTTGTTGATCAGATTCAGCATCTGCTTCTGGCTGAACACTGGCATCTTCAGATCCTCCTCCCGTAGCTTTCGAGTAACCTTTGTGGGTTCACCGGTCTTCTTGTGGGATACTTGACGTTTGAGATCTCCGTCAATGAACTCAAACAGAAGAACTTCCCTATGTTCGGAGTTCTCAACAGCATCTGCAGGATCTGGTAACATAAACTCCTTTGCCCGCCGCCGGCGGTTGCTGTCCTCCTCGCCCATGAGATTGACCTGCAGAAGGGCCTCATCCACGTAAGCGAAATGAATGGCTCTTGGAAGAAGCGTCTTGATTCTCGCAATGTCTGACAAGTCTAGCTTTTTCCCAATGTGACTTTCCACTGATGATTTGATGGTCTCGAAAGTAGTGGCGATCGCTTTCCGGGTGCAGCAGAAAGTGTACACCAGGTTCAGTGCTTTGTGAACATTCTCGAGCTGCTTGAATTTGTCTGGCCAGGGTATTGAAGTCTCTACCATGTTTGAAGAAGAATTGCGGCGCAGTGTACCCGGTCTGGCTTTGCCTTCGGTCGTCCGTCGAGGCTTTTTGCCACCATCGTGAGTCTTTGTTGCCACGGTCGTGGTCGCTTGAGAAGGGGAGGCATTCTCTGAAGTGACGTTATTTGGCGATGCTGTTATGTCTTGTTCGTCCTGATGCTCGTCTTCCGGTTGCGTACGTTTGCGCTTGCGATGGAAGACAACCTTGTTCGACAAGGTTGACGCTTGAAGCTTGACCATCGAGGATCAACTATGTTCAGTCGATGATCATGTCGCACAAATGGATCTCTGAACATGCGCTATCTGAGAAATCCAGATAGACGTGGTGCACTGAGTGCTGATTCGTGGTGGGAAATGTGGTTGTTCATGAAAGTCAGAGCCACAAGGGGGCTGCCGGGTGGCGAAGCGGTAATCGTTCCGCAATCACGTGGTCAAATGCTTAATATGCAACCATTTCACATCTTTATCACTAAGCAAAACCACAATTTGTTCATTCACGTCCGTCCGCGGTCAGACTGCTCGAAAGTGTGAACTCTGGCAACTGTCTAGGTGGCACTCTGCTACATCGGTGCAGGTTAAAGGGAGTGGTCCAGTATACCCTGTAACCCCAACACATAGCACATCAGAAATAAATTCCCCATGATCTATTAGGAGCACGGGGCTAGAGACGTCCCTCTTTTCTACCCGCTTCCTTGATTGCCCACTCTCCGTCAACGAGGACACACCACCCTTCACTCCCTCCACCGCCATCACCACCGACTGCAGCACCAGGAAACTCTTTTTTGGCTAGATCGAGGACCTCGGAATCGAAGCTACCAGGCTGGAGCCAAACTGATCTGATTCCGACTTCTTTTGCTTCTTTCAACAGCTTCGAGGTGACTGAGGGTGGTGTGATGACAGACAAGCTCGTGTTCTTCGGATCTGACAGGGCCGCTGGCGAAGCCTTCGTCTCGAAGCTCTTATTACGAATGTCAACATTCGATGTTGTCGGATTCAAAGGTGTAGGAGTAATTCCATGGGCGAGGTACCACGCAAATACTGTGAGTGATTAGTGGTAGCCCTGTGTGCTAACTATGAGCCGATACGTACTTTTGTTTCCGAACTTGCGAGGGTCCGAAGATGCGCCAGCGACAGCGAACTTTGACGAAGCGAAGAAGACCTTTGCGGCCTTTTCCATTTCCTCTTCGGAACTCATCTCGATGTTGTCGTGCAAGGATGAATGGAGCAACAATGAGCACTTCGGTTATCCTCGGCAATGACGGTGAGGCAAGAAGGATGGCGATATCGGACTTCGCGGAGTCGCAACGACGATGCAATAGCGATGATCAGGTTCAATTGCAGTATAAGTCGTGTCGGCAGTCCGGGTCCGAAGTTCAGGTAAAGCAAGATGCAAGTACAAGAGGTTGAAGATCTTTGAGTTCACAAAACCTTACTCCTTTTCACTGCTGTAGACAGCTCAGAAGTGAGACACTGAGTGCCACCATGGCGACATTCGCGTACGTAAAGTCGCCATGTACAGTAGATCCCGAATGCATTGGCTCACTGAATACCAGCAACAAAACATTCAACACAGCATCGTATGCGGCAGTCCGCCCATCTTATCCGAAGAAGCTGTATGACATTGTTCTCAAATATCACCAGGGATCTCGGAACCAATGTCTCGATCTAGGATGCGGCCATGGCATTGTCGCTCGCCAATTTGGCAACAGCTTCATGAACTTCTTAGGGACGGACCCCTCTCCAGGCATGGTTGAGCAGGCTAGAAAGCTCACACCGCAATCCGAGTATGGTAGTGCCAGCTTTCAAGTGGGCTTCGCGCATGACGATGTGCCCATTCCTGATGGTGGAGTCGACATGGTCACGGCGGCAGAGGCAGCACATTGGTTCGACTATCCCAAATTGTACAAGTTATTGAATGCAAAGGTGCGCAAAGGAGGGACGCTGGCTTTCTGGGGATACAAGGATCATGTCTTCGTGGACCTTCCGAAGTCAACGGCCGTCATGGATAAGTACGTCTATGTACAGGACAAAGACAGGCTCGGTCCTTATTGGCCGAAGGGCCGCGAGATTCTCAGCAACAACATGAGGGCTATCGTGCCGCCAGAGTCTGACTGGGAGGATCTTGAAAGGATCGAGTATGAGCCGGGAACGAATGGTAAGAACAGCGGAGAGGGTACGCTCTTGATGAGCAAGACTCTCAAGGTCGGTGAATGTAAGGCATATTTCAGAACATGGAGCTCTTATCATGGATGGCAAGAGGCTCATCCAGACATGAAAGCGAGGAATCTGGGAGGGTCAGGTGATGTGATAGACGAGATGTTCGACGAGATGGCGGCCGAGGATGATATCATGCGGGATGAGGAACAGTCTCTGAATATTGAATGGGGCACGGCATTGATCCTTGCAAGGAAGAAGTAAGATCATAAACGACAGTAGACCGCCAGGGCGGAGAAGGCGGAGTGTTTACTTTTGCCGATTTACCCTAGCAACCAAACACGCTTTCCCACCTAATGACATTTCCTAATCGAGCCACATTTCAAACACTGCCAAGCTGGAGAGGAGACCGCATTTTTGAAAGCATCAACTTCAACAACTTGCGACTGTGACAATAATTGCTGATACGAATACCAAGAATCACTGAATCAGTCTCTCAACCACACCTTCCACAATGGTAAGTCTCTCTCTTCGGACTTTGCATTCCTTCTTCGCCCAGCCGACTGGACCCTGTAATCAAGAATAAACAACAGCCTCATTCCTGCTGTCCCGGTCAGCTCAGCACCGCGAAATCGCATTGCGGACGCGCGAGAGGCATTGATTGCGAGATCCAATATCGAAGCACATACGCTAATCATGTCTTCCAAACAGGCCAGCACAAACTACAAGGAGGCATTTGCGCTCTTCGACCGCCGGGGAAATGGACGTGTTACTCAGGACTCGCTCGGCGACCTGCTCCGCGCATGTGGCCAGAACCCAACACTGTCTGAGATCTCCGACCTCGAGAAGTCCGTCGGCTCAGAATTTGACTTCGACTCGTTCCAGAAGGTGTTGAACAGGCCCGGTGGTTTCCGTGACCCTGGCGAGCCGGAGGAATATTGCAGGGGTTTCCAGGTGTTTGACAAAGAGATGACCGGATTCATTGGTGTTGGTCAGCTACGATACAGTATGTCTTGAAACAAATGCACCGGAAAGGAACGGCCAGGCTGATAATACACGTAGTCCTCACAAACCTCGGAGAAAAGATGAGCGACGATGAGGTAGACGAGCTCCTCAAAGCCGTCGACACCAGCAGCGGCGAGATCAACTACATGGGTAAGCAGACATGGAGACAAGAAGAGGCAACGGCGGGACTGACACGCTACAGATCTCGTCAAGACCATCCTCGCCAACTAGACGGATGGGATAGCAATGTCTATACTCTTAATGTTTCAGCGAGCACGATCGGCGTTGGGTTTCCCAAGTCATGACCTTTTGCATGACAACCAGATAGCCTTCAATGAACCAATACCCTCCATTCTCATGATGAGCCTCGCTCGTCCCTCTCAATTTCTCTTGCCAGCATCTCCGCCTCCTCCCTCATCACATCCTCTGATCTATCTTTCCTCTCTTCGTCCGTCGCAAACTTCCTTTTTGACTTGCCTTGCCGTTCTCTCAGATGACCTCCCACGTTCCCGCCCTCTCCTTCCAGCTCCGCATAGATTGCATCTCCGCCGCCACGATCGTCCATGTCTCCCTCTCTCCTCGGAATAACATGGCAATGCACATGTGGGACACTCTGCCCAGCCGCTACCCCATCCTGAATTGCTACGTTGAAAGCTGTGGCATTGAAGACCCTCTTAAGAGTCGGTTGAAGCTTTTGTACTGTGAGGAACAGGTCGCTAATCTCTGCCGATGATAGCTGCGATAGATGCGGTACCACTTTATGCGGGCAAACGAGGATGTGTCCTGGTAGCAGGGGCCGGAGATTGACCAGAGCAAACGAGTGAGGTGTGCGGTGGAAGACCTGAGGAGTCAGATGCGAGCATGTGGAACAGTATGTGAATAAGTGGGAAGAAGTAGTATGAGAATTACGTATCAGGGACTGATAGACCAAGGGAAAATGAATCGTACTTGGGGTGTGACAGTGAATGACCCAAACCGCACAGCATTGCTCAGAGAAGGTGGCGGCATGTCAGCCTCGAGCTGGATCTCGCCCATGAACAGCAGGAATCAGATCTCAAATACCCAATTTATCCAATGGCTCGCAAGCAATCTCGCTCGAGCTCTGCAAATATCTAGAAGACAATCGAGGTTGTGGAGGACGAGGTACAGATCCGGGACTGGAGGGTGCGAAATATTGATTGTATATTAAAGCATGTCAGAACTTCTGTCACATGTTTTTTTTTTCCAACCTCACAACCACCACATTTACATTCGATAATCCTCACGACCACTCTCCTTTAGGGCCTGCAAGTCCCTCACCGCTGTCAACGGACTGCATCAATGCCATCTCACAAGCCATAGCACAACACAGCACTCCAGCATGTCCACCGAAATCCACACCTACCACTGCCCTTGTACATCCCTCCTCTTCGCCAGCTCGACGCTTCTCACGTCTCTCCCTCAGCGCAAAGTCGATTCGACCACCATTCTTCCTCTCACGACTTCTCCAACGCCCCTCTCCTCAACCAGTAACCCGCATGTTGCAACCCTCTACTCCAAGCTAGAAGAGCACATCTTCGACCCTTCTCCCCAGACCTCACACAACCCTCACACGACCAATGGCAGCAGCGCAGAGAAAAGAGTCAAGCTAGATCAAGGAGCCAAGGACGAAGAGACTCTGCCGAAAGAGTCCGTCGTAAGTCTCGAGGCCGGGTTCGAGAAGCGCTACCTCATGAGATGTGGGAAGTGTGAAGCGCCTTGGGGATACCTGCTGGACTGGGCTTCTTGGAGTGCCGAGGAAGGGAAGGAGGGGAGGAGGGAGGATGTGCTGTATGTGCTGAAGGGGGCAGTGGAAGAAACAGAGGAGATGAGAAGGGGTTGAAAGCAGCCACTTGCGACTGAATGTATGGTGAAGAAGCCATGAGCATGAGACTATGCACCGCCACTGAAGGGGACACCGACTCGGATGGGAGCTGGAAGGAGCAGAGTATCACTATGCTTGGGACCTGGAGGGATGCTTTACCGGCTTCATTACTGGCAGCTCATTATAACAACCCAAAGCTGGCCATCTCCTGCCAAGAGACAAGGTACAATCAACCCCTGTAGTACTTTGCCCACTTACTCGCCCCATCCAACACCTCAAGGAACTCCCTCGCAAAGACCCTCTCCGCCTGCTCACCCGGATGCAGCTCATCAAACCACAAATAACTATCCGGGCTATCACTCCTCACACAAGTCCTGTTCGCAGTACACAAATTCTGCACGCCAGTCGTGCTCAACGGCTCCGCAGTCCCATTCAAATACCTTGCCGGGTTGTAGTAAATATCACTGATCAACCCCTCCATATTGAATGTCGCGACATTCGCTCCCTTGAAGTTCTTCTCCAACACAACCTCCACGGGAGTGCGGTACTGATAGATCTCGTTCACGGTGGCAACCTCCTCGGCCATGTCCGCCGAGATGTTGTTGATGGCTGCCGGCGCAGACGGCTTCTTCATCCAGTACTGGTTCGGGCCGAAGCCGCCCGCGTCTGCGCGCCCGTACAGCGGAGACAGCTGCAACGGCGCGATGTTGAAGAGGACGAAGTACCTTGCGCCGCTGTCGTATAGGCGCTGCATTTGGGCGTAGACGCAGTCGGTGTAGGTGGTGAGATTGGTGCCGGGGACTTGGGAGTTGGTGAGGAAGGAGTTGTAGTCGAGGTCGTTGGTGCCGATCCAGATGGTATAGACGGTGCGGGAGGGGGGGATATTGAGGAAGGGTTTGCCTGTCGAGGGGACCATGTAGGCCTTGTCGGCTAGGTAGGCGGGGAGCTCGTAGGATTCGATGTCTGGGAAGTTGGCGTTGATGGCGGAGAAGAAGCGTGGGGAGATATTGTTGGAGCACACAGCGCCGGAGACGGCGTAGTTGTAGATGTTGATGCCGGAGTATTGGTGGACGTATTGTGGCCAGGGACGGCCGCCGGAGGCAGAGTTGTAGTTCTGGGCAGGTGGTCAGTAGACGACTTCTGAGATTGTGGGAGATCACATACAGGAGGGTTCACCCATCCTACTGGCGGGGCTGAGCCATTGTTGTTGATGAAGTAGCCAAGTCTGCTGTCATCCGTGTAGCTGTCACCAAAGGTAACAGCAGACACGAATCTATCTTTGCTCCATGGCCCTTTCTTGCCTCCCAGGGCAGCGGCGGCGGTCAGCTGCGCCGAGAGTGTCAGTCCCGCAAATGCGTGGAGGAGCATCTTGTCTCTGTATGTAGTCTTGAAAGGGGACAACGAAGGGAAATCGACGACAGAGATCGTCCTTACATATATTACATCCCATCAAGCAAGTTTTCACTTGCCGACACCACCGCCACCGGCATGGATTTTCCATGAATCCATGATGATCTCCGCATAGTTATGTTACCAGGGTACGGCTAAATTGACACTATCCGTGTTTTTAGGTGGAGTATAGGGCTTTGGGGATGAAGTCCGCGGCTAATCAGGATAGTTATGTCGATCGTCTGTTGAAATTGAGGGGACTAGGCCGCAACAAGCAAGTGTACCATCTCCACAAGTGCGGAGGCTTCGGTTGAGGGGAGCATTCACGGCATTATAGTCAGGAACGTAGGCATGAATACAGGGATGAACTATGGATCTTGCAGGATTTGACATTGGCAGTTGAAGCTTGATTGTCATGCAGCATGTTGTTTGATGATCAGCCACTCTTGTAGCTGTGACGTTCACACTAAGCTAAATTCGGACTGTTTACAATGTTCAGCTGGCTGTGGCTAGCTGAGCCCCGTACACTCGCTGCTTGATATCATTCTACACTCGATAGGCTGCGGTCCGGAGCCGGCCACTGCTCCCACTCACTCATAAGCGCCATGATACAATCGAGCGTCTGCATATGCAATCTTTGCTGTGCCCAGCCATGTTGGAAGATGTCAAATCGAGGTAAGGATAGTGCAGTCGCTTGAGGCAGGTAGGCAACAGGATCGACAGGAAAAGGTTTGCAAGCGTCGGACCCCTGTGTTGTCGCGAAGCTGGCCGATGTCGTAGAGAATGCGGCTCCTGATCACACTTTATTGATGGCATGATGGTGTTGCACCATGCTTGGCTCGATCTGATGTTGTTCCCGCAGATCAATGGAGAGTGCCGATGTTGCTTTGCCACATCTGGATGGCTGTACGCGCTCGCAATCATGCAGCCGTAGTCGGTACGATTACTTTCATGAGAGATTGCAGTGGAGATGAGCTGAACCTGCTTGTCCTACAGGTCCCTGCCGACATCGTATTTGTCGACCGACCGTACTATGTTTGGTGTCCAACCCGTGAACGTGTCAATCCGGCGCCATTCCTGGGCCACACATGCAGGGCGATGTATCAACCTTGGCAATCTCGGTTGCTCAATTCGTATGCCCACATTGTCCGAAATTTTCCCCAGGTCTCCTGCGGTATGGTATAACAAGAGGTCAATGCCAAGACATGTGGTTTATCAATGGTCTGGCCGGGCCTGGCACGTGCCAGAGTCAAAACTGTTGTTCGGCTCAACCTCACCCTCTCATCCCATCCCCTTCGTGTCCCATCGATGTTATGCTCACCTGATAGCGTGATCTGGCCGCTATACAAAAGCCATGCTCGGTTTACCGCAGCTATCGCATCCGATCAGATGTTCGGTCATCAGAGAGAGTCATCGGCAATACCATCAGAACGGCCGTTCCTTGAAGGCTACGACCGGTGAGATGGGCTTCATGAATCTATGACGTATATCATCATCTCCTTTGCCCACGGATGCTTTATCTTCGAAAGGAGCTCGCCGAGTGTAACCTTCGGGGGGACGTCGAGCGATAATGACGTTCCTGCTTCAGATCAGCATGGTGTCGCTGTTCTCAGGGAAGAGAAGGGAGGATACCACTCGATGTAGGCTTGAACATCAGGTCTTCGCAGATCAGCGACAGCGCGGCGCAACAGGTCGTCAAAGTCATCTCTTGACATACGCTGAACACCGCAAGCAAGCCACAGACCTAAGCCTTCAAGACTCTGTACGACCAGGTCAAATGTCTGCTCTTTCAGTGTGATGTCACCTATCACCATCAGCCTGGAAATCCTACATAGGGCTGGTACTTACGATCAGCCTGCCATGCACCAATATGCCATCGATGTATGGTGCGCGACACGTCCACATACCCGACAGAGTCCAGAATCGAAGCGGCATGCTCGACGAACGAGGGGTCACGACCCAACATGTTCATGCCTCTTCGGTACATTTCGATCCAATCTTGAAGTCCTTTCGCGTTCCTGGCATCGTCTCCGATAAGTCGACCTGTACTCGATTGTATATTGCCAAAGTTGGCCTCGACAATCTGGATCGAGCCTCCTCTGATCAACAGACCCATGAGTTCGCTCAACAGGGGTCGCCAGCGTCTGCGCGAGATGCCTTCTGTCAAGCATCGTATGTTTACCAGATCAAACTTGGCAACTGGATTGTAAACTTCCAAAGCATTCCTTCTAGCGCGATAGAGTGGGCTTTGTTGCAGGGAGTCGTTGAGATTCCAAGTGATCCTCGCTGGAAGTCTGGCGTCAGGACAGTCGGTATCAGTCTCAGTCTCGACGCGGTCGATCATCGACGGATCGTCTCGTACGATGTCACCAGTCAATTGGATACTAGGGTCCAGGGTGTCCGCTCCAGACTCCTTGTCTTCGTCCGAATCATCCTCTACGTCGTCGTCGAAGTTATCAGTATACACGTCAATGTTTGTGATCTAAAAAGAATCAGCGCTTGTTCCGATCCAGACAGTCGAGGATTCGTCAAGATCACGACAGGTCTCAGCCCAGCACGTTGAGGTCTACCTACCCTACATGGCGCTTCAACCTCATCCTCGGACTGTCCTTCACAGTATTCCTCGATGTCGTCGCACCAGAATCCTGGTCCGCCCCCGCAGTCCAGAATACGTCTAGGTCGTTGATCCCTAGTAAACACCAGCGTATCGAATCTGGCGATCAAGTGCCGATTGACTAAGTCGAGTCGAGCCTCTTCAGTCTAGACACCATGAGATCAATACTCGTTCATGGACTATCGGACTGAGCGATTGCCTGTCTTGTCCGATTGGCTCAGTACTTACTTGGTCGACTGGGAGAAAGTTGGCGCTTTGGCGCAGCGAATACCCGTGAAACTTTCTCCCGAAATGCACCTCGGTCTCCTGATCGATGGTTGGCATTATACCTGCTGCTTCTGAAAGACAGATTTCTTCTGGTGGATCAACCTTTTCTCGATCCTCTCGCAGAGAATGATTTCTGGAAAGAGTTGCTTGAGAATTGTCTCGCCTCACGGTCCGATACCGTCATGTGGGAAAGGCCGCATCGTATACTATCAACTATGACACGTCCGAAGTGGAGGGCGAAGTGAGTCGGTGCTTGAGAAGAAAGATTTGACCTTCATGACCTAGCCAAGAAAATCCCGGCCCACAACCTGGTGCCGGGATCCTTTTGACGTGTCCAGTAGCCATGAGAAAGTATTGGATTGGCTAGACATGATTCGGTAAGCTCGGTTGAAAGATCGCGTCGCAGCTGCGTGCCTATGCAGAGGCGGCACTAATGGAGCTCTGCTGCACGGCAGCACTCATCCGGGACGGATAGCTCCACTAAACTAAAGCGAGGGCAGGCGAGTTTGACCCGGGCTACGGCCATATTCGTATCCCTGGCGGCGAAGCGCATCTCGACAGCGTATAGAGAGGGGAAGGCGGCGGCATCAGAAACTGTTCGTAGCAGGACAAAGAGGCGGTCGAATTCCACGAGCCAGCGAGTGGACATTAATGGGATTTGCACGGAACGGCCCTTCACAACAGGCCAGCACGAGGCAGTCGCTTGACGAAGAACCTGGTTCAACAGTGGCTCGAGGTGAAACCTTCTCAAGAACAATCAACGGCGAACTCTAATGGTAAGCCAGGCTTGCCATGAATAATGATCACAGAGCACTCTGTGCAAAGAACGGTTTCTTCACTGCCGAGCGTAGCTTCCCAGATGAGCGAATCAGCTCCTGTCGCTGCTTCCAAACCACTGTCAATGCCTTTTTCGGGTACCGCCAGATGAAACTCTAACTCGCAAAGTCCGACATCCCTCGCTCAGGCTCGCTGACGACACGAGGCTCTCGTACCCTCGGTCCTGACAATCCAACGCATGCACAATGTGCCAGCACCCAGATCTATCAGAGGCATCCCTAAAGAAGTCAACGTGTCACTCCCAGTCATGCGCATGGCCGACACGTGCCACTGAGTCAGTCATCCAATCCTGCCTCGATGTTATGGCTTGTTCGCTGGCAGCACATCTCGGAGAATCTCCCGCGCAAATGACTAGCTGCACGGGCAGCTGCATGGCGAGAAGCGGACAAACAGAGATCACATTTTCATGCCGCACCAATTGCGTCCGTTTATGGAATCGTGCTTCCTTGAGCGGCACAATACATGTTCACGCGGAGCGACCCGCTGCAGCTGAATCGCGTACCAACCAACCGCGGATGCTGCGATGAAAGGTCATCACTACACGACAAAGTGCGACCATTGCGATGTGAGACTTCATTGGCAAGGCTCTCGTCTGTCACGGCATCCAGGGAATCCATACGGCCGACATAGAAGACGTTCACGTCCATGCGTGGCCGTCGACTCAACGAGCCCGCTCATTACGAGCATCAGCGGTTTGCGGCACACATTACTGTACATCGTCACTCTACAAACGCTTCACCCAGTTCTACCAAGCGCATCCTGCAACGTTCGATCAAGTGCGCAGCATTTCCAGACCAGCAAGTGGCCCATGGCAGCCTTGAGAAAGGAACGTTAACAATGTCTCGGCATCACCATTCAAGCGTGGAAGACGTTACATTGCCAGTTGCCAGCAACGCCTCGAATCATCATTCTCCTCTCAGCCATATTGCGCAGCATACACGATCCTCCTTGGGATAACCTCGACATCAAAAGCTGCTGCACGCTGGAGCGCGACGTCCTGTGCAAAGTGGCTCGAGGCCAAGGTAGCACAACAGTCGCTTCGCACCGCCCCTGCATGCGCATGCAAGCCTTACGAACAGCAGAAGGATGACTGTGACTACGCAACGTTGAGAGATATTCCCCGGACGTTGCCTCGAGCCAGAGTTCGTGAAACGGCGTTCGGTCAGGAGGTTCCGGCGAGGCGACCGTTCGCTCACCCCAGTTTAAATTAACGTCGTCGACAACCTGATGATCAACGTCTGCTTTCGAGACAGGTACGTTGTGATTTACCGTTGACCTAGACTGCTGACGACGATATTTCTCATGGGCATGCGCGACCTCGATCAAATTTCACAACCTTCGCCATTCACTTGACCTCGAGCCAGCCATAGAAAATCAAATCCACTGACCTGCCGAAGAAAATCGATTTGTCGATCCCATCGTCTCTGCCAGTTGTGGTTGAACGCACTGGTCTAAGGCAAGTTTGACAAGATATCTGCATCTCGAGCTATTGCTGCGCAAGCGCCACTGCAGAATGATATGACTTGGACACATCGCTAATAAGTTCTCTCGTTTCGATCGAAAGCATGGCCAGTTGAGGAGGTGGACAACGTGCAAGCGCAAATCACTCCTCGGCAATGTATCGAGCAGAGCATCGCCCCGTGTGGAGCGAAGAGGCGATTTACACCGCACGACTCAATGACTTGCGACCGGAAGGAGTTGTAGCTATAACGCTGTTCGTGGGCTTTCAATGACAAGCCTTGATACTAGCATTGTCCAGCGAGCCTGCATGGATTGGATTTCGACCCTGACCCAGTTGCCAACGACTTCGATGAGTCTCGTAGAAGCAGACTATTATCAGTTGTACTACTTGTGGTCTACTCACTACTCAGTCAGGTGGGACATTCTGGACGTCAGCAATCTTTCCAGAGATGATAGCGGAATTGCGGGAGCTGTATGCCATGCAATGCTTATCTGCTTCGGTAAATCTGGCGTGTGATGTTGGCCATTGAATCTTGAACACGTATGTGAATCTCTGCATCTCTGGAATCGTTACTGCTTGACGCAGAATGAGTGCTGCCAATGAACAAAAGGAAGCGACATGAATAAGGCGGATGCCCAATCCGTACACAGTAACGCGGACAGGTGCTGATACGCAAGAACGTTCTTCAGTTCTGGTAGCTTTCTGCACCTTTCATACACCATGCGCTCAGTGACAGTGGTCGCATCTGCGATTGGCCGTGTCGTCGATTGCTCCGCGGAGCAGGTTCTTCAATGTAGAGCAGGCGGGAAGTGTACCAGGCCCTGGTGAACGGCACGGCTCGTGTGCTCACTAGTCGATAATATGGTCCCAACATCTTACTCTTCTATCTTCACTCTATCATCGCAACGATACACAGAGAAGAGCAGGTTGTATGACAAGACAACCATCACCGATCATTGAAAGACAGTCCTGACATCTAACATACTGCCAAGCCCTCGCGCTTGAAAGCCTCCTGATTGAGACGCGTCCAAGACTTACCTCTGATGGTCGTCTCCCACCTCAGTCCATCTTTAGAATAGGCCAAGTCTACTGACTCCACAGGTCTCGAGCGATGACATGAAGCACAACTCCATTAGCCAAATCGCATCGCATATGGCGACTGGCCCTTTACCCAGTCTTGCAAGAGCTAGGATGGTTATACATACCCTGGCGCTCCCCTCTGAGCCCTGTATTCTCGTCGACGAATTCTCAGATCTCTTGAACCAGGCGTCTATATCCCCGCGAGACAAGCTAGACATCGAAAGAGACTTCCAGACGCGTTAAGAGGTGCAAATACACTGGAATGAGAAGAGCTCTCCTCGACTGTCGACTCTCTGAAGGAGCTTGACATGACTGGAGACCGCGACCACAACGCCAAAGCCATCATTAGGCACAAGTGGTCAATAATAAGAGTCGACTTATTCCCCACCCCGATGTGCAACACCACCAGATGTTGGCTGAGGTGTCCCCCTGAACGCTGCGTCCATGCGTAGTTCTTTGGTCCAGGCATGCTTTTGACTCGTGGTTACTTACGAACAGACTTCATTGGCCCCATGTCATGGCAAAGTCAATGCAGGCTGATGTCTCTCGAGTCGTGCAACGAAAGCCTACTCACTCGACGCAACTCGTGGAAGCTGAAAGGAGAAAGCCACAAGGATCACAAGATTGGTGCTAGAACGCAGAAATTCACTCAAAAGCAAGCATGGAAAGACGGCAGACATACCTCAACGGCGTCCTTCCAGGATCGAATCACCAAAGCACCTCGGCAACCTTTTCCTCCACCCAGGTAGCGTTGAACGCTAATGCATACGTGGACCCACAGGTATTGCATGTGCTCAAGTTGGTCGACTGCCAACAGGCTACATGCAGGTCGTGCATGGTACGCGTGCCGGTGTTAACAAGCCATCCTGAGGATACACGCGGTCAATCCTCTCGACGAAAAGTGCTCCACGTCAACAACGTCGACGCTAGGACTGACCTGTGGATATGAAGAGCACCACCAAGCTGTCTTTTGTCGAGGAGAGAGCTAGTAAGGGACAATCACTTCAGGCACACGAGATCTCTCTCTGTCGGTTCCGCACGTGTCGGCACCAGGCATTGGCGGAGACGGTACCAGACGTGGTAAGTTCCTCGTGGAAGCTGCAACATCGTTGGTGCTCGCCCGTCACACTCGAGTGTCACTTTGGTATGTGCATCTGGTTGGTGCTTGATCCGTCGGGGAACGCCGCAGGCATTAGTGCTGCAGGCATCTGCATGGTCGCTGGACGAGGAAACCTGGCTGTGTACATGTTTTCCGTCCTCGGCGCGCCGCAAACTGCACGGTAAGTCACTGCACGGCGGGTTTACTGCACGTTGATGGCGGGTCAATGATCCGGCCCTCCGAACCCGGGGCATTGGACGCTGTATGCTGACGAGGACGGCTCAAAGGAGAATCGTAATCACATCACAACAGTCCTCGAGGATACTGTTCTGTATGTTCGGTGTTTCGAAACATGTAAACTACTTCTGAATGCAGTCAGTACTTCGGGAGGTAGATACCATGTCACGCACTGACGCAGGCCTACAAACGACCAGTTTGGTTGACATTGCCGTTCGTTCGTGACTACCAAATATGCAATGCAATAAACGCCAAATGCTATGCTGGGTATCAGAACTGCAGTAAGTCTGCACATGATCTTCGGACCATGGCTCTACTCCTCCACCTCTGCCTTCTCCTTGCGCTTCTTCTTTTTCTTCTCCTTGACCTCGCCATCCGCATCCCGCTTCTTCCTCTTCTTCCCTACCTCCTCCTCCACCCGCTCCTCCGGCGCCACGTACTCCTTCTCCCGCTCCTTCCGCTTTTCGTCCATCTTGGCCCGCATTCGCTCCTCCCTGATCTCCCTCCCCTTCCGCTCCTTTTCCTGCTTCTTGAGGAAGTACTCGCCGCTCTCGATCTGTAAATCGACTTTGCTCTTCTCCTGCGGTGGTGGGAAAGGGGTATACACTTTCTTGGCCTTGTCTGTGACCTTGAAGGGCTTGTGTCTCTTGCTCAGATTCCGCTTCTTGAATTGTGGTAGGAAGCGATCCCAACTTTCGTTCTTTAATTCAGGGTCTTTGGCGAGTTCTTTCTTGATCATGAGCTCTTTGATGTGGTAGATTGGGTGGACGTTGTCCATGCAGTCCTCGACGACTCGCCGTACGTCCTTTAGCCCTTTGTATGGTCCCATTGCCGAGACGGTGTTGCCTTGCACGAGTATGTAGCATCCAGTCAACAGCTCAAGCGCTTTCAACGTGCTGCCGTTTGGCCCAAGTATCCTCTGCCGCCGCTTGACGAATCGATCTTTGTTCCGGACCATTCCTCGTACTTTGATCACATCGCAGGCTATGGTGTCATCCTCCATGATCTTGACTGCTTGGGGCGCGGGTACGCTTCTCGACAGAAGCTTGACGAGATCTCTCGCCTTCAAAATCGAGGCTGGATCGTATGTCTTCCTTGTTGTCTTCACCGTCATGCTTCCCTCGACCAAATCCAGCACACAGGCTATACCCTGTTTCTCCAGTGTTTTCGTGACGAGTGGCCACGATGTCTTGAGATACTGTTCGCGGTATTTGGGGAATAGCACAGAGAAGGAGGATTCTTCACTGAATGTGCCGCCAGTATTGTCCTCGGGGCCAAATTTCTCGATCTTCCACTTGTCAATATCTTCTGTATCCCAAGGCTTGTCAACATTGTGCGTGGACGGCATTTTGGCGATGTGCGCTACAGGCAGAGATTGGTCTTGGAGGGGAAAAGGAGGCTTTCGAGAAAATGTTCGAAGATCGACGTTCGCGTAAAACTGCCGTTCTGAGACCTCCGCGGCCGGCGATTCCTCGGCCTGGACGGCTCAACATCTGAAGTTGGATAGCATGGCCGGCATTGTTCTTGTACATTGTGATCGGGACGTCAATATGGAGTCGCAACGCCCTCGGGCGTTCTTGGATATCACAATTGATGCCTCACCAGCTGGACGGTTGATCCTGGAGCTCTTCAGCGACAAGACTCCAAAGACTTGCGAGAAGTACGTTTCCTGCACCCACGAGACCTTCACTTCTAACTATGTAGCTTCCTCGCGCTCTGCAATGGATCTCACGAGGGCCTCACATATGCGCTCTCTCCGTTCCACCGCATCATCGATGAATTCATGATTCAAGGAGGGGACATCACCAAGGGCGACGGAACGGGCGGAACCTCGATCTATGGAGGAGAATTCGAGGACGAGAACTTAGCTTGGCGTGATATGGATGCGGCAGGTCTGGTGTGTATGGCCAACAGAGGTCCAGGAACGAACGGCAGTCAGTACGCGCCCCTTTCATCTTCATCATTGACCAGCTTTCCCGCCCTGACATATCCATGTTCACCGAGAGATAGATGCTGATAGGTTCCATAGATTCTTCATCACCTTGACTCCCTGCCCTCACTTGAATGGGAAACACACCATCTTTGGCCGTCTTGTGTCTGGCCAGGACGTCCTAGCTAAGATCGCAGAGGTGCCTGTAGACAAGAATGACCGACCGAAAGGATCGGTTCTGATCTCCCGCTGCGGCGAGCTGGAACGCAAGAAACGCGCTGCCCCTGCACCTGCAACAAAAGCGCACGATCACAAGAAAGAACCAGCTCGAAAGCCCGTCTCAGGATCGAAATCTCCATCAAGCTCACCGAACCGAGAACGTCGCGGAGACGACAGGAACGGACGATTAAGAGACGAGCAGGACAGCAGGAAGCGGAGACGCAGATCAGATCAAGGTCCAGACGAGACATTTCGTGGCCGACCGAAGACGAGATCAGAGTCTCGCTCGCCAGTCCCCAGAGGTAGCTCAGATGCGATGGCCGACGATGCACCTGCTGCCAGGAAAGACTCACCACCACGAAAACATCGAAGAGTGCGGAGCAGAAGCCCGAGCCGTGACAACAACAAGGACGACAAGAGAGCGAGATTGAGGCGAAGCAGAAGTCGTAGTGGAAGCGGGCATGAAGAACGAAGAAGACGGCACGATCGCCCAGATAATGATAGGGATAGGCGCGGCGGCAACAGAGATGAGCGCGACGTTGATTGGCGGGATCGCCGAAGGGAGGATCGTGAACGAGGGAATCGGGGCGGTGGGTACTGGGACCGCGACCGCACAGGAAGCAGATTCAACGACAGAAGATTCGACGATCGAAGAGGAAATGGTAACAGACGCTATGGCAATAACGACGGACGACTGAACGACGGCAGACTGGGTGGCGACGAGCATGATGCGTCGTCAGAAAGCGGTATCAAATTCAAAGGTCGAGGGAGCATGAAGTTCCGCGAACCAGATCGGAGATGATAGTACAGCTAATCCAACCATATCCATCACGCTCGTTCTCCCCGCCATGTCCATTCTTTCCTTTCCTCTCCTATGCGGCCCATGTGTATCCCTGACTTTGCTATTCACCTGCTCATATCTCCCTACACCACCTCACCATTCCCCCTCCCACCCCCTCCACCCCTCCCCCCTCCAACACCCCTCCGATCTCCTCAAGGCTAACATCCACCCTCCCCGCTCCCCTCCCCCCTCCCACCCCATCCTCAACCACCAGCCCCTTCTCCACCAACCCTTCCCATGCCATCCTCGCCACCCTGACCCCCCACACCCTCGCCCCCTGCCCCGTCGCCAACGCCCCTGACGCACTAGCCGCGATCCTGGCCTTGGACGCAAGGGATTTATACTCATCGTACGCGAGCGGAAAGGAAATCGTGTCCGAGTCGTGGATGATGACTAGCCTCGCCGCGGAGATGAGGAGGGAGAGTTGGAGTGTCGATAGCGAAGGAAGGAGGGAGAGGAGGGAACCAGGCGGGGAGAGGGAGGGGGCGTGGGTGAGGTGTGAGTCGAGGTGGGCGGTGAGGGATGCGAGGGTCATGGGGGACGTGGGGAGGGAGGCGAAGGGGAGGTAGAGGGCGGTGAGGAAGGAGGAGACGGATTTGGTGGTGTGGTAGGTTTGGAGGAGCAGGGTGCTAAGTGGGTTGCTGGTGGTGAAGAGAGTGGTGATGAGGGTGTTCCATGTGTTGAAGGACGGGCCGGAGAAGGTGAGTTGGGCCTGGCACATGGATTTGAAGACGGCGAAGGTACGGGCGAGGGGGAGGTAGGTCTGGCGATGGGAGAAGCGGGATTTGACTCGCTTTTCGAGGGCTTCGGCGACATCGAAGCGGGTGGTGAGGCCGAGGACGGCGATTGGGGCTTTGCGAGACTGAGCGATGTCGAAGAGGTTGTAGAGGAGGGTTTGGCGGGGATGATGGGTGAAGAGATCGAATTCGTCAAGGATGATGATCACGCTCTTTGCCATGCGGCCCTGAGTCTCTTGACCAGTCTCGGAAGGATGGGATAGCAGAGCGAGGAGAGTAGTGAGGGTATCCGCGTAGTTCTTCACAAGGCTGTCGTCGTCGATCTCCATCTCTCGACCAAGTTGCCTCCAGATCTCGCGGATAGCAATCTTGTCATCAGTATGGACAAAGCCGCTCAATCGCACCACGTGAAAGTCGCTGGCATGACTGACCTGCTGTTCGCGGATGACATTGTCCACGAGCGCTGACTTGCCACTTCCTCTAGCGCCGATCAAAACCATAGAATTGCTCTCGCCGGCAGTGACGGTCTGCTCAACCATGCCAGCGACCTTCTGATACTCCGCGTCGAGCCCGACCAAAGGGTGATAGGCTCCTTCGTGGCCGGATGGTGGCTTTCTGGTAAGTCTCCTAAGCACAGCCGTCTTTGCCTTGCGAAGCTGATCCTCTTCCAACTCCAGGCCTTCGTCAGCAACCACATCCGGCATCTCTTCGTCCTCAGCAACAACTAGATCTGGAGGCGCCGTTTCAGGTCTTTTCGTACTTCGCTTAGTAGCATTTGGCGTCGCGACATCACTTTCGACGATCGGGGCCGAGTGCACTGCAGTAATTCGCTTCTTTACTGTCTTCTTGAGATGCGGTGGGTCAGGAACCGTGGCTGGAGTAGGTACGTCCACAGATCCCTCGAGCCCAATGGCTTTGGTAGGCATACGTCTCTCCGCAAGGTCTGGCATCGTCTTCTCCATCTCAGCTACTGCGCTTGTCTCCGTATCTGACTCGGACTCCGGTATCTCAGCAGGCAGTACCTTCTTTTTCGTTGCGGATGATCGACCACTTCGTGGTGCAGACGCTGGCATGCCTTTCGCCTTTCCTGTAGTTCCATTGGGTGTCTGCCGCTCTTGAGTAGTTCTCAGGCGGGCAGCAGGTGAGCTCCTCGCAGGTGTCGTGGCTAGTTGCGCTTCCTCAAGCTTCCTCGAGATCTGCCTCTTCCTGCCACTCGTCCGTCGTGACTCCAGGTCGACTGAGCCTTCTTTCGAATCTGCTGTTACCGAAGGGGCATCTTGCATGTCGATGTCCCCTCCAAAAGTTCCATGTGTGCCATTCTGTCCAGCCACTGCTCCCTCATCCGGCTTGCCCTCATCTCGCTTTCCCTCCGTAGAGACTGCCGGTCTCGTCGGCTTTCGCCCACCTGTCTTCATCGCCACTTCCCCGTTGGCCTTTCCCGAGCTTCTCCTGGCTTTGGGTACCGTAGTCGAGCTCTTGTGTTCCCCATTGATCTGATCTCCAGCTCCCGTTTCCCCATTACCAGAGGCCGAACCATTTCTTGCTCTTGTCTGCGTTCTGTGTGCAGCAGCCGCAGCACCCTCTTCATGCTGTTCTGTGGTCGAGTCTCCACCATTCACTCCTCTTCCAATCTCCCTGTATCTCCTCAATTCAGCGAGCTTCGCGCTGGCACTGCTTCCCTCTGGCAGGGCCGCCGCATCCAGCTTCCTGCGTTTAGAGGCGCGTACGGACATTGTGCCCTCTTCTTTACAAGTATTATTATCGGTTGCCGAGTTTGTAGGAAGGAGAGTACGGATCCATTGCCAGCTCATGTGTGATTCGCCAATTGCACATGCTGGGAGATGTGCAAAGGAGGGACGAGGTTCGGAAAATAGAGCTGGGACCAGTGGTTCGGGGAGAGATCGGGTGGAGTTGCCAGGCACGAGATTCACATGGTATGGATGCATGATTAGCATGCTTTTCAAATTTTACATGGGAAGAGAAAACATGATCAAAATATTGAATGCATGTGGCTAGTGATCTACTAGCAAGCAAATAGGGTCCCTGGTTATCATCTAAAGCTACTACCCCTATAGTTGAGCCCGTCCCTAGAAACGCCTAATCTATCTTCTCGACTCCTGCCTGCATCGCCAGGCGTGCTCATTCTCTTCAGCGGACTTCCTTTCCTCGCTGCAGCTCGATCAGCGTCCAATCTCGAGTTTGGACGAAGATGCGATGAGCTTGCTGCCTTCTTCAGCGGGCTGGCGGCGTGCGAAAAGATCCCGAGACTTCCTCCATCGCCCCTCGTTGGACTGACTTGCCTAGCTGGTGGTTGCTTTGAAGGACTTGTAAGTTCTGGTATGCCTCTGTGCGTAGATGCTTGAACCTTTTGATTGGTGTATCCATTCATAGGTGAGAAGAGATTGGGAGTGGTAGTGCTCCTGGCAATTCTACCTGCGGATGGTGAGTCCATTTCTGCAATGGACTCGTCCGACAGGTGTGACAGATAACTCGGATTGGGGTTGACCCTGAAACCTCGGTTGACGATTGTTGTTGGTGTATAGACGTCAACTTCACGGGTCTGTGTCCCAGCAGCACTCGCGCTCTCTCTGGTCTGCGTTCCGACGTCTCGTACGGGGGGGTTGAGGTGTGGATGAACAAACTTCGTGTCGTACTCATTCATGACCTCTTTGTTGATGATCTTGAGATCCTTTGCTTGCTGCGTGAAAGATCTTCGCATTGCGACCAGTTGGACTGAGAGAAGGGCGCTGAGAAGGACAGAGGTCACAACCGTCACAGACGGCCTTGGATCCGACGACACGGTCGGTAGGAACAGCCAGTAGATCAAGACATGCCCAGGCGAGAACAGCGTGAAAAGCTCAAGGTTGAGATCCTTCGGGTCCCAGACACTTATTTCCCAGACGTCTCGTTTCTGGTCCGGGTGTGCACGTGATTGTGCTGTCGGCGACTTGACCAGATTCGTGAGATAACGCAAAGGTGAGGAAGAAGCAGGCGATGAATCAACATTGACCCTGCGAGCCGAAGGTGTGGATGGCATGGCATCTATCGAGCTCTCGAACAATCGATAGTGGCGTTTCCGAAAGAACGTATACACGGCATTGAGTACTGCCAGTAGGGCGAGGAGATGCGACATGAAAGAACACTGTATTGTATTAGCGACTTATCCTGGGAAGACAAGCACAGCTACCCACCAGCCATGTGAACCACCCCGACGAGCTCCGGCCATCAAAGTCCCCAAAGACGTCGCTACTTCTAGACGAAGCTGCATTACCGCTGTTGGCTCTAGCAACCACATAGATGAAGTTCGCCGCAGCTCCAATTGGCAGAGTCCAGTCTTTCAGTGCTTCATCCCAGGTACTATTATGTAGCTCTTCTGCCAGCCAGAGCAGAAAATCATACGGGTCCAAAGCCGACTTGATCCTTTCAGACCAAGGTTGCCTGCGAACGAGACGAGGCATATTGTCGATGCCGATACAACGACACTAGCAGTCCATCACGATATGCAAGAGCCGTAGTCGCTGACCATCAATCCGTGAAATCGTCAACCTGATGTAATGTTGTGGGTCCCTTCAATCATCCATGGTGGTTGATCCGTGAAAGCATGCAGGGAGCTCGAGTTTTGTGTTCATTTGCAAACAATCGTCACTCCGGACGCACAGACCCCACTTGCAGGTCCCACCATCTCGACCCGGCTGAGCATCTTCTGCTCTACACCCATACTGTCACTTGCCAGAGATTAGCTACTGTCGCGGTAGCTTCTCAGTATGGCGTTGCCAGTGTCAGCCTACAAGGACAGGCAGTTCCTGGCCGTGATCGGGGACGAGGTGAGGCCGGGTCGCTGTTGCGATGAAGAGCTCGAATTGCTGATGCTGGATAGGACACGGTCACTGGGATTCTGCTCGCTGGTGTCGGAGTATGTTGAGACTTTGGTCGCTAGAGAGGAAGCTACTGACGTCGACCACAGCACGTCACGGAACCTCCCGACTCGCAGAAGAACTACTTGGTTGTGGATGGAAAGACGCAAGACAAGGCAATTGAGGAAGCTTTCGACCAATTCACGAGCGAGCGCAAGGACATTGCGATTGTGTTGATCAACCAACATGTATGTTTCTAGTCAAGTTGAGGGTATGCGGGTACTGAGACAAGGACAGATCGCAGAGAGGATACGAGGCAAGGTGGATGCGTACAATGAGGCTTTCCCGTCGTTACTTGAGATACCCGCCAAGGATCACCCGTATGATCCAGAGAAGGACAGCGTGCTCAAGAGGGTGCACAAGTTGTTTGGAGATTGAGAGGTCCATGGATCACGCTGGGCTATTACAGATGTCGGACAGATGGCGAATGCCAGACGAGTATATTGGAACAGGCTTGTACAGAATCACATCATATTATGCAGTATACCGCTCTTCTGATACTCGAGACATGGAAAGAAATGAGTCGCTCGCCAGAAACGCATCTAGATGCCTGGAACTGAATGCCTTCGTCTTTACTGTCCTGCACGCACACGAACGTTCGATATCCTCCTCACAGCTCCATGTGTCCGACATTGATCTTCACTCCATCCCGCCTCTTCAACTTGTCCATGGATTGTCAACCAAAGATGGCAACACCGCCACGAGAGAAAGTGACAGTCGCAGTCAAGCAAGTAATCTTCTCCTCGTCCTTGGTGACTACATCGGCGAGGACAGTGTACTTTCCAGGCGGGATCTCCTTGGGCAGATCAACATCCTTGGTGAGCGTCTTCGCGCCCTCCTTGAGCGGGCATTCGAGGTCGACGTTCTTGACCGTGTCGCAGAGATCGGCTGTCTGACGAATAATGGTGATCAGGCCGTATTTGACTTGCAGGTGGATCTTTGCGCCCTCGGCGATGTCTTCCTTGAACTTGCCAGTGGCGGTGATTGTGAGGGCGTTGCCGCTATGGTATGTCAGTCCTGTTGGTGGTACGCCAGGGGAAAATATGTGACACTCACGGCTTGGGTGGATTTGGTGACAAGTCCACGCGGTCGATCTCGAGAATGTCCTTGTCTGGTGCTGAGCAGAAGAAGAGTGGGTTGTCGCCTGGAACGCTCAGTGAGTCGTCGACAAGCGTCTTCTGATCTCTGGTGTTGAGCGACTTTGCCGTGGCGGTGAAGGCGCAAAGGCCAAAGGTGAGGAGGCTGGTCAACTTCATCCTGGGTTATCTGCTGCAACAGTGTACTGCAGGGTAGGTAGTATGGTGGAGTGAAGTGGTGGAGCAATGATGGAGAAGATCTGATCTGACGATGACGTGCAGTCGGCTGTTTCCGACCTTCGCTGGAGCAACCAAACATGGGTGCAAAAACCTCACCTTTTTCTCGACACTATCTTACACCATGGAAATTCTTCGACGGTCGTATACACGTTTCGCAGATTTTGGCTGTCGCAGATGCGTCAGAGCACACCAAACACCGCCTTGCATGCAGTGTGATTGCATCGATACGACACAGGGTATGTTACTATACATTCGCTTAAATAACACGATATCAAATAGGGTATCATCCATAGTATCTATACAAAGCTTCAAAGCCAGGCCCAGGTCACAGTTACTCGGCCGAGCTCCTCAGCAGCCATCTTGGTGAAGGCGCTGATGGTTACATCGATATCAGTCGGCTTGCAACCGACACCTAAGATGGAATCAGTATCGTGATCGGCTCTTGACTCTGTTGTCCAACTTACATCGATCGACTACCGTGAGATCAACGCTACGCTGCGAGCCTGTCTGTTCATTGAGCCTGCGAAAAGTCAGCGAGGTACAGGTCGGTAACATCTCATTGCTTACCTGCTCGCTCGTAGCTTCCTTCCGCAGAGAGGATTCTGGTTTGGATCGCTTCCGGTCTGAGCAGCATCGAAGATGGTCTTCGAAACAGCCACGATGTTCTCGGACGAGCTCGACGTGATGCCGCATGCTCCCAGGCCAGGTTCGTAGTATGTCAAATCGCCGGTGAAAGTCTCACGGTTGGAAGGTAGCGGCAGATTTTGGCTACACAGCAATCATCAGCGCACATATTCATCGAAGATGTTTTGCTGCTTACGATTTACCACCACCGCCTGTCAATCCTACAGCCAACCCAATGATGAGCGCCAGAAGCGCTACAAAGGCGCAAACAATCGCAACCACGAACCATATGCGCTTCAACCCCAGATAGGTCCTATTCGGCGGCAAGATGGCATCGAACCTTGGCCGGACCTTGTTCCGTGTGGAAGTGAATGTGTCGTTCAGTGCATCAAATCTGATCGCATGCTGGACGTGGAGCGACTTCTCGGCATCGCCTGATCCGTGCCGTCCTGCACCCTCATGCTCCCACTCTGGAACCTGAATGTTTGTCTGCGGTTGTTGCTGTTGATGTTCCGTCATGATGAATGCATGCTACAGGGTTGGCGACGAAGAGAGGAACCGAGTTGGCAAACGCAAATGAAGACTTTCCAATCTGCCCGTCGCGAGTTGGAACCGCCGTGTTTTGATTAATGAGGGCCGACTGTCACCGACGAATCAAACTCTCGGGATCAGCGGCCATGATTCACCTCCCCCTTTTTCAAGAGAAGAACGAATCGCTGGGAGCTATGTATTGCATATTTCACAGAAGCAACGTCTTTCGCGACTTCACATCGTTCATTGCTACGACGTCAATTCTTGTTGATTGTGACTGGGCACCGATGCAGAGATGTCAAGCCGTCCATCTAGATTCGTGAATCATGCTCAGGGGTTTCGCGATTCAGGCAGAATGAGGGGTTGGGGTCTGTAGATTCCTGGCACGCACACTCCTCGTCTCTCCGAACCCGTCAAGATGGCTAGCCCCCAAGATGAAGTGACTATCGGTCTGGCAGAATCCGAGAGAGACCTCGAACAGGCATATTTCTGCCTTTGCGAAGCCTTTGCCCGCCAGGCCAAGGACTCGGTATGGATGCTCATGAATCCTGGTTGGGATACGGAGGAAGGCCGCAAGCGCAATGCTCAACACATGATCGCAGCTTGGAAGTCCATACCGACCAACAAAGATGGCAAGCCGAATGCCATCTACTTGACCGCAAAGGTGCCCGACCTCGACAAGCCTGGAGACCACAGGGTAGCTGGTATAGCAGTATGGAAACAGCTCTCCTTTGTCGACGGCCAAGGCATCGCTTTCACGGGAGACATGTCAGAACCCTTGAAAAGCCTGAATGATCAAAATAGACGGTTCGCCGGACAGATGTTCAAGTCGATGTGGAAACGCCGCATTGCATATCTGCACGAGGTCTCCGCGCAAGGCTCCGGCCGAAACCCCCCTGCTATCTTCGTCCTGGATATTTGCGGTGTGGATCCGGCATTTCAACGTCGTGGAATTGCTGCGAAGCTGGTCCAATGGGGTCTAGACGAGGCCAAGAAAAGAGGCAATCTCGAATGCACGACTGAAGGAAGTGCCATGGGAAGAGGTGTATATCGAAAGCTTGGCTTCAAGGATGAAGGAGAAGGGGATATCAAGTGGGAAGTTGACGATGAATTCGCATCCTGGGACAAGCCACCAAACTTATTCCTGCGAACAGGTGTGCGATAAAGGTCGACGACATGAGGCATACTGCTTGCCAATTGCAGAGTCGGGATGACGTTCTCAGGTGTCACCATCTGTATTGGAAGCTCTATGACCGGGATAGACCTAGTCGTGACGGTATCCATTGCTTGCCGCGGCTGTCCGCTATGTGTATAGGTGAGTGAGCAATGGAGAATGAAGCAACGATTGTCAAACAACAATCTTTGCCTCACCAGGTTTGTGAGGTGTTCAGCTGATCTGATGTGGTCTGTCACGTGAGTGGTCGGCGGGCCGACAAAGTGGGCGTGAATCGCCGCAGCAAGCAGACCCATGTGAGGAAGGGGCAAGCAGAGCGCAAACTTCACATGACGACAACTCACAACCAACACTCCAACCAACGACAATCCATACCCCTAGATAGACCTAAGCTTGCAGGAACCGACAATCGGCTTCTTATGCTTCGTTAAAATGCCTACCACCGATGATCGCAAAGAACACTTTGCAAAGAAGAGACTCACATTCATCCTCGTTGCCTTTATAGTCGGCGTCCTGTGCAGCACACACCCTCGCAAATACTTCCAAGAAGCAGGATACGGCCCTCAACCCAAAGACGACAAGAAGGACAAGTCCAAAGACAAAGGGAAGAAGCGGCCGAGGAGGCCAGCGAGACCGGAAGAGGAGCTATGGAGCCCACCACAGCAGGTAAGATTCAAACAAGTCACTCAGCCGAGGACCTCCAGGATGCCCCGCCGCCGCTACAGCGATTCCGACACTGGTTTACCTCGTCATCGACCAGGACGCCACGACCCCATGGACTTCTATCAGGACCAAGACCAATAGGAAGAAACGATCCCCTGGACGATGATCCTCGTACACTGGTACTCTCACATCTTCACATGGCCTGGCGAGATGGTCCGGACGATGAACCGTCTACGAACACGACATCTAGGTAGGTACCATGACAAGCATGGCGACTGTATGTTAATGCACGTCACAGAGACGACTACGCAAGAAGACCAAGACCTGCGGCGCAACACTCTCCTTCCAACGAATCCAAAATGTCCTCATCCTCTGCATTCTCCAAGAGCTCAAGCGGCAGCAGCTTCGCTCGGTTACTCGGTCGCCGCAAGAACGATGCCCATACTTTCAAGCTGAACAGAAAAGCCGCGAAATCTCTAGCTCTAGCATGTCCGGTGACACCAGAGTTTGAGCGGCCTTCCATGTCTTCACGCCCTATCATTGTCGAGGACTCAGCGCCAGAGCCGCTCATTATCCGCCGGTCCACCAGTGGAAGCTCTAGTAATGACTCGATCTTGCGAGGGCCGATGCCACGAATGCAGAGTACACCACCAGCGCTCTCGGCATCGTCCAGTCGTACTGCTGTCTACGCTCCCACCACACCCGGAGAGCGAAGTATCCATATCGACATGGACCCCAACAACGAGACACCCAAGATGCGCCCTCACATGAGACGCGGACGAAGCGCGAGATCGGCTGTCCATGATCACCTATCCACCCCGAGCTCTCAGACAGGACCAGTGGCTCCACTCTCTTTCCAATCGCCTCTACCAAGTCCCCGTCTTGACTTCAGGGCGCGCAACATTGAACGGTCCACCATTGAAGAAGATTCAGCCTATCGTGGCGGAGACCGCTTGGGATCTCCATCACCAAACCCGTTAGAGTTCCTCAACAACCATCCGAGCATCGCCAAACCTGCGACTACTACCCGCCGGACATCATTTCTATCAAATCTTTGGAAGCGTCGCCCGAGTCAGAATGCCGCACCTGCATCCATCGTCTTGCCGTCCCCGAACATTTACATGCCCGGCGAGTTGACCGGTACTCCGGCAACGACAGCCTCGCATGTACGACCCAGCTATTTTGGCAGACGTAGGCATCATTCTGACGATACTTTATCCAACGTCTCACCTCACACGAAACGAGGCACGAAGCGAAGATCCAAGGACGACTCTGCCACCTCACCCAGAGTGTACATAGATGTCACCGAGTGGCTGCAGCAGAGCGCGACGCCACTTGGTACCGAGTACTTGGCGTCAGATGGCAAGCAATATCCACGGATGTATTTGACTAGCCCTGGTAGTCCCAGCTTCTTACCCTCGGAGATGAGGCGAGTGAACACCCCTCCTGTGCGACAAGTGGCTAGCGTTGGTAGTACTCGAGGCATTGGCAAGACTTTCGCTCTCGGCATGAATCAATCGAATGAGTCCGAAGAGTCTATACTGTCTCGTCCAGAGAGAAGGAGGAAGGGGAAGCAGTCTCCAGTAATCGACCGTCCCGGTGAAGAGCAGAGAGACTTCTTCAGAATGAGAATCGACCAGGTTTTGAACACACCTGACGAACAGCCAGCTGGCTTCTCGTTTGACATACCGGATCATCTTCCAAGCAGTCCTCTGTGCCCCCTACATCCGAAGCACCACGGAGGTCAGAAGCTGATTTGTCCCATGCATGGAAGGGCGAAGAAGTAGCAGTGGGCGAGGCAAATTGATTAGCGGTAATCACCACAGAGGACGACTCGTGGAGAAACAGCTAGCTAGAGTATCGTTACTCCAGATCACACAGCAGATCATAGTGACAATCGAAATCGCTCAATCTTCCGTTGCCATTACCTTGATGAATGAGACCATTGTGAAGGCGGAACATTTCCGTTGTGAAGCTCGAAAGTTTGTGAACAGCAAACCGCATAACCTCACTTCCAACTAACCGCTTGTGCGACATCCACCTCAAGACGAGGACTCCACGCATTGTTTCACCAGCATGGCAGCAGAGAACAGCGATGCGCCTGATCCTCTCACACTCTTGCGCGACTCCATTGCAAACAATACGACACCTCTCCCAACCTCGACAGCGAATCCATCAGAAGCCTCCGATGCGGCACCACTCGAGACCGCGACACATCTCCTCTTCAATACACAAAAGCCCGGCGAGGCAGCTCAAACGATAATACCACTCTCGACACAAACGAGATTCATTTCACAACGCGACAATGCACCACTCGATCTTCTCTCGGCCTACTTCAGTTGGACGAACCGCGATGCAGGTCTACAGGATTACATTGCAGCTGTAAGAGCACTGGACGAGGCGCGAACAAGCAGCGGACTTTCTGCCGTCACCAATGTCGGCTTCACAGAGCGTGTCGACCTCGCGAGTTGGCTCAATGGCGAGACGGACGAGAGTGAGTTCATCAAACGCGCGGACGATAATAAGGAGTCAAGAAAGGCAGCAGATGGGGCGGCCGATCTCGCGAGAGGAGATGATGTGACAATGGGAGATGCTTCGCCATCAGGCAGACGAGAAGAGGAAAGGATCAAGAGCATATATCGGATGGAGCGCAGTCTTGGAGATCGAAACACAGTACTGAGAGGTATCAAGCCAACGGTGAGTACCACTAACGACCTTGCTGAAACCATACTAAATCATGCCAGGACTTCTCCCACGTACGCAAGATCTCAGAAACACTCCTCCGCCGGACCTCATCTCGACCCAACGGACCAGTCCCCGCAGCACCAACAACAGTCGCATCACGACCCGCCAAACCATCCGGACGACGACCGGAACCCATCATCCTCCTCTCACCCTCCGCTTCCTCCCTCCTCCGCCTAAGCAACATCAAATCCTTCCTCGTAGACGGCGTGTACAACTCCCCCGCATCGTCCAGTACAGGCGCCAACATGGTGCAAATCACCCGCACCATTCCCTCCATCGACCCCTCACGCCCTCTCCGTTTCATCCTCGTCGAATCACCCGAGAACTTCAAACCAGACTACTGGAACCGTGTCGTCGCTGTCTTTACTACAGGTCAAGCATGGCAATTCAAGGGGTACAAGTGGTCTCATCCCGCTGACCTGTTTGCGCACGCTATGGGCGTGTATGTGGGGTGGCGGGGCGAGACTGTGCCGGACACGGTCAAGGGCTGGGGGAGAGGTGTGCTGACTGCGCAGATTGATGCGTGGAGGGAGGGGCAGACGGCGCAGCAGCGGTGGAGGGATAGGGAGGTGGTCGAGGAGATCTGGGCGGCAGTGGAGGCGAGTATGCGAAGTAAAGGATTTGCGAGGGAAGGGAGGTAAGCTCGAGGTTTGCATGCTTGGAAGTATAGCATGGTAGCACGATTGTGTGCTCATGATAGTTTGTAGGGTCGAGGTGTCCCGAGTATGCATCCCTGCTCTCAGCCTGTACCTCTCTGGATCCTCCCTGATCATCCCCAACACCTCGCCGTTCGCCTTTGCTGACTCCTCGTTCCATAACTTGACTTTCTCCCTGAGTGCATGTACGTACTCGGGGGTCTGCACTGGGATCCCCCCTAGCTCCTCCCTGTCCGCGTCCGAAAGCCATGACAGATCCGCTTGTAGCGAGGGGGCGAAAGGGTCCACGTCCCGGCTTGGAGAGTGCGGTTCTATCACCGGCACGCGCAGGAGGAGACCATCCACGTGCGAGGAAGAGCGGTAGGCCGGGGCTCGAGCGAGGTAGCCGCCGCAGGAGGTGCCGATGAGGAGGAAGCGGGAGGGGAGGATGTGGGTTTCGATGAAGGAGACGAGGTGGAGGAGGATGTCGGTGAGGGTCTGAATGTTGTTGGCGGGGGAGAGGGCGTGGGCGGGGAGGGTTGGGTAGATGCGGCGGTAGGGAGAGGGGGAGGAGGGAGGGCAGAGAGAGGCGAAGATGGGTTCAAAGTCGGCCGCTTCGGCGGTGGTAGACATCGTCCAGCCGTGAATGATGAGGATGGGGAAGCCGGTGCCGAAGGACTGGAAGGGAAGGTCGGTCGGGGTGGTCATGGTGGTGGTAGTGGCGAGGTCTCTAACCATGAATGGGTGGTCAGATCGAGATGTCGTTCTTGGCCAAGGTATGGGTCATGATGGATGTCTCTTGCATCTGACGTCCAGATTAGAGGAGAGGAAAACAGATGCCTCAGCTTGGTGACTACACATGCGTTTCAAAGAATGGATCTGATATGCAGCTGGTGGCGACCTACCGCATCTTCTCTGACAAAGACCTCAGCAGAGGCACGTTGCCTCTCACACCACATCGATCATCTGGTGGGCCTGTAATGTACGAATGTACGTATTTGCCATGAATATATGTCTGCCCAACTGTGACCACCTACCTAGCTCTCCCAAGCCAGACAGACCCTGCCCCTGACGTTCCCCCCTCTTCCAACTCACTTTTCCTCCTCCAAAGCATAAGGCTCCACGACCGCAATACCCGTCACCGCAGGAATGGTCACACAAATCGGAAAGCCACCGTAATCCGGATCCTCACTGGGCATGATCGCCACCTTACCACTCCTCGTCTCATCCCCGTTTAGCCTCCTCCTCGTCTTCAGCTCCGTCCCATTCACCACCTCCTTCTCCTCAAAGTTCAATATCCCCGTAAACGTCGCCTTCGGACTCAACGACTCAAACCCCACCTGAAACCCATACCCCACAAGCAAAAACCTATTCCCCTCCAAATGCACCACCATTCCCGCCCCCGGCGCCGGGTGACCAAACACAAAACTCCTCTCAATCGTCAGCTTCCACCCCTCCATCTCCACCGTCCTCACCGGACTCGAATCCGGTCCCCCGACGGGCATGTCGTCGAAGTAGAACCCCACCGCGGTCCCTGGCCTCCTTTGCGCCTCCAGCAACCAATGCTTCACCTTGTTCAACAATCCATACTCCCTCGTGAACGGATTCGTAGCAGGAACCAGCCTCTCGTCGTCGATGCCGAACGGACTCACCCCTAACGCCGAGAAAGTGGCGTACGCAGTCCAGATCCGCCTCGCGCCGAACGCATCCCGTCGCTGCTCAGGGATGAATAGCGCCTGGTTGCGATGGCGGTACTTGTCGCACGAAGAAGTGTAGTCATTGAGATACACATCCGGCGCGATAAAGGCCAGTGACGGCGCGAATCGTTGCCATATGTCGAGCACGTTGATCACGCCTCCGCCTGACGGGTAGTCGCCTGGCTGGTTCCCGCCGCCCACAATGGAGGGGGAGCTGAGACTGGAGGGGTCCGAGTCGACGTCGAAGTAGTTCTGCCAGACGTTGGTGTAGAGCGGGATGGGGTAGGCGGCGAGGCCGGCCGAGGCGACTTGTTCGAGATAGAGGGTGTAGTGGTAGGCCATGAAGATTTCGTCGGTGGAGGGGGAGGGGCCGAAGACGTCGGCCCAGGAGGATTGGCCGGGGACGTGGGTGGTGGATTTGAAGGTTGTGAGGCGGGATTGGAGGGCGGGGTGGAGTTGGTCGTAGTCGGTGGTGAGGAAGTCGAGGAGGTCGGTGGGGACGGGTTGGGAGAAGCGTTCTTCTGCTGCTGGACTGCGGTCGCGGGAGTCGCCTAGAAGACCGGTTTCGTTTTCGACTTGGACCATGAGGACGGTGGAATGCTCCTCGTCGATCTCCTTGAGGTGGCCCATCAGCTTGGCAAAGGCTTTGGCATCGGCACGCTGTGCTTCGGTATGGAAGATGGAGACAAGATCGGCGGTTTCAAGCACTGCTCCGGCCTTGCTGAGCTTTGCTCGCGGGAATCGCTTGAAATCTTTCTTGACCCAGCCAGGAGCATAAGTTGATATTCCTACGCACATGTAAGCAACATGGCGGTTTGGGACTTTCTGGCAGTTCTAACCATTCTTGAACGACCCGAACCAAAGCAGCACCAAGTGCATGTCATGAGAACGAGCATCTAGGATGATCTGGTCAATGATGGAGAAATCAAAAGAGTCCTCGGTCGGCTCGATCATTTCCCAAGTCACACACCCAAGGGCAGTGTTAACATTGGTGTCCTTCAGCCTCTGCCATGTCTCCCGCATGTACTCTACAGATGTGAGGGAAGAATTCTGGAGTTCTCCGGCGAGCATCAAGAAGGGTTCGCCATTGACAATCAGCTGTTGCGTGTCCGCAACTCTCTGGAGGTAAGGAGGAGACATGCTGATGATGTGGGTGGCAAAAGGTTGAAGGGGAATCGTGGAGGTGCAAAATTACCTTGATCGACCTACCGTCTGCAGACTATATACTTCCTGTATGGTCAATTGATCTCAGACATGGAACTGTCGATCCTGCGGAGTTCCGGCTTATTGATTGGGTGATCCGCCGCAGTCTCAGAAATCCGTCAGCGGGTCCGAGTATAAGCCAATCAGACGACTTGGGCGCCGAAGTGGTCGTATAAGGATAAAGTGAAATATGCCCCGACTTCCATCTCCGCATTGGACCATGTGCCAGATCGTGGGGTCAAGATATATATAAACATGCTCCTTGTCTGCACAGTAAAGGACTCACCTTTAACTTCTCCTCTTATCAATTCCGACGATTGAAGAGTCCGCAGCATCAGCCATGGCAAGCCACACCCTCTCAGAGAAAGCACAGATGGAAACAAGTAGCCACCATGAGGTCGGCGCGCAGGTTAACACTCGCATCGAGTTCGAAAGAGTCACTTGGTACAAGCATGCTGGTCTGCGCAAGTTGTACGCCATGATGCCCATCTTGTTCCTAGGCTCGACCATCAATGGCTACGACGGAAGTCTACTCAACGGTTTGCAGACAATGGTACCCTGGCAGACATGCAAGCTCTCATCCCATCCCCACATGTTGATGCTTTCTGACAAACGTCCTTCTAGACTTTGACAATCCAGACGGCGCGCGTCTCGGGCTTTTTACTGCTATCCAGAACATCGGTGGTGTTTGTGCTCTCTTCTTTTGTAAGTTTTTCAGGTGGTTGGATGACGCGTCTCTCACAGTAGATAGCTTCGTATGCCGCAGACTTGTTGGGGCGGAGACTCGGAGTGGTCGCTGGAATCATTGTCCTGCTTGTGGGGACAGTCATGCAAGGTATGCACAACCGTGGCTGTCTTCTTGCAAACAAGCTGATCGGAAACAGTGGTGCCCGCTGTCAATGCGGGCCTTTTCATCGGAGGACGATTCTTGGTCGGTCTGGGGTATATCTACTAGTTTCATAAGAGAAATGTTTAGTCTGACGCAATCTAGGTCGAATCTATCGCAAGGATCTGCACCTCTTCTCATCATGGAGCTAGCCCACCCCCAGCACCGAGGTACCGTGACAACCATGTACAACACCTTGTGGTATGTTGGATCCATCATCGCGGCTTGGACAGTATTTGGTACCGTGGGATACACGACGGACGCAGGGTGGAGAATACCTGTTGCACTCCAAGCTCTTATGCCTGTCATTCAGCTCTTCGGTATTTGGCTACTTCCGGAAAGTCCCCGCTGGCTTTGTGCGCGTGGGCGTCACGATGAAGCTAAGGCAGTCCTTGTCAAGGTAAGTCTGATGCAATGAAAAAACCTGCAGCACTGTCTGACCTGTTATCCAGTACCACGCTGGCGGAGACAGCCAAAACGAGTTCGTGCAAAGAGAATTTTATGAGATTCAAGAGACGATACTGGCGGAACAGGAAGCCTCCAAAGCAGGATGGCAGGTGTTCTTGCAAACACCAGGTAATCGGAAGAGGTTGCTTCTTATCGCTTTGACCTCCTTCTTCTCTCAGTGTTCTGGCAATGGACTGGTGTCGTACTATCTTCATGACATCTTGAACTCGGTCGGCATTGTCGGTTCCTACGAACAGTCCCTGATCAATGGCGGCCTCCAGATATGGTCGTTTCTGGTAGCAATCATCTTCTCTGCCTTCTTGGTAGATAAGCTGGGTCGCCGAAAGTTGTTCTTAATCGCTGGCGTCGGAATGCTGATTACATTCAGCATATGGACCGGGTACGTCGCTGGCTCAGACGTCATTGACCTTGACTGTATCAGTGCTAACAATTGCCAGATGCTCGGCCGTATATGCAAAGACAGGCAATGCCGGTGCCGGATCCGCGGTGATAGCCATGATCTTCCTCTTCTATGGCGTCGCAGGTTTCGCTTGGCCGGGTCTGACGGTGGCATATTGCGCGGAGATTCTCCCCTTCAACATTCGAGCCAAAGGACTGGCGATCAACCTTGCTCTCACCGCATCAGCTTCGGTATTCAACCAGTACGTCAATCCTGTGGGGCTGAAGTCTCTAGCTTGGAGGTTCTACTTCATGTACATCGCCATCCTGGTCATCGAGTGTCTCTGCATATACTTCCTATTCGTCGAGACGAAAGGGCCTTCGCTTGAAGAAATTGCAGAGTTATTCGATGGACCGGACGCTGCCATCGCTGGAAACAGGGTATCGGAGAAGACCGACAAAGCCGTCGAAGTTGACAAGGACGATAATTGAGATCTGCTCTGATTCCGATTGACCGAAAGTATAAAATTGTCGAGATTGGAGCGACGCACACTTTCGCCATTGATCTATCTTGTGTAATCTGCCGAACTTCATGTTGGAGTGACATGAGATATCGATTCATGGTTGTCCAGCAGACCAGACAGCATTTGTGATGTGTACATTCCTCTGGTAGAACTCCGAAGAGCACGGCCAGTTTCAATTGGCGAGGAAATCGAAGGCGACTTGTCCTGCAGCTCAGATGCATGTTGCAAGAGGAACTTGAGCATCCACCTGTCGACCTTATGGGTATGCTCATCAATCGACCAGAAGCAGAAGTCGTGAAACAGGGCGAGCCGATCCATCATGCCCTTGACACTAGGCCAGTAGGCTTGTAGGATGCAGAGAGTCTCGAAATTATGCTCCAGTCGTACCCTCGCAGGACCCAATTCGTGCTCCTCACCAAATAGCAAGGTATGCAGAAGAACCGACGAGGATACTGTGGCCATGTGTGCAACGATGACATACACGGCAGCTGAATTCTTGTGCTGGAAGGAAGCGTGCAGAATATCACTAAAGCTAGCCGCATGATGTTTGCAGCGGTGTGCCCAGTGCACGCCAGCGGTGTGATCGCTGGACTGGGTGTCGAGGTACTGGAAATATAGCAAGGTAGCATAATGATGGAAGCCTAGATGAAGGGCCACGAACGTCGCACCGGCTGTATTGTCAGCGTATCGTGCCAGATTTTCGTGTGACCATTGTAGATCGTCGGGCAATCGTGCTTCGTATCCGTCTAGTCTGTCAATCAGCTGTTGCGCCCTTCCGACTTCAGTGTCTAGTCCACTGTTTGCTTCGGCCGCGTTGCGATTGAACTGCTGGATATCGACGAAGATCTCCACCAACGATACCATGTATGACCAGAGACCGTGACGATATAGTGTGCGCGATGCGCGGGGTTGCTCGACAGCTAGAGACTGGAAGGCGAGTTCGTCCATAGGTCGGTTCGGGTGTTTGCAGTCCAGACCGAAGCGCGGTGTCAAACCCATGCCAGCTGACGCCCATCGATCGATCATGAAAAGGCTCCACCATACACGGCGCTCTGTCTCCCGCTGAACTTCATTCATGTCTTCGCGCTCGACTTCAAGATGCAAAAGCTGGGCCTTGCAGGTAGCCAGACCTGGGAAGTATAAGCTACTCTAGCGGTCATATCTAGAAATTTTTCACCGTACCAAAGTACAAGGATTCGGCGCCATAGTCTCCATCAGCACCACAGATATTACCTGCCAGGATACAGCCTTGGACGTTAGCCAATGATATGTCCTCGAGATTTTCCTTGAGCAAGCTGCGAACAGCAAGACCGCATCTGTCTGCCAAAGCTCTAACATCAGGCTCACTGGAGAACCTGGCGGCTATTCCAATAACAGCAAGTACATTCATCTCTGGTGCAGACTTGTCGGCGATTGATGCTCGGAAAGTCTTTTCATGAAAGATGGTGTGCGGCTTATCATGGATATGTCGGAAGTACAATCCGACTACTTCGTCAACCACACTTTCGTCCAGATCGTCCAATTGAAGAGACTGCTTTGGAGTGGAAGGCTGATGCGCTGGCTGTAGTATGCGAGACCTGCTGGACTTGCTAGATCGAGAACAAATCAATTTCCGGCGTGCGCATGGTCTACATGTCTGCTGATCGGGAAGCAAGTCGCATCGACGTTTGCTGGACCTGCATTGATAGCATGCTTTCGATACCATGGCATTGCTGACTCGAGCTCCGACGCTGTTTGTGGCAGGAGACCCCCTAATCCGGTTGGTACTGATACAACGTCAACATTTGGGATACGGAAGAGCTCAAGTGAAACTTCAAGTCATCATTGCTTCAAACGGAAACGGAGGTAGAGTCGTGGAACTTGAAGTCATTGGAAAAGGGTGACGAAACACGTGCACCGCTCGGAGGTCCACGACGCGCCAAGAAATCCGGGGAAGCATGCCACTGTATCTGGGATTGCAGCTCACCTCCTCCCAAAAATTGTCACATCGGGCAAGTCACTCCTTTGCCCTCAGTATGGCGCGACTCGGCCGGACTGGCTTCCTAGCCATTGCCGTGCTTTTTCATATTACCTACATCTTCTCAATCTTTGACATTTACTTCGTCAGTCCGATTGTCCATGGAATGAAGGCATATCGCGTCGAGGGTCGCGAAGCTCCCGCGAAGCGACTTGTGCTATTCGTCGGTCAGTCTCAGCGCCCAACATGGTCATCGTGCCGCTGATTCCCCAGGTGACGGTCTTCGCGCCGACAAGGCCTTCCAGTACCATCCAGATCCTTCTCCGCCTCCAGGGACCGATCTGGAAGCCGCGCTGGTCCCCCGGCCGCTCGCGCCCTTCCTCCGATCCCGAGTACTCAAGCATGGTACCTTCGGTGTGTCGCACACGCGTGTACCCACAGAATCCCGCCCAGGCCACGTCGCACTCATCGCTGGATTGTACGAAGATGTCTCTTCCGTCACCACTGGCTGGAAGCTCAACCCTGTCGAGTTCGACAGTGTCTTCAATCGCAGCACGCATACGTGGAGTTGGGGCAGTCCGGATATTCTTCCCATGTTCTCGGAGGGTGCAATACCAGGAAGGGTAGATTCTTACACTTACGGCGCCGAAGAGGAGGATTTCAGCAAGGATGCGACCGAGCTGGACATCTGGGTCTTCGACCACGTAAAGGATTTCTTTGCCGAAGCGAGCAAGAATGAGACACTTGGTCGACAAGTCAAGCAGGAGGGAAATGTATTCTTCCTCCATTTGTTAGGTTTGGACACAACGGGACATGGCTACAGACCTTACTCGAAGGAGTATCTAAACAATATCAAGGTTGTGGATGAGGGTGTAAAGGAGATTACGGAGCTCGTGGAGAGCTTCTTCGGAGACGACAAGACAGCATTTGTCTTCACTGCGGACCACGGAATGAGCGACTGGGGAAGCCATGGCGATGGACACCCGGATAACACAAGGACTCCTCTCATCGCATGGGGAAGCGGGGTGGCTAAACCAAGGACGGTAGAGAAGGGCCTGGCGCGAGGACATGAAGATGGATTCAGTTCGGACTGGCACCTTGATCAGGTCCAGCGAAATGACGTCGCGCAAGCAGACGTAGCGACGCTGATGGCCTACCTAGCTGGACTTGAATTCCCCGTGAACTCTGTAGGTGAGCTTCCACTAGAATACGTTGCATCCTCCGATGCGGAGAAGGCAGAAGCGATGCTTGTCAATGCGCGAGGCATTCTAGAAATGTACCGTATAAAGGAGCTAGAGAAAATTGCTAAGGAGATCCGGTACAAGCCATTCCATGGCTTTGGAGACGAAGAGCACTCCATCGAACACCGTCTGGGGAATATCAAGGCGACAATAGACAAGGGCGAGTATCAGCGAGCTATCCGCGATTCGGATGAGCTGATGAAACTTGGACTGGACGGCTTGAGATATCTGCAGACGTACGATTGGCTCTTCTTGAGGACCATGGTCACGGCAGGATATCTTGGCTGGATCGCGTTCAGCTTCACCATGGCCATCGACCAGCATGTGCTGAACAGCGCACATGATGCCAAGCGCACCACAGGAAGCACTATCGCCTTCTCCTCGCTGGCGGTCGGTCTCTTTGCGCTGCTGGCGGTGCAGAGCAGTCCTGCTACATACTATGCATACGCAATATTCCCTGTCGTCTTCTGGGAAGAAGTCTGGACTAGACGGCGAGCGATTGTCGCAGGCGCAAAGACGTTGGCGCATAGTGTTGCTGCCCAAGATCTGGCCGCCTTCGCGTTCAACGCCTCACTTGTGATTGGACTCATGGAGATTATGGTACGTGGACAACATGCATGTTGTTGTAGCCCATACTCACAAGCAGGCAGGTCCAATCCTACTACTACAGGGAGTCATACACGATAATGTACTTACTAGGGATCATCTGGCCTGCATCATACGGATTCGATTTCTTGCGCAAAAATTTTGTATTATGTTTGACCTGGATCCTTTGCTGCATTGCGATGAGCATTTTCACGCTTCTCCCTGCTATGAAAGTGGAGAGCAGTAATCTAATGTATGGCTGCAAATCCTCGCGGTGAATATGTCACTAACCTTGTGACAGCTCTTTGGGCGGCTTTTTCATGCTCATTCTGGGCATTGCATATATTTCGTTCAGTAAAAGCATGCTCCAGCAGAGCAGACCGGACAGTGACGGTCTGGGTACATCGGCAGCGGATGGCATTTCCCGGACAATTCTTGGAGTCCAGGTAAGTCAACCAAACAGTTGCATTCTGAACATGGCTAATATACACAGGTGGGACTCATCGCTCTAGCCATCTTGGTGACTCGGTCTAGCGTGGCGTCGCTACAGGCCAAGACAGGTCTGCCACTCGGTACACAAGTGGTGGGCTGGATTGTTCTGGTCAGCTCCCTGATCTTGCCGTTCGCTCACTCGCTAGACCCAAACAATCATTATCTGCATCGATTGATGATCATCTTCCTCACTTTCGCACCCATGTTCATCATCCTCACGATCTCATACGAAGGACTCTTCTACTTGGCCTTCTCGCTCACTCTGATCACCTGGGTCAGACTCGAACACATGATCTACAGATCGTCACTACCAACAGACAAGCCCAACATCCCGTCCGACGCGATATCGGAACTCAACCCTCTGACCCCTGCACTTGCGAACGGAGATGCCGCTCTCAAAGCTGCCGACGCCGCTACCTCACCGAACACCTCACAGGCTGAGAAAGAGAAGAAGTGGTCGGAATTCCGCACTCTCACTCTTGCTGACACTCGGATCGCTCTCTTCTTCCTCTATCTGCTACAATCAGGCTTCTTCTCGACCGGCAACATTGCATCCGTATCATCCTTTTCGCTCGATGCAGTCAATCGACTGATACCAGTCTTTGACCCGTTTAGCCAGGGGGCCTTATTGCTCATGAAGATCTTGTCACCCTTTGTGCTTGTTAGTGCAAATCTTGGGATCTTGAGCAAGAGATTAAAACTTCGCGGTGGAGCACTGTACTCGATCGTCACTGGCATCGGAGACTGGTTGACGCTTCGATTCTTTTGGGCGGTCAAGGATGAAGGCAGCTGGCTCGAGATCGGAGAAAGTATCTCCGTCTTTGTCATTGCCAGCTGCATCTGCATTTTCGTTGCTGCATTAGAGACCGTGAGCGAGGTTCTCGTCGGAGGGATAGAGTTCAACGATGAGCCGAAGCAAGCACAAGACAAAGCCAAGAAGGAAGGCAACGGTACAGCCATAAAAGTGAAGATCGAGCCGAACAATCGGTAGTAATTACACAATACATGTATGACTTTCTATGTTGAGGCCGTGGGTGAAGGTGTAACCTGGCCAGGTCTGGTAGGATTCAAAGAAGGATGGACCGATGTTAACGATGCCGGGATAGTCGGGAGATATAGCTGGGATGATGACGCCAATGTATCCTTGCTTTTGGGTCGGATTGAAGATGGTACGGTCCCTGGAAGGATCAACAAATGAGTAGGAAGTATAGAAGGCCCGTTACGTACTGTGTTGCTCCACCAACTCGTATGACCGACTTTGTCCCGGTAAGACGAGCAATGTTGTTCAGCAGATTCAGCGAGTAGGTGTTTGGACTAGAGCGATTGCCTGCGTAGTCGAGGAGGGAGGAGAACTCGATCGAGTAAGAGACAAAGTCCGGCCATGGCTTTCCAGCATCTTTGGGTGCCGACTTTGAGACTTTGACTGTTCTATCAGCCTGTACCAGACCGCCGAGCAAAAGGAGAGAGAGTAAAGATGGGCGAGAAATGGGGAGACGTCTTGGAAGAGGATGACGCTTTACTGAATGCGGTATAGAACGTGTCTCTCAATCGCCGACGGGAAATTAGGCGAGACCGTTGCGAAGAAGATGAGGCCTGCATGTCGAAGTCGTCAAGCAATTGCAATGGTCGAAACGAACTCGATATCATGAAATTTGACAGTGTCAAAATAGCCGACATCAACCCGCGTATTCGCCAAGTGGCGGTTTTTCTGTGGCTTGGTGGGGAAGACCGATTCTCCTTCCTCCACTTCCCCCTCGCACTAATCAACTACCATATTCTGACTCGATGCCTTGATGCAGAATCTCACAGAGCTGGTGCAATTCATACCAGCCAGTACAGAGGAGACGCCAGAGGATATATTCGCTTCAGCACCAGGGCTGATTTTTCCCGATGACCTGCGGAACCATCATGGCGAGGCAGGAGCGGTGTTGATTTACCGGAGTGCCAGGTTCGGGAACGTTGAGCTTCGCACGGCGGACCCAGATGGAGAGACTGACAGGAGACTCTTCGGTCACTACCTGTGGAATGCTGGTATTTTGATGTCTGAAAGGATTTCTGGGCAGCGCCTCTTGGATGAGAATGAGGTCAAGACATGGAATGTGGAGGAAGAAACGGTCCTCGAGCTCGGGGCAGGTGGGCATACCAAGTAGAGGTCTCGATCATGGCTGGTACTGACGATTGTGGCGAAGGAGTCGGCTTGACCGGTATGATTGCTTGTTTAGCTGGCGCGAAAGAGGTTTGTACATTTCCTTGAGGGTCGGGGTAAGTACCTGATCGCAGTGCAGGTCGTCGTGTCGGACTACCCTACCAAGGTCATCCTCGACAACATCCACAAGAATATTGAACAGAACGAAGCACTTTGGGGCGCACGGAAACCTCATGTTCAAGGCCACGAATGGGGTGCCTTCAACGATGACTTCTCTGTCGAGAGCAGACATCGCTTCTCAAGAGTCCTCGCCGCTGATTGCTTCTGGATGCCTCAAGTGCATGAGGAGCTGGCACAGTCTATGCTTCATTTCTTGTCGCTAGAAGACACGGCAAGAGTCTTCGCCATAGCTGGCTTCCACACCGGTCGAGCAAAGCTCGCTGCCTTCTTTGACACCGCCGCTACCTGTGGTCTGATGATTGATCAGATCTGCGAAGAAGACGCAAACGGCATCCGGCGGCCGTGGGAGAAGGAGCGAGACGGCGGAAGAGAAGACCAAACGGAGCGAAAAAAGTGGTTGACCATAGCTATTCTCCGCCGCAAACCATGATGCTACCATCTCAACCTCACGTTTCCCGTCTAAAAGCCAGCGTGCAAACACTCTGCCCCTTCTGTCCCGCAAATGTGAAACTTGGATACTTGACCTCCCTGAACAATATCAACTCCCCCTCTCCTCCTCCAAACCACTGCAACACCTCCTCCCTAGTCCAATTACAAGACGTAATCACAAACAATCCCCCCTTCTTCACCAACGGCAGAACCCTGTCTCTATACCCCTCATGCGCCCTCCTTCCCTGCTCATCCCTTCCCTCGGCCAACGAAATCGCATCAAACGTCCCCTTGTCCAGCACCACATCGAACCCATCTCCCAACCAGCTTCCAGGCGTCTCAGTCAACAAATCCCACCGATGAAACTCCACCTTCCCCTCCCCCCGTCCCATCCCCCTCGCACCCGCTATCCTCCCCGCCAACTCCACACTAACCTCACTATAATCCACCCCCACCAACTCCCCCTCCCATCCCTCCTCCCTCAGCTCAAAAATCATATGCCCATTACCCGTGCCCAGATCCAGGAACCTAGTCGGCGGGACAGCCGTGCCATTCTCGGCGTCGGCATCTGAGGAGGCGGATTTGTATAGAATCCCTTTGTCGGATAGGTCCTCGAGGAGGGAAAGCACTTTCTCTTCGGCTCCCGTGTCGGAGAACCAGATTGTGCCTTGGTCCGAGGCGTTGGTGGCGTGGTTGGAGAGTTCGGTCGTGTAGGCTGCGTCCCAGCTGTTGGATCAGTGAGCTTGTGGTGGTGGTGAGAGAATGGGAGGACTCCGGGGACAAGAGAGATTTGGGGAAGGTAGGAATGTGCTATGGGTATACTGACTATGATTTTGAGCCGAGTTCGCTGGTGTTGAGGGGTTCGGCCATTTTTTTATGGTATGGACGATGCAGGCGGTGGTGGAGAAGGCGGAAATTTTCACCAAGACGCCGTATGGTCCTCGGTCCGCCTTTTTATAGTAGTGGGTTTACTTGAGTATGCATTCAAATTGGTAGGCGATATTTGTGATGGAAACATACGGGTGTGTCATGTTATGACCGAAATATACTGTCATCTATCTGGTATGATAGTATATGTTGTACTGTCGTTACAAAACCATCGCTATGCTGTTAGCATGATCAACTAACCATTGCTCCTCCATTCACCAGCAATTGCACCACCTCAGCATGCCCATTCATGGCTGCCAACTGTAATGCTGTGAATTCCCCATCATCCTCGACCTCGGTGCTGGCGCCAGCGCTCAGCAAGGCTTGAACTACCTCATGATATCCTTTACTAGCCGCTATATGTAATGCTGTCGAGCCCGACTTGTCTTGGAAGTTTACGTCGAGCTTCAGCTGTAGCAGTGTTCGTACCACCTCGGCACGACCGTTCTGGGCAGCAAGGTGAAGGGCGGTGGTGCCTTTTTGTTCGTCCGAGGTAGTCGAAATTTGGAAGCCTGCAAGATTATTGTATGCTGATTGAGACGGTATCGGAATCGAGCCACTGTATATCGTACCCGAGGCCGGAATGCTCTGTTGGTACTGCTGTGGACTCCGTGGACTGCGAATCGTCCCAACGGTCGAGGAGCCAGGGCTCGACGGTGACTGATGCAGAGCATGATGGTCGAATCTGGTCGAATGAGAGTTGTGATAATATGGCAGACTGGTGTGACTGGATCGACTGTGCGCATGATTGTATCGATGCCCATCATGAGAAAAGCTGGTGCTAGATGGGCAAGGGGATGGAAAAGAGGTCCGGCGAGGCGAGCTCTGGTGACAAGCGTGGGATGCATGTCTCTGCGCTAGAATACTGGCGATGGTCGCCCAGTCCACAGGGCAGTCATCGCACATATTTTGATTGTGGCCATGAGTGGGTTGAAGGTATGACGGCGGCCGAGTCAATTGATCTCTTCCGTGTCTTCCGTATTGATCTCTTCTGTGAGGATAGCTCATGGTCGAGATTCAACGTCAGGAACGTTGGGTTTGGCTCTGTACATGTGATAGTAATTGAGCCACCACATTGTGCCGGCAGCTTGATACAATGCATGATCCTGTTGTGCTCGACTCCTGTGTCACCACATTTGATGATACTCGACTAGTAAGTTCTGTCGAGGATTGAACATGTCGACGGGATCAGCTTGTGCCAGTTGGGTGTGGCTGATATTCTTTGGCGGAAGCGGTGGACCGCGCGCATCGCACTTGAGCGGTAGAGGTGTCGATGAGCGCCAGGGAAAACCTTCTCAAGCTTATGCGTGAGCCAAGTACAGTGCTCACCGGTCAGGGGATCTGAGCGGCAACAAAGTCTGGTACGCTTGTCTGCCGAGTATGGCGCTACAGGACTCGACAGCAGGAGGTTCAGCTGATCCAGTTGAGATTAGTCGCAGGCGCATGATCGCCGGTTATACAGAGTGTCTCTATGACTTACAACAAGCCTCATCACCGCAATAAGTGGTTCCAATCGACGTGGTAGTCATATCATTCATTGAACACAAACATGGACGTCGAGCTATGTCGAGCAAAGTCAACTGTTGCGGTGCTACCGTGTCTGGATTGTTCCATGTTTGCAAACGGCTCATCGTCGGCCAGATGGGAATTCGCAGCAACTCTCAGAGCATCTCTGGAGCGCTTTGGGTTCGTCAAGCTGGTTGGGCATGGTGTTTCAGAATGTTTGGTTGGCGAACTTTTCGAGTGGGTGAGAGATCCATGAATGGCGACAGACATCCGTGCCACGACTGAAGCGAGATGCAGGCAGAAAAGCTTTTTCGCATGCCTATAGCACACAAGGTACAGATGGCACATCAGCCAGGACCCAAACCACAGCGGGGTTGGAGCGGTGTCGGATCAGAGAACGCGGCAAAGCTCTATGCTGCATTGCAGGGTCTTGACGAGCAGATCGGTAGGGCCGACTCCAGGGTAAGCACATGCGTAAGCACAGCGTCTCGAGAGAAAAGGGCACTGACTGGTGCACAAGGAGCATTTCGATCAAGGGTGCAAAGATGACCTCGTGTTTCCAAATGTCTGGCCAGAAGATGCACATCTGCCCGGCTTTCGGCCATTTGCCGAGTCAGCTTACCTCGCCTTGCACAAGGTCCGCAATCTGATTCTCGAGGCTTTGGAACTCGCGTACAGCTTACCAACTGGATCCTTCACGGATAGGTGCATGAATAGTGCGGATGAGCTCCGATTTAACCATTATCCCGAAGCCGATGTTGGAGAGATCGACAAGGGACACGTCAGTCGCATTTGGCCTCACACGGACCTCGGTGTCGTGACATGTCTCTTCCAGGATGATGTGGGCGGTCTGGAGATAGAGGATCGCGCCAGTGTCGGCTCATTCCTGCCTGTAGTGCGCGGCAGTGCGGAGGAAATGATAGTGAATGTTAGTGAGACGCTTGAGAGGTGGACCAATGGGAAGCTGAAAGCGGGTGTCCATCAAGTCACTATTCCCGCATACTTGAACGGCAGCAAAACAGGATTGGTGCCGGCAAGAATCTCTGTGCCGTATTTCGTCAAAGCCGACAGGAATGCCAGCGTAGGACCACTGCCAGAGTTCCTGGTCGACGGCGAGGAGCCACGATTCGATGAGATGACGGCCCTTGAGTACCACATGCACCGGGTCGCAGCAGCGTATTGAGATGGCCGGCGCTCAGCTAGGTCGGATGTAGACTAGACGAGTCTTGTGCTGTGCAATGCATTATGCAGCTCTACTTGCCAAACAGTGCTTCCTTCGTTGAGGGGCGGGGGGCGACACGTGTCCAGGTCTGCATGCAGCCATTTGCGTTGCGAACGTGCGAGATGGCCCACGTGACAGCTCTCTGCCAGTGATGATAATGCAGGTCTGGCTGTTGATATACAAAGTGACCAGGGTGGGCAGGGACGAAAGAGGGCAAATGACATGCAACTCTTGACCGCTTGCGTGCATGAGACGAAGGTCATTGGGTCCGGTGCGCTAGTGCTGGTGTAGCTCGGCCTACTTGCTGCATGGCTGCCCTCCCGGCCTGCACCACATGCATGGCAGTGATTATGGCGTTCTCTTTTCTGTTCATTGAGGTCAAAAGAGCCGATCCATGTACATATCTGTTGATATGAGTGGACGACATGTTGTCGGAGATTTTCGAATGAGGTCCGAATACAGCTGGGTCCTCTCCACGCTTCTCATGCCGACGATCATGGTGGACAATATGGCTCCATTGGGGCTCCGTGATTCCGCAATGACATGCACGGAGCGTTTACGAACATTCATTATCACTGGGAGGAACCGCTTTGGTATTGTGCATGGCGACGTGCTCTTCGCAGTCCAAGGATGAGCTCCCGCATCCCTCATGGAAGCGACCTTCGAAGACTTGTTGAATCTACCGGACTCACCTACATCGGAACTACGATCTTCGCACCATACTTTCCAAGGGTCACAAGAAGCCGGTCCAGAGTCGTCTTCCACTACCGGACGTGCCAGGCGGAGTCGAGCACAGAAACGCAAAGCCCAAGATGATGACGACGAGGAAGAAGATTGGACAAAGGTACAGGATATGGCGGAAAGAAGAAAGATACAGAACCGCAATGCTCAGAGGACATATCGTGGGCGCTCGGAACATGACCATTGGTCGACCTGGTTCTGACTACGACCAGGTAAAAAGAGAAAGCAGCCGAAAAACACTGCAGCTGTCTCGCCGATGGATCAGGAGTTAGAGCCAGGACCGGTACAGGAGCATGTGGACACTCTCGAGGTCGAACAGCCGGGTCGAGTCATTGAAGCTCCCCCCGGCGAGCCACGGAATACTGAAGATTTCGTCTTCGATGCCGATTTCTTCAGCACCAACGACTTGAACTTGTTAGACTTGGACTTCGTCCAGACCGGCGGCACTATCAACACTATCAACACGATCCCAGAGCCCGATGCAGGTCCCGCAGATCACGAGCCTCAACCATTAGCCGCAGGTGTACCTCCGCGGAGCCAACAGGGCCAACAAGCGAAAGTGCGATCAGCCTTGCAGCTTGCCCTGCAGAACCGTCACTACTCAACCGCAAAGGTACTTCTCAGAACTAGTCCAGCTCTTGTCGTCACGCCGGAAGGGGGACCGTCAATCCTTCAACAGCTCAGAGACGCAGGACAGCATGAACTACTCAGCGATCTTCGTACTGCACAGACAGCCGATGACTGCACGGTCATGCATCTTCTTGCAGCAAGCGGGAGCACTGCCGACATCAATGTTCTTCTCGGAGGGACTGTAGACCTGGAAGCGACAGATGGAGATGGGAGGACCGCACTGCACATCGCAGCAGCCAACGGGCACACAGACGTCGTGCGACTACTTGCTTCGAAAGGGGCCAACGTCAAAGCACTTGTTCGACCGAGAAACGATTCTGTGGCATAAGTGAATGTGCTCATATCGAATATTGAACATTCAAAGAGGATACAAATTCGGGAAACAAGCATCAATCCAAACAGAAGAGATAGTAGGCTGCCAAAAAGAGGCATCCCCCAATAACCTCGAGTACTACTCCTCCAGCTCAATCCCTGGTGCGGTGAGTATCTCCGCCATCATGATAACCTGCTCCTCGAACGTGTAGCTCTGAAGGACATCCTCCACTACCACATCGTATCCCTGCCTCTGCAGCGAAGTGGTCAAATACGCCGCCGAGACCAAATCACCTCCGACATTAAAGAAGGAGTCGCTCGGGTGATACACTGTGCCCTCCTCGGCACGAAGAGCCTCCTTCCACAGTTCCTGCAAGTTCTTCCGTATCCGTCCAACCACAGCTTCATCGAATCTCCGCAGCCCGTCTGTGCTCTTCTGACCCTCACCCACCTCCTCCCTCCCTTCTGCCTCCACCTCTAGCCCATCAATCGCTGGTAGCGAAAACACCCCCCTGCCCTTCTCCCGATCCATCTCCACCACCCTCTCACCACCATATACCACCCCACACTTCTCCTCAAACTTATCCAGTATCGTCCTCAAATGTCCCTCTCCAATCTCCTCACACAACGCCATGACCTTCACAACCAATTGTCCACTCTCCATCGTAGTATGCACAGCCACATCCGCCATCTCCGCCGGGTTGCAGAAACTCGTCGTCTCGTACTCCACTTCTCCCAGTCGAAATGGAGGTGCAGCACTAATGTGGTCGTCATGCTGGAATATCGAGCCGAATTTGACCCAGCTGGGCCAGGGGGTGCAGTGCTTGATGATGTCTCGGAGGTCTGTCAGCTCGTATGGGATGTTGTCGGAGAGCTGGTGTTGGACTTGGCTGAGTAATTGCTGCGTGGTCTGGTCTGGGCCGAGCGAGATGCGGACGGGGATGATGTTGATGCATGCGCCAACCACGGTGTCGATGTTGGCGAGTGGGAGGTTGCGGCCTGCTACTGTGACGAGGAAGGTGGCGTCGGGGATGTGAAGGAGGTCCATTAGCGTGAGTGCCCATGCTGTGCGCATGTATGTCGCTGTCGTATGGCTGCGACTCGTATCTGGGTGTATGGGAAGCTTGCGGACTGCTTTGGGGAATGGTCGGATCTTTAGTGGATGATTGGCTTGCTGTTGACTGACTAGAGAGCTCGGAGAGGACTTCACGAGCAATGATTGCCAACGTTCTTTCCAGTCCGCTGGCTGTGAAGCCCGCAATTGCTGAATGTAGGCGGAAAATGTGCTACTGTTGGGTCTCCTCGCTGCGGCGGCATAGTGGTCTGAGATGGACTGCCAGATCAATGGTACACACAAGCCATCGTATTGAGCGTGAGATAGTCGGATGACTAGCGTGTGCTCTTTCGAGGCGTCGTTGTCGATAATGAAGAACCTCGACAGCTTGTCGCTTAGCCGGAGTGGTCGTTTGAGGTCCCGAGCGCAAATCGTCTCTGCCACTCGTCGAGTCTCCTCATGAGTCTCATAGCACTCCAAGTCAACACTATCCGTAGCCATTACCACTTGGAGGAGGTTCCCTTTCCACTGAACGAACCTTGTCCTCAGAATTTCGTAAGAAGCCGTCGTTTTGTTAAGCGCATCTTGGAGGCGATCCAAATCTGATCTGCCCCTTGCGGTGAACAGAAAGTAGCCCATCAAACCTCGATTCATTCTCAATCCAGCAGTGATTGCTTGCTCCTGATATGCAGTAGCCGGGTAGACGTCAGCAACGTCGGATGTTCGGCAGCCAAGCTGAGGACAAACGACCGTCTTGACAAATTCGCGGTGATCCGCGGCTGGGAGCATGGCAAAATAAAGGTATCCCGTGCTGTCGTCAACATTGTGAAGGCAGTCCATGGAAAGCGCCAGATCACACAGTACTGATGACGCGAAGATCTGCTTCACGGTGAGGACACAACCTTGATCACGAAGGTAGCTGACCAGTCTCATAGCCAGAATAGAGTCTCCACCCAGACCAAAGAAGGTATCTGTGGCTCTGATGTCGGTCAATGGCGCTCCTAGGATGGAGCACCAAGCATTGGCGAGAATGACCTCGTTCTGACCTGCAGGCGCACGACCAGCTTGTCGATTCTGACGAAAGTGATCCAGCTCCGAGGGTGGACGTCCCTCAAGTAAACTGCGCAGAGCTGCTCGATTCAGCTTCTGGTTCGCATTTAGCGGGAATGCGTTGACCGGTACGTAGAGCGATGGCTGCATGAACCTTGGTAACTTTTCTTCAACAGCACTCCTCACATGGTCGAAGACTTTTGATTCTTCGGAGGTCAGTGCCACGAGCTGGCAAGACGACGGCATTATATTATCCACATCGCCACTGACGGCAATGAATGCTGCCAGTATCGGTACGCAGTCCGCTGTAGACTGGACCTTGTCGACGACTACTTGCCAATTATCTGGTAGGAACGATTCGACAATCGCTTCGACCTCACCAGGCTCAAAACGCTGACTGTTGATCTTGATCTGGTTATCCTTCCTGCCCATGAAGTCGAACGTGCCATCATGATTCTGTCGAACAAGATCGCCGGTCTTGTACATTCTTCGATTGCGGCTTTGCACAGATTTTCTGACCCACTTGGGATCGGTGATGAATGCGGCTTTCGTTCTTGCTGGATCGTTGAGATAGCCTTTCGCCAGCACTGGACCTTCGACGAGGAGTTCACCAGTGCATCCCGGAGGTAGGAGAGTGTCATGGTTATCAGGATCCACAATCCACAATTGAGCTGTTAGACCTGATCCCAATTTCTCCGGAGCAAGTACAGCGCCGTGTTCAGGGTTCCAGATGCAGAACAACGAGCACTCTGCTGGCCCGTATATGTTGATGAATGCACTACCAAGTGTGTTCCATGTCGCCAAGGTGGCGATATCGGCTTTCTCCCCACCGGTAACCATTGTACGGACACCGGGAAAGTCTTCGGGCGTGAAGAGACCTAGAGTTCGTGGCGTCAGAAGCATCCAGTCCGGCCCCAGCTTGCGAGCAGAAAGAGGTAAATTGTTGTTCCTGTCATCATCTGTAGGTACACAGACTGTGCCCCCAGTCGTGAGTGGCATGAGAACCTCAGCGATCAAGACGTCCCATGACGGGGAGGAGAAATGGAGTGTCCTTGTCCCTCTTCCAATACCCAAAACTGGTGCTTGCACAGACATGGCAGTACATATTGCCTGATGTTCAAGCACTAAACCCTTCGGACTGCCGGTTGTTCCTGACGTGAAGACTACCATCGCTGGGGCATCTGGCGAAAGTGGGGGAGAGACCAATGTTGCCTCAACTGGACAGGTCTGGATGAAATTGTCGTCAAGGTCAATGATGTCGATGCCCAATTTTGCAATGATCCGTCTGTACTCAGCAGTGGAGATCACCAGATTTGTTCCAAGCTCTCCCAATATTACCTCGGTGCGAACTGCTTGATGTTCGGGGTCCAGCCCGACCATGGCTCCTCCAGCCTTCATGATGCCCAAAAGAGCGACCACAAACCAAGGAGACTTGCCGATGTAGCTAGGAATGGCCTGGCCAGATCGCACTCCACAGGTCCGCAGGTAGAATGCCAAACGATCAGAGATCTCATCAAGCTCAGCATATGTCCAGGAGATGCCATCAGCAACCAGGGCCATATCTTGCGGATAGGATCGAGCTTGTTCCTTGAACAGCTCATGAATACACTTCGGCACTGTAGCAACTTGGTTCTTCTGGTTTCCCAACTGCATGTCTTCCAGGTCTGGCGTCGAAACCAGATCGATGTCTGCTAGTGATCCAGCACGCCCAGAACTGAGAAGCTGCTGTAGAATATGGCTGAATTGCTGGAGCATACTATTGATCTCGTCACCGGAAACAAGATCCGGAAAATGAGTTGCTTCCACCAGAACACTAACACCGCGGATCTCGCAGCTCAGAGTCAAAGGATGAGTGTAGAAAGCAGCATGAGACTCCGACCGGATGGCTTCGAGGATCGAATTACTTTTGACTGATTGTGAGTGACCTTGTATTGACAGCAGAGTGCGAAATTGGCATGCTTGTCGGTGCTCAGTGCCCAATCGCATGATTCTCGAGAGTCCAATGTGTTGATGAGGTAGCATATCGGCGTAGCATTGCTGCACGTTCTGGAGATAATTGATGATTGACTGGCCTGACTCGGCGCGGACGTGCATCGGTACAGAACAGAAAGTAGGTGCTAGGAGCTCCTCTACTCCCTCGAAGGTGTCGTCCCTTCCGGATAAGATCTCACCGAAGACGATCTCGCGTGACCCGAGTCTAGCCATGAGAGTCAAGCCGAGGGCTGCTCGAATCATGGTCGACATCGTGAAGGATGACTTGACCGACCCCACTAACGAGATTGTCGTCCTGATCAGCCCTGGCTCATTGTTCGGGCTACTCATGCTGTTCCCAGGCGGATAGTGAGTGGACCCAAAATGCGAGAGTCTAGTCGACCAGAACTTCTTGCTTTCCTCCAAGTTCAACGCAATATGCTCCGTGAAGTCTTTGATGCTCGTTACAGCGTCGAACGAAGTTGCATGTGGCGTGGTATATGCTTGGTCAATCGCAGAGAGAGTAAGAGCGAATGAAACACCATCGTAGGAAGCGTGATGCCTGGTCCAGACGAAGAACGTCCGACTCCCTTCTGTGACAACAGCCCAGCGTACTAGTGGCTGACCTAGCAGTATCGGCCTCGCCTTGTCCAGAGCGAGGTACGACTCGAGACTATCATCATGGAACCAAGATGTGCCTTTCCGCAATACCAGCTGATGGAGACCTCCGTCTGACAAATCCACCAGGCAAGTCCTCAAGATACTACTAGCTCGATACACCTCAGCACATGCAGCCTTGAATTGTTCCAAGTCGACTCCCGATCGGACTTCAAATATGTCTTGCGCTGTGTACGCTCCGGGACTCTGCGCTGAAGAGTACATCAATCCCTCTTGCAATGGAGTCGCTGGATATAGGTCATCAATCAACTCCTCTGGAATACTGTACTTCTGCTCCATGTGTCGAATATGTTGAGGGTCGACTGTACATTGGTGACTCCGCATTTTGGCGCCAGGTTGCGTGTCCAGTACATCAGAGCTCAACATGCATTGGGCCATGTCTTTGAGTCGACGATGCTTGAAGATGCTCTGAACCGACAGCTGCTTACAACGCTTTCGAGCAACGGCTGCCAGTCTCATGGCCGTGATAGAGTCGCCGCCTAGGACGATGAAATCGCTTCTCCTTTTGATGTGCTCTTCGTCCACCTTAAGAACGACAGACCACATTTCTCTTAACACTGATTCATCTTCAGTCAATTCAGAAATGTCCGTATCCGTGCCAACGTCCAGTCCTGCGAGATCAAGGACGGACAGCCCCGATCCGAAATCTTGTAGCGCTTTCCTGTCGATCTTGGAAGATGAGTTGAGCGGAATGCCATCCAACCAGATGTACCTCGTTGGTGTCATGTAGTTCGGCAACTTGTCTGACATTACGCGTACAAGACTCTGTCGAAGTCTGGTGTTGTCTTCTGCCGCTGGGATGACCTTGAAGGTCTCGTCAATTGCGGACTTCTTGAATCTTGTCGACAGAAAGGCCACCAATTCAGCAGCCTGATTACCGTTCCTTGGCGTGATGACAAGAGCAACGACCTTCAGATCCGAACTGTGCTTCCGGATCTGATGCTCAACCTCAGAAAGCTCAATTCTTTGACCACGCAGCTTCACTTGTTTGTCTTTCCTGCCAATTATACACAGCGTACCATCGACATCTTGTCGAACGAGATCTCCAGTCTTATACATTCTGCGACCTTCGAGCTCTTTCCCCAAGACCGAGGCAGTCCACCTCATGTCCAATGCAGTGACAAATTGATCTGCGTGCTGATCGTGCAGGTAACCCCGGGCAAGGGTTGGTCCTTCTATGAGCATCTCTCCAACAGCACCAGGCGGAACAAGCCTATTGTGATCATTCTGATCGACGACCCAGCACAAGCTGCCGAGCGGCCGACCGATACAATTCCGAGGTGTGACGCGAGACATGCGTCCTCCAATGCAGGTGGTAGTTTCTGCTGGACCGGAACATTGATAAAGCTCCACTGCGTCGACCCAGGTGTCTATTGTTTCTTGCCCGACGAATTCGCCTCCGATGACCATTGTCTTGAGCGTCGGCACATCGGACGGCTTGAAGGTGGACAATGTAGATGGAGTGAAGAAGGCCCAATTGCAGCCCATCGCAGTCAGGGAGTCAGGCAGCCGGTTCAAGCGCTCAGATTCAGAAGGTATGCACACACAGCCGCCCATGACCAGCGTTGAGCAGATGTCGTACAAGGCCATGTCAAATGCGAATGAAGCAAATTGATACACCCTGGAACCGGCGTTCAGACCAAAGGCTGGACCGTGAGTAAGCATGCTCGTTGCGAGCGCTTGATGTTGGAGTACGATACCCTTCGGCACACCAGTAGAACCGGAGGTGAAGATCATGCAGGCAACGTCAGAGGGTCTGCCTGGAGCCAATGCCGCAGCCCTAGGCGGTAGAGCCAAAAGAAAGTCCCAAGAGATCTCAACCACGACTTTGTTGTCTGCGAGAGAAGGCCAAGTGGCCGACGAGGAGGTCAAAACAACTTCCGCCATCGTCTCTTTGCTGATGTGATGCAATCTTTCAGATGGATGTGCCGGGTCGAGCATGACGAAGGACGCCCCAGCTTTCCACACTGCTAGCATGCACACTACGGTCAGGCAAGTTTTCTCGAAGTGCAGTAGCACCACATGTTCTGGCATCACCCCGGCCTCCTGTAATGTATGTGCCAGTCGTGATGAAAGGTCATCTAGTTGTGCATGCGTCATCGATCCGTCCCAGGCCTCCACTGCTACTGTCTCGGGGTGACTTCCGGCTTGTGCTCGGATAAGATCGTGAACACAGAAGACGTTGACTGGCGGCACAATACCTCCACTATTGGAACTGAGGATGTTTGCGACGTCCTCCTTGGTAAGAACTTCAAGATCGCCAACAAGACCATTGTTTGCACTTGCTGACACCAGTTGGGAAGCAGTCCACTCTACCTCGAAAAGCATTCTGCGGAGCCGCGGCTCTTCTAAGATAGCAGAATTGTAGCTTGCATTGATCGAAATGCTCGAGTCAGTTTCTCGAGTGAATTGAAGCATGAGGTCCGTCGGGTTGAAGTGAGAGATGTCACCGAGCATGATATGATCGGCGAACAATGCACCATTCAGTGATCGCTGATGACGAGCTTGCACCACTAGGAGAGTCGAGAAATCACAGGCGGCAGCTGCATCTCTCGAGATGGATTTGATCGCTTGCAGCCCCATGTGCTGGTGCGTAGAGCTCGCCACAGATTGCGTCTGAATCCTTGACAGCATCGAATCGATAGTCTCATCATCTTGCCACACCACACGGACCGGAACAGTAGCGAAGGTGGGCCCTGCAATATTCTGAATGCCAGGTACTGGAGCATCTCGCCCTGTGCGAGTAGTACCGAATACAATGTCCTGAGAGGAAGTGTAGCTTGAGACTACTACGGCCCATGCTGCTTGGAGAACAGTAGCAAGCGTGAAGCTGCTATGGTCGTAAGTTGGAACTTGCATGGACACATTGAAGGAGTCCAGCGTTCTCGAAGTGGTGGGTCCTCTGCTCGATTCCGGAAACATGACGGATGACTCTGCCGAAAATTGAAACCAGGACTGCCAGAACTCAAGAGCGACGGAAACGTCCATTTGGGACAAGTACTTGCTGAACAGATTGTATGGAGTCAGCGGGACAGTCGTGGTACTATCCAGGTACAGGTCCGAGAGCCGCTCGAACATCAAGTCGAGACTCCATCCGTCATACAAAGCATGATGGACGACGAGTTCAAAGATCGCTTGGTTGCTTTCGGTCCGGATCGCATATCGCATCAGCGGCTTTCCCTCTGTCATAGAACTACCAATATCTTCGGTGATGATGTTGACGGGCTTTCTCTCATACGAGACATCGCTCTCGTACGCAAGTACTACCTGTAGCATGTCTGATTCGGTCTGAATGATTCTGGTTCTCAGAATGGGTGTTTCCCTTATAAGCTGTTGCCAGGCTGCCTCAAAGCGATGCACATCTACCGTAGAATGCAGAGGCAAAGCCTGTGAAGAGATGTAGAATCCTGGACTTGCGACTGATATGGCCACCAAATCTGCTTGCAAAGGGCTGCATGGGTATACATCCTCAATCTGGTATATTTCGACATTGCACGTTGCTGCGATTTGGTTGAGATCATATCTGTTACGATCCAGAAGATCAAATGGTGCGACGACCCCATGGATGGGACTTGCCGCTCCCACGACCTTCTGGGCGAGGTCTCCCAGGATGGGATGATTGAAGATCAGTTGCACCGTCAGGCTGAGTTGATGAGGTGGTCCCGACGCAAGCGCTACCAGCTGCATCGCCAGCACGGAGTCGCCACCAGCATGGAAAAAATGAGTGCTTATTCTCACTTTCTGGCGCGGTATCTTGAGCACCTTGGCAAAGAGCTCAGCAAGGACAGTCTCCTGGGGACTCTCAATGTGTCCGGCCAGACCTTGATCGTGAGTCCCCCAGTTGATGAAAAGAACGTCTTCGAGAGGGGTTGTTGACCCTATTTCACGCAATGCCCTCCGATCGAGCTTGCCAGTAGTCCCGAGCGGCAATCGCACAAGCGGGATCAAAGCCGATGGGATCATGTGTGCTGGAAGCTCCACCTCAAGAGCTGCCCGCAGCTGCGTGGTTCGCTGGCTCACATACGTTCGGAGCCTGTCTATCCCATCGGACCACGTTGCGAACACGACCAAGCTGGAAGTCTGGGAGCTCATACCGAGAGCTAAGACTTCCGCGGCAAGCTCGTCGCAGTCTTGCAAGTACTGGCGGACGCACGCCTCGACAAAGCTCAGTTCGATCCTTTGGCCTCGCAGCTTCGTCTGGTTATCTTTTCGCCCAATAATGCAGATTGATCCGTTTGGGTTGAGCCGAGCAAGATCTCCCGTACGATAGAAGCGTCTACCATCTCCCGAAGCCCATGATGGATTGGTAACGAACGCTTTTTCTGTCTGCAGCGAATTGTTGAGATATCCACAAGTCAGATTCGGGCCTTCTAGCAGAATCTCGCCTATAGCTCCTACAGGTTGAAGCCTTTGAGGATCGTCCGGTCGTGTGATCCACGTATGACATCCATGACTCCATCCCAGATTGGAGGGATCATCTCCAGGCTTGACTTGCTTGACATGGCTGGCGATGGCGATCTCGCTGGGGCCATAACCATTGAGTAGAACGACTTTATCGGCCCATTGATCCCTATGAACACGCTGGAGTCTTTCGCCGCCTAGGATCAATACCCTCAGAGTATTGAGCTTGCTCGGATCTAAAGTCGATACGAGCGATGGAGTGAGATCCGCGTCGGTGACTCGAAAGCGTTGAAAGAAGCCATAGAGATCATTGATGCGTTCGTGCTCAGAGGGAATGCAGACAGTTCCTCCAGCTACTAGCGTCGTCAGAATATCTTCCACTGCGACATCAAACGCAAAGGATGCAAATTGGATCACTCGCGAATCTTGATCTCGTCGCAGGTGAGGTAATCTTGCCGCAAGACCTGATAGGTAAGCCGAATGCGTGTGCGGAATCAATTTCGGCTGGCCTGTGGTACCCGATGTGTAGCTTATGAATGCGGTCGAACCCGAATCAACAGGGGGCAGCGCTTCGTCCACAAGTGCGTGCATACCACACATGCCTGATGTTTCCACTACGATGCGATTGGGTGTGCATGTCAGTTTACCAGTGCAGGAGGTAGAGGTCAGGACCAATTCAGCTTGGACGTCTTGAGTGACCTGCTGAATCCAGGCTTCAGGATGGGCTGTATCGAAGAGTATGAAGGCTGCGCCGGCTTTGAGGACACCGAGCATGGCAACGGCTACCCAGGCAGATTTGTCCATCAGGATTGGTATGATCTGATTGGCAGGAGCAAGACTTCGTGCTCGGATCTCTCTTGCCAGCCGTGTCGAAGCAAATTCAAGCTCTGTGTGCGTGAAACTTCTGTCCCAGGCTTCAATGGCATGCCGATCAGGTTGAGTGAACACTTGATGTGATATGATCTCATGAATGCACCGAGTGCCGATCTTCAGCGGTACCGCTGACTGCCGAAAGATGATGGCGCGATCCGGTGAGGTAAGAGCGTCGATATCTTGCACAATTTTGTCTCGGTAATCTGCCGACATGAGATAGCCCAAGACAGCTTCGAAGTGACCGAGGAGCAGAGTAGCCTGATCCGGGGAGAGAGTATCAATGTCGTAGGACAGATCACATTGTAGAGAAGCGTCCTCGGCCACGCACTCGAGCATAGTGTGCTCGGAAGACCTGTCCCAACCGGCCACTGAGACTGGCTGATCACAAAGTGTGGGCATTCCACTTCCACCAGCGAGCTGTACATTCAAGAGTGTTCGCAGCTGACATGCACGGTAGCATTCAGAGTCAATACGCGCGATCTCATGGAGGGTGAGTTGGTCGTTCTCCGCCAGCATTGCTAGAGTTGTCTCAACGTCTTCAAGACAACCTGTGATACTCCGAGTCGGGTCAACGGCAATGCGACACGGCACAGTCACTATCGTGGGACCCAGAATTTCTTCTATGCCGGTCAGATTACCTGCTCTACCACTGAGGACGGTCCCGAAAGTAATGTCGTTCGACTGAGTATATAGGTGCAAGCAAATAGCCCAGGCAGCGTGAATGATGCATGCTAGCGTGACCTTGTCATTCAAATTATGGCCAGTCTGGATAGATCTCTTCGTTGATTGGCGTGCCGACGACGATTGGGTTTTGTTCGGGACTGCTGGGAGATCCGGGACCACCGCACCGCTCAAGTATGTGCGCCAGAAAGACCCGAGCTTGTCTTGGTCCTTTTCACATACATACTTTACATATTCCCGGTACGGGACTGCTGGAGAGACTCTGGCTCCATGATAGGTTGAAGTAACGAGCCGAAATAGGCGGGATGCTGTCCAAGCATCGAGAATTGCGTGATGAGCCGTGCAGACGAAGTACCTGTAGTCCTGGGTGGTCACAATTGCGAAGCGAAGCGTCTCGAGCGAAAGCTCAAGCGCTCGAACGTCGGTCTTTTCCAGATAATGCTGAAGTTCGGAGACTTCCTCGTGCCACTGCAGTGGGGTCCTCGTCTGTACTTGGACCTGATAGGAAGGTGACTGGTGGAATGTCGTGCGCAGAATGCCGATCTCATCTGCCGCAACTTGCCAGGCTTGTTTGAACTTTTGGACATCGCAAGCGTTGTCTAATTTGACCACGAGCTGTGCAGTATAGCTGCCCGGAGAGCGTGCAGATGCTGCAAGCAGAGACGCTTGCAAAGGGGTGAGGGGAAGAACATCAGTGATTGTTGTCCTATGAAGCCCATGACGAGACACGAGATCCTCAATGATAGCACCTACGCCTCCGGTTGAGCCTATGAGGCTAAAGGGTCGTATCGACGAAACTTGACTGGGTATGACTTGAATCCTTGCGGCTTGATCACGAAGGTCCAGTGACTGGACGCTAGCGTAGTTTGGTATGGTGTATCCAAGACGCCGCAGTTCGGAGTTGACATGAATGGCTCGTAGTGAATCGCCACCCAAGGGTACAAAGAAGTCTTCGGGGCAAATTGCATCATCCGGAAGATCCAGGTGCTTGCACCACAGATGTTGAAGGAGTTTCTCTGTGGGAGTCATTGAGCTGGACGTACTCATCTTCACACCTTCATAACCAGCAGATCGTCTAGCCATGAGGCCAGAAGCAATCGTGGTTAAACGAGCTTGATCGACCTTGCCGGACGTCGCGAGTGGCAATTTCTCCAAAGCCACAATGCGTGTGGGACACAGATGTTGAGGCAGACGGTTTCTCAACTCAACCTGTACCTCCAATAACAGCTGTCTAGTCTCCACACTCACGTCTTCTGGTCCATGATCGTTGCTGTTTGCAGTGCCAATGAATGCTACCAGAGACCGATTGTCGTCTGATCCTGGAAGAGCCGGACTTTGTACGCTTACTGCAATGTGATCAGGTAGTAATGATTGTATGACGTTGGCAGTGTGCTCTGGGTCGACTTTTTGCCCTCGGATCTTGAACGTGCTGTCGATACGGCCTTGCAGTATTACGTGGCCATTAGCGTCGAGACACGCAAGATCTCCAGTAGCACAGAAGCGACCGACTTTGGGTCCAGTCTCCTTGGTGTCAAGCCAAGGCGCTTGATCAAAAAGCTTCGACGTTGTTTTGTGGAACTGAGCAAGATATCGCAAGGCGACCATATCGCTTTCGATGATGAGTTCACCAACTTCGCCGCTGGCTAACAAAACCCTCCGCGACTCTACGTCAACAATCCAGGCCTGACACCCAATGGGCAGAGCGCCAAAACGGAATGGTCCAGGTCTGATATGTTGGACCAGGCACAAATTGGTTTCGGTCGAGCCATAAGCCATGATGAGTCGGACCTTGGCAGCCCAGGTATCGATCAAGACCTGTTTCAATCTTTCTCCGCCAATGCCGAGAACTTTGAGGGAGGGCAGCTCGTCAGGACTGAGGGTCGAGAGCATAGAAGGAGTCATTACAGCTGTACTAATGCGGTGAGATTCCATGAAAGCTGCTAGGTTAGTTGCTTTGTCCTGCTGAGATGGTATGCAGATCTGGCCACCACATATCAGAGTGGCGAAGATTTCGACGGTGCACGGCAACCAGGTGAAGGAGGTCACCTGAAGCATGCGGGTTTTGAGGCCAAGCTGGAGATGTGTTTGGTATGCACGTACTGCTGCAACCATTGCGCTGAGATCGCATTAGCAAAGAAGACAGCAATACTTTGACAAAACTCGCCAGTGTTGGATTACCACACCAGAAGGGGTTCCAGTACTGCCCGACTGTAACGCATTAGTTTCTGCTGCCTGAGTGGGCCCATCATCTTACAGTAAACATGACAAATGCTTCGTATTGAGGCTTGGAATTGCTGCTAAAAGGCTTCGGTCTTTCGCATGATGCACCAACCCATTGCTCACCAACAACTACTTGATGAATATCTGAATCCCAGTCGCACTGCCGACACCCAACGATCATGGTGCTAGCATCCAGCTGCTCGACTATCTGCTTCCGATAGGCCAGCGGTAGGCCCTCATCTATGGCTACGAAAGCCTTGCCCGTCTTCAACACTGCGAGCATTGCCACAGGTGCCCATTTGCCATGGCCGAGTACAATAGGAACCTGGCCTCCCGCCTCATAACGAGGAGTATGTCGAAGGTGCTGCGCTAGCGTTCCCGAAAGCTTCTCCAGCTCGCCATAAGTGAAGTGCCCATCCCAAGCGCAGATGGCGGTAGCGTCAGACCTGCTGTGTGCTCTGGCGCTGATGAGGCCGTCAATGGTAGGGAAGTCAGTTGATGCTATACCGGATGAACTAGTAGCAATCATGTTAGCGATTGATTGAAGGAAAGCTGCACGGACCTGATTTGCAGAATGGCACCAGCGTTCAGTCACTTAGCAACGGCATGGGGAACACTTGTCACGTGTATCGATCAAGAGCTGAATAGCGCATATCGTTTGCTTTGATCAGCAAACAGACCACCATATTGGACATCACAAGCAGCCGCGACACCCAGACTCACCTCTCGATTCGAGGAACACATTACATGAATCGTAAGCTGATCTCTACGAGGCGTGAGGAGGATCTGGCAGCCTGGAATACGTGGTCCCATAATTACTGCCAGAGAAATCACGGAGGGAATGATGACAGCGGCGTGCAGTACCAGTGGATTAGTCAGCCATGCCAGTTGACGTTGACGCGTCGGGTTGAGCCGCACGTCACTCTGATGACTCTTAAACAAGATCAAAACAAAACTCGTCTGCTTCTTCATACAGCTGTACTGCTATGTAAGCTGACACCTGGTCGGAGCATCACTGGCCATGTGGCCAGGACCGGAAGCGAGAGCAGAAGTCGCTGGACGGATATGTGAGCTTGTTGATAAGAAATTACAACGTTCTTACACCATCACTCTTGATGGTTGCGGATAGATCTACCACGACACCATGGATGCATTGATGATCGCCATCAATATGGCTGGCGCCATTCTGGCTGCGATATTGGGGTTTCAGCAGGTGCAACAATCGGTAAATAAAGGTAGCATTAACCTGCGTGGCATGGCCTCGACCGTCCTCGTTGGAAGCTGGGTAAGCATTTCTTTGTACACATGTCGCCGCAAAGCAACTCATTCGCCTTAAGCTTTTCCTGCTATCGCTGGCGACCCTCATACATTGTCAGCATCGAGAAGTGTTGGGTAAGTCCAATGTCTATTTAGGGTTGCCTGCACAAGCGGTGATACTTGCGATTGCATATTCGGGGTTGAAGAACAACATGCTCAACGCAACATTGGCGCCGTTGCCGTCTGCGCAAAAGGCAGTGCTGTGTTTCCATATCTCCATGGCAATCCTTTGCTTGACGCAAATGGCTCTCATCATGGCATGCCCCCAGTCGTCGCCCCGGCGGCCAAGGCACGACAAACACGGCGACAGGCAAAGTACGCATTGGCGATCGTAGGTACGACAAGATTGACACTGTGACCAAAGCTGACTTTAAACAGCTTAACTTTTGCTTGGGCGAAACCAATCCTTGATCTTGCGTCTGTTTTCGAAAGACTGCAACTTCAATCCTTGCCGAGCTTGTGGGCTGCCCCGAAGACCTCCGCTTTGACGGTCGACTTCAATCGAGCATGGTCTAGTCATTCTGGCCTGATCCTGACTCTTTTCCGATCTCACCAATTCTCCTGCTACTTGCAGTGGGTCCTCTCTGGAACCCTAGCGCTGTCAACTTTATTCTCACGGATTGCTCTGCTTCGGCTTTTGCAGTCAATTGATACGACTAGCACATGCGCTCGGTTGAAGCGTAATGAAAGTGCGGTCGTCCTCGGTCTGGCATGCATCGTGCAACAGATGCTCGAGTCACAGTGAGATGAGCAGCACTGTCAAGCACTCTTCAGAGCTGATCGCTGTAGCCTCCTTTGGACCTCTTCATCGAGATTGGAAATACCAATACGCGCGCAGCTCTCCTGCAAAATTTTCGAACGGTGCCTGCGACGGCATTCTCATAGCTCTCACGCCTCTGCGGTCGCCACGAACGCTTCACAGATTAGTCTCCCCCACGATGATAAATTCGACGGCATCGACCTAGCAGAGCTTGGGACGCCGTCACAGCAAGATGAAAGATACGACAAGGTAGAAGTTGATAAATCCGCCCGCCAGGATGTCGTCAATCTAGTTGGCGTGGACGTCCCAAGAGTGGCGGAATTTGCGGCAAGGCAACATGTCTTTCTCAACATCTCAATCACAGTCACCGCATCACTCGGCTTTCTCTTCGTCCTGATCGGCTGGATACCCACATTGATTGGCATTCTTGGTCCTCTACTTCTTATGCCTCTGAACGCGGCTGCCTCGCACAAGTATGCTCAATGTCAGTCAAAACTCATGGCTTTTCGTGACACGAGGCTCTCTGCTACCAAAGAAGCTCTTGACGGCATACGCCAGATCAAATTTGCGGGTGCTGAAGATCGGTGGCAGCGTAAGATCGTGCAACAACGTCGAGACGAGCTCAACGAACAGCGTACGGCCTTTCGATGGACTGTCATCTTGCGAGTCTTCTGGATCTTGTCTCCTATACTGCTGGCTGTGCTCTCGCTCGGATCTTATGCATTCATCGAGGGCGCACTGAATCCTGCCATTGCCTTCACAGCTTTGGCGACGTTCTCAAATCTCGAGTCTGCCCTCTCCTTGTTGCCGTACGGCCTTATACAATCATTGGATGCCTTCAGTAGCTGTGCGAGACTTGCAAAGTACCTCCGTCAACCTGAGCAGCCAGATCCTAGGATTCCTGGAAGTCAAGTGAAGCTACAAAACGCCACAATAGCGTGGAATGCTGCCAAAGCTTCTGGACCCAACCGATTATTCACATTGCGACAGGTCAACTGTGCTTTTCCAAGCGGATGTCTCAGGTCAGTGCGACTGTCCGCTGCAGAATGTAACACGGTCTCTAACGACTAGTCTAGTGTTGTATTTGGGCAGAGCGGTACCGGGAAGTCTCTGCTACTCCAAGCAATACTTGGTGAGGCTTCCTTGGTGGCTGGTCAGCTCGTCGTTGCCAAAGATCTAACCGAGAGGCACCAAGGGCATCACGGCATTCACCAGAAGGTGACAAGCTCCATAGCATACGTTTCCTCGGATCCTTGGCACGAAGCTGTCAGCGTGAGAGATGCTGTTCTCTTTGGGTCACCCTACCAGCCCAAGAGGTACAACGAGGCCCTCGATGCTGTCGCCCTGGGTCCGGACATTGAGGCAATGGAACACTGCGACATGACCAATATCGGAATTCAGGGTCTCAGACTAAGCGGCGGGCAGAGGCTGCGGCTATCCCTAGCTCGAGCCTTGTATTCGCAAGCTCAAACAATCGTGATCGACGACATGTTCAGCGCACTCGACACCAGGACAGCTCAGCATGTTGCAAAGCTTGCTATCATGGGATCGCTGACGACCGGTCGAACAATCGTCATGGCGAGCAACCAGCCAGAAAGGTTTTTGAGCGACGCAGCTTATGCTGTTGAGCTCATACACGGTCGCCTTGCGCGTGTATATGCCAACAACGCGGAGTGCCGCACAAGGCATACCAGTCTCGTGCAGACGCCTACCGACTCGATCGTCGGTCGACGACATCGCGGGCACGGTCTCAGTGATCAAAATGTGGCAAACGACATCGGAGACCAGCCAGAAGAGCACACAGAGACCGGTTATGTCCCATGGTCTCTCTATGCACAGTACTCGCGAGCGGCAGGCACACCTTCTTTCTGCACCCTGGCACTGCTGACTGTTGGGCTTTCTCAAGCAGTCTTTTTAGGACGCAACTTTGCGCTAGCTGTCTGGACGAAGCAAGATGCTCGATCAAAGCTGGCTGAACCATCTGCAAGAATCCAATCCCAAACGTCACACCTACTGGCTTATCTCTTTCTGTACGTTGCAATTTCTATCTCAGCTGCCCTGCTAGAGGGTGCCAAATGTTGGTTCTTCTATCATGGCTCCCTGGCTGCGTCCGAGAAGCTCTTTGAAGACACATTGGCAGGTCTTCTGCATGCTCCTTTGCAATGGTTCAGCAAGACGCCGACTGGGCGGATCCAGAACCGCATGTCTGCCGACTGCGCTTTGATGGATACGAAGCTTCCTGGAGACGGTCACATGCTATTCTCATCAGTCTTTGGCCTACTAACCTTGACCCTGGCTGGCCTGTTGATTTCTCCGCTGCTCATCATACCAGAGATTCTCCTAATGATGCTTGGACTCTGTTACTCAGTGAACTACCTGAAAGCAGCTCGTGGCACAAGGCGACTGGATGCGGTCACTCGGTCTCCGGTGCTAGATCTCCTGAGCTCCTGCAGCCTTGGTCTGTCAACCATTCGAGCTTTTGGTAAGGAGCAGTATTACCTTCGCCGCATGCAGAAGCTTTTGGATGACCAGATCAGAGCCAGTCGAGCATTCTCATTGGTGTACCAGTGGATGGACTTCCGCATGGGAATGATCGGATCAATATTCGTGCTTGTGATAGCCATGTACATTGCGAATCTCGACGTCGGTCCTTCTCTGGCTGGACTGGTCCTCACCTTAGCGCTTGAATACTCTGCTCACGCTGAAGAGGCAATCTCAAGATATGCAAGTTTGCAGGTCGACATGAACGCAGTTGAGCGTCTCGAAGAGTACGCCAGACTCCCGAGCGAAGACTACTCTGGAGCGAGTATCCCTCATGACTGGCCGAGTCATGGTCATGTGGCTATCCGAGATCTCTGTGCAAGCTACATGCCTGGGGAAATTTCTGTCCTCAAGCGAATCACAATCGACATACCGGCAGGAAGCCGCATCGGAATTGTCGGCAGGACTGGAGCTGGCAAGTCTTCCTTCGCACAGGCAATGCTCCGGGGTCTGCACTTCAGCTCGGGATCCATCAAGATCGATGGCCTCAACATACAGGACGTTTCACTTGCCGAGCTTCGAGCGCATATTTGCTTTGTCCCTCAAGACCCAATGCTATTTGCTGGCACAATTCGCTACAATCTTGATCCTGCGGCGACATTGCCTGATTCGTTCTTGATCAAGGCGCTCCACGACGTAGGGCTAGCGCGTGAACCTGCATTGGACGACACACAGTCAAGCTCGAGCAGAAGTGCCCACCAATCTTTTGATCTGGACTTCGAGGTCACAGAGCGCGGGCAGAATCTTTCACGGAGCCAGTGTCAGCTGATATGCCTGGCAAGAGGGCTTGTTCGGGACGCCCGGATAGTCATACTAGATGAGGCTACCAGCTCAGTCGATGCAGATATTGAGGATTGCATCCAAACAAGACTTCGCATAGCGTGCAGCAACAGCACTCTGATCGTTATTGCACATCGGCTGAGCACCATCCTGAATCTCGAACAAGTCGCGGTCATGGATGCCGGTAGGGTGGTCGAATGCGGCGCACCCAGGGACCTGTACAAAGCACGAGGTGCGTTTCACGATCTCATACAGCACAGTGCGGATGCGGTAAAGCTCCAAGAAATGCTCGTAGCCTGAGCCAATCACCAATAGAGCGTTTGAGTTGCTATCGAGTGTCCTTGTCACGGCGGCGGGGGCCTTGGCGTGGTCATCTTGGCTCCGAGATGTGATCTCAAACGTTTTCTCATTGCAGTCTCTATACAGTATGGTCATAACTGAAGTCCGGCTTATCAGAGTCGGCGAGTGCTGTTTGAATCGAATACGAGTCTCCTAAAGTACGCTAATGCTGTTCCATCCAGCTAATTACTTGCAGGCTTTATCTTACTTCAATCACCGCCTCCCAATCCTCGGCATCCGGCGATTTCCATATTCGGATCACGTCCAATCCAACAGATTCGATCAAATGTCTCCACTGCTTCTCGGATCTTGCCAATGCTGACAGGTTGGTCATCATGGTGATATCGGCAGCCGCGAAGAAGGAGGGACAATCCCGTTCCGGTAGTACGATCTCATTGAGGAGAATTCTGGAATGTGGTCGCATCGCAGCCTTGACGTGGTTGAGCATAATTATGCACCGCTCATCCGAGAAGTCGTGCAGGACAAAGTGAGTGTAGTAGATTTCTGCACCTATCATCAACGTTAGCGTGTTAGCGAACGACTTGGCCCTTCTCCACAAACCTGTAATCGGCTGTGAGGCGAAGATGTCATGAGCGCAAACGCTGATGCTACCTCGATCCACCTTCGAGTCTTGCAGAGTACCAGCCAGGTCTTGGAGAACGACGTGGCTCTTCGCCTCCGGAAATCGCTGTGTCAGTAGGGTGACATCGCGACCCCTACCTCCGGCCATATCCACAAGGAGCACGCTATCGTCATCTTGTCTTGTCCCCTGTATCCATGGGTCCAGAACTTCTTTACGGAACGGAAACCATTCTAACCAGTGCTTTCGCGTGCTTCTGTTGCCCGTCATGTAGGCATCGAAGGTCAATGCTCTTTCGGGATGAGCATGCAGGAAGTCGAAGAAGCTCAAATCTGTTTGCATCCCGTACTGGAACGGACCATCCCCGTGAGATGTCGTACACTGGTAGCCAACTCGTCGGAAGTATTCCGGTAGATGGGATTGCACCCTAGCTGTTGTATCGAAGCTACATGATCAGCGCTGCTCGAGATTCGTCTTCCCTAGCAAGGGACATTACCTGTGAACGACACATGCCTCCAATGAGACATCCGTCATGGCTTTCGACAAGCCCGTCGGTGACCACGTCCACTCGGCGATCTCCTCAGCATATCCTTCCGCAGACAGCAATCGCATGATTCGAACTTGATCATCGAATGAGAGATCGCGAAACAAGCGGAACCCAAGAGTACGTACCGACCAGTCGCTCTTCGGCATCACAATCTCTAGCAAGCTCTTGACCCGTTGCGATTCCCAGTCGATTTAGCGTGTGAAACAGCCTCAGATCGACCGCTAGTCGAAGACAGAGACTTCGATTGTGCGACTAGGGAGCATGAATATGAGGGAACGCCGTGGGGAGGGGTTCTTACCTCAAAGGCATGGCGAAATGCAGTCTCTCGAGGTCCCTCGAGCTTCCTCGTAAGCGTCCTTGCTAATTTGAGAGCTTCCTTGCGCTGTCCTTGCTCGATTTTGGAGATGCATAGATCGGATACAGCATCCAGAGTGCGGTTGATCTCACCAACAAGAGTCTCCATGGACATGTGAGTAGCCATGGCGAGGTCCCCTAGCTTTCTCACAGGGACGCTTTACTCGCTCATGTGACCTCGACGAATACATGATCGGGTGATACTGCCAAGTAAGCTGACCATTTCACTCGCAATCTCAGCTTATGTTCCCTTTGTCCGAACAGCTCTGGCATTTAGTTTCCGCATGCTGGGGAGTCAATTCTTAGCCTTGAGCTTGCAATCATGGACCTACCCTACGTTATGTGATAGCTGTAATCGTCCCTCTAGCCGATCAGCGACAACGACTGTAAGACCATAGCTCGGAAAGACACACTGAGCTAGTATGAGTCCGCCGAGTTGGACGTTGGAATAGGACCGATATCCTACTGTACTGCCAAGAAGCTGCTGTCCCGAACACCGATACACGATAAGAGGTACAGAGGGACTCCCAGATCTGATCATAGGCTGCAGAGACACTAACAGCTGTGCAGTCTTCTATTCCATCAGCCATCCTGGCCTCCAACCTCCCGACTTGCAACCACAGTCCACGGTCTCTACCTATTCGACAACGACCACTACCACTCTATCGCCCCTCTCCCAACCAACCACCATGCCCCTCCACCCCTACCTCCAACTCATCCGCCTTGACCGCCCCTCAGGCCTCTACGCCTTCTACCTCCCCCACCTCATCGGCCTCGCCTTTGCCGGCGCCACTTCTCCCGTCCTCATCCCCCCTTCCCTCCTCCTACGCACCACCCTCCTCTTCCTCCCTTTCTGCGTCCTCCTCCGCGGCTCCACCTGCGCTTGGAACGACAATGTCGATCAGGACTTCGATCGGCAGGTAGCGAGGTGTAAGAACAGGCCTATCGCGAGGGGGGCGGTGACGTCGCTCGAGGGGCATGGGATCACGGTCGTGCTCGCGGGGATGGGGTGGGGGATGTTGGGGCTCTGGCCCAGGGAGTGCAGGGGGGTTATGCTGGTGGTGTATCTCCTGTTCATGGCTTATCCGTTTGGGAAGAGGTTTACGCATTACCCGCAGCTGATTTTGGGGTTTCCGTTCGCAGGGGCGATTGTGTTCGCTTGTTATACGGTCGGGGTGGATCCGTTCGCCGAGGGAAGGGGTGGGGCGACAGGGTATCTTTGTGGGGCGAATGTGGTGTGGACTATGATTTACGACACGATTTATGCGCATCAGGATCTTGAGGATGATGTCAAGGCTGGGGTGAAGAGTATGGCTGTTAGATTCAGGGGTGAGACGAAGACGTTGTGTACTGTGCTTGGGGCGGTGCAGGTTGGGTGTTCGGTGAGGGTTGGTGTGATTGGGGGGTTTGGGTGGGCATATTACCTGATCGGGTGCATTGGAACGGCGATCACTCTTGCGGCTATGGTGGTATTGGTTGATCTAAAGAAGCCAGAGAGTTGTGCTTGGTGGTTCTATACCAACTTCTGGTTGGTTGGAGGGACCATGGTTGCTGGACTGATGGTGGAGTACTGCCAACAACACTACGAAGAGCTATTCCTATCATGAATGAACATTTCATGAGACTCCATGATTACTTGGATAACCATCGACCGCCAACGAGACACAATAAACAGATGCCTAGCATTGTCTACAACGTTTGACCATTAGACTCCCTCACGACCAAAACATCAACCTCGGCCTCCCACCCGTCACCTCAGCCGGCAATAACCCCATGAAACTCGCCATCGCCACCCTCATACTCTCTCCCTTGACCGGCGCCACCTCGTGCATATTCCTCGAATTGAACAACCACAACTCCCGCTTCCTCGGCTTGAACGTCACTTTTTGCCTCCCTTCCACGAGCCCACTGCCGTACCCATACGTCTCCTCGTCCCTGAACTTCAATGCCTCCTCGCTCCACTGTGTATCATACACCGTCGTCTCCCCTCCGTCCGTCTCGGACAAGTACAAATTGAACACCGCTTGGCACGTAACTTTGCTCAGGATCCAGTCTTCTGTCAGGCAGTCGTAAGGGCACCAGTCACAGTGGATGGGTGTGCCGCCGTTGATCTTGCGGAAGATACCGGCAAAGTACCGCCTACCGTCGGGCTCGGTAGCAATGTCGACGTCCCACTCGGGGACGAGAGGACGGATGGTGGCGAGGAATTCGTCGAGGAGGTTAGTGTCGGTCACGGAGGCGAGGGACGAGTGGAAGGATTGGAGCTGTGAGGCGGCGGCGAAGTAGCGGTCTTTTTCTAGAATGGATCAGGGATAGAGGACCGAAGGGCTGGGAATGGACACACCGTCACCCATTCGAGAGTGAAAGTCGGATTGTGATTGGGCTTGGAATTCGAATTGTGCTATGCCGACCTTCTCGACTGCAGGACCTGTGGCGTGGAGGTAGGGAGTGAAAGCTGGGGAGAGGTGGTTGAATAGAGCAGTGCTCTGTTCGGACGATATGAAGTTGGGGATCTTGACCAAAGGTGTGCGGCCGGCCAACAGGTTTAGGAATGATTGACGAGTGAGAGGCACTGGATCAGTGGTTTTCCAGAGTGACGGCTGTCGGATGGAGTTCTCCTTGGAGGCTTCCGCCCTGATCGTTTCGACTTCTGCCATGATAGGAGATGAGAGGAGCAATTGCAGAATGATGGTATACTAAAAACTCTGTTTCTTCGACTTGACGTGCTGAAAGATGCCTGATATGCTTCCAAACGAATTTCGGGCCATGCGGTACATAACATGTAAGCTGATGCGACTCCTGCGGGCACCCTCCGTCTGTGCACACTCATGTGGAATCATGCAGCGTCCGAAATCGTGACTGTTGTTGCAGCAGATCCGAAGGTTTTCCATACTCGACAAGCCGTCCACCGTCCATGACTCCTACAAAGTCGAAGTCGAGGATCGTGTCAAGGCGATGAGCAATAGCGATGACTGTATGGTCTTTGAATTCCGTCCGGATCAGCTTCTGAACGAGCTTGTCGGTTTCTTGATCAATGCTGTAGCAGTCAGCAAATGAAGCCATGAGAAAAATGATCGTCTTACCTGCTCGTAGCCTCGTCAAGGATAACAAGCTTGCCATTCTTCTTGAGCAGAGCTCTTGAGAAGTTCAAGAGCTGCTTCTGACCTTGACTCAAAATCACCGACGACATTGGTGCATCTAAACCACCAGCAGCTGTCACAACGTCCAGTAGCAGAGTCTTCCTCAATATCAGGTTGATGTGCTCGTCATCAGCAACGTGAAAGATGTCAATGTTGTCTCGAACCGATCCGAGGAGGATGAACGGTTCATCAGCAATGTAGGTCAGACGAGATCGTAGGGCAGTGCGACTGATGGTCGACAAATCCAGTCCATCAATGTGAATACTCCCGGTTGCTTCATCTAGAAGTCGTGACCATGTCAGCGCCATGGTGCTCTTGCCACTACCCGTCCTTCCGCACAAGGCGACCTTTTGACCTTGCTCAACAGAGATGTCGATGTCCTGCAGCGCCCAATCTTGCGACCCAGCCCTATCGTGTTCAGTGATCTACTGCGCTGCAATCACGAAGAACGCCTTACTTGTACTGGGCATGGACATCTTTCATCTCCAACGTGCCTTTCTCAGGCCAGGCCTCAGGTGGCTCCACCACTTCGCTAGGCTTGTGCTCCGCGGGTGTGTCCGCCTCGAACTCTCGGATCCGGGTCACTGCGCCGATCGAGGTTTCCAATTGTGTCCAGAACATGATCAGAAGCTTCAACGCAGAAGTAAAGGAGATGATCTGTGTCAGAGAAACTCCGGTCAGGCCTGGTGAAGCTGCATCTCGCAGTCCAACTGCCACTCCGACGATGATCACCGCAAGAGCAGCAACGATCAAATCCAAGACCAATGCTAGCCAGCGCTGAATGGCGTACATCAGGTAGAAGGGTTTCTGTGATTTGTCAACCAACTCATGGTTCCTCTGAACAGCAGCGGCATTGCCGTTGAATGCTCGGATTGTCGCTAGCCCCTCAATAGTCTCTGTAAACTGAGTACTGTGGTACCGTCAGCAGGGTATGTGTCATGGAATAGAATTCGTACTAGATCGGAGCTTTCTCTTCGAGGTCCAGAAGTCGCATCTGGCGCGATGTACGCAGATAGTACTTCTGAACATAGTAGAAGATGATGAAGAGAGGAGGGTAGCAAATAGCAATATAAGCAGATGCTGATGCAATCAAGCCCATCTGACCAAGGCAGATTAGTGTATCTACGTTCGTCAGTACTGCATGCTAGAATGATGAAGCTGTACTGACTTCCGACAACGACTTGCAGAGCTAGTGGCAAGCTTATGTCGATCAGCTGGATATCTTGACTGAATCGTGTCAAGATAGCTCCGGTGTCAATACGACCAAGGACTGGAAATGAAGCACTACTATGGTCAGATCGATCAAAGTATGGCAGAGTTTGAACGTACGACATTACTGTCTTCGCAAGAATATCATGTAGTGCAGTGCCTGTTGAGACAGCCATGACATTGAAGGACCAGATGACGGTTGCTCCTGCAAATAATAGCCCGGCCATTTGGAGTGCCGCATAGATGCCGACGTAGAAGTTGTTGCTTCTCACTTCCTGCTGCTGGTCGGTATCGGTCCACCATTTCAACCAGATGTCTATGCTTAGGTCAATGCGCCGTCCAAGACCTTTTAGACATGAAAGGACCTACATGGAAACGTTGAAAAGAAAGCGTAGCCCATCTGCAGGCCCAGGAATATGACGAGTATGCTGTTGTCCAGCTTGCTAAAGTAGTACTTGTATATCGATATGTCTCCAGTCAGTCGCCGTTGGTCCGAGATGGTCTTCTGGGCGGGGTCGGGAGCCTTTTCGGCAGCCTTAGTTGCGGGTATGTCCTCTGTCGCTGGATTCGTTGAGTCAATGCCGTTTGTGGAAGGCGCGCTCTTATGGAAGTCAGAGTGATCCAACACCCCAGCCTGTTGTAAATTGGTATAGGTGCCTTGGCCAAGGACGGTACCGGAACTCGATAGCATGATGATATGATCGGCGTTAGGCAACAAATGCACTGCTGCGCGTTAGTGAGTGGTGATCATACCATACCGATGGCTGACCAGCATGCGTGGCAAGAACCACAGAAGTATCACCACGACGCAGAAGACCGCCATCCGAGAGCAGACGACTGAACACGACCTTTTGTGTGGCTGCGTCAAGTTGGCTCAGGACGTCGTCGAGTATGTTAAGCTGTCGTCTCGCATACACTGCTCGTGCTAGCGCCTTACATGGTCAGCCGTGATCGCCTCTTATATATCAAGTCAGAGGAAGTGACTCACTATCCGCTGCTTCTGACCACCGCTGAGTGCCGTACCCTTGCTGCCAATTATGGTCTCATCGCCATTCGTCAAGGCATCGAAGTCACGCGGCAGGTCGCAAGCATGGACTACGGCATGATACCATTCGTTGTCGAACTCCGCAAAGGTACAGATATTTGACTTAATGCTTTGGTTCTGTGACATTAGCGCTCTCCTCTTGTGAAAAGACTTCAACTCACCTGCAACCACGGTGTCTGTTCACACCACGACAGGCCTGCTGCATGGACAGTCATCTCGCCTGTTGTCTTTCTAACCTCGCCTAAGAAACCCTTGAGCAATGTGCTCTTGCCGCTTGCAATGGGACCAATAACCATTGTCAGACTCCGGGCTGGAATGGTCGCCGTGATGTTGTGCAGGGTTGGCGATGAACTACCTTCCCAAGTGAATGTTACATTCCGAACATCGATCACTTGGCTTTCATCGGCTCGTGTAGGCTTACGGTCTCCCATCGATTTCGTCACTGCAGAGACGGAACCGTGTCTGGATGATTTCTGAAGGAAGGTCTGGATCCTGGCGATACAAGCAAAGGCTGAGACGATGTCCATGACGCTCTCGACGAGACCAAAGAGTGGTTCAGCCATCAGCACGATGAGAGACAGGGAGGTGAACACCTTGACGACGTCTGCTCCAGTATCACGAGATGCTGGCAAGCCGAGGTAAATGGCGAATGTGATGACTGGGGACAGAAGCATGGGCATCTGGGCTGTCCAATGTCAATCCTGCTTTACACAAGTTCTATTTTCTACGATTACATACCGATGCATACTGCCACAGCTGAAAGGAGCCGGAACTTGCCCGCAGCATTCAATTCAGCTTTTCGAGTGTTATGCAGGAGCTGTGTGACGATGGTCTCAAGACCACCGATCTTGATCGCTTTCATGGATCCCAGAGCTGATGTAATGAAGGCTGTGAACGAATCAACGACTGTTAGTGTTCGTCGAAAGTTAGACCCACTGATTCTCTCCTGAATCTTTCCGATCCATTGCATTTGGAAGGAAGTGACGAACCTTGCCAAAACAAGGGACGCTCCAATAGCGACTTCGCCGATCAGACGCTGGGCATGCATAATATTGACGGCACTTACGAATAGCGACAGCTAGAGGCCCAACAAAGGCAGTGCCTAGCTGGGTCTCGATCAAGTACGATGCAACACCAACTTGAATGATGTTCGCCCACATGTCGTGGATGTCCAAAAAGCCTCTGATGATCCTCTGGACGTCAGTGCTCATGAGTGTGACGGAAGCTGCTCGATCTTCGGCGTTGATCTCCAGCTCAAGGGCCTTCTTGTAGATGGCAGTTGTCAAGATGCCGCGCATCATGGTCAAGAAGCGAAACTGACGGTGCCAGTATAGGGCGGACACAAGCTTGTCATGGACGTCAGCTCTCCCAGTCATCTTTGTTCAGGTGTAGACTCACAGCAATCCCAACATAGACAACGCCGTAGGCGCCGATCAGACCATATCCTGTGTTGGCGTCTCTATTGACCGCTCCAGCCTGCAAGTAGCTCAGGAGTCGTCGCAATAGAAGTGGCTGACAGAGAGTGAGGCCTAGCAAAGCGATGCGTGGTAAGACTGCAAGGACAATGGGCCATCTCAGAAGACTGACAATAGCAGATATCAGATGGATCTGCTGGCCTTTCGCAGCTACAGTCACCGCGTACTCCTCGAAGCTGTCACTCAGCTGCTTGGCTGCAATATCACTGCTAATAGGGTAGAGGTCAGCCGAGCTCAACACCATCTTTGCACCCTGCCACATGATGCGATTCAACCACCAGAACAGACTCTGGCTGTACAAGCCGCTGAAGTCCTCTGGGCTCTTCTCGTTAACAGACTTCACCAGACGATTTCGCTTGTGTTGACTTTCCAAGATGAGAATGGCAAGCTTGCAAGCAAGAGCTGCTGTCTGCATGCCCGTGATGCTTTTTGGTATGCTATCAAGCAACCATGACGTCCGCACAACAGCGGCATCAAGAATGACGGTCACAAGTAAATAAGCATTCAGCAGCACAGAAGGCCGCAGCGATCGAGCCTGCTCCAGATATGATACTGGGGCCATTACGACGCAGGTGGATAGTGACAAGCTGCATGCGGCAACTGACTGCGCCCAGGCAGCAAGTCCTCTGTCGCGGCTCCATAGCACCAGGAGAGCTAGTTGTGTCACTCCAAGAGCTATGATTGTGGCCTGCAGAGGTGTGAATAACTCCGTCAAGTCACCAGGAGTTGAGACTTACCAGCTTGATGTACTCGCTGCGAGATTGACTGATACATCGTTCCTTGCGTGCTAGATACCAGACCCGTGGCACAGCAGCTACAGTGAATAAGACTGACGGTACCAAATTGAAGAGGTACCTCTCAAAAGACAACGTGAAGTCGAAGCCATCACGACAGCCGTCAATGCTGGGACCGAACACGCCGTCGGCCGCAGGTAGACAGCTCCGCGAAGACATGATGTAGTCGACAAGCTTTGTACAAGCTTTGTGCTCGGGAAACAGCGAGAAAGCTGTATATATCGGTGCTACATTGTATTTGACTGACTAACGAGCGCCACTTTGTTGCCAGACCAGAAGCTACACCGTTCTTGGTCTAGCACAATAATAACACCATTGATCATGCGCATCTCGGATACGGACTGCTGCACAAAACACAGCATTCTATCCTTGCACTTGTGCTGCTTCCACACGGATTGAATAGTCAAGTATACAATCTAGCCATTATAAACTATCGCCCTTGAGCTTGAGCGTTGTCATATTTATCCATTGCCGGGCTATCAAAATCAACCTGTTCGTCGAATTACAAAACATGATCATTTGAGTATCATGACTCAATCATTCGTCACCCATCTTCTGCATACCATGCTTTTCTTCGATTCGTCCGTCCTCAGTCCTCTCCTCGCAGCAACAAGCCCTTCGATATTGATCATATGGAGCCGACCACTGCTCAGTCACAAGTGCCTCGTTGACATGACGATGCCATCCCCGCTACCTAGATCTCCGACACACTACTCTCCTAAAACTTCGAAAGGATCTGCGGCGTCGATTTCATCCTGGTAGGCATAACTAATGTTTGAGGTGTCGGCACCAGGAGGAATGTCGATAGGAATCGGCAGCGCAGAGATGAACTGCCAGGTAGCAAGCAGAAGAGTCGTGACGATGGCGTGGACCTGCATCGTGTACGGGTCTCGTATAGTGTGTTGTATATCGTCTTGAGAAGCTCGAGAATGATATTGACCAGGAAGAGGAGCCGGAAGTGGCTTGTCGGGATTGGCATGTGTGTTGTATCAAAATTGTAAGCTGATCGTCAGCTGACCATGCAGAGACCGGCCGACTCCGGGTTTCTTCATTCAACCAATCTGATCGATTCATCTTGGCGAGTGCATGTGCCTAGTAGAGGCGGATCTTAGCCTCTTCTGTTACTGCCGTTGACACCGCTGAGACAGGCAATGGACTCCGACCACATTCAGAGTGAAGACGATGAGCAAAATGAGGCATTGCTGGGCCAGCACAGGAAGCACAAAGCCAACATCCCAAGTCCTTGGACAGGCGCCGTCGTAGCCTCTCTGATGATGCTGTCTCTTGCTGCCGGAATCTCCATCGCAGCGGCCATCTTCATGTTTCTTCCCGTGGCCGAAGCCGAGTGCGTTGAAAGACTGAGCATCTATTGTGGGACCTCTAAGCCTCTTCTTTCCCGCTTGCTGATACTCCCAGCCCCTGCCAACGAAGCAGTCGAATACTACGAATACAACTTCGACAATATGTTCTCCCACAAGACCGCATACCGAGGTCCACCGACCATAGAGCGAGAGAAGCTGTGGCAAGAATTGTGGGATTGTATGGGACTCACCTTCAACCATGGGCAGACGCTGAATTTCGCAGATGGCGAAGTCAGCATACCTCTTGACAAACTGCGACATCTCGTGACCGGTGTCAAATTAGAAAAGAATTGGAAGACAGTGGCATCTGACAAGGGCGGCGGCTATGCAGCGGCAATTGGTGTCTTCCATCAGCTGCACTGTCTCGACTACATCCGCCAGTACACTTGGGGCGATTACTATGAGCGTCACAACCTCACCAACCCGCAGAAGAGCACGGCGGTGGGGCGTCGGATGCACACCGATCACTGCATCGAAGAGCTCCGAAAGACGTTGATGTGTTATGGCGACACGGCTCCTATGCTCGTTGAGATTGATCCCGAGGCGCCGATTGGAGAGAGATCAGACTTTGACTCCAGGCACAAGTGTCGAGATTATGAGAAGATCCGGCGATGGTTGATTGACCATCTGGCTGTCAAATGGCCTTCGTAGCATACATGTATCAGCACCTGAAATCAATGAAAAAGCTTCCGGTGGTGTCCGCTGTCATATGGCCGAATCATGGGCGTCGCATTCGATGAGTGCGATATGTGTTGATGATGAAAGAAAGGAAGCCTGATGAAGTGTGCGGCTCAATGAGTCGGTCCCTGAGATGGGCTCGGCAATCACCCCCCCCATGACGAAGGCACGAGCTTCAACAGTCTCGACCACTTGACTCGACAGGCTTGCGACATTGCAACTCACAAGCAATTGACTTCCCATTCGGACTTGGAGGAGCCCTTTACATATAGCTTCTACCGGCCCGCCTTACAAACCATGCGGTAGAGCAGTCCCGCCTCAGACCTGGTCGGTTCTCAGGCGTCCACTTTCAGCTATGGCAACCATGAATTACCCTCCACCTGGATCTAGCCGGATGGCGCAAAGAGCGGTGCCCGGCCATCGACCACAGCAGATGGCAGTCACCAGCGCACCACCAGGGACCTTTGCACCAGGCACGAAAGTTCAGGTTGGATCGCATCGAGTTGTGATCGAGAAGTACCTTTCCGAAGGCGGATTCGCTCACGTTTACGTTGTACGAGTACCTGCAAAAGATGGCAAATACGAGACAGCGGTGCTCAAGAGAGTCGCGGTACCGGACAAGGAAGCCCTAGCGAATATGAGGACAGAGGTGGAGACGATGAAGAAGCTACAAGGACACAAGCACATTGTTCGGTATTTCGACAGCCATGCCAGTCAGTTGAAAGGAGGAGGCTACGAGGTCTTCCTGCTGATGGAGTTCTGCGCTGGCGGAGGGCTCATCGACTTTATGAACACCCGACTACAATATCGATTGACGGAGCCAGAGATTCTAAAGATCTTCTCAGACACCGCAGAAGGCGTAGCTACGATGCACTACTTGAAGCCACCACTTCTTCATAGAGATCTCAAGGTTGAGAACATTCTCATCTCGGCACCGCCAGCGACCTCTCCGAATGCGCTTTACAAGCTATGCGATTTCGGCAGTACGGCTCCTCCGCGACCAGCAGCCACGAATGCCGCCGAAGCACGATTGATCGAGGATGATGTTCAGAGGCACACGACCATGCAGTATCGCAGTCCAGAAATGATCGACGTTTGGCGTAAGCAGCCGATCGACGAGAAGAGTGACATATGGGCACTCGGGGTCTTACTATACAAGCTATGCTACTATACTACGCCTTTTGAGGAAGTTGGGCAAATGGCGATCTTGAACGCAAAATTCAAGTTCCCACACCATCCCTTCTTCTCCCAGCGGCTTCGTGGGCTCATCAGTAAGGAGACCAAGTATCCTTTACGTGCAGCGACTGACAGTATTAGCTGTGATGCTCAAAGAGAATCCTAAGGATAGGCCAAACATCTACCAAGTGATCAAGGAGGTTTGCAGTATCAGGGGAACTCCAGTGCCGATCAAAGACGTGAGTACCTACATTTCCGTGAGTGGGTCTCACATTGACACTTCCAGATCTATTCGAATAGATCCAGATCCGAAGACGTCAAGAACCAACGTCTGCCTCCCTCCTCACCGCAAGTCACTTCACCTCCGCCGGCCGGGATTAGTGTCGAGGCACCGAAACAAGAGAAGGAAGCTCTCCCCGACATTACACCCATGCGCCGGGGGAGGCCGACCGCGCCAAACCAGCAGCCGCAAGCATCTAGACCGAAAGCAAGCCCTTCCCCTGTCAAAGGGCCTGTCAAAGGGCCTGTCAAAGGAGATCCCTTCGCCGCGCTGGACTCCAAAGACTTTAATGTGCGGGCTGGAGCGGTCGACGAGTTGTCCAAGAAGTTTCCTTCTCTTGACGAATTCTCAATCACCATGGATAAGCAGCCTGGATTCGAGTTTTCGAAAGATATATCAAGACCTGCAGAAGGTGCACCTCAAGCGGGGAGCAAAGCTTCAGCGGTGCCACCGCGCGAAACTGTTAGACCGTCTGACATCAGGGTCAGCGAGCGATCTACGGCAAGTGCTCCACCAAGGCAGCCGGTCAAGAGCACTACATTCCCACAATCTGACAAGCCGTTGCCTGCACAGCCGATACCACAAAGGTCAACATATGTGTCCACTGGTACCATGACTTCCTCGACGCCTCCTCCGCAGTCAAGGCCGACACCTCCGGCATTCAATAACCGTCCGATCTGGCGAGTGCCGAGCCACGGGCGTTCCGAAAGTCAGCCACGATCATCTGTAGCTACAGGCGAGCTGCAGAAATCTGCAGTCGCTACGGCAAGATCTTTACAGCCCTCACCGCGCCCAGAATTCCAGCCCTCGAAGAGTCCAGCACCTACATCCCGGCCTCTACCACAATCGCAGTCATCATTCGGCGGCGAGAATGAATCGAATCTCACGAGGACACGATCGACAAATAACCGGTCCCGACCAGCCAGTGCAGCCTACGTGGGCTCCAATCTTGACTACTTACGGGATCATGAAAGCGTTGTAGCGAAGAGTCCTCCAGCACTTGGCAGTCGCAGGTCTAGTCGACAGCGATTGTCTAGTGCCGCAAGTCCCGAGGAGAACAGACCTATCAAGGACGACACGGCATATCTCCGAAGTCTAGAGCAGGACGAGGATACATGGGAGCGGCAAAACCTGAACAGCCTGAGTGTAAGGAGCAAGCGAGCTAGCATGCCTCCAGTCATGATGAAGGAGGGCGCAACACGCTTCTTGAGCAGAGAAAATCCGACGGAAGAAGAGATGACAGCCTTACCAACGAGGCGAACGAGTCCAACGAAGGATTCTGGCGACAATAGGCCTCTTAGTCCAGTCGCTGCGTCAGAAGCTGCGTCCGCATCGCCCCAGCCCACGCTGATAGACATTGGAGGGTTGGAGGAGACAGAAGACATCCCGGCAGAAATGCGACGCGAGATGGAGAGGCAGCAACAGAGTCAAGAAGAGCAGCGAGTTGCCAATGCCGCTGCTGCATACCGGGAGAGGCGGCCGGTTGCTCCACAAGCGACTCGCGCAAGCTCAATACAACAGCGAGTACAGTCGTTGCTTGACGAAGGACGATCCGCGCCAGTGACTAGGACGGCGGCTGGTTACGGGCGATATACAGACGACTATCCAACCGAGGCGGTACCCCCACGTCGACCACTGCCAGAGAATGCTCAAGTGATCTCCCCTACAGACTATAATGAGCCACGTCGAGGGTATGCTTCATCTCCAAAACCGCGCGAAGATCTGGTAGTGGGAAGACAGCGACCAGAGCCGGCACCACAACTTATTACCGGACATGCACCAGTATCTGCATCTGCGCCTCCAGGAACCAACAGGACCGGTCCCAGACCAGCTGCAAAGCCCAAGCCTGTCGGTCTCCGCTCCGGGTTTACTGGTCAGAGGCAGCAAGCACCTCAATCACCAGTCAAGTCACCAAGCAGATCAGAATCGCAGAGTGCAGCAAACGACAAGGCTCAAGGGTCGCGACTTGCAGCACTGCTCGCCAAAGATCAAGAGGGAGTTGCGGAGGCTGGACCTGGCAATAAACCTTTGTATGATGTGCCTGTAGAGTCTCCTACTGCTAATACAGCGTCATCCCTTGAACCGCCGAATGCGGCGGAGACGGATGGCCGAGATTGGGAGTTGGAATTCAGCAAACGATATCCAAGCTTGAGCGGGATTGAGCTGGTGGAAACAGACATTGGCGGGATGGGAAGCAATCTATCGCAACGAGAAGTGCGCGTCAAGGATGTGTAGATTGTCATGTAGATGAAATCAAGACAAATGTTGAATCATCGAAAGTGGAAGTGAAGCCGGGAACCAATCAGAAGGCGGCTTCAGGCTGCGACGTGAGGTGAGGCTTGAATTCACAGGCATGACAGAGACAAAGACAACCAGACACTCCGTTTCCCCTGTACCACCTTGAATCTGCCTACAACTCACAAATACTTGCATTTCACCCTGTACGACCGTGACGAACAAAGTACCTGACGACCTCTACCGAAGCGCCTGCCTTATAACTTTGAAACCAACACACGCAATCGACACCGTCACGCATCCCTGGGGAACACCTGTGCTCCTGCCGCGAACCACGACAATCCCATCTGAAGGCTGTGGCCTTGCATGAGCTGGCCTCTGGGTATCGTCGTTGTACACATCCAAAGAATTGGACCTTTAACGATTTCCATCAATTGAACTTCACATCGAAACACCCCACGTTCGTTGCATACGCGCTTCAGCCCGGCTTCCATCTCACCACTTCTTGACCTCACGAAATACCATAATCCATAATGTCAAGAGTCGGACGATTACAAAGGCGTCTGTCGCCGTCATCATCATCCTCAACATCGCCCGAACGAGGTGCAGACGACGACAATGACTCCTTCATGCTGCAAGCCAATGATTCGCAGTCGTCCTTGGCTCTCACATTGTCCGACGCAGGCATGATTAGCGATAGTGCCGACGACGAAGAGTACCTGCGGCGATGTCAGATACCTGTCTACCGCTTACCCGCCGAGATCCTGATCAGCATTTTCTCTCGCTTATCCTCGACAAAAGACCTGCAGGCCTGCGTACTGGTCTCGAAAGAGTGGGCCAGGAATAGCGTCGGGCTGCTATGGCACAGACCGTCCATGAACAATTGGTCCGGCGTACACAATGTCATCAGATCGATCAGGAAGGTGGAAAAGATGTTCGCATACCAGGACCTGATCAAGAGGCTCAACATGTCAACGCTGGGAGCCCAGGTTAGCGATGGGACACTGCTACCCCTGCAGGTGTGCAAGCGCATCGAACGCCTGACACTCACCACATGCTCCAAGTTGACCGACATGAGTCTCAAGACACTCATCGAAGGCAATCGCAGTCTGGTCGCTCTGGATGTCACCGGGATGGAGAACATCACAGACGCTACACTCATGACAGTTGCCAACAACTGCGTACGACTTCAGGGACTGAACATTTCCGGATGCAGAAGGTTGACGGACGAGTCCGTTGTAGCTGTCGCGCGCAACTGCCGGCATCTCAAGAGGTTGAAGTTTAACAGCTGCACCAATCTGACAGATAAGTCGATCATGACCGTCGCGGCGAACAGCACCCATCTGCTTGAGATCGACCTGTACGACCTACCAGCTGTCGAGTCTCCATCGGTCACGCACCTCCTGACATTGTGTCGCCAGCTCCGGGAGCTCCGATTGATGAAGTGCCCGAGGATTGGCGACAGCGCTTTCACATCCATTCCTTCCAAGACTGCGCCGTTCGAATCTCTGAGGATCCTAGACTTGACCGACTGCGTTGATGTTGGTGATAAGGCTGTTGAGAAGATTGTGCAGTTTTGTCCGCGTCTCCGCAACTTGCTTCTGGCCAAGTGCAGGCACTTGACCGATCGTGCCGTGTTCTCTATCTGCAAGCTCGGCAAGAACCTACACTACCTTCATCTCGGACACTGTACTCGTCTTACGGATGAGTCCATCAAGGCTCTCGCGCGCAGCTGTACTCGCATTCGGTACATCGACCTCGCCTGTTGCAGCAATCTCACAGACGCCAGTATCGTCCTGCTAGCCAGTAGTCTTCCCAAGCTGAAGCGCGTTGGTCTCGTCAAGTGCGCTGGAATCACGGATAGATCCATCCACGCTCTTGCGACATACGGTGGTCGAATGCCCCATGGCACTTCTCGCTCCGGTCACAGCGTCAATGTCCTTGAACGCGTTCACCTCAGCTACTGCACCTCCCTGACCATCGAGGGCATCCACGTCCTTCTCAACAATTGCCCTCGCCTCACTCATCTCTCTCTCACCGGAGTACAAGCCTTCCTTCGCGAAGATCTTACCGTCTTCTGCCGCGAGGCCCCTCAAGAATTCAACGACCACCAGCGCGACGTCTTCTGCGTCTTCTCCGGTCCCGGTGTCTCCCGCCTTCGCGAACACCTCAATAAGATCGAAAGCTACCCACCCGATGCAGAAGGCGATGAGATCATGCGTCCTGCTCCCCCGCCCCACCGTCGTGTCCGCCACATCGCCCTCCCACCGCAAGATATTCTGGACGACGAAGACCTCGAGGACGACGGTATCCCTGATCCCGACGACGCGGACGAAGGTCTACCCACCGTCACTGTCCCGCGTACCACCCGCATGAACGCAGGCGCAATGTCCTTCATCCCAACAGCTCAAGGCCGTGCGAGCGTCCGCTTCGAGGAACTAGCGAACTTTATCAATCCCCGCTTCGTTCATCCCGGACCGGTCTACACGCGAATCATAGGCGGTGTGCCAGATCAGGTCGCTCCGACGCGCGGACTCCAAACACAGGGTCAGGGCCAAGCCATCCCCGTGCCTCCACCTCTGCCTAGTATGACATTTGACGCGGACGAGTGGCCTGCACCAGGCGACACTGAGCAAGGAGGTAGAGTCGATGCGGGGACTAGTATGGGGCAAGCCATGATGCATGGTCAGAGTCATGGGCAGGGACAGGGGGACATGTTGCCTGGATTGATGAGGATGGCGGGTTTGGGAGAAGGGGTGAGGGGTGATGAGAGGATCGAGGTCGACGACGAAGGGAGCGACGTCGATGACGGAGAGGGAGTAAGGGTGACGCACGAGGGGTCGGATGCAGGCACTATCAGAGGAGGGGAAAGGTAGAAGGGAAACAGGATGGTGTGATCGTTCCCAAAGGACGGGGCGAGCGTGGGAGTCGAGACGACATGGGAGCGGTGCGAACGGGATCAAGAGGGATAGGAAACGAGAGCGTGGACTCAAGCACTCCACCTAACGGCCGGCACAAACATCGACATGGACGATGTTATTAACGAAGGCACGAACAGCATTACTAGCGACCTGGCTCTTGGCACATGGAGAGCCGAGCATGGTGTTTCTTTTGGAATTGAGGGGCAAGGCGAAGATCGTCTCCTGAAGACAGGTATAGATGGTGTAGTCTTAATGGTATACTGTATCCATCTCCATTCCTCCTGATTATTACGAAGCATGGTCCAAGATACTGCAGGCATTGACGTGAGAGATGCTGTGCAAAGCCTGTATCACACACGAGATCGCACAGGAGATGAATCAGGCATTAGTGGTGATCGTATTACGTCTGACCTCTATCCATCAGACCGGAAGCTGAATCAAAGTCGTGTCTCGTTACTCTGCTGCACCATCTCTACTTCCATCGGCTCGTCCGGGTCGAAGAGAGGACATCCTGGTATACAACTCCCCGTCCCTTTCGACTTGATCGGCCCCCATGCAATCTACTTCCTGGCTGCCAGCTTGCCGTGCAGAATCATGTCTCCCAACAGCGTCATTGTTCTTTACCCCGTCCTTTGCCTGCGCCGCAAACCTCACCGCCCTTCTTCCCGTATCACTGACCCGTCTCCTCACACCTCCCAGCCCACCGCACGGCCGCGGCGTCCTGCTGATGTTGTCGTTCTACTGGTAAGCAGGCGGCGTCCCCCCACCCCCGCCAACATGCCCCATCCCTCCCCCACCCATACCCATACCATCACGCATCACCTCCACCGTCTTCGGGAAATACGGCTCCACGCCCCAATTCCTCAGGTACGCACCCGTCTTCTCAATCCGCTTCAACTCACGCTGGACACCCCACCCTTCCCCCTCTTCCCGGAATCTTCCCTGCACGACATCAACCATTGCGTCGTCCAACTTGGCGTAGAATGAGCGCCGCTCGCGCAGGTCGGATTCGTCGCCCGTCTCGAGGCCGCCGTGGGAGTTGAGGTTGCCGCCGAGTTTGAGGAGGAGGTCGAAGGAGAATTTGGGACCCGAGGGGAGGGCGGAGAGGCGTGCGATGTCTGGGAGGAACTTGAGCATGCAGGCGGAGAAGGAGGGGGTGGGGAGGGAGTCGTTGAGGTCGTCCTGCAGGCGGTGCAGGTCGAAGTTGACGATTGTGATTTTGCGGTCGAGTTGGGCGTTGAGGGTGGCTGCGGCGTGAGTGGGGTTGGAGGGGGAGGAGGCGTCCATTTGGGAGGCTATGGAGGGGGGGACGTCTGGGGCAGATTAGTGGTGATTCGAGAATATGGGTCAGGGGGAGGCATACCAGGTCGGAGTCCACGCTTGTCGATCCAGGCGTGGACTTCTTTTCGTTGAGCTTCGAGTTGCTCAACGTAGGCTCGCAGGTCACCCAGCTCGAGCTCCATTTCCTCGAGCTTGTTCGTGTACGGTCGGATGGCTTCGTTGAATGCTCGTGTCAGGAGATCTGGTGCAGCCTCACTTGACAGAGGGGCGGCCGCAGCACCACCACCAATGCTGGATCTACGCGGGGCACCACCGCCATAGCCATTAGCATTTGCGGCGCCTCGTGAGAGAGGTGGCGTGGTGTAATCTTGTTGTTGGACGTCCTGAGGTGAGTACATGTTCTGAGTGCTCTTGTGAAGTGGGGCGGAAGAGTTTGGCAATTGTGAAGAACCTGGTCGTTGTTGCTGGTAGTCTTCGTCGTCGTATGCGCCCGAGTTTGCTTTGCTGTCGTGGCGGGGAGCGTAGTCATCGACGTATGACTGACTGTTGGAACGCGACCGGGAGAGGCGCTTGAAGAACATTGTGAGAAGAGAAGGTGTCAATTCAGATGTCCCGGAAGTAGCTGTTGGTAGCTTTGTGATGGGGGGTGAAAACAAGAATGGTAGAAAGGACCTAACGAGTGGCGCTGACAAGATCAGATTAACAATGGTCAAAAATCTTGAGCGAGAGGTTGGGTGGAAAGACTAGAGGGTGACCTGAGGGAGAAGAGGTTGGGATTTTGATGGTGTACGAGTCAAGGATGAGAGATGAGCTGGCAGATGTGATCCCTGCTGGTTTCTTGCGTTCAGTCGTGGCCAATTGGGTAGCAATTGCTAGCGCATTACCAATTGCAGCTTTGAAAATGCTTCGTTAGTCTTTAGAAGCTGCAAGCGTACTCATTGAAGGAAAGATGCCTGTTCGTTATGCAACGGGTATCCCCAAGTCCCACTTTTTCCGTGGTTGTCACCGCATCTTTTTTCCCGCACAGCTCGGGTCAAGCCAGCCTCCTACTTTCTTGACACGATCATAACCATCAACTTTGACAGGCCCACGAAACGTCACAGAAACAAGATTTGCAGAGCGCCACGAGATGAGCTCACATTGGTCTGGCGTCTTTGCATCCTTGATCACAACGATTCGCGTCTAATGCCGCGTACAAGACTGCGAGCGCCTGACTCCCGACTTCCAACCTGCAAGAACGTTCGGGCCATCAAGAGCTCGCTCCATGAGATCTTCTATTCCTAAGGGGAGACTTCCGCTCAAGACATGGTAGAAGTGAACACTACTCTATGCAATCTTGATATTGTCAGGCATTGAGTTCGCCGCAACGTCATCTGAGGGGTAGAAGTGATCTGCAAGGCCTCGACCCAGCAGTATGGTAGGTAAACTGCTATCAACAGTCCAATCGCTATCGAGCTCTTTCGCAAAATCTACAATCTCATCGTAAAGCATTTCATCTCTGGCAGCCATCATGTATACTGTCATCAGCGCGACTCCATCCCCATATGCTCGCAAAGTCAGGATTGCCCTGCAAGAGAAAGGCATTCCGTTCAAGCTCCAGACAGAAGTCCCATGGAACAGTGACACCCAGACACCAGGCTACAATCCACTGGAGAAGCTTCCCGTACTGATACCTGACGATGGCCGACCGGCTGTCTACGAGTCACACTACATCATGGAATGGATAGAGGCAAAACATCCAGATCCACCACTATACCCATCCGATATTGATGACAAGCTCTTCGCCAAACAGGTAGAAGTCATTGCAGACGGCGTATGTGATGCACTCGTTCTTGCCTTTTTCGAAAAGCAGCGAGATCCGGACAAACAGTCTGGCCCCTGGAAAGACAGGCAGATGCGGAAAGTCGAGGGAGGTCTCAAGGCTTTGGCAGCTCTCGTGGAGAGGGCAGAAGTGAAAGACTACCTAGTCGGGAACAAATTCGGTCTCGCAGATATCGCTACTGGTAGTCTGCTGGGATTCATGAATGTTCGCTGGCCCGACCATGCGTGGAAGAAGGACCATCCAAAGCTGGTTGAGTACAGGCAGAAATTGGAACAAAGAGAGAGCTTCAAAACGACCGTTCCGCGGGCGCAGACCTTTCGAGATCAAGTTGTGTGAGAGCTTGCATAAATACAGCTTTGTTGGTTGTCTATTGACATCTGGAAATGGACACATCTCCGCACCCGCTCCGTCCTCGTCGCATCTCCAGCCCTGACCCTCCTCCAACCGGCGCATGTGACTATCTTGAACGGTTCCCCGTGTCTTCTGTTCCCCTTACATACCTGCTGCTACAGCAGACGATAGACACAGCATAGACGACTGCAAGTCGCCATCATGACGAGCAGAGCAGTCATCCCATTTCTTGTGGGCATGATGCTCTTGACCGGCGTCTGCAACACGTTGCTCACAAAGTACCAGGTACGCTGATAAGAGTGCCTGAAGAGAAGCACATGCTAACAGCAACAGGATATGCAATGTGTACGGAACTGCGACGACCCGAATCCATCGAAACATCACACCTTCGAACAGCCAGTCCTCCAAACTCTCCAGATGTTCGTCGGAGAATCCGGCTGCTGGCTAGTCGTCCTCGGGTCCTACCTCGTCACCAAGTTTGGGAAGAGCCGGAGTGGCGGATCAGATGCGGCATACCAACCTCTCATCAACGAGGAAGACCGCAATGATACCGTGGTCTCTGCGGAAAGAAACAGCCACGAAGAAGCCCTCGACCCGACCAACATTGTCGCGAAGCCGCTTGCGGATCCCGATCTCGAGCCGCAAAAGGAACGCCTTCCGCTGGAGGGATGGAAGATCCTACTCCTCGCCCTACCTGCTTGCTGTGATATCGCTGGGACTACGCTCATGAACGTTGGTCTACTCTTCGTCGCGGCCAGCATTTACCAGATGACCCGCGGTGCCCTGGTCCTCTTCGTCGGACTATTCAGCGTCATCTTCCTCAAGCGTCATCTTGGCTTCTGGAAGTGGGCGAGTCTGTTCATCGTTGTACTCGGTGTCATGCTGGTCGGCTTGGCTGGATATCTGGAGCGACGAGGCGCAAAGGTACCGGGTGATGTCGAGGGAGATTTGACCGGTCCATTGCTACACCTCCTGACGCGCGCTGCGAAAGAGGTCGTTATTGCTCTCAAGGAACACACTGCGCTGGAGACGATCGTTGGCGTCTTGCTCATCGCTGGTGCGCAGATCTTCACTGCTTCCCAGTTTGTGCTGGAGGAGAGTATCATGGAGAAGTACAGCATGGATCCTATTCAGGTTGTCGGTTGGGAGGGTACATTCGGCTTCTTGATCACGCTCATTGGCATGGGTATCTTGCATCTTGCGGTGGGACAAACGGCTGCTGGCAAGGGAGGCTACTTTGATGCCAGAGAAGGATTCTACGAGATGTTCCATAACAGGGCAGTCGCTTTCAGCAGCCTGCTGATTATGATATCTATTGGGTAAGGCTTCTCGCTCGTAACTTGTGAGATGTGCTAATGTCCTGCAGTGGCTTCAACTTCTTCGGTCTGTCAGTCACCCGATCCATCAGCGCGACAGCTCGCAGCACCATCGATACGTGTCGAACTCTTTTCATATGGCTTGTCAGTCTGGGTCTGGGCTGGGAGACATTCAAATGGCTCCAGGTACCCGGCTTCGCACTACTGGTCTACGGAACCGGCCTGTTCAATGAAATCATCCGTCCTCCGACCACTCGCTGGTTGAGGGCAAGACTTGGTTCCGGTCAAAGGTCTGGCGAAGCAGCATAATTTACACAAGCGGAGCAGCATTGTGCATACAAATAGACGCAAAAGCGGTTAAGAACCCTTATGGGAATCGGCCGACCGGGCATCGAGCCGTTGGGTGCATACAAAGTACGCCGTTGACGCCGTTCAACACGATCTCAGCTCACACGCGGTCGGCTGAGATGCCCTTGTTCGGCTTGTCTAGATCACGAATGTGCTGCGGTCTAGGCATAGCAGGCAAGTTCTCCGGGGACCCAAAGAGTGCCGCGACCACTCCCGCCCTAGCCATCACGAGCAACTAGCAGGGCCGGCTCACCAGCTTTCAGCGGTGTAGGGCTTGGTCGAAGCCTGCATTCGGCGATTGACGCGCAGCTGCGGCTCAACATGGTATATCCACCATAGCAATGTCCTGGAAGCCACAGCGATACCACTGCCTGCGGTTGGGAATTGCACTATCGGAGCCTTATCGCTCATGCTGCTGGTGCTTCTCTCACGACGAAAGCTGGGTGGCATATGGTCTCGTCCAGATCGAAGACTCTGAATACACATGTCAGTGCATAGGTATCTAGCTAGACTCGCAAGCACAGCTGGATAGTTGGCTATCTCAGAGACTCTCGCCAGCATATGATCTTGCGCAAGCATTATTCATTACAATCTATACGTATATATATACATCCAGCCCCCAGTCCCTCCCAGACCCAATCCCCCTTTATCCCTTCTATAACTCCCTCATCACCCCCATCCTCCTCTCCAAACATCTCTCCACCACCTTCGTCCCCGCCCCCAACGCCTCAAACCCATGCGGCAACCCCGGCAAAACGTGCAACTCCACCTCCACCCCCTCCTCGACACACCTCTCCGCCCACCTCACATCCTCCCTACAAAAGATATCCAATTGCCCCACGTCCAAATACGTCGACGGCAATCCCCTCACACTCCGCACAAGCGCCGGACTCGCCTCCCCGTCCACCTCCCCCTCCCCTCCAAGTAGCTCCTCATACCTCTGCCTACCCAAATACGCCGCCCAAGCAGTGACATTATCCACCTCATTCCACGTCGCCAGCTTGCCCACCTGATTTGTCACAGTCCGGTAGTCCAGCATCGGGTAGATGAGAATCAGCTTCTTGATCGGCGGTAGCAGTCCCCTGTCCCTCGCCCGAATCGCCAGTCCTGCGGCGATGGCACCGCCGGCTGACTCCCCGAACAGCGCGATGCGGCATGTGTCGATGCCGAACTCGCTCGCGTGGTCATGCAGCCAGTTCAGCGCCGCCCAGGCATCGTCGATGGCGCCGGGGAAGGGCGTCTCGGGCGAGAGCCGGTACTCGACGGAGAAGATCTGATGGCCTGTTTCGCGGACGTAGGTGGTCAGGGAGGGCGCGGCGTCGGCGACGGAGATGGTGATGAAGCCGCCGCCGTGGATGTGGAGGATCGCAGGGAGAGAGGCGGGAGGAGCAGGGGAGGGGAGGGAGGTTGGGGCGAAGCGGTGGAGGAGGACGGGTGGAGTGGTGGGGATGAGGTGGGTTGTGTGGGATATGTCGGGGGGGTTGCGCGGGCGGGGGATGGGGCGGAGGGCGTCGACGTTGGAGCGGCGGGTGGAGATGTCGTGGAGGGAGGGGCGGGGGAGGGAGGAGGATGGGATGAGGAGTGGGGTGGAGGTGGTGAGGAATTCGGGGTCGTAGGCGAGGGGCATGGCGATGGCAGTTGGGGGAGGACAAGGTGGTATGCACCTCGAGGTCCGCGGGAGTATTCCTGTTGTCGGGACTGGCTCTCCAAGAAATCCAAGTAGGGCTAAGTAGGGTTCGTCGGATGCTAGCCCAAGGGGTAATATTCTCCGTGTTAGTAATGAAATTTATCTCCGGCTTTCGGGCTTTTTTTCGTCCGGATCGGGCTTTTCATGGCCGGAGCATCTTCTCATGGCCGGAACATTTCCCTGACTACTCTCTCATCGCCTGCCCTCAAAAGGCTCAAAGTCCCAACCAGTTGGGGATGCTCGTTCGACGATTTACGTGTAACTGGCTGATTGAAAAGGTGCCTTGCTTGATTGGGGGTTGTTCCGGCCAGGGATCAGTCACTTTCCAGATAAGTCCCCAAGACTGAGCACGCCTTGGATCGTCGTTGTCCGCGGCACCACCTTTGTCTCGAGGACAGCATTTGAAAAGATTCGTGGTATGTCCAGCATGTGGCAGTCATGTAGGCTAGCAAATCACATGCCGTGTGACGCTGGACTGACCATCTAAGATTGTCACTGGATCGGAGACGTCTGGATCTTCGGCATCGACAACGGGCGTGCGGAAAATGCGGAGGCACATGGCCAGGGTCAATAGCAAGTACATCAATAAACCGACTCCTACGTGGAATGGTAAGTGCTGCTTCATCGGAATCCCAGGCGAGTACACTTTCTAGCACGCTACCCGCAAGTCCACGTCGAGTCCATTGAGTGACAGCACGGAGAAAGCAAAGCCAGTCCGACATCGCTGCCGTTCACGATGGTCGGCGGTGGATGGAAAGTTTCCTGTGCTGGACATGCCCAGCATGTTCATGTGGTATGGACCATCAGGCCAGCTTTTTCTTGCTAGAGGAGCATGCATTCTGGCTCGAGGCAGATACACTCCTAGACCGGGCAATTGAGAGGTCCAGCCATAGGACCCTGTCTTGATCGAGGCCGCGAACATGTGGAAGAAGTGAGGATCGCTCCGGAGTAAGATGCGTCATCCCGAAGCTAAGTCGTGGTATGGCGGCACTAAGTTAGTGCATCCTTAGCAAGCCAACGAAAATAGTGGTGTCTGTCGGAGGAATGGAAGACGATAAGCAAACCCATTTCTGCAGTGTGAATTGGACCATATTAGCCTATTTGCCCAATCGCGGTCCCCTGAATGCGTGCACGTCTTGGCAGGTCGGGATAATTTTGTGCGGGACTGGTGAGCTCCACCAAACGCCGACACGCGACTACAATGCGTTGACCTGGTGCCGCGTTTCCCAGCGGGTCGAATATTCTATACAGATCGCAGATCATTATTCGAGGAACACGCCTGCTTTGCTCACCCGGGTCGTTGCTACCTCCTCCATCATCCCTTTCTTGACAGCTTCACGTCTCCCGCACATCTTCCGGTCACGCTCACGACCTCTGATCTGGACCAAGAGCTAGTCACAGAAGTTCTCCCATCTTACTACACTTCTCCCCCAGCCATGGCTTCACATGACGTACAGCAACAAGAGAATCTCTCGACCTTCCACACCTCCAAACCCGCGTCCGATCCGACCTCGATGCCTGGCCGAGCTCCCCTCTCCTCGCTACCCACCAATGCACCTTCTCCGCGCAAGCTACAGCAAGTAGCTGGCCAGAAACGCGTGCACTCAGGGTCACAACAGAAGTCGCCTCTCAAGCGCTCCTCCATTTCCATCCTCGACTCAGAAAAAGGCTTCACGTACTTTTCCAAGCGCAGCCGCATAAGCACCGACTCCCCTGATCTTCCTACACCCACGAATGGTCTGTACGCAGAAGTCACGCCTCCGCTTCCCGAGACCATCTCCAAGCCCAGCTGCCTCCCCTCGAACAGCTTTGCCCAGCACACGTCGAACAAAGAGAAGCAAACTCCCAGGGCCCCCAAACCCCTCTCCGTCGCCGCGCAAGAGCTAGCCGAACAATCCTCTGAGGACGAAAGTGAAGACAGCAGAGACGGGTCCCAACACTCATTCACGAGTCTGATCAACTACGATCCGAGCGGCCAAACAAGCGGGGTCACGCCAAAGGTCGGTTCGATATACACCCCAGCCAGCCAGAGAGGGGCATTCACCTCCGCCCTGCCTCCTCGAAGCCATCATCTCTCCTCTCAAACGCCGAGTCAGACTCAACATCAGAGTAATTCGCAAGGTCTCCTTCCGCCGTTCGCTCACGCGACTCCACAACAGAAGCGACGCGCAGCAGGCGCGATAGCAGCTTCTGCGGCAAGATCCATGAGGCCGGATTATGTCGCGACGAGGGCGGAGACGTTGCGCTTACGCTTACGCGTTGCTGTTTACAAGGTATTGACGGGCCAGACATTCGTGCCTTTTACGAGGTTGCGGGCGTTCAGGGAGCCAGAAGGGATGGGGAGGACCGCGGGCTTGGAGGGTACGAGATCACGCAACGAAGGGCACAGGAGGGGCAACGGCAAGGATATAGTGGGCGGTGCAGCAGGGTTGGACGGGACAATTGACGGGAGGACACATGAGGACCTGAGAAGGGAAAGTAGTGGCGAAGAGACGATTGTGGGGGACGTATAGGCATGTCTTTCCCGGGTGAGGTGGTGGAAGAGTGGCAAGCTCAAACGGAGTCATCGGGGACGATGATTTTGACACAGCCCAAAAGAAGGAGTGCTCGCTCATGGAGGACCCCGACGTTGCGACAGGGCTAGAAAGAGGCTGGTCGACGCAGCTAGACCTTTTGCTGATGAAGGTGTAGACTTGCTGTGTAGCATCATGCAGCATAGTATTCTTGTAATGAATCATGAACCACGACAGCGATGTCTTCGTAGCTAGGTGCATGTGTTAAGCATCGCTTTCCAAGCATGCCGCCACAACTGAACATTGTTTGTCCCAAACGAGAGGTAAATCCGTCACGAATTACGGGAATGCAATATGAACAGCAAGGGGCGTGGATTGTAACATTCGTGGTGCTGAGTCGTGAAGGGGTAGCAGCTGCGGTTATGGTCATGGTCACCGTCCCGCTTCCGCATGACGGCCACTCCCGGCGGCTCCAAGTACCTCAAAGAGCATTTGCGACAGGGGAGACCTTTCTCTTCTCCCGAGGCTTGTCTGCAGTACGTTCCCAGCTACCGAGTCCATGACCAATGTCATGAAGCCTTGATCGTTTAGAAGAAGATCATAACCTAGCTGCCATTCTTCAGATTGAAGTGTTATGTATGACAATGCAATGAAAGCCTTTTTCAATCGTAACAGTCTCGACCCAGCGTCTTTCGCCGTCTATAGCATAGCATGACGCCAACGGCGATGAAAATCAAGCAAGGTGTTAGTCAGACTGCATCATATACATAAACTCGTGAGGCATGATACGAAACCTGTAGAGCGATTCGATGGAAATTGCTCAGGAGTGCGACATGCGTCTCCAGCGTACTAAACCCGCATCACCTTTTAAGACTTGGTGAACGCATGATGTATGACCATCTTCATCATATTACCTCTGGGAGTATGACCAAGTAGATCTCTTGTTCGCCTGTGATGTCTTGGTCATCGCTGCTGGTAGTCATAGGTTGGCAAAGCTAGGGGCGCGGCTGGTCGGTAGAGATGAGTGCTTACAGCTAGTGCCCGTGGCATTCGTAGCAGTAACAGGAAGACAGAAGCGAGCTGACGAGGAAGAAGCTTCAGGGTGAAGTAGGCATCAAGGCTGACAGAAGAGGTCGAGCCTGCGATGATGATAGTCAAGGACGCAGAGTCACACCGTAGGTGTCCATTTCTCCTGCGAATGGTAGAGCCAAAGTCACTGGTCAGATGAAAAGGATCGATCTTGGGTGAGATCTGAACGTCTGATGCAACGAGATGGTCAAGTCAGTGGAAGTGGCACGATGGCTTCTAGTCTAAGGGGAGCTTCGGGGTTCAGGGGCTCAGGGGCTTCGAGATTCCAAACTCGTGATCCTGCAACCCGCACAATACGGCTGTACCTCCATGAAAAGTAAAAAGGGTTCTGTATCATGATGTAGCCGTACAGGAGAAGTGTGATATTGGTAGAACAGCGTTTCATAAATTCTATAGGCGCTATGTACATTCATTTCATGTCCGAATTCTATCTATCATTCTGCCACCACACGTATCCATTTTCTCATTTAAAGTCCCAAAACAAGTGCCCATCGATTCCACAGTGCCCATCGATTCCACAGTGTTTAGAGCCCACAAAAGAACAAAAGTCAAGCTCGACGCGAGCAGGATTCGAACCTACGCCCCCGAAGGGATGTGATTTCATAGATGACATTACGTCCATGTCATCGTGTTCTAGTCACTATGCTAATCAGAGCACATACTGTGTAGGGATCAAGTCAACCTTACCACGCCGTAACCACTTGGCTATCGCGCCGGTTCATGCTTTTCGGATATGGAGAATAATATATACCCCTACCAATTTTTCAAAATAGACTTGCACTAGTAAGATAGGTAAGCTATTCACCAAGATGCAAGAGAGATAAGGAATGTCTCAGGACTCAAGTAAAGGTCAGTTGCGTCAACTGTTAGGAGGACAATGAGTCCTGCCTAGGTGGCAAATCCTGGAGCGACGGAATTCTACGATACTTGCTCGGCTGTAGAAGACGCTTCTACATCAAGCCAACAGCAGGATACCAGGAAAGTATTAGTGATGGCGACGTCCTACGTAGGCTTGTACCTGTGTGCACCCGGGCCTCGCTTCGATTCACGTTGCCCAGTATCAAAAAACACCTGCGATTAATCATGCATCTCGAAAACGAGCGACTCGGTGTTGTCATGCATCATGTCTCCGCTTCGAGTCGCTCAAAGCAAGGGAGAGGAAGACTTCAGCCTGTTGACTGTCCTCGGAGAATGGCTTACCAAAAAGGAAGCATCAGAGAATATAGGGACATCAAATTCAATTCGACGTGGATCAGAATCGTCATCTCCACCTTGGGTATGCTCTTGGCCAGGACCAGCGCCTACCAGGGCAGACTTCAGGGCCAGCCAGAAATGCATCAATAACAAAAGGACCTCTCCGACACAGACCTTGCACTCCCTGTCCCAAAAAGACACAACAGAAATTCATGCTTCGTGCCGCGTCATGACCATCTGGATCGGTCCACTTCCGCCACTCTGCTCTTCCTACTCTTACTTCGCGCCAATTTCCCTTACATATCGAGAACCTCCCAGGCCTTCCCTTCGTTCCCGCTGCTCTGGTCCTCCCACACCCGCCAGCTCGGCCAAAGGATACTGCTGTTGTGGACTCGCCACAATTCGCAGCTTGCTGAACCTGATCCGAGCCCGCCTCCAGGTGGGAGCGGAATGCTCCCATTCCGAATTCTCGAGTTGCTTGGGGGGTACATCCCCATCCCTAGCCTCAAGTCGAAGGGACAGATCCCAACTTGAGATACCTTGGTTCTTAAATTCCCACTCCGACTTCATCATCAGCCATTCTCCCCAGTGATTCTCCCAGGGTACATCCTCCCCAAACTACTCTCCCTACTCGGCACCGGTCGTCCCAACACGCCCAGACCCCTTGCCCACTCTTCCTCCTCCTCCTCTTCTTCCTCGCCCTCAGATCTCACCTCCCCTTCCCCTTCATCTTCGTCCTTGCCCTCTCGCTTCCCCACCTTTCCCGCCTTATCTTTCCCCAGACTCATCCCGCTAGTCAGTGTCTCCTCGCTCCCTTCTGCGCTCTTATGGTGCGTCAACTCGGCCACTCCCAGCGCACCCCCACCCAGTTCCGCTTCGATCTCCTTCTGGAATTGGCGCAGGGTTTCGTCATTGGCGCCTTCTGTCACCGCCGCAGAGGTGAGAAATTCAGAATTGGCGAAGCTCTCGCCGCGTTGGACTGTGTTGTGCGTTGGACGTTGGACGGGAGGCGGGCGGAAGGGGGAGTCGAGGGTGGAGGAGGTGGTGGTACGGCGGCGGGTGGAGGTGAGGTGCCGGTCGGGCAGGGAATATGGGCGGCCGTTGGTGGGGAGGCGGCGGGTGGGTTGGCGTGAGGGCCGGGGGGATTCGGGGAGGACGCTGCGGGTGTTGGTCATGAGCCAGGGGACGGAGGAGCGGTGGGTGTCTACGGTGGCAAAGTCGCGGAATTGGGAGGAGCGTTTGCTGTCTGCGGAGTTGTGTTTTTCGGGGAGAGGGGTGGTGCAGAATTCGAGACCGTTGAAGGCTTTGGATTCGTCGGAAAGGTTGGCGAGGTCGTTGTCGAAGGTGGCGGTGCGGCCGAGAGCGGATCCGGAGCCTGTGACGATGCGGACAAGACGAGAGAGTACGCCAAGTTCGAGTTTGAGCTTGACGCTGTAGACGAGACCTTTTAAAGTGACTTCAATCTGAAAGAGGTCACGATGAGCGACAGAAAGCAGGGCGATATCGAGAATGATGATGGTGACATTCACGGCGAGGAGTTCGTACATGACGTTGCGGGAGCGCTTGTCGCCGACGTATGCCACTTTGAGATAGCGATATGCTTCGATCAGGTAGATGCCGGAAATGACGAACTCCTGAACGGTGAACATGGTCATCTGGATGCGCTCCATGATACTATAGCCATTGATGTATGTTCGGTTTCCAGGATTGACGACGTTTGAGCCAATGTCCAGCGCAGTCGTGGGAATGTACATGCAAACAGTATTGATCATGATGCCGTAGAGGACCCATTTCAGTAAAGTGTGGTTTTGGCATAACAGATGTAGTCGCGAATACAGGACCAACGAGTTCCCAGTGATCATGACAATCCTGCATGTCGTTAGCCTTTCATCTCTCATTCAAGGTCACCTCAAGCCGTTGGCTGAAAGCTCCCACCAGCAGTTCACCTACCATCCAACATTTGTAAAGACTGTCATCAACGTCGGGTTCCCAGCTATGTTCCGCATCTTTCCCCAGCTCCCAATCTGATATATGACAATTGCCCAGCTCGTGACCATGAGACTCCAAAAGTATAGACCCTTCCACTTCTTGAACCGCAGACAGATCAGAAAGATCAGCTCGGCGCAGTTATACCAGGCTATAGCCGAGAAGGCGATCATGGCGCGGAGGATATTGACATTGTCGCCGGTATAGCCGCCCGCGATCCCATTCGTAGACAAGACAGAGGTATCCATGGTGAACAGACTTCGAGTCCGAGAGGTCCTTCAGCGCAGTAGCATCCCCTTCAACCAGAAGTCACCGCCCATGCATGCCCGCCATGCCGTGTCGAGGTCAAAACCGCGTCCATCAAATTAGCTTCTTCTTTGAGCCTTGGGTAGAAGCCCGGGGCGAGCTTGTTTGTCTTCTTTTTTGCGCTTCGAAGGCTCAACGAAGGTTCGCTTGGGCTTCTAGCGGGACACGCGGCGGACTGGGTTTCCCCACCTTGTTGCGCAGACGGGCTTTTGATGGGAGATGAAGGGCAAAGGTCACCTTCCGCATTCTGTCGTGGTGAGCGAGTCATGGCTATACGTTATCATTTCGGTCGCACATGGTGTCTCTGAGGAAGTGCTGGGATGCAATTGTGCTGTGTCTATCTACTGGTGATGTCGCGTGCTACTGTTGTTCACGTCGGTATGCGAGATTCGTTATCTTCGGGATGGACTTTTCTGATGCGGTTCATGCTCCTCCGTTCGCCGGTGTCGCCTGCTCTTCTTCATCCGGGTCATCGTCAATGATGTGTACCTTGATTGATGCTTGTGTCCTGTCCGACGCCGTCTCGATAGCCTTGACTGCCTCCTCTAGCTTGAACTTATGCGTGACCAGTGGTTTCAGATCGATGCAGCCAGACTGCATGAGGCGGATCGCGTAGGGCCACGAGTGATGGTACCTATTGATGAACTTGAGGTCAATCTGTAATGCATCAGTCAAGCATCCATTCCTACACCACATCTTCCTCACCTCAGCCATACTAGCCTGCATGAACGGCAACCCATCCATCGTATCCTTCCCCACCCCAATCACCATCACCTCCCCACCCCTCCTCGTCCCCCAAAGACAAGCAGACACACTACTCGCCATCCCAACACACTCAAAACTCACCCTCGGCGCCGGCGCCCCCATCTCTTTGAACACAGCCTGCACATTCCTCCCCGTCTCCTCCGCCGCCTCACCCATCTCCACCCTCACCCCCCTCGCCCCCTTCACAAACCCCTCGGCAAACCTCAACCTCCCCTCATCCAAATCCGTCACCACCAAAGGCCAACACCCACTCGCCCTCGCCGCCGCCAGCGCAATCAACCCAATCGGCCCCGCGCCCGCCACCAACACCGGCTCCCCCAACCGCACATGACTCCTTTCGAACGCATGCAGCACCACACTCAAAGGCTCCAACAGGGCCCCCTCGCCCCACCCCATCCCCTCGGGCAATTTATGCAAATACCTCGCGTCATGAACGTGCCACCGCCTTATACTCCCCGTAAAAGGCGGGACACCGGAGAACCTCACCTCGGGACAAAGGTTATACTCGCCACCACTGCACCACTCACACCCATGCTCGTGACACGGCACGCCCGGCTCGACAGCCACGCGATCCCCGATTCGCAGGCACCGCACCGCGTCTCCCACCCAAACGACCCGGCCGGCGCCTTCGTGGCCGAGGCAGTGTGCTTCGCGCACGACGAGGTCGCCTATGCGGCCGGCGTGGGAGAGGTGGAGGTCCGAGCCGCAGATGCCGTTGGTGTGCATGTGGAGGACCACGTCGGTGGGGGCGGGGGTGAGGGGCGGGGAGGGGGCGAGGTAGACGTCGTGCGAGGGGGAGGTGTGGAGGGCCGGGTTTGGGGTGAAGCTGGAGAGGGGTGGGTTGGTGGTGATGGTTGTTGTTGTGCCGCTGGGTTTCGGGGATGGGGTGTGGGAGATGGAGACGGTGGTGGTGATGGTGGGCGCGAGGGAGGTGGTGGGGAGAGGAGGGGTGTTGAGGAGGGGGGACATGGTGGTCGATGAAGTCAAATGTAGGTGTAGGAGGATGTGCGTGTGTGCCTTGCTCTTGATGCCTGTATGCTTGTCCCTGCTTGACGGTGGTGCTATACCAATGCCTATCCACGTCCGACTTCGCTGATGTCCAAGGAAAAAGAAGCTGTCAAAGGAAAGGTCGATCCTCCTCGGTACTTATCCACACTTACCTCATCGCTCATCCAGAGATGTCTCGCGATCCACTCGCTGTCTCGCAAGACGAGAATCAGATAAACACTGCTACCCCGCGCCTATGATCCGGCACAACCGTGGACAATTTCTGCCGGCCGATCTGCCTGGAGAGAAGAGGGAGAAGTTTCTCGCGGGAACCCCGGATTGGGCCTGCCGATTTCTGCTCGTGGCAAGTTAGCCGAATGACGGGGGATGGACGTGACCGGGTCATTGATAAGAATGGCAATAATGATGGAGGTGGCTGCATTTTGGCCTTCGTCTTCCACGTGGTTGTACCGTCAATTTTTGGTTGTGCGAGAAGGTCAAATATGCATGAAAGTAATCGGAATGGCAGTCTAGAACCAGGGCAACTCCAGGCTGGCAGTGGTGCAAAACGGATTCTTGTATGACATGCAAAGCGAAGAGTCCATATCAAGAATTGTAGCACGATGATCATAATTCATCACTTTTGAGCACTCGTGAGGCGAGAAGTGTAAAGCTTGTTCAGAGACGATTTATTCAATACACTAGGAGTGAATATCTCAGAACCACCGCAGCTCAGCGGTATACCATTTCCGACCTCGAATCAGGTCCATATCGTACCCCCATGCCCCGTCCGGTCTATGGAATACACAATTTGGTGATCCCAGCAATCGCTTAGAACGCGTCATGACTGATAGATAGTAAAAACGAAAGACGTGAAAAGGAGCGCTTCAGCCGTGAAATGCCCATCAAGAGCGAAGAGACCGATCATGCGGCATCAGCGCTGGCGATGGGGCGGATAATCTTGGTCGGCTGCTGACCAGCGCGGACAATGCGCTCACCATAGCCATCCTTGATGATCTGCGTGTCCTTGTTCTCGGTGTTGGAGCGCTTCCAGATCTCGACCTCCATGCCGCCTCGGACGACGCCAACGCGCATGGTGGAGAGGAGATTGTGGGCAGCGTTGGAGTGAAAGTAGACACCGCCGTTGAACATGGCAGTGGCGTCCTTGCCGAGACCGCTCTTGATCATGGCCTTACCACCAGGGTGGTGCTGGACGAAGTCGCTGACGTCGTGAATGATGCCACCAACGCAGACAAGTGCCTCGCCATTCTTGGAGCGCTCGACGAATTCGTCCCATTCCACGACAGGCAGCTGCTCAAGAGGACGTCCCCAATCGAGCTTGGCGCGCTTCTGGTCAAGCTTCTTCTGTTGCTGCTGGACACGACCCTTCTCGATTTCGTTGGCACGGAACTGCTTGAGATCGTATGCGAGGCCGAGCTGCTTCCAGGTCCAGATTGACCACTTGGTGGGGTCGTACTGGTGCCACTCGATAGCGTTGCGGTAGTCGGACGGGAACTCGTGATGGAAGTTGTGGTAGCCCTCACCGAGAGTGACAAGAGCGGTGACCAAGTGATCACGAGGAGAATTGCGGTCATCGAATGGCTGATCACCAAGCCAGTGAGCGAGCGAGTTGACGCAGAAGGTGGCTTGCTGAACGAAGAAGATGCGGAGGATACCGCCATAGATGAAGCCACCCTTCCAGTCGCCCCAACCGAGACCGGCAACCAGAGTCGGGAAGATGAGACCCATGAAGAGGACAACCTTGAGGTAGTGACGGTGCTGCCAGACAACGACTGGGTCATCATTGAGATCAGAAATATCGGTGCGTCCAATTCTCTTTGGGTTCTGCTTCATGAGCATCCATCCGAAGTGGGAGTAGAGCAGACCCTTGCGGACAGAGTACGGGTCCTTGTCGGTGTCGGTGTATCTATGGTGTGCACGGTGGTCTCGGGCCCACCATCTGACGGAACCCTCTACTGCACCTCCACCGACAGCTGCCAGGAAGATCTTAAGTGGCAGAGTCGCCGAGTATGAAGTGTGTGCCCACAGACGATGGTACCCCGCTGTGATACCTAAACCGGTTGCGAAGTAGTATGCAATGGCCCAGATGGCAGTCTTGGTGTACAGAGGGGTCCAGAAAGCCGCAATGCACCCTGCGAGGGGAATGCCTACAATCAATGTGACATTGAGCCAATTGACGTGCTTGTACCAGTTCTTGCGGGTCATGGGCTGGTCGGTGATGTGACTGAGAAGGTCTGTCAGTGCCAATTCGTTTATCAATCGTCTCATCTTCACTCACGGCTTGTTCCTGGCCTGCTCAGGAGATTTTGCAGGCGTCGGCTGCATAGCTGTCGACATGATTGCCGCGATAGAAATTTGTTTGAGGACGGAAGCTTCGGGGTCGGGAAACGTGGAGAGAGTGATGTTTGTCCTCGATCGAAGTTGCGAACTCAGGTGGAAAGAGTGAGAGAGCAACTGAAGGCAAGAACTTGGTAATAAAATCAAGTCCAGGATCAGAGGTCGAAGGGAAGAAAGAGTGGGAGAGTGAGCGGTGTGAGAGAGGTAATTGTATCTGGCCTCTTGATCAACAGGCGGCGAGAATTTCTGCGAAATCGCCACGGGAAAAGGTCGCGTTCCTGCAGTGCGCCCACCGCCCACTGCCCGCCTCTCGCGTTGGGCCAATCTCTCCCCCAACACATCAGACCACCCTCGCCCGTGCAGCACGTCAGGAGTGCATCTCACCCGTCTCCGCCTCTCGCCCCGGATCTGTGAAATATCCGAACTGCTCGGCCTCGTCACTGCGAGTCATGCATTGATCTGGATTGTTTCACGATTTTGTCACTTTTGGCTGTCGAGCATCACCCGCAGATTGCGTTGTCAACAAGGCTGAACGTCACGTGTCTTCCCGTCCCTGAAACCATGGTTCTCGGATATTTTCGGAAATCTCGTTTCGACATCTACCACGTCTCGACTTTCCTGTCACGATTTATTGATTATCTGGCCGCCTTGACCCTGTGACGGTTCCGAGGTATCTGACATCTACCATGTGCCATCATAACACCTTCTGCTGTATCGGTGGCATACCCGAAGTACCTATGCGATCTGTCCCAGCAGACTAGCCCTGCCATGTGCTGTACCGCTGGCCATTCCACTTATCCAAAGACTACCGATATCAATCACCTCACAAGATACCATCCCGTCCTCACCTCACATCGCTTTCTGCAATCCCTGTATATGCTCGTAGAGCTCCATAGCGAATTGTTGCCGTATCTATATCACATGTCAGCTCCCCACTTTTGCAAACCGTTGAGGGTCCTAGCATGCATCCTCCCACTCGCCAGCGACCCTTCTCACGGATTACCAAATGACGTACCTTCAGCTGCAACAGCTCCAGCTTCGGCCGCCCATCAATACTTCCCATGAAGTAGATGTAGCCTCCCACTGGCGCCTCTCCCTTGACACTACCGAATCGTAGTTCCTTCTTGATCGGCGTGTTGAGGATCACCCTGTGGCTGCCGTCTGCTCGCATTACGAGTCGGGCGCGGACGTGTTTGTCCTCGTCATCGTCTGCTTTAGCTCCTTCGCCAGCTTCGAGGTCCGCAGCTGTGGTTGAAGAGGGGTCTTGTACGTTCAGTCGAAGCGTGCCGAGGCCTCTTTCTTTCCATTCTTTCTTTGAAGATTCGTCTGATGGATTCGAGGGGACGAAATTATAGAGTTTGGCGCGGCAAGTGTATTCGGTCTTTTCGTTCTCTTCGCCTGTCTCCACTGTGATATTGTCAGTAATCACGTCGCTACAGCATGCGCTCTCCCAACGCGTGCGAGTGCTCACATTCTTGCGCGTAGAACCGCTCATCTCTCTTCTCCTCTTCCGAAGCGATAGGGCTCTTGACCCTCTTCTCCGCGTCCTCGTCATCTCCCTCTCCCTCTGATCCTGCTTCTTCTTCATCTCCACCAGCGGGCGCACCGAATGCCTTCGCAGGCTTCTTAGACCCACCAAATGTAGCCCCAGCCGAACTTGCAAAAGTCGAAAGCTTACTCCCTCCTGCGCCGCCAAAGCCACCGCCGAACACGCTTCCACTCTTGATCCCGCCTCCAAAGCCCGACGATGACCCAAATGCTGAGCCACTGCTTGTGCCTCCGAATGCTGAATTCGTACTTGTCCCTGATCCGAACGCGGAACCTGTGCTGGTCCCCGAGCCGAACGCCGACTTTGACCCCAGTGCACCGCCAAAGGTAGCCGGAGTCTTGGTTTCCTTGGGCTTGTCCTCTGGCTCCGGGCTCGCAAAGCTACTCAGCTTCTTCTCCAGCGCTACAGCTCCAAAGCCAGACGAGCTTGACGAAGCGAACGCCCCAAATCCTGACGCTGCGAATGCTGACGACGAGGTTTGTGGCTGTGGCTGTGACTTCTCTTTTGTCTCGATCGCTGTGTCCTTGTCTGTGATATCCTGTGCCTCGGTGGCCTTCCATTCGTCAGCGATGCCCTTCCTGGACAATTATGTGCTTACCTTGTCCCCGTTCACCGCCCCCTCTGTCCGACTCCGCTTGCTCTTCGGGCTGACAACCGCCTGCACCTCCTCTTCTCCTACTGTAACGGGCGGTGTCTTGCTTCCAGGCTTTACCTCCCCATTCGTGCCCTCTCCTGCCGCGAGCTCTTTCCTGCTCACTTCCAAGCTCACACGCTTGCTCCCCTCCGCTTCCTCGTCGCCGAGCGTGCTATCCCGTGATCTTTTTCGCCCGTGCTTGCTCTCTGCCTTCTTGTCCGTGTCCTTCTGCTCGCTGGTATCTGCGGTAGCTTCATCGTAGCTGCGTTTGCGCTGTGGTCGTCCACGGGCGGTGTCAGTGGTATCGATGACTTCGGTCTTTGCATCTGATGTCATGCCAGAGGTCGCAGCTTCTGTCGCGCTGGCGTGGTCTTTGTGGATGGTCGCGTCGATGCTGGCTTTTTGGAGCTTCTCACGGACAGGTTTTTCGCCCTCTGTAATTTCGGGAGAGGCGCGGGTCTCGTCCGCTGAGGAGGGCATATTGGAGGTCGTGCTCCAGAGGATCAAAAGCTAAAGTAGCAGGCCTATGAAGGATATGGGTTGTGGTGCTTCGTTGCTAATTTGAGGTGGTAGATTGGGTTGCTTTTGAAGTCGTGCAAATGAGGGGTCTTTGTTCTCTAGGTTTGTAAGGGCGGTTCCGTATTCGGTCGAGGTGACCGACCTATGAAGCTGACGAACGGCGGATGTAATCTTCAAGTGTATATTGTTGTGCTCTATCAGTGATGCGATGTGTTGTTGGTTGTAAGTGTGGGCGCGAAGAGCGGAGCCGCAAAGCTGAAGATGTTGGAGCTTGGTGGGTCCTGTTGCGCTGATAGATAAATCGACTATCAGACTGAGTAGGAAATGTAGCAATTTTTAAATAATAAAACATGGCACAAGTGATCATCAAGTCAGACATGCAACGAGGAAGCAATACTGCTGGAAGTTTCCATTCGTGATCCTGCTTCGAAACCATGTAACACCTAGCTAATAAAGCAAAGACATCCCAATCCCACATAGAACACAAGCAAAGGATAGACCGCAATGCCCACCCTGTTCTTGACCACCCCTGACCCCCCCAGTATACTAATCCCCGCCGCCATCGACCAAGCCACCAGTACAATATACACCGGCACCCTCGCAATAATCGGCAGCCCCAATGCGCTCAGCAAACTCGCAATGACCAGCGGGAAAAGCGTATACCCAATGATACAAACACTCTGAAAGAATGATCTGCCCATGTCAGTCCTGGCCATCCCCATGCACTCAAGGAATACTCACATATTCCCCCCCAACAACTTAATCTGCACCGTCACCACCGCCTCCCCAATCCACACAATCGCAAACACCCCTGAAAACACCACACTCTTCTGCTCATCCTGCGCACCCCTACTCAACAAAAAACTCAACAACAAACAAAACAACAACGGGCCCCAGAGATCCCAATCCCGCAACCCCTCACTCATCCCCCCCTGCAACACCACGTCCGCGTCCGGCCACCGTCCCACCACTCCCATAAGCCCCTGCCCAAACCCCTGCCCCCCACCGCTGCCCTCCGCGCCTGCATTTGCCGGATTCAGCGACGACGCAGGGTTCATCGCCCCGCCGAGGAGGTATTTGGGGTACAGCACCTGGCGCATCTTCTCCCATACCGCGAGCAGGTCGCGGCTCAGCGTGGCCCAGACGGTTTCGTCGAGTGTGTTTTGGGGTGCGCGGCGGTCTTCGCCTGGGATGCTGGAGGTGAGGTAGGATTGGGTTTGGGCTGAGGAGATGGTGCCGGTTAGGGGGGCGCGGTCGGAGGTGGAGTTGGGGTGGGCGGAGAGGGGGTCGTCGAGGTCGTCGAGGGTTGCTGGGAGGGGTTAGCCAGGGTAAGGATGAGGCGAGGGGAGGAAGGTACCGTCGTCTGGGTCGATTAGGTCGGCTTCGACTGCGTCTTGGTCGTAGGGGTCGGGGAAGGAGGAGTGGTGGGTTGCCATTGTGGTGGTGAGATTGGTGGGGCACGTTGGAGGGACGAGCAATACTCAAGGGTAGATGGATGGGTTGTGGTGCGATGCGCAATTGCTGGTTATGTGGAATTGATAGCTAGGCTGTCAAAAGTTCAAGCTGTCCTGAAGTCAACAGCTGCGTCGGAGCTTGTGAAGCTTTGGGCCGACGCAGCGTCGCGCAGCAGCCCCTGAGTGAGGCTAGGGGACCTTGCTTCATTGCCTGTGATGAGACAAGAACATAAATAGCATTATGATGGGGTATTCGTGCAAACATGAACAAACACAACTAGCTATGCACCTCTGTCACCCTTTTGACCTTCCTTCCTTTCCATGCATATTCGTTGACCAGTACCTTCTCATGCGTGCCCATCCAATTCCGTCTCGAGAACACCCATGGCCCAATGCAATCGCGCTGTCGGCTTTGTCTGAATAAACCTGCGATCCGTGACATCGTCTTGGTCCGGTTCAGCATTGGTATCGATCTTCTCCCACGATCCATTGAGGCGTTCGTCCTGTGCTCGTGTGTTGTACCGATGCGTGTATGGCGGTCCTCGTCCTGCCTTTCCAGCCTTGTGCCATGCCGTCTGACATCCGTGAGCGATGGTCCCTGCTGTTTCATATGCACACCGCCGCTCAATGTCGAAGAGCGCCGTGATGATCCAGTCTCGTTGGTGAGGATCGACTAGCTGAACTCCAGCCCAGAACAGTGGTAGACAAAGATCACACATCGCTGCTCCCATGAAAGGTGTGATGGGTTTGCCGTTGTTAGGAGGCATGATCCCTGCAGCTAGTCGGCCGATGTTGTCCGCATATTGCTTTGTCGAGCGGGCAGCGATAGCAGCCGCCATGTGTGCGTAAGGAGGCATGTGGGGATGACATCGATGGGCAGAGATATAAGCAAAGTTGATGAAACCCCAAAGACAGCCAACATCAAGCGATTTGTAGATCGTAGCCGGACCCCATGGCGTCTGGGGAGGAACTTGATACTCCGACTCGAGTGGTTGATACCACTCACCGAGCATGCTGACAAGAACATTGATGGCGTTTATAATTTCGTTCCACTCCTGCAATGCTTCATTGGTCTGTGTCGTAAAGTCAATGAACTGTTCTTGTTCAGGTGACATGATGGGCGGCTCTTCAGCCTGCGCCCAGTACGAGCTGGGCATCGGAGCAGTCGGTTGAGGAGGTGCCATACCGAAGTAGGGCGGTAGTTGGGGTGAAGGTGTGTTTCCGGCTTGCTGCGGAGATGGCTGACCTGATACAGCTGAAGGAGGGCCTCTCGGTGTTCCAGTGGATGATGGACCGAAGCCGGGTGGACCACCGCCTGGTCGAGGCCCCCCAGTAGAACTGCCAGGTGTGCTTCCAGGTGGACCACCCGGGGAACTTCCAGGAGGTGGGCCAAGTTGCATGCCTGGGGGAGGCTTCCACATTCCTCCATTCAGTTGCATTGCTCTTAGCTTCCGCTTCCTATCGCGAACGATGAAGTCTGCTATGCGACCGCAAAGAAGCATGAGGTGATCATACGCGCCGTAGATGACACCCGGCTCAGCATCGATTGGCGCGCGAGGTGGATAATCGGTCCAGCGACTGTACGACATGCTGCAAAATGATTAGCTTTTCCCTTGATGATACATCGAGAAAGACTCACAGTAGTGGATTGCCGCTGATGATACTACCAATCATGTCGTGTTTGGCAAAGCCCCAGAACAGATCTTTGAGAATCTCGAACTTTGGTATGTCCAAACTTGCATGCTTGTCGGAATCGTTGCTGTCCTCACCCAGGATCTGACCGTAATCGTCATAATTAACGACGCTGCCGGACATTATGCTGACGACTTGCGGATCAATATCGGGCACCTGCTCGAGGTCTCTAAACTGCTTCGCCTTTGTCTTGAGATGTTGAGGAAAGTCTCCATCTGCTGCAGCCCGTCGGAATGTTGGATAACCTCGTCGTTTCTCCCTTTGCTTTTCGAGCTTCAGTTGTCGTACCTTCTTGTGCATCCCTGCGAAATCTGTTTCGATAAGGAGCTGACCTGCTCCAGCCAAGTGACTGCTCCACTTGACGTGTTCCGCGCACCATAGCTCGTAGACTGCAAGAAGAATCGAAGCCGCTAATGTAGGAACGTTGTGACGCTTACCGGGATGACCGACGGAGTGGTGGACTGCTTTGAGCGCATAAGCATAATGCTTGTAGGAAGGCGTTGTGGAAGCGCCTGTTAATTTTGCGATATGCAAACTTGAAAGTGCAAGCATAGCTTGTAATAGACCTTGGTCGTGTAGTGCAGCCATTGGCATTGTGTGAGTCCAGATTCCAGCCTCGGAGAAGGGCACATCTTGCCGTCTCTTTTGCGCTCCTGGCGGAAGCGGTCGTCTGGTCTGCGCAGAGATGGTAAGACCTGTGACTTGAATAAAGTGGGCAAAGACACGAGCAGTCGCTGGATTCTTGAGCGGATTCGCCGTCATCTCTGGGCGATAGTTGTCCAAGATGCCTTCGCTGTATCCATAATTTGACCTCAGTCCGTGACTGATGCGCAGATCGCCCACCTTGACTATATGATCGACAGCCAAAGCCTCCTTCGGTACTGGCTCGGGAGTTGCTCTGAGAAACGCATCGGGCTCTTCCTCGGGATGGACATCGTAGTAATCGACGTCGTGGTATTCGATCGCTGCCGTGTCCAGAAGAGCTGAAGGACTCATCGCTGCCATTTTATAAGCCTGATCAGGGCTGTCGCCCATCGTACCATCTGAGGAGATGAATGGTTGTGAACCGTGCATTGGCATGTGCGTAGGATACTGGCCAGAGGGCCAAGGAGAGTTCAGTAACGGCGCCGAGTGAGGTGTCGGCGGCTGACCATTGTGATTCCAGCTAGGAGTCGATTCGATGCTGGACATGGTCAGGGGCGGCATAGACCCCGAAGTGGCTACGCTGGACTGTCGATTAGGATCATGATGTTGATGGTGGCTCCAGGAACCATTCGAATTCATGGCGGGTGTGTGAAGACCTCGAGGAATTGAAGCATCTCCATTGCTGATGCCCATACCATATCCATTGGGATCCATGGGATGATGTGTCGGGAGATCATCGTGCTGGAATTGCGGTTGATGAAGGTAATTTTGATGCGCGGCTTGTGTCATTGCCATCTGCTGCATGGCATTGACTTGTGCTTGAGTGTTGGGGTCGTCGAAGAGATTCCCTTGCCATGAAGTCTGAAAAGGTGGCGCGGTGAAAGGCACGCTATAGGGATACGCATCAGATGGTGTCATTGGTACAATGGGACGTGGAAGTCGGGCAGGACCAGTCATTTGATATGGATCGACCTGGAAAGGATAGCCAGGTCCGAGATTGACATCCTTACCCATCGTAGAGGCAGGAAAAGTAATGGTCGCAGCTCCATTTTGAAGGTGGCGGAAGTCGATGGTGGTCGGCTTGAATACAACACGATGATTATATCCGTCGCAGTGACGCTTCGACTTGATACAATTCTTGCAGATAGGTCGTTCCTCGCCACACTTGATGCGTCGTTTGCGACATGTCAAACAACCAGTCTTTGTGCGCTTGCGAAGCATGCGATTCCTGTTAGCCTCGGCTTCATCGACTGCGTCCGGAGCAGGATAATTATCGGTCTCCATAACGCCATCAGTGGATCTGACCTCGAGGGTCGAAAGCCCGCTTTGGGTATTAAGTATGTCGCATTTGCGAGAGCGTGGTTGCGCTGTATGATCTGAAGGAGCGGAGGTAGCAACCGTGGGCGACGAAGCGTGGGTAAACCCTCTACGGAAGCACGTCAATGACTCGAATGCCTATCACCGACGGTGTCCCAGACAGACCAGAGACTCGCTATTGATCAGTTGCCAATTGAGGTAATTGAGAATCTTGAGAAAGTATTCGCTGATGATGGGGAGGCCTTGCGCCGGCAAAGGGCGAGGTAAGATCGAGTAGTGAGCACCAAGTCAAGGCAAAGGCAAAGAATGGAACCTTTAAGGGCGCGCGGCGGAAGTCTGAGGTCTCGGGGGATGAGAAGAAGAGGAACGTAACAGATGTATGTAGAATAGAAGCCGCAGAAATTAGATTGATGTCGGTTCCGGACGGGAGTTATGAATCGTGAAAGTTTGTCGAGTTTCTACGAGGCGTAAGGAGGGTCAAAAAGCGGCTAAGGACGAGATCGGGGCAAGATGCCATGGCTTGACAACGGTAAAGTTTGAGGTGTGTGAATAAAGGATAGAGGCGATTCACACCAATCAGCCGACGGACTAGTAGTCGGCCAGCAAAGTGACAGGCAGAGACACACGGACGGTCAATCAAGGGACCACAGGTGGAACTTGTATGGCCCAAGCGTTGTTCCGGGACGCAAGTGTTTGGCAGAGATTAGGTACTTTAGCCCTGTGAATAGATGAGGTACCTGTCAAATCAAGGATCATGAATCAGCAACCATGATGTGATTCTGAAGGGTTGATGCTATAGTAGTCTTGCATATGAGGTTGAATGTCTGACCTCTCTCCTCATATGGCCAGATGATGCGCAGGAACATGTGTTTGCTGGCTCCGGATGAGCTACAATTAGCATGACATGCGCAGGTACTATGCGGACAGATTACGGACAGGCCGACTAAACTGTCCACATGCCATCATCTCCAACAGACCAAGAAATCGATACATCCACATTGAGACAGGTCATGACTTGTTGTAGTGAAGTTCTCGTAAAGAATTGGTTGCTGTCAGTATGCACGGCAAGGAATAGTCTGCACACCAGAGGACTCGAATATCGGGCGGACAAGGTGCGCATCTCTGTGCTGCGCCGTCACGATCCGGCGGATGACAAGGCTACAAATGCCACATGCACATACCGTGTCGCGAACCGCTTTGGAACGAGACGGAGGTGAAGTCGGCCACTGCCTGCCCCGAATGGTTCACTTTGCTCCACCTGCCTTCCCCAAATGGATGTGATGTCCGGGGGATTTGCGGCATGTTGTGAACATCCCCCGACCAGGGTTACAACCTCAAAGTCGTATCGAACAATTTTCTGCTCAGTTGTGCGAGACGTTACGATCTTGAGGTTCGCTGCGAGATCGGAGGGACAGGGGAAGAAAAGGCCAGGAGACAGAGCTGGTTGGAGGATGCATACCGCACAGTCTGCGCCGTGGTGGCACAGATGCCGTTCTTTGCATCCTTTGTCCTCTCCAGCCACTAAATTGAGTCACACGTGTACGTAAATCGCAAAACGGTATGTTCACACCCGATTGTCGTTCAGCTCACGCTCGGTTCTACATGTCGGTCCCAGAAATAGACGTGGAGCCGTTGCAAAGCCAAAAACCGTGGATACGGCCGACAGCGATGCAGGGCGAATGCTTTTTTCGCAGTCAATGGATCATTTAGCAGTGGCCCATCGACCCAAGGAGAGAATTAGTGCAGCCATCGACGCCATTTTGCACATCGCGGTGGCCGCTTGGGACTCAAGTGCTTGCCTTTTGACGCGATGTCGTTGCTCAACGTGGTCGTTGCCGTCATGATGTAGGAGTAGTAGAAGCATCTTAACGGAGAAGCGCATGTCATGCCTTGTCGTGCATGTAGGAAGAATTGACCAGTTCATGAACTGTGTGCTAGAGGAACCATCTCTTTACCTCAACGGGCGACCGCTGGTTGAATCAGCCACAGTACAACAGTAGTGGTTGGATGAGCTCCGAGACAGCTCCAGCATAGCTCCAGCTGAAAGGATGGCATTAGTGATTCCGGCGAACATACCACCGCCAGTCGGAGCTCGCAGGACCTACCCATCATTCTAAAGGCTCTCCGAGCGTGGGGTGATGTTGCTTGTTAGAGCAAGGCTAGGGGTGTAGAGTTCCGTGCCGCTGGTCTCCTCACGATGCGGGGCAGTCCATGTCGTCGCTAAAAATACAACCGATCTTTTGGTGCTTCGGGGCCCAGCGGACCAAAGAGACGTCATGCCATACCGAAAATTCTCTTCCTCGCCCGAATAAGGAATCGCACCGTCGACTATTGCGGCCCAGAGTCACTATTTTGTTCCATCACTGCATCATTCTGGTCTGGTGACAGCACATCGAGTCCATCGAGGTCGTGATCATTCCACCAACATGCCAGACGCGATATTAGACGACATCTCCCACAGGCGGTATAACCCACTCAAGGGGTCCTGGGTCCTCGTCAGTCCCCACCGTACAAAGCGGCCTTGGCAGTGAGTAGTCAATAGCCTTTTGCCTTGATGTCCGAAATTGCCTAACCGCTGTCATCTCCAGGGGCCAGCAGGAGGCTGCATCAAAGACCACCTTGCCGGACTACGATCCGTCGGTGAGACACGTCCGTTGGCCATCCCGCGCGCCACCATCCTGACCCCCGTCCAGTGCTATCTGTGCCCAGGCAACAAACGTGCTCAGGGTGACTCCAACCCGCAGTATGAGAGCACGTTTGTCTTTGTGAATGACTACAGCGCTGTCAAGCAAGACCAAGCAGCCTACCAGGCGCCAGATAACGATGGAAGTAAGCAAGCCACGTTCATGCATACCACCCTGCATCGAGACGTGACATGAGCTAAGCATAGCACAAGGTCTGGCCAACCGACTCCTCCTCGCCGAAGGAGTCACGGGCAAATGCTACGTGATCACTTTCTCAAAATACCACAACCTGACTGTAGCCGACTTGGAGCCAACTCAGATCGTCCCGGTCATTGACACATGGACTAGCATCTATGCCTCGCATCTATCGCCCAAATCCCCTCTCGCCAAGGTCGCCGGCGCCGTGACCTTGCCCCCGAACAGCCAGCATGCTGACATCACGGCTCCAACACAGCAACTCAAGTACATGCAGATCTTTGAGAATAAGGGTGCAGCCATGGGATGTAGTAACCCGCATCCTCATGGCCAAATTTGGTGCACTACCGGAATGCCTGAGGAGCCTGCGACTGAGTTGGCGAACCTGATCAAGTATCGGAAACAACAGGGTGGCGCTCATCTCCTCGTTGACTATGCGAAGCTCGAGTCTGAGAAGAAGGAGCGGGTTGTCTTTGAGAACGAGAGCTTCCTGGTAGTCTGCCCGTGGTGGGCTGTGTGGCCATATGAGGTCATGGTCATCAGCAAAGAGCACCGTCGAGCCCTGGTGGACCTGAATGACCAGGAGAGACTAGGTCTGGCCGAGGCGCTCAATGAAGTCACGAGGAGGTATGACAATCTCTTTGAGACTCACTTTCCATACAGTAAGTCAATCAATCAACTCCCTACCAAGAGTACCTGCTTATATTTGACAGGCATGGGTCTCCATCAAGCCCCCCTCGAAGGGACAGACGATGAGATTGAGGCAAGCCACTTTCACATCCACTTCTACCCTCCTCTTCTCCGGAGTGCCACAGTCAGGAAGTTCCTCGTTGGCTACGAATTAATGGCCGAGCCTCAAAGGGACATCACCCCCGAGCAAGCCGCTGCCCGTCTACGAGACTGCGGTGGCACACTGTACAGGAAGAAGTTGTAATGACAAGATCGCTGCAAAATCAGGGGTATATAGAAGCGTACTTGGTTGTAGATACGCGCCGCTTGCATCACTGCTGGCTCTGAAATCAGAAAAGGGTATCATTCGGCCCCAAACGTGCTCAACACATCCCTGTTTCATCACTATGTCCTCCTCCTCTTCTCAACCACATCTTCCACTTCCCTTCCCCCCATCCCACCCTCTGCCATCACTTCAAATAATACCCCCTCTGCAAAAACATCCACACCAAACTCCCCGTCGCCACCCCAAACGGCCCCGCCGACCCAGCATTCAACCTCACACTCCTAAACACCAACCACTCACTGACAAAATGCCCCCAGGCGACCGCAAAAGTCCACGCCGCAATCTCAAACCACGCCGGCTCATTCAGCCTGTGCGCCGCATATATCCTGACGATACCTGTGATGAAAGTCCACGTTCCGAACGTGCGTGCGCTGAGAGGCGTCACTGGGGAGCCTGAGTCTTTGAGGGTGTTGGGTGGTACGGAGGAGGAGGAGGGTGGGGCGGGGCCGGCGTAGACGCGGCGCGTGGCGGAGAGAGAGGCGTAGGCTTGGATGGAGTTGAGGAGGGAGATTGTGCCGACCTGTGAGGAGGTTAGAAGGGGGAAAGAGACGGGAAGGAGGGGGCGTACGAGGAAGAGCCATTTGGGGAGGAGACCTTCGGCTTGCGGGATGAGGGAGGTGAGGAGGGCGGACATGGTTGGTTGTGTTAATGGAGCGATGTGAGGAGTAGAGGGAGAGCCAGAGTAGTAGGGGCGACCAATTGAGGTCGTTGAGAGAGAGCTTCGACCTCTTTTCTGCTGAGCCGAGGTGAGCCGCACATCAAAATCTTGATCCACCTCGTCGATCATTCAGGAACAGGCAACTCCGGCTTCAACTTCATCTCGCCCGTGCTCGAGCATCAATTGATAGATAGAGTCAAAAATGGCTCCCATTGATCAGGTCGAGGATGCTATAAGCAAGCCGCTGACCTTCCTGTTCACCTTCATCGGTGTTCTATATGTCAGCCTGAAAATTGCCAGCTTCTGGCGGATGATGGCTAGTCTGTTCATCCTGCCTGGACAATCGGTAAGTTACCTTGCTCATAATCACACCATCACTTCCCACAATCTCCCTTGGTCGCATTGCGGACTCCTCAGTTCCCTGTAAACCACGTCCTGATCTCCCTCTCAGCTCTCAAAGTATGGCCGCAAGGGCTCCTGGGCCATCGTGACCGGCGCTTCTGAAGGCATTGGCAAAGAATACGCCCTCCAGCTCGCCGCCAAAGGCTTCAACATCCTCCTCTTGTCCCGCACCGAATCCAAACTCACTTCTGTCGCCACCGAAATCACCACCAAACACCCCTCCATCCAGACCAAAGTTTTCCCCATTGACTTCTCCTCCCCCTCCGAATCCACCTATCAATCCCTCTCCACCCTCATCGCCCCCCTCGACATCGCTATCCTCATCAACAACGTAGGCCAATCCCACTCCATCCCCGTCCCCTTCACCCTCACCCCCGTCCCCGAACTCGAATCCATCATCAAGATCAACTGCCTCGCCACTCTGCGCGTCACCCAGCTCGTCGCTCCAGGCATGGCTCAACGCAAGCGCGGTCTAATCCTCACCATGGCGTCCTTCGGCGGCATCCTCCCCACGCCCCTCCTCGCGACCTACTCCGGCTCCAAAGCCTTCCTCCAGCACTGGTCGTCGGCATTGGCATCCGAACTCGCCCCATCAGGAGTGAAAGTGCAAATCGTCCAATCCTACCTCGTCACCGGGGCGATGTCCAAGATCCGACGCGCGAGCATGACGATCCCGTCGCCGAAGGAGTTCGTCAGGGCTGCGCTGGGCAAGATCGGCAGGAGTGGCGGTGCGCAGGGGGTGTATGCGACGAGTACACCGTATTGGAGCCATGGGATCATGCATTGGTTTCTGTTGCAGGTTGGGACGATGAGGGGAGTGGTTGTGGCGCAGAATAGAGGGTTTCATGAGGCGATCAGGAAGAGGGCGTTGAGGAAGGCGGAGAGGGAGGGGAAGAAAGGGCAGTAGATGGGGAGAGAGGAGATTGAGCCTGAGGAAGTGATTGTGGAAATGGAAGTAAGAATGTATGGCCGGGCTAGAGAAGGATGAACCGCACGTGTATAGTATTGAGATATCTAAAACTCGATAATGCTGGACAGCTGTGGTAGTCGTTGTCCGCACTCGTGTTGAACATCCGGCCCTGCTACTCATGTTCTCCTCCATATCGCATCCGCAACAGCAATCACATCCCTCGCTATCCTCGTCTCATGCACCCTCACCACATCCGCACCCCCCTGCACCGCCGCCGCGACCGTCGCTGCAGTCCCGATATCCCTCAGATCCACCCGCCGAATCTTCTGATCCTGCGGCGTCTTCCCACTTCCAGCACCAATCTTCTCCCGTGCCTCCTCTGCAATCCCAGCCCACTCCGCCTCCACCTCTCCCGTCAGACCCAGCTCAGTCCCTGTCTGCTTTGTTCTGGCAAGTACGACCTCATCGTCCTTGGCGAGCGCATCACCTAAAAATCTCTTCCTCGACGTCCCAACCAGCCACGGCAGGCCCTCCAACCCATCCCATTCGCGCAACTCAGTTAGGCTTCTAAGTAGTTCCCAATTCTGTTCAGCAGTCTTCGCAAAGCCAATGCCTGGGTCGAGGACGATTCGCCATCTCGGGATGCCGGCTGCTTCGGCTTCGGCAACACGCTGCTTGAGCTCTTCGGCCACGCCTTCCACGACGCCTTCTGGGTAGTCGGTGAGCTTGTTCATCGTCTCTGGTGTGCCGCGCATGTGCATTAGGACGAGGGTCTGTCTTTGTTTGGCGACGGTGGACAGCATTTCTCTGTCGAGTAGTCCGGCACTGATATCGTTGACGATGTGCGCTCCTGGCTCGATGTGTGGTTGCTTGTTCTCGGTGGTTGGCGGGAACTGGTAGCCTAATTCAGGCGTGGCTTTGGCGACTTTGGCACGATATGTGTCGACACTGGTGGGTATGGACGGGAAGAACAATGCTCGAATAGCCATGGCAGGCCGTATACGATCGATCTCTTGCTCTGCTGTGATGGACGCCGCACCCGGCCGGGATGATTGGCCGCCGATGTCTAGGATGTCGCCGCCATCTGCCACAGCAGTGGTAATCGCTCGGAAAAGCTGGCGATGATGATCATTCTGCAGCACAGCGTCTCGAGCGGTGACAACGTCGCCTCGGGTTGGGACAACAAGCTTGTGCTTCGTCGTGATGACCTCGGTGACAAACCTTCCACCATCAGAAAAGGAATCTGGCGTGACGTTCAATATGGACATCAGCTTGGTCTTTCTCAATTTGTCGAGAGGTCGGAGAAATTGTCCAGGACCGAATGGGACAATGGGCGACAGGGGAGGATCAGACGGAGCAAGATCTGCCAGGAAGTCCTTGATCGGTCTCGATGAATCTAATGCAGTGATTGACTTCTCGGGTATCAAGCTGGAATCTTTGTTGGTGTTGAAAGGCAGACTCTGTAATGATTACATACTCAGCTAGTGGTCTGAGCACAAACTCGCGCTCGTGCATCAGCTTGTGAGGGACGATGAGTCGCTCTGTGTCCACCTTTTCATCTCCATACAGCAGGATATCGAGGTCGATGTTTCTTGGGCCCTTATCAATGGTCTTTACTCGACCCATTGCCTGCTCGATTGCTTGTAGCTCATCAAGAAGCTGCATGGGCCGGAGGCATGTCTCAATCTGCACATTGTCACAGTCTGACTGTGTTCGGCAGACTCACGTTGCTCAAGTCTTACCTCGCAAGCTGCATTTAAGAATGGCTCCTGGTCAGCCACATACATTGGTGCAGTCTCGTACAGTAGACTTGTTCGAAGTAGTCTAATCGACCCATGGTTGAACAGGGTCCAGCATGCCGCTTCTATGAGCGCTAGACGTTCTCCTTGATTGGAGCCCAGCGCAACATACGCTTTCGTCCATGGTCGCTGCTGAGCAGTCGAGTATAGTCTGGTAGTAGAAATCTTGTTGACCCTGCTGCCAGGCCCCGAACAAATGGATCGTCGAATATCAGCGGCTGTGAAGAATCTGACGTGCTTTTGCTGATAGTACGATCTCGAGCCCGACTTCCAGCTGCTACAGGGCTGTGATCTCGAAGGTGTGCAAGCGATGAGGGCATGCACAGGGATCTGCCGTTTCATCTTACGAAGCAGGAAGCATGGTATCGCTGATGGCTGGGACGTTACCTACATATGTATTAGACTAGACTCACTCAATACATGTATAAACATCATTCTTGTCGCTGTGATAATATTTTCGCAATGATTGATCGTGCAAATACACATGTTTCGGTGTAGGACCACATACCAATGGTTCGACGGCAAGTCAATCATCGGCGTCCGGATCTTGCATGTGGCGGTGATTGGCGAGGTGAGGCAAAATTCACACGAGCCACGTTGTTCCCCGTGGAGATAGACCCTCTCCGTTTATGCCGAGGCACCTCGTCTTGCTACACCTTCACCCTGCTATCACTCATCTCTCTTCTTCAATCGTTCAACTTCGAATTCGCGAGCCACCGTATTCTTCTTGGTCTTCTGAAGCCTTGTTACATTCATAAAAACACAAACTAGCCGTTTCGACCCGACTGAACCCGCTCAACCATGGCCTCCCCTCAGCAGATCCGCACCGTCACTACGGACCTCCTCAAGATCCACCACCCTATTATGCTGGCTGGAATGAACGTTGCTGCCGGCCCAAAGCTTGCTGCATAAGTCGGGTCCTGTCGTCTACGTAAGAGTGTTGCTGACGAGAAATACTGCAGTGTCAGATGCTGGCGGAATTGGAGTGATCGGAGGAGTCGGATACACGCCAGACATGCTCCGCGAGCAGATCGCCGAGCTCAAGGGATACCTCAAGAATAAGGATGCTCCATTCGGTGTTGACCTTCTTCTTCCCCAGGTTGGTGCTGGAGCCCGTAAGACCAAGTGAGTTCGCAAGATTCAGCCCCTCAAACAGCCTCTCATACTTCACAGCTACGACTACACCAAGGGAAAGCTCGACGAGCTGGTCGACATCATCATCGAGTCCAAGGCTCGTCTCTTTGTTTCCGCTGTCGGTGTCCCACCTAAGCACGTGGTCGAGAAGCTTCACAAGGCCGGCGTTCTCTACATGAACATGATCGGCCACCCGAAGCACGTCAAGAAGTGCCTCGATCTCGGCGTCGACCTCATCTGCGCGCAGGGTGGAGAAGGAGGTGGACACACCGGTGACGTTCCAACCACAATCTTGATCCCCACGGTCGTCGAGCTGGCAAAGGGACACAAGTCGCCCCTGACCGGCGAGCCTGTGCAGGTCATTGCAGCGGGAGGTATCTTCAATGGCCAGTCGCTCGCCGCTGCCCTCTCGCTCGGCGCCTCTGCTGTGTGGGTTGGAACCCGCTTCGTCCTGTCGGAGGAGGCTGGCGCACCAAAGGCTCACCAGGAAGCGGTCCGCACCTCGGGCTTCGACGACAATATCCGCACAATCATCTTCACCGGACGGCCTCTGCGCGTTCGCAAAAACCCATACATTGAGAACTGGGAGGAGAACAGACAAGCAGAGATCAAGGATTTGACTGGCAAAGGTGTCATCCCAGTGGAGCATGATCTTGAAAAAATGGGTGACGACATTGACGACGACACCATGGACAATGCCCGTCCGTTCCTCATGGGCAAGGCTGCTGCTGTCACCAACGAGAAGAAGTCTGCCAAGGTCATCATTGATGAGATGGTCGACCAGGCTGTCCAGGTCATCTCCTCCAACAACGCGAAGGTCGTTTCGCGGAGCAAGCTTTAAATGCAATCTTTTGTAGCATATCTGTAGATTGAATGTATGAGGTCTTGTCACACGCATCGTGAGCTTACATCACTTTATGAGCGGTAGGCGACGATTACAGGTGGCAACTTCACCAAGGCATCATGCGGTATAGATGAGCATGAATAGCCAAGGCCCCGCGATGGTGGTCTGGACCCCTCAGCTTTAGGGCTAGCAGATCGCAGTATATAGCACGTCTCCTACTCACGACTTGCAACACAAACGATATCTTGACAAGACTCCCACTTTGTCGTATATTCCGCATTGACCTCCTCCCCTCGAAACCCCGCCGCTGACTGCTCACCGCCAACCTGGCTATCTTCGATCCGCGCCGCTCGCTCCGCACCCTGCTGATCATCTTCATCTTTCTCTCACTTGTCACCGTGGCTCTGAATCGCTTCTCTGCGCGGCTGGGAGCATTCAGCGCTCAGATCAACCCCTTCAAACCCTCCAACTCCCGTCCCCTCTTCACCTCCACCATGGCTGCGTCCAAGTACCAGAAGCCGCCTCAGGCTCCGCCAGTCTTCACAGCTACCCCCGACTCGCTGGTGGCTGATACCAAGCGCTTGATCGCGCAAAGCAAGAAAGTGCAGGACGATGCTGTCTCTAAGTACAAGGCTTCGGATGCTACGTTCAAGAATGTCCTGCTGCCTATGGCACTGGACGACAACACGATGGCTACGGAGTCGCACATAATTGGCTTCTACCAAGCTGTTTCGACAGATGCTAAGCTACGAGATGCGTCGACTGAGGCCGAGAAGCTACTTGACGACTTCGGTATTGAGAGCAGCATGCGCGAGGACGTCTTCGAATTGCTTCAGGGTGTCTTGGACAAGAAAGAGAAGCTCGATCCAGAATCTCAGCGCTTGTTGGAGAAGACACACAAGGGCTACGTGCGAATGGGCCTCAACGTACCTGCCGGACCGAAGCGTGATCGCTTCAAAGCGATCAAGAAGCGGCTATCGGAGCTGAGCATTACCTTCCAGAAGAATCTCAATGAAGAGCAAGGAGGGCTGTGGTTCACACCGGCAGAGTTGGACGGGCTACCAGAAGACCTCGTGGGCAACCTCCAGAAGGGAGAGGGAGAGAACGATGGCAAGGTCCGCCTCACGTTCAAGTACCCAGACCTCTTCCCTGCTCTCAAGCATGCAAAGAACCCGGAAACGCGGAGAAAGATCTTCATTGAAAACGAGAACAAGTGCAACCAGAACGTGCCGCTATTCAGAGAGGCTATCGTTCTCCGTGATGAAGCGGCTCGCTTGCTTGGGTACCCAAACCACGCTGCATTTGTAATTGAGGACAAGATGGCAAAGACGCCGAAGACTGTGGATGATTTCTTGGGTGATCTGAGGAAGCGTCTTGCTCCTGGCGGTCGCGACGAGATTAAGAAGCTACAGGATCTCAAGGAGGAGGATCTCAAGTCGAGAAACGAGAAGAGTGACGGTCACTACTACTTGTGGGATAACAGGTACGTCGCATCGGGTCGGAAAGTGATGTCGTAGCTAATTCTTGCACAGATATTACAACACACTGATGCTCGAGCGTGACTACCAGCTTGATCAGGAGCTGATCTCGGAATGGTTTCCTCTCGAGACTTCCATTCGAGGCATGCTCCAGATCTTCGAGGAGATCTTCGGTCTTGTCTTTGTGCAGATTACTGGGGAGGACAGAGCAAAGGTCTCGCCAACAGGCAAGGGCGACGACATCATCTGGCATCCGGATGTTCAGGTATTCTCAGTGTGGGATGATGCTTCAGAAGGGGATGGATTCGTGGGCTACCTCTATCTCGATCTGCATCCACGTGATGGCAAGTATGGCCATGCTGCCAATTTCAACCTGCAACCGGGCTACATTGACTCGAATGGGACCCGCCGGTATCCAGCAACGGCACTTGTCTGCAACTTCTCCAAGCCGACTCCAAAGAAGCCATCTCTTCTGAAGCACGACGAAGTGGTCACTCTGTTCCACGAGCTTGGCCACGGCATCCACGATCTTGTCTCCAAGACCCAATACTCCCTCTTCCACGGCACGAACACTGTCCGTGACTTCGTCGAAGCTCCTTCGCAAATGCTGGAGAACTGGTGCTGGACGCCGTCGCAGCTTCGTTCCCTCTCCAAGCACTACTCTTACCTTTCGGATAGCTACAAGTCCGCTTGGTCAGAATCATCCAAGTCGACAAAGGATCAACCGAGCGAGCACCTTCCGAATAATCTTGTTGACAGCATCATTCGTACCCGTCACGTGAACGACGCCCTTTTCAATCTCCGCCAATTACACTTTGGTATCTTCGACATGACTGTGCACGAGGGTGAAAGCCACAAGCAGATTGAGGATCTCAAAGTCAGCGAGCTGTATAATAAGCTAAGAAAGGACATTAGCTTGATTGACGGCCCAGAAGTGCTCGGCGAAGGCTATGAGTGGGGCAACGGGGAGGCGACTTTTGGACACCTCATTGGTGGTAAGTCTGATCGACTTTCACTGCTTGTGAAAGACTGCTGACACAATCTAGGGTACGATGCGGGCTACTACGGCTACCTCAGCTCCCAGGTCTACTCGGCGGATATGTTCTATACGATGTTCCACAAGGACCCGATGAACAAGGAGAAGGGCAGAAAGTACAGACACATGGTGCTTGAAAAGGGAGGCAGCCAGGATGAAATGGAGACTTTGAAGCAGTTCCTTGGGAGAGAACCGAGTACGGAGGCATTCTACAGGGAGTTGGGCCTGTCTTAGATGGTTGCGATGTGCAAGCGGGCTCGAGAAGGGATGATCCTGAGCATCAGAGACGGGGTGCGGTAGAGAACTATAAGGTGGCACAAATCGGGTGCGGAAGCCACGCCTGCCGACCGTACCTCAGGGATGGCCTTTCTCAATCGCAGCTTCCATGACTGCACTCGGAAACAAAATCTCATCCTCATCTCAACTCCATGATTTTCTGCTATGCCAGTTATCCGTATTTCTGAGGAGTATGTAACAGCCATGTGGCGTGGTTGGTGTCAAGGTTAACAGACCTTTGCCTCTTGTCAGTTCGAAACATTCATCTCTCATCAGCCGGAGATGGCTACTATCAAGATAAATACAGGCAAAGGTCATCGCCGAAAAGGTCTGTTGACCTTCGCGCAAGTCGGTAAGTCAAGACGTCCTGCAGTGATACCAACGGGATGACAAGCTGACTTGCCAGCACCGTGGCAGAGGTAAGCAGTGTGATCCACTATCATACGACTCCACTCATACGCTGCCAGAGATAACGAATACATCCTCACAAATTACCGGCCGGCATCGAACTCTACAAGCGGCTCCCTCACGAGCATACTGGCCTTTCACAATGAGACGACCAACATTTGGTCACATTTACTTGGAGCGGTGTGGTTCCTAGCTGGTCTAGTCCATTTCTACACGTCAGTCATAGCTGATAGACCCTTAATCAGAGCCGTGGATGCCATGCTTGTGGGCCTGTACTACCTTTGCGTAGCGGTTTGCTTCCTCCTGTCAACCTTCTTTCACACCTTTTCCGACCACAGCCCCGGTGTGCACAAGCTAGGCAACGAGCTCGACCATCTCGGGATAGTCCTAGTAATGTGGGGTTCCGGTGTATCCAGTACTTACTTCGGCTTCTACTGCGACCAAACTTTACGGAATGCGTACATCGCGGCTATCACGACGACTGCATTAGGATGTGCACTGTTCACACTTCAGTCCACTTTTCGACAGCCTAGTTACAGGACGGTGCGTTTCTTGATGTACTGTTTTCTGGGCTCAAGCTTGTTCGCCCCCTGCATACACGGTCTTCAATTATATGGCTGGGAACTGCTCGACATCAGGATGAGCCTTTCATACTTCATCGGATTAGCACTCATCAACTTCTCTGGTGCAGCTATATATGCCGCAAGAATACCAAAGCGATGGTATCCAAAGACCTTTGACCTGATAGGACAGAGTCACAACCTCATGCATTTGCTAGTCATTCTTGGTGCAGTCGTTAGACTCAGGGGCCTCCTGGGTAGGCTACATTACTGGGAGGTGCAGGCACTGGAGCAGACGATATGTGCTTCTTGAGAGTGCGATTGACACAGTATCTGGCCCAAAGTCACCAAAGATGAGAATTTCCAGTGAGACGTGATTACGACATAGTGAATAAGTACAAAAAGAGTAAGCCTCCCTCCCAAGTAGTGGGTATCTACCAGTCTCTCCGTTCGCCAACCCGTTTCTGAAACGCCTTGTCACTTTACATGGATCAGTATATCCTCCTTCTGTCCCCCTCATCACCCTCGACAGTGAACTCCCTGTCGACTCTAATCTCCCGCAGTGAGTCTCCCATTAACACTCCATCTTCACTCCCTCCATCGCCTTCCTCTAGATCATGGATTCCTAGTGCCCTCGTCTTCGTAGTGATTGTTATCCCCTCCTTTTTCTCTCCCGCTTCTTGCACAGTACGTAGCGCCATACTCTGACCGCCGTTGACTTTCGTGCCATCGCGGTTTGTCGTTATCTTTGATCCTCCGTGCGAGCCAGTGCTGGATTTGATATTGTAGAAGACGCGGAGGAAGAGGGGACGGAGAGGTGGAATCGAGGAAAGAATCACGACGGCCCAGAGCTCGGAGACGGCCCAGTACAGGAATTCTGTGAAGTCGTCTATCCCTGTGTCAGATCTTGGTTCGAAGCAGTGAAGGAAGTGGGTAGCAGAAAAGAGGAGGTAGATGCAACGTACACGTAGGATCATCACCGCCGCTGATCTTCGGCAGCAGAACCATGCGCATGATGACCGCGATAGCAGGCAGTATACCCACGGCCATGAGCAAACAAAACCCAACCTTGACCTTCATCGACGTCTTGAGCGACCAAACAATCGTAATCGGCCACAACGCCAGCGCAACGTCCGTGGCAGCACCAACAGCTATCCAACATCAGCATCTTCTTCACGCCCCCGCCGTCCCCTCTCAGAATAACTCACCTCCTTGAAACTTACTCCACTCCCCCGCCACCTTCAAATTAGGACACTCCCCCTCCAACGTCGGATTCCACAATTTCGCCACCGTCGTACACTGAAACGCACTCAAACAAATCTGCAACACCGTGACCGCATAAATCACCCCTCCCATGCCCCAAAGCACCCACCTCCTCCCCCTCGCATTCGGCCCCTGCACCTGCAACAACAACGCAATGATACTGCTCTTCGCGAAACAAACCGCCGGTAACCCCGTGAGAGAAGCTCGGGAATCCGTAAATGGTGCCAAACTGATCATGATATGGTTAATGTCTGTCGGACCTCATTCCGTGTGATCGTACACTTCTTGCTAGATTGAAGAAATGGGCGAGGAGAGAGCGACGACTCAATACCACGACGACCGTTGATGCCCAGACGGCCACACCGGGTGGTCTTATACTGGGGTGAGAACGTGTCAACGGCATCGATGCCGTCGACCAATGTGTAGACGACGATGGCAGCCTAGGCAGCCTTGTGCATCGGCTTGACAGGCGTGTGTGGAATGAGAAGGGACGTTGTAGGGTGGTCAGACATCTGCCGCGTCCAGTATAGGTCCGGCGTACTATAAGACGTTGATAGTAGGATGATGGGAAAGTGAATCTGGCATTGTGGAAGACATAACGGACTGTGGACTTTGCCGTGGATTTTGAGCTGCGCAGCCATCCGAGACGGAGCTGGTCACAATTTGCATTGCCTAATTTCCTGGCGATCAACACCTCTGTATCCATTGATCCAGCTTGATATTCTTGATGATCGTCGAGAAGCCCATCTCCCTCGCCCTAATACACTTCTGCAATTGCTTACCCGTCACTTCCTTCTCGTTATTACATTTCTTACTATCTGTGTCCTCTCCCTTGGGATACTCGACATGGAACACTGGCTTCCCCTGCCTGATGAATGGTAGGTACTCATCTTCGTCGCCGTACTGTACGCACTGCTCCTGCACGCACCACTGCATCTCTCTGATCACTCTCGGGATGATGTCGTTGGCGTTCTTCAATCCTACTGCTAGACCTCGACTGTGAGCTTCTCGAGCAAGCCAGAGCACATAGTCGACGGCATCGTTCTTAGTCAAGCCGAGGCCATTCTTGTTGTCGTATCCGTCGACATTGTCGGGATCAATGCCATCGAAACCCTTCTGCACAGCCAGGTCCATGCGGGCGGTCATGATTTCCCGAACAGACGGCGAAGACGTGCGGATCCACTTCTCCCCTTCCCAATCGTCGAGTTTCTTGCCCATGTCTGGAGCAGGGAAGCGAGTGGCGTCGGGCCGCCAGTTCTCATAGGAGCCAGCGGAGAAGTATGCGATGACTTTACGGCCGCGTCGGTGCAGCTCCGCGACGTCGTCTGCTGCCGTGTCAAACAGATCAATGATCCAAACGGAGGTCTGCTCGATGGTATGGTCCAGTTTGACACGATGGCCCAGGACGTACTGCCAAGTTGTGCCTGCCGAGGGTTGCCAGATTTGACTCTGAGGTGGAGGAGCATGGTGAGTTGGAGGTTGATTGCTCGGGAACTGATCTGTAAATGGCGGCTGCTGGCAGTGCTGCTGTGTCGGTGGCTGTTGGTAGTGCTGCTGGAAAGGCGGCTGATAAGGATGTCCTTGGTGTGGTACAGAGTAGTATTGAGTATAGTGTGATTGCTGCTGGGCAGGGTGTTGGCTATACTGCGCCTGATTTTGATAGACATTATGCTGGTCTCCGTATTGCCGTCCATCCTGGTAATACTGAGCTTGTGAATCCTGATCCGCATGACTCTCATTCGAAGATGCCTGCTGCCTAGGGGGGAGATTAGGGGGTGTTGGTGCCCATCCCGAAGGACGTGGCGGGATGGGTGGTGGATAGCTCATGACGATTGTGGTCCACGTAAATGTGCGCTCAACGATCGACCTCGTGATGCAATCACTGGAATTCCTGCAATGCCTTCTTCAAAGACAACATGTACTGCTCGTATAGAAGGTTTCAGATACGCGTCAGCCTCCAAGTCCAGAATGGCAGTGCTTAGTCATCGTCTCGCTCCGCTGCGGACCATTTTAGTTACAGTCGGCAAAGTCATCACTCTCGACCTCCCAATTGGAGCAGCAACACGGCGACGGGTTGTCAGTGTCGCTGGGTGGTGCAGTGACTAGCTGTCCATATATTGAGATTGCAAATGTTCCACACAAGCATGAGACGTTCGCGTAATGGGTAACGTAGAATTCGAACATCCACTTATGATGCCTATTGATCCACCGACGAAGAAAGACTGTGTTTGAGAATCAAAAGTATGCTTCTCATTAGATGGCGAACGGTACATCTTACACATGCTTCCTGTGGAGTAGAATTGACCGTGTTCGAATGGAAGCAGCTTTCGAGCCGAATTGGAATTATAAATGAGTCTCGGTTGAGTTACGCCTCATCTGCATGAACCATCTGCACCTGTATATGCCGTCGTCTGGAGAGTTTGATGGACCGTATGATATGGTCGAGAGATAACGATGTTGAATGGCATAGAGTTACGAGTGGCTGCCAAAAAGCAATCATGGATGATGTGCTCCGTGGATCTTCCCGAGCTCTTCTATCATCGATATCGGGTCGAATTGCAAGTGCACACATACCTGCATTGAAACAACGACGTGACTGCATATTGTCCCGCAGTCGAGGCTGGGAGACTGCGAGATGATGATGGTCTGCAGTGCAGTGACGAAGTCGCTGCTGAGCTTCATCCGACTCGTAGGATGGGCTGGGACATGCAGCTGGCGGACCACGCTCCTGCATTGCTTGGCCGATCCATCACTTCCTGCCTTCTCCGGTCAGCAGCGAGGTCAGCAGATGTCCGTAAAGGCAAAGACCCTGGTCGTTAGATGTCCGACAGGGATAAAACTTCCATGGTCTTGCTCGACCGAAAATTGAGTACCTCACCATGAGTGGTTGATAGCTCTGAATGAGTGGGGTAGATGATGATCACACCCCTCCACACCTGCCACGCCGGCTTCTGGTCATCCTTTTCACAGTGGGATCCACAGAAGGCGCGAAGAATACGCTAGAAGGATGGTCATGCAAGGATGGTTGGGGAGAGCCAGATCTTCGATGGCGCCAAGGTGGATTGCCCAGCGATTTGGGAGGTCACCTGCATGCCATGCAGGTCGATCATGCAAGGCTACGAATGCAACTTCACACGGTGGGTGAGAGCCGAAAGTAGTTGCCATTATAATGTCCTCAAAATGTAGTGTGAATTGGAGAGTGAAGTGATCAAGCTTCGAGCGTTGTTCAAGCAAAAGCCATGAGAACGTTGTGGACACGTGCCTGATCGAGTGCCGGTCGTCGTGCTATTTCCTGCCGACGGATAGAAGCGCAAGGCCTGCAAATTGCAACGTAGATGATGTAGCCAACGTCGAATATGACCACAATTCTTGAGCCGCATAGCCAGACCATTTCCTGATACCGGACGTCGCGAAGCGGTTGTATTTGGCACAATTACGGCTGAGAGGTCTAGTCGTGCCCATACGGTTGCGAGTATTCGTGGAACCGGAGAACGATATCTCGCCCTATACTGCAATTCCTGTCGCTCCGTATGCTTGTCTCATGTCGAGTACAGAACCTCTACAGACCGTAGGAGCAACAAATCGCGCATTGCTGTCACGGCAGGGTAGCCGCTCCGTCCCCTGCAGCATACTAGCGGCAGATCTGAGACCACTACGCAGAGTGATGCGGAAGGGAACGGTGTCACTCCGGAGAGGACAGCGTCATGTCGCGGCGCAAACACCCCCCCCGGGCTGTTGACGCTCGGGTCTCAATTCCTGTCAAATCCTCGTTTCGATTTTATCCAACGAGAAACATTTCTGATTCGTTTAGAGCTCGCTCGCGAGTCGGCAGCAGCGGCATGATGACGATGCTGAGGATTGCGCAATACTGCCAATCGGTTCCTGGTTGAAGAAGGCTCTTCACCAGCGCATGGTTAGTAGAGTCTGTAGGCTATACAGATCAAGAATGGTCCTCGATCCATTTGGTGCGGGAAGCGGTGTACGAGAGGCTTGTCCCGGCATGTCTCGCATCCTGGTACAGTAGTTCACTCAACAAGGTTGAACCTATAGGAAGAGGGCATTACGCGGGATAGCATTCCATTTGTCTGGGGCGACTTTTTTCCATGAACGAGTGTGGTGGTTTCGCAACGCAAGTCGGTCTCGTGCTTCTGGCCTCTCTCGGCGTCGACATTGCGCGCAATCAAACCCGCATCCACCGAGTCCACTCTGATCAGATATCGCAATGACAATTCGTAGCCGATGGCTTCATCATTTCCGGGGGCGCTAGATGGGCTTCAAGATTGGCCAAAGTCGGTTGCGAAATCTCGTTGCCGGGGCAGCGTGGACGAACAAATTTCGTTGTCAGCCAGCGATACGGGCACACCCGCAATCGGCCGTGAAAAGGCACACTGGGGCAGTGGGGCGTGCCTGGAACCAGTGAAGTTTCATGCAAAGTGTAAAACCCAAAAATGCGTTGGGGCCAAGTCGGAGTCGACTGCTTGGGGGAGGGAGCGGCGTGGGCAGTCTCCATCTGTGTGAGAAAAGCAGCAGGCCGGTCGGCATTAGCGGCCGAGGAGGGTGGGAGAAAAGAGAAATGACGAAAAGCTAGCCAGACGATACCCACATGCTTGCCCTGGATCACCTGTGCTTGATAGGATCCATGTTGATTGGGGACCCTTTAGCCCTACCCTGACGTCCGGCGACCATGAGCCAGCGATGACCGTCGACGATAACGTGCCATTTGAACGAGCATCACGGTCAGGCCGTATCGTGGCCGGCGTTCCGACTCATGTACAGTCAAAGACAACAGCGCCTTTCCATCATGCTCACGCACAGGGCTGATGGGGAGCTTCCTGCCTTCGACGTCACTCGCTGATCGCAGCTAATCCTATTGGGGGAAGGAGAGCTGCATGCTCTGTTGCTCTCCCTTGCTTCTCCCAGCGCAAAAAAGGTAACGACGGACGTTCCCAAGGATTGGCTGGGGATTGTCTGATACGGCCGGGTCAAGCAGTGGCTTGCTTTGTCTTGGTCTGTATCTGTCTTGCGCCGACATGGCATGATCGCACCACGACACTCGGCCCTCGGAGGACTCGTACACTCGTAGATAGTGTCAAGCTCATACAGTCGGACGTTGCAACAGCTCCGCTGCAAGCAATTTGCATCGTCGAGCGTCTGGCAACGGGGCCGGCGACAGGACAGATGATGACAGGGCAAATGGCAAAGACGGCGCAAATTAAGCTCCAGTCGCGGCCCGTGGGCCTGGAAGATCTGTCGAGAGTGAGGCATTTTTTTGGGCGAGCAGACCGAGTGGGAGAACCGATTTGCGCCTCTTGTCTGCGTTGAAAAGTTGCAAACATACGCACCGACCAACGGTACCTTGTCGGTGCGAAAGGCAGTCTCTAGTGTCGGCCGGCCTGTCGCATCCACAATCCACCGCCAGAGACAAGAGGGCATTGAGCTTTTTCCATAAAAACAATCATCCCTCCCGCTCAAGCCATTTCTTCGTCCTCTTGTTGATCTGCTTTCCTTTACATTTTCTTCCTTCCTTCACCTCTCCACTCCACCCAATTCCTCCGTCTCTGCTAGTAGGCAGCTTTTACAATAACCTACATCCGCCAGCAGAGACACATCCTCACCGTCACCCACCATGTCTGCCCCCCGGGTGTCCTTCGGTGAGAAGGACCTCGAGAACGGTGCGCCAGGCACCACTTCCCGCGCTCAGTCGCGAAAGTGGTCGACTGCGCCCGGCAACATCGAGGATCTCGACGAGTACACTGCGCTTCAGAAGTATATCTCGACATACCGCGATCCCAAGGCCGCCGCCGAGGAGGAGCAAGCTAACAAGGCCGCCGCTCCCCCCAAGAAGAAGGGATGGTTCGGCTCCAAGAAGAGCTCCGATGGCTCTGGAGCTGATGCCGCTGTCGTTCCCGACGAGTGGCTTGAGACCGACATCAAGCAAGGTCTCTCCAACACCGACGTTGACTCCCGTCGCAAGCGATATGGCTTCAACGAAATCACCACGGACAAGGAGAACTTGTTCTTGAAATTCTTGGGTTTCTTCCAGGGTCCTATTCTTTATGGTAAGTCTCATCCACATCCCTGTCCTCTCTGATCGCGTCTGGTCTGGGCCGTCTATGGGCTGAGACACTTTATCTACAATTCCCAACCAGCTCGCACTCATTTTTCGAGCACGACACAGCTCCCAACTTCCCCGCTCGCAAATGAGCTGCAGGAATACGCCAGTGCTACGCCATCGCATGCAGCGGTCACAACAACGCCCGCACAGCTTCCCATCCCAATTGGGCCAAGCTTCCGGCCAAGAGCCGATCGAATCCACCGAAAATTTGCCCGGCACCCCGCAAAGCAGCGACAGCTCGCAACCACGCCAGATCCAGACACGGCAGAGACACGTTCACTATTCCGAGAATATGCAGCTAACAATGCTTGACAGTCATGGAATTGGCTGCCATCTTGGCCCTCGGTCTCCAGCGATGGATCGATTTCGGTGTCATCGCCGGCATTCTTCTGCTCAACGCCGTCGTCGGTTGGTACCAGGAAAAGCAAGCCGCCGATGTCGTCGCCTCCCTCAAGGGTGATATTGCCATGAAGGCAACTGTCGTCCGCCAAGGTCAAGAAATCGGTATTCTCGCTCGTGAGCTCGTTCCTGGTGATATTGTAAGCTTCGACCAATTGTTCCCATTCTACGATGGAGTTTTCTAACACCTTTCAGATCATCGTTGAGGAAGGTCAGTCCGTCCCAGCTGATGCTCGTCTCATCTGCGACTACGACACCCCAGAGGAATTCGCCCGCTACAAGGAACTTCGCGAACAGCATCAGCTCAATCCAGAGGAGGATCCAGCTGGATCTGAAGAGAAGGAAGGTGAAGATGACGGTGAAGGCATCGCACACCAGGGCCATTCCATCATCGCCACTGATCAGTCCGCCATCACTGGTGAGTCTTTGGCCGTCGACAAGTTCATGGGCGATGTCATCTACTACACTACTGGCTGCAAGCGTGGCAAGGCTTACGCTGTCGCCATCACCTCCGCTAAGCACTCTTTCGTCGGTCGCACTGCTACCCTCGTGCAGGGCGCAAAGGATCAAGGTCACTTCAAGGCTATCATGAACTCCATCGGTACAGCTCTTCTCGTCTTGGTCATCTTCTGGATTCTCGTCGCCTGGATTGGTGCCTTCTTCCGCAACCAGAGGATCGCTACTCCCACCGATTCCTCCGAAACTCTCCTCTCGCAGGCCTTGATTCTTTTCATCATCGGTGTCCCCGTCGGTCTTCCCGTTGTCACCACCACCACACTGGCTGTCGGTGCCGCCTACCTCGCCAAGCAGCAGGCCATTGTCCAGAAGCTTACCGCCATTGAGTCCCTCGCCGGTGTGGATATCCTCTGCTCCGACAAGACTGGTACTCTCACCGCCAATCAGCTTTCCATTCGTGAGCCTTTCGTCGCCGAGGGCCAGGACGTCAACTGGATGATGGCTGTCGCCGCTCTCGCGTCTTCCCACAACATCAAGTCCCTCGACCCCATTGACAAGGTCACTATCCTTACTCTCAAGCGCTACCCCAAGGCCCGTGATATCCTCAAGGACGACTGGAAGACTGAGAAATTCACTCCCTTCGACCCCGTCTCCAAGCGTATTGTTGCCGTCTGCACTCTCCGTGGCGACCGCTACGAGTGTACCAAGGGTGCGCCCAAGGCTGTTCTCAACATCTCCGGTTGCTCTGAGGAGGAGGCCGCCCTTTTCCGCAACAAGGCTACTGAATTCGCTCGCCGTGGTTTCCGCTCTCTCGGTGTGGGCTACAAGAAGAACGACGGCCCATGGGTTCTCCTCGGCATGTTGTCCATGTTCGACCCTCCCCGTGACGACACCGCCCAAACCATCATCGAGGCTCAGCAGCTTGGTGTCCCCGTCAAGATGTTGACTGGTGACGCTATTGCCATCGCGAAGGAGACCTGCAAGATGCTTGCCCTCGGTACCAAGGTCTACAATTCTCAGAAGCTCATCCACGGTGGTCTTTCCGGCGCTACTCAGCACGATCTCGTCGAGCGTGCCGATGGTTTCGCTGAAGTCTTCCCCGAGCACAAGTACCAGGTCGTCGAAATGCTCCAGCAGCGTGGTCACTTGACTGCCATGACTGGCGACGGTGTCAACGACGCTCCATCTCTCAAGAAGGCCGATTGCGGTATCGCTGTCGAGGGTTCCTCCGAGGCTGCCCAGGCTGCTGCCGACATCGTCTTCCTCGCCCCCGGTCTCTCTACCATCGTCCTGGCCATCAAGACTTCTCGCCAGATTTTCCAGCGCATGAAGGCTTACATCCAATACCGTATCGCCCTCTGCTTGCACTTGGAAATCTACCTCGTCACCGCCGCTATTGCTCTCAACGAGGTCATCCGCTCCGAGCTTATCGTCTTCATCGCCCTTTTCGCCGATTTGGCTACCGTCGCCGTCGCTTACGACAACGCCCACTCCGATCCTCGCCCTGTCGAATGGCAGCTCCCCAAGATCTGGGTTATCTCCGTGGTTCTTGGTGTTCTCCTCGCCATCGCTACTTGGATCATCCGTGGTGCTCTTTTCCTTGAGTCTGGTGGTATTGTTCAGCGTTTCGCCTCTGTCCAGGAAGTTCTCTTCCTCGAAGTTGCCCTCACTGAGAACTGGCTCATCTTCGTTACTCGCGGTGGTACCACTCTTCCATCGTGGCAACTCGTTGGTGCCATCTTCGGTGTCGATGTCCTCGCTACTCTCTTCGCTGCCTTCGGCTGGTTGGCTGGTACGCCAGTTGAGACCGACCCGGCCTCCAGCTTTGTCCAGCGCGCCAACGGACAGGTCGACATTGTCACCATTGTCGTCATCTGGCTCTACTCCATCGGTGTCACCATTGTCATCGCCATTGTCTACTACCTCCTCAACAAGATCTCTTACCTCGATAATCTCGGTCGTAAGCAGCGTTCTGTGCACGACAGCAAGATGGAGAACATCATTGGTCACCTCAGCAAGCTTGCCATCACCCACCAGCAAGACGCCAAGACCGGCGAGAACAGGTGGTTGTTGGCAGCCAAGGCTGGCGATGACGAGGATGAGGAGTAGATGTGTGTCTGGAGCAGTAAGAGCAGGGGAGTCATACACATGAACATACAGAATGAAAGCACAAATTCACAAAAAAATCAACACACATTTGCATGCCATGAGAGCGCACAGTATTCGACGAAACCAGCACCGGCATCCAGAGCTGCGTCCTCTTCCTGCTATCCTAACAAGTGGGGAGGGTTCGGAATCGATGCCAACTTGATATCCCACCAAGAGCCGGCAGTCTCTTCAAACAATTGTTTCTTGCACACACTACACATACCCTCAATCCTCTCGATGCTTCACCCCGTACTGGCCGATCCGTCCTTGACTCGACATCGCACTTTCATACCACAACACCACATTTCTTCTATTCGTCACAAACTGTCTTTACACACTACGCAACAACGTCGCATCACGCACTCTCACGGTCGACCAGGTCGGAGAAGTTGGAGAGGATAATTTTTCCACCCTTTTGCGCGCTGGTTGAGCAAGTCTCTAGTACCGAGTCGATATGCCGTGTATTATGGTCTTCTCTATTGTTGATTAGCTGGCGGACCGGGAAAGAGCTGTACAAGTAGTCGCTCTCTCTATACCTTTCCTTGAGCATTATCGAATTGGTTACAATTTTAACTTGTGTGATCGCTTGGTTTCTGTGATGGAGCTATCAATGTCGCTGTCCTCGCGCAACGTGCTGTGTGTTGCATGCGATCCTCTTTCCATCGCGCGCCTGCCATCGAGAGATGTTTGAATGCTGCTTTGGACGTGGCTGGACTGAAGGCAGAGGATATTGATTTGCATGATTTCTACTCTTGTTTTCCCATTGTACCGAAACTAGCATGTCAGCATCTTGGACTGGAGTTCTCGAACAAATGGAAGCCGATCACGCTGTTGGGAGGACTGACGAGCTTTGGAGGGGCAGGTAACAACTACTCGATGCATGTGAGTTGAATGGCCATATAGCAGGAGAATGCCTACGGAGATCGCAGCTGACCTCGATAGGCTCTTACAGACATGACATGCCAACTGCGACGCCCGCACAAGTCACGACGAAGACATGGACTCGTCCTCGCGAACGGAGGTGTCTTGACCTACCAGCACGTGGCTGTACTTTCTTCAGCCCCTCGAGGAGATAGCAAGGGATACCCACGAGAAGCGATACTCCCGGATCCACTGGAACTGCCTTGCCCTGAGGTGATCGAAGAGGCGAATGGAGAGGCTATCATCGAAACGTACACGGCAAATTTTGACCGCAAGGGCAATCCCAGCAAAGGTCATGTCGTTGGGCGACTCATCAATACCGGAGCTAGATTCCTTGCGAATCATGGCGACGAAAACACGCTGAAGGAGCTGGTAAATTCTGATCTTGAGCCTGTAGGTCGACGAGGGATGGTGAGGTATGATTCTGCGGCAAAGCAGAATCGGTTCACTCTTCACGAGGTTGCGCAGCCTACCTCAAAGTTATAGAGGCACTAAAAGGCGCGTCCTCACAAACAGAGACACTGCGCCGCCGAATGAAAAGAGTACAATTGTACGTTTACCAAAATATCTATAATCACCCCCACCCCAGATCTCTTGTTTCTCCAACGGATCTCTCCCCGGAACGAGGCGTGGAGTTTGTCCAGCCCCTCACTCCACGGCTACCACATCTACAAATCGCGGGACAAATACCGGTATATCACTCTACTCTTCCCGTAACATATGACCGCAAGCAATTACCTTGATTAGCAGAATATCACCAAGCACCTACTTACCCCTGTCGTTGTTCAGAAAAAGCGGACATTTCGCCCCGGCCGATCGACAAATCACCCCTCGTCCACTCGGCGCTTTGGGTTTCGGAGATCATTGTGTCATAACCAGATTGCGATCCATTTGTCATTGCTTAGAATCGAGGGAATCTGGTGTATACATGGACGACGAAACCCTACTTGTTACTCCACCAATTTCAGTCTCTGTCAGGTTTTGTCAATTCTTATTCATTCCCACATCTATTCCGCCTTTCGTCTTCAAGACACACGGTTGACCACAACCCCTCCATACCACCAAAACAACCCACCCATACCAGCTTCATCCCTCACAAGTCGCCCACCATGCCCGCCCCCTCGCCCCCGACTCCACCACCGACGTGCTCATCATCGGCGCCGGCCCCGCGGGCCTCATGGCCGCAACCCAACTCTCCCACTTGCCCGTCCGCGTACGCATCATCGACAAACGCTCCACCAAAATCTTCACCGGCCAAGCGGACGGGCTTCAATGCCGCACGCTCGAGATCTTCGAGTCGCTCGGCTTCGCCGACCGCGTCTGGAAAGAAGCAAACCACATGGTCGAGTTCTCCATGTGGAACCCTGACCCGGCCACGGGACGCTTGCGGAGGGACGACAGGGTGCCTGACACGCCGATTGGGATTAGTAGGTGGCATGAGAGCGTGTTGCATCAGGGGAGGATTGAGAGGTTTTTCCTGGATAATATGGCAAAGTATGGGAGGGAGGTGCAGGGGAAGGAGGTCGAGGTGGAGAGAGGGGTTTTGCCGTTGAGTATCGAGTTGGAGGAAGGGGAGGTGGAGAGTGAGGACGCCTATCCGGTGAAGGTGGTGGTGAGGCATTTGTCCGAGGATGAGGCGAGTCCGGAGCAGAGTAAGAGTGGGCAGGGGGTGAGTGATGGTTTGTTTAGGAGTAATCTGGCGCCCGATGATACGGATGAGTTGGTGAAGAAGACGTCGGGAATGGAGGGGAGGGAGGAGACGATTAGGGCAAAGTATGTCATTGGGTGTGATGGGGCGCATAGTTGGACGAGGAAGCAGTTGGGATTCAAGCTGGAGGGGGAGCCGACGGATTATATCTGGGGCGTCTTGGATATTGTGCCGGTGACGGATTTCCCGGATATCAGGAACAGGTGCAGTGTGCACTCGGAGAGCAGTGGGAGTTTGATGGTGATTCCGAGGGAGAACAATCTGGTCAGGCTGTATGTGCAGTTGCACGAGATCAAGCCGGATGCGGAGAGTGGGAGGGCGGACAGGAGCAAGATCAACCGGGATCTCATCCTCAAGAGCGCACAAAAGGTCCTCGCGCCTTACAAACTCGAGTACAAGCATTGTCACTGGTGGACGGCCTATCAGATCGGACAGAGAGTCGGCACCAACTTCTCGCAGAGTGAGAGGATCTTCCTTGCTGGAGACGCGGTACATACACATTCGCCAAAGGCTGGTCAAGGAATGAACGTCAGCATGCAGGATACCTACAATTTGGCCTGGAAGATCGGTCATGTCGTTCAAGGCAAGGCACCGCGGAGTATCCTCAAGACCTACCAGAGCGAGCGGAGAAGGATCGCAAAGGACCTCATCGACTTTGACCACAAATTCAGCAGACTGTTTAGTGGTCGACCTGCAAAGGACGCAGCAGACGAGGCAGGTGTCGATATGGAAGAGTTCAAGAGAGTCTTCAAGCAGGGCGCTCTGTTTGCTTCCGGCTTGAGTGTCGACTACGGAAAGAGCATGCTTGTCGCCAAAGAAGGAAGCGCAAAGGAACAAGGTGATGGTACCGACGTCGAGAGTGCCGCAGCGAAGGCAGTGAGCAAGCAATCGCTCTGCAAGAACGCACCGCTGGGTATGCGCTTCCCAAGTCACCAGGTGCTCAACCAGTCCGGCGCCCGACCATGGCCGTTCCAGATGTGGTTGAAGAGCGATGGACGATACAGAGTGATCCTGTTCGCTGGCAATGTCAAGGTAGCCGAGCAGAAGAAGAGGGTGGAGGCATGGTGCGCAGAGGCAGACAAGTCCGAGAGCTGGTTGAAGAAGTACACGCCAACTGACACCACCATTGATTCGGTCATCGAGATCCTGACGATTCACTCTGCGCCTCGAAAGCAGGTCGAACTACTCGATGACTTCCCAGCCATTCTCCACCCGCTTCGACCAAACGAAATGGGCTGGGATTACAACAAGGTCTTTGTGGACGATGAGAGCTACCATGAAGGCCATGGTCATGCCTACCAGGGATACGGTGTCGATCCGAGCAGAGGCTGCGTCGTCGCTGTGCGTCCAGATGGCTACACCGGATTCATTGGCGAGCTCGAGGACGTCGAGGGCCTGGGCAACTATTTCGCTGGCTGCCTACTTCCGGTGAACAAGGCGGCAAAGCAAGCATAGATTGCTGCATTGTCGGGTGTCGGATCATAGTTGTACATAGCTGAATGTAGGTTTGTCAATAGTGCTCGCTTCAGGCATGTTCCTCGTTACTGTCGTCGTCTTCGTCCTCAGATTTCTTCTTGCCCTTTCCGAGTTTCTTGTTTGATACTCGAAATCCCTCGATGCTGTCGTGCACCAGCTCATCAAATTCAAATTTGACATATCCGCCACTTGACGTTCCAGTGAGCTGCTTCTCTACAATTTCGTCCGTGATCAGTGTGACGTTCTTTCCGGTCTGCTTGCCAATGCGTTCTTCTGCCAAAGCTTTGGTGTCGCATTCCTGTACATTCTCCTTGACCCTGATCGGCAGGTCCAGCTCTCTAACCTCGACCTCATCCTTCAGTCTAATCTCATTGTTCAGACCAGCCCTCCGCTCCCAGGCGGGCACTTCGTCGAGTTGCGCTCTAACATATAATGCTTTCCTGGCACACTCTTTACTGCAGAACCGCCGCTCACCTTCAGGCTTCAGCCACACTTTTGTTTTCTGTACCTGCTTTGGAGGGTTGTCGCACAGAGTGTAGCCGCAGAAGCCATTCACGTTCCGTTCTTCAAGCAGGGCCGAGTAGTCTGATGGTTGGAAGATGGCAACGTCTGTCTTGAATTGTGCGACCTCTTCTGCCGGCGCAGGAATTTTTGAGGGCAGCAGGGAGAGTGTCTCGATGCATGACAGTATGTGAAGAGACGCCTCCTTCTGCGATCGGATCTGCTCGGCGTGCATGAGAGCTGTCCGCAAGTTGCGCGCTTCCACGTCAGATTTGGGAGCAGGAATGTTGACGCCATCTGGAACAGTGAACTGCAGCTGCGAGGGAGTTTTCTTCAAAATAGACTTAGGTGCCGCCATGTGAGGTGTGTAAGTGAAGAAGAGGCTGTCGGTTGTACTTCACATGAAGCCGAATTTTTGCAGCCACCGTGGCGTACGCATCTGTGGCTGAACCAGGAGCCGAAAAGCTTTGGCCAATCGTCTGCCTCTAAAATTCACCAGCAGCTTGACTCGGAGCTCACCTCTCACAGGTAGCTGTGGCACAACGTCGAGCTCATTTTCGCTGTGTCGACAAGTACATTCCCTTTGCGAGGTCCAGATTCGATCGCAACACAGCTTGCGACGTCTTCGCGACACACATTCACTTTGCGACTGCACTTTCCGCGCGCGCGTCACCTTGCCAGTCTCACACAACTGAACTTCCAAGACTACCATGGCTGACCCTGAGGTTGTCGTGGATGCTTCCGCGAACGGCGAAGACGATGTCGAGATGATTGGAGAGGATGGTGCCGATGAGAATGGCGACACTATGGGCGGACTGGAGAAGATCGAGACCGAAGTGCCAGTCGTCGAGAGCTTCGCAGAGTGAGCTGCCCCTAGATGCAACAATGTGCGCAAGCACTGACAGTGTAAAGCTACTTGCGATCCCCACTCGTCGAAATCGTTGTCGGTAAAGGCGACGAAGCCGTCTCGCTCTACTCGCATAAACTATTGTTGCAGCAATCGAGCTTCCTCGGAGACCTGATTGAAAGTCGCGAATCCGAACAGGTATCACATGCAAAAGAAGTCCTCTCCCAGAATGTACCTCTGACAAGACTAGGGTGACCGTATAATTTCACTAGACGAGGACGTGGCAGCTGTCTCCTCAGCCCTCGAATTCCTCTATCGAAAGGACTACTTCCCAGCTCTTGCGACCAACCAGTCCCTCGAAAACGACCCCGCGGTGCCCAAGCCAGATACCTCAGGCGTAGCACTCCTCCGACACGCCCGAGTCTACACCCTTGCCAAAGCCCTGAACCTCCCCCAACTCGCGACATTGGCGCATAGAAAGATCCACCTCGTCGAGTCGACCGCTAGGGGCGAGATCGCATACGCGCGCTACGTGTACGGCCACACCTCAGAAGAAGAGAAGGAGATCCGCAAGCCCGTCGCGCAATTCTGGGCAACGCGATCCCACGTCCTCCGCCACGAAGCCGAGAAGGAGTTCCGCGAGATGTGTCTATCCTACCCACAATTCGGTTTCGACGTGCTCAGCATGGTCCTGGACGCGCAGGAGAAGAGGACGGGGAAGAGTGAATCCGTCGCGACGGGGAGGAAGAGGGCAAGGATGAGCCAAGGATAGGATCCCGATACGCCGGCGTCGACATGTCGGAAGTTGTTTGTGAGAAGGGGGCCTTTGGGGAAGGATTACTCCAGACGGACACCTGTAGTGCGCTCGTCAGGCGGCAGGTCTTAAGATGCTTCCTCTTCTTTATTGGGAGCGTTCCTTGGTCAGAAGCGCTTCTAGAGATACCTAGGCAGCGAAAGGGGCGGTTCTCAAAAGCTTGTATAAAAGTGGTATAGTGGGTGGAAAGGTATTGATAACCTTCCTGCATCCTGTCTGTGTTCCCGTGGTCCCGGGCTAGCTTATGTTATCCCCTCTGGCCTTCTGAAAGTCGTCCTCTGCCCTGTTGAGCATCGTTGGCTACGTCGACTGGATCGTGTACGTCGTATATCCTTGACCAGCGACCCAAATAAATGCTACCTTGCTTCTCGGCCTGAGAGCCCGCATCTAGTCCGCTTGCATATAGTCGCAGACCCAGGCAACATTACCAGATGTCCTGCCCTCTCCCTGACCTAACATCTGTGATCATCGATGCCCCCTCGTGATCGCTCTTCTCCTTCAAAGTAAAGTCCCCCTGCCCAGCTACATCATCTCCCCTCCTCCCGTGCCCTCCCCGCCTTACCCCTCTCTACCGTCCTGATCCTAGGCATATACCTGTACAGCTCCTCCTTCTCTTCCTCTGTCGCCTTGAGACCAAGTGGTTCTTCTGCCTTGTCGGAGAGTGTCTGGGCAATGAGAGCGTATGCGACGAGGCCGCTGCCCATCAAGATGCGGGTGCTGGCGGGGAGGGAGCGGTATTTCCTATTTGGAAGGATTAGGACTGGACATGTACAGCTGGGGAATGCAAGGGGAGATTTACGACCAGAGGGAGGACATTGTGTTCGAGCGTGGTGGTGGAGGAAGGATGTTTCGGGGAGCGGAGGAATCCTACGACATGATGCGCAAGTGATATGGAGAGGTTTGGCGAAATGCCTGCATGAGAGAAGGAATTTGGAGGACATCCGCTACAATGGATGTGAAAGCTTCGCGCGGGATTACAGAATGCTCAGCATCACATATTTTTGTCAGGAACGGTAGATATAAGGTCACATAATTTGTAGATGCGTTAAGCAGACATTGTGGTTTTTGTGGTGAGTTAAACTTCAAGTCACCAGAATCATTGGCATTGATCTCCTAGCCCTAGCTGTCTACGTTCGCGGCAATATACAATACTTACACAGAGGCTGCTCATGCTCTCGATAATGCTCCAACCCCGGGCCAGAGCTCAGGGACAGGCCGTCTGGGCAGCCTATTTTGAGGCCCGATGATCGTCGACCAACCACGCCGAACCAACACCCATCTCGGAAGATAGACTATAATCTGATACTCGGAGCGGCAGTATTGATGTTGGTCCGACGACAATCGCACTGAATTGCCAGTTTCGGAATTGCTCTGACACGCTGTACACTTCTGTGGACCCGGTCTGGAGTGCACTCTGTACAGGAGGATCTGCGACACGGATCAGTTTGCTGCCAAATATAGCGTATGAACGATTGGCAGGAATGCGTGTAGGGAGTGGTCAGGAAAAGCCTCTAATTTGTCTGCACGAGTAGGCTCGGGTTTCAACAACGATATAGAATTCATCAAGTGGGTGTTGTAGAGGGAGAAGTTTTGCGGAGGGCCGACGTACCTTTGCTTTGCTGCCCAATGGAGGCGACCAATCCAGCGACGACCATAGAGACAAGGCTAGATGGGCGAGTTTCCATGAGTGATGCTCATGTAGGACTGTCCTTCAATATGCCAATATGGACCACATAACCAGCTGACATGTTAAGCTGAGGTCCCAGTGTCTCGTCCGTCAGTCGATATATCTGAAAATGTCGAGCAAACAAGGTAAGCCAGTCGTCGAAGACATTGGGTTCGCGAAGCTGTTGTGCTACCAGACATAGTGTTGGTCGTTCCAGGGACTTGCGAGCTCTTGCGACACTAGCACAGGTCTCGACCAGTGGCTGGACCAGATGGTAGTTGTACACGCAGTCGCTGGCGATGATCATATCTACACCCGGCGAAAGACCATGAGAGGTCAAGAAGTACGAGAGATCATCATTCTCCCAGTCAAGCGATGCAAGATGTATATTGCTTGATATGTCGACTGCTTTCTTGCTTCGTCTGGTCGATCTGTTTGCGTCGATGTTCTCTTGCAAGAGCTTCAATGCGTAGGCCTGATCAGTAGCAATGTAGCGACTGATACGTTGACCTATTGCTAAAGGCAGAAGTCCTGCAACTCCGGACCCTAATTCCAACAAGGTGGAAGCTTGATCCAAGAGACCCGATTGGAAGAGTACATTGTCAGACGACGCAAACCATTCGGCAAGGAGATGGGTTGTCCTCCACACAGCGGCACCGGTAGTACCGCCGGAACGTGAGGATGTCAGCAGGCCAGGTGACTGCTTGATGGTAAAATCCTTTTCGGCTACGGTGACAGTAATCTCCGCCGCAGTAGGGTCGATCATGCCTAAATCATGCTGATGCCTGTTCTGTGAGAAGAGCCAGAAGGTTTCTGTACCTACCTGTCACTACTTTGGTACAGTAGCCATGCAAGGCAAGACGTGAAGGATGAAGTTGTACCTTCTGATGGGTCTTGGACAGACTCTGCAAATTTTGCGAAAATTGCGAAAATTGCGGGCAGAGCCTCCTGCGAATTGGCAGCATCATTCATTGCTGCTGCGCCTTCTCTGCCCTGTCGAGAGGTCATGCAGGTCATGAATTCCGTCGAATCCTGAGGAAATCCAAGACAGGGACGAACAAAGATGGTCGCCTCGGTCCCATGTGACCAGCGAGTGCCACAGAAGGGATGCAAAGGTTTTGAGGCGGTCGTTGCCAACAACTGGGCGGCAATCTGAAAAGAACCAAAGGGGAAAAGTCACCTTGGTGCAGGAGAGGAGCTCGGGCCGCCATTCTCGTCCTGAATCGTGCTGTGCTGGGGAAACCAGCGCAGAGAAAGCGGAGGGCCAATCCGAGCAGCGGACGGAGCCTGAGCCATGACGTCCCGCAGCCACCTCATCCATCCAAGCTCTCACTGCTCACCCTTCACGCCGCTGCCAGCCTGCAATCACACATCCGTCTCGTCAAGCTTTCCTCTCGCTTCCGTTACCATCTGCTAGTGTCTCACGAGCCAGCTGCATCATATATACTTGGCTCTCCCTCTTCCTGCTTCTCTTCACTATGGGAGATATCATGGCTCGCTCCGACCTCAAGACACTGGTGCCCCAGCCGCGGCCTTACAAGAAGCCGCCATATTCCGTTGAGGCTTCTGGCTTCCAGAAGGTCGAAGGCGAAACTATTCCACGCAGACATCCCACGGCAAAGGACAAGCTCATCTCAGTTCCCGAAGAAGGAGTCAATACCATTTTCGACCTCGTCAAGCGCAGCTCTCAGAAGTTCGGAAATGCAAAGGCCATCGGTACCCGTAAGATCATCAAGATACACAGAGAGGTCAAGAAGATCAAGAAGAAGGTCGACGGTCAAGATGTCGAAGTCGACAAGGAATGGCAGTATTACGAGCTTGGTCCCTACGAATTCATGTCCTTCACCGAGTATGAGAAGCTCACCCTCAAGGTCGGATCGGGTTTTAGGGCCTTGGGCATGACAAAGGGCGACAGAGTCCAGATCTTTGCCGCCACGAGCAGGAAATGGATGGCTACAGCACACGGCGCTGGCTCACAATCAATGCCTATCGTCACTGCCTATGACACACTCGGTGAGGAAGGCCTCAAGCACTCCATGCAACAGACACACGCCAAAGCCATCTTCCTCGACGGCACACTTCTCACGAAGCTCATCAAGCCTCTCAAAGAAGTCAAGGATATCCAGCACGTCATCTATAACGTTGATGTCGCCGACTTTGACGAGTCTGGCGTCCAGAAGCTCAAGGACGCCCACCCCAACTTGATGGTCATTAGCTTTGAGGAGCTTGTGAAAAAAGGCGAAGAGAACATCGTAGACCCGGTTCCACCCACACCCGAGGATCTATGCTGTATCATGTACACTTCCGGCAGTACAGGCGCGCCTAAGGGTGTCCTGCTCAAGCATCGCAATGTGCTTGCAGCTAGTAAGTGTCCAAATCTATGCCACTTGGCATCTGCTGATATCGTCCAGTCGCCGGTGTCAACGTCATTGTTGGTCCGTACATCGGACCTGGCGATGCTCTCCTCGCTTACCTCCCTGCCGCCCACATCCTCGAATACGTCTTCGAGAACGCCTGCATCTTCTGGGGAGGCACCATGGGATACGGACATCCCAAGACCATCTCTGATGCAAGCATGCGCAACTGCGCCGGTGATATCCGCGAGCTGAAGCCAAGTATCCTTGTCGGTGTTCCCGCAGTTTGGGAAACCGTCAAGAAGGGTATCCTCACAAAGGTCTCAAAAGCCAGCGTCATTGCGAGACACATGTTCTGGGCTGCCATGAGCGCAAAAAGCATGATGATGAGCAGTGGTTTCCCAGGATCCAGCGCCGCCACCAGCATCGTGGACAGCGTCGTATTCAGCAAGATCAAGGAGGCGACTGGCGGTAAGTTGAGGATTTGCATGGTGGGTGGTGGACCTGTAGCAAAGGAGACTCAGCGCTTCATCTCCATGGCTATTGCTCCAATGATCGTTGGCTATGGTCTCACCGAGACTGCTGCGTAAGTTGACACGGGCATCATGCTGGGGAGTTTCACTGATTAGAAATAGCATGGGTGCCTTGATGGATCCACTCTCGTGGACTGACACCGCAGTGGGCGGAATGCCTGCTTCCACAGAAGTCAAGCTTGTCGATTTTGCGGATGCTGGCTATTACGCCAAGAACAACCCACCACAGGGTGAAGTCTGGATCCGTGGAGACTCGATCAGTGCTGGTTATCTCGAGCTACCAGAAGAGACCAAGGAATCCTTCACCGACGATGGCTGGTTCAAGACTGGGGATATCGGCGAATTCGACAAGGACGGAAACCTCAAGATCATCGATCGCAAGAAGAATCTGGTCAAGACGCTGAATGGAGAGTACATTGCGCTCGAGAAGGTCAGTCATGCAAATGATCAAGAGAAGCGAAAAACTGACCTGTTATACAGCTCGAGTCGATCTACCGATCTACCGCCGTTGTTGGTAACATCTGTGTCCACGCATCAGGCGACAAGGTCAAGCCCATCGCCATTGTCTTCCCTAACGAAGCAGCACTTCAGAACCTTGCCAAGGAACAGGGATCCTCTAGCAAATCCCTCGAGGAGCTTGTGCACGATGAGAAGATCAACAATGCCGTCTTGAAGGCTATGCAAGAGCAAGGAAAGAAGGGTGGTCTTGGTGGACCTGAGATCATCGATGGCGTTGTGCTGGCAGATGAGGAATGGACACCGCAGAATGTAAATTCCAACAGAGCAATACACCGAAAGACCACATAGCTAACTATCACACTAGGGTCTCGTCACGTCAGCTCAGAAGCTCAACCGTAGAGGCATCCTCGAAAAGTACAAGAAGGAGGTCGACAAAGCTTACTCTTGAGCATATATCTACTCCTATTGCCCTTCTCACTGACTCTTTGATTGCAATATGACATCTGATTCGAGGCTGCTTTGAACAAACATGGAAGGGGGTTATGATATTCCACTCACGACTGGTTGGCTTCTTCTCGGCGAGAGAGTTCTGGGACGGTTATGGACACCTGTGCACGCTTACATAGTTTGATACTCCAGTGTAATTCTTATACCTTTGATTGTGATTTGTCGATCTATTTGACTCCTGAACATAAGATGGTGGACTCAATAGCTTCGCTGTGCTTTACGCTCGGCTGTCCAAAAGTGGAAGGTCCGCACTAAACCGAGAGACTCCAGCTCGTCACCCAAGGCCAAAATACAGCACTGAATATCGAATATTGCCTTGAATCAATGCGAGCTTTTGCCCGATACAGTCTCTTGGCCTCATATACCAAGACTACTCGCTTCGCCCCACGTGCTAGCTGCTGGATCTCGTCACCCTCCCGCGTACCAAGACATTGCTCCCACCAGACTAGCATGCATAAAGCTCCTGCAGCAGTACAACAACTGCCCGTGGGCGGCGACACGTCGATACATCAACCACGAGATCCCAACACACTCTCGAATTACAATGCTTGGAGAACCGAACATGTCACCGCCAATCTCGATATCGACTTTGAGGGAAAGAAGGTGGCGGGAAAGGTCACGCTCGATCTGAAGCGGCTACATGACAGTGCTGACAAGATCATTCTGGATACGAGGTATGGCCCTCATGATGTGCTACTCTGAAAGACGGCTATCGATAGGAGTACCAAAAGCATTTATGATTGTGTATCCTGACCTGACCACAGCTTCTTGGATATTTCTCAAGTATCAGTGAATGGATCGAAAGCGAAGTGGGATCTTGCATCACGTTATGAGCCATATGGTAGTCCTTTGACAATCAATGTGCCTGAGGACACATCTGAGAATGCTGCTGTGGAGGTCAGGAAGGATTGTAATCACCACGAGTAACAAGACTGACCATTGTCAGATTCATGTCTCGACTACCAAGGATTGCACAGCACTGCAGTGGCTGACGGCGGCTCAAACCTCTAACCAGAAACACCCATACATGTGTCAGTGCATACGAAGTATTGATATCGTGACAAAGCCTGACAATGTACAGTCTCTCAATGCCAGGCCATCCATGCTAGATCAATCTTCCCCTGCCAGGACACTCCAGATGTCAAGTCGACCTTCACATTCAACATCACATCTGCGTTACCCGTTATCGCATCAGGACTACCGGACAGCTCAAAAGATGCCTCCTCTGGCAAGAAAGTGTACACTTTCAAGCAGTCCGTCCCGATCCCATCTTACCTCTTCGCACTGGCCAGTGGCGACATCGCGAAAGCAGACATCGGACCTCGGAGCACAGTCTGGACAGGTCCTGACGAGCTTGAAGGTGCCAAATGGGAGCTTGAAGGTGGCACCGAGCAATTCATTAAAGTAGCCGAAGACATCGTCTTCCCGTACAGATGGGGCACTTATAACGTGCTCGTCTTGCCGAGCTCGTTTCCCTACGGTGGCATGGAAAACCCAATCTACACCTTCGCTACGCCCACTATCATTTCTGGAGACCGTCAGAACATTGACGTGATTGCCCACGAGCTGTCTCATTCATGGTCAGGGAACCTGGTATCAAATGCCTCTTGGGAACACTTCTGGTTGAATGAAGGCTGGACAACGTATTTGGAGCGTCGAATCCAGGCCGCTGTTCATGGCGAGCCGCATAGAGACTTCAGCGCCATCATCGGCTGGAAAGCGCTGTCGGACAGCATCGAGAATTTCGGGACCGATCATGAGTTCACCAAGATGATCGTGGACCTCAAAGGCAAGGACCCTGACGATGCTTTCAGTAGCATTCCCTACGAGAAGGGATTTGTCTTCTTGTACTACCTGGAGAAGCTGGTAGGCAAGGACAAGTGGGACGAATTCATCCCTCATGTATGTAGCGCAGACTGCATGACCATCAAGTCCCCACTGACAAGCTACAGTACTTCAAGACGTACGAACGGAAATCGCTTGACAGCTACGACTTCAAGGCTACACTTCTCGACTTCTTCTCCGGTGACTCAGAGGCTAGCAAGAAGCTCAATGACCTAGACTGGGACACATGGTTCTACAAGCCAGGGTACCCACCCAAGCCTGACTACGACACGAGCATGGTCGACGCATGCTACGCTCTCGCAGACAAATGGTCGGCACTCAACACCAACGGTGCAAAGTTCGAGCCTTCATCATCAGACCTCGAAGGATGGCAAGCAAACCAATCCGTCGTCTTCCTTGAAAAGGTGCAAACTTTCGACAAGCCTCTCGATCCGAAGCTGGTAGACTTGATGGGCTCGACATACGGGTTCGCCAAAAGCAACAACGTTGAGCTCGTTTCTCGATTTTTCGTTGTGGGATTGAAGGCGAAGGCGAAGAGCGTGTACGAGCCTACGGCGGAGCTGCTCGGTCGTGTAGGGAGGATGAAGTTCGTCCGGCCATTATACCGAGGCCTCAAAGCCTGTGATGAAGAGCTTGCGAAGAAGACGTTCGAAAAGCATAGGGACTTCTATCATCCTATTTGCCGAGGGATGGTAGAAAAGGATCTGTACGGAAGTGGTAAGGGAGGTTAGCCAGTCTGATAACCAGACAGTCCCGAAACGATGATCCATCACAAGCTATCTGCACTGTAACTCACTGCATATCTCCTCATTTTGCGAACATGTTGCTGTCACAATGAAGTAAACTGTCAAGGATGCCCTGCTAGCTCTGCCTGCTAGCTCTGCCTGCATGCCTCCCCAGCCAAACATCCCCCACGCGTCGAGACGCGTTCCCTTCCTTCCCCGCAACGTCACTACATTTTCTTTCCTCTCACATCTTCACGAGCAAATCACCAGCGACACCGATGCGGTAGTCCGCCAAACTGTGCCTAGGACACTCTCTTTCGAGCGGTCGAGAGCATGCCGCCGAGACGGACTAGAGCGGCTGCCGCGCCAGCACCGCAATCCGCGAAGTCCGCTCCAGAACCAAAGGGAAGGACGACGCGTCGCGCCGCGACGAATACGGAGGCAGAGGATGCTCCTTCAGTCGAGAAGCCAAAGACACAGGAGGCCGCGAAGAGTGTGACGAAGAGCAAGCAGCTTGCCCCGAAGACTTCACCCAAAGTGGCAACGAAGACACAACCTACTCGAGGACGGAAAGCCAAAAGTGAGATCGACAATGAGGATGAAGAGCAAGACGAGGACGAGGATGTGACGGGTGGATTAGTGCGCAACGCGCCTTCAAGGAGAGCGCGGCAAGATCCCATCGCGAGAGTGTCTGGAGCCCTTTCAGTAGGAGGACGGCAGGCAGGGACGGAACAGGTAGATACAGGGGACGAGTTTGACGTGCCTGATTCGCAGGGGGAGACGGCTACCACTGCGAGCAAAAGCAAGACTACGGGAAAGAGGAGGAGCAGTGCCGCCAAAACGCCAGCTGCACACCGGAAAACACAGACGCCAGCGAAGAGCAGCACAAGAAAGACAGAAGGGGCAGGGAAGACCACAAGCACGCCTCGATCAGCAGTCAAGAGTGCGAAGAAGATCGGGTTCACGCCGCTGGCAGGAGACTCGTCGGTGCAGGCACTGCAGATGTTTCGAATGAGACCCAGGCAAAACTCGATATTGACCGCAGTCAGAGGCGGCATTTTGGACACCAGTGTGCTCGATCAGACGGACTCGTTGATGGGGGGGACAGAGGAGCTGGGCACTAGTGCGCTGGACACGACTGCCGATGTGACGGGGACGACGGACGCAAGGGACACCACGAATCAAGTGCCGGAGCCTGAGACGACCGAGGACAATGGCGGACCTGCTTTAGATTTGGGGGAAGAGCTGGGAGACATGACGATGGACGACGAAGCTTTCCGACCGGACTTGGAGGGTACACCACTACCTGGCCGCTTTGAGCCCACCGTGACCGAAGCGGAAAGACGAAAGAGTCTTTACGATGACGACGAAGATCTCTACGTGGTCTCTCCACGTAAGAAGCGAGGGACGAAGCGCAAGAGTGACGAAATCAGCTCGGATCATGATAGTCCTGAAATGCAGGACACGCAGGACCAAGCGACGCAGCGAACGACAGGAGGTACAGCTGTCGAAGTCATGCGATCGAGTCCACCTGCACCAGAGCCGCGGTCTCGAGGACGAGGTACAGCGCGATCTGGATCATCATCGGATCTGTCGGCCGCCCGCTCAGCCAGCCTCCCACCTCTCGATGCAGAGAGTAGTGGTCGGAGTAGCCCTCCCCGCCACAACGATCTGGACAGCGACGTCTACGCGGACCCGAGAAGTGATAGCTCTGTCTCGGACGAAGTGAAAATCATACCGTCACCGAAGAAGCGGAGAGGCACAGCAGCTGCAAGACCTGAGCAGGAAAAGAGAATGACCAGCGCGATGCTCAGGTCGTTACTACCTCGACGGCTAGTGAAGCGGGACGAGAGCTTCGATGTTAGTGGCATCGAGAGCGATGAAGACAATCGCCCCACGAAGAAGACTTCCAGAAGAGTCCTGGGTGAGGCGAAGGGCAAGAAGAACATGAAGCTCAGCACTAGCCGCACGTCGTGCAGGACCAAACCTTCCCGGACGACGAGAGGCGAAGAGAAAGAGAATGCCGAAGGGGATGTGGTAGACCCTGGCAAGGGCAAGCGGAAGACTCAGGGCTCCAAAGCACCAAAAGTGTCCAGCAAGACTTATGGCCGAAGTCGGAGAGATCAGAGCGAGGAGCAAGGAAGTGATGATGAGGGTGAGGGCTTAAGCAAAGAGTTGCAGGCTGCGAGAGACAAGTTTAAGCAAATAGATCAGGCGGCGTTGGAGTTTGATAGCGCGAGTATCAGTGGTGGGAGTAGTCCGTGGCGATGACATTGTAGCGATACCTATGAGAAATATTGATGAGCATTTGCTATTGCCTGCCGTACGAGCGTGAGGCTCTTGTTATTATGTGGTGATTAGAAGGTCTTCGGCTACAACAATTGGAGTGGCTTGATTCAAGGAGTAGGTGGTGTAGAACTCGACACAATATGACAACATGAGGTGTGGTCGTGGCGAGTGATGCCCTGGTTGCAGAGACATTTTATTAGGGCTGTCACGTGACGGACTGCAGCGGTTGACATTATGCTTTACATCAAAGTTTGGAGGAGTAGCAAACGGGCATACGTTCACCTCCAACACTGCATACGTTTCAATCGGAACAGTGTACGAGAGGGAACCGGTGTGGCCAGCACATCGGCTCCGACATCCACGACGTTGTGGTCGCTCTGAGGCCAGAGTCTGTGCTAAGCATTCGCTACGCGGTCGGGGCTATCAGGTCTTCTGCTTGGCTCGTGGTGTCTCTGGTTGCTGTCACGATGGTGCTGGAGGCATTATGATTAGTCCGAAAGGTATGGAGGAATTGTATATATACTAATCAAGAGCGGCGTGACATTCGGGTATCTTCTCGTCTATAGTACAAAACATATCATGACCATATATGCCCAGCCCACCAGGGGTATCAAACAAAGCAACGGTTCCCTCCCCCTTGCTGTTCCCATTGACGTATCCCGCCCGCTGAATCCTCAATGCAAAGCAGGGTGCAACCAAAATCGCCCCTCAGTCCAACGCCGTCCTTCTAATCCCTGGCCCCGTCCTGCAGAACCACTTCCCATGACGTATTTTGTGCCGTGGAATGACAAATTCTTCATCTTCCCCCGCTCCTCCTACTCCCCCTCCCTATTCCCCTGAAGGCATCATCCCACGCTCCCCTCATCGCATCGCTGACCCCATTCCTCCCTGTGCGTTCCATGTACGCCCTCGCCTCCTCTCCTCTGCTCAGTCTGCGGTCTTCCCATTCATCCCTCTCCCCTTCGACCACATCGCGTTGCCCCCCTCGAGGTGCTCTGCGGTCGTCGAGCCAGGGTTCGTCTCGCCGACTACGTGAGATGCTGGCCGCGCGTGGGGGCCGGGTGGAGGAGCCGTGGGTGGCGGCGGCTGTGCCTCTACCTGGACTCCTGTCGCTTGTTTCGACGGTAGGACGGTCACGGTTGTGATTGTGGTCATGGGAGTGGGAGTGGTGTGAGCGAGACCCGGAACCGCCGGCTTCACTGTCCACTACGGTCTCAGCGTAGGGTTGGCGGTGTCTAGTCCCCTCCTGACCGAGAGTGGCGGAACCTGAGATGGGCACGACGGGACTATCACTTGGTCTGCGCTCGGAACCGAAGCCTGAGTCGGAGCCACGGCGGAACTCGGTGTCGAGGCGGCGGAGAGGGAGGTCGGGGGTGTTGAAGGTGCCCCAGTCACCGAATGGGGCGCTGGATGTGGACGTGTGAGATGTATGGCGGGAATGGCTAGTGGGAACATTGGCGGCAGGGGCGATGGTGTAGTATGTGCTTGCTGGGTGGGAGGCATCGCTTCCTGATGGGGTGTACTGAGGGGAGGAGAGGTAGCCAGAGTCGCGCTGAGGGCGACGAGAAGGTTCGAGGCTACTGAGGCCGGGTGTAGAGACGATGCGGCTGTGGCGGGATGTGGAAGTGGCAGGGGCGACGACCGTGTTGGGTGGAAGGGAGTGGCGGGTGGCGGTACGCATGGTGGGTTGGGAGTCGTGAATGATATTCGATGATGGTGGTGGGGTCCGAGGTGGTTGAGGTGATGATCGGTGGGTGGAGAAGGGGGATGGGCTACTGGTTGATGTGCGGGGGTGAGAGGAATGAGAAGGAGGTAAGGGACGGGTCGAAGTTCGAGAAGTAGTACTGTGACGCGACGAGGTGGAGTCACGGGATCTAGGGTCAGGGTCGTGGGTGATAGTGCGAGAAGAACCCCCAGAGCGGCGGGGGGGAGATTGGTCCTCTGCATTCAAATTGGTCCTAGTGCGGCCTGAACCTGCAGAGCGGGGCTCGAGGTGGGCATATCGACGGCTTGATGTTGACGAGGTGGTAGCGGCCTGGTGGAGACGTGACGGTGATGAGATAATCGTTGGTGCTGTAGCATCACTTCGCGGTGGTTCCGGTCGTCGAGGAGATGTTGGTGGTGTTGCACCTGATGGCCGCATGTTCACGGTCCGATAAGTGGGTGCGGCTTCTGACGTCGTTGAAGACTCGGCATGGCTGCCTTGGGAAGATGTTGGTCGTTCGACTTGGTGGACAACATTTGAGGGAGTCCGCCTGTGACGATGAGTGACCACGACATGAGAAGGTTCTCTGAAGCGATCTAACCAGCTGCTCCTCCTAGAAGATGTTGAGCCGGTAGAGGACCTTCCCGCCTCGGATCTGCTCCCCCTTCGAGAACCAGAGGTAGAAGACGATGGCATTGTTGAGGGTCGTTGTGTCTGAACGTGTTCTTCTGTCGCTGTATATCTCAGACCTCGACAGCGTCTACCACAGGTTACTTCTTGACAAGGATGTCTTGCTTGTTGCGGTATCCGAAGACCATTCTCGTATACAGTGTAGGTGGTGCGTATAACGCACATGCACCGACGGCGTGGGTGAAGTGGTGTGGTGATGTGAAAGAAGCAAAGACCAAGGAATTGCCAATCGACACAATATAGTAGTCGTGTCTAGGTTGGCGAATGAGGTCGAGTATTGCCTGAGTGGAGTTGGAGTAGTGTGAGTAATAGATGGGCCAAGGAGGATGTCGGGACTAGACCCGGAGGTGGGTGGCGCTAGTGACGTTGATTGGGTAGGGGCACACGAGCTGTAGAACCAGAAGGATGGGGCGACGACGAGGTGTCTGCGATTGATCTTCGAGAAGCAGGATGTGTGTAGTCGACGAGGAATTGGTTATGCTTGTGAATGAGGAAAGAATAAAGGACAGGAAGAACTGTGATTAATGTCGATTAGTTGTGTGAAAGTCGGTCCTGAGGGTACGTGGACTCGACACCTGAGGCACGATATTGGAGCCTAGAGAAGGGTCATTCAGAGCAATAGTTTTACGCAGCTGGATCCTGCGAAGATAGCTGCTTAAGATCCGAATGTCACTGTATAAGCAGCTGGAATAGTAATGACGAACGTTTCAGAGATCCGTTGGCTTACAGAGTGAAGGCTTGCACAGCCATCAAGCCGTGGTGAAGACGGCGGTGCGCTGAGCAGAACAGAGCCTCGCGCGACGGCCATCCTTGAGCGCACGGATTGACGGCCCATGCCCACGACCCGGCGATGACAGCAATTCATGTGAGTGTATGCATTGGTGGCCGGTGATGAATTCGAGACGTCTGGACGAGTGACATGGCACCCAAAGAAGCTCGTCGGGGCGGAGTTTGGTCACCGGAACGGTGCGGAGCATTGAGTTCCATGGCAAGTAGAAAATCAAGCATTCTGGTCTGTGCCGACCACTTCAGCTGCTATGAGATGCACGCACGCACCGAGTAAGCGTTTCAAAGGGAAGAATTGATGTTGTTAGCATGTCATGGATGGATTTTGCGACGGCAGAGTTGGACTGGTCTATTCTTCGGCGACGGCTTGAGGCCGAGTCCAAGGACAGAATCCCTTGATCGACCCCTCATCGCCGTGGAACTCCACACATCACATTTTGCTCGTTCTTAACTTCAACTCCATACCACGAGTGCAATTGGTCTTTGCTCGGAGTCGTGGTAACTGAAATCTGGATCAATCGCAGACTCTTGTCCAATCCCACGCATGACCAGGGTGACTCAATGATCCCTCTGCCAAAAACGACGCGTCGTGGGGGCATCCAAGGACACTGAGGCAGGAATTCAGGCAAACACCGTGCCGCCGACAAGCCCCAACTACGCGCCCACCGTCAAGTCGGTCTCATTCAAAGAGCGTGCTGCAGACTGTGATGCCACAAATCACCAGCCACGCATGGAATGCCTGACGAGGGCAGATCCGTCAGCGACATCGATGGACAAGTTGTCGAAAATTTTGTCATTGGTTAAAGTAGACCAAATACCAACAAAGTGGCCCTCCCCAGTTCCTGCCGAGCTGTGGCTACCTCTAGCAGTTGCCTACTCTTCTGCAGGTCCAGCTCTCGTCTCCATGCACGGCGATCCTTCTCCCTTAGCTGGGATCGCTGTGTGCCAATGCACACCAATATACATGATGTGGCTGGCTGATGCTGGGGCTCCTCTTCTGTGGGATGGAAGATTCTGGCTGCACTGACGTATAAATGAGATCCCTGACGTGCTCTGTCATCTGGCCGTGTTGTGAATGACCCAAGGGATTAATGATGCCGAAGGCGCCTTTCCGTGGTGCCAATAGCGTTGCTTCCGTCTCTTGATCAATCTTTTTCATCCCACCTCCGTAGCTTCGGAGATGGTGCGAACAGGCAGACGCGATCCGAAGCTGATGCTCAATCTCTTCTTGATCGAAATGCCTTGCTTTGCAGCCTGCTGGAGCTGGTAGACACGCTTCTTCAGCTCGGCTTCCCTGACAAAGAGGTCAAAGTCGAGGAGGAAGCAAAGGTTGACTTCCAGACTCTTGAGCTCCTTCCGACTCACACCGCCGACCTTTGCAACCCTGTCTTGTGACCACTTGTGATCCTCCAGCGCCTTGCTTGCCACTCTGATCGCTGCCAGGCAGACGCGATGGATGGTTTTATTAGTAGCAGGCACCAGCATATCCGTGACGCATAGGCGATGCACATATGCCGCCGCTGTCAAGTACACGCCAGGGCTGTGCGGGCAATATTGATGCAGTCGAAGGAGGTATTGTGACAGCGTGAATGGTGGGACCGTCTTCAAGAAGAAGCGCCGAGAGATGGCCATCTGCTGAATTGCACGAGTCTCGGCTTGAGCTCCGACCCCAACCTCTGGTATCGGCTCATCTCGATGCGCTTCCGGACTGGGCATAGCGACCGGAAGGATAGCTGTCCCATTGTTGGAAGCTGGAGACACAGGAGAGACAGGCGACATGGGATAGCGGGCTTCGCTCCGATTCTCTTGTTTCGACTCAAAGGCTTTCTCCGAAGGTGTCGTTGGGCGTGAAGCCGGTGGTGTCGGTGGTACATCACCAGTGATCTCTGCCAGAGCAGATACAGCTGTGATCAACAGCTTGACTGCTCCCGTCGCTGTTGCCAGTGCAAAATCCCACTCTTCGCTATCCACCACCAGCATTGAGTCTGCTGTACCCTGAGCCTTTTCCTCGGCTTCCAGTCCTACATCCGCGCAAGGATTAGGTGCCTTTGGACATGTCTTGTTGTCAGACCCAACCACCTCTTCCATTCCATGCTCTTGGTCGGCCATGATTACTGCTGGCGCTTCTCTGAAGGGAGACGCCTACAGGCGACACGTCGAGAGTGTCTGGAAAGACTGACGCAAGAAGAAGCGGGCGTTTATACAGGTGTGAGTCGCATGTTTGTATGTCTCATGTGCGTTGTGATTCTGGACGGAGAAGGACTGAGACTATCCTTCTATGGTCGGCAGTCCAGATGCCTGCCTCGGAAAGTGTGAGCGGCACATGCTATGCGTTTCAAAAAAGTGCAAACGTTTAGATCGATATGTACGACTGGTGGGAGATTGGCTGTCAAGTATCGGAGAGACGTGCACTCGTAGCGGAAAAGGGCTTGAGCAATCACGAGACACTTTGGCTGGACGTGCCTTTCGGTCCGGACGTCCCTTTGCTGGTAACCCTGTACTGGTTCCTCACTACGCCGAACCGAAATTGTTCATTCTTCAAACGGTTCTCGCCCCAGGTTTGTCCCGCCACATGGTTTCGACATGTGCAGGCATGAGCACAAACACTGACAATGGGGTCGGACAATTCGTTTCAATACACAATCTCTGTAGACCTTTCGTGACTCCTCGTCAACCGATATAGTGCGCTTCCAAGTCTTTGCGTACCTCCGTAGCCTCATCAAGTATCCTCTACAGATGCCATTCCGCATCGACTTTCAATATCCTCACACCGCAAACCTCCTTGTAGAATTGTGACAGATCACGAGTGGTGGACGTTCGTAGCACTTGCAACTAACGCGAGAATTGTCGCTTTCTCAGATCAGGATCACCAGCCGTCATCGCGACACCCGTAGTGAATGACGAATCCGGGACGACATGCAGTAAAGACGAGAGATCAAGGATAATCATGGACGTCTTGCGAGGTCACATTGGATTCGAAGTTGGCCGTCTTGCCTTGTTCTTGCTCTTTCCGCTATGATGCTAGCAACTTACACATTGCGAAGGAGGTCCAGGTCGTCTGTGTCACCACCTCGAAAGTGAAATTGCCCCGCTAAAGCGCCCGAAGAGCTCCAGGAAGATTCTACCTGCGTATCGTCGAGTATGAGAGACGGAACACGTTTCGACACATCGATACCGAAGCGCAGCCAGCGTCAGAGATATGGCTGCTAATCGATTCGGTGTCGTGGACTGAGCGCTAAGGGATTGAAAGGGTCTTGAGAGGGAGGGTGTGCCGGGAGGGAAGAGAGGAGAACGAACAGTCAGAAAGTTGGATCTTCACTGCTCTTCGCGCTAGTGGCCCAGTCTTACCTAAAACGGACTGGTGAGACAATGGCTTCCCGTTCTGAACTGTTATCTTCCCACGGGCGCATTCTGCTCATGTAAAGAACCATCCGATCATCAAAATATCTTTGCTCATCGAAAGGGTGGTCCTGTTAAGCCGGAGCGATATGATGAGCAGGGCGACGCAGAATCATGTTGACAGGACATCCTATCTCTCTGCTTCGGCACATCCTGGGCGACGGCAGCCGCCAAATTCGCGTCGTGCGCTTGGACCCGTCACGTGATCGCTCTTCTTCGCGCTGACCAATGAGAAACAAGGTGCCTTGGTTCCCTTTCTGCAGGAAGTCCTCTCTGGGAGGCTCTTTTGTCAATCCCTTCTCACTCGATACCGCCTTTTGCATGCCTCACACGACTTTCCCATCATCTATCGATCTGTCGAAGCCCCAAATTAACGATTCACAAGCGAAGCGCATTCATTCGATACCCACAAGGCCCACCTTCTCTCCCGCGCCCACCTTCTGATCAAGAATCCGCCCTTTACAAAGAACGTTTGGCTTCTGTCAGGCACGGCTCTGTTCAGAAACTGTTTGGAAAGAGCAAGGAATACATCCACGAACATCTCTGTCGCCAAAGTTCGTCCAGAAATAGGAGCCCAAGAGAGTGATCGACCCCCTCCACCACCGAGGACCTCAACACGAAACGGCCCACTACGCCTTGAATGACGGTCCTCTGCAACAGTCAGCTTCGCCAATCCTGCCGATAGACTCGCGTTCTCGTCATGCGACGCAGAATCGCTGATTTCCAAGCAACATAGATCGAATCGCAGAGTCTGACACTGTTGGATCATCTAGCATGACAGAAGCCCTGTCGCTAGCGACACCGACAGCTGCCAATCTCCAGCCGCTTGGTCCTGTACCGACATTTGAGCATTTCCACCATCAGTCCGCTCCCATAGCTCTCACTAGTGAGGAGACTGCTGACGACGATGACGGAGAAATCGCTTGTATTTGCGCGTACACGGGCGACGATGGTGCCACAGTCCAATGTGACAAGTGCCTGAGATGGCAGCATATATCGTGTTACTATCCTCCGCCAAAGGAAGTACCCGGAGACGACCAGAAACACTACTGTACAGAGTGCGTCCCACAAGACGACCTTGACGCCAGGAAAGCTACCGAACGTCAACGAAGAGCGTACGAACAACGGAATGGCATCAACGGAGTCAAGCGTCCACCTGCGAAAGCACCAAAGAAAAAGGCGAAGGAGTCACCTTCATTGACAGCACAAGCAAACGGCTGGTCAGATCGACACAACCACATCCACAACCACGATCGCAAAAGTGCCAGCCCACGAGACCAACCTCCACCCGCGAAAAAGCCAAAGACGTCGCACAGGTCGTCCAATTCGATCAGTCAGTCATCGCGGAAGCGAGCAGGTACCGTCAATGCCTCTTCTGCCAGGAGCCCTTCGAAGTCGCCTGAACTCGATACTTCGACATTCATCCCACTCTACTCGGAAGAATTTCTCAATACCTTCAGCCCGGAGTCGCCAGAAGTGGAGATGCAAACCAATTTGATGAACAACATCTCCGTGACTGCTCACCTTTCAGACTGGCTTACGGATCCTGAAGCTGTAAGCAGAGCGACAGGCGGTCTCACGCAGGCGGAAATCTTCAAGAGATGGGATGGCCGGATAGAGGAAATACCTGGGCGCCCACCAACGACCGTTGAGTGGGTTGAGGATCAGCGGGTGACTAATGAGACCGGCTCTGCTCGATGGCCACGTCTTGTTGCGAAAGATCACGTTGCGGCAGGAACGTTCATTGGCGAGCTCAGAGGTCGTATCAGCCTTCAAGACGAGTACATCCAAGAAGCGGAAAACAGGTGGTCGTTATTACATCACCCGGAGCCCATGGTCTTCTTCCACACTCAATTACCCATATGCATCGATGCGCGCCAGGAAGGCTCTCGATTTCGGTTCGTCCGACGAAGCTGTCAACCCAATGCTGAGCTTCAGACCATCATCACAGATCAGACGTCGTATCACTTCTGTTTTATGGCCAAGACCGAGATCATGCCCGAGGACGAAATCACGATTGCCTGGCAAGTGCCCCAAACTATACGAGAGCGTATCAATTCGAGTTTAGCTACATCCAACAACTTTCAGCCGAAGACCAGGGAGTACATCTCGACGTGGGTCTCGAATGTGTTGGCCAACTGTGGACCTTGCGCTTGTGACGCTTACCGACACAATGGTTCTACCAACTGTCTAATGGCGCACTACGATCGCCGTGGCGTTTCTCCGCCCCTCCAGCCCACAAAGCCTATCACAAGGAGAAAGAAGCTACCTGCACTCGATACCGGATCCGCCAACCGTAGCAGATCGGCAAGTGAGGTCCGGAAGACCGATCAGGACGACGAGGGCACCGAATTGCGATCTGCTTCTGGATCACAAGCTTCAGCGAGCCGCGACATTACACCGAACACACACTACTCCGGCAACGTACCAAGCATGAACGGCATATCGGAATTGTCTGAGCGCGAGAAGAAGAAATTGATGCGTGAAGAGGAAATGTTCCGTCGTCAGGAAGCTGAGAGTGGTCGAGCGAAGAAGAAACGACATAGTGGTGGCTCTGCGCTCACTCCGCAAGGTGCAGCATCTTCGGTTCGTCCTAACTTCACATCGATTTCACATGGCAATGCTAAGTGCGAAAAGCAGAAACCGAACGGAACTGGCTCGAGATATACGGATGCCGGGACCTCAAGTCGACCACAACTCCCTCAACGAAATTCAAGTAGCAAGCGGAAAGCTGGAACGACGAAAGCATCACGGAAAAAGTCTGCTGTACCACCTCGCTCAACTACATCGACCTACGTGGATCTCTCTATACAGTGCGATATGGACACCGAGGCATCACCAGACGAGACGCCTCCTCGACCTCGGAAACGATACGTCTCCGTGTCGCAACGCCTGCTCAAGCGATGCTTCTCAAACAACTTCAAGAAAAGCACAAGCACCCAGCAGCAGCCTTCACCGCCTGCAGAATCAACACTTGACGCCATGGATGTTGACACCAAATCGCCACCTCACAAATCGACTCTACCAGGTCCAGCAGATGCACCGAAAGAGACTCCGATCGAGCCAGGAACACCACACACTTCGCCGCAAGTCGTGCCTTCAGCACATGACATCGACACAGTAATGCCCGATGCAGAGCTGATGACGAAAGTCAAGACAGAGTCACCTGCGGATAAGCAGGCAACCCCCATCTCCCCTCCAAATTCGAGTCCATCAGTTACGGATGGCAATGCTCAGATTACTTCGAACCCCACGGTGAACGAGCAGGTATCCCCATCGATGCAGGACCAGACACAGCCTGAGCCTGCAAAGGAGTCATCACCCTCACCAGAGCAACCACAACCCGCAGAAACGGCACCACGAATACCCCCGATGCATCTGGAAATGCCGCCTCCGACCAATTTCGCAGCTATGCAACCTTCTTCAGTGATAGCTGGAACGCCTTCGTTATCTTTCATACAATCCCCAACCGCTGTGACACCAGGCCCAGCATCCGCGCCCTTGACGGCGTCTCTCTTTTCGCCCAATGTCAACGCTGCGGTCAGCCCAAGTCCTGTCCGAAAGAAGATGAGCCTATCAGATTACACAAAGCGGAGCAAAGCGCGCGAGTCGTTAGGCGGCGAGACCTCGAACCCGTCGGCCTTGGCAAAGGAGATCAAAGAGGAAGCGATAGCTAGCCCTGTCAGCGCCACCGGTGACAGTGTTGCAGAGGCAAAGTCTGAGACGAATGGAGAGGATGCAAAACCAGCAGAGGCGATAATGACTGAGGAACAGCACCTGGAGAGCAAATCCGACGACCCTGTACAAAAAGCGCCCGTTGCTGATATGTAGAATTTCTGCCGCTCGCCATGGCTTGAATGAGACTTTTTACGACTCTTACATCGATTCAATAGTACTAGTGTTGCCGTCAAGGAGGTGAACAAAGCTGAGATGCCTGCGTTTCTTGCTCGTCCGAAAAAGGCTTAGCGTCTGAGTGGTGGCTGACGACACACGCGATAGCTCCTTTGAATGGTTTTCTTTCTTCATCTCTCTGCTTTCCTCCTTTCTTTCTCATCATCATTGGCCTCTCGGCATCTTTGTCCTCCGTTATCGAGGTTTTGGGGCAATTGGATTGCCAACAGCTTTGTCAAGAGCTTAGCATGACGGCCTCATTGTGTACTATGGCTCATCAGGCGGTCGAACCAGTTACAAAGCACGTGATACTGGGTAAAGAACAGGTAATGGCTCGATCATTCCCCTTTGTACTGTTGCAAGTCATCATTGATTATCCCCCCGGTCCAGCTCAAGATGTAGCAATCGCACTTGACAGCCGAATTTCAGTATGTCTCGCAGGTACTCGAGATCAAACGATACGACTTACACCAGGTACAAGACAATCGAGAAGAACATTTTTCCAAAAGCCTTCGGTGATGACTTCGAGCACAAGGGCATTCAGAAACTATTGGATAGCGTGAAACCAGTAAAACGCAGGCAAGGAGAAAGAGTGCTCAACGAATTGCGAGAGTCTATCAAACTACGGACTTCACTCTTACATTCTTATAGATCGGCCGCGGCTTTCAGAAGCCACATCATTTTCACCAGTCTGCTTGGCTACGCCGTGCATCGAATCAGTACCGGCGAAGATGACTATTACCGGAGCAGGCGATCGCTCCGGGAGGTCTGGACAAAGCTGATTGAGCTTAGTAATGCCGAGATATGGGATGAGAATGATGTAACCGGCACGGCTACCGCTATTTGGTACGGTTTTGAGGCCATGTCGGAGCAAGAGTGGAGCGACTGTCAGAGCACGCTCCAAGGCCTAGCTCGAGACATCCTACACTTTCCTCGCGCGGAATTCGGGAAGGATTCCTGTTTACTCGTCAACGGAATCCTGACCAGCCTGCTTGCTCTGCCCGTTAGAGTACGTCCTTCGGCCAGAGCTGTGCCACGGCCTACTCCGAGCAGGGCTCCTCCAGCGACAGAGCCCACACGCACCACTGAGGAGGAAGCTGAGCATCCGGACGAGGAGACTCCGGATTTGGCTGCCCAGGGGGAAAGCTTGACCGTGGAGGACCATAGACCACAACCTACCCGAGAGAACGCTATTTCCGATGTCACTTTGCGAGAACTAGAGCTTCAGGCAACCCACGCTGAGATTACCGCACAAATCAGGACCATGCTTCGGATCTTCCAAGGGAAGGGATGGATGGAACGTGCGGCTACGGCTGCGAGAGGTATGAACTCTCCAAGAACTTGTGCGGATGCAATAGCTGACAGAGACGACAGTGTTTTGGGGTCTGTGGCTCGACTTTGATTCACAGGTCAATTGCGTGTGTTTGTTGCAAGGGGATGACGTCTTTGAAACATACTCTAGCGTTGTCTTGGGTGCTGAGCGTACTGCTATTCGAGAAAAGCCTGATATTGCTGACAAGTAAGTGTTGATGATTCCACACGAAGACGACACACTGACAGATCCAGGTGGGAACAAGCTCCCACGCCATCCCACTTTACCGAGGCGTTCATGCCCAAATTCTTCACATCCAAGAACGAGTTCATCAAGGAGACTGGTATTGCCATATGTCTGTATGTGGAGAAGAGGGTCAACCTCTATAAGCTCAACCGATTGCGCGAGATCCGTCTCAAATTCCTCGACATGCTGACCGAGTGGGCACTCCCTCGAGCACAAGGCAAAGAAGAGAAAGACGCTATCCAGAATCATCAAGTTGCCATCTTGGGCTGGATACAAGCGCCCGACAACACCGACATAATCACCAAGTTCCTCATCATCGGCGATATCTCGGCACGCATCGTCTCCCTGTCACGCAGTGTGCTCCTCATCAATCAACTGCGCATGTGGGTACATATCGTCTACGGTCTCATAGATGAGCCAGCCTCGCTAGGCGACGGCGCCCGACAGATCGTGCAGCAGCTCAAGCCCTTCGAGTCCCTTCTCACCAGCATGACCCTTGTCAACGGTCTGCCCGACTCCCCTGACAGCTGGGAGACAGGCTACAACGCCATAGTCAGCTCATTGAACGACCCTGTTGCCAGGAAGGCCATGCAGAAACGACTCGTCCGCCTTGCGCCCGGCAAGTCCGGACGTCTCCACGAAGCCTCTTACCGCGAACTGAATGAAAGCAAGGATGTAGGCGCTACAGCGATTCGTCTAGTAGACGAGATTAACGCCGAAGTCGACACTCTCCCTGACATGCTGCTTTTCATAGCCGAGATCATCGGGCACCACAAACGGGTGGTTCTCCCGAGCCCGGACTTTGTGAAAAAGTTCCCCACCAGAGCCATCGGGAGTGGACTAGAGGCGTCGGCGCGGTACCCGCTCGGGGAGGCGTTCTTCTTGGAATACTGCGGGTCTTGCTACGGACGGTTGCCGGCGTTTCCATTACCTTCCTGGTCATCCCGACACTATACTTTCGTGAGGTTTTGTCAGGAGAAGTGCAGGGAACAGGTCGACAGGACGGACCAGAAGATTAGAGATACGCTGGAGAAGCAGATGAAGATGATGGAGAGGATGCTTGAGGCGGAGCAGTTGGAGAAGGCTAGGAGGGAGCAGCTTAGAGAGGAGCAGGCGAGGCTGGGGCGGAGGTACACAAAGGGGAGGAGACATTCGACGAGGTGAACGGGTTAGGGATTACTATTTGTACTTTGTATCATACCATTCGTGTAGTTCCTTTCGTACATTCTCGCCCGTGCCACTTGCCCTCCAGACAACCTGACCCGATCAATCACCCCATCACCGCTCCTCTCCCCCCTCCTCGTTCCCCCCATGCCCCTCGTCCTCCTCCTCAGACTCCTCAGACGAACATTCCAAATTCCCCGCCGTCCCCTTCTCCACCCCCTTCTTCTCGACAAAATCCCCCTCCATTAACTCTCTATCAAACAAAAGACACCCCCTCCCCTTCTTCCCCCCTGCGGTACCGTACCACTTCTTCGGCGTCTTCACCCCGTCCGCCATGAACGCCGCCCTACACCCGGCCAAGCCATTACATTGCTGCACGCACCCTTCCCAGCGCTCGGCCATGGAGGTGGTGTCTGAGAGGGGGAAGTAGGTCTGGTAGAGCAGAGAGGAGGCGCGGACGGAGGAGGAGGGGATGAGGAGGGGCGTGCTGTAGTTTGTGGCGGGCGCGGAAAGGGGGGAGGTGAGTGTGCAGGAGGAAGTGAGGGGGGTGTAGGGTGGGGCGCCGGCGCGGGGGATGTTGAGGGCGAGGGCGTAGGTTCGAGGGGTGAAGAGGAGGGTGCAGAAGGTGAGGAGGGTGGTGGGTAGGGGCATATTGACTGTCGAGGATATATGGTTGTAGATGCCTTCAGGTATTGGGTTGGTGGTGGTGGTGAGTGGTTGTAAATTATGTTTTGGTGGAGTGAACGTCAAAGTTGCTTGGGTGGTAGTGAATCATAGGAGTGAAGCACTACTTATCTTATACAGCTGCATTCGAGTCTAGCTGTCTCACAGTGTCACATCGCGTACTCGCACATCTTTGAACGTTGGTTTGAGGGCGAGGGTCTCTTGTTGCGTCACATCCCAACGGCCGGCGTGGACGGGTGCTGTTACGCACTGTACTTGTAGCGCTGCCTCTCATGTCTGATTGAATTAGCATGATCGCCGGCGGATCCTGCTGCCGTTCCTGCTGGCGCCAACGGTAAGACGTCAAGGGTCCGTCTTTCTTGACTTTACGTCTTCAATATATCCATCTCCTCACAGCATAGCGAGATGCGGCGGAGCTGTGATATTCGGAGGGCAATTGATAACGTTAATAGCCTCCTCAGCGACATCCAAGTCGAGCAAGGCGATGCTTCTTGAAGGATTGATTGCCGGCGGGTTTCCTGCCTATTCCACGGCCATCACAACACACTTTCGACGCAAGCAGTGTACGGTGGGTCTCGAATCGCCGTGACGACAACATGAAAGTCCTGCAAATATTGAAACATACGCCCGGATCTATGCGGAGATATGGGCGGTTGCCGGGTCGACGCGCCGAAAATAAAACATGGCTTTGATGGCACGTTTCGACGTCAATCTCGAGACTCAAGACCGCACACCATTGTCCTCTCATTATCTGGTCGCACATATTCGATATCCTACAGAGAGACCGTTGAAATGACCACTCTCTATATCTAAACCATCGTTCATCCAGGTGTTGGCGGACGACACACTTGCATCCGACAGCATTCCGCAGCATAAACGTTACAGTCGTTACCCATCACAAATGTCCGGCATGGGCACGCCAGGTGGAATGCCACCGGCTTATTCTGGCCCATCGAGCTATGCTGCCAACGATGATGACACCCCTACCGGCAGGAACAGTTCGACCATGAGGCTTTTGACTTCGGAGGAGAGCTCATTCAGACCGTTAGTAGCCCCAATCTCTGCCTGTATCAAACTCCAACGGCCTTGACTGCACACAATTCTACCCGTACACACATACACCGTTCCACATTCCTTATTTGATCTGCCAGGAGAGTGGTGTTGAATGTCACTGCCGACATGGCGAACCACATTCAATCACCGCCCTCTGCGCGCATTTCACAGGTCATGTATGAGAATAGGAACAAGCGCAAAATGTATCCCGCGCATGCATATCCAGAAGGCCCTGACTCACTCTACGATACTCACAGGCCGAGCCCTATGCACCGCACACATCAGCGTCTCAATGGATCGCGACCGTCGTCAAGATCAGGCCAGAGCTTCCTCGACAATGCGCCACAACTCCCACCACCACAGACTGGCGACTCATTCTACAGCTCATTCCGCCCTTCTTCAAGATCTTCACACTCGCCAACGCGGATATCGAACGACTACGTCAGACCTCCTCCATCAAAAGTGCCTTTCGAGCCGGCGGACATCAACGGCAGTCCGAGGCCAGGTACGCCGGCATCACAGTATGGAGGAAGTCCAAAGCGACCATTACCGCCTGCACCACTCTTCGCTGGAGGTCGACCTGCCTCTATGGTGTCGAGAGAGGAGCATGACAACATGGACAACATGACAATCCCAATCGACCCAGATGATGTCTTTGGCGTCCGAGACGACCCTTCGCGACCACCCATGAACAGCAATGACAGCTTCATCTCTTCTTCCACGCTCACGGATGAGTACGACATGAAGGATTATGGGAATTACGAAAAAGCGCCAGACGGAAAGCAAGAACGACGAGGTGCTCGCGAGGCCCTCATGAAGAAGAAGGAGGTCAAACTTGTCAACGGAGAGCTGATACTGGAGTGCAAGATCCCGACAATTCTGTACTCCTTCTTACCGAGACGCGATGATGTCGAGTTCACGCACATGCGCTACACAGCAGTGACATGCGATCCTGACGACTTTGTCGATCGAGGTTTCCAGCTGCGACAGAACATGCCTGGTATGGCCCGCGAGACCGAGCTACTGATCTGTGTGACCATGTACAACGAGAATGAGATCGACTTTACTCGCACCATGCACGGTGTTATGCGAAACATCGCCCATTTCTGCAGCCGCACAAAGTCGCGTACCTGGGGCAAAGACGGCTGGAAGAAAATTGTCGTCTGCATCATCGCAGATGGACGGAAGAAAGTGCACCCACGGACTCTCGACGCTTTGGCTGCCATGGGATGCTATCAGAACGGCATCGCGAAGAATTTGGTCAACCAGAAGGAAGTCCAGGCTCACGTCTACGAGTACACAACGCAGGTCTCGTTAGACGCAGATTTGAAGTTCAAGGGTGCTGAGAAGGGCATTGTGCCTTGCCAAATGATCTTTTGTCTGAAGGAGAAGAATCAGAAGAAGCTCAACTCGCATCGATGGTTCTTCAACGCTGTCGGTCAGAGTCTCAACCCAAATGTCTGCATTCTGCTGGATGTTGGTACCAAGCCTGGCAATACGAGTCTGTACCATCTCTGGAAGGCCTTCGACTCGGACTCGAATGTTGCAGGAGCAGCTGGCGAAATCAAAGCTGGTAAAGGCAAAGGCTGGCTTGGTCTGCTCAATCCGCTCGTGGCGTCACAAAATTTCGAGTACAAGATGAGCAACATTCTGGACAAGCCACTCGAGTCAGTGTTTGGTTACATTACCGTGCTTCCTGGTGCCTTGTCAGCATACCGATACCATGCACTGCAGAACGACGAGACTGGCCACGGTCCACTCAGCCAGTATTTCAAGGGTGAGACGCTGCATGGTCAAGATGCCGACGTCTTCACAGCGAACATGTATCTCGCCGAGGACAGAATTCTGTGCTGGGAGTTGGTGGCGAAGAGAAACGAGAGATGGGTCCTGAAATATGTGAAGAGCGCGACGGGAGAGACTGACGTACCAGGTAAGCAGTCTTACAGGGTGAAATGACCTTGGAACGCTACTAACCGCCCTCTAGATTCTGTACCTGAATTCGTCTCGCAACGTCGTCGATGGCTGAACGGAGCCTTCTTCGCCGCTGTCTACTCCCTCCTTCACTTTAAACAGATCTGGTACACTGACCACACCTTCGCCCGCAAGGTCCTCCTTCACATTGAGTTCGTCTACCAATTCATCTCTCTTCTCTTCACGTGGTTCTCACTCGGCAACTTTTACCTCACCTTCTACTTCATCGCTGGCTCCCTCGCCGATCCGACCATCGACCCAACTGGAAAAGCCAACCTCTGCAAGTACATCTTCTACATCCTCCGCTACACTTGCGTGCTCCTCATCGCTATGCAATTCATCTTCTCCATGGGCAACCGTCCCCAAGGCGCGAAGAAGATGTACCTCTCCTCCTTCGTCGCCTACGCCATCATCATGGCCTACACCACCTTCTGCTCAATTTACATCGTCGTCAAACAATTCCAAACCCCCGCCAACCTCCAAATGGGCAACAACATCTTCACCAACCTCATCGTCTCCACCTGCTCCACCATCGGTCTCTACTTCCTGATGTCCTTCCTTTACCTCGACCCCTGGCACATGTTCACCTCATCAGCGCAATACTTCGCCCTCCTCCCGTCATACATCTGCACCCTCCAAATCTACGCCTTCTGCAACGCCCACGACATTTCCTGGGGCACAAAAGGCGACAACGTCGTCTCCACCGACCTCGGCGCCGCGACGGGAAAATCCGGCACCGTCGAGCTGGACATGCCTTCCGAACAGCTCGATATCGACAGCGGCTACGACGAAGCGTTGCGTAACCTCCGCGATCGCGTCGAGGTCGCTACCCCTGGCCCGTCGGAGAGCCAGATGCAGGAGGACTACTACCGTGCTGTGAGGACGTACATGGTCGTCGTGTGGATGATCACTAATGCTATCCTGGCCATGTCCGTGAGCGAGGCGTACGGGAACAGGAATGTCGCCAACAACGTTTATCTTAAGATCATCCTTTGGTCGGTAGCAGGATTGGCGCTGTTCAGAGCGCTCGGGAGTGGAGCTTTTGGTGTGATTAATATCGTGCAGATGATTGTGGATGGGAGGTTGAAGTGGAAGGTTGGAGGGGGCGATAAGGAGAAGACTGGGCTAGGGGGCGGGACGGGGAGTAGTGGGTGGAGTAGTAAGATTAGTATGCCGAGTTGGTCGAGTGGTGGGTCGGGAGGGAGCTGGTTTAGTGGGGTGACGAGTCGGTTTGGCGGGGGGAGTTTGGGGAGTATGCGGTAGAAGTGACGGAGAGGAAGGTAAGGCATGTGTATGATAATTATGAGGAAAGGGATTGTGAATGAAATAATGACATTCGATCTATAAATGGCCTGCTTGGATTTGATGGCCCTCAAGAGTGTCGTTCAAAGTGCTTCCCCTGCCGCTAGAGGATCATCCCTGAAGTGCTACCGGACAACATCTCCTGCGTTAGTCGTTCCACAGAGGGTCATTCATCTCAGCAATCATGTCCGAATTCAGGGATTCAAAGTGTCGCAGCCTCTCATGCTTCTTGATACCCGGCGAGCAGATGACGCCATTGTTGACAAAGCTCAAGTCAAAACCGGCGCCTTGATAGAAGGAAAACCGGGAAGGACCTGTAGCGGTCTCGATGTCGTCCAGATCGGTTGCAACGCTGAAGAGATGGTGTGGTCTGAACATCTTATCCCAGGATGGAACCCAATCTTCTTGCATTGGTCTGGTGGAAACTTCTTGACCAGTCTCCGCTGCCTTCTCCTTCATTGTTCTCAGAAACCATGGGTCGGGACTCGCGGCAGCCTCCATGCCTAGTAAGTGGTCGGTGGGGTCCGGATCAGCGTTGATGAAGAGACCCTGGCTTTGGGTCACAATTGCTGCTCGTGCGATGACCTGCCTCATCTTGGGAGCTTTGCGGAGCACGGCCTGGTAGGTAAGATGTTGAGCCAAGTCCGGGTACCAGATTTGCGGGATGAATGTGTCTTCTGTCACTCGTGAAACGTTGTTGGACATGACATAACGTGCCGTTATGGCATGCTGTATGGACTTATCGGACTGAAATTCGGGTTGCATTGAGCACCATCTGGCGAACATGGGATGGTGGTAGATGCCTCTCATCAGGGCAGCACGTTCATGAGGGCCACCTTTGCCAAAGGGCCGCCTTAATCTTGTGTACCGCCCGATGTTTCCTTCAGCTGCAGCCAGATCTATTAGGACATCCTTGTTCTTCAGGTTTGGTAGATGTCGTGGGAGTGGCGAGTAGAATAGTTCTTCCATGCTGTCGAGCGTCCTAGTGTCGTCCGTTCCAAGCTCGTCGATGGATTGATCTTCGGTGATGTTGAATGTTTGGGGCATGAATCCCTCAGAATATACAGGCGGGTCATCGTCAAGCCACCCGAGCTCGTCGTCCGCATCATCTTTTGTTGTGACCAAATGCCCAAGCCCTTGCTTGATGTCGAGGCTTGACCGAATTGCCGTATCACAATTCAGGCCACAGGTAACAGCTGGTTCTTCGCTATTCACCTTGCGAGAGTAATCGTCGAGAATCTGAAAGATGATCGGCTTGCTAACGATAGACGCAAAAATGGCTGTTGCACCATTGTCTCGAGCTTCTTCAGCGATGGAGGCGTCTGGTAGGAGGTCCAGCTCGTTGTAGAGTAGCCACCAACCGCACAGGCACGGCCGACCTGGTAGTTCATTTCAGGATAGCGTTTGACCAATGTTCGATATGTTTCCTCTTCGGCGATATCAGGGTGCCAGATACAATACGCACATTCCTCCGATGGTGTCTTCATGTCTGGTACCCTGTTGCTCATGATGGATCATGCATTCAATGCCCCTGTGAACTCTAGCCTATTCCCCGCCAGTTCAGTAGCATATCCATCGTGATATCTGATACCACGAATGACGCAGAGACGAGCGATCTCTGGAACTAGGACAGGGGGGACGGACAGACCGTGCATTGCCGAAATGCAATCGTCCCTGGTCAATCTGTCCCTCCCCTCTGCGATAGCTTGATCCCTGGTAATCAGCATCATGCGAATAGCACATGGAAGAGCAGACGTTCCGGGCTTCAGAGTGATGGTCGAGGGCGAAGCAGTCTGGAGCAACCATTACATACCCGGCCACAACTCTGACTCATTCAGCACCATCAACATCAGACTTGGCCGTCAGCAGAAAACCAAGCGGTGTACCTCTCTGCGATCCAGAAGGTGCATGATCTGGGCTTAGCTAACTACCAGACGATGTGAGCAGTGCCCACCTCTGCTTCCAGCCTTCCCAGAATGACATGCAATCAAACTTGTCTACCTCGCCTTAGCACTGGCTTCACTCTAGAGATTGCTGTCCTGGTTCGACTTGGACGCTCGCCTCACATAAGTTTTCTGCGCTGCAATAGCTTCGTCTACCAGGGTTTGTAACAAAAATACAGGCTATTCACTAATCATGTCAACGAACATGCAGTGCAAAAAGCAAAAGATACAGCACCTGGGATTCACACGTGGTCACCCACCGCATTACTAATCAGGCGATCAGTTGCTTAAATATGGCAGATCTGACGGGATGCCTTGCTTTCAACTGTCTGTGGCCGTATCTGCACTGAATCGAGCATTCCTTCAATATGATCACTTTTAAAAAGGCATGTACGCTGACAGGAGATGCTCTTCGAAGTACCCACCTGGACGATGTGCCTCTGAACGCAGTGATATCAAGCTCCACTCGCAGAGATTCGAAACGCTGGTCAGCCGTTCCCACATGTCAAGTAAGATCGGACGGCATATTGCCCTTCGCCTTCGACTTCCAGGAACGGGATTATGGACACGCAAAGGGTGGACATCCTTCAACTAGCTTTGTAAACCACTTCTTTCCCGATCGACATCCGGTGCAGTCCCGTCATTCGATCGGCCAGGACTGAGTGCGCCACGGCTCGAAGTGGATGAACTGAGGCGGCATAGCTATAAGGGTATCGTCACGACAGCTCGCAGAGCAGGGATGCATGCCGATCAAACGCAGGACAATAGCTTCATCGTTCTCAGATCACCAGGATATGTGAGACATCCCACCACTCCATCAAACTGCTAGTCTGATGTGGAGAGCTGAAAATGGCACGCCGTACTGTCCGGAAACAGCCATGGACCATGCTCGCATCACATCGATAGTCTACTTGCCGCCCACCCTCTTCCTACTTTGGGCCACGAGATTTGAGACCAGCGCTTGACACAGAATTGTCAGCTGTAGCATCGGAGACGCCAATACGACCTTCGATGACCTAGGGGTGGCATATAAGTGCTGGGCGGACGGAGCCTGCACTATCGCTACTGCTGTCTATCACCCACCGCCTCGCAGAAGACTTTCGTTCCACTTGTCCAACCATGTTCAATGTCGCTATCCTCATTCTTGCAGTCGCGAACCTGGCAACTTCAGCAAGTCATGCTGAAGGTCCACTTGGCCATGGCCCAGCCATACCTCAAGCTCCACTCAGCATTCTGGTAGGATCCTCACGCCTGCCTTCGCATATCGAATGCTCTACAACCTTCAATGAACCTGGATGTGGAGTCATCACGACCGGATGGTGTCAGCGAAATTGCCGCTGTTCTAACCTGAACTTGGTTGGATGCGATGCCAAAGATCCATGTACCGCTGGCGAGACTACAGCCATTTGCAAACTTGAGGGCGCCTGTGACTGCTACGATACACCGGATCCACCTCCGCCGACTACCTCTGCTACCGATACCAGCGCTGCTGCCCATCCAGCCGCCGCAGCCAACTTCTAGGCTATGATTTAATATCCTGCGAATGAAGCAGCGCTAGCTCCATCCGTTCACAGCACCGGCCCCTACTTGTCGACGATCGAGACGACTTGATGGAACGAATCTCACGCATTCGTCACTCTCCATAGTCCCAAACTCATCCAAAAATCTCTCCTCAGCCATCTCCCCTGCCCTCGCCATCCTCAAACATCCAGAGTCCAGTCCTCTCCTCCGTGGCCCCCGTCCTTCACTTCCTCATCCTCTCCCCGAATCACCTTCCACTTGCCCCCCACAAACGCCACCGAGCATCCCTTCGCCTCTGCCCCTTTCACAACAAACCCGTTCCCCACCTTCCCCGCATCAAATTCTGTCCCCTCCTCCCTCGCCATGAAGAACAACATCACGTTCCCAGTAGGCCGCATCCCGTACTGTCCCGTGATCATCCCGTATGGTCCCATGCTGAGGAGGTAAATGGGGCTGGCGCGGGCGCCGCGGATGCGGGAGAAGAGCATGGCGCTGGCGGAGGGAGTGTCGTTTGCGAACGTGAAGGTTGGAAGGGGCTGGACGGGGCAAGTGTTGTCGGCGGCGGAGACGGTGGTGGTCCAGTCTGGGTTGAGGGTGAATTTGTCGCCTGGTTGGACGGGAAGGGCGACAGTGTTGGGGGTGGCCAGCGCTGAGGGGAAATGGTTAGTCGGGTATGCTTGGGAGAGTGTTTGCTGTGAACTACTTGCAGTGGTCTGTCAGGCCGCGTTTGCAGGCTGCGATGAGGTAGCCGTCTGTCCATGATATAGTGTTGACTGGAGTTGGGTCTGCATAGTCATGTCAGAAGGGGCAAGTGTAGTGTATCAGGGTGTGCACGCCTTCAGCCCATGCAATAATGTTATACTCCACTTTGCTTTCGTCGCATTTGAAACCGAAAGCGCAGCAGAGATTGATGCCGCTGCCACTGGCACGTAGAGCCCTGAGAGCTTCTGAGGCGATGCGTACGGTCACTTGACAACGAGCCATGTCAGCGAGATAGCGACCACGAGACAAGGAGAATTCGGAGAGGGGAGCCTACATCTTTATGTACCCTTGTGAGATTGCTCGGGATGTAACCTGTTGTGTTTCACATTCAACCAATGGGTAGATCAGAGGAGCGTGAACGATAGCATTCAGAACTATTAAGCGCGAAGAAATCAGGAGAAAAGAGAAGGCGGAGTCTGAGCTGAGATGTACGAAACCTCTCGAGCTCATTTGTTCGCTACAATCTTCCATCCACCGTCATAGCTGACCTTGGCGCTGTGTGACTGGTTGTTCGTAAAGTCGATCTCAAGCTCCTTGGACGCAAAATTCGACATCATCGTGCCAGTCACGGCGCTGTTACTGAACCAGACGGCAACCTTGACGACAGGAATGAGGGTTTCTGTGCCCTGGGGAAGCGGCGCATACTGGCTGATGTAAATTGGATACCAGGCAAGCTGCTGGGTTGCGGGATCGCGAAGTTTTTGATACACGACAGCTGCAGCTGCATTGGCCTCGTTGATGAACAAGAAACCATTCTTCGGCGCGCTTGAATCTACGTTGGACACGCCGTTCGTGAAGTCAGCGGGCTGCTTGTAAGCCTGACCGAAATCGATTGAAGTAGTGTCTGTCATGGCATTGAATTTGACTTCATCCACGTGTCAGCAACCTGTGGAAGGTGCAGAAGGAAAACGGCACGCACCTCCATTGTTGAACGTCGAGTTGGACGCGGCGATGCCGTAGTCGGTTGTCCACTCAATGAATACCTTAGCTCCAACCTCTGGACAAATTAGGACGTGCGAAAATCCGACCGAGCCGAGTAGACATACGGTATGTGTAGGCCACGAGATTGTACGCAGCTTTGCCTGCGTCACTAGAGGTCACGCCAGAAGCGAAGCAAAGCTTGTAACCCTGCTTGTTGAATTGGCCAACATGGGGCTGGTCAATATCGACCTCGAGAGTATAGGTAACCATAGCGACGATGATGCTCTTTTGTTTTCCTGTTCGACCGTGGAGTAGTCTGTGTTTGCCTCATGGGAGTGTAGCAGAGACCGCTTTTATATTCATAATTGGTAAGTCGTTAGCACGCATGTATTTCCGCAGTGATACTACCAGCTCGGCGCCGTACATCTCGCTTGTCATGAGGATTCGATAGGATGTCACAAGGACCGCGGCATTACTTCTGTCTCAGCTCGCCCCCTTCGGTATCGCGAGTCTTAGCAACGTTCACTGTAAGACACATCGACCAGTAATGCTCCGTTACTGGAGTATGCTCGTGCATGACAGCTTCAGAGAGGCCAACTGTGGCGGACGCGCGGTCCCCAATAGGGTGTGATAGGACCATGCGCAGGCAGAGAGGCAGAACGTCCACTAAACTGTGTGTGATCTGCAAGCGACTAGCCATAGCGCCATGAGATAGTTCCTCGTAGGTAAGGCTTGTCCAGCTGTCATCTCTCAACACGTCTGCTCCAGTTGAAGTATCGTTCGAGGGGCCACCCGTCCGACTATCTGATCTGGGACACTGACAAAGTCATGCTATCACTTCCAGTAGCTTTTCAACGTGTGACGGGTGGGTTCATGTTGTCAGCAAGACAATGGTTCTTACCACTGACCGCAAGAGTACTCGTAGCGTCATGAAGAGCTGAGTGTGTTGACTCGTGGTGCCAGTGGCTCGACGTGGAAAATGGCAAACCTATTGTCTCGCCTTCGCCGAATATGTGCCAAGAAATGCTCATTCAGTAGTCCATTGCAGGCCGTTCGCTGTATCGGAATCGTCACCTTTTGATTCGCCACATGAATCTGTGAAGGGTGCACATTCACGTCCTGTAGGGCTGTATGGCGTTCGCTAGGGAAAGTCAAAAAGGCCATGTTGCTCAGAGCTCAGCTGAAGTGAGACCCTCGCAAGGACGCGTATTCGACAAGCGAAGATTTAGGCTCAGTGTGTGATTGATGACAGCTGAGGGGTCCAAGCGAAGTGCAATTCTCTAGCGGCAAGGGAACGGCCCGATAGGTGATCACAACTGGGGTCGTTCTGAGACAGACGTGGTTGTCACAATCACCATGCCCTTGAACAGTCAAGGTCGTAACATTGACTTGTTCCGCAACCGCTCAAGTGCCAACGTACCGTTACCGATCGTGTTAAACCTGATTTCTCAAGCTAATGCTGCTTTATTGATGATCTATTGATCACAGCATGTCGATCTCTCGCGAGCGGCCTCGTCACGGGCCGACGCGGCGGCTCCGACCTGGCCCGGTCCCCGACTCTGATGAGCGCGCCGCAAAAACGTCAACCAAACAAGCTGGTAGTCGATGACCTACACTACCAAAATAATAAGTCCAAGTGAAAGCAGTCAACCCAAAGAACCTCTTTTTCCTCTTTGCACCCTGGATTTGTCGCCTCAGTCCCGAACTGAAGTGCTCCTGGCTGGAGCGATATTCAGACAGCATCACCATGATGTGAGTCTCGCCGTTGAATGCTGGGTCCTGCGTACAAGTGGTGGCATTGCCGAGGTTCTTGAGCTTGCACCTCCGTCTTGGCAAGCGTTTGGCCTCCGGGATGCCACTCCCCTTTCCAACGTTCATCAAGCAGGACCTAACCAGCGCAAGAACGTTAGATCTGAATTCATAGCTGTGCCGCAACGCATCTGGCTCGATCTTGTTCTGTTCATGAGAAGGCAGGGAGCGGCTTATTGTTTGTACCTTCAGCGTAAACCGGACTTGCCTGTGATACCGAGTGGCGTTCCCCCCTGGAGATTGATGCCGTAACGCTCGTGCCGAGCGTCATCCTAGCCAGTGGGGTGCACCCCACTAGGGCGCTTTCGGTATGGAGATTTGTTATGCATGTTCATTTCAAGGAGGAATTTTCGTGAAGATGCTTAAGATTTGGAGTCTGCATGATTCTACTGCCGTCCAATGATCGAACGTAAGAGGGTCTTGCGAACAAGGCAATATGTCTGGTGGCTTAGCATATTCGGTGGTAAGTGTAGATCGAATCATTTTACTCTGTGCACAGCGCCTGACATCCGAACTCCAGCCGTGTGGTACTTGTGGCACAGATATGAGCTGCTAGTATCTCACCCAAGCCGGCGGCATGTCCACCCCTCGGCATCTCTACCCAGCGGAGCCAGCAGCACTGGTCGATTTCAGAGTGAAGTCATTCTGCGCAATGACATCCTCAGATACGACACCGGCCTGACCAACGCTCAGCCCAAGCTCCTCTGGCTGGCTATGACCAAAGACGAAAGCTTCTTCGCCGACACTCTCGATGAGGACGACCGCCCCCGCACTATCGACGACATGCACCAGCTCATCCAATCCCAACACGACCCATCCTACATCTCCCTCGGCCTCCTCACCAGCTCGACTCCGAGTATGAACTCTACAAGCACAGTCCCTACAACCGCAACTACAGCCGCGTCACCATCTTCCGTCACCCCGGTTACCTCCCCAGCGACGAGATCGAGCGCGAGCACCGCCATGACGAGGAAGCTCAAACAGCTCGCCGCTCAGAAATGGCCAAGCTCCGCAACTTCCTCATGGTCCAGACCTTGCGTGGAGAGGAGCATATCATCTGGATGGACGCCGACAACTACCGCATTGACACCGGGCTGGTTGCAAGGATGCTACGCCACGCTCAAGACCGTGACGACGTGGGCATCGTCACCGCTCGTACCGAGTTGGGTAACATCACGGGTTCAAACTACGATCTGAACTGCTGGGCCGGCACGAGGGAGGGGCCGCGGGACTGGGATTTGGATCCGGAGGAGATTGAGAATGGGGAGCTGGCTTTGCAGGGCCAGCTTATGTTGACGGATCTCCAGAAGGGGACTGGGAAGGATGATCTTGTGTTCCTTGACGCCATTGAGGCGACGTTGCTGTATATGAGGAGTGAGCTTGTGTGGCAGGGGCTGAGCTTTGCTCACCAGTATGTGGTGGGGACGAGGTGGGGGAAGGATGGTTGGGATGGGATCGAGTCCGAAGGGTTGTGTTACCGCGCAAGAGGGATGAACGGAGGGAGGTGTGCTGCTCTTGGTGGCGACTGGAAGATTGGACCTGCATGAATGCGTAAGCCTGATAGGCGAATTAGAGTTCTGCACACCCGGCAGGCAAATTCGCAGCAATACAATTTGAGCGAGCTCCTAGTAGTATGCTCGCAGATATGCAGTACATCATGTACGTCGCCTTCACCCAAGGTGTTTTCACATGCCAGCCTCCAGACATGCCGCATCCGGGACTTCGCCTTCTCATGAACACATGTCGATGAAGATACTTCTGGTACCTCACCCTTGCGAGCTCTGGTAGGACTTTCGGCACAAGTAACCGCCTCGAACTTCCAGTAGGGCTACGGTACACTCCTGGTCTACCATCATAAACTTACCAGATCGCTGCAATCACCCCAGACGTCAGCCGAGCGCCGCAGTCGTCTGGTAGGATGTGAGTGTTAGCAGCGGGCTGACTGCTACCGAAGCCGAGAGTCGTACGCATTAAGATCGAGCAATCAACCAGGTCCCTGACAGGTGTGATTAACACGGATCGCGACACCGGGACCACAAATCAATCTATCGGGAACGTGACTGCGTGAAAGGACAGCAAAGGCATTGTCGGCATCGCTTCCAACATCGACACTGAGTCGTTCTAGAAGTGAGATGCGTACTCGTTATTCATAGCGTCATACCACATTGCCTCTTATCCTCCAGCTTCTGAGATCTTCTTTGTATGGATTGTCAAACTCGTCGATCTCGTGCCTTCCCTTCTTTGCGCCCAGGTTCACCCCTCCTGCCCTTTCCATCTTCCGCACCTGCTGTTCCAGACTCGTGCGCCCACTGACGCCAGCTGGTTTGAGCATGCTTGCTGAATGTCTCTCCTTCAGATCTCTGCTGCCGAACATGCTGGGTGACGCGGCTTTCCTGCTGTGATGCTTGCTTAGACTCCATTTGTGCCTGTGCCTACCGAACACGCTAGAGAGGTTGCTAGTACTACTATCACGGCTCAGACCTCCATGTTCATCATCGCTATCGTCGCGTATGTTCATTCGGCTTTGTGTTGGGGTGACTGCTCTGCTGGAGTCGTTCTTGGGTGTACGTGACCCCCAACCATCGCCGCCGGCGAAAATGTCTTCGATACACTCGTCGGCACGTGGTTCGCCTGGCTGAGCTGACCACGAAGCTGCAAGGGTGCGGCGATACATATCTTGTAGCTCGCCATTCTCACGGGACTTGCTGGATAATGACGGCATGTGCACTCCTTCTTCCGGGGCGTCAGCGGCCTCGGTAGAGATGATGCCAGCAATGCCGCCAAACACCGGTGCCGTACGGAGCGGTGGGCTTGGAATCTGTCAGCAGCAGACTCGTAGATGTGTCTAGATGAATGCTTACGCGGTATAATTCTTGTCTCCTTCCAGATGCTTCATGGATATCTCAATCTTCAAGGTACTGTTGATCTTGCTCTCTTGCATAAGGTATCGCCGGGTGATCGAACCCCCTTCAGTCTGATCATGCTGTCCAGTATCGACATACTCGGCCAGATTCAGCTTGATGATCCCAAGGGTGATACGCTCGCTCCGGCCAGATGACTGGTACTCCTGCAATACCTCAAAGTTTATGATCGACTCTTGCAGGTGCCCATCCTTGCCAATCACGAGTCGTACTTGTATTGACTTCTCATAGTCATATATGACCTTGTGATCTTTTATTGTATACTTGGGCGTCTTGCCTCGATGTTCCGCGGCTGTGGATGAGGGTAGGTGCCATTTGATCAGCGATGTGCCCGACACGAGGGGAACATTGTTGAGATCGTGCACTCGGAAGACTAGATCAAACTTGGGCTGCAGAACGTGTCAGACGGCGGGCTCCAAAGACGTGCAAAGAATGCGATTGTACCCTTCTGTTCTTGGGAACTGGAAGATCAGCACCGATCAGGGTTTCAAAGAAAGAGGAACGTCTCCTAGACATAGAAGAACGAGTACTTACCGAAAGACTGCATATCGTGTCAAGATTCTGCTATCGCGACATGCTTTGCGGCCCGTATCTCGCTTGCATAGCAAGTTAAAGGTGAGATAGCAGAGAGGAATAGGACGAAGCGGCTCGGGATGATGACAGGCTGCAGCCGTGTTGTACGTGCTGAGTCAGCTGAGGCTTGGCACGTCAGCACGCTCAGTGACCGGAGTACTGAGAGGTCTTGACGTTGAGATCGATAGATGAGAAAAACTGAGATAAAAAGGTGGTAACTATCTAAGTGACAGAGGGTCGACTATATATAGAGTAATAAGCTGGTCAAACAACCAGTAGATCTCCGGATATTACGTACTCGATCGAGGATAAGGATCGAGGTATAACACTCCCCCTAACGGTGATTTACCGTGTTATTAGTTATATTCGTAAAGCGATATTATCTATTGTCGACTTATAGACCTCCGTAAAGCTATAACAGCGTAATTGTAGTATTCTAGCTATTGTTGTATTGTCTAGAAGTTGCTATTGTCGTGTTAAATAGATATTAGTAGTCTAGCTGTCGCGATTTCTCCCTCTTCCTTCTAGATTACCTTCTTCTATCTTCTCGTGCGTAACAGGTCGTTAGTATATAACTAGTGAGGTTAAGGAGGTTACTTAGGAGGATCTATTAGCTACCTTGCCGGTCGAGTAGTTAGATTCGGAAGGTAGTAATAGCAGTTAGGAGGATATAATATAAATTAAAGAATCTAGTGAATAACGTAGTAGTACTATAATAAAGGAATGTAATAAAGAAAACGCAGAAAGCAGATAGTAAGTAGCACAGTAAGGAGTAACTCGAAGTTAGTTTAGCTTATTAGTTTAGCCTGTTAGTTCGCCTTCTAACTATCTAGTAGTTTAATAGGTGACCGAGGCTTAGTAAGGGGATCCGCCAGTTATTAAGTAGTCGGCATAAACTCGACGTCGATAATGCCTTTCTCGTACTTCTCTCTATAATAGTAATTACGGAGGTTAACGTAACGAGAACGACGGTGATTATCGTAGTTCTTGACGAGCTTAATAGCTAACTAATTATCGACGAGTATAGTTATACGTAGTTATTGAATACGAATCTCTTACAGAAGGTTCCTTAGCTACTAGATCTCCCTATAGGTCTCTAATAGAGCGAGGTATTCGGCCTCAGTAGATAATAGAACAACGTCTAACTAGAGTTTCGTTCTCTAAATAACTAGTGCTCTAGCGAGAAGTATTAGCGAGCTAGAGGTAGATCGAGAGGTATCTAGATCGCCGGCGAAATCTGCATTAGAATAGTAGGTTAGTTCCCCCTTAGTAAAGATAAGGCCGTAATCTAGAGTGCCCTTAAGATATCGCTAAACTTGTTTAGTAGTAGTAAGGTATTCGGTAGATGGATTTTACAGGAACTATGTAAGGTAATTAACGGCATAACTAATATTAGGCCGTGTCTAGTTAGAGAGAACTTATAGTTCACCTATCTACTAGTTATACTACTTCTAGCGATTAACTGAGTATTTTTCGGTGCTAGTAGAGAGTAGTTAGTCGAGGGGACGAGGTGCTAGTTTATAGTCCGCGAGTTAGTGTTTATTTAGCTTATTCTTTATGTAATAAGATTAGGATAGCTTAGTTAAGGTTCGAGAGGTGATAATCTCGATGCCGAGAAAGAGGTTACTATTAACTAGTTTAATTAGGTAGCGCTTCCGCATATCTTAGACGAAACGATCTAGTCGAGCTTACGAAGCGGCGAATATCTAGAAATTATCGACGTGTACAAGGACGAGGAGCTTACCGTCCTTAGAAATAAAGAGGCAGGCGTCGCTTATAGTGCGTCGGAGGCTAAGTTTTGTCATGTAGGCTACGACGTCGTCGTACTAGAGTGCCGTAGATTACTTTAGGCCGTATAGGCCTTTAGTGACTATAACGACCTCACTAAGATAGCTATAACCCTATAGAGCGTAGATATAGAGTACTACGTCGAGGTCTAGATAGAGAAAGGCCGTGGTCACGTTAATCTATACTCGTCTCTAGCCGTTAAGTATATAGACGGCAATTAGGACTCTACCGGTTACTACACGAGGTATTAGAGTAAAGGTTTCGAAGTAGTTAACTCCCTAGCGTTAGGTAAAGCCTCTAGCAGTCCATCGAGACTTACGCTTATCGATGGTGCGATTAGGTAGTAGTTTAGTCTTATATACCTATTTACTAGTTATAACTATTCTCCCTTTTAGTACGTCTAACTGATTTTTGAAAATAATGGCCTTAGTACTACGTAGGGAGTTGATTTCTTCATCTATAGAGGCTTTCTAGAGTGCTCCGTCTAGTCGTAATATAGTATTATCGTAGGAGGTAGAGTCTATAAGTTCTACGGCTACGGCTCCAGCGGCGAAGCGTTTATAGTTGTCATTAATTAGTCCTAATACTAATCGTTTACTACTGGCGAGTTAACGAGGTTAGAGTAGTTCTATAAGAGTGTCGCCGGCGTCGTTATCGTCGCTAAGAAGCTCAGGGTCACTAAGAGGCTCTATCTTAGGAGCTTTAGGCTCGAAGGAGGGTAATTTAGGACTAGTAGGTCGTATCTACGTATTAGATTAAGCTGTTTAAGGCTCTGGTTAGTGTTAAGCCTCGGCTTGAGCTAGATCGTCTAAATCCGTGCTTAAAGGTAAATTTTGAGGTGCTACGGGAGTGTCTACGGTAGTAGGTTAAGCTAAGTTCTCCCCCTAAAGGGTAACTAGTGCCTATTTAGCCTTTAGATCAGATTCAGTAGAGCGTAACTCTATATTAGATTAGTAGCTTAACTGATTCTCTGATTAAGCTATTAGTTCGTAATAGGGACGTTACTAAGGTTAATTAGGCTACGTAAGGTCTAGTTCTAGCTAGAGTAGCTCCCCCTAATTATTAGCTAGATTAGGTTCGTTAATAGTTCGATAATCGAACTAACTTAGCTACGCGAACTAAGGCTAAGGAGGAAGCTAATATAAGCCTTAGTAGTTAAATACTAGCTATTCGGCGATCCGCTATTAAGTAAGGCTTTCTGCTGTATAGTCACGGAAAACGGTAGACTCGTTGAATTATACGTGTAGCGAGTACTTTAGCTACGGAGTTCCGTTAAGCTAGCCAAGGATTAAGTAATTAGTAGATAATTTACCCTGAAATCCCACGAACTAACCTATAAAGGAGCGAGGCTCGAACTTTAAGGTCGGAGGTAGCTACCGGTATAAATAGGCCTTATAGCTAAAGCGTTTAAGGTGGCTAAGGTTAATCTAATCTATTAGAGTAGCTTACTAAAAACTCTCGAGGAAGTGCTAGTATAGTACTTTACTAGTTCGGAGATTGATAATTCTATTAGTAACGTATACCGAGTACTCGATAGCTAGAGGCTAAAACTCTATTAGTAGACTAGACTCGATTATAAAGTAGCGCGCACGCGTAATGATCACCTTGTTAGCTAATTTAGCTGTTCCGTTTTGCTCTAGGGTATAGGCAGTAGAGGTAAGCATCTCGGTGCCTCTAGAGGCGTTAAATTAGCGTGTAGCGTAATTAATTAGCTCCGTGCCCTAATTAGAGAAGGTTTTTCGCGGTATCTTACCGAATTAAGTGCTTATAAAGATTAACTAGCGCTAGTGCTTGCTAATCGACTCGTCCTTTGTCTTAAGGAGGATAGACTATCGTTTACAAGTTATAGCGTCGGTATAGAGCTAGCTATAAAGATAGCCCTTAAAACTGCGTAGAGTAATTAGACTATAGAGGTTAATATAGACCTCGTTAAGGGCGGCCGGAGGAGTAATTCTCGGTTTACGAGAGACGATACGCTAGGATTTTACTAGCTTATACACTTCGTAGTAGCAGAGCTCGGAGGTGATTACTTTCTTAAGGCCCTTTATGTAATGGTGGTGTATAGTAACGTATAGAGCTAAGCTATCTATAGGCTAGATAGGTTGAGGAACTAATAGCTGCCTTCGTTCGAAATAGCCGGAGGCTGTACGGATATACTACAGAGAGCCTACGTTACGTAACGGGACTATCCTAGCTCCGTAGGACCGAGCTTCCCCTTACAACTATCCCCCCCTTTGCGGCTACTGCCCTTAGTGGCTATCTGTCTCTTAAGCCGTTCTTTGCCGCATTCGGCAATCGTGACTACAAAGGTAGTAAGTATTCTCTTTATTAACTAGGGGAACACTTAGTCTACGTTGTTTCTTTGTTTAACTTATCTAATATCCGTTCTTAGTAACCTCGTTGTTTGCGAGGCTGTAGTCCTTTATTAGTAGCTTTACCTCGAAGTAGTGCTAGCCTTACTACTAGTTCGCGACATGTGCCGGCGTTCGTTCGGTATCTATATAGTGGCCGTGTAGCTCTAGTACGCTAGCGATCGGCGTATATATAACCGCATTTCGACCTCTATAATAACAACTTCTATAGCGACGACACTTCTAAAACTTCGACCCGCTACTCGCTTTATTAATGCGTCCTTTGTTGTCGACTTATATATTATCCTCGTACTCTATACTTCTCTTTCTTCGTTAAACCTCTTAGCGCTTACTTTTCTTGCCGCCGTCTAGCTCACTACTTCGTTAAATATCTTCGTTTTATTAATTAGATATCTTTAGTTATAGCTAGCTCCGATTCTCATGTTTACTCTTATAAGCGCTACGCTTACGTAGTTAAAGACAACCTCGTCGGTGAGTCTATAGCACCTATGCAGTAAGGCTATAGTATACTAACGTAGGTAGACACTACTTACAATAGCGCGCCTAGCAAGGTATACTCCTATTATAAGAAGATAAGGTAGGCTTACCGCCTAATCGATAACCCGGCGCTATAGGACTTAGTCGATATAGCATACACTACCTTCGTAAAGGTAGATCGACACCGTCTAGATCCTACTAAGACTCGCTTAGTTAACAAGAAGTCCGAGCTAGATATAGAGGCTATAGTAGCATAGTCTACGATTCGGTTATACTAAATCACTAGTGGTTAAGCTACTACTCTACTAGACTTGTCTACGTTGTCGGGGGACGCCCTAATACGTGTATAAGTCGACGAGATCTAGCGTGTGTATCTTACGCTCGAGGAGGGCGTAGGCCTCTTCTACTCCGTAAGTATAACGTCTAGTATTACTAGCGCCTTGCTAATTGTGTATAGTACTTATCTAGTTCTACTTCGCCCCCTGCTTCTTTCTTCTCTACTCCGCCATTGTCGATACCCCGTAAGCGTTCTATACTAACTCCGTAAGAGGAGACCCCTCTTACTAAGAAATCTAAGACTACAACGCCTAAGAAGATAGCGACGCCAAAGTCTAAGACTATAGTAGCTCTAGCTACGGAAGCCGCTAAGACACTAGCTCGGAGAGTAATACCCTCTAGGACAACTAGGAAGACCTCTACTAAGGCAAGCACGACTCTAAAGACTACTAAGGTAGCATCCTTTCGCTCGTGACTACGAGCTAGTATCTAATTCGCTACGGTAGCCCCTAATAAGGGGATCGCCTCTTTCGACACTATAGTAGCCTCTAATAGGAGGACCGCACCCTCTAACCCTACGGTAGTAGCTTCGGCTACGGAGGCTACTAATACTCTAGATAACGAGGATAACGACCCTATCGCCGACCTAGATACTCTTACTACTATAGAGGTAGCCTCCGATAAGAGGACCTCTCTCTTTTCGCTTGCTATTCGCTGCCCCTTTGCCGATCTACGAGCTCGTCTAGCTTAAGAGGACAACGTCGTTATAGAGGATAAAGATAAAGCCTCCGCCTAACTCCGTAGGGAGGCCGCTAGGTCTCCGTAAGTTTCCGCTACTGCTACCGCTCGTAAAGACGAGCATTAAATTCTTTTATTAATAGAGCTAGAGGAAGATCTCCGGAATTACTACCTTAGTCGTCTAGCCGAGCTATAGCTACTAGATGCTACTAACTCGTCTGCTCGGGCTATTGTCTCTACCTACCTTGCCGTCGTTAGTAGTCGCTTACGGGATAGTATATCGCCTACGAACTTAGCTAGGTTCGCGGAAACTACTTAGCGCCTTAGCGCACCTGCCCTAGGGGGCATATCGGACATAGATCTAGATATACTAGCCGATGATCTAGAGGAGGAGATAAATTATAGGGAGGATCTAGTCGCTTCGTTATAGTCCTGTCGGTTTAGTCGTTTAGTAGAGGAGAAGGTAGCTTGTCACAAGGGAAAGTAGGCTTAGGTAGCTTATAATTATAAAGACTAATAAAACCCCTTACCTGCCTTATCTTAGCCGTGTCCTCTTCGTACTATTACTACGGGCTCTCCGACTAATCTCCGCCTAATAGTCTATTACGACTTTAGTAGTATTATCTAGTGCCTCCTTAGGTTCCTAGGTGGCTTTAGAAAGTAGATATCTCTTCTATAGCACCTTTAATATAGTCTATCCCTTCTGCTAATTATACTCTAGGATCCTTTCTACCTTATATTCTATGTTATCGTTAATGTTAATTAGTTCCGGAGGGGGTGCGGAGTCTCTATAGCCCCTTGCCGGTTCTAATAGAGATATATAGAATACATTATAGATACGGGAGCCTTTAGGTAGATCTAAGCGGTACACTTAGCTACTAACTCGATCTAACACCTTAAATAGTCTAAGGAACGTTAGTGCTAGCTTCTGCTTAGCTACCTTTAGTCTTAGGTTCTTAGTCGATAGTAGGACTTAATCTCTGACATTAAATAATATAGCTTTATATCTCTTATCGTAGGCCTACTTCTGCTACTCCTAGGCCTATTGCTAATGCTCTTCTAAGCTCTTCCTGAGATTTATAAGGGTTGCTACTCTGTCGTAAGTAGCCGGTACTCCCCTTAGTAGGGTCTACCCTTAGGCCCTATTCGGATCCCCTACGGGGTCCTTACCGGAGTAACATTCGAGTAGGGACATGCCTAGCATGTTATTCCACGACGAATTAGCGGCGAACGCTGCTATTTACAACTATCGCGACTAGTCGGATTAGTCCACGGAGTAATAACATCGAATATACTAAATTAGGGATCTGTTTTACTGTTCTGTCTAGCTATCTGTTTAGGGATAGAAAGCTGTTAATAGCCGGCGCTCGAACTTTAACTAGTACGCGAACGTTTACTAGTACGCCGACGTGAATACGGTTCTATAGTCAGAGACTACACTCTCTAGGAACCCGTATTCGTAAACGATCTCGTTGTAAAATAGCTTAGCGAGCTGTTCCGAGGTGATAGTCTTATAGTAGAGAAGATAGCGCACTATTTTCGTTAATCTATCGACGACTACGAGGATCGCGTTATATACCTTACTATAGTACTTGCTTAGGGGGAGGTTAGTGATAAAATCTATAGTTAGCTCTCTCTAAGTAGCCTTTAGTATCGGTAAGCTCGAGAGCTCGCTATATAGCGCGTAGGTGTGTCCCTTCTAAGTCTAGTACACTATACAGGTCTTAACGTAATCGTCCACGTCGTGGTATATCCCCGGCTAGTAATACTTCCTTGACAATAGCTTTAAGGTCTTCTCTCGGCTAAAATAGCTAGCCTCTAGGAGATCGTAGTGTCTCCGTAGTAACTCTGCGCGTAATGCTACGTCTACGGGTACGTATAAGGCATTATCCTTATATAGTACTCCCTCCTTCCGGTGCTACGATAGCGAACTACTATTAGCTCTCTTCTCCGGATTAGTTGCTCTCCGAGTAGCTAGTCTATCGGTCTACTATAACTCTTTAATAAGCTAGACTAGCTTATCGCCGACCTTGTCGGCCTACGGAGACTCGTTCTACGTCGCTAAGACAGCGGCGACGCGAGGTATAGCTGTCGGCATTATACTATCACAAACTAACTATGCCTCCCTGCGCTTAGTCTTCTTGCTTCCCGGCTAGTTAGGCTAGTACACATCCGAGGAACTACCCCTAGGACCCTTAGTGTCTTCTTCGCCTAGACTATCCGCTGCTCCTATAGAGTCCCTACGGGGCTACTTCGCGTCCGAAGCTAGTTATATAATGCGGATCTCTAGGCCCGCGCTCTCCTCTAGGGTTATAACACTAAGGTGCGTAGACACTTCTATATACACTCTTCTTACTATCGGTATACTAACGGGAATTATCGCCCTAAGCTTAGCCTATAAGGTAGGTAAGCTACCGGTCTCTTCCTAGTTGTCTACTATAAGGTCTAGACAACGAGATAGGGCATTAGCAGGGTTCGTCTTCCCTAGTCTATATTCGATAACAAAATCGAATCTCTAGAGGTATATACACTATCTTACTTAATAGCCGTTTAGTTCCTTTGTTGTTAGGAAGTACCTTAGGTTATTATAGTTAGATAGTACATAGATAGGGTATAGAGACCCTTCGTAGTAGTGTCGCTAATACTTAAATCCCTTAACAATTACAAGCAACTCTTAATTATACGTCTTATAATTCTACTCTGCTAGTAGATGCTTACGAGATAGGAAAGTAATAGGGTGCTACTCCTTATGCTCGCCCTTATTAAAGAGCTATAATAGTATACTACTATATACGTATTTCGACGCATTAGTTTCTATGCGGAGTTCCGCCGTAGGATTATAGTGCCTTAGCACTAGAGCCTTTATAAAGGCCTTACGGACTTCCTTAAAGGCCTTAGCCCGAGCCTCTCTCTAGCGCTATAGCGTAGTTTACTTTCTCTTCTTCGCCCCTTTAAATAGTAACGTTAGCGGCGCTACTATTGCGGAATATCCTTTAATAAACCGCCGGTAAAAGTTCGCGAAACCTAGGAACTACTAGACGTCGTAGTAATTCTTAGGCAGGGGCTAATCCGTAATTACGGCGACCCTGCGGAGATCCATCGATATACCTGTAGTGCCGACGATAAATCCTAAGAACTCTACCTCGGCCTAGAAAAATGCGCACTTCTTCGGGTTCATATATAACGTAAACAAGCGTAATCTCTCGAGCACCTTCTATAGGTGCTCTATATGCTCTTCTGCCGACGCGCTATAGATAAGGACGTCGTTAAGATAGACGACATAGCAGACGTCGACGAGCCCTACTAAAGCCCTGTTAATGTAGGCTTAGAACGTAGTAGGTGCATTAGTTAATCCGAACGGCATAACTATATATTCGAAGTAGCTGTATCTTGTCCGGAACGCTATCTTCTACTAATTACCCTCCTTTATCGGAATGTAGTGATATATGTCCTTTATGTCGATCTTCGAGTATACTACTACTCCCCCGAGCCGATCGAGGGTCTTACTAATAAGAGGGAGAGGATAGTAGTTCTTAATAGTGATTACATTTAGACTACGGTAATCTATACATAGTCTAAGCATTCTATCCTTCTTTAGCACGAATAGGATCGGCGCGCTAGCTAGACTCTCTAAATGTTAGATCTAGCTCTTCTCTAGGGACTCCTTTAGGTACTCCCTTAGTTCTACTAGCTCTATAGTAGAGAGGTTATAAAGAGGTCGGAAGGGAGGTTCCTTACTCTCTTAGAGATCGATCGGATAGGAAACGTTCTTAGTAGGCCTTATCTCGGCAGAGTTAATGTTAAATACGTCCTTAAAGTCCGAGATGTACGCGGGAAGTATATCGAGGGGGTTCCGTAGAGGCTCTATAGAGGCTCCGGCTACTCCTTATACCCTATACTCTATAGGGTTATATACGCCCGACGAGATAAGGACATAGCCTTAATTTCCCGCGAGGACTAGGTTAGAGAATTCTCGCGCGCTTATAACGCACATAGACGCGGTGTTATAACTATACCGCTATTAGTTGGCATAGCTATCTACTACTACGCCCTAATCGAAACGCTATAGCCGACCGAGTAAGATAGAAGAGCTTATTTCTATAGCATAGAATAAGCCTTTCGACTCTCGCGTCTTGCTAGTGTCGTCTATTAAGTATAGCTCGATCTCGTAGGCGCTATAGCAATGTGCTAGATAGCTCTAGAAGCTATTAACTCGCAGGAGCTCGGCGTTAATACGCTTTAAGTTATACTTAAGGGCGAAGGCAGGATCGATTATATTAACGTCGGATCTATCGTCTAAGAGCATTAATACACTAACCTTACTGTCTAGTGTGTGTACTATCCTTTCGTAGGTTCGTGCCGGGAGGACTATAGGCCCCTTATAGTCCTATTCGGGGTTATCCGATATATCCTCGAGGAGTTAGTTAGATAGGAGAGGACGTTTACTTACTCCTACTATACGTATTACGGGTTCCTAGCCCGGCTTATATAGCTATATACACGAGGTGGAAAAGTGGCCTCGCTTACTGTAGTTATAGCACCGGACCTAGTCTAGTACTAGTCTCCTCGATTCCGGCCTCCTCTCTAGGGGGCTCTAATTACGTCCCCCGGATGCCCTATAGTTACGATACGCTTACGTACGGCTAAAGCTAGCGCGGTTATCTTATTTACTACGCTTACTCCCCGGAGCTACGTAAATACTCTCCGTAAGGTCCCCGTAACGCTTCTATATTTCCCTTGCCTCCTTGTCCGAAGACTTCGAAAAGCCCTCGTATATAGTAGTACGCGTAACTAGCTCTTCTTACGTTTCTAGGATCGGAGGGGCCTAAAGAATCTAGTTCCGGAGACTAGTATAGAGCTTAGCTAAAAAGTGTTAGGCTAGGTACTCTTTACCGTAACAGGGGTTAATCAGTCTTTAAGGGTAGCTAGTTAGTTAGCGAACTTCTAGGCTAACTCTCCTTAATTCTAATAAGCACTATAGTATTTAATTATAGCGTTTATATGTCGATTAACTAGGTCCTTAACTACGTCCTTAAGGAAGTTAAGGAAGGTCCTCTAATACGTTAAGGATGCCTAGTTTATACTATTAAGGATATACTTTCGATCCTAGGACTCCTTAAGCCTATCGCTAAAGAACTAGATCGAGTAGGTAATCTAGTTTACCTCGCGTAAGAGCGAGTAGGTAAAGTAATCTAGCTTTACTAAGAAGGCTACCTCTAGGCTCCGGCGGAAGTGTCTAAACTTAGTAATTATCTTCGCTCGATATTCTTCCGGATCTTTTAGCTTTAACCCTGTGCTACCTAGCGTAGGGCAATAGAGTAGCGGTGTATAAATCGCACTCTATAGTATCTCTTTAGGGTCCTAGCGGAGCTCTATAGTAGTACCTACTAGTCTTAAGGGTATTATATAGGTACCCGTCTCCTTAGAGGGGGTCGAGGCACTCTATATAGTAAGGCTATAGGGTCTAGCCGGTATCTTACTAGCGTCCCTATAGCGATTAGAGTCTCGTATAGAGGATTCGACCTCCCCGAGATAGTAGAAGATCTCGCTTCTAAACTACTCTAGAACGCTAGCTAGGGCGACCTCTAGAGGTGTTAGCGAATCCTTATCTATTAGGGACTCTAGCCCTAATAGAATTTCGATGACTTCGTGGCTGTCGTTAGCCTCGTTAACTCGACCTATTAGTTAGGTAGAATTTACTCGATCGTTATCGCTTATTGTCGGTAGCTCTATAGGCTACGACTAAAGGGAGCTATTAGAACTATAATAGTAGTATATAGCAACGTATAGAGCTAAGCTATCTATAGGCTAGATAGGTTAAGGAACTAATAGCTGCCTTCGTTCGAAATAGCCGGAGGCTATATAGATATACTATAAAGGGCCTATGTCACGTAACAGGACTATCCTAGCTCTATAGGACCGAGCTTCCCCTTACACTTTACTAGTTACTTAGTAGACTAAAGGATCTTTAATCCAACGTGGCCGAGGCGCTAGTGCTAGCGTTAAGTCTCGGAGACTACTACTAGTACTACTATTACAGCGGAAGAGAGGGAAGTCTTTATAAGGTTATCGTTACGTATATTTATGACGCCGAGGATAACGACAACGTCCCGACTGATTTTAGAGTATGTAAACAGTTCGGAATTACGAACTAGTCGCTAGTTTAGATAATCATGCTAAATGCCGGCCTTACGGAAGATACGGCCGGAGGAGACGAGATTAAATGCTAATTTTAGAGAGTAAAGTACATCTCGGAGAGTAATACTACTCTATTTACTATTGCCGAGGCTAATGTTAAGCTTAACATCTCCTTGCCACTAAATTGAGCTTACGCTCACCGCTTAATCGAATTCGATAGGCTTATTATAAGGGGAAGCTCGGTCCTACGGAGCTAGGATAGTCCCGTTACGTAACATAGGCCCTCTATAGTATATCCGCACAGTCTCCGGCTGTTTCGAACGAAGGTAGCTATTAGTTCCTTAACCTATCTAGCCTATAGATAGCTTAGCTCTATACGTTGCTACACACTACTATTATAGTTCTAATAGCTCCCTTTAGTCGTAGCCTATAGAGCTACTAACAATAAGCGATAACGATCGAGTAAATTCTACTCGACTAATAGGTCGAGTTAACGAGGCCGATAATAGCCACGAAGTCATCGAAATTCTATTAGGGCTAGAGTCCCTAATAGATAAGGATTCGCTAATACCTCTAGAGGTCGCCCTAGCTAGTGTTCTAGAGCAGTTTAGAAGCGAGATCTTCCGCTATCTCGGGGAGGTCGAATCCTCTATACGAGACTCTAATCGCTATAGGGACGCCGGTAAGACACTAGCTAGACCCTGTAGCCTTACTATATAGAGTGCCTCGACCTCCTCTAAGGAGATAGGCACCTATATAATACCCTTAAGACTAGTAGGCGCTACTATAGAGCCCCGCTAGGACCCCGAAGAGATACTATAGAGTACGATTTATATACTACTACCCTATTACCCTACGCTAAGTAGTATAGAGTTAAAGCTAAAAGATCTAGAAGAATATCGAGCGAAGACAATTACTAAGTTTAGATACTTCCGCTAGAGCCTAGAGGTAGCCTTCTTAGTAAAGCCGGATTACTTTACTTACTCGCTCTCGCGCGAGGTAAACTAGATTACCTACTCGATCTAGTTCCTTAGCGATAGACTTAAGGAGTCCTAGGATCGAAAGTATACCCTTAATAGTATAAACTAGGTGTCCTTAATATATTAAGGGACCTTCCTTAACTTCCTTAAGGACATAGTTAAGGACCTAGTTAATCGACATATAAACGCTATAATCGAATACTATAGTGCTTATTAGAATTAAGGAGAGTTAGCCTAGAAGTTCGCTAACTAACTAGCTACTCTTAAAGACTAAGTTAACCCCCGTTATAGTAAAGAGCACCTAGCCTAACACTTTTTAGCTAAGCTCTACGCTAGTCTCCGGAACTAGATCCTTTAGGCCCCTCCGATCCTAGAAACGTAAGAAGAGCTAGTTACGTATACTACTATATACGAGGGCCTTTTAAAGTCTTCGGACAAGGAGGTAAGGGAAACGTAGAAGTATTATAGGGACCCTACGGAGGGTATTCGCATAGCTCCGGGGGGTAAGTGTAGTAAATAGAATAACTGCGCTAGCTTTAGCTATACGTAAGTACATCGTGACTATAGGGCATCCGGGGGACGTAATTAGGGCCTCTTAGAGAGGAGGCTAGAATCGAGGAGGCTAGTGCTAGACTAGGTCTAGTGCTATAACTATAGTAAGCGAGGCCACTTTTCTACCTCGTGCACGTAGCTACGTAAGCCGGGCTAGGAACCCGTAACGCGTGTAGTAGGAGTAAGTAAACGTCCTCTCTTGTCTAACTAACTCCCCGAGGATATATTAGATAACCCCGAACAGGACTATAAGGGGCCTATAGTTCTCCCGGCACGAACCTACGAAGGGATAGTATACACACTAGATAGTGAGGTTAGTGTATTAATGCTCTTAGACGATAGATCTAACGTTAATATAATCGATCCTGCCTTCGCCCTTAAGTATAACTTAAAGCGTATTAACGCTAAGCTCCTACGGGTTAATAGCTTCTAGGGCTATCTAGTATATTACTATAGCGCCTACGAGATCGAGCTATACTTAATAGATAACACTAGCAAGACGCGAGAGTCGAAAGGCTTATTCTATGCTATAGAAATAAGCTCTTCTATCTTACTTAGTTAGCTATAGCGTTTCGATTAGGGCGTGGTAGTAGATAGCCGTGCCGACTAATAGCAGTATAGTTATAACACTACGTCTATATGCGTCGTAAGCGCGCGAGAATTCTCTAACCTAGTCCTCGCGGGAAATTAAGGCTATGCCCTTATCTCGTCGGGCGTATATAACTCTATAGAGTATAGGGTACAGGGAGTAGCCGGAGCCTCTATAGAGCTTCCGTAGAACCCCCTCGATATACTACCTACGTATATCTCGGACTTCAAGGACGTATTTAACATTAACTCTACTAAGATAAGGCCCACTAAGAACGTTTCCTATCCGATCGATCTCTAAGAGAGTAAGGAACCTCCCTTCTAACCTCTTTATAACCTCTCTACTATAGAGCTAGTAGAACTAAGGGAGTACCTAAAGGAGTCCCTAGAGAAGAGCTAGATCCGACATTCGGAGAGTCTAGCTAGCGCGCCGATTCTATTCGTGCTAAAGAAGGATAGAACGCTTAGACTATGTGTAGATTACTACGGTCTAAACGCGATCACTATTAAGAACTACTATCCTCTCCCCCTTATTAGTAAGACCCTTAATCGGCTCGGGGAAGTAGTAGTATACTCGAAGATCGACATAAAGGACGTATATCACTACATTCCGATAAAGGAGAGTAATTAGTAGAAGATAGCGTTCCGGACAAGATACGGCCACTTCGAATATATAGTTATGCCGTTCGGATTAACTAATACACCTACTACGTTCTAAGCCTATATTAACAGGGCTTTAGTAGGGCTCGTCGACGTCTACTATGTCGTCTATCTTAACGACGTCCTCATCTATAGCGCGTCGGCAGAAGAGTATATAGAGCACCTATAGAAGGTGCTCGAGAGATTACGCTTGTTTATGTTATACGTGAACCCGAAGAAGTGTACATTTTTCTAGGCCGAGGTAGAGTTCTTAGGATTTATCGTTAGCACCGCGGGTATATCGATAGATCCCCGTAGAGTCGCCGTAATTGCGGATTAGCCCTTGCCTAAGAATTACTACGACGTCTAGCAGTTCCTAGGTTTCGCGAACTTTTACCGGCGGTTTATTAAAGGATATTCCGCAATAGTAGCGCCGCTAACGTCGCTATTTAAAGGGGCGAAGAAGGGAAAGCAAACTACGCTATAGCGCTAGAGAGAGGCTTAGGCTAAGGCCTTTAAGGAAGTCCGTAAGGCCTTTATAAAGGCTCTAGTGCTAAGGCGCTATAATCCCACGGCGGAACTCTACATAGAAACTAATATGTCGAAATACATATACGGTAGTATACTATCGTAGCTCTTTAATAAGGGCGAGCACAAGGAGTAGCACTCTATTACTTTCCTGTCTCGTAAGTATCTACTAGCAGAGTAGAATTATAAGACATATAATCAAGAGTTGCTTGTAATCGTTAAGGGATTCAAGCATTAGCGACACTACTACGAAGGGTCTCTATACCCTATCTATATACTATTCGACTATAATAACCTAAGGTACTTCCTAATAACAAAGGAACTAAACAGCTATTAAGTAAGATAGTACGTATACCTCTAGAGATTCGATTTTGTTATCGAATATAGACTAGGGAAGACGAACCCTACTAATGCCCTGTCTCGTTGTCTAGACCTTATAGTAGACGACTAGGAAGAGACCGGTAGCTTGCCTACCTTACGGACTAAGCTTAGGGCGATAATTCCCGTTAGTATACCGACAGTAAGAAGGGTGTATACAGAAGTGTCTACGCACCTTAGTATTATAACCCTAGAGGGGGGCGCGGGCCTAGAGATCCACATTATATAACTAGCTTTAGACGTAAAGCGGCCCCGTAGGGACTCTATAGGAGTAGTAGATAGTCCGGGCGAAGAAGACACTAAGGGTCCTAGAGGTAGTTCCTCGGATACGTACTAGCCTAACTAGCCGGGAAGTAAGAAGACTAAGCGCAGGGAGGCATAGTTAGTTCGTGATAACGTAATGCCGACAGCTATACCTCGCGTCGCTGCCGTCTCGGCGACGTAGAACGAGTCTCCGTAGGCCGATAAGGTCGGCGATAAGCTAGTCTAGCTTATTAAAGAGTTATAGTAGACCGATAGACTAGCTACTCGGAGAGCAACTAATCTAGAGAAGAGAGCTAATAGCGGTTCGCTATCGTAGCACTAGAAGGAGGGAGTGCTATACAAGGATAATGCCTTATATATACCCGTAGACATAGCATTACGCGCGGAGTTACTACGGAGATACTACGATCTCCTAGAGGCTAGCTATTTCGGCCGAGAGAAGACCTTAAAGCTATTATTAAGGAAGTATTACTAGCCGGGGATATACTACAACGTAGACGATTACGTTAAGACCTGTATAGTGTACTAGACTCGGAAGGGACGCACCTACGCGCCGTATAGCGAGCTCTCGAGCTTGCCGATGCTAAAGGCTACTTAGAGGGAGCTAACTATAGATTTTATCACCGACCTCCCCCTAAGCAAGTACTATAGCAAGGTATACGACATAATCCTCGTAGTCGTCGACAGATTAACGAAAATAGTGCGCTACCTTCTCTGCTATAAGACTATCACCTCGGAACAGCTCGCTAAGCTGTTTTATAACGAGATCGTTTACGAATACGGGTTCCTAGAGAGTATAGTCTCTGACTATAGAACTATATTCACGTCGGCGTACTAGTAAACGTTCGCGTACTAGTTAAAGTTCGAGCGCCGGCTATTAATAGCTTTCTATCCCTAAATAGATAGCTAGACAGAACAGTAAAATAGATCCCTGATTTAGTACATTCGATGTTATTACTCCGTAGACTAATCCGACTAGTCGCGATAGTTATAAATAGCAGCGTTCGCTACTAATTCGTCGTGGAATAACATGCTAGGCATGTCCCTACTCGAATATTACTCCGGTAAGGACCCCGTAGGGGATCTAAATAAGGCCTAAGGGCGGACTCTACCGAGGGGGGTACCGGCTACTTACGATAGAGTAGCGACTCTTATAAATCTCAGGAAGAGCTTAGAAGAGCGTTAGCGATAGGCCTAGGAGTAGTAGAAGCAGGCCTACGATAAGAGATATAAAGCTATGTTATTTAATGTCGGAGATCGAGTCCTACTATCGACTAAGAACCTAAGACTAAAGGTAGCTAAGCAGAAGCTAGCACTAACGTTCCTTAGACTATTTAAGGTATTAGATCGAGTCGGTAGCTAAGCGTACTGCTTAGATCTGCCTAAAGGCTCCCGCATCTATAACGTATTCTATATGTCTCTATTAGAACTAGCAAGGGGCTACGGAGACTCCGTACCCCCTCCGGAACTAATTAACATTAACGATAACATAGAATATAAGGTAGAAAGGATCCTAGAGTATAATCAGCAGAAGGGACAGACTATATTAAAGGTGCTATAGAAGAGATACCTACTTTCTAAAGCTACCTAGGAACCTAAGGAAGCACTAGATAATACTACTAAAGTCGTAATAGACTATTAAGCGGAGATCGGTCGGAGAGCCTATAGTAATAGTACGAAGAGGACATAGCTAAGATAAGGCAGGTAAGGGGTTTTATTAGTCTTTATAATTATAAGCTACCTAAGCCTACTCTCCTTTATAACGAGCTACCTCCTCCTCTACTAAACAACTAAACCGATAGGACTACGACGAAGCGACTAGATCCTCCCTATAATTTATCTCCTCCTCTAGATTATCGGCTAGTATATCTAGATCTATGTCCGATATGCCCTCTAGAGCGAGTGCGCTAGAGCGCTAAGTAGTTTCCGCGAACCTAGCTAAGTCTATAGGCAATATACTATCCCGTAGGCGACTACTAACGACAGTAAGGCAGGTAGAGACAATAGCCTAAGTAGACGAGTTAGTAGCATCTAGTAGCTATAGCTCGGCTAGACGACTAAGGTAGTAATTCCGGAGATCTTCCTCTAGCTCTATTAATAAAAGGATTTAATGCTCGTCTTTATAAGTAGTAGCGGCGGCGGAAACTTACGGAGACCTAGCGGCCTCCCTACGGAGTTAGGTAGAGGCTTTATCTTTATTCTCTATAACGACGTCGTCCTCTTAAGCTAGACGAGCTCGTAGATTAGTAAAGAGGCAGCGAATAGCAAGCGAAAAGAGGGAGGTCCTCTTATCGGAGGCTACTTCCGTAGTAGTAAGAGTGTCTAGGTTAGCGATAGGGTTATTATCCTCGTTATCTAGAGTATTAGTAGCCTCCGTAGCCGAAGCTATCACTATAGAGTTAGAGGGTGTAGTTCTCCTATTAGAGGCTACTATAGTGTCGGAAGAGGCGGTTCTCTTATTAGAGGCTACTATAGCGAATTAGGTACTAGCTCATAGTCGTAAGCGAAAGGATGCTACCTTAGTAGTCTTTAGAGTCGTACTTGCCTTAGTAGAGGTCTTCCTAGTTGTCCTAGAGGGTATTACTCTCCGAGCTAGTGTCTTAGCGGCCTCCGTAGCTAGAGCTATTATAGTCTTAGACTTTAGTATCGCTATCTTCTTAGGCGTCGTAGTCTTAGATTTCTTAGTAAGAGGGGTCTCCTCTTACGGAGCTAGTATAGAACGCTTATAGAGTGTCGATAATAGCGGAGCGGAGAAGAAAGAAGCAGGGGGCGAAGTAGAACTAGACAAGTACTATATACGATTAGCAAGGCGCTAGTAATACTAGACGTTACACTTACGGAGTAGAAGAGGCCTACGCCCTCCTCGAGTATAAGATATATACGCTAGATCTCGTTGACTTATATACGTATTAGGGCATCCCCCGACAACGCGGACAAGTCTAGTAGAGCAGTAGCTTAACCACTAGTAATTCGGTATAACCGAATCGTAGACTATGCTACTATAGCCTCTGTATCTAGCTCGGACTTCTTGTCGACCGAGCGAGTCTTAGTAGGATCTAGACGGTGTCGATCTACCTTTATAAAGGCGGCGTACGCTATATCGACTAAGTCCTATAGCGCCGGGTTGTCGATTAGGCAGTAAGCCTACCTTATCTTCTTATAATAGGAGCACGCCTTGCTAGGCGCGCTGTCGTAAGTAGTGTCTACCTACATTAGTATACTATAGCCTTACCGTATAGGTGCTATAGACTCACTAACGAGGTTGTCTTTAACTACGTAAGCGTAGCGCTTATAAGAGTAAATATGAGAATCGGAGCTAGCTATAACTAAAGATATCTAATTAATAAAACGAAGATATTTAACGAAGTAGTGAGCTAGACAGCGGCAAGAAAAGTAAGCGCTAAGAGGTTTAACAAAGAAAGAGAAGTATAGAGTACAAGGATGATATATAAGTCGACAACAAAGGACGCATTAACAAAGCGAGTAGCGGGTCGAAGTTTCAGAAGTGTCGTTGCTATAGAAGTTGTTATTATAGAGGTCGAAATACGGTTATATATACGCCGATCGCTAGCGCACCGGAGCTATATAGCTACTACACAGATGCCGAATAAACGCCGGCACATGTCGCGAACTAGTAGTAAGGCTAGTACTACTTCGAGGTAAAGCTACTAATAAAGGACTATAGCCTCGCAAACAACGAGGTTGCTAAGAACGGATATTAGATGAGTTAAACAAAGAAACAACGTAGACTAAGTGTTCCCCTAGTTAACAAAGAGAATACTTACTACCTTTATAGTTATAATTGCCGAATATAGCAAAGAACAGCTTAAGAGACGGACAGCCACTAAGGGCAGTAGCTACAAAGGGGGGGATAGTTATAAGGGGAAGCTCGGTCCTACGGAGCTAGGATAGTCCTATCACGTGACATAGGCCCTCTGTAGTATATCCGCATAGCCTCCGGCTGTTTCGAACGAAGGCAGCTATTAGTTCCTTAACCTATCTAGCCTATAGATAGCTTAGCTCTATACGTTGCTATACACTACTATTACACTTATCGAGTTTACGGAGGTTAGTAAATAGCTTACGGTCATTAAATATGTATAGAGCTAATCCGCTGTCGTATATAACAGTGTTCCAGTGCAGTAATTAACCGGCGGAAGCGACCTATGTACTTGCGATAATTAGTATAACTATTCTAGAGATAGTCGAGTTATCGTCATTTGTTGTACTATTGCTATCGATAGCTATTACTAAGGCTTTTCTGCGATTACCCTTCTTACTAGCATCCTTTAGAGGACGTAACTCTACATGTTACTTCATGCATTAATTGTTTATGTAGTTACCGTCCTTATAGATCTAGTAAGGGTTATCGTCCGATAGGACCTTCTTAGGCTTACTAAACTTGCCGGACTTATTATTATAGCCTTTAGGGTTACCTACGCTAGCGGCTATAAATCGAGGGTAAACTAGTATAATCTCGGCGCGGATTAAAGTCATTAGCTTAGTGAGTAATGTTGTCGTAGCTAGGTGAGCGTTACGCTAACTACGTAGCTATTCGTCACGGCTAGCGTTTGTTATAAAGAGGTGAGAGATAAAGACATCGCCGAGAACGGATCTTTCTAGAACAGAGGTGTCCCCTTTTACGGCTTATTTAATGGCAATGTTGTATTGCCTTAGATTCTAGCTAAATTCGTTGCAGTATTTCAGGGTGTTAGTACCCTTAAGTCTAGTGTTAAATAGATTACGAATAGCAGTAGGAACGTCGATTGTTAGCGCCGGCGCGTAAGTGCTAGCTATAGCATCGTATAGCGCTTTAGCTAACTTCCTCTATAATCTAAAATCTAGTAGGATCGAGTGGTCGATTCGAACGGAGATCATGCCGTAAGCTTAAATGTCCTTTTTTGTGAATTCATCTCTTCTAGTCTTAAATGCCTCGTCGGTTTCACTAGCTCGTTACTTAGGCTTAGTAACGAGGTCTACGTAGAATAGATCATCGAACACGTACTATACTAGATCCTCCTTGATAAGTACGCTCTCGAGAGTCCTTCTCTAATTAGAGAAGGAGGCGTTCTTCGTAAGCACCTTATTTTATTTAGCCGTGTTTAGCCCTTTAGTGATTAAGTGATCTATGAAGGGTAGGGTATTAGTCTAGATTGCGGTCTTACACCTTCCGGAGATAGTATGAATAACCGGCTTACTACACACGAGACTAACTGCTAACGTAGGGTATATACTAGGAGATATCTAGTAATCTAGTGATCTAGAGATTAATTCAGAGGCTCGGCGGACGAGGCTCACACTAAATGTGAATTGAATAGATTAGTATAGAAGGCGTAGTAGTTACGCCGGGCTCATAACCTATTATACGTGCTAAGTTAGCTAAGGCTTAGCACGTTAGCACGCTTAGTGACCGGAGTACTAAGAGGTCTTGACGTTAAGATCGATAGATGAGAAAAACTGAGATAAAAAGGTGGTAACTATCTAAGTGACAGAGGGTCGACTATATATAGAGTAATAAGCTGGTCAAACAACCGGTAGATCTCCGGATATTGCGTACTCGATCGAGGATGAGGATCGAGGTACAACAAGCCGCACCACAAATTAAGATTTGATTTGCCGAATGATCTGGGGTACCGCGAGATCCACCTGCGATCGACAGCTGCGAAAAATGTCACTTGGGTGTGTCTTTCCTACTTCGAGCTATCTGGTGATCGATCTGCTGTTTCGCACATCGCAAATCTGTACATGAGTGCACCTGCCACTCGAAGCGCATTCACTTGTGCACGATGCAGGTTCCATCAACGTCTACGGCGTGATCTCCTTGCACTCTCGACAAACACCCTTCGTCGCTTTGCGTCGACCGAAATTGAGCTTCCACGACCACGAAATGCAGCTGAGCCAGACTCGCATGGATACTATTGGAGGAACTTGGGACCTGATCAAAATTTAATCGGCAAGAAAGGCCGACGCCAGCGTGCTGATGCCGAACGCCTGAAGATCAAATCCCTTGACCAAGAGTCGGACATTATCGTGTTGCGCGATGTTGCGGAGGATCCATCAGAGCCCCGACACGAGTCTACAGAGGCCGTGGAGGAAGATGACGATGCAGAGTCAAAGCCGGTAGAACCCACAGTCGACATTGAGAAGTTGCTAGTGAAAGGAGCCAATCCTCGAGAGTCCGAAGTCTTCGCCGCGATCGAACAGCATCGGCCGGAAGAGCGCGAGCTCATCAAGCCAATATGGAACGCAAAACAAAAGGCACTGGCGGACGCCCATACTGCACCGCAGCTGAAGAAGTATTTGAAGAAACATAAACAGCAGGTTTCGATACCCGACAAATCGCGGACCATATCATGGAAGCATCCTAAAGACGAAGTCAACCACCCGAGATTAATCATCGTCACCCCGTGGTTCAGGTCGACGACGAACGTCCACGAGCCACTGCCGATGCAACTCGAGGAACCCCCTGGGAAGCTGCCATTCAAAAAGTGGGACTTGGTCGACCAGGTTTTCCGAAATGCCTGGAATCTACAAATGATTGAAGAGCAAGACACGTTGGGCGAGCTGGAAATTTTGCTGACGGGACCACAATGGAAGATGTTACATACTAGGGCTGCAAGGGATTTGTTCGGGATACTGAGGAAGGGCGTCTTCTTCAGACGTGTTCGGCTGGAGCACGATTCAAAACGAGGAGCTTTGCGAGTTCGAGGTCCACGTCAAGAAGCCGAAGCACTCGCACAGCATTTCCAGTTGGCATTCAGCAGCTGTCAAGCTCATCGACTTAACCTGGAATTGCTAAAGGATGTACTGCCCCTCTCTATCGAGGATACGATCGCAAAATTTACCCCAAGAGCCAAGCAAGAGATCGAGCTGCTGACTGGCGCTTCCGTGACTCACAGTAAGCAGAGATCGATGGTAAGGCTATTCGCTGTTCATGACTTGGTCAATGATGCTGACCTCACTAGATATGGGTGGCAGCATTCAAGGGCGCTGCGCTCGACGAAGCATTGCGCATGATCACTATGATGCTTGGTTTGCAAACGCCTTGCAACCTTACAATTGACAAGCCGAATGAAGGAGAAGAAAAGCTTGTTTCCCAGCCTTCCGACGTTCCCCTGCACTTGAGACATCTTTCTCTAGGGCGCAAAGTGACAAAGGTCCGTAGATATGATGATGCATCCGAGAAAATAGACAAGTCGAGCAGCAACAACCAAAGTATCTCTGGAGAACAACTCGTCGCGCAGGTTTCCGATTACAAATACCAAGATGCGCGTGTACACAAATTGCTGGATCAATCGGACCATGCAGTTCAGCAACAATTGCAGCGCATAGACCCCGTCTCTCGCGCAAAGACGTGGATGATACCGCGACAGCCATCACCTTGGCGTGTCAGATTCGGCACTCAGCTAGAAGAAAGTCAGATCAAAAAGGAGCCAGAGAGAGCCCAGCAATACTTTTCTTCCACAATACCGAGACTGCCGACTGTCACAACGTGGTTCGACAAGCTATCGCCTGAACAGATGGCCCCCATGACAAACGCCAAAGATCGACTGATCGTCAAGCTGATACCGTCACCTCATTCTGAAAATTTCGCTTCGAGGCGCTCTTCCTACCCTGACGTTGAAATATGCTTTGTTATCCGAAAGTCTTCGGATGTGGAAGGAGGATTAGGGACGCCTGTGAACGAACAAGGAAAGGAAGAATATTCTTATGCTCTACCGGGGAACAAACGCCTTGTGCTGTCCTCGATCGACGCAATTCTTCGACGAGATCTCGTCGTTCCTTGTCTGCCGAAAAGCTCCGTGGATCTCGAGTTCTCCCGGTCAATCAGGGCTACTGTCGACAAAGATCGGTTTATGGCACTTGAGAGCTCGAGAGTCTATGTCGAGGCGATTGCAAACAGCATGAAAGGCAAGGTAAATTTGCGAGCACCTAAATTCCTATCGCTATCAGTTCCGAGCCTCTGGCCATTAGATGCACCTTCGAGTGCCGAAAAGCCCAAGAAGAGGAAAGGAAGGCCCGCCAAATCCAGCGAAAGGCCCGATCCCAAGACAGAAACGGACAAATTGACCGTGGACGAACAAGAGGCCCTTTACTATTTCGCCGGCTTCGAAATGCGCGAGACAAGACTAGTCCGACCAAGCCGCGAATTGCCAGGGCCGATAGTGAATGACACCGACATCTGGACCATGGAAGACGTAGAAGCCGGCACGACGGGAGGCAAGCGCCTCGAATTTAGTGTGCGACAAGGCTCCGGGAGCGATGATTTGATAGGCTTCGTGCGAAGAGCATTGTCGATGGCGAACTTTTTCACTTTGGCCAATCAAGGACCAGTCAGACCGCTCTACAATGCGCGCTCCGCACAGTCGAGTGACGAAGACAATGCACCGAAGCGCCAGGAGGACCGCTGGATTCGAAAACCTCTGAACACTCCCCACAGGACTGGTAGCACACAATGGAACGAAGTCGTCATGCAAAAGGCCGAGAAGACGCTGCTGCAGCCTGCCACCGAAGGACGTGGTGGAAAGCACCACTCGAATGACAGCCCGCAGACGAGTACAAGGCACGAACGAAGTGTTACCGAGTAGTATTATGAGTGACATGGAAGGAATCTGGGCTGTATTGTAAATTCTGTACAACATCGACAACCTGAACTCAGGCGTAATCTCAACTACCATTTTAGTAGTGCTCGGTCGTTTCTCATCAACATGTACAGCATCGAGCTTCAGCGCCGTGTGATCATAATGCCATTTCCTTGATGACCTGCCCAAGGTTGTTCACATCGTGAGCGAACCTGCCAAGGAAGAGACCGTCTACACCATCCTTTAAGTTCAAGAAAGTACCAGGTCCAGCGCTGCCTCCATACAAAATCCGAGTGAGTCCCTTCCGGTTCTCGACGAGCTTGCGCAGCTGCTGCGTGACGGCAACCACATGATCACCCGGTGCTGGTTCTGCTGCGCCTATAGCCCAGACAGGCTCGTAGGCAAAGATGACTTCTGCTTCATCCGGTATTGACTTGAGCACAATTTGGATTTGTGGACCGCATTCGTTGATAGCCATCCCGACAGCTTGACTCGCCACCTGACCATGGCTTTTCTCGCCAATACACACAAGGGGCGTCATGCCATTCGCCACAACGGCGGCAGCCTTCTTACCGACCTCTTCGTCTGTCTCATGGAAGATTCGCCGGCGCTCAGCATGACCGATCTCCACGATCTTGACACCTGCCTGAGCCAAATTTAACGGACTGACCTCACCAGTATATGCCCCTCTCGACTCCCAGAAAGCGTCCTGTGCGCCAAGCTGGACCTTTGTATCCTTGAGCAGATCCTGCGCTGGCAAGAGCGATACAAAATCGGGGATGACAAAGAGGTCGACATTTAGCTGAGACGCCAGGGCAGACAACTCGGCGACTGATTTTACGTATGAGAGTGTCCCCGGCAGGTCAAAATACATCTTCAGGGACGTGCCCACGATGCGGCGGCGGTCGGGTGCCGAGGCAGGCATGGCGCTGGACCGGCACAATAGAGTGGGTGGTGTGAGTAAATTGTCCGGCCAAATCTTCGTGTGCGCGGCTTTGAGATTCTAGCGCGAGCCGCTACGGGAAAAGAGGGACCGGAAGTGAGATTCGTCTGACGATTTTCGACGCTGGCCTCCCTTCGCCGAACATTCGACCGTGGACCTGCCTCTTTGCCAAACGTCCTGTCAAACCTTCCCATGGTGTTCATCCATTTCTGATTGTTCAATCTCACTCCTACTCACCTGGACTTTACTCCGTCGGTACCCATATGCAGCGATATCTCGCAGATCGTTGGGCCCGCAAGCGATACTTTGGTTAAGAGGTTTTTCTTGCCCCGCCATCACTCAGAGAGGTGGTTTGATTTGTGTCACCCAAGAGAGGACAAGAAGCCATTAACCGGCAAGCACATTCACTAAACTGTTAGAGGTATGCTGATATGGTCAAGCGAGTCTGAGAACCAGCTGATTGACATTCTCAGCACATCACCACCCTACCCACCCCTCCCTCCACATCACTCACTCAACATGCACATCTCACCCAAGCTCCGCCAGTCGGCGGAAGAGCAACGACCCACCTTCTCCTTCGAATTCTTCCCTCCCAAGACTGCTCAGGGTGTTCAAAACCTGTACGACCGCATGGACCGCATGCACGACTTCGGCCCAACCTTCATCGATGTCACCTGGGGCGCCGGCGGCCACCTCTCCCATCTCACTACCGAAATGGTCAAAGTTGCTCAGTCGGTCTACGGTCTGGAGACATGCATGCACTTGACCTGCACCGACATGCCAAGATCCAAGATTGACGAAGCCCTTCGAGACGCCTATAATGCCGGTTGCACAAACATTCTCGCATTAAGAGGCGACCCGCCACGAGAGAAAGAGAAGTGGGAAGCTGCATCTGGCGGGTTCAGGTATGCAAAGGATCTGGTCAAGTACATCAAAGAGACCTACGGCGACCACTTCGACATTGGCGTTGCTGGATACCCCGAGGGCTGTGACGACCACCGAGACCAGGAATTGCTCGTCCAGCACTTGAAGGAGAAGATTGATGCTGGAGGAAGCTTCGTGGTGACTCAAATGTTCTACGACGGCGATATCTTCATCGACTGGGTCAAGAAATGCAGGGCTGCTGGTATCGATGTCCCGATCATCCCTGGTATCATGCCAATTCACACCCATGCCGCTTTCTTGCGTCGCGCCAATTGGAGCAAATGTCATATTCCCGAGGCATGGATTAAAGCTCTTGAGCCCGTCAAGAACGACGATGCTGCGGTACGAGAGGTTGGTAAAGGCTTGATCGCGGACTTGTGCCGGCAGCTGATCAACAATGGCATCTACCATCTCCATTTCTACACTATGAACCTGGCACAATCTTCACGCATGGTTCTCGAAGAACTCGGTATCATGCCTTGCGCAGAATCACCGGTAGAGAAGCCTCTGCCTTGGCGGCAGTCACTTGGTCTCAAGCGTCGGGAGGAGAACGTGCGACCCATCTTCTGGCGGAATCGAAACCGATCTTACATTGCCCGTACCCAGGAGTGGGATGAGTTTCCAAACGGCAGATGGGGAGACAGTCGATCCCCCGCGTATGGAGAGCTTGACGCTTACGGTATCGGTCTGAGGGGTACCAACGAGCAGAATCGCAAGCTCTGGGGTCAGCCGAAGAAGCTTCGAGACATTGGCGATCTCTTTGCGCGATACATCGAAGGCAAAGTCGAATCATTGCCGTGGAGTGAAAGCCCTATCACGGGCGAAGCCGACGTGCTTCGAAAGGATCTCGCCGATCTCAATCGCCGCGGAATTCTGACCATCAACTCGCAGCCTCCAGTGGATGGCGCCAAATCATCTCACCCCGTCTACGGCTGGGGTCCTCGAAATGGATATGTATACCAGAAAGCGTATCTCGAAGTCCTCGTCAGCCCCGAGCTTGTCTCCGAGCTCATCACCAGAATCGAGCGAAACCCTGATGTCACCTACTTCGCTGTCAACCAGCAGGGTGACCTCAAGACCAATAGTCCTTCCGAGATGGGGCCGAACGCATTGACTTGGGGTGTGTTCCCAGGCAAGGAGATCGTGCAGCCCACCATCGTCGAGACGGTCAGCTTCATGGCATGGAAGGACGAATTCTACCGCCTCGGCCACGACTGGTCAAGATGTTACGATAACGATGACCCAGCGAGGTACCTCATCGATGGCATGATGAAGGAATGGTACCTCGTCAACATCGGTAAGTCCCGCACCCCTCCCCTTTCCCTCCCATCCACCTTCGTCTAACGAACTCCAGTCCACAACGACTTCCGCCGCGAACGCACCATCTTCCCCTTCTTCGAAGGCCTCCAAGTCCCCGACCTCGACAAGCCCGCCGCCATCCTCCCCACCGACTCCAACGGCGAAAAGCACGAACGGAGCGACAGCGCCCTCGTCAACGGGCACAGCAGCCCCAACGGCAAAGCCACTCCCACGGAGACCGCGAACGGCTCCAATGGCGTCGGCCTGGGCATCCGAGCCAAGAACTAGATCCCGCAGCGTCTGTACAACAGAGACGTCCGCAAGGGATACGCTAGCGACTGCATCGCAGCGTGATTGATTACAACACGACACTCTTCAACAGAACCTTCAACAAGGGCTACTTTATTTTATGATGAATGATTCTCAACGAAATGATCTGATTGGCACTTTCTGGCGTGGTGGCATTTTGGGAGGAAAGTGCATTGGTGGAATGGCGTTTACTTGACATGGGAAGAGGGAGAAGGAGAGAGCAGGGAGGAAGGGAAGCAGGCATATAAAAGCTAGATACCCCATTCAACCGGGAGGAAAGAAGCCGATGGGGCTTAGAATTAAGAAGAAGTTTTCATACAGTGGCGGTGCTTCTCTCTGGGAGTGCCTGGCCGTGAGAAGTGTATGTACTGGTACTGGTCCTAGTATCTGCTGTGTATGTGCTGCTTCGTATGTATTGCAACTTTCGACATGGCGCCAGATGCTGTGTTCTCTGTCGAAGCACTATCTTACAGCTCTTCGCTCTGGTCCCTTGACAATCCGGCTTCGGCACCATTGGCCACAGACTCCTCGTCGTCGTTGATGGCTTCTGCTTCATTAAAGGTTGTCCATCCGTTGCGCGAGTACCCGGACATTGTCTGCGGTGTGGACGGCATCGGTCGCTTCGTCCGGCCGTGGGCATGCTCGTCGTGGTCGTGCCAGGCGACATTCGAATGGCACGTGAAATCACGTGAGAGATGCCTGGAGTGACGTCTCGATATCGGCTTCAACAACAACCGCTCACATCGCCCACACCTTAGTTTTCTTACTTGCCTAGGTGTTTGTTCGATTGACCAGTCTTGTGTATGGCCAATGGATGAGTGGGCAATGTACAAGGGCTCTGATAGAGACAGTCATCAAAGCCAGCTGTCAGTGGGCAGCGTGCGATAGAGGGTTGTCCAATGAAAGTTCAGGTCAGCAACACCCATCATGCACGAACGCAGCCCGGACACTCTGACGAATGACGGATGGAAAACAGGTCCTCAAAAGCTGAAGGGGACGAAGTCTTTCGGCATGTCTGATCCGAGGTTGATGACGTGATGAGGGCCTGCTGCTTGACCTCCTTCCCCACTCTTGATATTATTAGAGACCGAGGGCATTGGCAAAAGTCTCTCTGTTTCCACTCCCTCCGGACATCCAATGCTGTCAACAATATCAAGAAGAGGTCCTACCATACTAGCAAGAACAAAGTGCACTGGGACTGCCGCACAAATTGAACGAGCTGGTTTCTGCTCCACGATAAGACCACACCACACTTTACTCCACCGCACTAAGAGTTCTGGCGTGAAGAATAAAGCTTCTTTGGGCCAAGCTGCTGTCATTCAGGCACGGTACAAATCTAAGATGACAGAGGCCACAAACAAGCCCTTGTCTGGGCTATACAAGCCGACACACCTTCAGCAATTATTCTATGGGCCAAAGTCAGTGGAGAAGCATCTCCTGGAATGCTTGCCGACAGAACAATCAAAAGCATTCATCATCACTGGTGCATCTCTAGCAAACAAGACTCCTCTGGTCAAGGAGGTCGAGAAGATTCTTGGATCACGGCATGCCGGCACCTTCAGCAACATCAAGCAACATGCTCCTGTAGCCGACCTTGATGTTGCCACAGACAAAGTGCTCGGTGATAGCAGCATAGATACGCTCATCTCTATTGGAGGCGGATCTCCGATTGACAGTGCCAAAGCAATCTCCTTCAGACTCAACGAGCGATACTCGAAAGAGAATGAGGGAAAGACAAAATTCCTCCACCATGTCGCTATCCCAACAACGCTGTCCGCAGCAGAGTGCACCCCGAACGCTGGCTTCACAAACAGCTCCGGTCAAAAGACTGGTGTCTCGAATCCAGAATGTGCTCCGCACGCCGTCATCTACGATGCCACTTTCATTCCTACTTACACACCCGTGAATCTCTTCCTCTCGACGGGCATGCGAGCAATGGATCATGCGCTGGAGATCCTCTATCACCCGACGGCTACCGAACTGACTCGTAAGATCGCCTTGACCGCAGCGGCCGACCTCTTTACATATCTGCCCAAGTACAAAGCCGACCCGAACGACCATGATGTAATCACGCAGCTCCAGCTTGCTGCATACGCCTCTCTTGGCTTCATTGGCCTCAATGTTAAGGGCGGTCTCGGCCTATCTCACGGTCTGGGTTATGCTCTTGGCAGTCCCTATGGCATTCCTCACGGCTACACATCTTGCCTGACGCTTGGCAAGGTTGTCCAGTTGAAGGCTCAGCAGGGTGGTGATGTTGCAGCACAGATCGTTCGAGCAGCCCCGGCAGCCGGAGTTCAAAGGACGGGCGACGATGTCAAAGATGCAGTTCAGGTCGGCAAGGCGGTGGAGAAGTTAGTACGCGATCTCGGACTGGAGACCAAGCTTGATGAGTGGAAGGTTGGGAAGGATCAAGACAAGGTAGTGGTAAAGACTGCGACCCGGACTGAGGAGGGACCAGTCTTTGATGCTGTGTTGAAGCTTGTGCAGAGTCTGTGGTAGGAGTAAGATACTTGTACCATGACCCAATCTAGTCTCACAAGGTAGATTGAGCCGATGCACATGTGAAGCTCCACTTCGAGGAGGGATGTATTTATATACAGTGCACCACTGGTCGTTTCCGGGCAGGAGATTTGGCGAAGATGGAGGGCTCGATCATCTCCGCATGTGAAGGCAATGCATCATCATCCAAAGTCACTTCTCCAGCCTGCTGGTGCGATTCCAGCTATCCATTTTGCAACTCGCCAAGGGCGTGGAGTTTTTGTCATTTCCCACTCAAGGCACAACCGTGAAGTACCAGGAGACTACTCAATTACTCACACACTCTCAAACTTCACCACCTTGACACTCCCCCCCAACGCCCCAGTCGCATAATTAAATATCCCAAAGCGATACCCCATAAAAATCTGCCAATCCGTCGACATGACAGACGCCTCCCCCAACTCCTCCCACGTCTCCCCATCCACACTCCAACTAAACCTCGCCAACCGATCCCCCGCCGCTCTCGCGTCCATGCTACACCGCAACCACAACCGCGTCGTCCCCTCCGGCAGCGGCACACTCGCGTCCACAACCCCGAGACTCGTCGTCGTCCAAGTACTCTGGTCCTGCGTCATGCCTTGCACGTTCTGCAGGACTAGACTGCCGTTCGAGTTGAAGACTTGTATCGCTGCCGCTTTGTCCCGGAAAGCGGAGAGGCCGGCGCGATCGCCTAGTGTGAGGGAGGAGATGTCGAGGAGGACGGTGCCGCGTGGGAACTCGCCGTGGACGCGGTGGGTGAGGGTGTTGCGGGCGAGGAAGAGGTCGGGGGTGATGGTTGCGGTGGAGAGGGTCAGGCCGTCGTTGATGGTGTAGCGGGTGGTGTCGGGGTTGTGGTTCCATTCCCAGGCTGGGGAGAGGGTGGTGCCGGGGAATGTGTCGGTGCCGGTCCAGTTGGTGGTGGGGCCGGCGGGGAGGGGGAGGGGATAGGTTTTGCCCCAGGCGCCGTTGGCGTCGGTGGTGAGGATGGGGAAGCCGTCGTCACCCCAGGTGATGGGGGCGAGGACGGGAATGCGCCCCGAGGGGTAGGCCCAGGTGAAGGACATGTAGAACCAGTCTCCGTTGGGCGTTTCGATGAGGCTGCCTTGGTGGGGCACACCGCCGCTAGGGATGGAGCTCTGGGTGCCCTGGAGTAGGATTTTACTTTCGTAAGGTCCGAATGGCGAGGTGGATTTCCAGATGTAGGTGGTGTCGCCTGGATGGTCATCGAGAATGTAGTATAGACCGTTGCGTTTGTACATGCGATTACCCTCGATGCCATCCTGTCCCACGTCACTGGCGCTGAAGACTGGCTGACTCTTGTTCTGGCTAAAGCCATCGGCGTTGAGCAGAGCGACGTTGACATTGGTAGCTCCGTAGACCACATACATCTGATCGTCGTCGTCAACCAGCAGACCGCAGTCGTAGTAACATTGACCACCAGGAGACTGCGACCTGCGAGTCCATGGGCCTTCTGGTGAGGGCGCAGTGTAGGTGTAAGAGTACCAAAAGTCGACGCATCCGATCCAGTACCAAAGCTTGTTGCTCTTACGGTACCTCATGGTCGACGCCCAGGTCCCACGCCTGTATGCTTGACCATTTTGAAGGTCGTAGTTTTCGCCGAAATTGAGCGTGGGTACGGAGTGACCAATGATTTCCCAGTTGACCAGGTCGGCGGAGCGAAGAATCGGAGCACCAGGGGAGAAGTGCATGTTGGATGCCGAGAAGTAGTATAGACCATCGGGACCAAGTGTCACATCATTATCAGCAAAATCCTCATAAACCACAGGGTTCGTGAATGTTTCCTGCGCGACTGCAACAGCAGCGAACGCCGCCAGAAGGTATCTTTTCCAGCCAAACATGATGTGTAGTCAATAAAATGTGAAAGATCGAGGCCGCTTTTGCAGATGACATTGCGTATCCTGTATATTTATCCTCACCTATACCCGTGTTCGTTGTGATATCCATCACTGCCGGCGGGATACGGTCGACCATGCAATCAGAGCACTGTCCCTGCACCATGGTGATTCGGAGGAATGACTCCGATTGGTACTTAATTAAAGAAGTGAAGCTTGTGAAACTTCCCACCAGGGAGTTATAGTGCTATTTTATCCTCCTCTTCCGTCGGAGCAATTGATCCGAAGGCGCTATGCCGGTAGACTTTGGTCAAACGAAAGAACCTTCGAATCATTGCCACTAGCAGGACCTTGAGTATCAGGAGCCCGTGGAGCCCCAGCATGACTGCATCCCTCCACACTCCACCTCCGCCCACATGCTTGTTGCTACCAAGCCGTCCCAAAGGCCGAATCAAATGGCTTCTTATCAGCCACACACACTTTCCGTTCTTCTGGTAGCGTCCCATCAACCAAGTACGCCCTCACAGCATTAAACGTACACTGGCTCGGGTCATTGAAAAAGCTATGCCCGTACCCATCGTTCGTCAAAACCCTGCTGCCTGGAAAGCCGCGACTTGCATTGAATGCTGCTGACAGAGGTGTGATAGGATCTCGCTTGCCTCCCACGAAGAGAATCGGGGTCGCTGTGTGGGCTTCGAAGGGGCCGGCATAGTACTCTGCCGGCTCGATAGACCAAGCTGCGCATCGCCAAATGGTGGCGTCAGCGAAGACGTTTGCAAAATAGCTTAGTGGCTGTTGACGATCGGCGATAGGGATCAGGTCGGAGGGACCGGATAAGCGCCAGGGCGTGTCGAGGCAGGATATGCCCCAGAAGGCGTCGACGCCTTGATTGTAGGGTGGTGGTGGGCTGGTGATATTTGGGCTGGTAGTGTTGAGGCCGGGACTGGTGGCATTTGGCGGGGCTATCAGAGACGTAAGGGTGCTAGCTATAGATGGCCAGGTCGAGGGTGCGTAGAGTGCTTGCCGAAAGACGTTCTTGATGATGCGGTAGACCAACTGATCGACGGCCAGCAGCTGGGAGAAGGATGATTCGACAATGTTACGGATTGCCGCCGAATCAGCAGGGCCAGGAACAAGAGATGTGAGTGCGCAATTGTCCGGTCTGACAGCACACTCGCTGTAGAACTCTTCATAAACAATATCCGTGTCTTGTAGGAAGGTGTCCCTTGTCCCTGCACGCCAATCTGTAGGATTGACCACAGCGTCGAGGACGAAGCGACCTACATGTTCCGGGAACATGGAAGCGAAGACTTCTCCAAGGAATGTGCCATATAAGGTACCAACATAGTTGAGCTTCTCGTCCGGTAGGTGCTTGAGGATCTCCAACATATCTCTGGCAACGAAGGGGGTGCTGAGGAAAGGACTGGTGGCAGCTTGTGCCTCCGAGCATTTGATTGCGTAGAGTTCTGCAGTCCTCCATGCATCTTCGACGAGTCCACTATCGGTCAAGCTCTCTTTCGCCTGCGGGAAGTAGTCCTGAGGGGGGATGGCCTGGCAATTGAACGGTATGGTACGACCAGTACCACTGCAAAACGTCAGTACCTATTCTCCGAGCTACAAGTGCACATGACTGCCAGTTACAACAGAATGACGAACGGGCCCTTGGGCCATGTGTCGGTCGATGGCAGTGCACAGACGTTCGCCAAAACCTGCCTTGCTGACTTCGTCTCAGGACAGGACAGCACTAGCCTCCATTTACGCGTACTTCAGGCCACCTATGGAGCATCATTCGTCATTGCCTTCAGTGGAATATCATCCCTAGCAACTTGAAAGGGCTTCATGCTGTGCTCACGACTGGGCAAATAGAGCCTCTGCGTCGAAGCCCACCAGCACGTCTTCGATCACCTGCCATCCCAGCCCTGAGATCGTGCTGCGGAGCTTGTCCATCAGACTCGCAGCATCCGCAATCTCACCAGTCCAACAATTGCCTATGATCTCCCCAAGATATTCGACTTCGAGCCGCGGCCACTGCCCAGTGGTGACGACTTCCGGATCCGGTACACGGTTGTCAGGCCAGGCTCCTGTCATGAGCTCGTACACCAAGCAGCCCCACATGGACACATCTGTCTGTTCAGTGGGTGAGTCGTCCTCGCCTCGCTTGCCCTCCAAGGGGTGGAAAGCGGAACCGTTCGTACGTGTGCCGAAGTGCGTCGATTCGCCGGGGGTCTGGCATGCGGCGTTGAGGAACCCGACGAGTTGGATGTTCAGCCCAGTAGTTAGCCAGCACTTTGAGATATCTATATCTCCAAAGGCAATCCAGATGCTTGGGGTCTCGGCTTTTCCGTAGCTGTGAATATGGGCAAGGGCGTTTGCCAATTGCAGGGCCCATTGGTAGATGAGTGGCTTGTATTCATCTTGAATGCGTACATTGGTTGGCGCAGAGTCCGAGCTCGAGCTCTCGTCGTACATTGATGTTTTGTGTGACTTGATGAAAGTCTCGAGTGGCAGACCATCCGGCTTTGCGAGGACTGGCAGTCCGGTCCACTCATCCGGGCGAATGAATCTGCGCGAATCTCAGCCTTGCCGAAGTAACAGGTAGTGATTGAGCTCGCCTTGCCAGTCTCGGGTGCGATTGAATGTGCTGGTAGATGAATGTGGTGGTCCAACATCTGCTAGCATCGTGTTGATTCCGCCAATACGCCTCAGGCTCCACTTCCGATCTTTCCTCGTACTCCGGCGGAAGAAGGATGACCTCGCCAACATCATTGTCAAGCTCTTCGGCGGTGATGGTGTCTAAAATTGCGGACCATCCAGGGAGCTTGACCGGCGTGGGTGGCGATCCTGCCAGAGGTCTGGACGGAGGCGGCGGTGGAATGCGACGTTGCGTACGAGCCATACTGTGCACGAGACTTCACGCCATGAAACAATGTCAGTTTTGAGAATTCTCAAGGTTGTCTCGAAAGGAAATGTGAGATATCAGTCCCCGAGACTAGTGTCATGACTGACCGGTCGACGGGGCTGTGCGGCCCTTCTCACACGATTGGCCAGTAAAGCTCCTGCATGTGATCTAAATTTCACACAGCATAGACACCTTGAAAATGGAATCGAGCAGGTGTCTAGAGTTTGCGACGAAGAGAAGTCCCGGCCATACAAAAAGCACGAACAGCCGCCATTACCGTATTGAGCGGCTCGTGTCTGCCCCTCCAAAAGTCCTTAGGTCCAGACAAGTGTCTGGGCGTCCTATGTCTAATCATTTGTCACTTCCAGGATGAGAACCTTTTGACGCTTATGCACGCAGGACCAAGATTCTCTTTGGTCGACAGCATTGGATTGTCACGGTCAAGGAGATGGTCAAACATGCCTGCACGCTGATGACTATATCGATACGACTGCGTGACACCGCCATCGGCGCCTTACGGCACAGGCTGTCATCGAATTGCCGTCTACATAATCGACAATACACTTGCTGGTCCTTGGGGCGCACAGGAAGCATGACCCAATATCATCTCCAGTCTAACCACAAGTCCCAAGCGTCGACTGGCATCCATTACCACAATAATCGCCGGTCGACCCACAATACCCGCTCACCGAGCAGCAACCACCGAAAGCAGACCCAGTACACGTATATCCATTACTTCCACCGCAGAGCCCATTCGGGCTGATCGTTTTGGCACTCTCATCGCAAGTACCAAAAGACCGTTGACATCCGCTCCCACAGTAATCGCTCGAGCTACCACAGTATCCACTGGCAGAACAACAATCTCCGAACCCCGACCCTTTGCACGTTTTGCTTCCAGTACCTCCGCAAAGACCGTTCGGACTGACATTGCCTGTCGAGCTCGGTGCCGCAGTGGTGGTGCCACGGGTCGACGAGGGAGGGCTGGCTGTCGAAGCGGACGACCGTCCAATGCAGACATTAAAATCCAAGAGCAGCGCTGCACAATCCGTCCCGACGTCGGGGTTCCAGGCATAGAAGTCGTCGAGAGAGATTTGGTTGTCGTTGGCGATCGCCCAACATCCGTCCCCGGATACGACTTTGTGGAACATGGTGCATCCACTCACCATGCCGCTTTGCGTTGGCGTAGGCGTGATGACTCCGCTGGTTGGGGCTGTCGTGGTCGGACTGCCTCCTGTTGTGGTGGGCGCTTCTCCCGTTGTGCTCGGTGGTGAGCCCGAGTCCTGCTCATTCCCGGTGGACCAGCAGTAGTATGTGCCTAGCACGAAACCTCTACAGTCCGGACCCACGGAAGGGTTGTATTTGTACAAAGTGTCGATCGTCAGGCGTGCAAGAGCCAAGTGAGACTCGCAATTCAGTCTGGCTTGGAACCAAGACTGGCACCCGTCGATCTCGCCTGCACCACGGGGCGAGGGAGGCGCGGCGGTTGTGGTGGCTTGTGGTGTCGGACTGGCGATTCCCATGCAATAGGACGAACTCGGGGCGATGGAGCAAGCTTCTTTGGCCGTTGGAGTCGTGCTGTTGTCGTCTGCTAGGGCCATGCTTGGGTTCCAGGTCAAGAATTGCTCCATGCTGATTTCGAAGAATCCTGCAGCCTCCTCGCAGCTTGGTGGGTTGCTGAGAGATGTGTTCCACCATAGGTATTGATCTCGGGAGCAGTGGGGGTTGCTGGGCCGCCGGTGTAGGAGCAACTGGCGCTCAAAGACATATAGAGGGTCTGTAAATCTGTCGGATCGCTCTCAAAGGGGGAAATGGCCTGTTTTCGGACTGTCTCGAGGTAGCATGCGTCGCATTCCGGTTGTGGACCCTGTGCAGCGGCAGATTGAAACCACTGATTGCAAAATTCGTTGCTGTCACTAATTTTGTCAGGGAAGACCTGGAAGCTTCAGACAGATATCGTACCTTCTGCGGAGACAATTCAGATCAAGAGCATACATGGCCTTATCAGCCAGATACGTGGTCGGCCAGGTGGATGAGTCGGCAACATCCTCCCAGGTAACATCTGATGCGCAGCTAGCTCCGATCTTGTCCCGATAGCTGTTCAGAGCATTGAGACACTCGCCATCGCAAAGGAAATCGAGTGCACTTTGACTCAAATTTGGAGTCATGTCGCCAAATAGTAAGCCGACTGCGTTAGCGCAGCTCACATTGGCGTTGAATGCAGTGATGCATTCCTGGCTCGCCCCTTTCAAAATCGAGGCATCTCCGTATGCCAGAGGATATTGCTCCTGCGCAAAGACATGGTAGACCACAAGGGCTGCTAGACAGGTGTAGATTTCGAGTAAAGTGTACATAGTTTGAGGGACAGGAAAGGACGGGCGGACTGGTGTAGAATGACAGACACAGGTCAAGAGAAGAACCTTACTGTTAAGGCACATTGCTCCGCGGATATCTCGCTGGTCCTTGCAACAATAGCGCGAAGGGCGTGTGAACAAGCACATGTCGAATAGGGAAAGGTCAGACCAACATGAAAGCGGTACGTATTGATGGCAGTGCTGATTGTGTGTAGATTGATGAAGGTAAAGTTGTTCAGCTGAAAGGCTGAGGTAGATCCTCATATAAATGACTTTACCCAGCAGATCCCTGACATTCAGCTCTCTGGTACCAGACACCACTTCCGACGTGTGATTATCGAATGAGGCCTGCTCGACAAGCATCCTCCGGTCAAGTGAGATTGCGACCTCGCCCCAGCTCCGGTCTGGCTGTGATTATGCTGACCGTGGTGGAGCTTTTTCTCCGGATGATAACCCAGCCGATACATGCTATCACCCCATACAGCAACTCAAGGATCGCTGTGGGACTTGCTGGCGTACCGCGGCAGGATATTCAGGAAATCTTGACACAGCTAGCGCCCTCCGCCACCATGCCAGCCCTCGTAAACCCAGATCAATCCTGGAGACCACCAATCGCTCGTTGGCGAGATGAAGGGGTCCGGTCAGAGGACCCTTTCACTAGTATGGATGGTAGTCAGGAGTCGGAATAATACGACTGGTGAGTAGCAATGTTGGCTGCCGGTGATAATGGAACTCAGCTCCCACACTCATGCTGGGCTATACATTCCATGCATTCTCATGCCTCTCCCATCCTCCCACTTTTTGTTTCGTTGTCAATTGAACAAGGTATCATCACTTATTCCTCCCTTCGCCATGTTCAGGCGGTCGGCTTGCTTCAGGCTCCTTCTTTTGTATCTCTGTTCAACACCCATACTTGCACTTCACTTTGACGGATCTTTAACCGCTAAGCTACCTCCGGTCGTGCCATCGGTGCCCCTGGTGGTGGATGAAGCCCTCCCGCATGCCAACACCTCGATAGGAGTTGCGCCTCTGAGCGATCTGTTAATCCCGCGAGATCTGGTGATTCGTGCGGACGGGTCTGGACAATCGACTTCGGCTGCAAGTTCAGGAGACTTTACGTGCGGACCCAACAAGCCTTGCGGCAATGGCGCTTGCTGCGGTGATAGCGGATGGTGCGGGTAAGTATATGGACCACATTTGTCTCTACCATGGCGTCCGATATGAAAGTCACTAACACACTCCAGATACTCACCCACCTACTGCGGGACAGGCTGCCAGTCGAACTGTGATGCCAAAGCCGAAGGCGGACAGTACGCCAGCTCACCGGGGAAGGCTTGCCCCTTGAACGTTTGTTGCAGCGAGTTTGGATTTTGCGGAACCACAACCGAGTAAGTCTTCTCCCCGTCGACCGTGTTTGGGCACGCCTCCCTTACCATGATCCTTCAGATTCTGTGCAGCGGGTTGCCAGTCAAATTGCGAGCAGCCCAAGCCTTCTGGTCCAAAGGGCCATGTACAGCAGAAGATCATTGCATACTGGGAGTCATGGAACGAGAACAAACCTTGTGAGCACATGTCAGCAGACGAAATTCCTGTAAACGACATCAGCCACCTAATCTATGCCTTTGGTTTCGTCAACCCCGGGGACTTCGACATCGTCAATATGCCTGACGTCCGGCCAGAGACCTTCCGCGAGGTCTTCTTCCTGAAAAATAAGAATCCAGATCTAAAGATTCAGGTTGCTCTTGGAGGCTGGACGCACAACGACCCCGGGAAATGGCAGAAAGTCTTCAGTGACATGGTGTCTTCTGAAGCGAACAGATCCAAATTCATCACAAATCTCCTAGGTTTCTTGGCTCAGTACGGATTCGATGGTGTCGACTTCGATTGGGAGTATCCGGGTGCGCAGGATCGTGGAGGCACACCGGAGGATGGAGTCAACTATACACAACTCCTGAAAGAGCTTCGAGCTGCCATACGGTCAAGCGGCAGGGACTACATCGTGACATACACAGCTCCCACGTCCTATTGGTACTTGCGCCATTTTGATGTGTCCGGTATGAATCAGTACGTGGATTGGATCAACTTGATGTCCTACGACCTCCACGGCATCTGGGACGCAGACAATCCCATCGGCAACCAGATCCTTGCCCATACAAATCTTACAGAAATTGATCTAGCTCTGGATCTTGTGAGTCTCGAACCCTGTTTTCCGCGATCCGTACTGAGTACCCCAGTTCTGGCGTAACAATATTCCTCCCGAGGACATTGTCCTAGGCATAGGATTCTATGGTCGGTCTTTCAAACTCGCAGACAAGAACTGCTGGAAGCCAGGATGCAAATTTGAATCTTCCGACGGTGGCGGTGAGCCTGGAGAGTGCACTGGCACATCGGGATTCCTGTCATATTCTGGTACGTTAGCCTCGAATATTGAACGATCTTGTGATGCGGACTGACTACTCATTTCAGAGGTGATGAATATCCTCGGCTCCCGCAATGCTAAATCGACCTATTACGATAAGGACGCTCAAGTCAAGTATTTGACATACGGACAGAACAGCTGGATCTCCTACGACGACGCAGAGACATTCCAAAAGAAGACAGATTTTGCCAATGATCGTGGTATGAGTGGCCTTATGATCTGGGCTATCGATTTGTACGATGACAGGCACAGTGCTCTTTCCGCGTTGACAGGCCAGGAAGTTGAGGACCCTCTAGCACTTCCTATATCATCACTGCCGACGATAGGGCACTCCACTGATGATGCTTCACAGTGCCGTGTGACGGATTGCGGAGGTTTCTGCAACCAAGGCGAAACACCCGTCGGCAGAGTAAAGTCACTCTTTGGTGACCACAAGAAAGCGTGAGTAGAGAGTGTTGACCTTCGTTGAGGAACTTTCTGACCTGGTTCGGACAGGTGTAAGGAGTCTCGAGATGCTCGCTACGTGTGCTGTCCTGCTTGGACGAGTCTTGACGCCGATGACTGCTACTGGGACGCCGGTGGCGGTGCAGTACAAACCGATTGCAGTGGCAAGTGTCAAGACGGTGACATTAAGCTGTTTGGTGATAGTTGGGGTTGGAAAGGCGACCTCGTCAGCGGCGAGTATGACTATGTCTGCGCCAGGTATGCAATGGAGATCCGAAGCCCATCGCTCTTTCCTAACGAGTCTTGCAGAGGTGGAAAGGCCTTTTGCTGTGCCGCGGGTAACAAGCAGCGCTTCTTGGACATTTGCACATGGTCAGACTGTGACAAGGCGTGTCCCAGTGATAAACAGAATGTCTTGACTTTCATACAGGTGGGCCTAGATCTAATCCCAGGTGCGACGCAGAGGGCTCCATCGGTCCAAAGCGTGACGAGATGAATGATGCCACCAAAGGGGCCCCTGGCTTTCGCAAACTCTGCTGTCCAAAGCCGGATAGTTTCAAAAATTGTGCGTCGATTCGCCTTTACACCTAGATGTAATACGAAGAGCTGACTGAACCCTCCGCAGGCAAATGGAAGGGGGCAAAAGTCTGCTCCGATCAATGCGATAATGGACAGATCACTCTTGATCTTGATCCCCGAGGTCCTGGGGAGAAAGCCTGTGATAATGGTAAGTCTATCGAGGCGAGTTAGACCCAACATTGTTCACTCACGATGTATAGGAAGAGAGCAGGTATTCTGCTGCGACGTTCCTGGAAGAAAAGATCAGCCTTTTCTGCCGGTTGACTTGGACAAATTGTTCCCTCCCGAGTATCTGCCACCTGCGGATGCACTCCCTCAATTCGAATTGGTCGGCTTCAATGGACGAGCAACTATTGGCAATGCCAACCCAGGAGAAACTGGTGTTGCCTTCTTCTTGATTGCCGGCTCGGACACCGCGGTCTCTTCGATGAGGAAACGTGGTGATAGCGGTGTCGTCTTTTTGGACTGCCCGGCGGATATATTGGATGCACCTCTCGACCGAATTCATACTGCCAGGGTTATCTGCTTGGATGCGGATGTCGAAGATTGTCTCAAAGTGCAGAAAAATGGAGTCGAGGGTACTGTCGTGCACATGCCCAATGAATGCGGCAACGGATCTTTCTCTAGAGCGGTATCTCTCATGCCCTCTGAGAATCAATCGATACCTCTCGAGCTTGCTCGTAAGAATCCGACGTCTGCAGTCTATGACTTTTCTTTCGACTACAATATGCCGCTGGTCCGACGAGATGCTGGGCGATTCTCAATCCGAATGGACTATTCGAACGTCAAGGGCTACTGGGATACCGTGGCCGACTCACCTGGCGTTCAGAAGCGAGATCTTGATGACCTCGTCAAGCGCTTCTACTCAGGCAACAATATGGACTGGGTCAACAAGTTCAATGATCTGCCTATAGGCGATTCAGGGACCTTGAGCGATATCGGCAAATCAAAACTGGAACACTTGGTCTATTTCGAGCAAGAAATGTGCACTGTGGACGATAAGCAAAGAGGTCAAGGCATAGCTGCTGCCATCCAGGGTGAGCTCAACGCGGGCTTCTTTTACGGCTTCTCTATGATAGCCACATGGGACCCGGCATCTACGGTCAAGGTACACCAATCCGCAGGCTTTCTACACCCTGTTGGTACCACTTCAGCCGCCTACACGGTCTCCGGCATTGGTACACTGGACACATCCCAGAAGCTGAATGGCGCATCTCTTCGTAAGTCCTCTGGTCAACAAGCCATTGGTGGACACGGACTGTACCACGGATGGGCCAGCGTCACACCATACAAGGAAGAGACTGTCACTCTGAAATCGGAAGGTCAAAATGGCCCCGCAGTGGCCTTCAACGGATATATGGAAGCCAAAATTGAAGTGTGAGTGTGCTCTCAAGGTCACTGGAAATCGTAACTAATGACTCGATTAGCGATTGGGGCGACAATATCAATGTGCACTTTCCCCGTGTTACCTCAGGAGTCCGCGCCAAGAACCTCGCTCTTCAAAGGAACAGCAAGCTCACTCCTCTCCGCTCTGGCGGCCAGGTCAGCGGCCGGGTTACTATCGGGAGCTCTATCAAGCTCGGTATCAAGACAAGTATGTACTTCAGCCGTCCATACCAGTTCGCCGTTGATGGCGACCTTCCCGATTTGTCCGTGACGCAGAACGTGGCGGCTAGCTTCAACATCCAAGGCGATGAGAACAGTATCTGTCTGGATACAAAAGTATACCAAAGTAATGATGCTACCTTGGTCCATGCCGATCTCGTTGGTTGGGGTGACGACTATAAGAGACAATACTTGGAACAGTCCTTCGGCTTCCAAAGTGATGAGTGCTGGAATGCCAATACTCGACGTTCAGAAGGGGAACTGCCAGGAGACACTCTGACGGAACGAGCACCATCAGATGGGGCTGATTCGGGAGTGAAATTACCGGCGGAGGTGTTGCCGGCAGAAGGCAGTGATCGAGACGCAGACGAAGTACCGAAGGCTGGTAATACCAAGAAGAAACGCCAGAACAACTCGGTACCGGGAGACTTCAGTGGGTATGAAGGAATGCCAAACCTGCGCGATCTCCTCGATAGGGACAGTATGAACGGCCTGATCCCGGAGATCAACTGCATGCCATGTGCTCCTTGCGGCCTATCGATCGACGTAAGGGATTGTTGCGAGTGCGCATGGCTTCCCCCCGACGAGGATACTATTTTCGGCATCATCGGCTCAAGTCCGTTCAGAAAACGCTCGGCGGCTGAAGAACTGCATGAGCTGTTCGAGCGAGCGAGGTCTATCGGGACAGGGCGTAAGCTGATCAACTTCTTCAACGATTGGCAAACTGAGACCGAGCTATATCCACAGTAAGATGAACGAGGTGCGACCTCTCCGGAAACAATATTGACGTTGTAACAGATATCCGAACTACTACATGATCCCTCAGAATGACGCAGACTGGGACGGATCCCGGTACGGCGCCGTGAAAAAATATTTTCACAATACCACTGCGCTATGCACTTCGTTCGATGTTTCTCAAGCTACGACTGCGGACGTTATGTACCCCTACCCTCACACTGGATATAGAGGTTTCACTTACGCTCGAGGAGTCGGTTATCACCAGATGTATCAGACGGAGCACGTCTTCGAAGGTCAGACGCTCGCAAGATTCTTTAATTCCTGGCTTCTCGGCAAGCCAGTCGGTGACCCCCGGCGGCGCGATCAGTCATGGATCGAACAAAACATATTCACGCAAACCATCAACACATGGGGTAACCAGCCTCTGGTGAACGCACTGGCAGACGAACTAGGCTCTGTAGACCACTTGAATCGCCTCACGGTCTTCATGTCCAAGCCGAATCTCATGAAGGGCAACCTTTTCGGCGGCGGCGTCTCCATATCCCAGGCGAAATTCACCAGTTACCCGGCCGGCCCCGACCAGCTCTACGCCGCGCGGCAAGTCGGTATGATCTTCACCTACCTGAACATCGACACCGTGTGGGAGTCATTCTGCGACACGTACAACGGAATGCTTGATCTATTCGAGAAGTTCGACCAGTGGTACGATATCCCCGGCGATACCAGTTACCTTGCCGCGGAGTGGCCCAAATTCATCCGGGCTGAACTGGATCGGGTGGTCAGGACCGCGAGGAGTGATCTGAAAATGATGGATCAACGAAGAAGCCCCGCGGGAGTGTTGTACGCGACCCGCTGGCTGACAGTCATGAATGTGGCGCTGGGCGAGATTCAAAAGATCAAATTGGAGAGGACAGACAAGTGCAGGAATTTGCCGGCCTCGACAGCTGGGAGGTACACGGGTTGAATGTGAAAGGTTATGAAGTAGCTGTTACGGGTATAAGCTGTGAAGAACCACCGTAGAGTGTAATGTCGCCGAGGATCGTTGAAAGGTCAGGCCACTTGCCGTTACTGAATCCAGGAGGTTTGATAACCAGAAAGACTATTCATGACCTCAATCAAATTATAAGAGGCTTGTCATGGCCCTTGTGGTCCGCACTTCCACGTATGATGCTTGAGCTAAGATCAATTTAGACAGAAGAATGTTCTCCATTTGTGGTGCGTGAAATTTAGGACGAGCACATCTAATCAGCGTCAAACGCGCTTATCGCGGCTCAACCCGCAGACTTACAAAAATTCCTTGCCGCCACTTCTTGGATCGCACCCACAAGTAACGCATCTTCCTGCTCTCGAGTCCATGTTCGCCGTACCAGGCTGGTCGCTCCAAGCGTCAGCTCCAAAGCGACAGACAGAAGCACATGCCAGAAAGGCAGATCCTACTGGTGCTGATGCAGAAGGCAAAACTTCTCGCAAGCGGAAGCGAAAATCTGGCACCCAAAATGGTGATGGAAATGAGAATCCACCCAAGCGATCCGGTGAACAGTCACAGAATAAGTCTCGTGATAAGCCCTCCAAAAAAGCGAAGAAATCGAAAGACCACAAGTCGAAAGACAAGCATCCAAACGCCAACAACGAGCCGCTGGGAAAGTCACGACTATCAGATGAGCAAACACCGCCTGAGACCAAGGCTGAGCACACCATGAATGGCACCACAAAGACCCAATCCACCAAAACGGAGATCCCAAAGACCAAGCCCGCGACCGTCGGCTCCACCCTCCAATCCTCCGCCCCACCACCAGCCCTCACCCCGCTCCAACAAAAAATGCGCGCCAAACTCATCTCCGCCCGCTTCCGCCACCTCAACGAAACCCTCTACACCACGCCCTCCTCCTCATCCGTGGCTCTCTTCGCCGACTCCCCCTCCGTCTTCGCAGACTACCACGCCGGTTTCCGGCAACAAGTCTCCGTCTGGCCGCAGAACCCGGTGGATGTCTTCATCGCCACCATTGAGGCGCGGGCGAAGATCAACCCCGCCAAGCTGCGACGGCAGGCCAAGTTCGGCAAAGGCGGCGGGGAGTTGTCCGAGGCGAATGGTGGGAAGGAGGAAGTGGAGGCTTTGCCGAGGACGCGGGAGAAGTGCACGATTGCGGATTTAGGGTGTGGGGATGCGGAGATGGCGAGGAGGGTTATGGGGGGCAGGGTAGGGAAGAAACTGGGTGTCACGGTGAGGAGTTTTGATCTGGCCGCGCCGAATGAGTGGGTTACGAAGGCGGATGTGGCGAATTTGCCGTTGAGGGATGGGGAGGTGGATGTGGCGGTGTTTTGTCTGGCGTTGATGGGGACGAATTGGGTCGAGTTTGTGGAGGAGGCGTGGAGGGTGTTGAGGTGGAAGGGGGAGTTGTGGGTGGCGGAGATCAAGTCGAGGTTTGGGAGAGGGGGAAAGGATAAGGTGGTGGAGCACTCGGTGGGGAAGAGAAGGAAGGGTCAGGGGCAGGGGAAGAAGGAAGGGCGGAAAGAAGTGGAGGAGAGGGAGAAGGGGGAGGAGGAGGAGCTAAGAGTGGAGGTGGATGGTGAGGAGAGAAAGCAGGAGACGGATGTCAGTGCGTTCGTGGAGGTTCTCGCACGGAGGGGATTCGTGCTAAGAAAGGGTGAGCAAAGCATCGATCTCAGCAACAAGATGTTCGTGAGGATGGAATTCGTCAAGGCTGCGGCTCCGACAGTAGGCAAAAATGTGAAACAGGACCAGAAGGCGGCGGACCGAGGAGGCAAGAAACGATTCGTCGAGAGCGACCATGTCGATGTTGAGGCTGAAGCAAAAGTGCTGAAGCCGTGTCTGTACAAGATCAGATAGAGATGTCTGTATGCAAGGCTGGTCTGGGACTAGCAAAGCGCTGCCGAGAGACACTGGCGATCACGAGTGGCTTCTACCGATGCAGCCGAAGTGCCCTAGCTTTTTGATATGCGCACGGTATCGGATGGCATTGCTTGATGGAAACTGGCCGCATGCTCCGGGAGCACGTGAAGCAAATGGTTCATGGCCGATGACGTTGCTTGACCTTAACGGGATACTGCATGCGAGATTCGACTTTTGTCAAGTATCAGAGATATGAGTCCAGCCCAAAGAGTGAAGCATGTGAAACAGTGCTCTGTGTTTGGCCTTGGGGAGGGTCGTCAAAGGGGCTCGAATCTATCAAGATTGACGAGTGCGACGAATGTGCCTTGACAGGCTTGACCTGGTCCTTTTGCGGGCGCCACAGGTCCACAGGATCCACCATTTGGGAACGACGTTGATCATCAGAAACCGTCTTCCTTTTTTTCCTCACCAACAAGACAGACCTGCTTTTTGTTCAATAGATGATAACACGAATTGAACAGATCAAATCGCTCTCGTCCCATGGCAAATGACAGGGCGATGGACTCATCCTAATAGCAAGGACTGGGTAATTAAAAATAGGAAGCAACGACGAATTGGGTGCAGAATCCAAGGCTGGCGGGCAAATTAGAGTTTGAGCCGTTGCATTGCGATGCCGTGACCCTCTCTTGACTCTGCACCTAAGTTACTGTCACACGTCGTCTTTCCCATGATAATCACGACTCCTGCTCGCCTCCGCTGCCTGTTGTCGCTGGACTGCTGCTATCATCGTCTATTGCAGCTTCGAATTTTCTCTAACACACTCGGCAGTGCAGCATATCCTACACCTGCGACCATACATCCAATCAGGCCAAGTCAGGTTTACGTGCACCGCCTGACCTAAGCCTGGTCTCCAGAATCTACTCCTGTTCGCCCTTCTTGCCGTGTCAATCTTCTTAATCCTACTGTCAACTCGACTATAGCACATCACACGCATCTCTCGTGTCACAATCTACCCGCGCCAATCACCCCCCCCCCCGGATCTACGCGAGAGGTCGCACAAAGCCCGCTTCACGCCAGCCGGTTCGAGGCAGCACGGGACCCGCCAGCTGTACAGGATCGCGGCGCGTTAGAGACAGAGCAAAAGACGGATAGACCATACGGCGATCTGGGCAGCGCAAGAATACCACTTGTGTATGATCTGAAGTATACTACCACTTGGTGTGGTGTTGGCCGCCAGATCGTGGCTTGAGCCCCCCAGCTCTGCCTTTAAGAGTGCAGTTGCACCAGAGTCAGCCTTTTCGCGAGGCAATCAAAGAGGAGTGCCGGCGGTCCACCAATTAGACCATCCCAGCGTACACCTACATGCGGCTGCAGGCAACTTGACGCCCAATCGCACACCTCTGACAGTCTTGTCATGTGCTAGTGCTCGCTGCTCAACCAATCTTGCCCGTATAGGAACATGGATCCGAACGCCTTCACCATGAATGGCGTCATGCCACAGGCTCAGATGCAGATGAACCATATGCAGAGGCCTCAACCCGGCAACAACAACGAGCAGATATTCGCCAAAATCCTCGAGCAGGTCTCCCAAAACTCGGCAAACATTACAGGATGGCAGGCTACGCTAGACCCGCGGGAACGTGCCGCCAAAATCATGGAGCTGTGAGTGACTTTCTTATTGCGCCCCGCCTCCGCCTCTTACTGATCCTTTCCCTCCCAGTGTCACTTGCCTTCGACACCTCAACAACGAGATCTGGCAATGTGTAACCACAGCCCTGAAATTCGAAAACCAGACACTTCTGAGTGCGCACAACAAAGTACGTCAGGATCTGCTGTGTTCGGTTTGCTGCTTGCTAATGCCGTCCAGGAAATGTGGCAAGCGTCGTTAGCCAACAAGATCGGTGAGATCAACACCGTTCGGGCGCAAAAGGCAAACACGCAAATGATGGCCATGAACAATCAAGGCCAGCAACCTGGCTTCTTTCCTCAGACCCCCATGCAGCAAAGTCGATCACATCAAGGCGAGATGCCAAATGGCTTCACGCCCCAGATGCCGAACATGGGAGGTCAGATGGGTATGCCTATGCAAGCGTCGCCAATGAACATGATGGGCCAGCAGAACCCCATGGCAAACATGAACCAGCAAGACATGCAGCAGCAACAGCAGCAGCAACAACAACAGCAAAGACAGAACAACAACCGACCCGGCAATCTTTCGCAGGAAGAGCACATGGCAGTCGTCGAGATGGCCAGACAAATGATGGCGCAGGTGCCATTGGATCAGCAAAAGGCCATGCGGGAAAAAGTCATCAACTCGATGGGTCCTCAACAGAACAAAGGTGGCGACCCACTTCAACGGCACTTTTATCAAATGGCCATGAAGAAGCACGTCCATAATAAAGCCCGTCAAGGTCAGCCTGGCCAGCAGAATCCGAACATGCAGGGCATGCAACGGCCGAACCAGCCACAGATGCTTCAACAACAACCAGGTCAGCAGTCGAATGGCGAGGTCGACTTTTCTGCTCTAATTGGTCAACAAGCAGATGCCATGAAGATGCAAGGTGCTGGTGAGCTTGTCGTACCAGCAAGCAACAACATGAATGGCATGAACAACAATAACAACAATCACGGCATGGGCGGAAATCAACAAGGCAACATGGGCGGCATGCAAATACCACCCAACATGAGTCAGATGCAATTCCAGCAGTTACTTCAGCAGCGCCAGGCGCAGCAACAGCAACAGCAGCAACTACGGAACAACCAGATTCAAGCTCAAGCACAAGCACAAGCTCAAGCCCAAATCCGAAACGCCGCGCAGAACATGACGCCGCAGCAGATGCAACTTCGCGGCCAAGGACTCAATGTCAATCAACCGCCACAGAGAAGTCCAGCAATGTCAATGCTGAATCGTCCGATGGTGCCTCCTGGGCAACAGCAGAACCAGAACACGCCTCAACAGACACCTGCACAACCTCAACAGCAGCAACAGCAGAATATGGCTGCACCTCCTCAGCAAGCCAATATGGGCGGCAATCAGTTCAACCAGCAAAGACAAAATATTCAGATTCCTACCGACATGCCCATTCAACTGCAGCAAAGGTTGGCGACGATGCCGGAAGAGCGATTACGCCCCATAATCATGCAGTGGCATCAACGACAAGCTGGCATGAAACAGCAACAACAGCCGCAACAACAGCAAGCGCCGCAGCAGCAACAGCAGGCAAATCAGCAAGGTGGCATGCAAGCCCAACAAGGCCAGCAGAGCAACATGCCACCTCAAGGCATGCAAAACAACCAGCATCAAGCACAGCCGAACATGAATGGCCAGCAGCCAAACGGCCCAGCTGCAGTGACGGATCAGCAACGCATGATGGCCAATCAGAACAGGGTGCGCATGTATGACCAGAGAAGGATGCCCCCTTCGATCATCCAAAACCTGCGGCTTCCGGAATCTATCTCGACATGGGGCCAAGCAAAGCAGATCATCATGAACAACCCCCAGTCCATGGCTAACGGCAACCTTCAGAAGCTACAGAAGATGCAGCAAGTCGTGATGCAAAGGGAAGAGGAAGTCATGCGGGCAAAGCAGAACCAGGCGCAGGGCCAATCTCAAGGTCAGGCTCCCAATCAGGGACAGCAGCAACCACCTTCGACAGCGGCGACTGCACCTCAAGCTATGATGACCAATATGACTGCGCAACCACAGCCGCAAATGCCTCAACCCCCTCAAGCGCAGAACATGCAAGCGCAAGTCAATGCTGGAATGCCCACCATGGCAAATCTACCGATGCCTCAACCAACGCCACAGGAGATTCAGATGCTGCGCCAGAAGATGCCGAACTTGTCCGGTCTCACTGACGAGCAGACCAGACAAGTATTGATGCAGATGAAGCTCAAACAACTCCAGCAGAAGAATCCGGCTTTGCTGCAGCAGCAAAACGAAGCGAACGCGGCGCGCAACATGCAGCAACAGCAGCCGCAGCAGCCGCAGATGGAGATGCCTCCTCAAATGCAACAGCAAATGCCAGGACAACCTCAGATGCCACAAGGTCAAATGCCTGGTATGCAAATGCCTCAGATGGGCCAGCCGCCTCAGCAACAGATGCAGCAGGGCATGCCTCAACAGGGAAATCAGAATCGACCCATGCAGCGGCCGCCGACGCAGCAACTCACGCCTCAGCAAATCGCTGGTCTGCATCCAGAGCAGCGCAAGGCATACGAGTTCCAGATGCAGCAGCGCAACGCTCTGATGAATGCGCAACAGCCGCAAGGTCCTGCGCCAAATCAGAGACCGCCCGGACCGACGACACCCAACAATGTGAACTTGCAACAGGTCTACGTAAAAGTGCAGGGCATCATGCAAGAGCTGCAGATGACAATGCAGAAAGGCATGCCTATCGATTTCGCTGGAAACACGCAAATGCTCACACAAGCTATTGCACTGCTCAAGGAAACATACGGCATGTTCCAACGAATCGACCAGAACAATATGTGGGGTATGGCAATGATGAGCTGCGGTGAGGATGGCGTGCGGAAACTGCTTGTCATGCGGCACCAAGTCTATCAACAGCTGCAGAAGGATGGCCAGGTCAACGGCTACATCTCTCTTCCTTTGCAGGACATCATGAGGATGCATGGAGCGGCCAAGAGCTTTTTCAATACCATGAGACAAAAGTTCGCCGAGATGCAACAGCAGAAGAATCAAGCTCAAAAGGCAGCTCAAGGTTCGGCGCAGCAGCAGCAACAGCAACAGAAGCAACCCCAAGCATCTCCGCAACAGGTCCCGGCGGCCGCTGAAATGCAGAGACAGCCGACGCAGAACAACAATGCTCCACGCACGGCATCGCAGAACCAGAATCGCAAGAATTCGACTGCAAAGCCCCCGTCAGCGCCCACCACTGAGCATCCTCCGCAAGGGTTCGACGCCAGATCACCACCTGGAGTACCTCAATATGCACCCGGCAGACCGAACTTTGCCCCGGAGAAGCTGCAGATACCGGCGAGCAAAAAGCGGAAGAGTAACGCTGCTGGAACTCCTACTCAGACGAACGCGGAGTCGCCACAGGTCATCCAATCCAAGACGGCGAGTCCGGAGCAGAAGCGCCAGGCAGCGCCAAAGTCGGAGGGCCCGAAGGAACCCGAGCGCAAATTTAAGTGTCAGGACAACTTCTGCGAGTTCAGTATCAAGGGCTTCGAGAACCAGGAACAACTAGCCAAGCACTTTCAGACTGCTCACCAGAAGCCAGCCGGTGATCCATTCGACTTCTTCATGACGACTCTGGACGAAGCAGCGAAGCTTGACAATGAAAAGGAGAAGGCCGCCAAAGCTGCTGCGGTGGCTGCCGCAAAGCCGAAGCCGTCTGCTTCTACGCCTGTTCCTGGCAAGGCTCAGCCACTTGGACAGGCTACAATGAAGAAGGAGGCTCTCAAGGCCGAGGGTAAGAAGGAAATTGCCACACCCGCTTCGACTGCTGCTGCAGCGAGTCCTGCTTCTCCGAACAAGCTCAAGAAGCAGACTCCGCAAGCCACACCGGGCAAGACTGTGGCGCCAGTTGTCGACTCGCCGCAGAAGCCCAAGACGATGCGCGAGCATCTTGAGCAAAAATACGGCCTTACAGACGATACTGCACCTGCTCCCAAGGCTGCGGAGAAAAAGGTCGAGCCTGCGACGGTAACCGGAGCCGAAGAGGATTTCCTCTTCACCTTCGGACAAGCTATTGACGACCTCGACCCATTCGCTTTCGACTCTGTCACGGGCAACCTCAAATCGATGGAGTTCGACTATGGGGACGAAGTGCCTAAGACACCCGAGGTGCCCGAGCTCACGCCCGACGGCAGCGACACCTCCCAAGGCACGGATGACAACAATGCAAGCCGAGAAATGACCGATGAAGAGTTCTGGAGGTTCCTGAGTTTCGGCAAGGCAGACAATGCGCAAGACGTCGGCTTCACCAACGGCATCAACTGGGATGACTTTACAGGCGACGGAGCAAAGGTAGATGGGGGAAAGAAGCGTGCGTGGGAAGTCATGGAGGAGGCTCTGGAGGGCGCACAGGTAGAGGGAATGGTGTTTTAGACGAGACTTTTGACGAGACCATGGCATTACGGAACATGGGAGGTAGCGGTGACTCTTTTATACGGACGGGTTTTTGGACCTGCATCATGGCATGGCGTGGCGTATTGGATGGACGAAAGTGCGCCTTTGAGCATTTGGGTGGATACTGGCACTGGATATGGTGCCTGATTTTTTGATTCGGAAATGTCTATACCCCTTTTAGCATTTGATGGATAGTGGACAGGAGATGGATGAAGTATGATCAACGTCGAATTCATGCTCTCGTTTCTCCTCAACAGTGATTGCTGTCCTCGTGGGTGCAGCCAAGTGCATGAGCTCCAAAAACGCCAAGCCCCACCTCCGCTCGCCGCAACTTTTTTCTCAAACTCCGCTCTCTGCATCTCCTCCATCTACGTTTCACCCCAACTACGACCCCTCGACGAGTACAGAGCAATATGGGCACCAAACGCCCCAACACCGACTCCCACATCCCCCACTCCTCCAAGAAACACAAACCCAACACGTCCCATCCCACCAGCAAACCCTCCCATCCCCGCGGGGCCGGCTCCCACAAGCCGAAAAAGCCCAACCCCGTCGCCCCTCTAAAGTCCCGCATCCGCTCCCTCCGCCGCCTCCTCTCCCACGACGACGCCCTCGACTCGCCCCGCTTGCAGCCCCGCTCCCTCCCGGCCCTAGACGACAACGGCCTGCACCCGTCCCGCTCTGCTATCCTGCACAGTAAAGACGAGCTAGACATTGCGGCCAAACACCAGCGGAGGGAAGAGGGGAAACAGAAACGTCTCCCTGCCAATGTGAGGGTGGAGAGGGAGAGGGAGTTGAGGGGACTGGAGGAGAAGGTGGTGGAGGAGGAGAGGAGGAGGAAGAGGGGGGAGATGGTGGGACGGTGGCATATGGTGAGGTTTTTCGAGAGGAGGAGGGGGGAGAGGAGGTTGAGGAGGGCGAGGAGGGGGGTGAAGGAGTTGGAGGAGGGGATGGGAGGGGGAGGGGAGGGGGACGAAGGGGGAAAAAGTAGGGGGAAGGGCGGGAAGGAGGGGGACAAGGAGAGGGAGAGGAAGCTGGAGGAAGCGAGGGAGAGGGTGAGGCGGGCGGAGGTGGATTTGAATTATGCTTTGTATTGGCCGTTGGAGAGGGCGTATGTGAGTTTGTGGCCGAGGAAAGGCAAGGAGGGAAAGGAGGGCAAGGACGGGGGCGATGAGGAGGATGGCGAGGAGGAGGCGAAGGGGGACAGGGAGATGTGGGCGTTGGTGGAGAGGTGTATGGCAGAGGGAGCGCTGGAGGATCTGAGAGAGGGGAGGGTGGAGGGCTGTGGGGTCGAGAGACCGGAAGTAAATGCGAGTAAAGGAATCGCTAGAAAGGACAAGGGGAAGAAGGAGAAAGCGGTTGAGACGAAGCAGGACGAGGAGGCAGAGGAGAGTGATGATGGAGGCTTCTTCGAGTAGGTGCTCGGCTGGAGGGCCAATCACTCCCTAGCTAGAAACGATGTTGCTTTTCTATGGTATGATACCAGGTAGCGTTTGTAGCTCTTCAACCAATATCATTGAAGACCACAGCTGCCTATCTTGTCTATCTTGAGGACCACTACTGCTTTCGATAGATTGTGTACAGGCAGTGTGGATGCAAACATTCCGTGTGGCGTCAACGCGACATGCGGAGCAGAAATTTGCTCGAATCGAATGCACTTCCCATTCTGTTATCATCATATATGACCGATCGTTTGAACAATCACTTTTGGATGCACAAGGCCGCTTGAACAAGTGAGCTGCATATGTCGTATTTCCCGGAATGTGGTACAAGGTGTAGCAAGGACGGGTTGTGCGCCACAGCTGCTGTGTATATATTTGCTGTCCTCAGCAATGAGAGTGCGAAAACACTTCCACCTATCTATTGGTAAAACTTCCAGTCGACACATGTTGACAGTGCTGACTCGTACCTCAGCCGGACTTCAATATCTTCGTAGATTGCCACGTTCCCGCCATCGACACTCTGTGCAAGGTGTCCTGCACGGCGAGACTGGCACCACCACAGACAGCGACGAGATCACGGACTTTGAATGGCAAAGGAGGTTTGATCTTGCGAAAGAGCACCATCCGCAAGTCCAAGACTATTTGCAGCAAGTCAAGCTGCTTGAGCATCAAGCACAGGACATTGCTCAGCAGGAAGGTCCTGTTGCCGATTTATCGACTATAGAGACCTCACTCCGATCCTTGTGGACACGAATCGAAGTGGCAGTCTCGGAAAAGTCGACAGGGGAGGCTCTTTCCAATCAGCAGTTGACCACAGAACATTCTCCAAAAAGTCCGGCACAAGCTGGTAGAGACTTCATATCAGATAGTGTTGGGCTTGAACAAGGATCTGGAGAAAAGCAGCTTCGTACAACATACACCACAACTATTAGTCTTCTTCAGCGATTGCTGTCATCTCCGAAAGATCGCAGCCGTCGCTTCAGCGCATGGACTCGTGTCGTGCAAACTCATCAGCAGTCGTCGGTCTACCAGGTGCTCAGAGTTCTCCATTCTGCTCTTAAAGAAGAGCGACAGAATCACGATTGGGGAAAATCCGGACCTTCCGAGATAGAAAGATCGGTACTCGTTGGCCTGCGGCAGAAGCTGAAGAGATTGCGCATAGAGCTCCTTGATCGCGCCAACAGTTTGGGGCAGTCTGTACATCACGGTCCAGACCTGAAACAGGGAATTTACGCTTTACTGGCGGACCGCACAGTGCTGTATCGACTTGCAGATACCTTCCAGGCTGTACGGCAGAAAGAGCTGGCCAGTGCATCCAAGCACAAGTGGCCTCGGGCCAAGCAGACATCAGCCCCCGTGACAAGGCAAAGAGTTGTCGCAGATCGCAACCGGGCATCTGCTGCAAGATACCCTGGAGACTCAGCCCTGGATACGGACAAAAGCTTGAATTACGCGGGTCCTCATAATCAAGCGGAGGAGGAAGTGAACGACTTCGCAAACCTGCCAGGCGATCTTTCCGTCGTGGACGATTCGTCAAGCGCAGCTCGGAGTACACCCAAGTCTGTAACGCTGACAAACGCTAAGAGTGAATCTCAACTCAACTCATCTTTGACACTCGCCTTGGTTGACAAGTTCCGCCGAGAGGTCAGAGAGCGAGCTCATCAGCAGACATTGGGAGGTCCAAAATATCGGAACCAATCACTTGCCGCAGAGCTCTCATCTTCACGTGACAGCGGCGTCTCCCGCAACAAAGCAGGTGAAGTGGAAAGCTCGACGACAGCTTCACCTCCACGTAACACGACTTCAACAAAGTCCATACAGGACATACCGGCCGAAGACCTGGTCCGACGGCTGATGAGTGGAGCGAGTCGATTGCATACACCAGCAGAGTAGCATTATCTTGCATTGTCACACCAGACGTTCGACATCAAGGTCACATCATGTCGCAGAATTCTGCACCCAAGCTGCCAGAGAAGCAGGGCCACCATCGCTATGTCTCATTCGACATCATGAAGCAGCTGCCCACGCTTGTATGGAAGATCAAGGATTTCAAGAAGCCGGATGGAGTTTTCAACACCTTCTTTGGCTCTGACAAGTTTTACAGCAAGTGTCCATGGCGCTTGTGGGTTTTCCCTCCGTGACCGGATCAAGTGATGCAACTAACAGCTTCGCCAGCTACTACTTTTGGTGCGATGAAATCAATCCAGACGCCCCTCTCATACTGCTGCACGAGACAGACGCCCGTGAGTTCATCAACAGAATCAAGAAGCGATTTCCGAAGGACGAAAGAATCATTGTCCCAAATCCAGAAGAATGGCCCGGTGTCGTGGCAGACTTCAAATACTTTCCTGGAGTAGGCCCTTCGATACTGGATGGAGAAGTGCGCAGCCGTGTGGACTTTGACCTGCTGCGAGACCGCGCGACCCCGTCCAAGCTCGATTCACGAACGTCCTCGCAACCCGAGTTGATGAAACTGCTACAGGAGACGATCGAGAAGACCACAGTCTGTGCAGCGAAGAACAAGAAGGAGAAACAGGCGCAGATGCAGGCTGTCCTCAAAAAGTCGAATACCGAAGCTCTATTGAGGATGCAAGCCGCCTTGGGTCTGGAACCACACGTACCGTCCGAGACAAGTATGCTTGTCAGACTTGCACCCGTGAGTATATGCTGATCTCTCACAGGTAACAAGGAGGCATTTGATAGCGCTATGTCAGCTCCTTTCCCCTTCCACGAGTCTACCGTCATCATTTCCGTCGATGTCGAAGCCCACGAAAGAATGAAGAACATAATTACCGAGATTGGCATCAGCACCCTGGACACCAACGATCTCCGCGGCGTCCCACCTGGTCCGCTCGGAACCAACTGGCGGGAGAAGATTCGCGCTCGTCACTTTCGGACAAGCGAATACCGCTATCATGTCAACACAGAGTTTATCAACGGCTGTCCCGACAATTTCAGAAACGGCATATCCGAGTTCGTACCCAGCAGCGACGTGGCAAGAATGGTCGGAACATGTTTCCGCCCTCCCTTCAGTGGCCGAACCGAGAATGCACCAGAGAAGCTCACCGTGTTCCGCGGTCCTAAAGACGCAGAAGTTCGATGGGTGAATCCTAACACCCGACAGGAGATCAAGCATAATCCTGTTGCGCCAGAATGGTTTCCAGGCGGGGAACCAAAGCGTAACATCATTCTACTGGGTCACGATACCGACAACGATATTGCGTACCTTCGACAGGTGGGATACGATATCAGAAACCTTACCAACATCGTCCACATTGCAGATACATGCACGCTATACTCTGCTCTCACTGGGAACAGGAACAAGACTCGCCTTGGGAAGATCCTTGTTGAGCTCGATATCGAGCCTTGGCATCTCCACAACGCCGGCAACGACGCTTGGTATACGCTTGCCATCGCGATTGGTCTGGCGGTTGGGGATAAAGAGGGTAGACAGTTTGGGGATCAGAACTCGACTCAAACCGATGCGGCCGTCGCTACCTCTTCAGCTGCTCCAGCAATCGACACCCCCACAGCGGTGCCTACTCACGCCCCGCAGCCTGCGCCAGTGGCAGTGGAAGAAGAAGATCTGATGACATTTGATGATCCACCCGACTATTTTCGAGATGACGCACCAAACCTGCAAGCCATCGCAGCAGCAGCAGCGATCGAGAAGATGGACCCGCCAGAGGCCGCGACAGTCCCCCCCGCTAGGATTTCGGACGAAGACTCTGTTGGTTACACTGCTGCCCAGGCTGTTCTTGACAAAGACGACACGCAGAACTACGACCGACTCAAGGAGAATGGTGGGATGCTGGCCTATATGGCTTCTCGCTTGAGTGTCAATGACAGTAAGGAGGATGAGCAGAGAGGTCATGCAAAGCATGGCGAGGTAGCCAAGAAGGGCAGTGGTGGAAGCGAGGATGAGCTGTATCACATCGTGAACAGGAGATGATCATGGCGCACAGGATAGCGGCACATTCATCACAAGCAGGTGAGGTCAGGAAGCTTACCAGGCTTTATACACAGCTCCTGGAGAGCTATTTCGGTTTCTTCATCCTGCATTAAGCAAGCATGGCATAGCGAGCATCATTTACATAGCATAGCGTATCCAACTCTCGGTCTATTCAATTGAGCACCATCCTCCCTCATCCTCACAACCTCGTCTGTCCCGCCACAACTCCCTTCCACTCTTTGTCTCCAAACCGCCTATAACCCCCTGTCCCCCCCTGCAACCACCAAACCTCATCGCTTCCCGTCTTCGCCGGATCCACGCCCTGCGTCCTCAACCCCTGTTTCTGATACTTACTCGTCCCCGTAGTATCCAGCCCTTTCACCCTCCTCAAAAACAAAGGCCACGCAAACCGCGGCAGTCTCTCCTTGACATACGCCCCCAACTTCTCCAACGTCGCATCACTCACCTCCCCCTCCCCCTTGAACAAGACCGCCGCACACCCCGCCCGCCCATCATGCCCCGGCAACTGCACCCCATAAACCACCACCTCCCCCACCCCCTCCGCGCCCGCCAACACCTTCTCCACCTCTCCCGTGGAGACATTCTCCCCTTTCCACCGGAAAGTATCACCTACTCTATCCACGAAAAAGCTCCTCCCCTCTTTATCCGTGCGTATCAGATCTCCGGTCCGGAAATACGCGTCCCCCTTCTTGAGCACATCCCTGAGAATCTTGTTCTGGCCCGCGGCTTCATCCCCCCAGTAACCCGCGAATTTCTCCTTGATGTTCGCGGGGTCGACCCACCCCAACAACTCGCCCGGTTCGTCGGGCGCGCAGCGCACGCAGAGGCCCGTGGTGGCGTCGCGGACGGGTTCGCCTGTCTCGACGTCGTGGCGGACGAGGATGGATTGGCTGCCTGTGAGCAGGGAGACGAGCAGGCCGCGACGACCGATGGCGCCTTCGCCGAAGTTGTTGCGGGATTTGATGAAGGTGCTGGCGGGGGACTCGGTGGCGCCGTAGAATTCGGCGATTTGAGGGATGGCGAAGCGGGATTTGAAGGGGAGCCAGACGTCCGGGCGGATGCCGTTGCCGAAGAAGCGCTCGACGGTGTGGGCGGTGTCGAAGGGGGTGGGCGGGGAGGTGAGCAGGTAGCGGCACATTTCGCCGATGTATTGGACTGAGGTGGCACGCGTGGCGACGAGGGAGGGGAAGAATGTGCGTGGGGAGAAGTGCGGGGAGAGGATGAGGGTGGTGCCTGAGGCGAGGACGGGGCCGAGGCCGAGCATGGAGGCGGAGGAGTGGTAGAGGGGCAGGGCGGTGTAGTAGCGTTCTGTTGAGCGGAATTCGAGGTGGGGGTAGATGGAGTGGGTCGTGCCGTGGTAGCGTTTCCAGGTCAGAACTGCGGGTTTGGGGAGACCGGTAGTGCCGGATGTAAAGATCAACATCGCCATATCCGTGGGTTCGATGCCGGAGCGGCAGTCGTCGCATGCGCGGTGGCCTTTGAGGGTGAGGACGTGGGAGTGGAGGGTGGAGTCGAGGATGACGCTGGGAACATTGAGCTTGCTTAGTTCCGAGGTTACTTCCGAGGTCAGCGTATCCTTGAGATCATCTTCGACAATCAAGAGCTTTGAGCTGCTAGTCTTGACGCAGTGCAGGAAACTTTCCCCTCGCAAGCTGGTATTGATGAATGCTGGCCGTGCTCCTAAGCTCCAGAGTGCGAACCAGACGAATACAAAGACAGGCTTGTTCCCACAATCCAATGCTACAATGTCATACTTCTTGATCCCATGCTCTTCCTTCAACCATTGAGCGTACTTCAGCACAATATCATACGCTTCCCTGTATGTCCACTCCTCGCCCTTCAGGCTCTTCACCTCCTCCACACTTGACGAAATCACATCCTTCGGCAGCTGTGGCGGAACGACAAGGAACGGATGGTTGGCTTTCTTTGATGATAATGCATGCTCCTCGAGGTTGTAGAACATGTTTACCCGGCCATGCTTGCACGCCCTCAGTGTCTTGATGGCACCCACAACCATGTTCTTGAGCAGACCAGCATCTTGAGTGAAGTTCGTCTTGGCATTGAGGTAGGCGAGGGAGGAGACGGCCAAAGGGAGTGAGAGTGCCGCTGGGAGAACTGACAGTGGTCAGTTGGCGTCAATGGTAGAGGTGTTGGTGTGCTTACCTGCCATCTTGATGGGGTGAGATGAGGCTGTGGACGGAAGAGAGAGGATCACGCTGTATGCAAAAAGACGACAGTCGAGAGATCGAAGGAGAGCTGGAAAGAAGACAAGACACCTAGCAAGACAATCTCACCAGAGTCAGCACCATGTAGGAAGCATGTTGGCGCCGTCGGCCTCGTCGGCCCTTTACATACCAACGACAACGGAAGTGAGATAGTCCCGATCAAAGAAGGTTTGCACTTTGTGGGGAAAGCTGGGGCAAGCCGAGGCAAAATCAGAGCATTATGATTGGTAATGCAGTTTTCCGAAACTTCCACTGCATATCATGTCTCGGTCGAAACTTGCACTCCACATCGTGTCTCGGCCGAAATTGCACTGCATATCGTGTCTCAGATGCATGCTCATGCAACACCATTTCACGGTCTGAAAAGATCAAGTTGAGGTGAGATAGCATTGCTCGAATTCAAATATCGCTTGCTTGCTGGCCTGACAAACAGTACCCTTCAGTAACACCGTGCCTGGAGCGCTTCCATCGGCAATCCCATCGTGAATCATAATGAGGTGACAATACAGGGCCACGTTGCCATCCTCACTCCCTATCTTCCCAGGCAGTAAGCCTCCTGTTCTCCCACCCTCCCCTCTGGATCCTTTGTACCGGCACACTGCCCGGTGCATCCAGCTGCGACCGCTCTCTAACCGGCGTCTCCTCGAACCATTCATCCTCATCATCGCTGAAAGGCATGTGATCCTCATGCGACCCTCCTTTCATGGGACTTTCGGCCCAGGCTTCGCTAGCGACACTCATACGGCTGCTCCTGCTCCTGCCGGGCGTCAAGGTGGGACCATTCAGGGCAGTCAATGCCTTTGGTTCCAGACTCTTCCGCCTTCTCTGGCCGCCGATCATACCATCCATGTCGACAACGAACTCTTCTCGTGACTCATCGACTCTCTCGCCCAGACTGTCACACTCGACGACCCATCTTGAGCCGACAATGGCAATGTCTCTCCCTTCACGGCGTGCAGATTTGACCTTAGCTAAGGTGGCGGGTGAGCCGTCCTTCCACACGACGTGGGTCACATTGTCGGTGAATGTCTTGACAGTCTTTGCGCCGAGTCGTTGAAGAGAGGTAACGAAGCTCGCCGAGGCCGGCAGAGCCGAGCAGGTAAAGACCTCGACGTATGCTACTACACCCCGAAGAGGGGCATTCGGATGAGGGGTGAAGGCACCGTTGCGTGTCGAACTTGGAGTGGCCCTTGCTGGAGTCTGTACGTTACGTGGCGATATGGTCTTTTTGGGCGATGAAAGCTTTCGTGGTGGCGAGACAGGCACTGGCGTGGGCTTGGCTGATGCCATTTTGAGCGATGCCACGACTGAAGATGGCGTGTAGCAGCGTGGTCTGGGAGCCGTAGCTGACATGATCGGGGTGGCAGGGTCAACGTATGAGTCACGGACCGATTGTACCGATGCTCTCTTTCTAAGAGGGAGAGAGGAGATCGCTCGAGGTAGCGACGATGGGAGCAGCTGAGCTGTGCTGGCGGAAGCTGTGACTGATAACATGCTCTGTCTTCGTGACGGCGGAGCCGACGGCTGGTCCTGACGGTCAAGCCACAGCTTCGCAAATTGAGAAGGCGTGGCTGTCGATTTGACGTTCGTCTCGGCCGTTCGTGGACGAGAAGTGTTGGACTTTGGAGTGTGCGAGGACAACATGGGCATTGACTTTCGCCGAATGTCAGACGAGACAGTAGGTAAGGCGTAGTGAGGCGTGGTATCCTCTTCCAGGAATGACGGGTCAAACAGAGACTGGGCCAGGGCAGTTGGAAAGTTGACATGGTTCGTCGTGGTGTTGTGGAGGACACTACCATCCACGACCGAGCTGTCATCGACCTGAGATTCGTCGCTAGGACCAGTTCCCTCCGCGCCCACGGTAGCCTGCTCTTGGTGGGTGTCCGTTCTCTTCATCAACACTGTGGTGTCGCCGTCCGCTAGCCACGTGTCTTCATCATCTTGATCATCCTCAACCAGGCCATCGGTGTTGAGCAGCAGACTCAATCGAGCCTCATGGTTTCTTGTCGTCTTGGGTGAAGCAATGAGAGGAGCCATCTGACCTGAAACGGTCTTCGACTGAAGAGTGGGGATCGGCTTCGTAGAGATGTCAAAGTCACACTCGTTGGTTTGAACGCTATCCTTGCGAGGTGACAGCGGCTCTGTATCCTGTGACGACAATAGAGAAGGATCAATGCAGATGGTGCGCTCACGATCGAGGGTGCCATACGGGACCTCGGCGCCGGGCGTGATTAGGGATGCATCGTCAAATTCCTCTAGGGCTGAACGCATGTGCGGTGTACGAAAGTTTGACAAACGTGGTCTTGACTTTGGTGTTTGCAATAGGTCATTCGATATCTCCCCGCCGCCGAGGTTGAACGACACACGGCGCCGTGGCGTTGAACCAATGCTGCTGCTTGTTAGATGGCTGAGCCGCGTCAGTGTTGGGGTGCCGGCTAGCTCATCTTCACTTGCTGGTGATGACTCCAGGGCCAGTCTCGAGACGTCTGGGGCGATATATGAGGGCGTCGATTCGAAGATCCCGCTGGGTAACTGTGGCGTATCCTCGGAAAGGTCAGCAGACTCATCGCACAGTGAGCCTTCTTCACTAGTCAGGGCTGAGTTATGTTGTACCAAATCGTCCTCGAGGTCGGCATCAAGATCGTCCTCTGACTCTTCCGACTCGGCCTCGGGCTCAAATTCCGCCGCGGCCACTGAACCTGACGCGTCGGTCTGCCTCAGATGTGGGAAGTAATCCGCAACAGATTCATCCTCATCGTCATCCTCGGTGTCCTCATCGGACCCGGACAAGAAGAGCTGGGTGAATCTTTCCCTGACCTGTGGTGTGATTGTCGACCTGCGGGAGCCTGGCGTGTTAGGTCTGCTGCCAGCGTTGGATCGGGAACCTGACGATTTCCTAGAGGATGCCACAGATGCTCTCTCGTCATCATCGATAGGGTCGTCCTCTTCGTCGGAAGGTGTCACCGGCCATTGATAAGGACCTTTGAGGGGGCTGTGCACGCGACTAGCCTTTGGTAGCGGATGAAAGACGTAGGCTACCGAGCTGCCTCTGGTGACAGACATCGGACGTCGAGGTAATGAGGTGTCAGCAGGCTTGAGTGGAACCTTTGTGGTTTGAGGTTGATTCTCTCCCATCCGGTAGACGAGCATCTCCTTTTGAGGAGTCTTGAAAGTGTTGACCGACAAGGTAATGGAAGAGCGGCGGTGGACCTGTTCAGGACCGATGTTGGATGCACATGCGTTACGCTCCGGGGAGATTGCCTTTGAGGTAAATCGGTGCAGAGGTGTCTTTGGACCGCACAATTCGTCGTCAGATAAGGCGTCAAGGTCTGTGGATGTTATGTCGATTTGATATTGAGGTGCAAATCTGTGCCGAGCAGGCATGGAGATTGTCTTATTCTCCATTGGTGTTCCAGCCAGGCTCCGTCGAGGAGTCCCCTGACCGGGAGTACCATTGTTGGATGGAGAAGTCGCAATTCGATCTTCAGGACAGTTTCGATCGACGGCTGGGGAGGTTTGCAGTGAGAGCCGTTTTGCTGCAGGTTCGTTGTGAACATCGGCAGGGTCATAGTACTTGGTGCCGCCTTGTGCCGCATTATTTTTACGCGTCTGGCGGACCTTTGGGGCCTGCGGTCTGGACCTTTGCTCGAGATCGAAATCCGGGGCAGAAGCAGGCTGTGTTCCAGCCGCCTGTCTTGTCGCAGCACGTCGCGCCTTGACCGGACCATTATTGTTGTCCACGAGAATCGTGATTTTGGCTCCTGTCAATTCCGATTGCGTTTGTCGAGTGCGCGCGTGTGACGTCTGGGTGACCTTTTTCGGGGATAACGGCCATGCAGCTTCCTCTTGTTGAGTAGCTTTGCGACCTTTTGCTTTTGCGCTTGCCGTCTTTGTATTCGCTCGTCGCACTGGTTTTTTGCGCAAAGAGTGTCCGATTTCGTTTTCCTTGTCGTCAGAGGTGACGAAGGCCTGTTTGGCCATTGCTCTGGTCGTAGGCATGGTGAGTGATTGGGTTGTAAGAATATTCGGCGACGAGATCGGTGTCGGGTAACATGAAGCTGCACGACTGTTTACGGGCGTCAACACACGGTTGCCCGGACTGCTGGCGATTTTCGGCGGCGGGCAGACTTCGGAAGCCAAGACTTCGTTTCGATTTCTCAAAGATCTTCAGGGCATTGACAGCTCATGCTGTATTTACCGATCCTCGTCGACTTTCCCATCTTTGCACGGACTACACTTATGCAAGATTGTCTTCCATCCAGGGGTGGTTCCACAGTCCCCGAGGTGTTCGGCCTCACGGCCTTTTATTCGTCGGGCACATTGCTCAGGTCTAGCGCCCTTAATCGCACTTTGATTTGCAAGAACACGTGTGTCACACCTGGGCCGCGGTCGTCCTTGTGTCTTACGTTCATATCGATATGCTCTATCCCAGATCTATCGACGTTGCCGCAACTAAGGGAATACCTCCAGCGCGGATGTCTGTGCTCGGTATTTCTTCCGAGTCATCCCCTGAACTAGCTTCGTCCTCATCGCTGAATCCAGCAAAATCTTCATCCTCTTCACCATCTTCAGAAGGTGATCCTTCTACATGCTCCAACGATATGGCACTCCCTGCCTCCACTTCCTCGCCGTGATCCCCAACCTCGCGTTTCCGTTTCTTCGAAGCCATTTCCCCTAACCTTCCATCCCGCCCCTGCACTCCATCTCCTTGGCCTGCACTGTCTGGCGGAGCCGTGAACCATGGTATCTTACCTCGTAGGAAGTCGTTGAGCACCATCTTTGCGACACCGTCCATGTCGGCCTCTCCCCCTTTCAACAATCGGCCTCCCTTTCGCGCCAAGGCTTCCAGGAAATCTGTGGCATTCTCCCAATTCTTCACATCGTACGTCCTTTCCAGGTGATGGCGCTTGACCTTCCGCATGGCTGCTGCGACATACTGCTCAGGATTCTCTACGTTCTCGACGCGGACTACTCCGCGTAGAAGGATGTCCTCTTCCGTGTCTCCCATGTTTGGTGGGACCACACCCGGACAGTCTATGAGGTATATGCGCTTCATAAGGGTGATATACTGCCACACTTTGGTCTCGCCAGGGATGGGCGCGACTGTGCATACCTTTTTCTTCCGTAATGTGTTGATGATTGACGATTTGCCAGTGTTGGGGTAGCCGATGAACCCGACGGATATCTGCCGCCGGTCTGAATGCAGGGCTGAGAACTGCCGGAGTAGAGAGATAAGGGACCCCTTTCCGAATGAATTGTTGATTGACGCGTGGAACGCGAGCGTGGGATATTCCTTGGACAGTAGACGCACCCAAGATGCCTATTTGAATTGTCAGTGTCCGACTCTCCTCCACCAATGTGAATTGGAATGCCACGAATAAATGTGTGAATCATAACTAAGAGCAATTCCATGAGCCGTCAAAAAAATGACAGAGGAGGTAGCTCAACTCAAACGAAACACCCTCAAACCCTGGGTGACAGAAAACCAAGACGGATCCATCTGCGTTCAGAACGCGGCGGGCAGAATTCTATCTGCCACAGTTGTAACAGATTCCATCCATTGACTTTGCAACGTGTGCGGAAGGAGCCTTGACTTAACAGTGGCGTTTGACGAATGTGCAGAGAAGGAAGATCAGGACTTACAGCTACTGATGTGGGGACCAGATCACACTTGTTCAGCACGAACAGCAAGTGCTTGTGCGGCGCCTCTTCCCGGATATACTTTTCAACGCTCCTGCATCTGGTCCCAAGTGGATCTCGTGCATCGAGCACATGGATCACGACGTCGCTCGAATCGATGACCTTGTACAGCTCGTTCCAGATCCTCTTGCTCTGACCCTTGGAGAAGATGGGTTCTCTCGCAGTGTTAATTTGCCCGTCGTCTTTCTCGGCCATGTCCTCAGCCTCCTCGTCCTTGTCGCCAGCCCCTGACAGCAATCGCATCTGTTCTTGCCGATCCACGTAGTCCTCGGCCATCCTGTCCGTCTCTCCGGCGAAGTCCGAGATGCTTCCGACTGCAAGCTTCGGTCTCTTTCTTTGCGCCTTGGGTCCGAAGGTATCCGAGAAGGGAGAGGTCTCCACGGCAATCTTGGCGCGATGTTGCTTGAGCCCGTTCTTCTTTGTCTCATCGTCCTTGATCAAGCTCATAGGTAGCTTGTTCTGCTTCATCAGGTAGGAGTATGGATCAGACTGCTGTGCTGCCACCGCTCCTCGAAACGCTGACAGAGCGTCTTGTGATATGACTCGAGTATTTGTAAACCATTTCCGATTCGGCTCTACTCGTGCGACTGGCGCTTCCCGTGACTGGAAGGAGGCAGCTTTTGTGATGTCTCCGTTCGCGTTTCTCTGTGCCTTGCCATCCTTGAACATGTTCAGAGTCCGGATCTTCTTCGCATTGCTGTAGTCCGGTGTCAGTATATTTCCTCAAAGTCTCTACATGAAGGTTACATACCGATAGAAGTTCTCGCCCTTGACCTTGACATTCGCCATGCCATCGCCAGTCTTACCTTGCCTAACCTTGCGGTTGGCCTCCTTCTTACCGGTTCCCATGTCGACTGGCAAGACTCAGACTCGAGTGCTCGAGTGTTGAGGAGAATAGTGGGAAGTCGGTCGGCGACAGAATGGTCGGCAGATCAAGAGGGCGGGCAGGAATATTTCGCCCTCGCGGCAGAAATTATTTGGCGGTGAGTCAGCCTTGGCAGCGACCTCTTGCGGTTTTCCACTTGACGACAAGTTCAAGGCCAACAGCTTCGTAGGAGGTTTCGCAATGGCTTCCTCAACACTTCCATTACGAGTCCGGAGTGCGTATATATGTCCATCATGCCGACATCGCTCCTTCAGTGCTACGGCATCACGTGCTGCTATTGCACCTGAATCACCACGCTACATCGACATCCCCGAACCACCGCAACAGACCAAGCCGGACAGAATATACCAGAAAGGCATATTACCGATACCTCGAGATGTAGCTGGCCGAACACCCAAAGAATCCATTGAGGCCGCGACTCGAGATCCGGCAATTCCTAAAGCACCTTCATCGGATCCGAGCTTAGCATTCAAAGCTGCCCAAGCATCACTTCGCAAGCAAAATCTAGCCTCCGGGTATGCCGCTCTCTCCAGCCGTCGTACACAACGAATCACCGACGCCCGCGAGCGCTCTCGGCGCAACCGAGACACCCGCGAAGCACTCCTCTCAGCGCCAGAACGAGATGCGGATCGCCTCACCTCTATCACATTAGACCCATCAGTTCAAGCCGAGCTCGATCGCGTGCGACAAGGTGGACCAACTCCAGATCCAGGCCGGCTACGACGTCTCAACACAGCTCGAGCACGGTTGGCAGTCCATGAGAGGCAAAAGAGAGAAGCGCGACAGGACGCGCTCCACACACTGTACATGAACGCGAGGAAATTCATCGTAGACGAGGAGGGGTTGAACAAGGCGATAGATGATGCATTTGGCACGGAGAACGCTCCCTTTAGGTTCCCGAGTAGTAAGCCGAGCATGTGGGGACATGGAGCACCGCCCAAGATGCAGGATATGGTTGCCCATCTTGGTGGTGTGGGTAGGAGTCAACTCGAGGGAGGTCAGAGAGACTCGAAGAACGAGTTGCTCAAGGAGAGGCTCAAGCGTATGGCCGAGGTGGTCACGGGTGGCAAGATGGATTGAGCGTATATAGCGTTAGCTTGCGGTATTTCAGCCGCTGTACAATATCATGTGTACATTCCCCTTCCTACATGGCTCTCATCAATCGTAAACATATTACCCCGAAGCTTTCAAAGAGTTTCGTGACACCTGATTAGGTCACACCCTAGATATACCGCTCTCTGCTCTCAGGTCCATCCTTCCGCATGATTCATATTCGTCCTGGAACAGGATGGAGCTGCAAACCTCGTCCGTACTTCAGCCTAGCCACACATCGTGACCTCTTCGCCAACGTGACCCAAATTTCGACTTCCTATCCACCATCTCATCCCTCACGCCCCAACCCCAACCCACCCCTTCAACGCCCTCCCCAGATCCCCCTCATACTGCCTCAACAACTCCCCCGCCTTGGCCTTGTTCAAATCACACTGCTCCACCACCACCGCCACATCGGCCGCCTCAATTTTGACCGCTTTCTTCGGCGTCTCTTCCTTCTTCTCCGTCTTGGTCCCGGTCTTGGCCCCGCTACCTCCTCCCGAGGCTACTTCCAGCCGCGCCATCGCGTCCCCGAGGGCTTTGGTGTCGACGTCTTTCTTTGCTGGGGCGTCGTCGCTGACACTGGGTTGGTCCAGGGCGGAGAGGGCGGCGGCGGCTTTGGCGTCGTCTCCTCCAGTTGGGGCGGGGTTGGATTGGGTGGTGTCGCCTTTTGTGGCGTCTGAGGGTGCGGGCTCGGCCATGTTGTCCTGAGTATCAAAGACTGTGGAATGGGGCAATTGGGAAACAGCTCGGAGATGCTGCAGGTGGTGGTGGAAAAGAGCTCGTGTGGGGCAGTCCTTTTGCCGCGGAGGGCAGAGGTCCGGTTGAATGCGGCTCACGGTTTTTGACTGTGACTGGGTCTGGCATGGTGATTTTTTGGTTAAAAACGGGATTGATTTGGAGTACTCATCTCTTTGCTCAATAGGCATGATGCTGAAGGCTGGAAGCAGATCTAGATGATACTCCTACAATTGAACGTAAGTGCGCGAATTTTTCTTCACACATTTCGTACACCATATGAGCTTCCATGTACCGAAACCCTGCTCGTAAGGGCTGTGAAACATGCGATTGCGATGAGAACAAGTATGGCATATCAATGGACGACTTTACACTGATTGAATCGCTACAAATATCACATTGAAATCAGAATTTTGCTGACGACAGGACCTAGCAATCTCTTCAAGCATTCGAACTCCTGCATGACCTAGGATCTCGCCACCAGTCACACTGTCTATCGCGCTTCGAGCGAGCCCATCATGTCGGCTTCACAAGCAAATGGCAATCACAACACGAACATTTCACATACGTCGGGGTCAAGTAAGACCGGAGCTTGGTCTCCAGGTTGTGAGTACTTTTCAAGAACTTAGCATGCCACACTGCAACCATTTCCTACAACCTGGACTATGGAAAGACCACGTGCTGATCCCAAACCAGCCTGGAGATCGAAACCTATCAAACAACCAGTCATATACGAGAATGAGGAAGCGGTGAAGAAGGCGACTGCGAAGCTTCAGAGTCTACCTCCGATTGTCACACCACATGAGATCTGGCGGCTGCGAACGTCACTCAAGGAGGTCGCTCAAGGTAAAGCTTTCCTTCTACAAGGCGGTGACTGCGCCGAGCTCTTCGACTACTGCAATGCAAGTGCTGTCGACTCCAAGATCAAGCTTCTGCTGCAGATGTCATTGGTCCTCATCTATGGCGCTCATCTACCTGTCGTCCGTATCGCTCGCATGGCCGGCCAGTATGCGAAACCACGCAGCAGTCCTACCGAGGTCGTCGATGGCAAAGAGGTCCCATCTTTCCGAGGAGACATCTTGAACGACTACCATCCAGACAAGCGGGATCTCGACCCAGATCGACTCGTCCAGGCATACTTTCATTCCGCCGCCACTCTCAACTACGTTCGAGCACAAATTGCCTCAGGCATTGCAGATGTCCGACGGCCTCTCGATTGGAATCTCGGTCATGTTGGCGACCCAGATCTCCAGTCCAAGTACGCTCGGATCGTTGACAGTATCAGCGAGAGTCTTCGCTTCATGCAAACCATTGGTATTGGTACCGCTGGCGGCGTTCTCTCCACCATCGACCTCTTCACCAGCCACGAGGCATTGCTCTTAGAATACGAGACTGCTCTCACGCGCTTCCTCAGACACCCCTCAAATCGCTACACCGACGAACAATCATCGTCTCCCGAAGCCGCCACATTATCTCGCCTCCGCAGTGGCCCCGACGGCGGCTACTACAACACCTCCGCCCACTTCATCTGGGTAGGCGACCGCACCCGCCAGCCCGACCACGCTCACATCGAATACTTCCGCGGCATCGAAAACCCCATCGGCATCAAAGTCGGGCCTACGACCGACACGAAAGATCTAGTCGAGCTTCTCGACATCGTCAACCCCAACAAAGAGATCGGCAAAGTGACCCTCATCACCCGCTACGGCGAAGGCAAAGTCGAAGCCCTCCTCCCCGGCCACATCGAAGCAGTGCGCAAAAGCGGCCACATTGTCGTCTGGCAATGCGATCCCATGCACGGGTAAGTCTCTAACCCCTTCTCCCCCTTCTTCCTCCCTGGCCCGTCCCATGACACTAATGTGATTCAAAGCAACACCCGCTCCACCCAAACCGGCATCAAAACCCGCTCTTTCGCCAGTATCTACCGCGAACTCTCCTCCGCCCTGGCAATCCACAAACGCCTCGGCTCCTTCCTCGGCGGTGTCCACCTCGAGCTCACTGGCGATGCTGTGACGGAGTGCACGGGCGGTAGTCAGGGTTTGCAAGACGCGGATCTGGCGGAGAGGTACGAGACATTTTGCGATCCGAGACTGAATGAGAAGCAGGCTTTGGAGTTGGCCTTCCTGGTGGCGGGGAGTCAGAGGGAGAGTAGGTATGAGAGTTTGGTGAAGTGACGGGGGTGAATCAGAGGGGAAAAGTGGAGGGGAGGATGAGGGATGGGACGAGGGGGAAGGGCAGAGGTAGGAGGACATCTGGGATGGGAGGATCGACTTGTCCTGTATAGTGAGAGGCGAGGGCTCCTGGGAGAGGATCGGTGGTCATGGGGAGGGCGGTCTCAAAAGCGTGTGCCTGATCAACTGGGGAAATCTAAGGATTCAATCGAACTGTGCCTCTTGCTAGTGGTCGTCTCTTGCGCCAACGTCCATGCAATCTCTCTTCAAATCATCGCTAGGTGTCAACATAAGTAATCACACTTCATGCACGTTGTAGCCACAGCCTTGTCTTTTAATGGATTCAACATATTACCCATGCCCCGTCATCAGAAAGTCAATGCCCCTTCTTCAGCACATCCACCAACTCCGTCTTGGGCGCCAAATACGTCTTCCCCTGCAACCTCGCCAACGTCTTCTGCTCAAAAGCATACGCCAACCCCACCAACGTCTCCTCATCAAACTTCCTCCCCAAAAAGCTCAACCCAAACGGCACCCCCGGCGCCGTCGCGACCAGATTCCCACGACTATTCCGCGCCACCGTCGTGTTACTGGGATAAAACCCAAGCGGGACCGTGATGACGGGACTCCCCACCAACGCCGGGATGCCAGGGGACAGATTCGTGGGCAACACGATGGCGGTGAGGTTATTCCGCTCCAGAGCGCCGAGGACGCCGCCTTCGCCGCCGAAGAAGAGGTTTTGTTGGTACGCGGCCCAGAAGCGGGGGTCGGTGTTGTCGAAGCCCAAGGCGAGGAGGGCTTCGTCCCAAACGCCGATGTTGCGGGAGGGGAATTCTTCGAGAGGGAAGGATTTGGTGAAGGCGGCGACGGAGGCGAGGTCGGTGACGTTGTTGGGGTTGCGGGTGAGGAGGGCGAGGTATTGGCGGAGGTTGATGAGGAAGTCGGCGTCGAGGACGGTGCCTGAAGCGGAGCTGTTGAGGTAGGCGGCGTAGCCGGTGAAGGGGGCGTCGGTGATGGTGGCGCCTGAGGAGGTGAGGAGGGAGAGGGCGGAGTTGAATGCTGTGCGAATTACGGGGTTGAAGCGTGGGGAGATGATGTTGTTGGGGACGCCGAGGCGGGCGCCGGAGAGGGCGTCGGCGTCGAGGGCCTTGATGTAGTTGGGCACTTTGCCGCCGGGGATGGCGGAGGTGTAGTTGTCGAGTGGATCGACACCAGCGATGGCTTGAAGGAGGTAGGCAGCGTCGGTGACGGTACGGGCCATGGGGCCGATGGTGTCCTGGTGCTCGGAGATGGGAATCACCAGGTGGCGCGAGGTGAGACCCACGGTGGGCTTGATGCCGACGAGGTTGTTGACGTTGGAAGGTGACAGAATGGAGCCGGAGGTCTCGGTACCGAGGGCAGCCCACGCGAGACCGAGCGAAGAGGCGACACCTGACCCAGACGACGAACCGGAGGGATCTTGATCGGGATAGTATGCGGCATTGCATTGACCGCCGTAGGCTGACCAGCCATTGGACGAATTAGTCGAGCGGTAGTTGGCCCATTGGGAGAGGTTGGACTTTCCGAGGATGACGGCGCCTGCCTTGCGGAGCTTCGCGGCTACAGTGGCATCGTTGGCGACCTTTGCACCGAGCAGGGAGAAGGAGCCGGCGGTGTTGGACATTTGGTCAGCGGTGGCGATGTTGTTCTTGATGAGGACAGGAATGCCATCGAGGGGTCCTCGAAGACGACCAGCCCTTCGGCGGCGATCTGACTCCCTGGCGATGCGGATGGCATCTGGGTTGATCTCGGTCACCACATTGAGTGTACCATTGACCTCAAGGATACGGGCAGAGTATGCCTTGACTAGGTCAACGCTGGTGAACTGTCGCCTTTCGAGACCAGCATTGAGCTGCTCCAGAGTCGCCTCTTGGAGCAGAGGTAGCTTCGGGTGCTTCTTGCGTTCTGTCCGGCATTAGCACTTGTCATAGCACCAAGCAGACATGAACATACCATCATCACCACGAATCTCCAATCCAGGCGCAAAGGCCGAGACCGAGACCGTCAAGCCCAACAGGGCGGTAAACAGCGATCCACGCATGCTGAAACAAGACGACCAACAGAGCCCGTATCAAGTCGATCTGTCGCTGCAAGATCTCAAACTCTGTCTGCGAGGTAGACCTATCACAAAAGACACGAGAGTCCCAAGTGGCACAGCGATACATAAATACAGACGGGGGCGACCACAGAAGTGATATACCTACCGGCGACCACACCAACCTACATCGGGCAAGTCGAAAAGCCCATCACGACACGATGTTCCCCTCTAGCGTAGAGTTGGCCCTGACGACAAGCACGGCATCGAGCAGCAAAAAGGGTGGGAAAGGTGCCTCCAGGGACCAGCGTGCCGGATTAGCGACCAGGATGAGCAGTGCTGTATTGACATGTCGAAATTGAGCGGAGCTGGGGACTGGTATTGATAAGGAAAGTGCTTGGAGACTAGGGGACTAGTTGGCTGCAAATGTCGTGAAATTGGCCGCCAAATAGTTGATCGACTAAGCTCCTGCCTGGGATGGGTTTGAGGAGATAAGTTGCATGACAAACAAGCATTTTTTTCCTTTATTATTTCGTCGTCGCGACGTCGACCAGATGCATTTTGTCCCAATGGTCGCTCAGCCGAAAGCGGAGCCGATGCATGGCCAAAAGCCTCGGACTCAGATCGTGGATGATGACGCTAAACGCCACCTCGCGTGGTTGACGTCGACTGCTCTGGCTCCTGCGATTCATTTCACCTGCCCTGCTTTGCCCTGTAATCTTCGAACGGCGATTGCGGATGGCGCATCTCACACATTGTGGTTCTTACAACGCCAAACCACACAAGCTCGAGCAGTGACGTCTCCATGCCAGTCTCCAGAAATTTATTGCAGGCCGATGTGGCCCCCGCAGATCTGAAAATCATTGAAAACGATCGACTAATCGGGCAGGTACCAGTCGACAGCACAGGTAGCACCTCGATAGGCGGCGACATCGTTCCATGCCGGTTCCGGGAGGTCATCTTACTTGGCGGGTCTCAAGTATCTGGACCCGCGAGATTGACGTGTGAGCCATGTTTTTGTTATGATAGATTCCTATTGCAGAGCTGTATTATGTAACAGCCTTGGTATCTCGGAGAAAGCACTGCGCCCATGGACCAATGTACGATACGAAACTGATGACCGTCCATGCTGTGAAGACCATTTTCCCTCCTGTTTTACCACAAACGCCGGGTCCGCTGTATGATATGCATCGCTGACAAAGGAAACAATTGCGAGACTGCTATACGCAAGGTTGTGCATCAGTCCTTCTTCCCTGTATCCACTGAAGGAGCTGGTGTTGGAGCAGGAGCCGGCGGCACCTTTGCATTTTCATCACCACTGATCAAGGTGGGTGCAATGCGTCGCCTCTTTTCCTGACCGCTGGCCGCAATCTCACTCTCACGTTTCGTACCTACTGCAGCAGAAGGCACACGCGTCGATGCCACCATGCTCGACCCGGGTGTCTGTGGCGGTGTGAACATGGGCAGACCACCTGCTGACGACCCGGCTGCTGCCACATTGGTGGGCATGCTACTGATTTGAGGCGTCAGGCTGTTCGCAGCTCTTGAGTCTGAATGGTCGGCAAATGACTGGGTGAGCTCCTGTGTAGTGACTGACGATATCGACATGGAGCGGGCCGGGCTGGCTGGATGTGCCGGGACGAAAGGCGACTGCCCAGCTGGTTGACTCTGCGACGATGCTGGACGAGGCAAGGGAGGCGCAGTCGCTTGTGTGGGTGTCTGTGAAGGTGTCGTCCCTCCAGCACCAGGTGACGCCGCAGTCATGATCTGCGATGGTATCTGACGAGTAGTCGCAGGCAGATGGTGCACTGTACCAAGCTCTCCAGGGGCAAAGGTGAGACATGAGCAGAAGCCATCGGATGAGCTGATTAAAAGCATTGATCCGTCGGCCGTCCTGATTCTTATCAGCTGATGGAAGTAATGTTTTCTCCTGGGACTTACCAGCTCAGGTCAGTGAATGTGGCGTAGTGCAGATTGCTGACCACGCATATCGGCTGCTTCTGCTGAGTATCATAGACATGGACCGCATCTTGTGTGGCTATGGCATATATCATGCGATATGGCAAATCAAAGACCGGCGGCGGTCCAGCTGGTAGACCACCGTGAGTATTGCTCAGCGGACTCGGCTCGGGATCTATATGTCTGGGTGACGGTGCAGTTGTCGAGCTCTGTGCGGGTGATGGGGCGCTCATCGGTGGTGGCGGATCCATCGTCGTTTGTGACGTTGGTGCTCTCGATTCAAGCACGGGTTCCGGCAAAGGCGATAAATCTCCTTCTTGGTTGCCGGTATCGATAGTGATCTCTCGTGTCTTGACTGGTCCGCTCCGCAAAGTGTAGTAGATCGGCGAACATCTCACTGCAAGTGACGGCTTCCTGTGACCTGGAAGCTTTGCCACTGGCGGCTTATTGAGTCCTGCTCTGGTGTAGATGTAGGTCATGTTGGACACCTCGTCGCTCTTCTCACCATGATGGGTCTGCTCCTTATGCTGTCCTGCTGGGGTAAATAGGAGACTGCCATCTGGTGCAAAGGTCAAACGGCGGAAGAATGAGGTGAATGTTTCGTTTGCATAGAGACTGGTGTTCTTGAGACTGGTCATAGGCATCCCACCAGAGATTCCTGGCGAAGCTGCAGGCATAATGGCTGGAAGAGGTAGGGAGGGACTCGGGGAGACGGACCGCCGTATCGATGGCGCTGCTGTGGAACCGAAGGACGAACGTCTGCTGTGGGATGTGGGCGGTGGGTTCATCGGTAAAGCCAGAGATTGTGGTGTGCCAGGAGCAGAAGGGATTGGTGACCCTATCACTCTTTCGAGGTTCTCGCTGGCTAATGCTCTCCCTCGGAAATCAGGAGGCGCAGGACTGTTGGATGACACTCGTCGACTCGGCATATCCATTTTCGTGATTTTGTTGTGGGTTGTGAGAGATGGATGTCCGTCCTTCGACTTGAGAGTGAAAATATGTACTGAGCGGTCTGAGGATTGAGTTGCAATGTATTCGTTCAGTGGATCCCATGCAACTCCTTGGACGTAGTGGGTATGAGCATCTGCTACCTGCCGGACAACTGTGCCTATTCGGAATGTCAGCTCTTGCTCTCTTACCCATGTCGAAGCTTCTGACCTGATGTATCGTAGATCCTGGCAACATTGTCCATGCTCCCTGTGATGAAGAATGTTCCATCTGGTGACCATGCCAAATCATATATCTCAGCTCCTGTTGGTGATCTACACATTGTCTTGACTCTCCATGTCTCTTTCATATCCGAAGCATCCTCCGATAGGTTGTTGGTAGTCGAGTGGTCGGCTGGTATCCACAACAGTACATTACCATCGTCGCCTGCAGTCGCGAGCATCTCTCCTGTTACTGCTGTCAGTCTATTGTCATGTGAGGTGCAACAATGTGAACTTGCCTTTTGGGCACCATCGTACCACATTTACGGCTTGTGTATGTTTCTCCAGCGTCGACAAGAACGTGACTTTCTTCTCATCGTCGGTGCCTTCGATCTTCCAGAGCTGTGACAGTGTAAGCACGTGGGCATGTTGGATGGAATGCTAGTTTGCACATACCCTCACTTGATTGTCCCCACCAGCAGTAGCGAGCCTGCCTTTCGGACCGGTCTCGAAGGCAGCCGAGTAGATTGGAGAATTGTCATTGTGCCATTTGACGAGAAGAGGATAGGCTCTCATGATGGAGCTTCATCCCACGGGGGATGCGGATGCGATTGGTGGTGTCTCGGAATTGGTGGTAGTTGTATGGAATTTGAATTTGACAAATCAGTGATTTGAGTGGTCTATCAGGGCAGTAGGCTGAGATCGAAGATGTCAGGGCAAGAGGTGAAGCTGTTCGACGAGGTCACAGACGTTTGACCTTGTGTTGTTGCAGGGTGAGCTTCTAGCGGGTCACACTCGGGCAAGCATTGGTTATTGGCTGAACTCACGACGGACAGCCGCACCGAGAGCGAGGTTCTATTCTTCGCTCCGACGCGTGAGCTCGGAAACCACTTTAGCCCTATTTGGGTCTCTCCTTGATCCAGCATCATCAGACGGAAGGGCTCGTACCTGACATGCCGCCCGCTATCGCTCGACCCACTTCTACTCTGCCGTCCTCCTGGCCCACAACCCTAATGGCCATCCTCGCCGCCTCCCTCCTCGCCGCCGGCGTCCTGCGCCTCCTTCCTGTTCTGCTTCCTCGATGCGCTGGGGGATCTCACTGCTATTCTCTCCATATGTTTCTTGGAGAAAATCGAGGTGCTTGGAATTGTGATTTATGGGGTGGAGTTGGGGTTGTGGTGTGGGGTGTTTGTCGCGGGAGGGGTGTGGAATTGTAGAGAGTGGGTCGGGAGGAAGAGGGGCGAGAGGAGGGAGAGGAGGAGGAGGGAGGAGCAGGCTGGGACAGGGGAGGGGTTGGGGATGGAGTTGGGGAATGGGAGTAGTTCTGCGTTTAGGACGGCGTCGAGGGAGGGGGTGGAAGGGGCGGAAGGGGTGGTGAGGAGGGTGTTGCCATTGACGAGTAGGGATTGAAGCACGGGACTGCAAGAGGGATGAGGTGGTAGATGTAGATGGTGGATATAGATGTAGCAAATATATCGATCATGAATTCCTCGACATATGCAAAGTGGTATTTCCCTCCCAGATAAATCAAATCCAAGAAACTCCTCATGTCCAAATGATAACTCATTCCTTCCTGGCCTGCACAACGCACAGACTGCCCTTCACTCCAGCCTCGACCAACTTGTTCGTCACTGCACCCAACGTGCCGACCTTGTTCAAATCACCACCGAACCAGCCCTTGTTACGACCGAGTACGATCAAATCGCCGCCATTCCTGGGATTGTTGCCAACCTCAGACCTTGCGCGCTCCACAGCGCTCTCAACTGGCTTCTCACCCGGTACCGTCTCGAACATGACACGGCCAACGAGCTCGGCCTTGACAGACTTTGAAATGGCAGCGAAGAACCCAGCGTCCTTTTCTCTTGTGGCAGGTGCGATGGCGACGCGGGTGACCTTGGTCGGGCTCTGCGGCATGGGTGTGTTGGGAGCGGACTCGGTGACTTCTGAGACAGACGAGGTATTTTCAAAGAAGACAATGGTGGCGGTGACGTAGGGATTTTCGGCCATCTGAAGCGCAAGACGGAGAGCGGCGCGGCCATCTGCGCCACCGAAAAAGGGGACGAAGATGTGGTGTCCCCTGTCGGAGGCAGGGATGGTGACATTGTCGCGGTTAGAGCGCAGAGAGAGTGAGGAAACGGTACGCTTCATGCTGGGGCGAGTCTTGAGGGGGCCACCGCCGAAACCGCGGTCGACGAAGACGGCGGTAGTGCAGACTGCGAGGTCGAGGGCGCGCTGAGCAAATGCAGAATAGACGGAGGATTCGAGCTTTTGCTGCTCCGAGTCGTTGGAGATGAGTTGGAGTTCGTGCATGCCACCGGTCTCGGACCAGGGGAGAAGGAGCAGGTCAGAATCCTCGTTGGATGCCTTGGAGGTAAGCATGTCTGCGTACGAAGTCTCGGGGCCGATTGCGACTTCTCCGGACACGGCGAGATTGTTGAGACGACCGACAGTGCGGAAAGTGTTGATGACGGGATCGTGGACAGTGTACTCATCCACTTCGGACACCTTCATGACGGATGAACCACGATCAGTAAGTTCGATGAGGCGAAGACCGTGGACCTCGACAGGACGAGTATGCGGCTCGGTGGGAAAAGCGTTCTTCTCGTCTTCAGCTTGCGAGGGATGAACCTTGTTTACGGAAGGACCCTTTCCGCCAAAGAGAGAAACGAATGCGATGAGTGATGGCATGTTGTCTAGACGGAGGTAGACAAGCAGGCTTTGGGCCCTCGCATCCTCTTTAGCAATGGCAACGCTGTCAACGCTGCCATCGGATGATGCCATGGCATTGCCGTCCCAGTCGATCTCGCCGCGCTTCCATGCAGCGACCTTCTTCTGGTACCATGGTGGGTACAACCAGGAGGTGAGCGGAGTAGTGGCGAAAGTGGTGACCAAGGCCATGACGACGAAGATGGTAAAGGTACGTGTGCTCAGAATGCGAGCCTGAAGACCAATGTTCTGATGCAATTAGCGATCGTTCAGCCGTTTGTTCATGATTGACTTACCAAGACAATCAGCTCAACGAGACCCTTGCAAGACATGAGTGCTCCAATGGTAGAAGACTCGCGCCACAAGAGTCCGTTGGCTCGAGCAGCAATGGTGCCACCGACAAATTTGGCGACAAAAGCGACTGCAATGACACCAATGACATACGCCCAGGTGATGCCATTATCAAGTAGACCCAAATTGGTATTGAGACCAGATAGAGTGAAGAAGAGGGGCAGAAGAACTGCGCCGACCAGATCCTCAATCTTCTCGGTTACCTTGATGGCGAAACCACCCTCGTGAGGCATGATCAAACCGGCAATGAAAGCACCGAAAATGGCGTGGACACCGATGATCGCTGTGAAGAAAGCACATGCGAGCGCGATGAGGATGGTGAGAGCAATGACACCCTGCGAGGGACCGTCTTCGAGCGATCGGGTTCGGCGAAGGACCCACATAAAGGCTGGTCGAACTGCGTATACAACGAAGAGGATGAATCCGACTGTGGCCAGGAGGATGTAGAGGGCCGTGATGCCGCTACCAGCATTGACCAGAGCGACGCAGAGAGCAAGGAGGATCCACCCGACAACGTCGTTGCCGACACCAGCGGCCAAAGTGATGACACCGACAGGCGTCTGAAGAAGGTCCAGCTCTGTCAAGATACGGCAGAGGACGGGAAAAGCCTGTTTATGTCAGTATTTGTTCCTACTCGACGCTCTTTCAGTCCAACATACTGTAATAGCCATGGCAATACCAATGAAAAGCGCGAAAATGCCAAACGAGATTGGCACAATATTCGGCTCATCGGCGAACTCATGGTATAAACCGTATGCAATAGCCACACCCATACCAAAAGGCAGCATCATTCCCAGCGCCGATACCGACAGTGCGATTCTCCAATTGCTGACGAGGAAGCGCAGATCCACCTCCAATCCTACAATGAATAGGAAGAGTGTCAGGCCAAGATTGGCGACCAGCGTCAAGTTTGGCATGGCTGCGGTGGGGAAAATGGCTGCTGTGAAGCCTGGGATGCGGCCCATGATCGAGGGACCGAGGACGATGCCGCCGATGACTTCGGCGATGACACGCGGTTGCTTGATCTTGGAGAGGGGCCATTGTAGGAGCCGGCAAAAGGCGATGATTAGGGTGGCCTAGGAAGCGAAGTCAGTATAGAGATACTCGACGGTATGATTTGGCGGGGTCCACCGCGGTCACTTGCGTACCTGGATGATGAAGAGAACAATGGGATCCTTCGGATTGAAGTGTGTGGGATTTAGACCGTCAATGATACCACCCTGGTCGGGAGCCCTGTCCGAGCTTGTGGCCGTGGGCGCGGAGGAAGTGGCATTGCTCGTGATGGTCTGGATGAGAGTCGCGGTGACTGTTGCGGGAGCCGACATATTGATGGACGGCGGGGTCGATTAGGGGGAGAGGGGTCGGACGACGTCGCCGTCGAGGGATGCGTTTATATGCTGAAAAGACAAAGTAACAAGAAAACAGAATGCCTGCAGCATGCAATACGCAAACACGGCGTGAGTGGTGGAGACGGGTGGTGGTGGAGAGGGTCCTGTGATGTGAGGCAGTCCGGGGATGGCAGTCCGGGGATGGCACCGGGGTCAAAGATATACAAGAGGCGACTCCTTTCAGCCAACGGGTGTCATAGGTCAGGCTGAGCCTCGCGGGCGTACCAAGATACGATGAGAGCGGTCAGAAGCTCATGTGGACCGTGGTGGAGTATGAAGGTGTTGTGCGAAGACGGTAAGGTTCTCTTGGAAGCACGCGGCTGACACGCTGAGACTCTTGGTCTTGGTAAATCTGGGCCTTTTCTTGAACATCAGACAGAGTCAACCCACCTTTGGCACCACAAAGGCCGGCTGTGGCTGGGTAGCGCGGACCCTTTGTCCCATATTTCGCAGCCTTTTGTTAGGGGGAGCCGATATTCAGGAGGCAAACATGTTCCAGACCGGCCAGCCGACGCGCGAGGGAGTTGTTTTGAGCTTGGCCGAGCTATTTTCTGCTCAGCTGGCGGTCAAGTGAAGGCGAAGATACGAACGCATCTTCGCGATGTAGCTTCTTGGAACCCTCCATTGCGCCCGCCAACTCCGCCTGCTCCAGATCTACACTCACCGTCGCATGAAACGTCGATGCACACTCGTCTCCAAACTCTCACTGTCGACCCCCTATCTGCATTGTGCGACATGTCATTATATTTTTGAGCTCCTTCAGACAACGGGGATCCTGTCAGGTCAGTACCACCCATCTATCATTAGCCCCAACTTCCATACATCCTCCTGTCTCGCCACGTTGGAACGGCCATCAGCATGCATATAACATATCGTAACAGAGGATCAAGATCACACTCCTGAAGCAGGACTTGGCGGTACCGCACCCGTCGTCCAAATCTTCGGTTCGCTCCCCAGAACAAACTCCAGCGTACCGCCCGCGGTAAACACGTCCTCCCATGTGATCCACCCTCTGTCCCACTCGCGTCCGTTCACCTTGAGGCTCTGCACGTAGTATCCATCCACCTGGTCACCGCCACTCGACGTGATCTGCAGCCTCTTTCCGCCACCCAAATTGATCGTCAGATCCGCAAACCATGGGCTGCCGACGAGGAACGTCGTCTGTCCCGTTATGGGGTGCAGGCCGATCATGTTCCATAGAATCCACGTCTGCATGGCGCCTGCGTCGGAGTTGCCTGGTAGGCCTTGCACGCCGGTATTGTAGTAGCTTTTGGCTATGTTGCGGCTGTATTTGACGCTGAGGTCCTGTCGATTGACATAGTTGAAGAGGTAAGGTGAGGTGAACGAGGGCTCATTGGCGGGGTTGAAGATGGTGTTGTTGAAGCGTTCGTTCCCTGGTTTGATGCCTGGCTGGAACAGGGTCTCGAGGCGTCGGGTGAACGTCTCTGGTCCGCCCGACCAGTCGATCATCTTCGCCATGTCCTGTGGTTGTCAGTCTTTAACCTACATGGTGAGCATTGAAGCTGTATTCCCATGGCAGACCCTGGTAGTATGGATCTCCCCAGTAGCACCCACCACATTGGAGAGCATCGTAGGGTGCCTCGAATGTCCCATCTGCTCTTCGCGGTACCACGAATCCCTTGAAACCCAGACTCTCTTCTTCTGGGTTCCAGTGGTTCCTCCAATTGCGTGACCGATCAAGATACGTCTCGGCCTTGCCTGCCAAACCTAAGCCTTCGGCGACGACACTGAGCCCGAAGTCGTTCGCCGAATACTCGACAGCTCGGGAGACAGCTCGAGTAAAGTTGGGCGTGATCCAGCCATACTGGAGCCAGTCCGGCAGTGCGCCTCGCCCTTCTTTAGTTGACGCTTCCGGGGCAATCGGATCATTGTTGTTTACTGGTACTTGTTCAGCGTCCGTCTCCATGGCCTTGTATGCATCATGCCAATTGATCTGGCCTCTGACGCCTTTCACGTATGCATCAGCAAGGACATTGTCGGCATTACTACCGCCTTGCGTCCTGCCGTTGAAGTTGGAGGATCTACCATCGGGTAAAAAGCCATCGTGGCAAGTAGCCACTATACGCATCTGTGTTTCCATCGAGCACATCCAAGCCAAACTTGACCATCGCGAAGGGTTCTACGCCATTAGAAACAGTACCTCTCTATTCCAGCATTGGACCCACCAGCGACTACACCAGGAAACATCTAGCATCATCAGTCATCTCAACCAACTCATCTACCAGCATCCAGTACTCACATTTCCCCCACCCTCCGTTCCTAGAAACACATTCACGAACCTCGACAGATCCATCCTCGTCGACACCACGATTTCCTCCAGGTCCTTTGACTCTTTCTAGCCTCGTGAAGGTTCTCGAAGATAAAGTACAAGCAACTCGGCGAGCAAAATTAGCATCCCAGCAACAGTACCAGACTCACTCGCGGCCCCTCCCCTTCTTGTTCGCCGCTGATCTCTCCCAGCCGTCTTCACATGATCCGTCATACCCTCAACTTACCTCTCCGGCACAACAGAGGCGGTAAAGGTACAGGCGCAACAAGGGTCCACGGCACCGCAACCTTACCACGTGGTACGAAAAGGCGCTGACGTCGGTGGTTGTAGAGCTAAAGAGCGCGGAGATGCGGTTGGAAAGTCTGTCTACCTACCCGTACTAGTCTAGTATCATGCAAGGAAGGCAGATAGCTTATGCTTAGGTTGAAGGAAAAGTGGTCATGGAGAAGAAAAGTAGAATGTGTAGCGCGGGAACTTGGCACGTGGGGAGGGTCATTGGTCTTGGGAGTGAGCATGATGTTTTTGGGGCGATCTGCGGTGAGTAGTAATAGAGAGCCGAGTCGAGAATCCAGATGGATTGATGCTGTTGGGTTGTTGGAGCTGGTGTATTGGGAGGGAGATGTTGGCTGGAAACCGCTGTGATGGTCAGGTGACGAGACGCTATACACAAATGTTCGGTAGAAACATTGATTCAAAGAAATATCTATGGAATTGAGGCTTGTCACTGCAAGCTCCGGGTATCTCTCTATCTTTTTTCCCATATCCTTTGTCGCCGTATACGCCTGTTCAACCACTCCCGCCCACTGTCAGTTTCCACATTCCGTGGCTACTGTGTCACATTCCGTCCCCGCCCAAACACGCCAAGTCACCCGAGAGTATGGAATTGAAATAACCACGTGGAATGGCGTCCAGCGATCACGTCATCTAGTGTTGCTGACGCTTCGCATACTCTCGGGCGCTGCTGGGACATCGTCGAGGTCCACAACCAGGCCTGTCTGAGGTGTTTTGATCTCGTCCCAATTGATGTCTGTGCCACTGTTTGTGATTGATCTCAGCCATGCTTCTTCTGCGGCGTCTTCGTCCTCGTCATGATGTGGTTTCTGCTGATCTTGCGGCTTGACAATGGCTGACTTCGTCGGCGTCTGTTGTGCCGAGTGGTAACTGGATGTCAAGTCTGTGGTGTCCTCCTGAAACATTCGAGGGCTGAAAGTCCCGTTCTTCTGCTGCGCCGCCTGGATTTGAGCTTGGGTAAAAGGAGAGGGTGGTTCGGGAGGATCGTCGGTGTGATTATTTGGATTCGGAGTGGTCGGTACTGAAGGCTGCTGGGGTAATTGATACTGTTCCGGCGCGGCGAAATGCGTATTTAGAAGAGTCGTGAACTCAGCGGAGGGCTTGCCCCTCAGAGTCAAGAAGTTCGTGTGCTGTACATCGATGAGGTTACTGCTATCATTAGCCTTGGCACATGGTGGCAGCATGTGCTTCTCCTACTTGGCTGTCTCCGCGCATATACGCTCTAGCATCTCTCGGTGTCGCCGAATCTCCTCCGGGTCAGGCGCTGGTACGTGAGGACCCGCCTGTGTTGCGCCATAGCCAGGTCGCACAGTACTTGTCTCGTCGTAAAGTAACCTCTCCGATTCTGACGGCTTCGAAGGGATGTTAGCATACGCTTGTCAATGGCCTGGAATGTCCAAAAGGGGTATCTGAGGGCTCATAGAGGTGGAAGGTATCGGCAAGGGATCGGGCTGAAGGGCAATACCTCTTCGTCAGTCGCTCGCTGTGAGAGACCCAGACATGAAAGACAGGCACCCATGTCTGATGGTGGTGGATGGAGGTTATCGATGTGGTTGCATAATTGTGTGAGAATCGGGCCTCGAGAAGGACGATGTGGTCTGCGTGAGCGCTTTGGTCACCTGTAATTTTATGCAAGAAAGGTCAGGGGAAGTTGGCAATGCGAGGAGCATCATGTGTGGTTCGTTTCGCGGGAGACGGCAGACGCGGGAGTGACGGGCCCTGACATTGCCAAGCCCGCCCTCCCAAATTGCTACATTGACCTCCCCTCCTTCGACCTCGATTTCGAGAACACAATACAGCCATCGAGTTGGGCCGCTTACGGTCTGCGTGATCGTGATCCATGAAAAGATAGATGAATCGATGCGAGGTATACATCGAGGAGCCTTTGTTCGGCAGGTCCGACGCATGAGCCCACCACTTGCCGCGACGGCAGCAGTATCAGGAGGTACTAGTGTGAAGCTCAAAGAGGTCAGTCCAAAGCATTCCGCCATGAACATCGATGATCCTCGAATGTTGGATGTTCCTCACCTGTTTCCCAGCAAAATGTGACGATGGCACGCAAGGAGAATCAACCATGAGGACTATCTTCATACCAACAATCTCCCGGAATGCAACTCCTCACCTCTCCCTGGCCCCAACGGCTTCCTCCCCAGCCCGATTGAGTATCATTCGATGGGTAAGGGCTGGCAAAGGTAAGAATTAGGTTCGTCAATCCATATTCCAAATCTGTTAGCTCCAGTCATGGTATTCTCCAGTCTCGGATTCGTGTGAAAGTCGCGTCTTTGGCGATCTTTGCTTGCCCCCTCTGGAGCAAGGTACGCGAAGGAGTCCGCTAAGATGCGTCCTTTTTCTCCATCTTGGCCCGTATACCTCTCTATAAAGTATAACCAACATCTCCTCGAGAAGAGCTTCATTCAACAACACAGCCTAGTCAAGAGGCGCACACTCATTCGAACGTCGTAAAGATGAAGACATTCGTTTTAACCCTGGCCATTGCCAGCTCAGCACTCGTTACAGAGGCAAGAATCGCCCATCCAGTCCGCCGTGATGCAGCACCGAACAAAGATACCGTCAAGGCCAAAGTGTTTGCTCTTATTGACAGAGTTCTCAATCCCAAATCTTTGAAGCCGAGACAGGATCAATGTGTTCAGGACGACTATTACGACATTCTTAGTACATACAGCAAGATTGATGCTTTCTGCTCCGACTTCCTCGACATTCAACCCATCGTCAACTATGTCGAATATACTCCTACCGTGTAAGCGCACAAATTGTGACGAACCAAGAGCGTGGCTAATCGATTAGAACCGTTTCCGAGGTCTACACCACGAGAACACTTCCAAACGGTGTCGTCACCCGCGTCACACCCTACAGCACAGTGACAGTTTCAACCACAACGACTGCCGGAGCCTTGAATAGGCGCAACGCTGCACACCCTTTGGTTGAGCGCGATGCGGAAGCTGCGGAGATGTTGCTCCGTGTGCGCCAGGTGTCCAGCGGCAATGATGGTATCGACGTTGACAGTGCCGTTTCAAGCTACTGCTTGAATTGTCGATTTGGACTTGCAAGGACAACCACACAGACATACACCAACCTTGCCGTGGTCGGTAACCAATTCGTTGATTTTTTTGAAACGGGCTGACATTCATCTAGTATGTGACCCGCTCTGTACAGGCCATTGAACGTCCAGATGTCACATCAACCATTGTTGTTCCTACTCAAGTGACCACCCAGACGATTGTCGAGACTGTACGACTTGCTGGCACGACCACCACGGCCTCTCCCATCGTTGAAGCAACGCCAACGTCTATTCCAATCACATGTCCTGCCAGCGACAACACCACCCAGACTCAACTCATCAACGGGAGAAATTACATCTACAGTGTTGCTTGCGGCATCGACTTCCTTGACAACAACGTTGCAGAGCGCACTTATGCCACTTTCACCGACTGTATCTCTGCTTGCTCGATCGCCAACGAAGCCAACAACGCTGCCGCTTGCCAAGGTGTCTCCTTCTCCGGCCCTTCAGACGATGGTTCCGCAAACTGTTTCTTCAAACAGAGCACAAATCTTGAGATCATCGCCGAGGGTGGTTCAGTCGCCATCTTGGAGAGTGTCGGTGTCTATGAGTCTGGCGCTGCAGCTCGCGTGGCTTTTGCCTCCTCTACCGCCACTGATGCTGTTGACGCTGCCTTGACTGGCACTGCTACAACTGTTTCATACATCACTCCTGCTCCTTTCGTGGTTGCCAATCGTGAAGCGGTGACCTTGGACGGAAGCACTTTCTACACTGCTACCGAGTCATCGACATACGTATCTGGCAATGGGAGCTGGACCAGCGCATACTACACCAGCTATTCCTCCGCCTGGGGGGCCTCTGGCGGTTCGACATATGCCAGTACCACAACCATCGTCGGGAGTGGTAGCGAGAGTGGCAGCAGCTCTGGTTCCGGCTCCGGAGGGAGCGCTGGTGGTAGCGCTACTAATGTGACCATCGGCTCTGGCGAAGGCTACACCGTCCGCAACGAGACTGTCGTAACTCGGGATGGCAACACGACAACTACAACCGAGACTATTACCTATGTCTACAACAACGGCACCACTGAGACATACCGCACAGTAACTTCATACTCTCGTGAGGGTAGCAGCTCCGGCGGGTCAGCCGGTGGATCCTCTGGTTCTGGAGGATCGTCTTCTGGCGGATCTTCTGGCTCCGGTGGATCATCTTCCGGCGGCTCTTCCGGCGGTTCCGCGGGCACTACGACCACTAACAGCACACGGACAATCATCATCATCATTGTGGATGAGAGCAGCTCTTCTTCTGGCGGTGGCAGTGGAGGTGGAAGCGGTGGCTCGGTCACTACTGTTTACGAGACCACTGTCACGTCGGTCTACCCAGGAGGAGCCACGAGCGGCTCAGGCGGCGGCGGCGGCGGTGGCTTCTCAACCATCACATCCGGCGCCATCTCTTCAAGCTCCACGTTCGTGCCTGCAAATACGACCTCCGCGCCTTCGTCCACCTTCTCCGGGTCCAGCACCTCTGGCGCTCGTACTGGGACCGAATCCGACTTTGATTCGACGGTGACGGTTACACAGTCATCGACTGTCACCACTCGTGCCAGCTTCACACCACCATCAGAGTTCCCAAGCATCACTTCGTCAGGATCTGCGCCATTCCCTAACACCACCGCACCAGAGACCACTGCCACGCCAACCTCGACCGGACCTTTCAATGGCACTACCACATCCGGAGCTCGCACTGGCACTGAAGACGAGAGTACGACTTCGTTCACGCCGACTGGCACGAATCCAAGCGGGCCGATCACGCCGTCGTCTACTGCCTCGTCCGAGTCTGCTCCTTTCCCCTTCCCGAGCAATTCGACTACTGCAGGACCGAGTGAGACCTCGCCCACTGGTACGGTCCCGAGTGGCACAGGGATCACTTCTTTCCCGGGCAATTCCAGCTCCTTTATCCCCACAGCGACACCGAGCAGCATTTTCAACCTCAGCTCCACGAGCGGTGCTCGTACTGGTACTGATTTTGATTCGACCTCAGTCCCGTTGACGACTGGTCCATCGAGCGTACCTACCAATTCCTTCAACTCGACGATCCCCTTCCCAACAGCACCGACCAGCACGCCATCTCTCACTGGCTGCCCAACAGTGTCTGTGGGTACAGTCACTGTGACCGAGACGACCACTGTCAGCGCCTGCTTTTCCAGCTGCGTTCCGACTCGTCAATGGGGAGGCTATCACACCAAGGGTCCCAAGCCCTACTGGGGTGCCTATGACGAGGACGATCAATGATGGAGAGCACTTTGACACAACTGAATGACAAGCGAGGATTCATGACAACGCAGGATTAGCATTAGATTAGCTTTCTCTTCTCAGCGGATGCAATAGTGTGATTGAATAGAATGATCTTCTGTCCTGCAAATAGCCGCTCTGCTCTCACGTGACCGACAGGCGAAGGATTTGGCGTGTTTCCAAGTTGCGGTCAGCCCTCTGAACCACTCTTCCCTCGCACTTTACATGAATTGCTACGAATCACCATTATCGCCATCGAAGCCGAGAATAGATAGGGTTACAACGGGAACCACTTTCACAAGCAATACGTGGTGGGTCCCCATGATGTCTGGCCGGCGACGAGCGCTTCACCGGTCACTGTCGTTGGCCGCCTTTTCGGCCACCTACGCCCGTGCCCAATCTTCGACATCATATACCGCACATTACTGAGCACAATTGAATCAGCGGCTACTGAATGGATGACTTGGTCTCGATTGCAAAAAATTACACATTGCTTGAATCAGAAGAGACTGACTGGAACGACGCGTGCGGTGAGTTTCCGATCTCAGCCTCAGTTTCGACCTCCCGCAACAACTGAAATGAATGGTTCTCGAGCTGCAAAATCCACATGAAGAATGGAAAAAATGGCCGACCAGGTCGCAGCGACAATCTATCGACGGCCACCGAGCGCACCAGGGACATTCTGTGTCCTCTGCGCAGCTAGACGCTGGATGTCAATGTCCAGCTCTCGGATCGTAGCAATGGACTTTTCGATCGAAGCCTTGAACTTGCCTCCTTCTCTTTGCCATCTGAGAACTCTCTCGTACTCTGCAGTCCTTCTTCGTACCTTAGCCTCCAGCTTCTCACAGATCTTGCACTTGTTGGCCATGGGAATGCTCGTGCCAACTAGGCGCCTGCCGCAGGTCTCGCCGATCCGGTACTCCTGGCTACATCGCTGGCGGAACTTGTCCCAACGCCAGTCGCCGCAGGCGTAGCAGACCATGTCGTAGAAGCACATGTTGGCGTTTCAGGGGTGTCTATGACACTGCGTCAGTCACTCTCGTCCAACCCAAGAAGGAACGGCGTCGGCTCACCTGACTGTGGTTTCACTCGGGTGTCAAGATCGATATAAGGGGGTCGGTATCCTGCTGTCTTGTCAGTCTCTTCCTCGACTCCCGCCATGCTGGAGGTCTGTTGACCACTTGCGGACTCACTTTGGGATTTCTGCGGAACACCTGGACGGCTCTGACAGCAAAACCCTCCTGATTATTTTCGAGGCGAAGTTTCACTTGTGTCTTCGATAGACTTCCTTACTGGACGTGAAGCTCTCCTCAGAGTCACGGACCTCTTTTATACTTGTCTCAGGTGTCCATCTTCTCGACATTCACACCACACAATGGATTCGTTCCCACCACTCATGAAGTACCACGTTGCTATCTTCGATACAGATTCGTAAACACCACCTACAAGCCCAATCAGCATGCTTCACATTCAATAGTCTGAGCTTCGGACGAACCGGTCCCTATGCTTGCATATGCTCAGCCGTCGACAGTATATCACGCACGCTAGTAGCAGCATGACACGGCATGATATTGTCTTGAAATCTCGCTGCGGGCATGCGTCTCCCGCCTCAACCTTCTTGGACGACATCGACCAATGACGGCGCCGGCTGATTGTCAGTATCTCCTCGGTGGGTTGCATCTGGTAGGTCGTTGTGGTTCCATTTCTCCTTCAAGCTCTCGACGCGTCTCCACTCCATCCTCCCGAGACAGGAACGTACCATCACGTGTCCATGTCAACAAGTGCTACATCCCTGTCAACTGTCATACCGAACTACACACTGACCATCTCATGCACGTCTCCGATAGCAGGCTCTGCAGCTTACGGATGCCTCGGTCACCTTGGACTCTCCCGTCCCTCCAATGATCAGCCACTTGGCGCATCATTCCACCAACCACTGCCAGTCCATCACATGATGTTGATGACATGTTTCATGGTCCGTTCAGAACCATACATGTCTCGGCACGCGTGGATGCATGCAGCATATCCAATCGATCCCGTGCCATGCAGGGTTCAATGACAACAATCCAACCACGCTCAACGCTTATTTCTAGACAACGCCATGGTCTTGCCTATCATCGTCAGCACACTTTATCTCTCAGTCAACACGGCCTTGCACATCCAATGGCAGGTAATGTCCTTCTCAGGTGCCGATCTCAACCTTCAGCACTGCCCTAATGGAGCAACGATCCCGCAACAAATGTCCAGCACTGTCAAGAGCAACGGCGATATGCAACACCATTTCAACCGATTCGCCAGCAGACCTCATTCCTAGTGGAGACTGGTGCAGTATTTGCCTCATATCTACGTCGAGAACTAGGCGATCTGCACGAACCCGCGCCCCTCAAGCCTCCAGACCGAGACCAGCAACGACTTGCTTTTAGCTCTGAGCTATAGTACCTCCATCTCCTCACCACTGACGTGGCAGATGCCCTTTGGACAGGAAGAGAGCGTTGATGTGCTAGACAGCCATGTAGAGTGGTGTCTGAGGGATGATCTTGCGGATTCCAGTGCACCAAGACGGCTGATGTACTTTTCAAATAGTTGATGCCTTTTCCGAAAGATCCGTGGGATTCAGATTTGTGGAATATGGCATCAAAGACAGACTCCCACGAAGATTCGAGTTTCGAGGAAGATTGAGGTCGGAGGAGTTTGAGAAGTCGATGCAGGCCGGAGGATACAAAAGGCATCATACAGAGTCGAGACACAGAACGTTTGCTCGGCACAGTAGTTTTCGAATCATGAGCATGAATCGCGACGTCAGAACCTTGGCTAATAGGCAGAATCGATCAGCTCTAAATGCAGGGCGAGCCACTGATCGACTCGCTGTAAACCCAGGTGGCTGGATGGCAAGGAAAAAGGCAAAAAACTCTTTGCTCGGATGGATACATCCCTCCCACGCCAGGTCGTCCATACGGATCATCCTCCCACTTGCGGGCAGAGCAACTGAACACAGTGTACCGGCACCACTCTTGCAATGCGGCCAACCTGTCAGACTGCCATATTGAACCAATGTCGTCGGTATTACGAGGCTTTGACATGTGCCTTCGTCTCACCACCACCCTCATCAAGCCTTGACGTTCGCCAGCCAATCTCCCTAGCGCGGTAAAGCGCGCATCCTTCCCATCACATGAGAAGAAGCCGCTGCCGCTCCACATGCGGGAATGCGCTGGAGCTCCACAGACTCGAGCAGCCCATCACGTACAGTAGTGGGGTAAAGAGCTGCAGGTAGCCAGAATGGCACTGACAGCTTTTCCCGATCTCCTCACCTCCCTGATCAAGACTCGCTCTGGCAACCCCCGGAGAATGGCTGTTAATACAGCATGTAGCAGTAACGGAGGAGCTCACCCATAGACCTGCCTTGAACAGACGAATCGACATGTTGAGTTACATCGTCCTCTCTGGCTAGATCGAGCCAGCCACGCTGATCTGCCCAATGGCTGGGAGTTCGGCGGACCCGCTGACTCGGCTCGGAAGTATGCATGGCAAAGCACACGAGTCGCACCTGCATGAGATCCATGCTGTGATCTGACGGGGACTTCCATTATTCCGCCTAGGACAGTGGAGTGTCTGTTGAAATGCCGGGACGACCCAGAAGCGAGACTGGATGAGAGCAAAGTGGACTTTGCCAGCACGAACGGGCCCTGAGACTGTTTTCAGAAGACCATGATTCGCACCGAACGCGGTGACACTCTGTGTCTACCAAGGCCGAGCCTGTTTGTAGCAGATATAGACGAGCGAGAGAGCGGTGAAGCGGCTACAAATCCTGATCAAGTAACCAGGACCCATCTGCTTGTGAAGTTTTGTCTCCATCGTCCTTTGGCCATACCGGGATACAAAGGCAGAATGCATGAATGAAGAACTTGATCATGAAGACTCTGTTGATCTCTCCGAGAAATATGCAGACCTTTTCTAGCGTCCTGCATGCACTGAGTGCGCAAGCAGACGCGGTTTGACTTGCCTTTGCACGCAGTTTGCAATTCTATTATGCTGTGACTGGCCTCTATACAAATATCGACTCACAGAGCTTCAGCTGGACGGTCAGTACAAATCGACATGAACAATCTCTATCCATCATTCAATAGACAATATTGTAGGTGAAGCTCTACACAACCAGCTGAAGCCGCAAGTCAACGTTCCGTGTCTGCCCGTATCCGGGCAAGGGCCAAAAACGGCTTGCACACCTCAAGATTCCTCCTTGCTACAGCTGGAGAGTGGAGAGCAGGGCTGAATTGCTCCCAAGCCATGACGCATCGCCGGCCCTGGATGACCCAATGTTTCAAGGCACGGCGCCTGCAATCACGGGACCCGGCCCTATTTTCTGTACCTGCATCAGTCGCGTCTTCAATGGTCACTTCGTCGTCGACTCAAGTACGCGCTGAGCGCTACTGCCAGACGTTTACAGTTCACTGATCTCGGGGAACCGACATGCTCGCGCGGAACGATATGGTGGACTCGGAGATAGAGGCGAGCAACGACCATGGCGACACTAAAGGTACAACGAACGGACTGCTTCGATTGCCAGATGAAATCCTGGTGAGCGTGCTATACTACCTCGACGTGCCCGAACTCCTCGTCGTATCAAGAGTAAGTCTCGCCTTCCCCACCTCATGACCCCACTCCCCTCCACCACTCCACCTCCTCCTCCTCCTCCCGACCCTAACACAACCAGACCTCGCACCACCTCCGCGCCCTCGCCCTCGACCCCTACCTCCACAACCGCCGCCTGCGCCTCACGACCCTCACCCTCCCGCACCTCCTCTCGACTCGCCCTCCCCTCTCCTCCCTCCAACCACCCACCTCCGCCATCTACCTCACCCGCACCCACCTCGCCGCCCGCCGCCTGCACTGGTCCCTCGTCTGCATCCGCCTCAACCGCTCCTTGTCCCGACGACCAGGCCTCTCCTCGCTCGTCTCCGCCAACATTCTCCCGCGAGAGTGCTGTCGCCGCGACCGAGCGAGTGGGGAGTACGTCTTCAGTGCGTCGGGGACAGGTGGGCTGGTAGTGGAGAGGAAGAAAAAGGTGGAGAGGGAAAAGGTGAAGGAGGGACTGAGGGTTTGGTTGGAGAGGAAGGCGGGGGAGATTGGACGGCGGAGGGAGGCGGGGATTGGGGTCGGGGTGTTGGTGTGGAGGTTGCAGAGACGGTTGAAGGTTGAGGAGAGGAGGGAGGGGAGGGCGGAGAGGAGAGAGGTGGGGACTGAGGCGGGGAGGGTGAGGGGTTTAAAGATGTTTTGGGAGGCGAAGGGGAGGGGCGTGGTGATGTGATGGTGGAAGAGATGGTTGTGTGATACTAGGAGAGGAAGGGGGAAGAGATGATACCTACATGTTATTGCTTTGGTGGCCAGAAGGTGTCTGCGGGAACAGCACGCGACCTTTGCTTGGTTTACATTGTTTTTTGATATACAAAGCTTCTTGCACATAGTACACTCGGCATGAATACTTGTTGAAACGTGTTAAGAAAGCAAGAAGAGTCACGATCAGGTTGACTAATTTTGTTTTGAACTCACAAGTGAAGCAAACCGTCAAATACCTGCTTCTCAGCTAATAATATGACCGGAAATGAGACTGAATGACCTCTGAAAGAAAGTTCTGGTGTGTCGGGATTAGGCCAGCGTGGCCACAGCAGCGAGAGGCACCGAAGCTGAGCATCGAGACCTGTGGAGCTGGACCCTGACGTCTTGACCACTGCTGCAACGTGCCCCGTGTCATTTTCTCTGGAGCTCTAAAAAACGTCCACCACTTGAACAACACACTTTCCTCCTTCTCATCCTTCTCGCCTTGGTTTGCGATTCCTTTTCTTAGCATCAACTCCCCCCTCAGGACTGGTCTTCAGTGGCTGTTGTTCTCTTCCTTCAATTGTTGCATCTAGCTAGCTCGAGGCCCTTTGGGTGACCCCGCTGCTCACGAGCTCTATACCCCCTGTTGTGGAGAGACTACTTACACATCACAATGTCGAGGCGGACGTCAAGGACGGAGTCACGCTTTGCGTGGTCTACCGTCATGTACCTCCTTCTTGTCCTTTTGGCACCAATGGCGCTGATGGGCACTGGCGCGCAAGCGCAAGATCAGAAGCCTGTCAAGGACTCTGGTGTCACTGGACCTGGTAAGACTAGAGCTGCAATTTATGGCGAGAAGCAGGGCTAATCATTTCGACAGTCATTGGTATCGATCTTGGAACGACCTACTCTTGTGTCGGTATCATGAAGGGCGGAAAGGTCGAAATCCTCGTAAACGATCAGGGTAACCGTATCACACCATCATATGTCGCCTGGAACGACGATGAGCGTCTCGTCGGTGATGCAGGTACGTTTTGCAAGATTACATGAATCTGGTTTGCAGCTTCTGACAGCTTCATAGCGAAGAATCAATACGCATCCAACCCTCGACGAACAATCTTCGATATCAAGCGCATGATTGGTCGCAAGTTCAACGACAAGGATGTTCAGCGTGACATGAAGCACTTCCCGTTCAAGGTCGTCAACAAGAGCGGACAACCCAGAGTCGAGGTCGATGTCAAGGGGTGAGTGGACACTTGTCAAGACCAGCTCGAGGCATGGCTAACGCAGACTGCAGCGATTCCAAGACCTTCACCCCCGAGGAGGTCAGCTCCATGATCCTCCAAAAGATGCGAGAAGTCGCCGAGGCCTACCTCGGTGAGAAGGTCGTCAACGCCGTTGTCACTGTCCCCGCCTACTTCAACGACGCTCAGCGTGCCGCGACCAAGGACGCAGGCACCATCGCCGGTCTCAACGTTCTCCGTGTCGTCAACGAGCCCACCGCGGCTGCTCTGGCTTATGGCCTCGACAAGACTGATAAGGAACGCCAGATCATCGTCTACGATCTCGGTGGTGGTACCTTCGATGTCTCCATATTGACTGTCGACGAGGGTGTCTTCGAGGTCCAGGCTACCGCTGGTGATACCCATCTTGGTGGTGAGGATTTCGATCAGCGTGTCATGGACTACTTCACCAAGAAGTACAACAAGGAGAATGACGCCGACATCACCAAAGACCCCAAGACCATGGGTAAGCTGAAGCGTGAGGTCGAAAAGGCCAAGCGTACCCTCTCCTCCCAGATGTCCACCCGCATCGAAATCGAAGCTTTCCACAAGGGCAAGGACTTTTCTGAGACTCTCACCCGCGCCAAGTTCGAGGAGCTTAACAACGACCTGTTCAAGAAGACCCTCAAGCCAGTTGAGCAGGTGCTCAAGGACGCCAAGATGAAGAAGACCGACATCGACGATATTGTGCTCGTTGGTGGTTCTACTCGTATCCCCAAGGTTCAGGCCATGCTCGAGGAGTTCTTCGGAAAGAAGGCTTCCAAGGGTATCAACCCCGATGAGGCCGTCGCTTATGGTGCTGCCGTTCAGGGTGGTATTCTGTCTGGCGAGGAGGAGGCCAAGAACGTCGTCCTCATGGATGTCAACCCCCTCACTCTCGGTATCGAAACCACCGGTGGTGTCATGACCCATTTGATCAAGCGTGGTACTACCATCCCAACCAAGAAGACTCAGATCTTCTCCACCGCCGCCGACAACCAGCCGGTCGTTTTGATCCAGGTGTTCGAAGGCGAACGACCTATGACAAAAGATAACAACCAGCTCGGCAAGTTCGAATTGACCGGTATTCCCCCCGCCCCACGAGGTGTGCCACAAATCGAGGTCACTTTCGAGCTTGACGCCAACGGAATCTTGAAGGTCAGTGCAGGTGACAAAGGCACTGGAAAGAGCGAGTCTATCACAATCACAAACGACAAGGGTCGTCTCAGCACCGAAGATATTGAACGCATGGTCGCCGAGGCTGAGAAGTACGCCGATGAGGACAAGGCTACCCGTTCGCGTGTCGAGGCCAGGAACGGTCTTGAGAACTACGCTTTCTCGCTGAAGAGCCAGGTCAACGACAACGAGGGTATGGGTGGCAAGATCGAGCCTGATGACAAGGAAGCTGTAAGCAATTCACAACTGTTACGGGACCTACAGTATACTGACAACACATAGATCCTCGACGCCGTCAAGGAGGTCACCGAGTGGCTCGAGGCCAACGGCGCCACCGCCGAGGCCGAAGACTACAACGAGCAGAAGGAGAAGCTCAGCAATGTCGCCTACCCGATCACAAGCAAGCTCTACGGCAGCGCCGGCGAGGGTGGAGCTGGTGGAATGCCAGACTACGGTGATGACGAGCCATCGCATGACGAGCTATAGATTACCAATGTAGCAGTGCGGAATTTCTTACCAGCATATTCAGTGAGCAGATATACCGAGTCACTCCCGGCCACGGCTCAAGGAAGACGAGTCTGTGGTCCGGCGAGAAGAATAAAAATGTCTTTGTATAACCACGGTAACTCTCCCGTCCTGTGCTCTGCGAAGTCACAATCGTGTGCAAGGTCAAGCAACGTGTTGAAAGTCTTTGCGTTTGCCCAGCCGTTTGAGCAAGCGCTTCATGTGTAGTTTGTCGTTTGACTGAAGGCGGCCAAGGTTTCTGAGCAACTGCAGATAAGAAGCACAAGAGGGTTATTTGGATGGACAATGCTAAAGCGCAAACAGGATAATATGATTGGTTGGGTGCCTGGACTAGACAAAGATGAAACCCTCCACGCGCCCACGGTTCCAGACGCCGCCATTGGTCTGCCGCTTTCACATCTGCCTCTTCACCCACACCATCTCGACTCCGAAGCCCTCATCTCTTCCCCCTGCGACCATGCGACGACCCCTACGCCGTCTCGTCTGATCACCATACTCTCTTACGCTCTGTGCTTCGACCACTGATCTGCCGTCTCGCTCCTTACGGACGGCATTTCTGACGCTCTTTGTTATCGACTCTCCTTTCAATATCTACACCAAGACAATAGGACGGCCTGGCATTATCGACGACGAATTGTCCACGTCTACTACTCAAAGGACCATCCGAACAGCATCATTGTCAACGACCATCACCATTCTCAACGACACAAGGGTCCTTTCCAGCACCGTTCCCTCCCCTCCCCCAGCCCTTCACCGTTGAACGGCCGTTGTACCATGTGCCTCTGCATTCCTCGCGCCAGCCTCTGAGAAAAATCCACAGAAACGCTCTTTACCTCCTGAACTACTTCCTTTGGAACGGGGCTGCGCCTTTTACATCACTTTCATTACACCGTGCTATCGAAGCGACACGCTCTTTATCGATTGACACTTCTGGATCTGCCGGGCGGACCACAGTAACTGCTCACTACTACGAAGACACTTGACATTCCTCGCGAGCGGGGGACGGTGAAACGGACGCGTGCCGACGGGACTACCATCGCGCACGAGGGAGAGATTCAGCTGGACTGGAAGAGGGATATATACTGAAAAGAGAGACGGAGTAATTTTTGGACAATCAAAATGGGGTGTTTTGGGAAAGACAAGGGACACATTGACGAGTCGGCAAAGTGGGCATACATTGTACGTGGCAGAAAATGAAGTGGCTGTAGGAACAAATACTGACCTCTCGCAGAATTTAGACGACTTCCACGCCACATCATCATGGACGCCTCTCTCCTATCTCACAGTCTGGTTCTTCGCCCTGGTCGGCGTAGCCGTTTTTGCTGTTGATTGCTTCACAGCCGTCAACTTGCTTATTCTGGACAAGTGGTCGTCGCAGATCAAACCCGCTATCGACCTGAAGTACTCGAAATGGATCTTCGTCGGGTGTATCATGTTCTCATTCGCGCTGTATGCTTATGAGTGGTTACGCGCTATCAGGGTCATTCGGAGAGGCGGTGTGGCGGAGAGCTACATGGATCCTTTGGCTGTGCAGCTGCAGTCCATGAGAGGCAAGGGTTGGAAGAGATTCTTGGTCCTTGCTTCTTTGACAAAGAGCCGGAAGGGCGCGGATTATGTTGCGTTCTTCGTTTACTTCGAATTCAACAGTAAGTATGATGATCGCGACAGAGTTGGATCAATGCTGACATATTCCAGGTGCCATCCGTATCATCATCGCCGAGGGTGGCCGTCAAGTCATCAACGCCCTGACTATCATCTCTGTCGCCAGGGCTGATCTGGTACCCATCGGTGCTCACGCCGCAAAGGATGGATCATCACCTGTCATCCAATTCTTTCTCAATGTGGCGGCGCTCTGGAACTCCTCGAATGAGCAGGCTATCGTGCTCTTCTCCATGGTCTTTACACTCGTCATTTGGATATTCTCAGCTATCTGCTTGCTTGCTGCTCTCATCCTCTACCTTGTCTTCTTGTGGCACTACATTCCACAAGAGGACGGTCGCCTGAGCGTCTACTGTCGTCGCAAGGTTGACAGGAGATTGGAAAAGATTGTCGAAAAGAAGGTTCAAGCTGCACTTGAGGAGTCCGAGAGGAAGCGTCAACGAGATGAGGCGAGAATGGCCGCTAGTGGAAAGTCTGGCAAGGGTCCAACGCTTCCTGGTCAACCGATCCGCCAACCAACTCTGCCTGACTTGGGCAAGTACGATGAAGAGAAGAAGACTGCAGGCTTTGGCCTTGAACGGACCGATACTGTCTCGACGTTGCCACCATATACGTCAAGGCCGCCGACGAGGAACGACAATCCTTTGCCAGGAGGCTTGCAGAGGCAGCCGACTCTGCCAGATCTCGCACTGAGTGCCAACATGCCTCCTCGGGTTCAAAGACAGAACACTGGTATGTCTGGCCTCTCAGATGCTACATACTCATCGAAAGCATCGCTGCTGCACAACGCGAATGGAATGGGCTATGATAGCCGACCAGAATCACCAATGGACGGCATGTCGCCCATCGACAGACAAATGTCCGGCAGCGCCATGAGCAACAGACCACCACCTGCTCGCACACTCACAAGTAGTACTATGAGTTCTCAAAGAAGCTATGGCACACCACCGACAAGGGCTATGCCGCCACGATCGAACACTGGTTTCAGCACGAATGAGGATCGGAACCCTCTTTCAAGGTCTGGTAGTGCGATGAGTGGTGGCGGCCCTGGCTTCGGACCACCACAACGATCATACACCAATAATACCTACACGATACCAGAACAGCCGTCTCGAGAAATGACACCAATATCGAATTACACGGCATCAGTATACAGCCAAGCCACAACGCAGAACCGCATTGTATCACGTCAAAGCTTCAATCGACCATTCTCAAATGAGAATCGACCCCACTTCGACAGTCGCAGCCCGCCTCCCATCGCAGAGAGGATATCACCCCTCTCTGTTGGAGCCAGCTCAACGCCCTCGCCAGTCAATGGTCAAGGCAATGGCTATGTTGCCTTCAACCCATACGGACGCTCACCAAGTGTCCCCGCCACGACTCACGCCAGTCCCTTGCGCCGCAACGTGACCAATCCGGTGGAGCTGCAGCCAATGTCGCAAAGCCAAGACTATTTTGGTCCACAACGCCCCTTACAACGAAGTGCCACGGCGCCGATCGACCGCGGTGACTACACCTCATCTCCTTCACCATACGACAATAACCGCTTCTGATCTACATGAACCAAGAGCGTCTGTACAAAATTTCTGATTCTGATGAAGATACCCTCATGCATGAACTAGCTTTTGACCACCCATCAAGTTTCCCTTGCCATTCTTGCCCCTTGAACGTGTTTATATGCTGTCACATGTTTTCCAGGACCACTTCGGCCCCCGCCCTTTTGCCTTGTTGAAACAGGAAATTAGCCACTTTTGTCGTTTGTCACTTTGCTGGCGGTGGCGTTGGCACGTCGTTTGTCCTCTTTGACCACATCACCTCTTTGAAGTTTTCATTGTTTCGGAATTTTATTGACCCAACACATCAACATCGCTTCTTGTTTTGCGACGAGGAATTCTCAACATAGCAATTGCATAGCGAGCAGCGATCACAAGCGACGGAAATCTCGTCACAGAAAGCACCCCTTGATCTGATACCAGGTCATCACACGTCTCGATCAGAGAACCACAACACAGCATCACCAAGATAGCACTACACCAGAGACATCAACACATAGCCTTTCACAATACTGCGATGGATATCCCAACCATCAACGTCCCGCCAAACTCTGGCGCCTTCACCACCGTATCCACACCGGCCATGACATCCCTCACCAACCCGCTCCTCCTCGCTATTCTCCTGACCATCCACCTCGCCACCTCCTGGGCCACTCTCACATTTCCCCTCGCCATCATCATCAAAGCCTACGCGAACCAGCTCCGTCTCCTGCGCACAGCACAAGCCAACTTCGAAATCTTCCTCCTCTTCACACTCACTGGCTTCATCTTCTGTCCTTCCTACCCTCTGGTGGTCATCGGTACTTTGGCCTTGGCTGTACAGGGCATTAGCACGACGTGCAGATATGGGAACATGCCACCCTACAGGCGGAGATTGATGAGAACAAGGCAACACCGCAGTGGTCTTAGTATCAAGGAGATGGTCGCCGAAGATGTCGAGATCATGCACGAAGCTCCACAGATCATCGAAGAAGTCCAGCAAGAGAAAGAAGACCTCGGACCAGACTGGGCGAAGAACAGAGTCGACAACTACATGAAGACACAGCCGCTACTTCTGTTCAACTCCAAGCGCGACAAGAGTTTTGAAAGGGAGAAGGCTGAAGCTGAGATCAGCGCTGCAAAGGAAGAAGCAGAGAGAATCCAGCGCGAGCAAGAGGAAGCCGCCGCCAACGAATCAGCGCAGGTTATTGCAGAGCAGGAAGCCAAGGATCAAAGGAGGACGGATGAACAACAAAGGATTCTCATGAAGCAATTTCGCGAGAGATTGGGAGCGGCTGAGAAGACTACCGCAGACATTGCACCAGAAGCAAAAGGTCCTACCAGTCCTATTGTCGACCTGCCTGCTGAGAATGTCGAAGTCCCTGCCGCCACTCCTGTTGAGGAGAAAGGTACTACCAGCGCTGTCACAGACCTCACGAACGAGCCAGATACTACCAGTGTCGTCACCCAGGATCATATTGTCGACTCTCCAGTGGCAATCCCTGCAGCTCCCCAGCAAGAAGATACTACCACACTGGTCACCACTGAGGTCATTGAAGCAGCTCAGGTAACTGCCGATCCTCCTCAACGTGAGGAAATTACTACCAGCCCGTCTGCCAGCCAGCAACCTCTCGAGATCCCGGTGCCGACATCAGCAGTTCGGGAAGAGCAAGGTACTACCAGCTCTCCCAGCGATGATGATGTCGAGGTAGTAAGCGAGCAGCCTGCCCAAGAAGAGCCGCAGAGCGTACACCCAAAGCTCGATGAAGACATGGGCGAAGCACCAGCACTGGACGAAGCAACGGATATGGCAGACGCACCTGCCGCGGATTTTGCCCAGCAGCCTGCCACAGTCGAGCCGCAAGATGAAGACATGGCAGAAGCCCCTGCAGAAGCCAATAATGGCGCAGGGGTGTTCGACCAAGGATTACCTCAAGAGGTGCAGTTCCAAGCTCCCTTCCAGGCGGCACAACAAGTGCCATCCTTCGATGCCCCTCAGCAGGCACAAGACCTGACCATGGAGGATGCTGCTGAACTCCCCCAGCAGCAAATCCCCATCACTTTCACGCAGCCAATCCAGCAGCTGCCGCAGGACATGCCTGCTCAATCCGGCCTGCAAGATCCGATGCAGGATGGCATGCCTTTGCCAGAACAGCACTTCCAGGGCATGGGACTGCAGCAATTCCAGCAGCAGCCTCAGCAAGTGCCGCAGCAGGTACCACAGCCCTTCATGCCTATACCAGAGCAAGGTACTGCGTTCACATCGGCTCCTTCTGTGCAGCAGCCATATCATCAGCAGCAGAACCTCTTCGGCAGTACGGCTCCAATGCATTTCAGCTTCGGCGGTGCTGCAGCAATCGACTTTGGTCAAAGCGGACTCGCGTCGTCGAACTACACCAGACGGTCTAGCAACAATCCCTTGACGAGAAATAGTACGAGAGGCCTGAACACATCCAAGAAAATCACATTTGCGGAGATAAAGGCAAGGGACGCAGCAGCTGAGAAGAGGAAGGCAGAGGAAGCGGAAGCGAAAGAGAGGAGATCGGCTCAAAGTCAAGAGGCCTTCCAGAAATTGGCCGTGCCGAAGAGTATGGGTATGGATGTCGATACCCCTGAGGGCTCGGCTGCTGCTGCTAGTAAACCAGCTACGACGACTTTCAATCAGAGAAGACAAGCTCAATTCGATGCACCGCCACCTAAGAGGGAGGATTTCATGACTCCGGAAGCCCTGAGGAAAGAGAAAGTTGCAAAGGAGAATCTGAAGAAACAACAAGAAGAGAATCAGAAGAGACTTGAGAAAGAACAAGAGGATAACAAGAAGGCAGATGCCGCGGGACAGGCTCAAACTGACGGCGAGAAAGCAAGAGGTACCGATGAGCCAGAGGGTGATGCAATGGAAGAGGACAAACGTGATCCAGGCGCGCCCTTTCACTCAGATAAAGCCATGCTAGGCCTCAAGAATCGAGAACGAGCCACCACGCCACCGGCGTTCGATCCAGCTCAGCATGACGAGAATGAGCAAATGAGACAATTGAAGGAGCTGGATGATGGCCTCTTCGGTGGCTCGTCACAGTACAACAACGCGAATGCCCAGGACCAGAGCTCAAGCGATCAGAATGGTGAGCCAGACAATAATCAAGAATTTGGACAGCTAGACGACAAGCAGAAGAAGGTACTTGATGGTCTCCCGGATATGCTGAGCTAGCTCATGCTGTTCTGCTCTAGGATCGAATACTGACATGCTTGCAGAATGATCAACAGACTTCTTCAAGCAGTACCATACCAAGCAATAACCTGGGTCAAGAAGGGACTGGTGACCAAGAAGCGGGTACTCTCAGCGACAAGGCTGCCGGCAAAAGACCAGTGACTGGTGGGCTGAGACTGCCTGGCCTAGGAGGTCAAGCCACTCCCTCTGGCGATCAGAAGATGGAGGATGAGGAAAGCGATGCAGATGATGACGAAGCGCATCAAGGAGCGTCCGTACCGGCGCAAGTTCCTCAGGACACGAACAATGACTTGTACGGCCCAGACTATCCTCTCCGGCAAGCATCTAACTCGAATAGTGAACCCTTAAAACCCAAGGGGTTCAAACCCCACGGCACTAGCTGGGGCTTCAAGATCTCGTCCACACCACAGGCGCCAGTGGATCCTTCATCGCTTCGCCAACTCAAAGCATACGTGAATGGTACTTCACCAAACATAGCCGATACTCAGGGGCAGCATAAAAGTGTCCTCAATCTCGACGATAAGGTCAACCCACATATCACCACGCCCAGCAGCCAGACTGTAGGCAGTTCATCTCAAACCAACACTCAAGGCTCCTTCGCGTTCGGCAACCCCAGCCAAGGACCATTCGCATTCGGTAACTCATCAAGCACTGCGACTCCATACTTCGACACTCCACTCTTCGACAACCAGAACAGCTCACAGAGCAACAACAACAATGGCTTCACCTATCCTTCCCCTCCGAAGCAACAATTCAACAGCAATGACTTCAATCCCGGACCCATGCCACGACACAAACGCCTCCCCAAGCCTCGTCTCCACCGCTACGATGACATAGTGTCCTTCGACCCCGACGAAAACGATTCAGCCACAGGAGAGTCAGGTCGCATGGCCCAAGCAGGCAAGCATCACCAACAGCAAGGAGAGATCCGGCAAGTGCTCCGACGTATGATTCAACAAGACCTAGCCAGAGGATATCTCGATCATGACATGGCCGCCCTGCGAAGCGACCACGTCTTCGATCCCGAGGCACCCACTCTGCGGGATGGCACGCCGGCGACTGGACTGAATTGGGAGGCCTTCCAAGCTGAAAGCGGCTGGCTCTACTGTGGTCCAGAAGGCGAGTTTTCCGGCCCCTATGGCAATGGCACCTGGTTCAAAGACCCAACAACAGAGTATATACCAGCACCAGGGAAGCCGCAAGAGGAGAGGGGAGATCTGCACGAAGAACAGACGGAGCAATCGCAGGGCACGGCGCAGGCGCAACCACAGGACCAAGAGATGGACAGCGTCGAAGGCACCACCCAGCCCTTCCCTCAGACGAACGAGCAAGCCAACCCCCAGCCCGATATCACCAGCAACACCGAGGTCTCTGCGCAGACCCGCCCGCACAGCAACGCCTTCACCCTTGCCCACCCCACCACACCAGACGACCCCGTGGAAGCAGCCCGTCGCATCGCACAAGGCATGGCGCGGCCGACTACGCGAGGCGCACCGATCGAGACTCCCCGGGCAGAAGAAGGGGAGGACGACCAGGTGAACCCCGACGGGGACGATGGGAGCGAGGGGGACGACGAGGAGAGTAGCGATGACGAGGAGGATGCGGAGGGTGAAGAAGAGGAGGGGGAGTGGGAGGCTGTGGATGGGATATGGGTGCCGCGACCGCAGTTTGCGCCTGCGAATGTGGAGGTGAGGGAGGATGAGAGGGAGGATTTGGGGATGTTGGATCCTTAATGGAAGTGGTGGGAGAGGTTTTGTTGGAAGGGTTGTGGTACGACAAGAAAAAAAGTGAGAGCAAGGGGGTGTAGGACCAGCTGGTAGGACTTGCTGGAAATTGCGAGGAGCAACAGGCAGGGTTCGGGGCCAAAGATGGTACAATACGTCGTCGAGAGGACCTGTACGATACTGGACCAGCAGGCATTTTCGTACATGGCGAAGTCAGTGGAGAGGCAAAGATCGCTGTACGACACCAGAACAACAAACCTGGACAATATCAAACGACAACACTGTACATTACCAAAACGACGGAATTGTGCAACACCAAGAAAACAACACTATACAATACCTCACCGACGACAATCAACAAAACAATATCACAAAAGCCATCCAGAAGAAAGTACACGACAAGCCAGAAGAAAAGACACAACAAAACGACCGTCATCAACCTCTCATTCCCGGGGTATTCTACAGCTCTATCTGCATTGTACATTCCCAATTCTTTCATCACAATCGCCTGCCAGAGACTCAGAGACTCAGTAATCCTGATCATCGCTCCCGGCAATGATGACGTTGTTGACCTTGAGCACCATCCTGCACAGCTGGGTGGCGAGGAGGAGCTGTTGGCGCTTGGAGATGAGGGGGTCGATGACGAAGTGGTCGCGCATATCTGGGGACGAGTCAGTGGGGTGAATGAGGATTAGTGGATGGAACCAATGGAGGAGATGAAAAGATGAAGATGCAAAAAAAAGATGAAGAGGAGGGGTTTGGAGACCTGAAAGGCAGGTCGAAGGCTCAAGCCGGATGAAGCTGAACAAAAAAGACAGACGGAGGAGGTGGAAACTGGGGAAGTGAAACGGAGAAACGGAAAGAGGACGACTCACCATTGCTGCCCGTCTGCATGCAATCGACACCCAATCTCGAATTGCCCTCCTTCGCCTGCCTCGACTTGATCTGCGCCAACGTCTCAATCGGACTGAGACCAGAATTCTCCGCCAACGCCATCGGAACAGCATCCAGAGCGTCCGCGAAGGCGCGCATCGCGTATTGTTGCAGACCAGCGGTCTTCACAGCTGCATCCTCGACGGCTAACGAGCAGGCGACTTCAGCGGCACCGCCACCGTACACGATGCGGTTGTCTTTGACGAGGTTGCGCACGACACAGAGCGCGTCATGCAGTGATCGTTTCGCCTCATCGATGATCTATGGTGGTTAGCATATTGCGGAACAGAACTAAGTCCCCACTCACCATTTTGTTGCTCCCTCTAACAAATACCGTCACAGCTCTCGAGTTCGCACACTCCTCGATGACCAACATCTTCTCCCTCGTCGTCCCGAAGCTCATTTCCCGCACGATGCCCGCTTTGCCCAACTTCTCAGCGCTCAGATCCTCGAACCGTGGCACGATCCTGCCGTTCGTCGCGATGGCAATCAACTCGATCTCGGGGCCGCCAACCCAGCGGACTGCCGGTAGAGCATTGGTGAGCAGCAGATGATTCGCCTCGTCGTCGAAACCCCACTGACAGATTACGACATTAGCACCGGTATCCTTGATCTGCGTGATCATCTCCTCGAATTTGGACTTCTCGTACTGCTGGAGGCGCTTGAATTCTTCCACGCTGGTGATGTCGATGTGGTGCTTGGTTTTTGGTTTCGGGGGCTCGAAGGCGCAGGTCAGGATGGCGAGTTTGGCGTCGCGTACTTCGGAGGGCATTTGGGGATGGGAAAAGTCTTTGTCTACGATCACGCCTTTAACGAGAAGTGTGTCCTCTAGCGAACCTCCGACTTTTCCGTCCACTTTGATGAGCTCGAAATCGACATCTTTACGCTCTAGGTCGGCGACGGAGAGGACGGCGTCTACGGCTATCTTTGCGAATTGGTCGTGGGCTTTTGATACGATTTTGCTGCCTAGCGAGGTGTGGGCGACTTTGAGGAGGTTGGAGGTTTCGGTCTTGGTGAAGGGGATCGTGTCGGAGATTTCGTCGAGTTTGGCGACCGCGACTTCGCATGCGGCGTCGTAGCCGTCGGCGATGCGGATGGGGTGGATGCCTTTGTCTATGAGGTCTGCGGCTTGTTCGAGGAGGGCGCCGGCCAGGACGACCACTCCGGTTGTGCCGTCGCCGATTTCGGCGTCTTGGGATTGTGAGAGGGATACGAGGAGTTTGGCGACGTGGTTGGAGATTTCCATTTGGGAGAGGATGGTGGCGCCGTCGTTGGTCACTGTGATATCGCCGTCGGGAGAAATCAAGATCTTGTCTAATCCTCGTGGTCCTAGTGATGTCTTGACTATGTTTGATACTGTGCGGGCGGCGAGGATGTGCTGCTTGACTGCCTCATTGCCGTGTGTACGCTTCTTCTTCCCTTGGCTGTCATAGCGATCAGAATTGTGTCCTAGCTGCAGAGCTCTTTTACTCACTCCCTCACGATGATGAAGGGCCTTCCGTTCTCGTCTCTTGCGACTTGCGCTGAGGAAGTCAGCTCCAGGTTCTGCAATTGCAATTCTAGAGATATCGCATACCATTCGACATGTCTAGTTCTGCACATATATTAGCAATGATCAACTGTTAACCTTCTCCCAACTTACGCATTGCCATACTGGCTGTGTTTGCTCTCGCTGAGCTAGCCTCACACCCTTGAAAGTTGGTAGCAGTTCGGCTCTTAGTTGTGATCGATCAAGAAAGCTTCCTGGTAAGTGAGTCTTAAGTGTAGTCGAAGGACTAATTAACTATCTATCCTAGCTACTGTCACCATTAGGACGACGTGACATTGAAATTTCGCGTCGGCTAGGGTTAGGGTTCGTCCGCATCGCAAAGTGGAGAAAGCTTCACTTTCGCGTCTTCGCGCCGACAATCATTTCACCTTCATTCCTCACCTCATTTCAGCCAATTCATCTCCAAGCCAGCATAGCGCCATAGACTAGTTCAAGGGATCGCATTGGCATCGCGTCGGCTGCTATATACCGCTCGCGCATACTTGTCCACACATCAACCATGCCTCCTCGTACGTTCCCCGCAAATCTTCTACAGTATGCGCTGATCTGGTGTAGCACTTATGTCAGACAATGAGTCGGTATCGGACGACCTAGATACGATTCCTGCCAAGCCAGTCAAGATGGGCGCAAAAGCGAGGAAGCCCGAAGTAGAGGATGAAGAAGAAGAGATCGAAAAGGAAGTTGTCAATGGCGCAAACGAAAACGAAAACGCAGACGATGACGATGACGATGAATCTGAAGACGGAGAAACGTAGGTTTTTACTTGCGCTTCTAAGCGCACAAAAGCTGATCTAGGACAGATTCGCTGTGGAAGAGATTATCAAGCATGACTTTGGCGTAAAGGGCGTCGTTTTGTATAAGGTGAAGTGGCTAGGCTACGAGGACGAGGCTGATCAAACATGGGAGCCCAAGGAGAACTTGTGCGTAATCTCCATTCCGCGCAGAGTTGCAGGTGCGCAGACTGACACAGGCAAGGCTCGAAGGCGCAGCAGACATTCTAGAGGCATACCACACCAAGATCGGCGGGGAGCCGACGAAGAAGGGCCGTGGCCCAGCCAAGGGCACGAAGCGAAAGGCAGAGAGTACGACAGCAAGTCCCGCCCCAACGAAGCGAAGCCGTAAGTCTGGCAGTGCTGTCAACGGCAAGGAATGGAAGGCCCCCGACGGGAGCTGGGAGAAACAAGTCAACGCCATTGAGACGATATCGGAGGAGCCATTCAAGGATGCGAAGAGTAGGAAGCGGAACGACAAGCTTAATGTCTTTCTTGTTTTCAACGATGGTCACAAGGCGTCTTACAGCATCGACACAGTACGGCAAAAGTGTCCACAGAAGGTCAGTCAGGGCACCAATGTCCATATGGTACAACTGCTTACCTTACTCTAGCTTCTTGACTATTTCGTCTCTCATCTGTGGGTCCACGGCAAACGCATTCACGTATCAAGCCAAGATGACTGATTCGTTTAGGACGTTCAGAGAGCCGGCAGCAAAGGCTGACGACGAGGAAGAAGATGGAGAGTAGCCGCGTTGCGAAGCATAGCATTCTCCTACAACAGAGCTGCATCACAGGACTATAGGCACCCGGCAACGGAGCTCCTAGCGATCAAGCGCTCACAGTCCTATGGGGGCTGCTACATGAGCACACACAAAGACGACAGGCTCGTGGGGAGGAGGACGATTCAATCAGGCAGGCTATGACATTCCAGCACTTGTAACAGGTTAGGTCATCGAAAGGAAGTGCGGCGCTTTTTTACTTTTGCAACAGATTTACGTGATGAAAATGATCTTTGGAGTATGTACGTTATTGAGCAAGGTGTGCAACCTGTGTGGCAGATGCGACTTCTTTGTTGGACAGTTGGCTAAAGTCGACCCAATACGGGTATAACGGCATTTGTTCACCGATGTGACTGATATCGCTCTTCGGCGTTGCGGCGAGACTCGGATCGTCGGCATCCTACATTTTCAGAAACTGTAGAACTCCTAGGTCTGGGTTGAGAACAGTTTTCCAGTCCCTTGATCTCAAACAGTCTCTCGGTAGAAGCGCATGAATAGCATACCAAGATTCAACCACCACCACTGTTCCCCGCTACACCTCCGACTCGTTGGACACATTTATGCCAGGTCCGAACGATGCGACACCACCGCAGACTCAGAATGCCACGATAGCGGTAGCCGAGAGCGACTACGGCGCACATATATTCAGTCCGGTGTCGTCACGCGACAGCTTTGACAAGTTCACCAAAGACCATGACTCGGATAAGAGCAGCCATGGGGAGTATACCGACGACTCGGATGTGGAAGATATAGACGAGAGGCACGGTCTGATAGCGAAAGAGCTAGAGCTAGGGCCCGTCACCTCTCATACTCTTGCGGTGGACGAAGAGGAGCATATTCAAGGCGCGAGGTCATTACAGCAGCGGGATCGAACTCCTGCACCCTCGGACAAGACGAATACCAAAGCACAGCAGGTTTCGTGGTCTGCATTACCTCGTAAAGATCAGCTGATGCTCCTCACACTCGCCCGGCTGTCGGAGCCCCTGACCCAGACTTCTCTACAGGCATACATGTTCTACCAGCTCAAATCTTTCGATCCATCTTTACCGGATTCAACCATTGCATCGCAAGCGGGTTTCCTTCAAGCAGCATTTACAGGCGCGCAATTTCTAACAGCTATTCTCTGGGGTCGCTCCCCACCGACTACCGTCCCCACCTCCCCTTCACATTCACAGGCGGCCTATCCCTCCCGCCGCCCTCGATCGGCACCTCCCTCGCCATCCTCGGCGTCATAGGCCTCTTCCTGCAACTCATCCTGTACCCGCCCCTCTCCTTCTCTCCCTGGGGACGATGAAGTCTTACCGTCTCTCCCTCCTCTTGTTTCCACTGTCCTACCTCCTCGCTCCCTTCCTTACTCTGGTCCCGACGTCTTCCGCCCCGCCTCGCCCCGCTGACGGTCCGTACTTCTGGGCCGCGCTGGTAGCGGTGCTCAGCATCCAGGTTCTGGGGCGCACTTTCGCGCTCCCGGCAACGACGATTTTGCTGAATAATGCGAGCCCACACCCTAGTGTGCTGGGGACGGTACATGGGATCGGGCAGAGCGTGAGTAGTGCTATGCGCGCGCTGGGGCCAGTGGTCGGGGGTTGGGGGTACGGGATGGGGTTGAGGAAGGGAGTGGTAGGGGCGGTTTGGTGGGGGATGAGTTGTTGGGCGGTGTTGGGGGTGGTGGCGGGAGGGGGGGTGAGGGAGGGGGATGGGCATGAGGTTTGGCTTGAGGGAGAGGAGGAAGAGGAGAAGGAGGGTTCGGGGAAGGAGGGAAGGTGAGCATGGTCGGAACGGAAGGGTGGACGTGTTTGAGAGTATTGCGCGCCAGACGTCGCACGGGATGATAGACATGATGTTACGACTATATAGACTGCTTTGAGTGCATTGTACATATACTACAGCGGTCTCGTCGCTCATTACCTGTGCGAAGCTCGTATGCTTGTCTTCTGTCGTAGGTGGTACAGCTGTATACTTGCTCACTTCATAAGTGGTATCCCAATTCCTTGCGGATATAATGCACTGCAATTTCTGACCAGGTCACGTCTTCGGCTTCCCGCCAGGACGACGCTTGTACTTCCTCGGATCTGCCAATGATCAGTACTCACATCCTGTCAAAGCTAGAAGGAAGGAGATGTGCTCACCCTTTCGCGACATCCTCGACTTATCCCTCGTCCCTGTGTCAATAAGTCAGCTACCAGCACCCCAATCACGCTGATACGAAAAACGGAAGAATGAAGCGCGCATTATCAGATCAAGTAGTCCGCTCCAGAGCACGTGATTCCAAGGGCCCAGTCCTAATGCAACTCCAAGAGTGAGAAGTTGAATAAGCCGCAAACCCCACACCCCACCGGGTAACCAAGGATCCCCCACCGTCCCCGCGAAAAGTCACTGACGGCTTCGGATCAGCCACAAACGGGAAGGAAGTGTGCGTCACACCCTCTTTCGCAAGACAGCTTGAGCTTCGGGAGCAAGTTTAGGCTTAAGCTCAGGCTCAAGCGCAAGCTCGCGAGGTGCATCCTTGTGATTCAAATTCGGGATGCATGGTGTGGTCGTGGGGGAGCTTCCTGGTTGCGCGGATTGTTATGAGACATTGACCGGGTGCGTAGACATGACAGGATGTCTTGTGTCAATGTTTCTGTCGATAGTCGCGCAGGGAAGCACGTCGCTCCTCGCAGCCCGGATGATGGACGTCGAGTCACGAAACATGTCGAAGGATGACGCGCGCCAACCGCTACATCTTGCTGCATCGGAAGTCGCTCCCTCTTCCCCCGAAATCGACATCCATGTCCAGTGCAGATCGTCCAGCAGGGGTGAAGCCGGGTCCTGGGGATAACGCGGGGATGAAACAGCCCTGCTGGAGCCGACAAGGCTTGTCCATGCCATCACGGCCTTGACATATGAACAGAGACCGTTGCAGGGAAGACAAATCGATAGGAAATAGGAAATGACGTACCCTTCCCACCCTCCCAGAACCCGTGTCCCTTCTTGCCGATCAGCACAGAATGACACACGCCACAGTCTTCGGGACGATAGTTTTGCTCGCGAGAACCTGTGGAGGAATATCAGTATACATGCAGACCTTGCCTGTGATCCCAGTCCGGGGAGGAAGCGGGGAGCATGGGGCAGGGATATGGGAGCCGGGCAATCGCGGGGACGTACAGTAGCCGCTGGGAAATGTCAGCTGCCGGGAATATACACAATAAACACATGCAGTGCCGTGGTGGCTACGTCAGTTGTGCTCTGAGTTAGGATGCGAAAATGCGGGAGGATCTGCGCTTGTAGGGATGATCGCTTCGATCTCCTGATCGTGCATCCGGGGAAGTTGAGGTCGGGGAGGGACGGGGCCGGACGAGGGCCAGGGGATCGGGATGATGTCGTCTTTGTTTTTTTGGCGTGTTCTCGGTGCATGGAAGGAGAGTAGGTACGTACCAGATCATGCGATTCGCGAACTCGTGGGTGTGGTTGGGGTTTTCAATGTCGTGACATCTGAGGGTGTGAGAGAGAACATTTTTCAAAGGCCGATCGGATTGCCTGTTTCGGGTAGTGTAGAGGGACGTACCTGTCGCATGGGTATACTTTTGAACAGCAGGAGAACCTGAAAAGAGTGCTCAGTATGTCGTTGTCAGTGAGGCGGTGTTGCGCGCATACCTGAACCAGCGATAGGATTTGGAGTAATGCTGGCATTTGCCTCGTCGTGGTAGTTCTTGTCCAGCGACAATTCCGAGGTTTTCCTTGACCTGGTGATCGTCAGGGGTAAATTGGCATTGGTGAAGCAACGTGAAAATGCACCTTTCTTTTGATAGGCCCCCGAGTCGCACGTTCGGCGGCGGCGCTGACCATGAGGAATTTGACCTCGTGAATCCGGAAGCCTTGAGACTGTTAGATGTGCCTTCGCAATGAGAACGTGGTCACTCACTCATCTTGCGATGGCATTCGCGGCAAACTGCCATTGAGCTATCACCCCTGACTGAGATGCACCCAGGAGTGGTGTAAGCCGTGGAACACTCTGAACAGGTAGGAACGAATGTGCTAGGCAAGAGATCCACAGTGGTGCAACCGTCAAGGTCAAGATAGCCAGCTCTGCTCGAGTTGACATGAATGAGGTCCATACGATAGCCGACTGCGAGGCTACTGCCACACTTTCTGCAATTCTGCTCTTTCATGCCTGTGTGGTCGCCTTGGGAGTTGTTGCGGATGCGCTCAAAGTCGTTTAGCTCTTTACATCGATCGCATTTGACTGTGAGACTGAGTGACTGGAGCTCGAGGAGTTCAATACCGTGTAGCTCCAGATTTGGGAAGGACAACATGATGCCTTTCTCCGCTGTACCTGTCACAGGCGCGGAGGCAATTGCGACGCCCTCCTTGACGTCTTCATCTTCAGAAAAATCACTGTCCTCAGAGTATGAGAGGTCGCTAGAGTCTCCATCGCTCGACAGCGTTTGCGCTTGTGCCCACTCCAGTGGCCGCGGAATGACTTTGATATGGGGCTTATCTGTGCCCAGAAGTTCAGGTGCTGGTGCCACAACAGGCTCGTCTGGCAAAGTTGCGCGACCAGGCTCGGGCGGAGCGTGCGCCTGGGTAGCCAGAGCAGTGGTCTCTTGAACACTGTCACGCGGCTGTGCAGCCATGCTCTTCAGATTCTGCGAAAGGTAATTGACATGAGCCAGCAGTGATCCATCCTTATTCGACTTTGTCCTGGCCTCGAAAGCGGCCTCCACGTTCTGTACCTCATCGGTGCGCTCCCCACCAAATCTAATCCGACAATGGACTAGATTGTACAGTTCTGGTACGACGAGCTGAAGCGAAGTTGCTCTGGATATTGAGAGAGGTGCCGTAGGTACTCTAAATACAGAAGGAGGTAACGTGAATGATACCCCGTCATTGGCTTGGTGAAAGCCTGGTGACTTACCCAGTCTGGCGACAAACTGACGAATGTCTGCCTGTCGTTTTTGACCTGCTCGGATCTTCTCTGCGCTGGAATAGCATGGTTGGGTGACGACGGCAGGTGCTGGCCGGGAGGGAATGGGTACACCAGAAGACTGCATAGCTGTCGCGCTCGGGACTGGAGCGCTGGCTCTTTTGGTAGCATCACTGGTGCCAGCTGAGGGAGTGCCTGCATGCCTGTAGAGCTTGACAGTGTCCGCCATGGGTCTTGACAAGACATCAGCTAGTGCTTTGTCCAGTCGATTCATCAGCCCCAGGAGCGTAGCAGTGGGTGAAGCAGCCGCGATCTCATCAAAGCCATTTTCGACATTGATCTGGAAGCCCCGGCGCATCTCCTTGTTCGTGATCCTCAGCCGTGGTCTTGCGGATGGATCCTGCGGATACGAGGGAGGTACAAGGAGTACGCACTCCAATGCATCGATCTCATACGGGAAATCAGGATCGGAAGGAACCAGCTTGAACGTGAACAATGTCCCGGATGCAGAATCATCTTTCTCTACCGGCGAGAACCGTCGTCGTATCTGACCGAGTTGGAACTCCCGCGGGTCCTCGAGCTGAGCGGTCGGTACGGGACGTGGGACAACTCGTGAGGCAGGGACTACAGGAGCCTGATAGCGGCGTTGTCCGGGCTGTCGAGGTGACACATGCTGGTCAGATGTCCCAGTGACATTGGTTGTTTTCCGAGCTGACGTTGCTCCCGTCCGCTGCATGCTGACCTCATGCTTGTATGGGCATTTGTCGCCTGCCTTACAACCTGTGTATAGTAAGCACAAGTCACGGGTACATCCCACGCCCGAGAGTCGGCGTTGAGTTGGTGAAAGACCACATGATATGTTCAGCCTGCACAAGGCAGAGCTGGGGCATGCATGAGCCAAAATGGTACAGAGTCATGAATGTGACGGATCGAGCCAGTGAGATGGCGGAAAGGACGTGCTGAAGAAGACGCGGACATGATTGGGTAATCTGGAGAAAAGGGCGAGGCAGGGCTACTGACCAGATTTAGAGGCAAAGTATCTGCAGGTTTTGTTCCCCGTAGCGTTGGTCGCACGAGGGGCGGCAGAGGTGGCGCTCTTCACCGTATCTTTGATATTGGATTCGTGTGGCTCGTGTGCTGGCTGAGACATGGCCGAGCAGCTTGCAAGTGCAGGCAGTCGTGAGTGAAACGGCGACACGGTGAGAGAGAGATTCGTCGCGCAAATGAGCAGGGCGTGTTGCGGTCAGCGGCTCAACACGACGTCGTGGATCCGATCAATATATATTGCAAAGAGGCAGATGACTCGGCCGCAGACAATGGGGCTGTGATTGCGGAGAAGTCTCGTTCGCTTGTTGAGTCGCGATGAGTCAAGATTGCTCGTTCTGTCGTCTTGCTTGATCATATGCAAACATTTATCATGGTCAAACCTTGACACGGCACAGGTGGAAACGCTAGAGAGTCCAGACACACGGAATGCGAGCAGCCTTTGCACCCGCTCCCTTCATTTTTTGACGCGCACTATGGTACAGATGCTTCCGATAGTCACACTTCACAAGCGCTTGCATCTGTGAAAGTGTTGATGATACCTCCTATAGCAACTCGCCCCTCCAATCGATTGCTTTTAGTGGACAAAGTGCAAGCTCATCCATTCTTATCGTACAGTCCAGCGAGAATAATCGATGCCCGAGACTAATGTCATACCGAGCTGGTATCAATGCGAATGATCGTGTAAAATCCCACATTCCCCCATACCGTTCCACCATCCATCCCTTTTTGACTCCATAAATTAAGATCCGCCGAGCGCCAAAGGTTCAGAAATGGTCGTGAGAATGGCGTAGTCGAAACGCCACGCTAGAATCAAAAGTGGTAAAAGTACAGTTCGAGAAACCCTTCACTGAAATGCATGTATTGATGAATTAATTACCATCCCTTTGAATGATACTCGCCGAGACCGGCATGAAAATAATCGTTGTTAAATTTGTCCGCATTCTCCTTTGCGGAGATGTGAGGTTGAGGATCGGGGTATTGCTTGAGGTTCTTGACATCGTGAGAGGTGTGTCGACGCTTGAGAGCGGCGATGTTCTGAGAGCTCTTGTGTTGGCGTTCCCAGAGGAGGTTCCTGCGGAGTGACTCGGTGAGCTCAGTGGAGAGCATGTTTCGACGGGTGGTGCGAGGAGAGAGCGCGAGTTGTGGATGCAGGGCCGCTGCGTTCATTGCGATTGGGCGTGCCCCTGCAGCTGAGCCTTCTGGTCCGTTCATGGCACGAGCGGGAGATTGAGCACGGGAAGTGCTTTCGGGGGGGGTAGTCTGCGTCCTACGAATGGCTGGTGTAGACCGAGAGGCAGCATTCTGCAGCGCCTTTGCCCTATCGCCTTCGTGGAAGGCAGAGGTGAGTAGAGAACGCCTTGAGGTAAGGTTTGGTCGAGAGTCGACGCGTTGGAACATGGGTGTGTCCTCAGTATCGGAGCGGTCATCGTCACCGAGCTCGTCCTCCCAGTCCGAAGAGTCTTCGTCGTCTTCGATGACGCCTTCTGATACGTCTTCGTCGTCATCTTCGTCGTCGGACTCGAATACTGGGCTGTCCTGGATCTTGCTGACGAGGTTATCGTCTCGGAACGATGCTTGCTTTCTGCCGGCATGTTTGTGTAGTCTTTCGGAAAGAGAGCTGATCGAGCTCTTGTAAAGGTGGCTCTCGAGTGAGCTTTCTTCTTCTCCAGACGAACCGCCGAGCGTGAACATGGGTCCTTTTTGTTTTGGTCGTGACGGCAATGCGCGAGGTGAGTTCTTGAGAATCGGTGTCGGTTGTGTAGCGAGTTGTGTCTGAGAGCGATAGGATGATGGAGCGCCGCCTGGTACAAAGCCCCGGACGACGTCGTGAGTACTCATGGTAGTGGAAGAACTGTCGGAAGATGCTGGCACGTTAGGTGAGGCGTCGGATCCGCTGGCGGAGACGGTGGAGTTGGACGATTCGACCTTGAGGGTGCGGCTGGGGAGCTGTGTTTGAACTGGGGCGACTGCCGTGGGCGGCTCAGTCGTTTGGGTCGATACTTCTCGCTCTTTCCCAAATGTGACAGGCGAGCCGGACAGCGCGGGTAAATCTAGATCCTCGATCGGTTCAAGAGTCTTTGTTTGCTTGATCGCCACAACAATCTTCTCGAGGGCACCGGACGAGATGTGTTTCTGGCTTCTTGAGTCAGTCGACTCTAGCCGTACAAGTTCTGGTCGCACAACGTGGGCTGGCGGTGATTGATCCGCTTCGTCGTCAGAATCAATGTCGTCCACCGATGATACCGAATCTAGACTCGTTGCCAGTTCCGGTTGTTCTCGAGGAATGTAACTCGCACAGCGAGGCACTCCACGGGCCGACGATATGCTCGACCTTGATTTCTTGGTGACAGTGCTAGCAGCAGCAGCGCAGCAAAACGTTTCTCGTGTCCAAAGGCGCCAACTCAGGTTTTCTAATCTTTTACCGTCCTTGAGTGCATTTGCGGTACTGGAAAATACTAAAAAGACAAATGGTCAGAGGGGTGTTGCACGTGGTGAAGTCAAGGTTTGGCTCACCTCTCCATAGCCCGGACAAATCCTCCACATTCCTGGTGTCGAGCGTTGGCAGCGTCTCCAGATTCAGCTCCAACAATGAATGCTCTGGTCGGAAAACCATGTCGACGATATTCGCTGCGTCGTCGCGCAGTTGTGAGTGTGAGAACGTGCGTGAAGGAAGAGTGAAGACCTCTGGTGCGCGCGTTGTTTTGCGCAAAGGCTTGCGGGTGGGTACAAGGTAAAGCCCGCGGCGTCGGCCGTGTGAAGGATGACGTCCAGGCGTGCTAAACCGATGAGGCGGTTTGGGACATGGAGACAGGGAAAAAGGGGCCGGTAGACGTTGTCGGAAAGGTCACTCGTGGACTGAGGTGTAAAGGCGTGGTTGGGGTAGGTCGTGATAAAGTCTGGTTCGATGGGGGAAGTGGGCGGTCAGGTGTCGGGTGTGCTGTCTTTGTTCCTGGACAGCAATGGTCGAAAGCAGGCTGTTCTCGATGTCGAGGATTGAAGGAGAGCAAGGGATTGCGCGCGTGGACGGCGGAAAGGGTGTCAATAAAGGTGTCTACCGGTCGTGTTCGAGGCTGATCGGGAGATAGGGCCAGTTTTACTGCATGCCGTGTGCGTTTGCGTTTGCTGAGCAAGGCGACTAAAGGCGACTCAGAGTCTCCAGGATACGCGACGTGGGAGAGGCTCTCAACTCTCGAGCATGACATGTCTGCATTCCGATCTGGACCAAAGGCCAAAGGGAGAAAACGCATTGCAACGGCTGGGCCGATGACACTACCAGCGCCACCAGGGGCGGTCCACGACTCAATCCCACGTTTCGCCAAAGACAGCTGCACCAGGCCTGCACCTCGGCAATTGACCGCCCCAAGAAGCAACCCGCGTCGGCGCTCGTCGGGCGCAATCTGTCGCCGCACTCTTTCCGCCCCCCCTTCCCCTCAATTTCCATATCATGCACAATCCAATTTGCTTTGGGCTCTGCTCGGCCACACGAGACGACATGTGACACAGCTCGCAAGATTGCTGGTCAGTGTTTCGTGTCACCGTCAGGCTGGGCTGATAAGAGTGTTTGCTGGCAAAAACGAGCACATGGTTTGCTTTGCCCCGCTGACCACCGTTTTGCCTTTTTGTTTGTCGGGCCGACCGAGAAGCAAAGTCATCTGCTGACGCCTCTGGGTCGTCCATCTTTCATCGTCTCTCACTGGCTCGCGGCGGCTCGGATGATGCCCACTCTCGGCAAGCACAACGAAAACTCTCCTCGTAAAGCACGCTGGTATGCAACGTTGGTTGGCCCTGTCCAGGTCCACCGTCGACAATCTTCCCCAGGACCCTTACTGATCAGTGACAAATTTGTGCGCTTGGTTCACCGCACGTGTCGCGGAGAGATGCGTCTCCACTCCGGAAAGAGACAAGGCAATTGGGTGGGATTTGGTGGGCTTTGGTGGGCTTGTCGGTCGGCCTGCACGACAAGCACAAACCGTGCAAATTTCCGTCATTGTCATGTGCCTGCCCTGTGGCGACTAAGCATGCGCCTTGCCAGGTACGTACAATGGTCCTGTCTACTTCGATGACCGAGGCCATGTCTTGATCAAACCTTGATACATCCGAATCATGGTCGGGAGAGGAAACGTGACTCTTCTGCTCAGAGGCGGCTAAATCATGGGAACACTCATGACAATCCGCGGCTATCGAAAATGGACCGGATCAGCGGCTACGCGGTCAATCTGGAGAATTCGGAGCACAACTCTGGCCACGACTACGTCGGCTGAAATTAGACCGAGGGCAGATGATCCGGAGTGCTTCGTCCGCCCTGGCACTCATTTCATGATCCATGGCTTGGAGATCGATTCGATTCAGGTCTGCTAATTCTTCCAAATTCATGAACACATTGAACCGAGCCTGAGGTCAGATGGTCTCTAAAAATGTATGATGGCAGATGCCACATGGGCTTGCTCCACAAAACGACGGCTGCAGTTCCCACCTGTCCAGAAATCTGCAGCCGGCGAGCCACGAATCTGGCCTGGCGGAAAATCAAGGTCCCCCCAAGTCGCAAAGGCTTGAGGGTAGACTCTCATCAAAGCCTCGTGTTTGTGATTGATCGAGCTTTTCTTAGACTGAGACGCCGGCACTCTCAAAGTCTGCCCCGGCTGCGCACGAGCTAAAGCAGGACACACAACATGCGCAGAAAGGTCAGACAGATCCATGACGCCGACGATCAGGTTTCTCTGCACCAATGACTCGGGTCACGCGCCAGGTCGATCTCTGGCAATTTGATTGATTGCATCTCTGAGCGACACCGGTGTGTTTCGGGACTGTTTGCCCGCAAGTTCCCCGCGGGAAGTCTGTGAGCTCTGGAGATGATCGGATCCAGTCCTGTTTCTCCAAAACTGCCCAGATATCTTCACCTCAACTCCCTGGTAGCTCAGGGGCTCCTCCTGCAGTACGTCGCAGAGCATCTTTCCTTTTTTGCATGAATCTATGGCTTCGGTTGGATCTGTCCAACGACATTTCCTCCCGCCGGAACGGGAAGGAGCCTCGCCCACACAAAAGATTGAGGAGATCATCTCTGTCAGTGGAGACAAGCGAGAGCCAAAACCCCCACGCTTTGTGTCTCCAGACCTTGCCCGCATGCGTTCGTGGCGGCTTGATCAACACTCTTCCAGACCCTGTACCGGTGCACGCACACGTTGTTTTGATTGCTACACACCCGCCCGGCGCAGGTTGCTGATCATAAGACGATAGACTGGCAATAGCTGCAACCGACGACGACGAATCTCGCCAGGCCCGTGTAGACGATAGGCGTGCTGCAGCCGCACGAATGTCCAGACAAAAGCAGGTGCGAAATTATCCATTCTCATCCCGGAGGATCTCCTCCATGGATTTATCCGGCCACACAACGTCCATTTCGCGTCGCAAGGGACACCAGCGGCGAGCACCTGCATGCATGCCGTTCCGCCAAACGACAGATTCATCCGGCCGCAGATGCACAGAATGTCAGCTGTCGCTTCAGCCGCGCTGTGGTATGTTCTATTTTTCCGTCTCGTCCCTCACCACGTTCATCAGCCCCCGCCGGAGTCCCTCTTCCGGACCCTGCACGTCGAGTTCTCTCTCGGTACGCGAACTCTCGCCTCGTGATGTGCAGGAAAAGGTTCGCCAACCATCAATTTTTCCACCCTAGCCGACATTAGCCAACCCGACACCCACTCCATCGGGTGGGTCCATATGCATGTCTCACCTCACCCTGCACGCCCACTTCGGACCTGAATGTGACAGGACAGGATGTCACTTTTGCGTGGGTTGCTCACGAACAGGTGTGCCACCCCCAACAACGCAGCCTTGTCAGCCAAACGCGCCCACGCCGCCGATCACCCAGGGGCATGTCCGACTGAGCGGAACATCTAGCGAAGGCGGGAGCAGATGACCTCCTGAGCGGGCGAGGCCTCGCTTCTCGCCCACGCACATCCCAGCAACGTGGTTCGCTGGCACACCTCACGTCATCGGCTAGATGGTTTCATCACATCTCTGCGCTTTCTAGCGTGGGTGATGGGCCCACGCTGAGATACCGTGATGCTGGGATAGATTACGCGAATGCAGGGATAACGACTGCGAGGAGATGGGTAGGACGGTGGTGTCTGGATGTGATCGCCTCGATCTGGTTGACAGCGCATCTGGGATGTAACGGGTGTGCAGGCGGGGACTCATCGGGTGAGGGGCATCTCGTCGTGATCTTTTCTTCTTTGATGGACTGCTTGGACGTTGCGATGTCTGGCTTTGCTTTTACTTGGACTGTTGCCCAGTTGATGAAGACATTAGTTGCAGCAGGTCCGTTGTGCTCATCGCCAGCATTACATGGCAGACGCCAATGTACTGTACGTTGATGGGTACGCTCTCACTCTCTGCTATTTCGCCGTTCCTTGTCCCTTCCATTCCTCGTCTCATCGCCGAGTTCCTAGGCCGTTTCGTGTCCATCTCGCAATCTGAGAGGCGCATCGGTACCTCTCGCGATCAGGGCCAACTTGATTAATCCCCTTGATCGCCAGAACAGCGTTCACGGGTAAGAACGAAGTTGTCGGTCTTCATGGGGGTCCATTTAAGCCTTTGAGGATTATTTGAGGTAGGCTTGGAGAAGGTCAGAGAAGTCTTCTCTTCGAGTCATACATTCCGGCAACTTTTGGATCACGAAGACCATGATCAGAGTGGTGCATGCAAGTGGACCTGGCCGTGGAAGAGGTCTTCCCAGTCGTCTTTTTTGGATCCTCTTGTACATGCTACGTTCCGGCTAGTGCTCGTCTGACTGCCAGCTTCATACCGCCCCTTGGAGACATTGCCATTACACGCATCACGCTTGATGACTTTTTGCAAAGTCCGTGAGGGATTGATCACGTCCACTCGTCACTAAAAGTTGTGTAAATTTAGCTCTGTCATCTCCTGACCTATGTTTCAGCGAGTCGTATATGATTTTCTGCATGGGGTTTTTGGTGATGAATCTTGTTTCCGCAGCAAAGTAATACAACTATGTCAACTATCTCGGCTGGACGAGCTGCAGGCTTTGGACTCCTCATATGAGCAGAGAGTGTATTTAATGCACAGTGTCGAAATACGTCGGTGGAGCCCTCGTACCTGAAGATCTCGCATCCTTGCTACACCGAGATCTGAAGCCGAGCTTGGCCGGACCAGTCTTGGAGCTGCTCCGACATAACAGCTTCAAGGCAAGGGTCTCTTCGACTTCCATGTAGCATACGGTCATGAGAAGAGCTTCACTATTACCTTCTGCAATATATGCCAAACACTGCCTGCTCGCATTGAACCATTTGTGAAACTTCCCACCAAAGAAGTCGCGCATGTCCATCAAAGCGGAGCAGAGAGGCGCAAGCTCGGGCCCTCCCGACCTCTTCGACCTCTGATTTCTCTTCCCGCACGTCATAATTCAATCCTTGAGATTCTTCAACGTCCAAACCTCACATCCGCCCAGGCACAAAAGCCAATTGCGCCTACGTCTCCGCGACGATACACCCTTCCTTCTCATAGCGAATGTCGTCGCAACGTGGAGCTCTCGTGCCGGCCCGATTTGGGAGCTCTTCCGGTCCCCAGTCGTCTGTATCACCTGCGGCATTTTCTCTCGCGAAGCTCCTAGCGGCCTCGATATTGCATCCGACGCTTTCTTATGCGGCGCCGATACTGTCACGGTCTGTCCGCAGCTTTGAAGAGGAGGCGCCAAAGTCCCCGGAAGATGCTAGTCTGTGGGCCTACTTGGGGACGGCCATTGCTCTTGTGCTGCTTGGCGGTGCGTTTGCGGGGCTGACAATTGCGTTGATGGGTCAGGATGAGATATACCTGCAGGTCATTGCAACTTCTGGGGAGGGGTCAGAAAAGAAGCACGCGAAGAAAGTGCTCAAGTTGTTGAAGAAGGGAAAGCATTGGGTTTTGGTGACACTGCTTCTGAGCAATGTCATCACGAACGAGACTTTGCCCATTGTCCTGGACAGATCCCTGGGAGGCGGCTGGCCTGCTGTGGTCAGCTCGACAGTCCTTATTGGTAAGTCATTCACGAAGAACTGTGAGATTACAAGCATACTAACTATCGTCAGTCATCTTTGGCGAAATTGCACCACAGTCAGTCTGTGTCAGGTATGGTCTCAGCATAGGAGCATGGGCATCACCGTTCGTTCTCGCACTCATGTGGATCATGTCACCCGTTGCATGGCCGACTGCAAAGTTACTCGATTGGCTGCTCGGCGAAGACCACGGTACCACGTACAAGAAAGCTGGTCTCAAGACTCTGGTCACGCTGCACAAGTCTCTCGGCCCTTCGCCAACCGATCGATTGAACGAAGATGAAGTTACAATCATCAGTGCCGTTCTTGACCTGAAGGAAAAGCCGGTCGGCGACATCATGACCCCGATGGACGACGTGTTTACCATGTCTGCGGATACTATCCTGGACGAAGCGATGATGGACACAATCCTCTCCCAAGGATACTCACGGATCCCCATCTACGCTCCAGAGAACCCAAGTAATTTCATTGGTATGCTGCTCGTCAAAATCCTGATCACGTACGACCCAGAGGACTCCTTACGCGTCCGCGACTTTGCCCTCGCCACTCTGCCAGAGACTGCGCCGGACACAAGCTGTCTCGACATCGTCAACTTCTTCCAGGAAGGCAAATCGCACATGGTTCTGGTTTCGGAATTCCCAGGGCAGGACCAAGGCGCTCAAGGTGTCGTGACATTGGAAGACGTGATTGAGGAATTGATCGGCGAGTAAGTGTTCACAGCAATAAGTACTCATCCTTGCACATCTGATATGTCACAGGGAAATTATTGACGAATCTGACGTCTTCATTGACGTTCATCGTGCCATTCGCAGGATCGCTCCAGCTCCACGAACCAGATACACCAAGCATCACAACCACGCGAATGACGCCAAGGAAGGTACTGTACAAGAATCGGAGGTCGAAGCCTCCGATGTCGAGGGCGGCGCGAAGAAGAAAGATGTCAATGCTAGTCGCAAATCCTCTGTCAACGAGTCTCGCGAAACTACATTCCTGCTTAGAAGGCGGAGCAGTGGCACCGAAGGTCAACAAGGACGCCCAGTGGCTGTCCGGTCAAACACAGCAGATATGAGGCAGCACCTTCGTCACTTGGGTCCCAGCAACGTCGCGAGTCGTCCGAAGGCCACAAAGTACACCTCTGTGAAGATCAAGCCTGGTGTCGGGACTATCCCAGAAGCTCCGGCTCATCACGAAGCTGGATCTGGTCCTGTCGACATGCGTCCGCGCCCGGCAAGCATCAATGGTGCACCTGAGGGGGGTGTCGGTACAGGTATTGTGCGTTCTGCAGGCGCGGACGCTAGTGACGGCGTCGTGGCACTCGCTCAGGGCTATGGTACTATGGGTCGCAATCCTCCGATCCGGATCGAAGACGAGTCATCGCTGAACCAACAGATTGAAGCTGAGGGCGGAATTGCCTCCGGCTCCCCCAAGACAGCAGCTGAAGCATCCAAATTCGCAAGAGAAAAGGCTGCCAACCCACCCTCGCAGCTTCGCGAGCATCAGGATGAGGAGATGTTCAAGTCCAAGACGCTCGAGGTCCCAGGTAAGCAAGCGTCACGACCATCATCAAGCCACAGCCGTCGCACCTCTGCATCATCGACCTCCACTTTGGGAGAGCTGGAAGGCTCGCGACGACCCAGCAAAGTCCGTCGAGCAGCCAGATCTGGCAGCATCACTGAGAATCATGTCCACGTTGGTGGCATGAAGAAGATAGTTCTCGAAACCCACAGCTCTAGCGATAACGAAGTGTCTGGCTCCGGGAATGGCTCGGGCTCTGGCAAGGCTGAGCAGACTAATGGTCAGGGAAATGGGGAAGCACAGCACCACGAACCCGAACCGGACAAGAAGAAGAAGAAAAAGAAGAGTGGGAAGAAAAACAAGAAGAACGGCAAGAAGGGTGGTGGAAGTGCGGAGACGAGTCCGTTATTGGGGAGGTAGGGATGGGTAACCAGGACCATCGCTTCTAGGGTCGCAGAGATGAAGTGGGTCAGGCAGATGGGACATAGCATTGTACATGTAATAGTATCAGAGCATTCTGAGCGTTGCTGCATTCGAGAGATAACAGTGGCGGGCTTTCCGTAGGAGAAATTTATCATACTTTGCTTCATCAGTGACATACTGGAGAGTTCCCCTTCTCATGTATGTTATCCCCCGACAATGACCTGGCGGATATGCTAGTTTGGAATGAATGAGCACATGAAATGCGCGGCTCTCCCCACGATCTTTGTTCCTGAAACAGGCAGCTCCCCTGACTCGCGACAACTTTACCTCTCTCCCCTCCAAAGCCGCCTCTAACCGCACCACACATCACAACCACAACATCTCAATTCTCTGCACCTCACCCTCTCTCCCTCCTCACGACATGCCCAACAGACAATGACACCCTCCTCACCAATCATACGTGCGTGCCTCCGCCTCCCCCTCCGCCTCAACGGCCGCCGCATCCCCGCCGACACTACGCAACCCACCCCCCTTCCGCCCGCCTGAACCTCCCCACCGACTTCTCCACCACCCCCCTCCTGCACCACACCGCCAAATCCGCCCTCTCCCTCCCCTCCCTTCCCCCCTCCGCCAGCAGCGGCTCCACCTCCCGCCTCAACCTCTTCCAAGCGATCAACTCGGCCCTCTCGACCGCGCTACGATCCGACCCCTCCGTCCTCCTCTTCGGCGAAGACGTAGCCTTCGGCGGCGTCTTCCGATGCAGCATGAACCTCGCGACCGAATTCGGCGACGAGCGCGTCTTCAACACCCCATTATCAGAGCAAGGGATCGTGGGGTTCGCGATCGGCGCCGCGATGGAGGGGGCGAAGGCGGTGGCCGAGGTGCAGTTCGCGGATTATGTGTATCCGGCCTTCGACCAGCTTGTCAACGAGGCGGCGAAGATACGGTACCGCGCGGGCACGAACGCGGAGAAGCAAGGGTGCGGGGGACTGGTGGTGAGGATGCCGTGTGGGGGAGTGGGCCATGGGGCGTTGTATCATAGTCAGAGTCCGGAGAGTTTGTTCACTCATGTGCCTGGGTTGAGGGTGGTGGTGCCGAGGGGGCCGGCGCAGGCGAAGGGGCTGTTGTTGGCGGCGATTGAGAGTCGGGATCCGGTGGTGTTTATGGAGCCGAAGATTTTGTATAGGGCGACGGTGGAGCATGTGCCGAGTGAGAGGTATGAGATTCCGTTGAGTCAGGCCGAGGTGCTTAAGGAGGGGAAGGATGTTACGGTGGTGTCGTATGGTACGCCGTTATATACGTGTAGTGATGCGATTGAGAAGGCGGAGAGGGATTTTGGGTGTAGTGTGGAACTGATCGATTTGAGGACGATTTATCCTTGGGATAGGCAGACGGTGATTGAGAGTGTGAATAAGACGGGGAGGGCGGTGGTGGTGCATGAGAGTATGGTGAATGCTGGTGTCGGGGCCGAGGTGGCGGCGACGTTGCAGGAGCAGTGCTTCTTGAGGTTGGAGAGTCCCGTGCAAAGAGTGGCTGGGTGGAGTACGCACCCGGGATTGGTGTACGAGAAGTTCAACTTCCCGGATGTGGTCAGAGTTTATGAGGCGATCAAGAGGGGGCTGGAGTACTAGGGAACGGACGGAGGGAAGGTGTATATACGCTGACATGGATGACGGATCTGCATGGTTGGTATTCATAGCGGGCGTTCCATTCTTCAGGGCATCAATAAAAGTCTAGGCTAGAGCGGCGATCTGAATTCAATGCCTTTTGATATGCTTTTGTCTTCCTTGCGTCCCCAAGAAGTGAGTGCTTCCGTCTTCCATCTCTGCTGATGTGGTTGATTACTGAGTTCTCTACATGATGACCTCGTTCGAAACATCCTGTTGCAAATCAGTGTCACTTCTAGGTGGTGCGGGAGGATTTTGCTTACCCTCTTGAGCTCCTTGAATGGGAGACAGACACAGTTCTGCACCCTGACTTCATCTGCAACACCACATTCCTTGCCCAAGATTGTAATGCTTTGTACCTTGACACCATTCTTGACCACACTCGTCGAATGTTCCTTAACGTGCGTCGGCGTACCCTCGACACGCGCCCATGCGCCAACCTTGCTACCCCAGCCAATGATGCTGTACAGGACGCAGGCATCGTGCTTGATCTCAGCATCTTCCAGCACAATGCACTCCTTGATTCTTGCGCCGGCACCAATTTTCGCGCGAGGTCCGATCGACACATTTGGGCCAAGCTTTGCCGTCGGGTCCACCTGCGCAGTAGGATGAATGTAGACAGGCGGCAGGATGACTGCTGATGGCTTCGCGAGCTCTTCGCTTTGCTGCTGGAAAGCCTTCATGAGGTAGAGGGCGTTCGCCGGTACCGCAGAACCAGCGGTCTTGATCTGGCGCCAGAAGTCCTTCGTTTCGAGAACGTAGAACTTGGAAGTGTCTGCAAGATCCGAGAGGATATCTTGCTCCAGTCGAATGACCTCGTTCTTCTTCTCATCATCGTCATCATCGTCCGCCAGGCTGGGTATCTGCTGTTGGTCGAGCGCATCTGAGGAGGGGTAGGAGACCAGACGCGGCCTGTCCGAGCGACGCTTTATGGCGCTTCGGATGGCAGGGAAGATGGACTCGGTCGAGAAGAGGTAAACACCGCAATTGATGAGGTTCGAGATGTGTGACTCGGGCTTCTCGACATAATGCAGAACGCGCTTGGTCTCTGGTTCCGAGACAACGCATCCAAAATTGGTGGCAGCCTCGTTCGAGACACGAGTACCCAGGATGACAGCATCTGCGGAGGTGGACTCGAAGAGCTTCAGCATCTCGTTCAGCGGGAATGAGCAGCAGACATCCGCATTGAGGACGAAGAAGCGGTCTGGGTGTCCTTTGAGGATGGCATCGCGGAAATGGTAAAGACCGCCAGCGGTACCTAGCGCGGTATACTCGCGAAGGTAACGCACTGATATGTGTGGGAACGCCTTTGCTGTATCCTTGATGAAGTCCCTGAATACCGACTCTTCATAGTACCCCACGATGAACACCTCCTTGATCGATGGAACCTTGGTGATGGCAGCAAAGCAGTGCTCGATGATTGGGTGCCCGGCGATCTCGAAGAGAGGCTTGGGTTGCTCGAGGGACAGTGGTCGGAATCTTGTGCCTCGAGATGGACCGCCAACGAGGATGACCGCTTTCGTAGTCGGGTTGGCGCTCTTTGGCCTGCTGGGGACTTGGAGGGAGGTCATGTCTGCAGAGCGGCGGATGAATGGCCAATTGAGTGGGGGAATGCAGACGAAAGCTTCGCAACGGATTCAATGCAGGCTGTCAGTACTGACGAGGAAGAAGAAGTTGGTAGCAATTTTTGGAGAGATGCAAGTGAGCTCTCCTTGAGCCGAACTTCGTGTGACTCCAACCTCGTGTTTCCGCCGCCGCAGCCTGACTGGAAGGGACCTTTCCCCACACTGACGTCTACCCCTGAACCCCTTTTCTACCACACCACTTGCAGCTCTCAGAATAGCACAAGCCATTGATGATGTTTGATTCATTACTGCATATGCATCATCACGTATTTGATCTTAGAAGTTGTAGTCCTCATAAAGCACTTCCTGCCCTTCAAGCCACGGCAGGATGACATTCCTCTGCATTGTCCCTGTACACACATACCATCTCTTCACCTCACCTGCAAGACTATTCACATCCTCCTTGCTGACACGTCGATGCTCGATATGCGCACCCGAAGCCACTACCTTCAGCATCGATTCTCTGGCAGCATCGTCATCAGGCGTGTCTCCCGTAACGTACAAAAAGAGGCTTTTGGCCAGCTCGGGGTGAACATCAAGTATGTCGCCAACCAGGCCAGCATCAAATGATCGTATTGACCAGAGTAATCTCAGCTTGGACAGGTTCAGAGTCGCGAGGGACGGTAGGAGCGGAGTGATACCCACTCCCGCCGCGATGAAGGCAACGACGGGTGCCGTTTCGTCCTGAGCGACCGTGAAATTTCCGCCGAAGCCTTTCACCCCGACCTCAAGATCCGAACCATATCGTCTGTCGTCTTTGCCATGTTTGAAAAGAAAGTCTGTCACCACCCCGACCTTTCGTATGGTGATCTCGAGCTCGTCATCCGCCAATTTTCTGCTCGGATGAGGCGGCAACCCAGGTGGCGACGACACTGTGAAAGTCCTTATGAAGTCGTCATTCAGGCTGCGCGGATCATCATCTCTCATGTGACTGTAACCAAAGTCGAGGTGTTCAGAAAAGTCAAGCGTAACGTACTGGCCAGCGTGATAGGTCGCGGCGTTTGTCAGGCTGAATCGGAAGCGTGAAATACTTGGCGACAGGACTGTCTGCTTGAGCAACTTTGCTCGATTGTCCAGTGCAGCATCCTGTCGAGGCACGTTCTTTTCATTGGCAAGGTAACGGACGGTTGGGTTGTAAGGCGATTGCTCTCCAGAAGTCCCTCTCAACGGAAGAATGGATTCCACCAATCTAGCAGAGTCGACAGTAATTTTCACCGCAAGATTCGACTTGGGAATCAAATTCGCTGCATCTTTGCCAACAAGGATCTCAGTCCGACCAGTTAAATACAAGCAGTCTCCATTCTTGAAATCAGGGAAGCAGAAGCCCGCTTTCGGATCGGTTATCATGTTGCCTAGGCTTTGGTAGAGCCGATTGCCAGAGTACTCGGGATATACAAGAACAGTCCGGTCTTCCTGAGAAAGGACACGAACGAATCCTGATGGCCCGCCTCGATGATTAGTGTCCATGTCATGCTCGGAATGTGTGGTGCTGAGGAAGAAAAGATCTGATTTGTGTACAAGATCTATTGCTTTCGAACCAAGTACGGCGGAGTCCGAGGCAAGTCGTGGTTTAGGATGTGCTGGTGAGATGGCTTTCTTGTTGAGATATTTCGGGCAGTTGCCTAGACTCTCTTCTACCTTGACGACCAATTGGAGAAGACCTTCACTCACTGCTGTATCGTCGTTCTGCTGTTCTGCCAGAGCTCCTGCTACCATCCGTCCTGCCAGCTTAACTCGTTTTCGTGTCTCGAGGTCAATGATCAATCCGCTGACCAGCCTACCTTGACCCTCTTGCTTCACAACCTCCCCATGCGCTTTGCTACCAACTAGAATCTCCACCACGGGGTCTAGCATACTCGGCACAGGAGTCCTGACGCCCATCATTCCGCCACCAAGTGATTGCGAGAAGCCTTTCTCACCACCCCAGAGCGTTGTCCATGGCCTACCCTCCGAGTCCAGAGTGCCAAGTGCAAGCAGCGGCATTCGAGGCAAAGCGGCAGCGAGCTGTGGTGACAAACCTGGCATGGCTGGATTATCCATTTCTGGAACTCGCAGTCGGCGATGCATCTCCTGTTCGCCTTCATGCCATTCTTTGGCCTGGTAGAAAGCCATGTTCGAAATGTGAATCTACCAGACCACAGAATCATGCGATGTTGATGATAGACAATCATAGGGGCTGCGAGGAGCGATACTTGTCATGCTGTCAACGAGATGACCAAGCTTCGAGACTGTCAGCATAGTGTTTCTGATTAGTCATGCATGCGGTCATGTTCCGCGTAACCATTTGTGTTGGCCGTGTGACATAGGATCCGGGGAGGTCAGATGATACGAAACTGTGCGTTTATTGCATATCAGCACTGATGAGCCGATGAAGCTCTCGGCGCGCTAATTTATTGTACATGTCCGAGACAATCTCATGTCCTGCCACGTGACATCAGATATGGAGTGAAGAGTCCGAGCTATCCAAATGCCACCAAAACGCCCGCTAAATGCATTCCCTGACCGCAATGCATGTGATGTATACACCCCCTCTTCTATGCTGGAAGTGCCCTTGGTGATGACTCTGCCGGTGGTGGAGGCGCAGGTAGAGGTTGTGTGTCCAGTCTGGTGTTCTCTGCCATCATTCTCTGGAATCCAATTCCGACTCCTTCGATGACTGCCAGCAGGATGGCGCATCCAATAGCTCCGTTGCGCATGGCTTTCGCTCCACCTCTGACGGCAAGTGCTCCTCCAGTGAAGAAACCAGCAATGATCGCGTTCCATGGATCTTCCTTCTTCCTGTACCTTTGTCAGATCCTTAAAAACTGCCTTGATGTAGTAGCTTATACCTGACGCCCTTGACGGCGCAGTCGAACGTGGAGAACATGCCGCCCCAGACGCCAAAGTTACCACCGAGGACAGGTGCTCGCGCCTTGATGGCAGTGAGTGCTTCGCGCTGTCAGACCCTGATTATTGAGTTCATAGCGCTCTACTGACCGCCTATACGTCTCTCTCCGTATGGACTATTCCTAAAACCCTTCACGCCGTGCCATACTGCAGCGCATTAGTCCCTTGATCTTCGTAGACGCCAAAATGACTCGTACCAGCTCCTCCGATGGCCTGTAGTGTGGTTAGTAATATTCTCTTCGCAACAATCTCATCTACTACGTACACCCATGCAAAAGGCTCCTCCGAAGTCGTTCAGAGCCACCCATGGACAAGGATCTCTGGAGTGGTCCATGATTATTTGTCGAGAGCTGATTTGGATCCGTATCAGAGTATCAGAGGCTGTACACTACAGGGTATTGTAGGAAGCCGAAGAAGGGAAGCCGAGATGGTCGTCTATCTGGAAACAGGTGTGTCGCGATGGGCAAGATTGTGTCGTCGGCCAAAGAGCTCGAAACTTTTCTTGATGACTTCAGCCGAATCCGCCGACCAATCAGATGCCGACATCGTTGCTTGCATAAATTTCCTGGTCTTCAGACATTGAATTCTTCCATGTCCAACTCCCTGGCGACGTGAGCGAGCAAACATTCTTCGGAAGACCGCAACTGGATAGAATGGCTGGACCCAGTGTGGCACCAGTTTTATCTACGCCGGATGCTCATATCCTGGAAGAAGCGACACCGACGGTCAGTCACGTGGCTTTCCCAAGTCTCTCCGAGGATGAGATTCTCGAGGTCTACGAGATCGAGCGGACAGCTGAAAGGATTCTTGCTGGCCACTGGCAAAGGATCGCGCTACAGTTCCCGGACGACATGCTTCGAGATGGCCCCAAGGTCTTTGAACTTCTGCAACAGCGACTTTCGAGAGCGGCAACTTTGTCGAATGATATGAGTAATGGGACTGCAGACGCGATCTCGGATGTCACTTCAAAACTGGAGAGTGCATCTCTTGTAACTTCGGCAAGATCTGCTCTGCAGTCGTTCAAGCTGACGATCCTTGCCGACACTTCATACGGCGCTTGCTGTATAGACGAGATTGCTGCTGAGCATGTCGATGCTGAAGTCGTCGTTCATTATGGACGGACGTGTCTTTCTCCCACGGCTCGACTTCCTGTCATTTACGTCTACACGGTCAAACCGCTAGATGTGGAGCTTGCTGTTGAGTCGCTCCGAAAAGTGCACCAGCAATCAGATGAGAAGATCATCCTACTGGCCGATATTCCTTATCAAGGTCACGTTGATAAAATAGCGAGTAAGCTAAAAGTGGTAGGCTACTCGAATCTCTTCGCTCCCTCAATCATTCACGATCCTTCTTCCCTTATTCCAAATCGAACGATACCCCCTGACGCGCAAGACGATCCCGAAGCACTGAAGAGCTATTCAATTTTCCATCTATCTGAACCTCCTGCTTCGTTACTCCTCAATCTCAGCAGTCGAGTGCAGTCCATCCACATATTTCCGACCAACGAAGTCGCCAACACATCAGTCGAAGCGTTTCAGGCATCTACAGCTATGGCTCTTCGGAGAAGATACGCGCTGGTGACAAAGCTCAGCACTGTGCCAATCTTTGGCATATTGATAAACACTTTATCCGTCAAGAACTATATGAATGCTCTTCAGCACGTCAAGGATCTCATCACCAAAGCTGGGAAGAAGTACTACACCTTCGTCGTTGGCAAGGTCAACGCAGCCAAGGTCGCAAACTTCTCAGAGGTTGGCGGCTGGGTGGTCATAGGATGTTGGGAGAGCAGTCTCATTGAGAGCAAGGACTTTTGGAAACCGATCATCACACCTTTTGAGCTGAGGATGGCGTTGACGGATGAGAAGGATCGAATCTGGACTGGAGAATGGAGCAGCAATTTCCAAGCCTTCTTAGATCACGAAGAGACTACCCGTGAATCCACCGAGATCGGAACTGAGGGTCCATCAACCGCAGACGGCGAACTTGAAGAGGAAAGCGAGGAAGAATCAGAGCCTCCCGTTTTCGATCTCAGGACCGGACGGTATGTGTCCCAGAGCCGTCCCATGGCTAGCTCGTCCCGCACCCAACAAAGAAAGAGTGATACCAAGCAATCCACCACTCTCATCAAGAAAGCCGGACATGAGCTGGCCCACATTGGTGGGGAGCTTTCACCGGCGGCAGAGTTCCTACGTTCTCAACGAACCTGGCAAGGTCTAGGCAGCGACCGAGAGATCCAGTATCAATACGACGAGGATGGAAAGATACTTGGAGCACAAATGGAGCAGGGAAGATCTGGCATTGCAAAAGGCTATGCTGTTGGAGAAGACTCCGGCAAGACTTGAGTATCAGACGACACTCTACCGTCGGGGAATGGATCATCGCCAATCCTCAGCACCACTCGACCGGTGATGTCCCCCTTCTCCAGCTCTTCATACACAGCAGGGAGATTTCTGAATGGCCTGATCTTGATCAAAGGCTTCACTCGCCCGGACTGGACCAGCGCCACCGCATCCATACACTCCTTCATGCTCCCGACCAGGTTTCCAACGATCCTCAAGCCTTTGATCGCCACAGCAGCCATCGTCGTCTCCAATCTCCCTCCATCAGGTGGTATCCCACACGCAGCCAGCGTGCCACCAATCCTCAACATTCCCGCGGCGGAAGCATACGCCTTCGAACTCCCCGCTGTCACCACAACAGCATGCGCCCCGCCGCCAGTAACCCTCATCACTTCGGCCACAACATCTTCCACCTCTCGAAAATCCACAAATCTCGCCCCGGCCTCCTCCACCGCCCTCCTCTTCTCGTCACCAGTGTCAACTCCCACCACCCTTGCCCCCCTCACCAACGCAAATTGCACCGCAAAACCTCCAAGCCCTCCACCGGCACCAACCACAACCACCCACTCCCCCGCCTGCACCTCTGTATTCTTCACGGCCTTGAACGCCGTCACTCCAGCACAAAGCGTCGGGCCCAACGCAGCCAGCCTCTCCTCCCATTGCCCCTCGCCCGCCTCCCCAATCTCCTCCTCCTGGAGCAAGGTCAAATTCCCCGCGTTCAAAGCGACCCACTCCTGAAACGCCCCATCCTCATGATGCAAATGATTCGTCCCCCTAACGCAATACTGCTCCGTGCCCGCAAGACAGTGTTCACACCGGCGACAGATCCGGCTGGCGAAGCGCACCCCGACCAGACCCCCTACCTGGACGCTCGGGTCGCGCTGGGCTAGACCCGGGCCGAGGAGGACGATGCGCGCGACGCCTTCGTGGCCGCCGATGTGGGGTAGTTTGATCTGCGTGATGGGCTGGCCGGAGGGGCCGCAGGCGGTGCCGCGGGCGGTGTGGAGGTCTGGGGAGCGGGGTCAGAGGGGAAGGGAAAGAGGGAAGGGAGGTGGAGAGAAGGAGGGGGCAAGGAGGAGAGAGCATGGCCGGGACTGAAAGAAGGAAGCGAGTTTGGGTGGCTGAAGAGTGTAGCAGGGTGACGCACCGCTTTGACACACGCCTGAGTAGAGGACTTTGGCGAGAACTTCATCTTCGCCTGGGGTTGGGACGGGGTAATCGTTTACGAACTTGATGGGACCGCCGAGAGAGCGGACAAGGGCGACGGTCTAGGTCTTGGGGATGGTGAGAGGGGTGGGGGCAGTCGAGGCTGATGGCATGTTGATTTGGAGATCTTCTGACAAAAGCAATTGGTATGGACAAGTAGAGGCATGGAGGAAGACGGCAAACTTCTTTTATGGTATCTTGATACATTTCCTCCTTCCCTACTGCTTTCCACCCGCATAGGCTGCATTTGAGCTGGAAGGGCCGCAAGGGAGGGGTATGGCGGGGTTGTGCACCCAGAGCTAACAACCTCCGAATGCCATGTCCACATGGTGCTGTGGTGCCGCTTCCACTCCGAAGATCCCGCAGATCTTTACGGATAAAGATGACCTGTTCGGCTCATTGACCGAACGAGCTTCTCTTCGCTGGTCATGCGCCGCGGTCGCAGGTCCAGCCGCGCAGTATTCCGTTTGCGCCTGCTGCACACAGCTCAACTCTCGGAGTTTGGACGTATCCATTTTCCTGCACCCAGATCTCCTTATGGAAAATGTCAACATCAGTCTGCGACCGTCTTGCCAGCTTCGTCCGCGTCCGCAGCAGGCGCAGTCTCTGTGTCCAAAGCATCTGTCGTTGTCTTCTCCTCCGCGGCCTCGATCTCAGTCTTGCCACTGGAATCATCCTCTTCTTCCGCTTTTGTTTCCGAGCTTGTTGGTGCTGCCTCTGTAGCAGGAGCCACAATCGTAGTCTCTGTCTTCGGCTCAACAGGTGTCTTCTCCTCGGCTTCTAGTTCGGTCTTCTCAACCGAAACCTCTTTCTCCTCCTTGATCGTGCCATTTGACAAAACCAGTTCTTCAGTCGTATCCTTCGGTTGTGATACTTCGCCTAACCTAGCGTCCACCTCCTCTTCTGGTGTCCCGAGCACTTCGATAGTCCCTCTCTGCGGCTCATCCACTTCAGCCTCTTCTTCCTCTTCCTCCTCCTCGACCTCCTCGTGTATTACCGTCGAAACGCTGTTCTGTCTTTCTGGCATGCCCATCCTGTGACTTCTCTTTTGCGTACCCTTCTCGCTTCCCTGTACCTCGACATCACCGTCCTCCCTCGGCCGCCCATCCCTCTCCCTCTCCCCTTCTTCCTCCTCTGCTCCCTCAGCTTCAGGCGGCACAGTGTAGCTGTCCTCTGGTATCAACCTGAACTCATCACACACCGTTTTGAAGAACAGATATAACCCGGTCCTCCCTTCTACCCGCCAGAATACCTCTCTATGCTGAAACCACGCGTGTGCAAATATCCTGTACACCCTCCTGAATATCTCAGTCATCTTTCGGAGTTGTTGATTGCTTGTGACGTTCTCTGTACCCAGCGCTAGCCGACTCGGGAACAGTTTCGAGCTCGTCAGCTGCGTCGCGGACCAGTCGAGCGTGTGGCAGCAGTAGTCTATAGCGCAGCAGGATTTTGGGGGGTCATGTGCCGCGCACAGGTATTGCCATTCCGAAGCGCGCATCTCCGGACAGGTGGAGGCTGAGCAAGGCGGTGCGTCGGCGAAGAGGGAGGTGATGATCGTGTTTGCTCGTGTGACTAGGAGCCGGCAGAGTTCGTAGAGCCAGATGCCACGGTCGACACCCGCAGGGGGAGTTGAGAGCTGGAGGGCCGTGTTGCGGCTGATGGGGACTGTGAGGCCTGAAGACGTCATAAGAGTGGAGAAGAGGGACTTGAGATGTTCTGAGAGCTGGAAGGCAGAGTCGATCTGCAGGAGATCAGTAGCGATCAGCGAGGAGAAGCAGGAGGATATACTTCTTGCAGTTCGACTAACGGTGGTCCCTCATGCATGTCTTCTGATTTCGTGCCTGGTCGTATTCGACGCGCCGCGCCATGATCTACAGAGTTGCTCTGCCCAAGCTTATCCAGGTCCTCGAAGCCATGAACACCTGGCGAGGTGGGACCAATCTGATCCTCTGCCATTGGTGGAGGGCTGGGAAGCCTAGGTGAGCTTGAGGGTGATTGAGCCATTGTCGAGGGGGGTACGGGGCGTATTCAAGACCACGCGCTAGCCTAGTCGCATCATGGTGACATTTGATGCGTCAATGGCAGTCGGTGAAGGGAAATGGAAACATCTGACGGAGTCTAAAGTTGCGGACCGTGGAGCAAGCGCCACAATTTGTGGCGGTGCAGTATCAAAGTCCTCTTTGCTCACATTCCTGTATTATATGACCGGAAACACAGCTGAAATCTAATGGCAACGATGGATATTGACGATGAAGGTCCACCCGATCTTGTCGCGGTAGGGAGCGGAAGTGATGCTATCGACAATGTAGCTGCTGTAGTGGAAGACCTCCAAATCGCAAAGGTCCCAATCAGCATTATCACAGGTAGGTACGTGACCCTTCGTGTACCTCCTATCGAGACTCCCTTCCATGTAGCGAGACTTTTGTCTACATATGTATGGTAGCTGAGGATTGGCAGGCTATCTGGGCTCGGGTAAGACGACTTTGATGAACTACATCTTGAATGAAAGACACGGAAAGAAGATTGCTGTGATCCTGAACGGTATGTTATTCAGTAACCGTAAAGAATGCGACTAAGTACAGACAGAATTCGGAGACTCAGCGGACATTGAAAAGTCTTTGACAGTCAGTCAAGAAGGCCAACAAGTAGAGGAATGGCTCGAACTAGCCAACGGATGTCTATGCTGTACCGTCAAGGACACTGGCGTACAAGCTATCGAGTCACTCATGGAGAAGAGTGGCAACTTCGACTACATCCTGCTCGAGACCACCGGCCTGGCAGACCCGGGCAATCTCGCGCCTTTGTTCTGGGTGGACGATGGACTTGGCTCTTCGATCTATCTAGACGGTGTAGTGACTCTCGTGGATGCGAAGAACATTCTCCGGTGTCTCGATGAGCCTTTGGCAGAGGAGCTACCAGAAGACGGTGATGAAGCAGGTCATGTACATCAGGGACCTTTGCTCAGTACGGCGCACTTACAGATCAGTCATGCTGATGTGGTGGTGCTGAATAAAGTGGATTTGGTCACTGGTGAGGAGCTCGAGAAGGTCAAGGCAAGGGTCCAGAGCATCAATGCTCTCGCAAAAATTCATGTCACGGATCACTCCAAGGTGCCGCAGCTTGAAGGGGTAGTCCTGGATCTTCACGCCTATGACAATGTCGACGAGTCGCAACTAGAGTTTGGTATAAGAGGTCACAGCCACTTGGATCCGAGCATCAGCACGGCGGTATTGAAATTGCCTGTGTTGGACGATGCGCACCTGGAGAAGCTGGAACTTTGGATGAGGGCGTTGCTCTGGGAGAAGCTTGAATTAGCACATCCCGATGCTGGTGAAGAGGCCGGCGAGAAGGGCACCAGGGCCAGATCAGACATTCACAGAGTGAAGGGCAGGATCGCGATGAGTGGCGGTCGTGTCAAAATGCTGCAAGGTGTACGAGAGATCTTCGAGTTTCTCGACGATGAGAGCGCCCTTACCCGGCAAACAAGTAGCAAAATCATCCTGATCGGGCGGAACATCAATCGCGACGGGCTTCAAGCTAGCTTGGACGCCAGCTTGAAGGCATGAAGAGAGTTCCGCAAAGAGATCTATTAGCGACGGATAATGAAGCTCGACATTCGATCGGAACGTAATAGAGTGATGCCGGCAATGATTTTGGATTGGTATCCTCCGGAAGCTATACATGCCATTTCGGATGGGTTACACTGGCGTCCGTTGACGAGTATGTCATCCATGACATTCGGAGGTCTATAATTTATCGAATTGATTGCTCATTAATGCTTCGCCGGTTTCGCTTCCGCTTCCTTCAAGAATTCTCTGCGCAATTGTCAACACTCCGATATCCTGTGTAGCTTTTTCACGAATCCACGTACTGAATGAAGTTCTCCTCGTCCTTGCTCGATGCTTGAATTGGTGGTGCTTGGGTTGTCTTCTTTCCTCCTCCCCTCGTGCCCAAGTAAACGCCGCCGAACATCGTTGAGAGGACGGCGATCGCAAGCTGTGTATAGGAATTAGTCAGGATGCTCCATTGGATGGCCGTATGGCCGCTAATGTGCGCGGGTGCAGCAAAGTCCGTGGACTTCATCGGAGAAGTTTCTGTGCTTCGACATGCAGACAAGGGTTCAACGTACGTGGTGCGAGCCGACCTGGCGACCAAGGAGCTGGTATTTGACGACCATTGTGAGAGAGATATGCGACGCGGGATTGAGGGAATGTCCGTTCTGTCGTGATTATGCAATGGCAACAGAACTCAATAGCACGAGGTGAAGTCGGAGCTCGAGGCGCTTCACTGTTTCACATTCAGCGTACCGTACATGACGTCCGCATCTCGTTCGCTGAAGCTGGAAGGTTCGGGCAGAGCAGGTCAGAGGGGTGTAGGCACCCACGTGCATCCTCTATCAACACTCGATAACACACCCCTCCGTTGGATAATTCAGTAATAGCCAATCCCGATCGATATGGGCAAAGACGCATCCGAAGACGCATCTGGACTCCCCCATGAGCGCAGCGAGCCCCGCCCTGACTTCTCCAAACCACTCCCGCGACAGAAGCTCCCTCGAGCATTACAAGATGAGTTGGATACGGCAGACTCGGATATGTGGTCATCATTGTACGACGGGACGGCGCCCGAAACAACAGACACAAACCTCCGTTACGCAGGTTATGCCGCTCGAGTGAAGACGGTGCTTCTCAGTGCGCACAGATACGTCGCGTACACGAGCGATATAGGAGAATCGTTTCGGCCGGTAGCACATCCATACCTGGTGAAAGGCGCATACGGTGTCAGTTGGGCATATTTGCTGGGCGATGTGGGACACGAAGGATACAAGGCTTGGGTCCGGAACCAGAAGGTCTTGCACCCAGAGCAGTACTCTGATGATGCAGCTGGGACAGCTACACATTCTGGACATACTGTGACCGAGAAAGTTAAGGGCGCCGCCGAAGCCGTGAAGACGCAGCTCGGGGCTGGGAACGTCTCGCTGGAGGATTCATTAGTGAGGAATCCTGGCAAAGTAGTACCGCTTGAAGACTACCGGGCAGTAATGGCTCAGCGAGCGATCTTTCAGGGGGTCGCGAGTATGGGTCTACCAGCATTCACCATCCACAGTCTTGTCAAATACTCGGGTCGAGCCATGAAGGACGTGAAGAACGTCAAGGTGCGGACATGGGGTCCAATCGGGGTAAGATGCTCGCTTGATCATCCAAATGGGATACTGACATTGTTAGCTCGGTCTGGCTGCCGTGCCAGCGCTACCGTTCATGTTCGATGAGCCGGTCGAAAGAGCGACCGAATGGATATTCCACAAAGGTTTCGAATTCTTCGGTGGACCAGAAGCTGTCGGAAATCGACCGGAGACTGGACGGCAACCTTTACTGCAAGAGGAAGTAGCGAAAGTCGGCGCTTTTCGAGACAAAGAGCTTTGAGCTTGGCTGTGTATGATTCTGTTTTGACATTCTGGAAAGACTCCGCTTCAAGATACAGCTCAGCTCACTGGTCGGGCAGGCGATAGACGGGACGCTAGATCATAATGTAATATTATTGCTCAGTTGCACCTGCCGAGCTTTTTCTACACGCCTGACTGAAGGAGATGAGCCTTGTAATCTGGTATTATAGGTGTCTCCCACGCCAACCAATCGCTTCTCGTCGTCCTGTATCATGTTAGTTAGGTTGGCTGATATGTATATTAATGAGCTTACGGTAGTAATCCCATGCCATTCACTTTCCACATGCCCAATCCGAGAGCGAGCAGATTCATGGCGATGTAGACCAGCTTGACCCCAAGCAGTTGAGATTTGGTACCCTCGCTCTCAAATTTTGCGAACATGGGCTGAATATTGAGAATGGCGGTGATCGGTGTCTTGAACAGCATGAAAACCATCATGATACTGAAGATCTGCAGACTGTTGCCAGTCATGTACATGCCAATGGCGTTCATTGGAAGCTGCTTGGCCGGACCGATCGCGACCTCCCACGCTTTCTTCATTTTGAGTGTATCCATCTCTTCCGTTGTTGGTCCCTTGCGATCCTTGGTCGGTACTTTCGACTTGCCGCCTCCTTTGACACTGTTCGATCCTGTGTAGCCTGGAGGATCAGGGAAGTTTGCGCCCCTGGGTTTTGGGGGGTTCGTCTCGTTAAGGTTGAGAACCCATCGCGGTGGAGACGGAGGAGGTGCCATTGTCGTATGCTGAGAATTAAATGTGGTTTGCTAAGGGTCGAGCATGAAGAAGCCATGAGGCATTGCAGCGTGAGAGCGGATCCACACGGCATTCGCTGGTGCTACTGCAGTGCACTGACCCTTTCTGGGGGAAACACCCTCAATGGCCGAACGTTATATTGAAGGACATTGGAAACTTGCATACAACTTCTTAATACAAGCATTGACACTTTTGTCGCACTACAGGACGGCACACCATCTTCGCGGCGCCTAGATCTCGAGAAAGTATGGCGTCCAAGCCATAGCTGCAACCCCTTCACGCGGACAAGACCGCCCTCCGAAACGGACCCCTCTTCCCATTCTGGTGGTAGAGGGGATCGAGACACTCGCGCACCGAGGATCGTATACACATTCGACGATCGCATTGGATACTCTTCCAACATGAGTTCCAGCAATCAGGATGCGAAGCTATTCGCGCGAGTACGTTTGATTCTCTCTTTCCCTCCCTTGTGATCATTTGAGCACATCATGCAATATGTTTGCAATCTACTACACCAATGCCATGACCGATCCTGGTCCTCTGGGAATAGAATATCGAAGCTTACGGTTTCCTCGTTCTGTACAGGGCAAAGTCGCCGAGTTACGACAAGAACTCCAGGTTGGCGGTGGAAAGAAGGACAAGCTCAATCTGTCCAAGAAGATTGCGCTCAAGAAGATTGTCGCCAACATGACCATGAGCAACAATGACATGGTCGCACTGTTCCCGGACATTATCGCCTGTATGACTATACCGAGTCTGGAGATCAAGAAGATGTAGGGACACCATGGCGTAAAGTGGAGGGCTATCTTGCTGACAGTAACAAGGTGCTTCCTCTACCTTGTCAACTACGCTAGACTCAAACCAGATATCGCGCTCAAGGCTCTCCCGACGCTGGTACAAGATATGGAAGATGGTAATCCATTGATACGAGCGCTCGCCCTCCGGACAATATCGTACATCCATGTCAGAGAGTTTGTGGAGGCTTCAGTACGGCCTGTCCGAGCACTCTTACGCGATCCAGATGCATACGTCCGGAAGACCGCCTGCTTTGCTGTCGCGAAGCTCTACGACCACGACAAGCTGGTGGTGGAGAATACGGATCTGATCAGTGGGCTCAACAGTATGCTAAGAGACGAGAACCAGACAGTAGTGTCAAGCGCACTAGCAAGCTTAGTTGATATTTGGGAACGGAGTGAGTCGATAAAGCTCACGATAGATTACGCAAGCGCATCCAAGATCGTATCTATTCTGGCCGACTGTTCAGAATGGGGCCAGACATACATTCTGGAGGCTATGATGAACTTTGTTCCTGCAGATTCTCAAGAAGCGACATTCCTGGCCGAGAGAATAACACCTCGTCTGTCACATACAAACTCGGCAGTAGTCTTGGGCTGCATACGGGTCATCCTCTATTTCCTCAATTACATCGCCGACGAGAAGGTCATCAACTCGCTTTGCAACAAGCTCTCTCCACCGCTGGTAACTCTCTTGTCGAAAGGCCATGAGATTCAGTATCTTGCTCTCCGCAACGCTCTGCTCATCCTTCAAAGACGACCCGAAATCCTTCGAAACGATATCCGTGTATTCTTCTGTAAATATAACGACCCGATCTACGTAAAGGTCACGAAACTCGAGCTCATCTTCATGCTGGCGAGCGAGCAGAACATCAAGGAAGTTTTGGCAGAGCTGAGAGAGTACGCAACCGAGATCGATATTCATTTTGTACGGAAATCCGTCCGAGCAATCGGAAAACTGGCCATTAAGATTGAGCCGGCAGCGAAGCTCTGCATCAGCACTCTTCTGGACCTGGTAGCTACGAAGGTCTCATATATCGTGCAGGAAGCTACGGTGGTCATCCGCAACATTTTCAGAAAATATCCCAACCAGTACGAATCGATTATCAGCACTCTGTGTGAGAATCTCGATTCACTGGACGAGCCCGAGGCAAAAGCTGCTATGATCTGGATTATTGGACAGTACGCTGATCGCATCAAAAATAGCGATGAACTGCTCGACGATTTTCTGTTCACCTTTCAGGACGAATCACACGATGTGCAGCTGGCATTGCTCACAGCTACTGTGAAGCTGTTCATCCTGCGACCAAGCAAAGGCCAAGAAATGGTTCCCAAAGTGCTGAAATGGGCGACAGAGGACACCGACAATCCCGATCTCCGTGATCGTGGATACATGTACTGGCGGCTGCTTTCAACGGATCCGGCGGCAGCAAAGACTGTTGTTATGGGCGAGAAGCCAGCCATCACAGCAGAAAGCGAGAAGCTGGATCCGTTCACGCTGCAAGAGATGTGCTTGTCTGTCGGTTCTTTGGCGACCATTTACCTCAAACCGATCAAAACCGTCTTCCGGACTGCACGACCTCGGACATTGCAAGACAGTCCAGCACTGCAAAAGCATCGACTCCCCAAACGCGAAGACCTGCTGCAGACGCCAAATGGCGACACAAATGGCAGTGGCGCGAATGGGCACAGCAACGGTGACATCTCGTCAGCTGTGGATGCCGCGGATCTGTACTTCGCCAGCATAGGAAGTCATCAGATGGCTCATTTGTCCGTCAACGACGCAGATGGGTACAATAGTAGTCCTGTGACACCCACGGCGGCGGAGACGAGTTTTGTGGTCAACCAAAATCAGCCACAACAGGTGTACCAACCTCAAGTGGGGAGGGGCAACGGGGATCTATTGGACATATGAGAGGACCTGGTAGCACAGCCCTCAAGAATGACTGGACTATCCTCTGCCAGATCACAGCGCATTATCGCTCGTTGCCTAGCTCCCAAATTCTTGTGCTCAATTGCAAGCTTCGTGCAACAGCAGACGAGGCCTCGTGTTAGACCATGAAAACGCTGCTAGTCAGAAAACTCAGCGAGGACGATAAAGGAGCGAGCTTCCCATCCATCATCAAGCAATAGTCTTAGCTTCCTCTCAACGTTGCCTACCAGAGTAGCACTCGACATAATCAACTCACCACCTACCCAGCCAGCAGCCACCACCATGAGCCACACTCCCAACCAACCACCATCCCCAACAAGGAACCCATTCCCCTCCACCACCACCACCACCCCATGCCGCAGCTGCGTCGGCACCGGCCGAAAAATCACGCCCTGCCAGACTTGCGACGGCACCGGAGTCTACACCCGCGAGTGCACGTGGAGCAACTGCGAGAAAGGCAGGGACATCAGACGATGGCCTGAAATCAAGGACGCCGTGTGTCCGCACTGCAACGGTGACTGGCAGAAGCAAGTGGCGTGTGATTGCGGAACGGGCAGCGTAGATGAGGGGCCTTGTGCGGATTGTGGCGGGAGGGGAAGGGTGAATTTTGAGATGAATAGTGCTGAATTGTTGAGGGTGATGGGGGAGAGGGCGGAATGGGCACGGAGGGAGAAGGATAGGTGGGAGAGGGATGAGAGGAGGAGGGGTGGTGGGTAATCGGTGATGGATCAGCTGGCCGGGAGTTCGGTAGACCAAAAGGGAAATACAAGATCTTTGATTCAATGTTCGGAACGTGCTCCAGCTGTACAGTGATAATGTGTGCCATCCCTAGTTCCGGGGCTGACAGTGCTATCGTACCGCAGTCAAATGGGGACCCGCGTCGGGTCACGTGATCATTCCAGCCTCAGCCGTTGTAGGATTTCTCAGTGCTTCCGAACGTCTCCTCTTATCAACACACCGGAAGATGTCATCTCAGTCCAGCACGTCTACCACTCTGCTGACCTTGTCAACCCTGTCTGTCTTTGCTTGTCCCCTACTATGGACCAATCAGCGATGCGTGAGCACCAACATTAGGGCTCCATCTGCTGGTCCGTGGATCCGGCGTCCCACGTCTGACAAGAGATGTCCAATCTCACAGGTAATATCTCCTTGGCTCCCTTCGATGATATCTGCGTTTCTCCAGTTGCATTGATGGTAAGATTTCGTGTTGGAGTTCAATGCATCTCACCGTCACGCTTCTGTCTATTCAGCGAACATGACTTCCTTTAGCTGGCCAGAGGACAAACCAGTCTACCAGAATGGATGGATGAAGATGCGCAGAGAGGCAAATAATCCTCCCAAAGACCCAGATGTCTCGTTCAAGGGCAGAACGGTGGTGGTCACCGGTGCCAATGCTGGTCTGGTGAGTTTGATAAACCATGGATCTTGCCACATACTGAGAACACAAGGGACTCGAAGCTGCCATCAAGTATGCCGAGAAAGGCTGCTCGAAGCTCATCCTAGGTGTTCGCAGCCAGGAGAAAGGCGAAGCCACTAAAAAGACCATCCTCTCTCGAGTTACCTAATACCCAGCCGAAGCCATCTCCTTCCAAATAGCAGACTACAGCTCCTTCGCCTCCGTCACCTCCTTCGCCCGCTCCCTCGCCACCTCCCATCCCGAAATCGACATCCTGGCCTCCAACGCCGGCCTGGCCGCCCCCACCTTCTCCCGCACCTCCGACGGCCACGAAACCGCCCTCCAAGTGAACTACCTCTCCCACATTCTCCTCGCCATCCTCCTCCTTCCCACCCTCATCTCCACCGGCAAAACCCGCACCTCCCCCTCCCGCATCGTCTTCACCAGCTCCATGGCCTACCTCGATGTCCAAGCCGCGCATATCCCATCCACGGTTCCCGCCAAGCTCTCCCTCCGCGAAGCCCTGGAAGACCCCGCCAACCACAAGAAACTCTTCCAATACGGCATGACGAAGATGCTTCTGCAAACTGGGATTCAGAACCTCACTCGCTCATGGTGGCGAGGACACCCGAGGAGGGGGCGAGGACGTTGGTTTCGGCCGCGACATTGGGGGAGGAGGCGAGGGGTGGGTTTTTGGAAGAATGATTTGTTGAATGAGGAGGTGCCGAATTTGGAGAGGGGCATGTTTGAAGCGATTTCGAAGAGGGACTGGGAGGATGTGGTGGGGTTGTTGGAAGGGGTGGAGCCCGAGGTGGGGAGGATCTTGGGGGCCCTGAGGGGACAAGGCGATGAGAGGGGATAGTGGTAATCTGTATTTATATACGTCGTTGTAGAAAGGCGCCAGTTGTAGATAGATGGTAGAGGGAGGTAGACGAGCTCGACGTGATTCGCATTTAATTGGTTGGTCTTTGAGGGAGACATACGAGCAGGCACTGTAGATAGCGCAAATTATACACTACGGGCCATACACAGGTTCCGTCATGTTGCTACCTGGTCTTCTATGTTCGTCAGTATCAGGCGTGCATCAAACTCAGCCCTGATCAGGCCCGCCATCCTCACGCCCATCTCTCATCTTTGAAGCTGCCGCTTCTCTTCACTCCTCCACTCATACGTCCTTCCGCCTGCTAACCACCTCGATTTCTTCTTTCATCAGCGTTCTGCGCGTTATACAATGGCGACATCAGTTTTCTCCCGGAAGACAGACCTGTTCTATCTGGTCTTCTTTTGCATCCACTTGGTAGTGATGTTCAGTGCGGCATCCGATGCCTCGTGCTCCATTCACACGGGTACTAATCACTCTCAGATGTCGACCTCGTGTCCCTCTACCCAGACTGGCTGAAGCAGAAATATATGCTTGATCTCCGGAAGTGGCAGGTCGCTACGTATAAAGACCAATTCTTCGTGTCACCGCCGTATGTGCCCCTTCTTCCCGGCCCTCTCTCACAGTACTATCACCCTCCCCCCAACCTATCTAGTGCGAGTGTATTTTCTAGAAGCCTAAGTGGACACCTCTTTCATCTAGCTGTATCTATCGCCATCCCTCAATCAAGCCCCACACTCGATCCCGCACACGACTGACCACCGTCCAGAGCCTGGTTCACCCTCTACACCTACCTCGAACTCCTGTACCACGTGCCCTTCTGTCTCTGGGCCATCCCAGCCCTCAAGAACAACGATCCCCGCGTCCCCATCCAGCTGCTCATCTACGCCCTCGAGACGGGCATCACCACCATCACGTGCATCGCGGATTACATGTCCTGGACTGTGATCAGTAGGGCGGAGGTTAATCAGCTTCATACGCTGTATGTGCCGTATTTGGCGATTTGTGAGTACTGTCCGTTATTGGGCATACTGGAGAGGGATGGCTGATACAGTGCAGCGGTGTTCATGGGAGTCGACATGGTGGCGAGGTTGAATGCTGTTGTAGCTGGTGCAAGGCCGCCGCCGACTGTCGCTGGAAAGAAGACTAGGTAGATGAGTCGCAGGTCGGATGGTTAGGCTGCACGAGGATTCATCGAGAGGTTGCAGTGTGGAAGCTTGTAATAGCCTATGCAGGCTTAGGAATGGCTGGGACATGCTGTGGATACGGTATGATGGTCGCGGAGAGACAAAGGGACGCTCACAATTGTCTACTGGGTAGGTTGATATAAGTAGGGACGCTTCGAGGCATATCACTTACATGGTGTGCCACCTGCGCAGTAGAATCAGACATACCTTCGCATTCGGCAATCCATCGTCGGGAAGTACTGTTCAAGATCCGGGACCACATGCTTGAAGGCTTCTTATATGCATTATGCAATATGTACAATATACAACAACCCAGATGCGTCTTGAGTCTATGGTCGTAAATCATCAATACACAGGGTTGCCTCATCATGCCTTCTGAATAGCGTCCTTCTCTTGCAGTTCATACCCTTGCTCAGCATCGAACTGCGCTATACTCACATCTCCCGTCTCCCCCTTCACGTCCCCCCCTTCACGTCCCCCTTCACGTCCCCCTTCTCAATCTCCCCCTCGACCCCACCCACCTCCTCCGAAGCCCTCTCCACATTCCCCTTCTCCCCACCCTTCTCTCCCACCACCTTCTTCTCCACCACCCCCACCGGCCTCCCATCAGCACTCATCCTATTCTTCTTCCTCATACTCGCGCCCCCCCTCCACCCCACCCACCTATCCTCATACGGCCCCCTGACGACCAACAAAAGTATATTAAACCCAATCAATCCAATACTCAACCCACCACTGGCCTTCCACCCTCTCGCCGCGTACAACCTATTCCCCGCCGCGGTCCCCGTCACCTGCCCTAGAAAACTCACCACCATAAACGTCGTGTTGACCCTGTTCCGCGCCTTGGGATCACAGCTGTAGATAGCGCTGCGGTTCGCGATCTGGGTGATCTGGAAGCCCGCGTCGAGGAAGAGGGCGAAGAGTACCGGGCCGGCGACCGTTGTTGTCCCAGTCAGTGTACCGATGAGTACCCCTGCCAGTGCGATGAACTGCCCGATCAGCGCGGAGAACATGGGGACGAATTTATCGATGAAGGTGCGTGCGTAGATGGGCGAGAGGAAGATGCCGGCGATGTTGATCAGGGCGAACAGGCCTATGATCAAGGGGGAGTAGAAATACGGCGCGCCTGAGAGGAGGAATGTGAGGGTTGTCCAGAACGAGGTGAAGGTCGCGGACGTGCAGAAGCCGATGAGCGAGGACTGGAAGAGGACAGGGTGGCGGAAGAAGAGGGTGAAGACGTCCATGAGGAGCGAGTGGTAGGACAGACCGGAGGGGTTTGTAGAAGGATAATCGGGCATGAAGAGGAAGAGGAGCGTGAGGATCGTGTATTGTAGCCCCAAAGCGATGTAGTAGATTACGCGCCAGCGGACGAAGTTGGTGACTACGCCGGAGAGGATGCGCGCGATCAGGATGCCCATGATGTTGCCGCTGACGACGATGGAGAGGGATTGGGCCCGTTTGTGGGCGGGCGAAAGGTCGCCGACGAGGGGGAGCATGAGTTGCGGGGTTACGGTGGTGAAGCCCGTGATGAAGGAGAGGACTTGGAAGGTGGTGAAGGAGGTGGTGATGCAGAGGCCTATCCAGACGGTGGCAGTGAAGAGGATCAGGGAGAGTGTGAAGGGACGTCGGCGCAGGAGGTCGCCGAGGGGGCAGAGGAGGAAAAGGCCGGCGCAGTAGCCTGATTGTGCGAGGGTAGGGATACGTGCGGAGGTTTCGTTGGAGACGTTGAAATCTCGCGCGAGGATGTTGAGGATAGGTTGTGCGTAGTATAAGTTGGCTACTGTGAAGGCGCCGGCGAAGGCGAAGAGGATGTTCATGGGTGTCTTGAAGACGGGAGGCTTCTCGGGGTTCCATCGACATCGTTCTGGCATCCAATTGAGCATCTCGAGCAGTCTTGTCAAGAGCGATGGGGATTGTGAGACAGTTTTCTCTTCCGTAGAAGACTGTTCGGAAGCGATGTGACCATCCGGGTCGGGTTTGGCTGTTGGCTTGCCATGCTCCAGAGACGTGGGTGGCGCGCCTTCATTCGCGGTCGTCATATCGCAGTCGAATTCTGCCCGCGGGATTGTCAAGAGGGCTGAATTTGGATCCAAGGAGATGGTAACATGGCAAAACCCTAGGTGGAAAGATAGTCTCTCCCGGCAAACCGGCCATCTCTTCGGACATCGATTCTTACAGCGATTTCGTCCGAGAGCGGTGGTTGACATCGGCATCTCATCATCATCTTGTCCATCTCGAGAAGGTCATGCCGTCCATGCGGCTACATACGCAAGCTCATCTGCATCTTGCTTGATTGTGTCTTGGCTGAGCTTGTTGTTTTCCATTGGAGGGTAGAGAGGAGAAGCAATTGTATTGCGCTATCATACAAACAACATCTGAATATCTACTAGATGCGCCACCGTTTTTTACATGCAAGACGAGATCCGCTCTTTGATCATTCGTGCTGATAGTCCATCACCATCTCTTGCTGTAGCCTCTCCCGTCCAAGAAGATGTGATACATCGCTCCTGAACGCCTGCATCTGATGAAGTCCCGATCTTTGCGGGAGTATTCCCAGCCGACATGCACATTAATGAGCTTGTAAATGACAAAGGTGAAAACAAGACGAGCCTTTAGCGGAAGGGTTGTGAAGAAGGGTGGAATGCAGAAAAGCAACGCGAAACTTTTTATGGCTTCTTGTCACCATCCTGACCCTGCTGCTCACCACCTTGCGGCTGCTCGCCCTGCTGCTGCTGGCTCTCTGACCGAGCCTTGTGCATCTTGTCGAAGAGAGTGAGAGAAGCGTTTTGGAGCTCGTCGGTCTTGGCCTTGAGCTCCTCAGCAGTGACGTTGCCCTCGCCAGACTGGCTCTTTGCGATGATCTCGCGGAGCTCAGTGATCTTCTGCTTGATGGGCTCAGCCTCGGTCTTGTCGAGTCTGTCCTCGAACTCCTTGAGGGCTTTCTCGGTATCATTGGCGACAGAGTCGGCGCGGTTGGCGGTCTCGATGGCTGACTTCCTCTCCTTGTCGGCCTCGGCGTACTTCTCGGCGTCGTCAACCATGGACTGGATCTCGTTGTCTGAGAGACCAGAGCCAGAAGCGATGGTGATAGACTGATCCTTGTTGGTGGACTTATCCTTCGCGTGGACGTGTACGATCGAGTCGGCGTCAATGTCGAAAGTGACCTCAATCTGCGGCACACCACGGTGCGCAGGAGGAATCCCGACCAGCTGGAAGTTTCCGAGGAGCTTGTTGTCACGGACAAGCTCACGCTCGCCCTGGTAAACCTTGATCTCTACAGCGGACTGGAAGTCGGCTGCGGTGGAGAAAACCTGGGATTTCTTGGTAGGGATGGTGGTGTTGCGGTTGATGAGACGAGTGAAGACACCTCCGAGAGTCTCGATACCGAGGGACAGGGGAGTTACATCGAGCAAAAGCACATCAGTGACCTCTCCGGAGAGAACAGCTCCCTGAATCGCGGCACCAATGGCGACAGCCTCATCCGGGTTGACGGACTTGGCTGGGTCGCGGCCGAAGATGCTCTTGACAGTCTCGGTGACCTTTGGCATACGGGTCATACCACCGACGAGAATGACTTCCTGGATGTCCTTGGCCTGGAGGTTGGCATCCTTGAGAGCCTTGCGGACGGGGTCGATGGTGCGGCTGACGAGAGGATCAACGAGCTGCTCGAGTTGAGACCTGCTCATCTTGCTGTTGATGTGCTTGGGGCCAGACGAATCGGCGGTGATGAAAGGAAGGTTGATGTCGGTTTGAAGCGAGCTGGACAATTCAATCTTGGCCTTCTCAGCGGCCTCGCGGATACGTTGGATAGCCATGCGGTCGTTGGAGAGATCGATTCCTTGCTCTTTCTTGAATTGCTGGACGAGGTGACGGACGAGAGTGATGTCAAAGTCCTCACCTCCGAGGTGAGTATCACCGTTGGTGGACTTGACCTCGAAGACACCATTCTGGATCTCGAGGATGGAGATATCGAAGGTACCACCACCGAGATCGAAGACGGCTACAACGCGGTCGCTTTCCTTCTCGAGACCGTAGGCAAGAGCAGCAGCTGTGGGCTCGTTGACGACGCGGAGAACATTCAGACCAGAAATCTGACCGGCATCCTTTGTGGCTTGTCTTTGCTGGTCGTTGAAGTAGGCTGGAACCGTCACGACGGCGTTCTTCATTTGCTTGCCAGTGAAAGCTTCAGCGGTCTCCTTCATCTTTCCAAGGACGAAACCACCGATTTGCGATGGGGAGTACTTCTGTCCTTGAGCCTCGAGCCACGCGTCGCCATTTGTATGTTGTACGATCTTGTATGGTACCTGCTTAATGTCGCGCTGGACCTCGGCGTCGGTGAACTTGCGTCCGATGAGACGCTTTGTAGCGAAGAGGGTGTTCTCTGGGTTGACGACTGCTTGACGCTTTGCGGCGATACCAACAAGACGCTCGCCCTCCTTGGTGAAGCCAACTACGGACGGGGTTGTGCGTGCACCTGTGTGACTCGTTAGTCAATGCTCATACGTCGCCGCGTCCGATGTCCCGTACCTTCCGCGTTCTCAATAATTCTGGGCATCTTGCCCTCCATCACCGCAACAGCCGAGTTCGTGGTACCGAGATCGATACCGATGACCTGGCCCTTGACTTTTTCATCGCCTTCCGCATAGCCTCTCCGGAACGGTGAGTTGATCGCGGCTGGTCTGAATGATGAGCGGACTGTGGGTGTGGCGCGAGCCTGAAAAAATATCAGCACGTGTCGAGCTCGAGAGCTTCAGAGATGGAAACTTACGCTGCGAGCAGCGCCGCGGGCAAATCTCGAGGACAACATCTCTGAGGGTATCAAGCGAAACGAGATGATTGTGAATAGAGAATGATGCTGCCGGCAGGGAAGATCAAGGGGTGTGAATGATGTGTGGTGGTGGATAGAAAGTGGTGATGATGATGGCAATGCAGAACAATTTTCTTTCCCCAGCAATGGAACGCCGAAGAAGAAGAAGACATGACTTGACGTAGAGGAAGCACGGACCATCTCCGAAGAGCTTTGCTGAGCTCGGCCAATCGCGGCGGAGGTTTTCGGAGCAGCGACCAGATGGAGGCAATTTAATTTCGTAGAGCAATAATCGCATTCAGGAGACTCGCTGCCAACAGAAGATGTGCCTATCCGATACGCTCGAACGCCGTCCGGAATCGTATTCTGCGTCCCTATCCCTTCAACGCCGCATCAACTCATGATCGTCTCTTTGACCGGTTTAGAGCATCTCTACCGCCGGCCACATTGCTCTCTCCTTGAACTTAAGCCCGATCTCGAAGACTCCTTCCTCAGTGGCAGCCCACACCGTCTTGCCGTCCCTACTGATGGCCAATCCAGCCGTCCTGACCCCTACTTCCAGTCCTGTGAGCTGCGTGAATGCACCTGTTCTTCTGGTAGATCGTCTTCTCAGGAGCTCCCAACCTGCTTCAAATCCACGAGGATCGACATTCGCGTTCCTGATCAATTCATATCGGCTCTGAAAGCCTGCATTCCCGTCCGCTGTCTCCGCACGAGCGCTGGTTGAGGCGTCCAGATTACGCTGGAGGTTTCGTAGTCGCTCACGCTGTAGAATGAGGGCTCGCCGGTGGTCCATACGTTCGCGCTCCTCGCTTGCGTCTCGATCTGCGCTACTGCCTTCGAACAGCGGACCACGAGCGAGAGTCATGGCGTTTGAAATGGTACGCCAGGGACCTTCATCATCCTCTCGGCGCACATCGGAAGCCCGTAGTGCGTGTGGAGGAATCGGCCGTGAAGTTGTACTGTTAGCTGTGCTGGAATCTGCTTGTCGTGCTTCGAGGAGACGGCGACGATTCTGTTGCTCAAGAAGCAAAAATTGTCGCTGGTGGTCCTGCAAAATTTCGTGCGCCGACGGAGCAGTACCAGGATTCTGTTGCTGTTCCGCTAACCTGAGTTGAGTCTGATAGTTCTGTAAAGCGAAACCAGGTGTCATGTCATCGTGCGTAGTAGATGTAAATCTGGAGAGTTCTGGGAGGGACGTAATGTTTGCGTTATCGTCAGACATCGTGACTCGCGTCTCCCCTCGACGCCGTGCAGAGCTGTCGAATAAGCTGGCGGAAGTGTAATTGACCGACCTAGGCGGAGCACCCTGAGCAAGCTCTTCCTCTCGCTGACGGGTAGTCCTCAGTGATTCCAGTACTCTCTGCTCGTGCGTGGTCAATCCTTGAGGGTCATTCTCAAGCATCGACTCGGGTGAGCCATAAAAGCGTGAGAGCATGCGTGGTAGCCTCTGATTTCTTTGTCGAAGCTGTCCGTCAGTCGCTCGAGTGTCTCCATAGTTGTCTTGATCTCTGAGTCGTCTCTGGATCCACTCTTCTTCGAGCTCGAGAAGGCGCCTCGCATCTTCTGGGTCCTCTTCAGCCTCGAGATCCTCCACATCTAGTCGATGCAGGTTCACATCCTTCGGGTCTAGCTCGATGACCTGCTTGGATCGAAGTCCTCGTCGTATGTCGCCAATGCAAATTCTTCCCTGATCTTCTGCCCAGATCAAGAGATCCCATGGTTCGGGTGCAAAGAGCATAGATCGCACTGCACCTGGCCAGCTGTTGCCCACCAGGTTGGGCCGTGACGAAGGCACTGTGGCCAGACATGTAGCTTCGACCTCTCCGTCTCCACTCAATTCGAAGACGTCCATGTCGAATACGGAAATGTAGCCCGCCTCGGAGCCGACTGCCAACAGGTGCCCATTTTGTGACCATGCAGTGGTAAAATATCCCTTCTGCGTATCAGGCCCGGGAACATAAAGATGGTGCAACGCTGCTTTCTCCCATGTCGCCGACGTCATGTTCAATCGATTGTGTGGTTTCGGTATTTGCGGTGGGTCTTCACGCATGTTGCGACGGTAGAAGAAAACCGTGTTGACATCACCTACAGCAGCCAGCAACTTCCCATCCGGTGATATGGTCGCATGGTTCATCGGGTCCGGAAGTCGTATGACCGCCGCCTCTACGGCGTGGATCAAAGAGTATATCCGTACAGTCCTGTCGTTGTTCGTGAGGACCGCCACAATATCGTGAAGGTGGGCCTCGACATCGTGGATTTGGTGGATCGAGATGGAGTTCACTATTTCTTCACCTATTCGCTCGACCTTTGTGCTGACAGCTCTTGGAGTCCCCCGGGTAGTCTGCCAATAGTCGAATGGGATTGCTGCATCCACGTCGGCGGCTCGACTCTCTTCCAACTTGACTACGGCGAAATGGCCATCTTGCTCTCCACCAACACAAACATAGCCGAAGCCTGAAGCTGTGCACCGAGCCTCGAAGGGAAGAGTCGCGATGAGCTTTCGCTTCCGTGTCGCTGTATTGAGGTAAAAGATGTCGTGACCGCTTGCGTAGTAGAGGACGTCGGGATCCGGATGGGAGATGTAGTGTCGCAATTGCCAGTGGCTGGGAAGTCAGTGGATGACGCACCTTTTCGGGAGGTAAACGTACGAGACGGGGATCTTTAAAGGGTAGAAAGACTTGTCTGAATGTGCAAGGTTATGGCTCTCTGGGTATCTGCAAGGGTCAGCGGTAGGCGCAATGCAAGGGTGTCGGTACCAACAGGACTGGGTCTATTGCCATGGCATGCTTCGTGTCAGTGAAGTCGTGCTTACATAGGGTCAGAACTCGTCGTAGGTTTTTAGGAATTTAATATTCTTTCGTTGTTCGTTGCAGTGTTTGAACATTCAGTTTGGCAGGACCAAGGATGACGTCTGAACGGAGACATTGGCCGGCTTCAGGCTCATGTCACTTGAGGCGCGCCAAATGCGGAGGGGCCTTTTCATCTTTCATCACTGACATGAAACACCCAGATTTGCTCACGGTCATTTTCGAATCTGAAACTTTTTAATTCTGATATGGAAGTGGCTACCTAGCTACCCATGCTTGCATTCATGCATGCCTCGTATATCTTCGTAAACCATGATCTATCCCTGGATGCAGTATCTGCTGTTGACATGCCACCATATGTTACTCTTCGCCAAAGGGATCAAAGCTTGGAGGGTGCGGAGAGGTCAAATGCAGGGAGTCAGCCCTGAACTTTCTTGACAACAGCTTCAACGCGACTGAACAGAGGGTGATCCTTCTCCAGTCCAGTAAGAGTGGCAGTAGCATCCTCGGATGACTTCTCCTTGAGAATCTTGGCGAGTTCGAAACTCTCATCATCACCCTCGACATTCTGGAACCTAAGGGCCATCTCCACACCACCGAGCAGATTGTCGACCTTGTCTCCCTTCTCAGCGAGCTGAGCAGCAGGTCCAATGAAGCGCTCCTTGCGGGATAGCTTGCGGAGAGGAGCGCGACCAACACGCTCGACAACGTCTTTGAGGACTGGGTTTGAGATGCGCTTGATAATCTTCTGGACGTAGTCTTGTTGCTCCTGAGCTGAGATGCCATGCTTGTTGACGATCAAGTGGGCAGTCTCCTTGAGTGTTTCCTGAACAATGTCGTGGAGTTCCTTATCCTCGAGGACTTCGTGGACGTACTTCTTGCCTCGGTTGTGCCCATAGTAAGCTGCAGTGGCGTGCGAAGTGTTGACGGTGAACAGCTTGCGCTCAATGTAGGGTTCCAGCTCATCGACATAATGAACACCTTGGATAGGAGGAGGTCCAGCAGAGCCGAAGGGAGCCTTCTCGACGCACCACTCGTAGAACTTCTCGATTTTGACGTTGAGCCCAGCTCCTTCATCCTGGACAGGCACGATGCGGTCGATGGCACTGTTTGCAAAGCGAGCCTTACCTTGGATGTTCGTCTTGACGTCGCTCTCGAGTGTCTGCTCAATGAAGCCGCGCAAGGTATCGGTGGCACCAATGGCGTTTTCGCATGCAATGACTGCAATTGGGGTGTCCTTCTTTCTGCCGTTGATGGCCTTTGCGATGACCGGGGCAATGAATTTCAAGATGTTGGGACCAACAGCGCAAGTCACAACATCAGCGGTCGCGATCTCCTCGATGACCTTTCCCTCCTCGTGCTTGCTGTTGATGGCGCGGTAGTTGTCAATGGTGAAGGTATGTTCGCCATCGGAACCGATTTCGGTAACAGTGTATGACTTGGTCTTCTGGAGAGCGTCGATAATCGAGTCCATCACATCGACAAAGACGACCTCATAGCCGGACTTGTGGAGAAATTCTGCTACAAAGCCTGGTGAGGTAGAGGGTCAGTGTTGCAGTGTGCGAACAAAGATCTGAGACTTACCACGGCCGATGTTGCCGCCGCCAAAGTGTACCGCCTTGAGTCCAGTCATGTTGCTGTGTGTTCGAGGGAGGCGGAGGAAATGGTTGAATGTGGACGAGGCAATGGGTTGTGTGTTCACTTCAGATTGAACCTGCAAGGTGGAAGTGAGGGGTCGTTTGACTTTGTGGGTTGTTGATGAAAGCGCAACAGATTGGCGTTTTCGAATGGTGTGCAAGGAACAATTGAGGCGCTTCTTGTATCGATTTGAGTGGTCCGGCTAGCTCTTCAAAGCCTCGAGCCTGACAGAAGCCGCAGGAAATACAAGATGAATGCGATGCCCCGCACCCCTCTCGCAGCGACTGGAAAGCTCCCCAGAATGCCCGACACGGCTGCCTCTTGCGTCACCATGGCGCTCTGATGCGAAATTTGCATGCCTACATTCTCATATCGACGCAGCATGATCGAGCTGCGAGCTATGCTCACACCACGCGTCTTACACGACTGCCTTCAAATCGCTGTTCATGCTGACTCGAGGAGCCTTTCACGGATGAAGATGGAGCTCCTGTTTCAACTTGTACTCTCATCCTCAGCATCTTGCCGACTTGTTCCTCAACAGAGGGGGAAAGGCATTGGGCATGTCTTGTCACAGCCGGCAATGTCTACCGTTCACCTGCTGCGAGCCCATCGACCGAGCTCTGCTCCAGGCGAACATCCCATAAACTTTACTAATGTTACCAGACACCATAAACGAACAATCCGCCACCCCCATGTCTCACACTTGCGGCTCGCTGTCAGCAGCCCCCACTGTGAAAGAACCGCTCTTCCCATCTCTCATTGGACACAAGGTCCCCAGCTGAGGCTAGCCTTGCGCCAAAATCCTGACGATCTGTCTCATGGCCACAGAAAATGTCCATTTCCAGTCGCGAACTGCTGCAAAACCGAGGAAGCATGCAACCAACGGCCACTTGTAAGCGTAAGCTCGCATCCGTCCGAGGCAAGCTGGTAGCTACAGCTATATGTACTAGTGTTCCCTTCTCATTGCTCGCATTCCTCTCCTATACAACACGAGTCACGCAGCCAGCATGTCAGCTACTACTAATGGGCACACGAATGGTGTCAATGGCACCAATGGAGTCAATGGTCACCACAAAGTTCCAGGTCTAGCCAAGTCAGCCTCGGAGTTCTTGGATCTCGAATATGACTACATCGTCGTCGGAGGTGGAACTGCCGGACTGGTAGTTGCTGCTCGCTTATCTGAGAATTCGAACATCAAGGTCGGGGTGCTCGAAGCTGGTCCTTGTAAGCTCGGAGATCCACTCGTCGATACGCCAGCGTACTTCCTGCAAATGCTAGGAAATGAAGCGTACGACTACAAGTTTTACACGGAGCCACAGACTGCAAACCAGAATATCCGGCATCAACACCCTCGAGGAAAGATGCTGGGTGGTTCTAGTGCCATCAACTACATGATGTATGTCTCGCTTTCTTGGCGCATGAGCATTTGGGCTAACTCTAGTCAGGTATGTGCGAGGCTCGGAGCAAGACTACGACGACTGGGCGGAACTGGCCAACGACAAAGGCTGGGGTCAAAAGGTTATGAAGCAGTATATGCGAAAGCACCAGACGCTGGAGCCCATCGACCCTGCCGTGGCTGACATTGAGACAATAGCGTTCGTGCCGGAGAATCATGGCACGAGCGGACCAGTCAGGACGTCTTTCAATCCAACAGTTCTGGATATTGAGAACAATTTCATCAAAGCCGCCGATGAAGCGACTGGCATCAGCAAAAAGCCTACCGACCCGTGGAGTGGTGATCACATCGGTTTCTTCAACACGCTCGGATCAGTCGCTCGGTCGGGGGAGAACAAGGGCAAGAGAAGCTACGCTGGTCGTGGATACTTTGCCGCAAACGCCCAGAGACCAAATTTGAAGGTCTTGTGCGACGCAACAGTGGCAAAGGTCGTCCTCGATGGGAATAAAGCAACTGGCGTCGAGTTTACTCATGACCGGGGCAGAAGCATACTGTTAAGACCAAGAAGGAGATCATCGTCTCTTGCGGAACCTACCAGTCTCCCCAGATCCTGGAACTGTCAGGCATCGGCGAGAGAAAAGTGCTCGAAGCAGCTGGCGTGGACTGCAAGATCGAACTACCAGGTGTCGGTAATAATCTGAACGACCACGTTCTTAGTGCCACGGTGCATGAGCTGAAGCCTGGACACATCTCCTTGGATGCCATTCATCTTCCAGGTCAACTCGAGGCCGCTCAGAAGCAGCTCGCGGAACAGCAAGCTGGTGGTCTGACACAAATCTCCAGCTGTCAAGGCTTCTTCCCGTACAAGTGGTTCGCGACTCAATCTGAGCTTGCCGACACGATCAAACATGTTGAAGCTGGCGGGGAGAACGACTTTCAGAAGAGACAACTGAAGCAAGTCGCAGCTCATCTCCAGAGTGACACTTCCGCGAACCTGCAATTGGTTATAGTGAGTGCTACCGGCGACTTTGTTGAGGGCATCAAAGATCAGAGTGTCTTGTTCCCGCCGCCGAAGTCACCCGAGCGACCACTTGGTGTCACAATGGCTTTGTGCCACCAATATCCCGCCTCTCGAGGACAAGTACATATCACAAGCTCGGGTCAGTCTCATCGTACCAATGGTCTCGTGCTTATGGCTAACTCGATCAGATCCAACGAAGCTCCCCAAGCTTGATCCACGCTACCTTACCAATGAAGCAGACGTAAACGTGCTCGCCGCAGGTCTAATGATGTTGGACAAGACGATCAAGTCCAAGCACATCGCCGACAAGGTCGCCCGACGTTCTTTCCCTCGAGAAGAGCTGGACCTGTCAAAGCTCGAGGATGCGAAGACCGCTGCTCGAGAAGCCATCATGACCGAGTACCATCCTTGCGGCACATGTGCCCTCGGAGAAGTGGTAGACTCAAAGTGCAGGGTCAAGGGTACTGAAGGGCTCCGGGTCATTGACGCCAGTATCTTCCCCAACCACGTTAGCGGCAACATTGTGTCCTCCGTGTATGCAGTAGCCGAGAAGGGTGCAGACTTGGTGAAGGATGATTGGTAAAGACACCTAAAGGATCTTTCAACATGTATTCTCAGCGTATCTGTAGCAGCATAATTACGTCCCAATGTCGTACGATGGAACAAAGCGCCCTTTATGCCGCTTTCCAAGTAAATAGTCTCAAGCTCAAGCTCCGCAAGCATGATTCAGAGGCACTCTTCATGCATGTGAATGTTCCTGCTCACCGATGCTTCGTTGGACCATCGATGCCGGAAGGACAAGCGATCCCGAACGACCGTGATGTCAAACCCTGATCACCGAACGGGAGTCTTCTGTTGAGAGAGCGGGGCAGCCCCTCTTCTCCGTGCTCCGTTGCTGGAAGAGCTCTTTAATATCCCGAGCTACCTACTTTTCGTACCTGGCTATCCTCAACCTCAAATTTACCCACCAGTGTACCTCCAGCACCATGCCCATCTTCGACGTAAGTTTCCCATCTCCCACTGCCATCTTGCACCCTCAATGGCACTCGCTCGAGCTCCAGATCTGACGTCACAGCTCTTCCACGCCTACGTTTTCGGCAGCGCCTTCTGGTACACTCTCCGGGCAGCATGCCGCATTTACGACCCTGAGATGGTGATAGGGTGTACGCTGCCCCTGCAAGCTCCCCCAACCCCTTTTGCAACACTGACTTGAGCCCAGGGTTCCGGCCCCCCGCCCAACGTAACCTTGCACCTAACGACCTCGAGATCTACAACATCCGCACCGACGCATGGGGTCTCCTCACTATCGCACTGATGCTCCTCGTGGTATCAGGAGCGGTGCAACTGCCTTTCCTCTCCAACAGCAAAACGCGGGGCCAGAGGGCCGCGGGACTGCAGCCGTATGCCAAGGCAGCGATTCTGGCGGATGTTTTCCACCATGTCATGACCGGAGTTGGGGCGTGGAGTCATTATGCCAAGGACAGCCACTATAATACCTCTATGGGTGTGGGGGTGTGGGGGTGTACCGGGCTAGCGCTGTTGGGGCTGGTGACGCTTGTGGCGCCCGAGGGGGTCAGTGGGTTGAGGGAGGAGGGGAGGGTGAAGGCTTCGTGAGGGAAGCAGATGGAAGAATGGAAAGGAGCAGAGCGGGGAGTGTTGAGAGGACGCGGAAGACTGCCGTACGAGGGGATGACGAAGCTGCCGGGAAAGGTAATGGAAGCTGGATATCAAGTAGCATGTATAAGCTTTATATCTATCACGAATAGTCATGACCATTCAATCCGCCATCAAGTCCACACCCACTCCTCTCAATGCATCCACCGCCCAAGTCGGATACTTTCCCTTATCCCCACCATGCAAATCCGCAAAGAAGCTCTTCAAAAACTCCGGATACCTATCCCCTATAATCGCCTCCCTCACCCTGTTCATCAACTCCAACTGATAATGCACATTATGCAAACTCAACAAATGCGCCCCCACCGTCTCCTTTCCCGCAGTATGATACAAGAACGCCCTCGTCACCCCCAACCCACCCTTCTCCCTGGGCAAACAAATCCTACACCCACACCCCTCCATGACCGGTCCAAAATCCTCCTTACACCTCGCATTCCTCACATTCACCATGCCCTGATCGGTGATGGCTTTCCCAAACCTCGCCGTGCGCGTCGGCCACACACAATCAAACATGTCGGCGCCCAACGCCACACTCACGACCAGATCCTCAGGGTAGCCCACCCCCATCACATACCGGGGTTTGTGCTCCGGGAGTAAAGCCGTGCAACACGCCACTACAGCGCAGTACTTCTCCTTCTCCTCGCCGCCGCTCAGGCCTCCGATGGCGATGCCCGGCGTGTCCCGCGCGACCATTTCCTCGCAACACAGCCGGCGGAGATCGAGGTCCAACCCGCCCTGGATGATGCAGAAGAGGTTCTGCGTCGCGGGATTGGCGTGGGCGGCGATGCACCTGTCCAGCCAGCGGATGGAACGGTGGGTGGCTTGGAGAATGCGGGCGTGGTCGGGCGAAGTGGTGGCGATGACGTCGTCGAGTTGCATGATGATGTCCGAGCCGATGCTGTTTTGGAGGGAGATGGAGTGTTCGGGCGTGAGGAGCATGGGGGTGCCGTCGTGGGGGGAGAGGAAGCGGACGCCTTCTTCTGTTACGGTGGCGAGTTTGAGGAGGGAGACCATTTGGAAACCCCCGGAGTCGGTGAGGATGTTGTGGGGCCAGGATTGGAGCTTGTGGGCGCCGCCGATGGAGTCGAGGACGGGCTGCCCGGGTTTGAGGCCGAGGTGGTAGGTGTTGTTGAGGCAGAGGCGGCAGCTGGTGGAGGCGAGTTGGGTGGGGGTGAGGCCTTTGAGGGATGCTTGGGTGGCGACGGGCATGAAGATGGGGAGTTGGACAGGTCCATGGGGAAGGGTGAGAATGGAGGCTCGTGCTCGGGTGGTCTTTTGACTAAATGTCAGTGATCTTTGTTGACAGATGAAATATAGAGGCAAGTATGAGACAGAAAGGGACGTACCGAACATCTTGCCACGAGATCAAAGGTCAATGCAGATGGCCGCATTGCTGAGGCATCTTGAGCAGGATCCGACATGGAATTCTGTCAGACACGAACGAGCGATACTTGCTGTAGGGTCAGTCGACATCACAACGCATGGCGTCAAGCGCAAGCTCCTCGAAGGATCTTTCCAAAGACTCTGAAGCCACGTGGTCTGGATCAAAGAGCAATGCTGCATGCGACATTTGTGCATTTTGATATGGACCCACTTTGCTGCCCCTTCAGCCAATCAGAGGCTGTGGTCAGTGCCAAAGATAACCTGGACTCGCGGTTGTCCTCCAGTATCTTTGATGGTGTATTTCATGCTACACTTCTGTGTCCAGCTTGCGATGAAAACGAAATCAAGTTGTCTACCGCTGCGTAGTCTCGCATCAGAATGTCCTTGCACCAGGTTTGTTGACAACAGCGAGGACGTGATCAGCGATGAATGGCCTCGGGCAGAAAACAGGGCAAGGGCGTGAGTATAGCCAGCGACTTCCTCTTCGTGCTCATGGCGCTGTGGGCGCTTTGGGGCGCGAAGATCGCACGGCCGACAAAGGTATTGGCGTGTGCTTTGCTGGCGTTAGGGGCGGTGGGAGGCGTGGCAAGCACGATAAGGTTTGCGTTGTTGGCGAGGCCTGTTACTCGAGGGAACTTCAGACAGAGTGTGTATGATGTGGGGAAGTGGACGATCATTGAGCATACGACTGGGGTAGTGGCGGCGAATCTGGCAATGGTGAGGCCGTTGCTGGTCGCGTTGTTCAAGAGGTTGAAGGTGGGAGCTAGCACGTGGGGGAGCAAGAGGGGGACAAGCGGACAGGGGAGCAAAGGTGGTGAGGCCGCGGTAGGAGCTGTCAAGGGGTCGCGTCTGGCGAGTGAGGGATTTGCGAGGATGGAGGAGAAGAGGGAGAGGAGGGTGATCGAGAATGAGGGGGAGGCGTACTTGTTGACGGAGATCAAGAAGGAGGTTGTGGTGAAAGTGGACGAGGAGATAAGGGGGAAGGGAGGTGAGACGAGCAAAGGGAGTAGTAGGGAAGAGTTTGAGAGAGAATTTGGCTATGGTAGAGGGAGGTTTGTTTAAAGTGGTCAAAGAGTGGTTACGTCCTTGATGAATACATAGCTAGAGAGCTCAGTGATAGAAGTTGACAATTCACCATATATTAATAATACGAGCTTCTACGACTATTCCTGACGCGGGCCTAACGTCGGTCTACTTTCCATCCGCCAACGAGCTGATCTGTGAGTAGCCTACTTGGGTCGTACTTGTTCCTAATTTGCTTGAGCCTCTGAAGGCTGCCAGCAGCGTATCCTCCAAAGACATCTTGGAAGCGCTCCGCATCATTAAGGTAGATGTCTTCCTTGTAAAGTTCTGACTTCCCGCGATGGGAATCAAATTAGGGGCTGTCCAGTTCTTCAAGACTTTAGGCTTGTTGTTGTCTTCGGAGTAGAACAAGGCACTGCTGTAAGATATAGTGTCGCCGGTACTCAAAGGACGCCTGTTCGCAATCGGTGTGACTGCATGCTTCTCGTCTTGGCTGCCGTAGATCGCCTGATTTACGATGGCATCGAACCACTTGTTCTTGACATCATCCCCGCCGTACACTTGGTCTCCGATTGTCAAGGCTGGTGCGGGGAACGCTTGTAGCTCCACGTTGGTGACGATACCGAAAGAGTTTCCTCCGCCCTTGAGTGCCCAGAAAAGGTCCGAGTATTGCCCACGAGCAGAAGCGGTGACGAGTCGGCCATCTGCGAGGACCACCTACAGCTGGTCAGTATATCGTAATGCTCAGACGCATGCAAGTGTTCGTTACCTGGATGCTGGCCACGTTGTTCACTGCCCAACCCCTTTGCTGTCCGAAGTAGCTGACGCCACCTCCCAGAATGAAGCCTGGAACGCCGACTGGACCGACACGTCCACCTACGACCGCAAGACCGTGAGGCTCCAGTGCATTATACACGTCCCGCCAGCGATTGCCAGGTCCGACGTTGATGCTAGTCTTGCTTGGCGTAAGAGCCAATCTCCGCAGAGCTGTTGTAGACAGGAGAACACCTCGTGCATCAATATTGTTGAAGTCACCGATTGGCATATGGCCACCACCTCTGACTGCGAATGGCACTCGGCTAAGCCACAGCAACAGCACAGCAGAGCTCATCGCTTCTGGTCGATCTGGCGCGAAAATACATGCTGGGCCCAGAGCCGAAGCGGCAGTCCAGTAGTTGGTATTGTCCTCAGTGTAGGCAACGGAACCGTTGAAGGATGTGTATTGAAGATATACAAGTCTCAAGACCTCACAGGTTGCCCGTGCCGGTGTAATTCGTGCGCCAGTCTGGACGATAGCAAGCTGAGCGGCGAGATCTTCTTGTCGTGCTTCGAGAAGATGCTCTGCCGACGCCGACGAGAGCAGTGCCAACAAGGGCAGGAATGACGAACGCATGGTAGGGCTTGAGAGGTCGAGGGTCACTCGCATTGCGGACTCGAGGTCTATACATACATGACATAAGCCTTCAGCAATAGGTCTGGAAGTGTCAACGGACCGCTACGCCGCATGGACGCCTCAAGTACCACTCCTTGGTTGCTCAATATATTGGCAGGCGGAAGTCGAATACTCGGATAGAAGAGCTGCAGTGTGGAACAGAGTCAAGGCACGGAATCAGCGCAGGATAGATCATTTCCTCGCCTGCTTCACTTGCCTCGTTAGGATATCTGCCAAGTCGACTTTGATGACTGAGGAGTAATGACAAGCGCGCTAAGGGCGCCGCACTACTACTGATCTGCAACGTGCTTGTTGGCCTCGGCCATCACTTGCGTGCCATTTGTGCAGGTCGTTAATTATCCTTCCGAAGAATTATGTTAGCTGATCTCATGCATAACGTCAAGGTAAAGGCACTGATTCTCGAAGAAGGTGAGTGGAAAATAGGGACAGTGGCAAATTTCGAGGCTTGATCTCCGAGAAAAAGCCGCCATCACAGGCGATGCCTCGGTTTGCTGACACACCTCAAGCAAATGCTGAGCATATCGTACAAGAACATTGATTTTCGTCAATTGAATGAGCATCGAAACATGCTGAACTCACTGGAAGATGACGAGTCTCCCTCGCACGCACATCCTCTATACTAAGTCTAATAGGCATATCCTGCGACTGCAGTCTCTATCAACTTGATCCTACCTCTATACATCCTGATACTCGTCCTTGAACACCATCATCCTCCCCTCTCCCTTGTCATCAATCCACGCTCTGAACATCCCACCACAGTTGAAGTCACTCACCACCTTCCCCACCCCGTCTACCAGCTCAATACCAATAATGCCTCCTTCACCCTCCCCCGTCTTTCCCCATCGTTGCCCAGCAGATTCTTGCAACAACCCACCAAGTCCCGCCATCTTGGACACTGCAGCCTGTAGCGAAGGTGACGGCGAGGAGAATCGTACAAGAGCTGCTACTGTGCGTACACAACACACCCGCAGAAACGAATCCCCATTGCCAGTGCCAGACATGCCCACCGCTCTCGTCGGACGGGACTGAGTCTTGCTGTCCACATCCGCTGTCGACACAGGTAGATACGTCGCCGTTGGACTCGGCAGCATCCATTCGGGTAGCCAGTCTCTGAGCACGTTCGTCCAGTCACCCTTGAGAATCATCTCCAATGGTGAAGAAGTCCGATCCTGATTCCCAAATGCGACTGCTCCACTCCCCTCCCAGCTCTCTGCCCAGAACCCAGCGCCAATGGTTGGTGTATCCCCTATCCTGCCTGGCAGCTTGTTCGTCATGCCCCCTGTGCTTGTCGCGGCGCAGATTGTGCCGTAGCGATCCAGCACAACCGCCCCCACCGTGCCTTGTGGGAGGTAGTCTGTGCCATTCCACCCGTCTTGCTTCGACGCCTCCGCATACCCACAATCCTCCACCACGTCTCGGCTCCCCTTGCGCATCCTCCTCTGCCCCTCCCTTCCTCCCAATCCAGTCTCAGGCGCAGGCTCCAGCCTCTCCAGCCCCTTCAACTCCTCCCCTTCCCCCTCTGCTTCCAGTCCAGCTACTTCTGCTCGTAGATCCTCGAAGCCCGCCTCCCGATCCACCTCGCTCCTCTGCGCCTCCCACTCATCATCACTAACCCCTTTCCCCACGCCTCTCCGATGCTGCTCCCACCGCTTCCTACTCCAATGCCAACTCGGCCTCACCATGTCCAGTCCCCACTCCTCTGCCAATCTCTCAGCCGTCTCCCCGCACAGTTGGACATGAGTCTGCGCTCCACCGCCATTAGGCGAAGAAGCATGAAGCAGCATAGACTTGGCCAGGAGAATAGGATGCTTGACGCGAGAAGTACGCATCGTCGTCCCAGCTACCTTCCTCAAGTCCGCGACGACAGTAGATTCGGATGAGGCACCGGCCACATCTTCTTTGCTACTACTACTGGAAGAGGAGGAAGAAGCCAGTGCGTGCCCCACCGGCACAACAGGCCGAGAAGTCGACAGCATCACGCTACTTTCATGCTCGATCCTCCCCGCCGTGGTGAAGACTCCCCCGCGGCCAGCGTTGTAGAGAGGATTGAGTTCGAGAAGGGTGACGGCGTGGACGGCGGCGTCGAGGGCGGTGGTGGCGGGGTTGTCGAGGACAGAGGCGGTGGAGGAGATGATACCGAGGAGGGCGGCGCGGTGGGCGGCGTAGAGAGCCGGGGGGAGGTTGGCGGGGGTGATTGCGCCGGCGCCGCCGTGGATGATGATGCGGGGTTTGATGGGGTTTTTGGTGGGGATAGGGGGAGACATGATCGGGGATGAGAACGGTGAGAAGGATTCTTTTTTTGCAATCGAAAATCAAAGCAATTGACAGACAGGCAGGCGTTTGGGAAAAGGGGTCAGGCAACGAATGGAGAAAGATAGAACTGGTAAGCTGAAGATCAAGAAGTGAGGTTGGGGATATATCGACTTGCCTATTTGGGAAGGTGATAACGCTCGTCCGCGATGTTTTGAATTATATTTGTAGAGGAAATACATCAGGAAGGATACAAACATTATGTAGGTCGATCATGATTCATATTCGTACACCCCGGGTATCCTATGCTACAAATTACGCGAATGCTCAACGCCCATGACCCCTGTCTCTTCCCTCCCTTGCCTGCACCGCCAGCCTACCATATCGAACTCCTTTTCCTACTCACCCTCCTCGTTTCCTCCTCCAGATCCTTCAGTCCCCAGAAACTCTTCCTTGGCCTCGGTCCACCCTGCCCACTCGGCGCCCCGTTGCCGCCACTCATCACATAAGCACTCTGATTCGGCTGCTGGTAGAACCCTCCTCCACGTGGTGGTCTACCAGGCATCGACCCTCCTCCTACCATCGGCGGCCTAGCCTGTGGCTGTGGCCTCGATGGTCCTCCGAACAACCCTCCACCTCCTGTGTTGACTTGTGGTCGTGGCGGTTGAGGCTTCATTTTCGCACCAGTATTGCTTGAGCTCGCAGCAGGTCTCATTGGCAGATTGGGGAGGTTATTGCCGTACTTCCTGCGTAATCGCTCCGTCTCCTCTGCCACAGCTTTTTGTTTCCGCTTTGCCTCCTTCTGCTCTGCTTCTACTAGCTTCTTGAGCCTACGCGTCTCGGCCTCGTCGGCTTTTTCCTTGTCTCGTCTCCGTTGGGCGGCGAGGCGGGCGGCTTCTTTCTCCTCGGCGGCGACTTGAGCTTTGAGGCGGGCGGTTTCGGCGTCGATTTGCCATTGGGCACGGGGGTCTTTGCCCGTGTTTGTTGGGCCGGTGACGGCGGGTTGTAAGGGTGTGGGTTGTTTTGGCGGATCGACCTTGGGTTGCTGAGGTTGTTGGGGTCTTTGGGCTTGTGCAAGGCCGGGGTTGACTGTCGTGGGTATTCGTTGTTGTGACTTTGCTGGCGCCGGCGGGAGTCGTGAGGTTGTCGGGGCCACCTTACGGCCACCACTGCTGAGCTTCCTTGTAGGGGGTTCCTCGATGTTGAAGATCTCTCGGAGATTGTTGCTGACGTAGATGTCCCTAATCGTGGCTGCGGACAGAAGTAGAACCAGCTCAAGTCCTTTCAGATCTTCCAGCTCCACTCTGGACAAGTTGGACTCGTACATTGTAATCTCTCGCAGCGAGCGGAACAGAGCAATAGCAATGTCCGGATCTCGCTTGCTCTTCTTGCTCACAATGTCCGTTGACCGGCCGGTCATGAAGCAAGTATAGTCCTTGGACAGCTTGCTCTCCTTTCGCCAGACAAACTGCAACTTGGTCGTAGTCGGTGTCGCCAGCGGATCGCTCTGTGTCCGGTCCAATGCCGATACTGACGGCGTCCTGAACGATGTAACCGGCATGTCAAACTCGTAAGTGGTGCTCGAGGCCAGCCCGCCTGACTTTCTCTTCACCATGATCTGCTGATCCGGCTCATACAGCTGTATCGTGAACTCGCCAGGTATGATAGCCTGAGGCGGCGGCGGTACTCCTCCATTCCTCCTGATCTCCTCTTGTGACAGCGTCGGCTTAGTCCATGTGGGCTGCACCAGCACCTCTCCAAATAGCACGTCAGGGTTGTACGAGTCGAAGATTGCGGCAGCGTAGCAATTCCGTGACGATTGGACTTTCGGATCTGCGTGCTTTAGGGTATATTGCGGCGTAGGATCGGAGCCTTGATATGACTGTAGAATAGCCTCATGGTGCTTTGTCCCATCGGCGGCGCGCTTGTAGAAAAATACTGTGGTCAGGGTCAGCCAACTCTTTCTCTCCGCGGCCAAGATTTCAGGGATGAAGTCATACCTGGGAGATTCTCGTCCAGCATGACGGGCAGTAAAGACTACTCTCGGTGGAGAGCAACAGTGAGTGGGAAACGACCTACCAGCGGGAGAGTGAGGATCAAGTAGTTCAAACGAGGCAGAGAAGATGAGCATGAGACATGGTACGCGTTTCGGACGAATTTCGAGGTCCAACGTCAAACCATGATTTGCGGCAGTGCAGGGCATGATCTGGGAACTCCACCAGATGACCAAAATCCTGCGTCTGCTGCATCTGCAGGCATGCCGTCGCCCCTCATTCTTAGCCTAAATTTAGATCGACAGCTTGCGGTCATCTCTACAGCATCGATTTCCCTTCTATACTATACATACACCACACGAAGAATACCTTGAATATGCTCAAAAATGCTCACATACGGCTCGAATGCTTCTGCCTGAATTTATAGTGCAGAGCGCGCGTTTCGTCCCACTGCCCGAGCTTGAGCAAGCCCCTCATGTTCACCCTGCCCCAGCCACGGCCCGCGTATACCTTGCAGGTGGGTCAGACAAAGTGGAAGCACAGTCCGGCAAGCACAAACTTATCCGATCTGCTCGCATAGAAATGCAGCCTCCATCACTTGTATATTAACGCTGCCGAACCAAATAGCATCTAATCCGAGCATCTGTGACCTAGCAGAGGCGAAGATCTGGCTGTGCACTTCATCGTGAGTGCAGGCCGCGCGTCGCTGTTGTCTCCGTAGCATGTCTCCGCAGCTTTGGCTAGTAAGTGTGGTAGGTCAAGCATTTTCTGGTCTACTTCATGCATGTTGGACTCAGCTGACAATGTCTTGGTTGTCCTTGATGGACGAATTGATTACCAAATAGTACTTCTTCGAATGGACAGGGGTATTGAGCTCGCGACGTGGACCCCCCAAAACAAAATGCAGCGGCCGTCTTCCCAAAACTCAACAGGAGCCATACTGTTGTCCTAGCTCTATGCCTGTCCAAAGCCCAGCGAGTGCTCCAATGCAATCCCCATCTTCGTCTCCATTACCTCCTTGCTGTTATACTCGGGCAATAACAGGTTCCCAAAGCAAGTCGACGCCCCAGGCAAGCTCACCGCATCTCCCTCTATCTTTGAAATATTGAACCTCAACGATTGCTGCCCACTTGCCGGCATCCTCCTCGATCCCGTCACAAACTCCAACAGCGAACGTAGCTTCTCCTGCTCGTACTCCTCAATGATGGACCAGAACCAGACAATCTGCTCAGAGTCGGCCGTGTATCCCTCGTAAGTGATCAATCGCTTGAGGTCGGCCACGTCGATCTGCGCAGAGCCTTCGACTAGTTGGCGAAGGTAAGTTGCAGGCATCAGGCGTCCGATTCGAGGGTCGATGACTTCGTAAAAGCCTGATGCAAAGGCGTAGAATTGAGGTCTGATGGAGTAGTCGAGGATCCAACGTGCGTATTGCTCAATGTGGGCCGATCGATTCTCATTTGTTACTGGAACAGCTGTCTCTCCGGCAGAGGCCTTGGTGAATTCCCAACCGGGCCAGGAGAGGTTGTCAACGTCGACTTCCTGTACATCCGAACCCTGGCTTTCATCACCACCACTGGCTGGGGACTTGTCTTTCCGCTTCTTCTGGCTGTTGGCGTCAGACTTTGCCCAGAACACTCGGACTCTACCCTTTCGCTCATGCGGAATTTCGCAATTGTAGTAATCCGCTCCGTACTGAGTAGCATCGATACTCATGTCCACACCATTGGCACGAATATTGTACGTCTGCTCAAGAGCGAGATCATTCTCCACATCGCCCTCATACTTCTCGACCTCAAGCAGAGACTTGAGCACGCCAGGCCATAGTTCCGCCAAATCGTTCCGATTGGTCGTGCATCCTATAAGCTTCTTGTAGAATGCCAGCGGAAATGAGACTGGCAGAGTAATCCCGTTGTAGATGGCCAGGCCGAAGAGCACGCCGATCAGCTCATATCGATGTAATGGTTCAAGCGAACCCACCGCGAACCACGATAGCTGTGTCGACTGATCTGTTGTGAACATTGGGCATCCTCCTTCGAATAGCTCTCGGCATAGTAAGTTGAAGAATTCTATCTGCACTCCTCCAAGATCGTGACCAATCTCCCCTTCATCCGAGCCGAGTCTGACGCGGAGTGGTTTACGCAATTGTCTGCCTTCCCTCTGCCACAATTGGTCCATCGCAATCGTCACTATATCGTCTCGACTGATCTTGAGCACCAAATAGCTCTCCTCGACCACTTTGAGCCTCCGGTCGAGATACTCATCATGCTGCTGCGTCAATCCTGGGAAGATGCGCTGTCGTGCATAGTGCACAAATGATGCTCCTTTCACGGCTTGACGCATATGAATGTGACAGCATGTGCGGAAGAACTGCCAGTAGTCCTCCTTCTGGTACAAGAACTGATACGTGAAGACGTGACGGACATCCTTATTCAGATTACCTTCCAGCCACAAGTGGCATGCTGTTTCCGTATTGAAGTATTGCCACAGTCCACCGATATAGTGCCCACCTAGCATGTGCAAATGGTATGCGTGTTCCGGCCATGCTGCGTGGTCGGGCTCGTCCTTGTTGAATACACCAGCGTCGCTCCAGTCCTTCATCAGAATGGTCTCCAGAACTTCCAAAATGTGACCAGTAGAGCTCGAGATCCTGATGAGAGGACTCTTGTCCCACTCCTTCAGGAGCGTCGTTTGTAAGAAGTGGACCCACAAACCGACCCGAACAGCCATGGCAGAAATCGTTATCACTCCGCCAGTGAGATAGAGGCTGCCCATCAACGATGCCATCAATTTATCGCCCGCTCCCTGGCGCAACCGCTGGGACAACACCTCACAGATGGTAACGACGAGATCAAAGCTTGGACCAGTCGCCACACCCCAAGAGGTGATGAATTCTGGCATCCGCTTTTCTTCGGGAACGTCGTTGATGCTCTGCTGTATCATGCGGTCCTGATTCAGCAGACCAAGAGTGAGAAAGCAGACGACGATAATTCGCCGCAAGTCCATGTCCACAGCATCTCCCTGAATACGTCTCAAGCACCGTCGGAGACATTCGTGAAGGGGTATCCTGTGCCTCTTGCTCAGCGATTCAAGGGTGAGCGTCATTGCGTTTGAATTGCTCTCCGTCATTCGGCCTGGCAGATCCGGCAGTATATCCCTGAATGATGCTTCAAGTCTCTGAGGAGATTCGAAAAGCTTGATGATGTATTCATGGACCTTCGCAATCCTTTGGTCTGCGAGTGTGTGAAAGCGACCACATTTGTAGGTCCATCTGTTGGTGAGGAAAATGTTGATTTCTTGAAGCTCTTTCCATCCGATGGTCGGACTCTCATCCTGAACGCAGGTTGGAGGATCACCCAGCTCGACTGTGTCGAGCTGTCCTGGTTCCTGCTCATGATCGCCTCTAAGGAAGTAATTCACCGCCGAAGTACTGCACAGCCGCTGTATAAGAGACTTCTGATCTACCTGACCCTTCTCTGGACTGCCGAGCATCGAGATTTGCTTTTCCGTCACGAATGGGCATAGCATGCCTTGCGCATCTGGTGAGCTGACCAGGCTGAAGGCGACTGCAAGAGCAGAGAGCTCAGTGTACTTGCGTAAAGGTCCTTGGCCATTTTTGCGGGACTCACGCAAACGAGTGGTGTAGCAGGTCGGTGCCACGCATCTGACATCCTTACATCCGTGCTGAATTTGCCATCTGAGGTGATTCACGACTTTAAGCACACGTGCTCGGCGAGTGTTGAGTGTGTATTGTTTCGTGCCGTCGGAGCGTTGCACCTCCATTCCAAGCATTCTGATGATCTCAGAACCCCTCCACCGTCGCGCAGTACTTGATCTGGTCTAAGAGGCTGTCTGGCCAACATCTCCTGCCAAACGAGCGGATGAGCGAATGCTATACTTGCGATTGACTTTGTCCTCGGTCGTATTGGTTCACCGATGAAAATTCAGCAGAGCTCCGGTTTTTGTGAATGATGAACGTAGGGATAAAGTTGGATGGTTTTGTTCGTAGAGGTACTCCTCTCAGGCAGAAGAGCTGTGCCTGAGGTGAGCAGATGAGGCTGAAAGCAGGCGGCGGCAAGGCCAATGTGGCGCCGCGAGAAGTCCGCCGACATCCGAGTGACTTCCGGAACGGACCCTTCTGCTGCACGTCATTCGCATCCCACTCAGCCCGGCCTTCTAGAATTCAAGATCTGTAATACAAATCTTTTTTGTTGCACCGACCTTATCCTGACAAGCCAGAACTTGCAGCATCGGATAGGATCCCTCTGCCTAACACTGCCGTCGCTCCTCTCACGATTCTCACTCCGTTCACCACATTTGATCAAGCAAAGACTGCAAAAATTGCAACCCAACCAGGCATGGCTGCTGCCGCGCAGTCCCCGGTCCCAGTGACCAACGGGACTTCTCATCCTTTCACATGCAATACTTGCCAGGTTGCCTTCCGCTCCAGCGATCTTCAACGGACGCATATGCAGAGTGATTGGCAGTGAGTTGGACCCGCAGAGTGTGGAAGGACCAAGCAGACTGACCATATTTCAGTCGCTACAACTTGAAGAGACGAGTCGCCTCCCTACCACCTTTGACTTCTGAAATTTTCGCGGAGAAGGTCCTTGCGAATAAGGCGTCAGCAGCGGCCACAGCAGCCCGCGCTTCATTCGAGAAGATCTGCCCAGCATGTTCGAAAACGTACTACAGCGAGAACGCGTACCAGAATCATTTGGGGAGTCAAAAACACAAAGCACAGGTCATGAAGATGAGCAACAGACAGACACTGGTCGACGATGCAGATTCGATGATGAGCTCGACCTTCTCGTTGGGAGAGCCCGTGGAGACGGCTTCAACCATCAGTGCTGCGGAACAAAGCGACGTTGCCTCTGTGACGGAGGCCATACGCTCGAGCACGCTCACTGACGGGGGAGCCGTGGGAAGCTCAGTCCAGGCAGGATCGTCTACTCCGACCGCGCAAGCGACACCCAGCGCAGCCTCAGATGCGGACATGGACGATGCTGAAGAGAATCTGGTTGAAGTTCGTCTGAATCAGTGCCTGTTTTGCAACGCGCCTTCGGATGACGTGGAGAACAACCTCATTCACATGTCCAAGCAGCACGGAATGTTCATACCGGAACGTGACTATCTGGTCGACTTGGAAGGACTACTCAGCCATCTTCACGAAATTATTTTCGATCTTCACGAATGTTTATATTGCCGACAGATTAAGACGACTGCTGTGGGTGCACAGACTCACATGCGCGACAGAGGTCACTGTATGATACCCTACAGCACTGAAGCTGAACAGCTTGATATCGGTGACTACTACGACTTCCGCAGCACGTACTCCGACGAAGACGAGGGGGAGGAGGAGGAGGAGCACGATGATCAGCCAGTGCGCCGCGGGTCTTCCGGCGTGAAGCTTGGAGCAAGTCGTGCCACAAAAATCACAATCGAGGGAACCGGCTCTTCGGATGAAGTCCTCGCGGACGGAGACGAGGACGGATGGGAATCTGACGCTTCGTCACTATCTTCTGTGCCCACTGACGAGATTACTTCGATTCCGATCGATGATCATTCACATCGCTACAAGACTCTGGACAGACACCGCCATCACTCACACAATGATCCTAGACCGCATCGTAATTTTGATGGCTATCATTCGCATGCACACACTACTCCTCGTGCGGTCTACCATGATGATTACGAGCTTCATCTACCGTCGGGCCGTGTAGCTGGACACCGATCGTTCAACAAATATTTCCGTCAAAATCTCCACAATCGCTCGTCATCAGCGGAGCAGCTCTCATTCCGTCGCGCTCTGGAAGCGGGCTCGGACGACGAGATGGAGGACGCAGATTCGGACTCGCAGCAGACAACGACAAGACACACGAACGAACGTGATCGCGGTCGACAGCTGATCGCGCAATCTACGAGAGAAACGGCCCTTGCTGGACTTTCAGACCAGAAGAAGCGCGAAGTGAGGGCCGAGGCGATGAAAGCCCAGAAGAAGGCTCAGAGGGCCGAGAACAGGTACCGTGCTGGCAACGAGAAGAGGAACAATTTTCAAAAGCATTTCAGGGTAAGTCTGTATGTCTCAAAGAGTCCGACTTGTTTACTAAAAGTTATGACAGGACCCATTGCTGCAATAGAAGTCGATAGCATCTGCATTGGTAGAAGGCCTGGCGTGCTTGAAAATTGGGGCATATCACATTCCCGATATGGAATTGTGCTTGGCCTTTTGTTATGGCATGATAGCGATATGATAGACGCATCAACGAGAGTGTTTGAACCAGGACGATCAGTTTAGTGGATTGCATGTTTGCCCCTGCTCAATCTGTGCGTGTGAGGTGGTATGTGGAGCTGTGCGGCTCCGCAGATGGTCGGCAAGACTTGCCCCGCAGTGATTGAAGCATTGTTTACACTTGTTGACGCGCGGGAACTTTTCTCCAGCTTCAACTCCAGAGATCGTGGACGAGATCACGACGACAATTGCTAGAGCTCTCAAATACATGGAGAGATCGACACAGTACTATCTGGTATTCATCTCTGGAACAGATTAAGCAGTTACCTCTCTTGCAGTGAGATATACTCGGAATCAATCCACCATGGCGCCGGCAAGCCAAACATCTGGAGTGATTGCACAGCTCACTAGGAATCAACATCGTGCCTCCAGGAACACACCCAGTTCTCCACAGCTTCCTGGCCAATTCGATGGCGGTAACAGTACCATCACAAGCTTTCAGCCTGATCGCGAGTCGACGCAGCACTTCGACACTGCCGCGGACGAGCAGTCCTGGCATCCCGACAGCAGCGCACAAGGTGGAGACAATGAGACTATTTCCAGCTCTGCTCCTTCTGTAGAGATTGGTCGGGGCTACAAGAGAAGCACACGTACAACGTCGGGACGACAAGCATATGGAGATCTATCCGAAGAACCTGTGTTATCCATTCCCGACGATAGTCTGTACAACCTCACTGCGACACCTCCGATCAAGTCTCGCAAACCCACGGACATGCGCAAACGCGCCTCGCTACGTTTGGCGGCCGAATACGATAACTCGGTCACCAAGACCTCGGACATTGTCCCGCAAAAGACGCGACCCGCGACAAACGCCCGTCGCACTCTTTCGGACATGCACGCCCGTGTCAATGCCATTGCCGACTCCTCACTTGTGATTCCGTCGCCCGATCATGCGCTAGCGCAACAGAAGAGTCGATTTTCTCGCGCGCGCGTCACATCCGACATTCCCACGCGGTTTAGCACCACCGGTGGACTCGGAGCAGGGCAAACAACTCGCCGATCTGCTTCTGCAGCTGATGCAGGCAATGGTACACTCGCTTCTTTTGCGCTCCCTGATCTGCCCAACATCGCCGAGCTGGTATCGGGTGTGCGCAAGGACGGAACACCTGTTTTCTCAAGAACAGGAGCTGGAAAGAGCAAATCTCGATTCACGTCGGCCAGCCACATCCAGGCAACGGAAGGTCATGTCCCTGTGTCTGGTCTGCCGCTTCCGGAAGAAGAAAAGGTGATCTTTGCGTCGTTGCAGGTACTTAGGGAGAAGGTCGCGGCCCTTGAAGGAGAACGTGACGGGGCAATGAAGAAGGCGGAGAGATTGGAAAGTGAAATGGAAGGCCTTCGCGCGCAGGTCACTATGGAGAGACGGCTTCGGCGAGGCAATAGTGGCGGAGGAGAAGATCGATTTGAGGAGGCAGATTGGCGTGGTCAAAAGAGCGGTGCGTCTCCATGCTTGTCGAATTTTGCGCTTACTGACTTCATCAGAACTCAAGTCTGAGCTCAAATCTCTTTCCCACCGTCTCGAGCGAGCAGAACGCAAGTCCTCTGTCTCCGAGGTAGCCACCAAGCGCATGACACAAGAACGCGACAGTCTCATAACTCAGCTTGGGGTGGCTTTCTACAGCAACGAGGAACTCAAGGAAGAAAGTATGCAGCTTCGCTCTGACAACGAGCTACTCGAGGACCAGAAAGCGGCATTGCATCAGGAGATCCTCGCACTGCGTGAGGCAAACGTCGAGCTTCAAACACAGTTGGTGGAGAGCGAAGCAGCTCATGACGCAGACTTGCGTCAATGGGCTATCAGAGAGACAGAGTTGAAAGCGCGGTACAAGTCTCGCTCTTCGAACGTGCGCAAGGAGGATCCGCGCTCCGGTACTATAGGGGGGCCAGAGACCGGTAAGGCAAGCGCCCAGGAAAGCCAGGCTAAGATCATGGCGCGCGTAGAGGCTGAGGTCCGCAAGGCGCGAGCAGAGGCGGTGCGAAAGGGACAGATGGGAGAGCGTCAAAGCAGGGAAGAGAGGAGAGAACAAGAAGCGAAGGAAAAGTCACGCTCGAGGTCTCGAGCCGAGAGGAAGAGGCACTCTTTTCCCGCTGCCATCCAATCACCAACGAAGAACAAGACTGCTCTGAGAGAGCGTTGGTTCGAAGGTCTCAGTGACAGCGCCTCGGACGCATCAGCCACAAACGACTTCGCGAGACAGCTCGACCCGGCGCCACTTCCCGCCACCACCGGTGCAGAAGATGACAAGGACATCACCTACCTATCCTTCCTTGATCCAGCCGAACTCTCCGCCCTTCGCAAGAAGCTCGAAAGCGAGCGCCTAGCAGCCAAAGGCCACCGCAGCACATCAGCACCAACCACCGAGGGCGAAAAGCGGAAGAGCTCCCTCCGCGATCTCACTTCCGCCCTCGAACGGGACACCAGAAACGTCCGGGTCCAGAGCCCCGAGACAGCGGACCACATCTCATACTCGGCCCCCGAAACTGCTGGAGACGTGGACGCTTCGGTCATCAGCACAGGAAGTCGCCGACCTGTCCGCAGCAGGAGTTTCGAGGAGATGACCTCGGCCTTTATCCTGCCGGACATCACCATCAGAGAAGTCCCCGCCTCGACCAATGGCGTGAAGCACGACGGGAAGAACTGCACCGCCTGTCCCGCCAACGAGGGAAAGGAAGTCCAGATCCCGCTCCCTGTACCTGTCAGCGAGCGCGATGTTGACGTCACGGCCTTGACCGTCCGTCCTGCCGAAGATCCAAAGGAGGCGCTGGCGAGGGTGATCAAAGGACTGGAAGACGAGATTGTGCATCTCAAAGTGAAGCTTGGGGAGAAGCAGGGGGAGTACGCGAGACATGAACCGGGGATGGGGAGGAGGAAGAGGGAAGAAGTGAAGGGGAGGATGGAGGAGTTGGTCGGGCAGGTGGAGAGGAAGTGTGAGATGGTGTATAGGTTGTATGATGTTTTGGAAGGACAGAAGGGGGAGGTGGAGGAGACGTTGAGGAGTCTTGGGTTGGAGGGGAGTGGGGATGTTGAGGGGGGGAGTGCGATGGGTTAACGAGAGAGAATATGGCAAGGCGTTTGTTTTCTGATGGAATGGGAGGGCATAGCGTGGTGTGTACACTGCAGTGATGGTAGATGTTGGATGGTCGGCAGAGATGGAAGTGCTGGTCGAGATGCGGATCCTGGCTGTGTCATTACCTGGCGCTGTAGAGCTGGCTGTTGGACGCGCTGGATTTGGGGATCCTGGTGCTGAAGTAGCTACAGCCCTTTCGACATAACTGTCGCTATGAATGAATGTATTCTCCTTGATCTGACTGATGGATGTGGTAAAAGGTCAAAGGTGAAACTGCGGCTCTCGACCATGACGCAAGGCGTCCCAAGCTGATCTCTGGTTCGCCTGATCGTCTCTTGCGCCTCATCCGGCGCACCCAAGAAACGGCAGCAAAGCGCAACGACCATCATTCAGGAACAGCTGCGGCCGCGGAGTCTTGCGCGTCATGCAGATGAGATTCGAGATGGGGAATAAAATGTGCATCATGCACGTAAGACCCGGATCCGCTCGGATCGTCGGTCCTGTTGAGCCCTCAATCATCCACAATTTTTGCTGATCTGACGCGCAAGGACTCCAGGGCATCCCGAGCTGGTGACGTGAGGCCCCTTTCCACCAGACACACACTTGTGCTTGTGCAAGGCTTGTATTGCCCTGCCCATTTTCATTTCAGCATAAACAGGGCATGGTATCCTTGTATCCTTTGCGATTCTAATTCCTCTCCTGCTCGTCTATTCCGCATTCTTCCCTTTCCGTCATGAAGCTCTGCAGCTCGGCTTCTTTGGCTTTGGCAGTTTCTTCCGCTTCTGGTAGGCATACGACCAACTCTCGTTCTGCGCAACCGCATTGCTGACCATTTTTAAGCCTCAGCTCTCGATTATTCCTTCACCTCGAGCAACGACGTCCTCTTCCCTCGCGCCCTTCCTGATGCGCCGAATGGCTACACCCCAGCAGCGGAGTCATGCCCGGCAAATCGACCTACCATCCGCAGCGCCGCGACCATTTCCACAAACGAGTCCTCATGGCTAGACGTACGGCGGCCACAGACAATCTCTGCCATGCGAACACTTCTCCAGAAGCTTAATATCACTGGATTAGACACGAATGCCTACATTGACAACAATGCAAACAACGCGAGTCAGCTGCCAAACATCGGCATCGCAGTATCAGGAGGAGGATACCGAGCCCTGTTGACTGGCGCCGGAGTCATATCCGCCTTTGACGATCGGACACGACACAACTCTACCAGCGCAGGGTCACTCGCCGGTCTACTGCAGAGCTCCACCTACCTCGCCGGTCTGTCTGGCGGTAGCTGGCTCGTCGGGTCTCTGTACATCAACAACTTCACCTCTGTTCAAAACATCCTGGATCTGAACCAGAACGTCTCAGGCTCCGGCTCGCTGTGGAAGTTCGGGAACTCCATATTCGAAGGTCCCGCTACTGGTTCCGTGCAGCTGCTGAGCACGATTAGTTACTACCAGACTTTGGTCAATCAGGTCCAGGGCAAGGGGGATGCGGGTTACAATACTACTATCACCGACTACTGGGGACGTGGGCTGAGCTTTCAGCTGGTGAATGCTTCGGCGGGTGGGCCGGACTTCACCTTCTCGAGTATTGCTAATCAGGATTGGTTCACCAGTGGCAGTGTGCCTCTGCCGCTTGTTGTTGCGGATGCGAGATCACCAGGACAGTTCATCATTTCGACTAATTCGACTGTCTACGAGTTTAACCCTTGGGAGATGGGCACTTGGGATCCGACTACCTTTGGTTTCGCGCCTCTGCGCTACCTCGGATCGAACTTTTCTGCGGGTGCTATACCAGATGATCAGCAATGTGTTCGTGGTTTCGACAATGCAGGATATGTTTTGGGCACATCTTCGTCGCTGTTCAACCAGATCTTGCTGGCTATCAATTCTTCTGGAGCAGCGAATCCAATTCTCTCCAATGCTGTCGGTGCCGCCTTCAACGCTATCAGCTCGGGAGACGAAGATATTGCTGATTATGTCAACCCTTTCCTCGGTTTCAACAACGACACTTCGGATGTGGCTAATGACCGACAACTGACTCTGGTTGACGGTGGATCAGATCTTCAAAATATTCCTCTTCATCCTCTCATCCAGCCTGAGCGCGCCGTAGATGTCATCTTCGCGGTCGACTCCAGCGCTGACACGAATGCTTCTTCGCCTGCGCCCAACTGGCCCAATGGCACAGCTTTGCTTGCCACATACGAACGTCAATTCCTGCCCATCGGCAATGGCACTGTCTTTCCTTCCATTCCCGATCAGGCGACTTTCGTCAACCTCGGCCTGAACAACCGCCCGACCTTCTTCGGTTGCGACGCTTCCAACCTCACCGGTCCAGCACCCTTGATCGTCTACATGCCCAACGCACCATATGTAAGCCTTCCCACCCCCCCTCCCCCCATCCTGATGCTCTACTTATGCAATGCAGGTCTACAACTCCAACGTCTCAACCTTCACCCCCTCGTACAACGACAGCGAACGCAACGCCATCATCCAGAACGGCTACAACGTCGCCACCCAAGGCAACGGCACCATCGACGCCCAATGGCCCACCTGCGTCGGCTGCGCCATCCTCTCCCGCTCCCTCAATCGCACCGGCACCGCTGTCCCAGAAGTATGCACCCAGTGCTTCCAGCGCTACTGCTGGGATGGACGCAGGGATAGTACGTACAGAGACTACATCCCGACGTACAAGTTGCAGGAGGTTAGTGTGACTGGAGCGGCGATTGCGGTGCAGATGAGGGTGAGTTTGGCGGTGGTGGTGGCTGCAGCAGTGGGGTTGGGCATGCTGGTCTAGGTGATCGCGGCTTGTGTTTGTTTGCATTGGTGTTGGGGAAGGGTTAGGCGTAGGAAGGGGAAGGGTCAAGGGATTGTGAAGGAGATTCCTGGAAAACAAGGGTCGGGTAAGGATGGGACTGGGCAGGTTGGTCAGGCTGGTCAGGCTAGTCAGGCACAGGGACTGGATAAGGGCAAAATGTACGATGTGACGAATGCACGACCTATTTAATCCCTCCACATACTGCCTCATCCCCTGTTTTCTATGCAATCCGTCGACGAACACTGACCAAACCTCGCCTCAAGCCATTCCCACAAGTAGCGAGAGACCTCACTCATCCACCTCCTCCACCCTTGCCCCCGTCCCACTTCCCCCTTGGCCCTCTCCCGCACCCGCCCCACCGTTCCTCATCATCATCTCCACCGGATTAACCACATCCACAACGCCCGTCGCCTTCAACCTCTCAAAAAGCACAAACAACCTCTCCGCCTCCCTCTCCTTCTCTTCCTCCGTCATATTATCAATCTCCCTCTGCACCCTCTCCATATCCTCCGTCGTACGCTCGGCATTCAATCTCTGCCCCGTGATGGGATTCACCCCTTCTCTCTCTCCTCCTGCTCCCTCCTCTCCATCTCCTCCTGCACCAGCTCCCGTGCCGGCTGAGGAGGATCCAGCGCCGGCCAGAGCAGAGGGAGGCGCATCCACGCCCAGACGAGTGAGGATGCCAATCGCGTAGCCGTACCCGATATTCTGTATCAATTCCTGGGCAGAAGAAGAGGAGAGCTCGAAGAGGAGCGCAGAGGCGATGTCGCGTAGGGTGGAAGTGGAAGGGGAAGCGGCGGTGCGGAGGAGGCGGGAGGGGAGGGACGGGTCTTTGCCTAGAGCTTGGGAGCGGGAGGCTTCGCTTGGGAGGAGAGAGGTGCGGAGGGATTGTTGGACGTCTCGCGGGGCGGTGGCGTGGAGGGTGCGGAGGAGGGAGAGGAGGGGGGAGAGCAGGGCGTCGTCGGAGGCGGAGGGGGCTTGGGGGAAGGAAGCCTCGAGGAGGGAGGTGAGGTGCGTGGTGAGGAGGTCAGGGGAGTGAGGGGGAAAGAAGGGGTCGCGGAGGGTGGAGTCTTCGATTTGGGAGGGGGAGGGGTTGAGGTTGAGGAGGGCGTTGATTAGGTGAGTGATAGGTGGTTGGAGGGGTGGGGTGGGGAGAGGGGTTTTGAGGAGGAGGGTGACGAGGGGTGTGAGAGCGGGTTGAAGGGATGTGGCGGACTCCGGGCTGTAGTAGGTGAGGTTGTAGATGAGTTTGAGCGTTTCTTGGAAGGCGAGGTCTATGATGGGCGTCGATGGTGAGCCGGCTTCTAGTCGTTTGACAGCCCGTTCGAGGTTCTGCTTGCTCGTCAGGGAGGTGTGATTGTCAGTGATTGTCGTACTTACCGATGTGATGCTTTCCGCCAACGAATGCTTTTCGAAGAGTACCGAAATGTCTAGCTTCGCTGTATATGTGGCAAAGAACAGTATCCTTGACGTGAGGAACTCATCGTCTCGATCGTCAGTCTGGACCACGATTAGTCTGCGTGCCCTGCTGAAGGTCCACTCCTGACGACCCTACCTTCATTCGCTCAGCTGCCTTTGGGGCGCATCCAAGATCAAGGACAATTTGTCTGGTAGGCTCATTCAGAAGCATTGCATTTGCGAGGCATCGCATCGCCTCTCTTGATGCTAACGAAGTGCTAGTCTCGAATGCATATCTGCACAAAGTACTAGTGCCGTCTTTGGCGAATATTGGCGATGCATCTGCGGGGTTCCTGCCAATCACTTTCAGATCTGATAGAAACTTGGTGCGTTCTGTAATTGTCAAGATGTTGGCCAGGCAGTGCGGCTGGTAAGAGTGGTACCTGAGTCGGACAGCTTGTTCTCCTGGAGATCTGATTCCAAGGTGGACAGTAATGATAATGCTTTCTCTGCTCCCTGCGCTGATCATGTCAGATTATGGAGCTCCAGGGCTGAATCTATCCACTCACTTGAAGCCATGACGGATCGTACGAAGTTGACCACCTCCTGTTCCGGATGGAGACTGCTGTGCGTTCAGGGGTCTCTCGCCGCTTATACCGAAGGGATGCAAGATCTGTATGGAGTGCTCATTGGTCACATGCATTCGACAAGATGATACGTCTGAAGCGTTCTGAGAATCGCATTTGTCATCGTGTTCAAGAGCTGTGTTTGTGATAGCCGTTGTAGCGCTCCAGCAACGAAGATACATCATGTGGCGGTGCAGATGTGGTACGCCACCTGTGGCGTTCGCCCTGCTTCCCCAGACATTGAAAGTTAAAGTGGTGCACGAACGTTAACGCGTTGCGGCGCGTATCTCGACCTCGAACCTTTAATCTGATCTCATTCTTTAAGACTACCACATCAAGGATGCTGACCGACCTCTCTTTATGCTCTTCTGTATTTGTTATTAGCACGATATGACGATTGCATCTTCTGGCGTTTCTGGCTGCGATCTTCGACCTCCAACTCCTCCTCGAGATAATACCTCCGACATAGACGACGCGCTAAACTTCCTCACCGTGGATTACTCACTCGACAAACCGTCTTCAACCTTTGAATGCGATACGACCGGTATAGAAACACCCCCAAAGTCCTCCCCATCCACCACAACATCCTCCTCGCGGCAAACGAAGAGGGTCGAATTCAAAGCATATACCTTGCAACATGAGGGACCGTCTCCGAAGAAAGATTCTGCACAACTCAGACCACTGCCACAAATAAGAGACGCAAAACCTCTGAGGTCAATATTAAAGCCTGGCTTCTGCTTCACACCCACACCAGAGGAGGGCAGCTCGCCCGGGCCGGGCTATTTCTCTCCCAGAGAACCTCTGAGCATTCCCAAGATGCTGACCTCTGTGGTACAGTCCTTGGGAACTCAGGATCCCATGCTACGGTTGGATGGATACATGACCCTAAACAATGCGCTCAAGGCTCATGACGACTTTCCTGGTGAGACAGAACTGCGAGAAAAAGTCCCTCGAATCCTGCAGTACGCTATCAGAGATCTAAAGGCAGATACGACAAGCCCTCAGAGCAAGAACATTCAGACACAAGCACTCAATCTCGTCAGTGTGCTGTTTTCAAAACCAAATCTCACATCAGATGTCAGTGCCGACTCACGGATGGCTTTGCTCGACCTTGCTTTAAGCACCTTCGGCCAGGAGCCGGTCAACAAAGCTGTCGCAAATCGCTTTTTGTATCTCCTTGCAACACCAGAATTCCGTGCAAAAGGTCTGAACCAACAGAAAGGAGACATGCTGGTCTCGCAATTATCGACGATACATCAGCGAGTGTCGGGGAATAGCGTGGTCGCCGCTCGACTTGCTGTGTACCAGAGATTGGTCATTCAGATACCTCAAATTATGCTGCTGAGGATGCGTGACTGGGTCGAGCACGTATTTCACGGGTGTCTAAGCAGCAATGAGGATATCTGCAAGCGAGCTATACAATGCGGTATGGAGGCTGGTCTGGTGCTCGGAACTCATTTCACAGCGACGAAATATGTTGTTGATCTCTTCGCTTCCGAGACCGACAACGATGGCTCATTCGGCGATTACTTTGTCGCTCGATTGACCGATATGGCCACCAATAAAGCACAAAGCGTCTACGCGCCACAGGTATGGTCAGTGGTCATCATGTTCTTCAGGAACAAGCGATATCCAATCAGTCAGTGGCGAGTGCTGAAGAATTGGTTGCTCGTCGTCCAACGATGTCTCAACTCCGCCGATGCTCAGACGAGGTACCAAGCGTTGATCGCCTGGAACCGTCTGGTCTTTGTCACTGGGCTCGACTACGCACCAATCAATCCTCCAGAGAGGCTTCTCAACATGTTGAAGATACCGTTCGCTGTGGCCCTGGACGCTAAGGCGGCATCCGACAAAGGCGGACCTAGTTCACGAAAGGCCACCTTAGCTGGTTACACAAATCTTCTCTACTATGCTCTGCGACCTGGCCTTGCATTCGAACGCCTGGACTTCTTTTGGGATTTTTACGTCAAGGATCTTGTTCCAAAGATGCTCAAATATGGCGGAATGGACGGGCGGTACGCCAATAGAATGCTCAAGGCTCTCTTCAATGGTCCATCGAGGACTTGGTCGGCTGACAGGGCTTTACTTCCGGAACCTGTCGATCCCGATGAGTTGTGTAGATCGGATGTGCAATGGCTCAGGTCGCGGTCGCACAAGATTTTGGAAACTCTGGAATCACATTTCGGAGCCTCCTTATGCATCCCTTTGGAGCAGTCAAGCGCCTACCAGAGTTCCTGGACTTCTTTGGTCTCCGGCATCGCTGAAGCCAGCGCTCAAGAAGTGAGAGCTTCGATGGAAACGCGGGAGGCTCTCGCTCACCTGATGAACTTCTTCGCAAAGTTGTGGTCGACTTCACATCGATGGGTTAAGGGCAACTCCCCTGTGGCTTTCATTACAAGATTTGGGGACATGGTTCTGGCAGCAATTGACGCATTTGGACCGCTGGCTTTTCTTCAAGACAACATTGCTATTGATCATTCAGAAAGAGCAGAACCTGCGCCAACGCCATCCATTCGCTTGTCGAAGAATCAGAACAGTCTGCAGTCTCCCTTCATGTTTCTATGGAAGCTCTTCATCTCAGCTAGCGACTCTCTGAACGAGCCAACGACGATTGCACAGACAGCCAACGCTGTACTCTATAAAGTCTTTGAGGGACAGACCTCCAATATGTCCCGATTAATACACCTTCGGCAATGCGCAATCATCACAACATCGGCCTCCAGTCCGATAGGAGACGCAGAGCTTCGACTTCACATGATAGATCTTGTCTTGACCACGACCTCGAACGTGATCAGATCACAAGGCGACACATCGGACACCCAGATCAGACTTGCTCAATTGTCACGCGTCTCAATTGCGATCTTGAAAGCGTGCTTGTCCTCCCTCGAATCGGAAGACCTCCTTGCGTCTTGGACGGCAACTTTCGAGTCCCTCGAGAACCATCTGCATCGTGCTGTTGGGGGCTTGGCCGTCAATCTTGGACTGATAGATCCCCTCGCGGAAACCCTCAAGCTTGACAGGCACGCTTCATCGTCAAGTGTCAAAATCCAGCTTGCATCGCTCATGCTCCGGAAGTTCTCATGGATCTCGTCTCGACAACAACTTGAAAAATCTTGGAAACTGTTCGAAGGTAGCGTGTTGGACTCATCGCGCCGTCAAGCAATCATCGACAGAAGTCCAGATATCTTGGACGTCGTCGAAGTCATCTGCAGTGATCTTTGTATGTCTCGTGATCTCTGTAACGTCTACGGTACAAGACTTTTGGAGGCTCTCCACGACTGCTTATCACAATGTCCTCAGCAATTCTTGCTCCGGACGCTGCACCAGTTGCCTAGCCTGCTGTCGCTTGCTCGCGACGAAGATCGCCTTCTGCCATCCGGAAGTCCTCTCAAGAAGCTTTGGTCCATGATCCTGGCATCTACAAAAGGGTTGCCGGTGGACTCAGCGCTGTTGCTCAATATGGCTCCAATGCTTTCAGCGGGCTTTGCCACCAGCCATTCTTCGGTAGCCAACGAGACCATATCCTACTGGAACGCTACTTTCGGTCAGCTCTCCGAGCTTTCCTATCCCAATCAGCTTGCGAGCGTCTTGGAACGCGTAAGGGATCACGTAGGGCTCGACTTGCCCACATTTCCCACTGAGCTCGCACCTCTGGATGGGCAGCCTCTTAAACTGCTTGTTCTGGAAGAAGGACCTGTGTCACCATCACAGGAGGAGATGGAACCGCATTCACACACGCCTTGCAAACAACCACACTCGAGCAACATGTCTGAATCTCTCCATCGGCACACACCGAGTCGGCCGAAGCTGCCCGCTCCTGCAAGCCAGACACCCAAGTCTGCAGCAATGCCACCACCCAAGCTTCGTCATGACAATTCTCAGATTGAATTCGTCAATGTCGAGAATCTGCCATCAGAGCTTACTGAAGACGGAACACAAGGTCTGACAGAACATCAGCGGGAAGTCAAAGAACGACAGGAAGAAGCGACTCGCATGTTCCCCCAATTTTCCAGTCCGGTCCCACCGTCGGCCACCAAAGACATTATCCGTGATCGTATCGCGGAGGTCAAGGCTCACGATGCCTCTGGTGCCCGTCATCAGACGCCAGAGATTGACAACGAGGAGCATGGGCCAATGGATGCCTTTCTCGGGTCCTCACCTTCACAGAGGAGCGCTCAACGTGCACAAAGCCGTAGCTCCCAATTGTCTTCAGAGCCTGCCATTCCTATGGAAGAGCTGCAACAGGAAGACCTTGTCGAAGACCTCGCTGAAGTTCCGTCATCTCCGCCAGAGTTGGCAGAGGAGTTCGAGACTGCTCCTACCGATGGGTTCTTGTTTCCGGAAATTGCAGCGACCAGGGCTGCTGAAGAAGAGTCTCAAATCCCCGCCACTCAGCAAGAGCCTGGATTTGACCTGACTAGCGATGATGCAACCCCTCCCACGTTCCCTGATGGAGTCGCCGGCGAATCAGCTTTGGAAGACGCACCTGCCAACTCTGACCTTGTCAGAAGCAGCGAATTCATCGAAGCGCCGACGGAGCTTTTTGAGGCGATGCAAGACGATGAGCGGGACAGCGAAGAGAGTGAGGTGTCCCAATCCGAAGTGGATATCGCTTCGTCGATCAAGCGCGAAGAAGACGAGAATATCGAAGTAGACGCAACCAAGATCGAAGACTCCTTTGTCGGTACTAGTGATGCCGGCACTACCTTGGTAAATCCCGAGGCCAATGAACAGAAGATCGTGGACATGCCACCTGCAATTGTGTCGGGTCGGGGTCGTAAGCGGACTGCGCCATTGGAACAAGTATCGAGCAAGCGCCAGAAGAGAGGCTCCCCCATCAAAAAGCTGATGTCATGGCTTGGTGGCCAGAAGGACACTGAGAATGTGGAGAGCGACATGGAGGATTGCATTGTGGTTGCTTCCCAGCCGATTCCTAAGACTCCTGCTCTGTTCGCAATGGACGACCATGAGCCATCATCGCAGCCAGCAGCCAATAGCCAGCCAGCCAGCAGCACACAGCCGTCGAAGCGTGCTCGTGGCCGGCCTCGAAAATCTACTCCAGCGGTCGCTCAGCAACCTGCGAGGCAGCTGAAGCGCAAGTCATCCGTCATGAGCGCGCACTCGCTGGACGAGTCTGTGATATCGAGTGTTGGTTCTTCGCCGAGAAAAACCAGAAGAACATCGAAGCTACAACATACACCAGTGCCTACTAGATCCTCCCCACGGAACCGACTTCTTCGAAAGGACATCTCGGTCGTCGTCTCACCACGAGTGACTGACGACTATGAGCCCGGGCCGGAGCCCGACGACATGGTGGGTAACACGCCGGATCAACACTTGGACGACAATGACGACGACATCATCACACCTGACAGCCAACTACTCAAAGAAGCTGCCGCGGCTCGCGCTCGTGAGGAGAGGTTGATCCTGACACCCAAGAGCATAATTGGCAGGCTACGCAACATCCTGGTGGACGTGAAGAAGATGGGCAAGAAATTTGTACTCGGCAGTCAAGAAGAAAGGGAGCTCAACGGAATGCTATTCGAGCTGGGCGGTGAAATTCACGCTGCAGGAAGAAGGAACGAGTAGATAATTACCATCGACTGGGTATAGACATCAGTCTGAATAGAATCAAATAACCACCAACAGTCACTCACCACTCACATCTCGATGGACCGTTGTGATCATCCTGCTTGCGGACCTTTTTCCTACGCAAAATTGGCCGAGTAGCCAGCGCCGTTGACGACAACCAGACAACGACCATTTGGTCGATCAACGTGCAGGACCAGACCAGCAACGGCGCAATGCAAGCACTCAAGCACTATTGTTCACATGTATAGCAGTCACAACTCGACTCCAGGGCCTCGGGCGCCAACGTTTACCGTCTCCGCCAAGCTGTGAACCAGTTCAACGCATGTGGACGACCAAATCTGAGCAACCTGAGCAGCTATATGTACCAAACACCGGCCGTCCCGTCTACCATTCGTCCGCGGGGTTCCTACCAGAACTTTGCTTCGCTCCCTCCTAGGACCAAAGCAAAATGTCGTCCGAAACCTTCAACCCCGAACAAATCGCCGACATCAATGGCATCACACACACTTCGGCCATCCTCACGATCGTCTTCCTGGTACTATGCACCCTCGCCGCCGGCGTCCGAGGGTACGTCAAGCTGGGCATCGTGCGGCTCTTTCGCATCGACGATGCATTGCTACTAGTGGCGTATATCTTGTACGCGGCGCTGGGAGGCGCGATGCTCGCGCTGTGCGAGGCGTACAGGGACCATGCGCAGAAAGAGGCAGGGGCGCCGGAGAGGGTGACGATGGTGAGTGCTGCTCTGAGCCGGGTGGCTATTGAACACAAAATGGGGAGAGAAGTGGCTGACGTTGTTCTTCGGGGGATAGTTCATCAGGATCTTCTCGACGCTGTACGTGCTTTGCTCGGTGGCGTGCAAGACGTCGTTTGGGATCATGCTGTTCAATATCTTCCGGGCGCATCACAAGGTTTCGAGCATCATCACGGCGGTGCTTTGTGTGCTTCCGGCGGTGTTGGGGGTGGTGTATATTGGGATGAGTTGGACTTGTGGGGTGGAGCATGATGTCACTGTGTTGGAGATTGAGCAGTGTCGGTATACGGATGCTGCGGCGGCGGTGTCGGTCACTTGGAGCAGCAGTAATGCACTGACGGATGTTGGCTTTGCGGTGCTATCGATCTATACGGTGTGGTTGGCGTTGCTGCCGCTAAAGGTCAGGATTGTGACAGGGATACTACTGAGTTTTGGGAGTGTTGCGGCAGCGCTGTCTATACGGAGAGTCGTCGCCGAGGTGGATTTCTTGACGGTAGCGATCGATGAGAGTCGTCTTTCGATCTGCCTTTACAGCATCCTGGAGGCAGGCATCAGTATCACTGCTGTCTGTATGGCGACTATGAAGCCGCTGCTGCAGAGGCTAATCAGCTTCTGGCGAGGTTCGATGTCGGACGCATCTGAAGATGCGCCGCAGCGGTACACGATCGGATCGTCAGAGAGAAGGACCAAGAGCAAGACAGGACAAGAAGAGCGGGGATATGGAAGTCAGAGTGGCCGGATAATGTCAGAGTCGAAGCGCGGAGGTGAACCATGGTTGATGTTGTCAACCACGACTACCGCGACCATGACAGAGTTTCCATCGTTGGCAGATCACGGAAAGTTGTTGGTATAATAGTGCTGTATCATGATTGATGACATTCACTTCGACACCAAGATTTGGACATGCGGCTCTCCGTGCCTGAATCATGCAAGGGGATCAAGCTCTCGACTGTGGGGCAGCTGGCACTCCCATTGACTTCACCACAACGTTACACAGCTTCTGTCCGAGACATCTCAGCCATCTCGGACCTTCTCATCATCTCCAGAGAGTCCCTGCAGACTGAGCATCTCGAGAAAGTCTCACAAAACATGGCCAATCGCGCCAACAAGCCTGCTCCACTCACCCCGGGCCCAAGCGGACCTCAACCCATCGTCGACGCCGAAGGTGACAAGGTTGTTGCCCGACTTCCATCTGGAGAGAGCGTCGAGATCAAGTTGTATGGAGCCACAATCACGAGTTGGAAGAATGACAACGGAAGCGAGAATCTATGGGTCAGCGAGGGCGCTGTACTGGATGGGTCGAAAGCAATTAGGGGCGGTGTGCCAGTCGTGTTTCCCGTGCGAACCACTCTACATCATGCCGGCGAACGGTGGAACATTAGCTGACATGTGTAGGTCTTTGGTCCGCCTCCCAAGAACCATGCCACTTCATCACTACCACAGCACGGCTTCGCACGTATCTCCACGTGGGACTACCTGGGCAAGTCGTCATCCGAATCAGCGCCGGTCAGTAAGGGTAGTGATAGCGCGGTCAGACTGGACTTCGGCCTGAGCCCCAACAACCTCAGCGAAGAGATGAAAAAGGCATGGCCATACGAGTTCAATCTGGTGTACTCTGTGACGCTGGGCAAGGAGGGTCTACATACGGCGCTGGAGGTGAGGAACACGGGAACGGAGAACTGGGAATTCCAATTCTTGACGCATACATACTTCAAGATTCCGGTAACCATGCTGCTTGGATGGGAAGAGGACTTGGCTGACGAAAGCAGGATATCTCCAAGGTCACAGTAACTGGCCTAGCCGGCGTAAGGTACACAGACAAGATCCTCGATGCAACCGAGCATACCTCCTCCGGCAACGAGCTCAAGTTCCAAGGTCCTGTCGACAGGGTCTACAAGTCGCTACAGCAGAATACCACATCCATTGTCGTCGACGGCAAGCCCGCTTTCGACGTCGTCAGAGACAATCTGCAGGACACAGTAGTATGGAACCCGTGGAAGGAGGGAGCGCAAGCCATCAGTGACTTCGCACCTAAGGACGGGTACAAGACAATGGTCTGTGTCGAGGCGGGCAGTGTCAATGGCTGGACGACCTTGGAAGGCAATGATGGGTTTGAGGCGGGTCAGGTGCTCAAGAGCTATTTGTGATACCAAGGCTATGATGAAAGACGGCGCTCAAAAAGTGAATGGGTCTGGTGATGATAGCCATGACCTGATATGATCGGATCTGATTAGCATAGACAGCAGTCCCAGATGTGAGTATGCATTTCTTTTTGCCGCCTGCTTACTGTGTGAAGGCGATCGCCAGCAAACGTTGCAAAGTGCCGAAAAGAGTGAATCCCTGGTCTGCCGTCTGCTAAGCTCGAATGGTCAATATATGTCCGAGCGCGCTGGCCGAAGCTTCTTGCACTTCGTATGAACCTAAACGCACCACTACCTGTTGACTTTACCAACCTTTTTTTTATAGTGAACTTTCCTTCGAAGGAGTTTCATTCTCAGCCTCACCGACCTTCACTGATACATGACTTGTAGACATACTATGGCCCTCACTTTCAAAGACCCTCCGCCTCATCCGTCACTCAAGTCGGTCGTCACATTCGAAGATGTTCGAATTAAACATCCTGGATATACTCACTCCAATCTGCTTCTCTGTCTACCTGCAACAGATGGTTCTGGGATTCACTACGCGACAATTCACACAGTCTGCGCAATCATAACCAACAACCACTTCGATGGATTCTTGTCACCCTCTGCATCTCCTGATCCTTCGTTGACGATAGACATCTCGGACAACGACATTCTCGCCGCAGGAGAGTATTATTTCCATGTGCCAAATTCGCCGAGATACGCAGTCCTATCATGCTTCGAAGACTGGACATTACCGACTCCGCTACCTTCACTCTGGATAAGGCTTAGAGAGCAATCAAATTCTACCTCAACTGTACAGGGCTTAAGCGGCAAATTCTGCGCTCTCTCGTCTGACGATATTGCCGTCCAAAGGGCACACATCGTACCGAAGACGCAAGAAGACTGGTTCGTGCGCAATCAGATGATTATCTATTGCAGAGGCGAGATTGTTCCCAGGACTACGGGCGAGATCGACGCGAAAAGCAATCTCCTGACCCTTCGGAATGATCTTCACTTCGCATTTGACGCAGCACAGTTTGCACTCGTACCGAAGGCACGCGGCGACAAAATTGTCCTGGTCACTCATACACTGATAGAGACGATTACACTATTTGAACAATATCACAATCGCCCGACGCTGATACCTCCATACCTCATCTCACCACAACTTCTCTTCGCGCGTTTTGCACACCAGATATTCCACTTGTTCAAGGCACAATTCTTTCCTCAGAGCATCAAACGTTGGGTGCTTGTAAAGATCGAGGACAAGTTCCAAACTCTCTTGATCGACCGTACCGAAAACCCCGGTTTCAAATCGACATCGCGTAGTCGCAGTGTGAAGAAGCGTGCAGCTGGAAACGACGAACCGAATGACTCCGAAATCAGCGAGCAGAGTGACGAAGAACTTATCAAGGTCGATTTTGTTGAGCGTGGCAGAACGCTTGAAAGAGAGAGAGCTGCGGCTTTCAAGTGGCCTGGTCATCGTTAGATTGGAGCTATCTCATGACGATATCCGCGTCGTCGAAGACTTCATCCACTGGGCCTACTACCAGGACCTTCCAGCAACCTCGACTACATTCATGAGATACGCCCGACTGTGCATGTTCGCAGAGAGCAATGCCATTGATTCACTCGCCAGTCGAGTCATGTTCGCGTTGAATGATTTCAAGTCGACAATCACCAGGATGCCGGCGCAAGACTGCTCTGTGATCTGGGAGGGTACGATTCATACTAGTCCCTTGCGCCGCTTTGTTAAGGGCTGGTGGAAATCGGAAGCGAGAATGGAGGATGTTACAGCCACCCTGCTTGAAAAATGTCCTGAACTGGCAGCATGGGTTTTACGATCGTTCATGAAGGACCGCATGAATCTCGGCACGTCGCCGTCAAGTCAGTCCAACTTCGGGAAGGCAAATGGAAACGGCGTCAGGGCGCACTCTGGTCCAAGGTCGGCTTAAGCTGGACCGTATGTGATAAGAGGGGAAAAAAGGAGATTATGGACGCTGACATGACGCATCATGAGTAGCTGGAGTCGAACAGAATTGGAGGCGTCAGAGCGATATAGTATAGGTGGTTATGGTACATGGATCATCCAGCAATAGTTAATGGCCGGACCACCATTTCGGCAGTACCCAAATAGTAAGTCTTATGAGCTTCTGCACTTTTGCCCAGTCCGGGTCCCCAAGTCGTCGCGTGATTTGCAGTATCTCTTTGTGGCTAGATCCCGCCACCACGTCCAATGCCCATCGCATTTCGCACACTGTGCCAAACCTCACCAATTCACAGCCACTCATCTTCAATTCTTATTCACGCCTGACGCGATGCCATTTATGCCGGAGAAGCGTACCGCTTCGAAGTTGTTCGACTCGTCCGATACATCGCCTGCGCGCAAGAGAGCCCGCAAAGAAGAAGAGTCGAAAGAATCTGCTCTGGCCTTGGAACAGAATCCTCAGTACGTATTACATCATGCGTCTATGATAATGCTAAGCATAATACAGTCACAAATACGGCCACACGGTAGAACTACTGGTTGGCGCCGACAAAGAAGTCTTCATAGTCCACGAGGCGACTCTCAAAGCTGCAGCTCCTTTCTTTGATGTTGCGCTTACTCGAGCCCAGGAGGAACGCCAAACAAAGACCCTCGAGCTCTTCGAAGATGAAGCCTACGTTATCGAGGCCTTCATCGAATGGGCCTATACTGGCTCTATCACTGTTCTTCCACCCAATCCCGACTCCATCTCCCCTCCAGTGGCAGGCTTGTGTATCAAGCTATACATCTTCGCCAACAAAGTCCTCGCTACAAATCTACAGAATCAAGTCATCTCTGGACTCTGGGAGAAGCGACACAACATACAGGGGATCAGTGCCGCAGACAGCGCGTTAGCGTGGCCAAGGAGCGATAGTATGAAGGGCTTGAATGAGTTCATCCTGGACTGGTGGGCCCTCAAGACTGATAGGAGACAATACACGCCAGAGAATGTCGCTGCGGCACCAGATCTGATGGCAGAGTTGCTGAAGTGGACATTCGAGTCGAAATGGAACAGGGATGAGAATTTCTGCAGCAGGTGCTTCTACCATCACCATCCTGATCAACAAAGATGCAATCTGTGAAGACATGGAGCCACCCTCAAGCATACCGGGACGGAAGAAGGTGGCACCGGGCCCAGTCGTGAGCCACGATTGAGGTAGTCAGGAACACTGTGGGTCATCTGGTAGTTATCTGCCGCGTTAAATCAATCATCTGTACTGACGGGCGGTACAGTGATCAAAGAGACTCGACGAATGGACCAGGTGGACCTGCAGCTGTCACAATTGTATAAAAGATGCACTCGACTTGGCCTGCGACGAAAAGTGAGACTTGGTCAGGTGACATTGGACAGGTGAAGTAAAACGTACCAGGCTCGTGAAGTCACATTATGCTCACGGAAGAGCACGCGTGGTAGTGCGACTTAGATAGCCGCCTTATAAAATTGTCTCAGCAAGTCTACCATAATGACCCTCTTTGAGGATTTATGGTGGCGGGCCTATCACTTTCACATCACCCTTGTCTTGTGTTTACCGTCAACTTCTGTTCTCTCTCCGACACATACGCACGTTATTCTTTGACTCTCGCCACTTGAATGAACGTTCAGCTCTCCACATGTCTGGAATGCTGACTCTGCCTATAACCGGAGTGAGAGGGACAGGCAAGAGTCCATCATTCAACGCGCTCCGCGATCGTTCCGCCAAAGAGACATCCGACTGCTTCGAGTACTGTCGCCGAGGCTTCAGACGCCCCTTCGAACGTCCAAACCTCCTGAAGCAGGAGGTAGAGCTCTCCAGCCAGCAGTAAGTCACCTCTTCGCCGTAAGGGGGCCTCCTAACGGCGTTAGATGCTACTTCAAAGGCGATGTGACAATGTTAGTCGGCAAGGAAAAGACGAATTTCCTCGTTGACAGCGAGATACTTATGTGCGCGTCTCCATTCTTTGGGGCTGCCTTGTCGTATCCCTGGAGAGAAGGTCAGCATGGCATGATCAAGTTCCCCAAGGACAGACCCCGTGCGATCGAGCTGCTCATCCACTACGCCACTGCAACTCACGCGACCACTATCCCCTTCGAGATAAACATACCGACTGAGTCCTGGACCACACGCGACTGTATCGATTTGTACATCCTTGGAGACAAGTTTCTCATGCCGGACTTGAAAAATGTCGCCATATAGGTATTCTCGCCGAAGTTCAGAAGCCAGAGCCTGAGCTTGGATGAGTGCAAGAGGGTCTTCCAGGAAACGCCTGAGGGATGCGGCTTACAGAATCTGATAGTCGATTGCATTTGCCTCGCTGACAGGATTTCGGGGCCTCTACTGACCTCGAGAGAGAATATCGAGGAAGTCACAGTCGCGGTCGAGGAGGCGAGGTTTGATAGCAGATGCGATTGTGGATCCGATCACCAAGGAACTGGATTCTGGAGGCAGAGATGCTACTGGACACACGATAGGATGTACCATGCCGGGAAACACTTCACGCCATCCTGCGACTGCAATACTGATGGCTGGTGATTGAAAACAATGCGTCGGTAGAGAAGGATTTGACCACGATGAAGAAAAGAGGGTTGAAGATATCTCGAGGCTAGGAAGTATCCCTGCTCTCACTCATTTGGGACGTTGGTGATGGCAAAGAGAGAGTGTCTTGATCTGATAGACATAAATGGTTGCAGGGCAACTTGAAGTATGTTTGCTCACGTGGAACGATCAGATCTGCAGCAGAGTTCTTGGGCTGAAACAACCAGACTGTTGGCTTACTACGGACACAAAGAAACCTGAATGAAACATTCGTTTGTCCATGACACCAGTCATTGCTTACAAAGAGTTTTATATCACAATGTTCTTCGAAGCTTATGACACACAAAGCCAGGCGATATGACATAAGAGCTATTGCACTTCGTTCCAGTCTCGACATTTCTCTCCTCTTGTACCAAATATACTGACCTCAAAAATGTGGTTTTCACGCTTGCAATACCGCCATGCGCGCCTTCCGGATGACAAAGGCCCCAGCCAACGACCTGGACTACCAAGCAAGAACGCAGCCGCTGATTACTCACAGTAGGTCTTACACCCCTTTATAGTAATACTTGGCTAATACAGACAGGTCATTCTTCGGCGATGTTGTCACAATCCTCGTCGGTCCAAGACAGACCAAGTTCTGCGTGAGCAGTATCGTCCTGAAGCACTCTTCACCCTTCTTCGAGGCAGCTCTGAGCTCCAACTGGGATCGAGACCAATCTGGAATCATCAAGCTACCAGAGGAGACCCCTATCGCCTTTGAGGTCTTCCTCCGTCACGCTATGGCCTCTCAGTGCGTGCCCTATTTGCACGAGATTCCGCAGTACATCATCTCGACCGCAGGTTGGAGCCTTGACGCTTGCATCGAGATTTACGTTCTGGCTGACAAGTACGACGTTGCTGACCTCAGAAACATAGCGATGGAAGCCTTCATTCCTCTGTTAAAGAAGAAGAGCTTGACTATTGACCAAGGCAGGAGGATTTTCGAGGACACTCGCGAAGACTGTCCCATGCAGAACCTTGTAGCGGACTGGATCTGCCTCGCGGATGGTGACTTTGACGATCTGAATCTTATCATGCAGCATGTTGCAGGCGCGGTCGCGGCTGTGGAGAAGGCGAGATCAGTGACGTTGTTTCCACGCCATGGTATCACTGACAAACGGCGAGGCCTGTGGACTCAGAGATGCTATTGGGAACACGGTGGGTATAAGTGTGGGTGTGACAGGACGGACAAGTGGCTTGTGCGCTGAAGGGGCGGGTCTCTGATCATGCTATAGTAGCAGGACGTAAGGTCGATTCCGTGATCCCAGCGATCAGCTTGCAAGGTGTTGCTGTATCCTGATAGGGTAAGCTCGATTTCAAGAAGAAGACGACCATGAATACCGGAAATGCTACTCCTTCTCCAACCTCTCTCCGCATCCTGTAGAAGTAGTCGTGCATCATGTGAAGCAAGCGTCACAATCAACAGTATGTAGAATGCATCTATGACAAGACTAGGATATCCGAGCACCGCCCTCGCACCTGAAGAGGCCCTTCTTCGCATTGTTTCTGATCACTAATTGACTTGAAGCTCCGTGTACCTTGTCTTGCAGATATTCAGATAATAGAGAACAGAGATCCTGGTGTACCTTTGATCCCCCATGGTTCTCTCGACGGCGACTTGAGCATACGCATCTCCCGTACATGCCTTGATCGCGACGCGTACTTCATGCTGGCCATACTGCGATTGCCAGAAGAAACCCCTGTAGAAATTCGCCGCCGCTTTGCGGTCACATCCGCTTTACCAGGCATCACTCTCGTGAAACCTGAAATTACTATAGAAACAGCGATCTTACCACAACCACTCACCTTCTTACATCACACTTCATCAATTGATATAACACCACATTCGCAACCTCGTCATCAACAACAACAGCAACATCGACGGTAATAGATCCTAAAGCGTCGTGCTCTGTCCGAGATGGCCCCAAAACGCTCCCAGACGTGGGGGATGGCTGTCGTTGATGCTTTGACATAGCTTGCTGACTTTCACAGCCGTACCCGCAGCAAGAGCAAGGAGCGCATTGCGCCATACAACGCCGCGACGAAGGCTCCTATACACACTCGCTTCGTGTCACCTGGACCCAGGCACGGCCGCCCTGACGAGCCGCAGCCTTACAACAAGAAGGAGCATGCAAAGTATGCAGCACCCGCCCCTCTATCAGCTCTCTACTCATCTTTCACAGGACTCTGTACAAATCCAGCATCACTGTGACTGTTGGTGGTGGTGACGTCCAGACTCAAGTCAGCTATGAGTGCTATCCAGAGCACCTGCGTCACGCTTCCGACTGGTTCGCGGACAGGATGAAAAAGTTCAACGACGACTTCTCCACTGCAGAGATCAAGGTCGGCTTTGCCGACCCCCAGGCGTTCGTCCTGTTCTATCACTTATGCCTCTCCGGCATGTGCGATTCGTTCGCCTACAGATACGAGGCCGTGATGAATGCTGATGCCGACGAATTGATCGAGTGCTATGATTTGGCTCGCAAGCTCAAATCCAGAACTGTTCAGAACCTGATCATCAGCAACCTCTACGGCCGCCGCGACGACAAGAGTCTGTTCAGCGCAGCCATCATCAAGTCAGTCTTTAGCACCAAAGGCCATGCCCTTGTCCCACGCAACAGCGGCCTCAACGAGTTCATCGAGAGATGGACAGTGTTCAACCTTGACCCGAGCGTATTGACTGGATCCTCCCCACTCGCAAAAGTTTGAGCCCTCTGGAGCACTATCTCGGCTGAGTATTGACTTGCTATACCTATAACTCCGTCAACACTGTAGTTATAAGCCTCAAATCAGGCTTACAGGATATCAGTGTGCGAATTCTTATAAGCTCGCTGTCCCTTGAACCGAGTGTAGAGATTCGAGGTTGCTTACGTAACAATGATCTGCCATGCAGAAACCTTTGTGAAGGATCTCTGTCTCTGTGAAGCTGCATGCTTTGAGCTTAATTGAACAATGGCCGACATTTACATGGAGGTGATGAGTACCGTCAATGTGATCTCAGGGCCTGTATGAGGGAGATCATGCAGCAATATCATCCTCGACCATGGCCCTGTCGCTGCACGACACGAGACTCATTGCATCGCGAGCTGCACTGCCAGATGATCCCCAAGGTATCAGATGAATTCCACCCAGGCGATATGGCCACCATCTTCCCTGTGGTGCGACTGTCCCAGACCGCGAACTTTAGCGTCACATGCCAAATGAAGCCGCGCGAGCTGCCCCCGAGTGATTGACCCGCCATCTTGGCTGTACCAAGCTGTCGGATCTCCTGTCTGTTGACGCCGCTACCGCTTTCGCTCCGACCATATCACGCTTCGCCTTTCACGCCATCCACACCTCCACCTTCTTCCTTCTATCAAGACCTCCACCTTCTCCTTTCTATCAACACCATCCTCGTCCTATCAAACCATCATTCTCGGTCATCCACAGCCCATCATGCCGACGATCTTTGTCATCACTGGTCCAGGCCAGAGTCGCAGCTTCAACGTCGACCGCTCGACGAAGTGGTATAACCTCAGAGACCTCATAGAACAAAACACCTCTAGCCGCGCCATCGTCATCCGTCGCATCCCTGTGGCCATTAAATCAACTCTGAAGCGCTCTCACCCTGCCGACGACGACGGCGATGATGCCGATGACGAGCGTCCAAACAAGAAGCAGAAATCCACCGGCGGCGCTATCCTGTTCGACCCCGAACAGTACTTCACCGACGAAGACTACGCACTGAAAGCCATGGAAGAGGAAGCGAAGATGAAAAAGTACCATCAGCTTGCAGAGCTCCAGTACGTCAATCTCATCCGTGTGAAACCCCTTTCTGACTTGTCTAGACCCGCCGACAAGAGCGATATCATCCCAGTGGAGCTTCCGTACGGTCGTTATCTCGAGTCTTACATCCAGTGTACCCGCACAAAGGATCTCTTCCGCAGCGCCGGCGGTAAGCTCGAGGCTTTTGTCAACTCACTCCAGCCTGGCGAGCGTGTCGGTCTACGTGTTGGGGAAGGCAGCGACTCTCGTCCATTCAGTATTGTTTTGAGTATTATGACTGGACGTCAGATCGAGTTGAGGGCGTCCGAGAAGCTTTCATCACCTTTCACCAGGCACAACCTTCTGTTGGAGGTGTACTCTCTGGCGCACAAGCTTCAGCTGGACACGGCTAAGAGCGAAGTCCTACGCTATCTCAAGGAACGGCTCCATTACGATGGACTTTTCAAACTACCCGACTTCCAAGAGATGTGTGTTTTGATCGCGGACGATCACTCCATGGCGCTGAGTGGCCTTCAGGCATTCATGAAGTACTGGTACTCCAAGAAAGGCTTCGTGGGCCTGTCAAGTGGGATGATGAAGTGGTGGTCCCTGGCGATGGTCCAGTCGGAGGAGGGTCTGCGCCAGATTGTGGACGACGAGATCGAGAAAGGCCAGGCTGGTGCGAGTAGGGCTGGCTGGCAGACGAACCTGGTGATGCGCGGTGCTGCAGAGAATATCGTTCACGAGGCTCAGACTGCCTGGTCCGCGTCCCTTGTCCTCGGAACTCCAAGCAGGGCAGACACCACCGAGCACGATGAGGTGCTGTGAAATAGAGGTCCCGGAAGGTGATGATGCAGTTCAGGATAGCATGGAGCGGATTTGGGCAAGCATTTTGGATCGGACGTCCCTTACCTCGAACGGAGACGCTGCTTTTCGAGGAGGGTGCAACAGTCCTGTAATATAGCACGGTAGACAGAGTCCCGTAATTCGCTCTCATTGACAAGCAAGCCCTCGTGATATTGGTCTTTCGTTGCGATACGGACTGTAGCGCTCGTCATTGTGCTGTTCTCTCCAGCTGCGTTTCCATCCGGCCCGACGTCATCTCAAATGCTGGACGCGAAGCTCTGAAGCGCTCCACCGAATCAACTCCATCCGCGCGCATTGAACTTGACCCGCCCCACCAAGCACCACTCATCCTCTGTATCAGACCCGTTGAAGGGGGTTTCCACCAGCACAAGCGTCATTGTCTCTTCTAGGCGTAGGTGCACGTCCAGTGTAGACCTCAAAGGATCGCGCTGATAGTTGCACATCGAACAAAGAGAAGGCCCGTGATGCCGCCAGTTACCCGCAGTAAGGTCCGGCGCGAGGTCGTTTACCTCCCCGTCGATGAGCTGCTCAAGCAGCATCGTGCAAAGCAGGAACGCGTCAAGAATTTGTCGTTCTGGGCTCAAGCCTCACGACCCACCGTCAGTCGCTCCTTGCTGTGCTGTATCCATGAAGTTCTAACATCATCGCTCCGCAGAACCTTGACGAAGATAAGATGTACGCGCTTCTCCTCCAAGCCGCCGCTCAACGTCATTGACCAGTCCACAGGGAGATTCAGTTTCGAATCGTTAGAGAAGACCAGACAGTCGTGACCGAAAAAATGACCTTGGCGGATGCGAAAGTCCTCGGCGGCGACATTGCGACTTGTAGCGACTACATCGACAAAGCCCTCGGACCCGGCTACGGAATCAGTCTTGATCACTATCACCTGGAAGCTTTCCAGCTGTTCGCCGCGATCAGTGTGATGGGATCAGCCAACATCATCTTGCTTCCAAAGACCACTCCTCTCACCACCACACAGCTGCTAGAAGCGGCCCTCGTCGCACACAAGAATGGTACACCGGAGACTATCCAACTCGTCATCGAGCACCTCCACAGCAAGCGAAACGAGATCAAGCTGTTCCAGCGCAATGATCTCATCATGCTGTTTGATCCTGAGGGGCCTTTTCGCCAGCTCGATGAACTCCGCGATCTTGCCGTCCGCTGGTGGGCTGCCGACGTTCATGAAGCTCAGATCGAGCAGTGGGCCATCTGGAGCCCAGAACTCGTTGCGCAAGGGAGGCGCTTCATGTTTGGGACACTGAGGACCAGGGCGGCGAAAATGGAGGCTTTGCTCGGGGACGGGAAGAGGACACCGCCTGCTAGTACTGAGGAGGTGGGACCGCATTGATGACACAAGTCCAAAATAATGCGTTGAGATGCCGTCGACCTCTAAAAAGAGCCATGGAGGACAAGGGCCGTGTTGATAGCCCGGGCCATGTTTGTCGAGGTTTCATGAGGCATTCGAGAAAGGACAGGCGGTACGCTGTGTTGCGAGGGAGACAGTATCGTATCCCGGCTAACCACTTGACAGATAGCACACGCCGCAAAGGTTTTGCCATAGTAAGAAGTAGATTCGAGAACATATATCGTGTGGCGACTGCATAACGTGTCGAGACTAAACATCCAGATCCAGGCAGGTAAGCATCTTATTTCGCAATCATGAGTACCCTCTCACATCCCAACTTGGGATCTTCATCGTCCCATGGTCGTTGAGATGACGGTGCATGTCAAAAGCATTCCACAGCAAGTGCGGCTCATGACCCCAGCCTTTCTTGAGGCACTCGAACTCGGCACGATCGAAGTAATCCTGGAGAATTGGCCGGTACTCAGGGTGGGCACATTGCTTGATGATCTCGCGAGCGCGCTCCCGAGGAGACATGCCAGTCACGCAAGCAAGACCTTGCTCCGTAACTACGACATCCAGGTCGTGCTCGGTTTGGTCGATGTGTGTGCACATTGGGACAATGCAGCTGACACCGTGAGGATCGGTCTTGGTCGGGCGAGTAGACGGAGTATGCATAATCGAGTACTTGGCTGACCTCAGAAAGTCTGCTGACCCTCCCAGGCCGTTGAGCATGCGAGATCCCATGACACAGGTACTGTTTGCATGAGCATAAATGTCCACTTCCACGGGGGTGTTCATGCCGATGACACCGAGCCGGCGAATGATCTCGGGCGAGTTGGAGACTTGCTGGGAACGCAGAAGAAGCTTAGGATGGTACTGCTCCCAGTTGTCGTAGAAGCGCTTGAAGCCCTCCGGAGAGAAACGAATCGAGGTGGAAGTCGCAAAGTCAAGGTTTCCAGAGTCGAAGAGGTCGAGGAATGAATCTTGCAGGACTTCTGTCCACACTTTCAAGTTCTTGAAGTCGGCGCCTCCAGACGCAAGGCCACCAATGACAGCATTTGCTATGTTGCCAATACCAGACTGGAGGGGCAGGAGACTCTTCGGAAGGCGACCCTTCGACACCTCGTACTTCAGGAACTCTACGAGGTTGGATGCAATCTTTCGGCTGGTCTCGTCTTCGGGTGCGTTTGGCTGGGTCTTATCTGGATAATCGGACTCGACCACAGCCACCACTCGTTCTGGATCCACTGGAATATGCGGTGTGCCGATACGATCCTCTGGCGACATGATCAGATATGGTTTTCGGCGTGGCGGCAGATCTGTCATTGTGATGTCGTGCAGACCCTCCATGGACGGCGCAGCGGTGTTGACCTCGATGATGATCTTATCGGCCATCTGTATGATCTCGGGACTGGCTCCTACACTTGCTCCAGGTATGATACCTCCATCTTCAGTGATGGCACTGGCCTATCCTGAGGTCAGTCGTATTTCCACAACGTGGCCGGAAAAGCAGACCTCTACTACAGCAACGTCCAGTCTGTTCTCTTTCTTGTGTTTGGTGTAGGAGCCATACATCAAGTCAACCGGAAACATACTGAGGTGCTTATCGAAGAACTTGATATTGCCGTTGTTTATCCCCTTTGCAATCTCCTTACCCACTTGGTGCGGACTTCTTCTTTCGATCATATTCAGCTGTGCCCATCTGTTTTCCGTCTCTGATCCAGACGACGCGCCCACAAAGAGGTTGTATTTGAGCTTGCCTTGGAGTCCGTTCTTCTCAACATGATCGGCCAGTGCTGCAGGGATCTTTCTGTGACAAGATTAGCGATGTGTACACTCCATTGCAGGCATGCTTACTTGGGGTACCCCACACCGGTGAAGCCACTCCATCCAATGTAAGAGTCGTGCGGGAAATACTTGATCGTATCTTCTGCTGAGCAAACCTTTTTGAGATAACTGGGCCGACGGACTCGGGCCTTGAGAGCCGCAGACACAGACATTGTGAAGGTCAAGATGAGAGTTTCAATTGCAGGCGAGCAGCAAGACTCCCAATTACTCTCCGCAAGACTGTGACAGAGACGGCGGGGAAAGAAAGGTCAAGAATCTCATTCAAGGAGTATCTTACCTGGACGACCGGAAGCTGTCAAGCTTACCTTGGTTAAGCTGAATGGGACGTGGAGCTCCAGAATGACGAAGTTCCTGTCGATCAAGGTGGGTCCAACCACGGGTCGCTCAAGGATGGCCGAGTTGTGGTCGAGACATGGCCGAATTGCGATACCCTTTGATACAAAATCACCATGTCCAAGCAATCAGCACGTCGAGAATGCAGAGGGAACAGAGTCGCGATAGAAAGGTCAAATCAATGGTGCTTGGAGCAAGGTTTGCTTTGTCTGGTGGAGCAAATTCGGGCACAATCTTGATTACATAAGCACCTGATCTCATGAACAGCCGGGACAAAGACCTGCTGGAGATTGCCATCATTCCACCAAGAGTTCAGACACAATGCCATCGACCGCCTCTAGAAGTTCAAAGAGGAAGAGGCCTTCGAATCAATCAGCCCTGAATGAGACTCTTGCGTCGGAAGAGGTGAATTGCGCTTCATCAAGTCCAACGAAGCGACGAGTAACTTCTGACAAGTAAGATCTGGTATGGAGTCTTCCAGCATGGGAGCTGACGGTAGCAAGTTTTAATTATCAACATGTTGTGACAATACATGTTGGCGACCAAGCGACTCCATTTCTGGTTCATGCCCATATCCTGCGTAAGGTTTCGCCATTCTTTGAAGCAGCATTGAGCTCGAGATGGAACGCCAGTGAGCAAATTCCCGTTGAGCTACCAGAGGACGACAGCCAGATATTCAACGCCTTCGTTGGCTGGTCTTATAGCGGACGTATCGAAGGCAAACTCAGCTCGGCAATACCGCCTGCCGCTCGCCAGGATGGTGTGACTGACTTACCGGAGGCCAAAGCTGATCCTGATGTGATGCATTCCTGGGTAGAACTGTACCGATTTGCCGACAAGATTCAAGCCATCAAGCTAAAGAACGATATCATCGACCTGTTCCTTGCTGCCGGGAATAGAATGCTCGACATGTCTTCGTCGACCATGGCCTTGATTTGGAATGAACCTCCATCGGAGAAGGACAAGCTCCGCTCTTTGCTCTACCACATGATGATCTGGAAGGCCAAGCCAGAGCATATCCACGAGGGTATGTACACTGATGCTCCACGCTTAGTGGGCTCCGTACTTCGGTACTTCTTGCAACGCAATCCGAACAAAGGACCACTCGACATAAAGGCGCTCAATTGGCATGAGCCTGTAGAGAAGAAGTGAAGGAAGGACTGAAAGGAAGTCGGCCCGCTTCGGTACCCACAAAGCTGGTAGCACACAGTAACAAAGGGTCGACACCCACTTCTTGCTTCGTCGCAACCTGACCATCTTGAAGGCCGCATGCGTCGATAACAAAGCAAGTCCTCTTTTCCCATACTAGACAGATCGACAAGTAGAAGCCTTCAGCTCAGTCCTTTACCACCCAGACCCACGAATCCCCTCACGCATATCCATGGCGGACAATAGGACAGCAGTTGAAAAGCGGAAAGAAGAGGCGGAATTACATGACTCTCAGCCGAGGAATATCAGAAAGAAGATCATGCAGGCATACGACCATCGAGACATCTCAATCGCCGATTGGACCAAAGCAGCAGGGTGAGCTACTCTTAGCCACGGGCAGCGGGTGAAACAATCTGACACTGTTTACAGGGGCAACTACGACGAGGTCATTTCTGTCATCGTCGGTCCAGGGGACGAAGCAAAGACATACCTTGTCCACGCGAAAGTCCTAGCCCGTTCCAGCCATTTCTTCAAAGCTTGTATGACGAACGACTGGCTCGAACGTGAGGAAAAGACAAGGAAAAGACAATCGAGATGCCCGACGACGACCCAACGATCGTCAATCTTTACATCGAATGCTGCTATCGCAAGCATGTGCTTGTATCCAATCCACGATCCGGTCTGGATTCGTCGTTATCCGCCGAGCTCGCCTGTCACCTTTGGGTCTTGACTGATAAATTGCAAGACGCACCTATGAAGCGCCTGGTGATGGCATACATCTTCGGCAAGCGTTTCCTTTTGGACTGGCTGACTCCAGCAGCAGTAGACGCTGCGTTTCTCGGCCCCGATGATAGTAAACTCGTGGAGTTCCTTTTAGATGCTGCAGTATTCTTTCCGAACTCCGTATTCGTCAAAAATCACCTCGAAGATCTTCCAGTGGAATATCACACGAAGCTTGCGGCAAAGTTTCTGGTCCAGGCTCGTAACGAACAACCATCAGCGTCACACTTGCACTTGTTGAACCATTTCACGAACAAGCAGGGGGAACCCGACATGTATTACGACGACATTCTATCTCAGCCACCTGATGATAATAGTGGAAGTCTGCCTAATGCTGGGGGCGACAATGCTTCCGTCCGGGCGAACCGCGTTTTGACCAGGTCGCAGAGGAGGATCTAGAGTCGTCTGAAGCCAAGCCCTCACGCCGCTTTGGTCGCCTCGATGCCAGTGCCAAGCCGACATGACCTTGTTGCCGTGCGAGGCGTACGAAGAAGAGAGTCCACCGGCCAATCAGACTGCACGTAACACTTTAGCTGACTGAAGAGAGATCCACTTTTATTCACTCCATAGAAACTCCAAATACATTTTATCTTCGTCTTTCTCTTTTACCACCTTCACTACAATTGCAATCACACGTAGCATCTGCTTCAAGCTCGATATCGTCTACGACCTCTCCGACGGTAAGCACCTTCATTGAACGTTGCAGATCATGCAGCAGATGAGCTGATTGCAGGCAGGAAAACAACCAATATGAGTGATAACAACTCGGAAGCGGCGACGGGCACGTCTGCTGGCACTGCATCGAGCGCGATCGTTAGGCATCGCTTTCGTGAAACGTTTTCCGTTCAGCAGGGCAACGGTACGGACAGCAATCACAGCAATGCAGAGGGGGGAGCCCGTCAGAACACATCGACCCAGACCGAAGGGCCGACCTTCACCATGGGCGATGAGCATTCCTTGATCAGACTGGGTAGCACAACCCCTACCATGAGCCTGTAAGATACCTCTGCAGCAGCTCTTGCCTCCCCGTCGACTAATACTGATAGCACGATCTTCACCACCTTGGTGACCGTTGTCCTGGTCCACAATCAGGACAAGTCTTTCTACCACATCCACAAATCAGCTCTGGAGAAGGAATCCGGATACTTTGCTGCGGCTCTTGGGGACTTCTGGAGCCCTGAGAGGGAGAATGTGGTCATTCTGCAGGGAGTCAAACCGGCTGTCTTTGAGCACTTCTTTCAGTGGCTTTACCGTCACTTTGGTACTGAGAAGGACGAAGGCATCTACGAGATTCACGACTATGATTTGTCGACGGACATGTGTCTCGATCTGTACTTCCTCGCAGACATGATCGGCGCAACCAATTTCATGCCCTGCATCATGGATGTGCTCTATGCCAGACGCGACGACCCGGCGTTGTTCAATGTCAACGTATTCCACGAGATCACCACGAATTTGGCGGACAGCTCTATGTTGTACGACTTTATCGTTCACTGGTGGGTCATCTACGGAAACGAGAACAGCGCCAGAGAGATCACCAGGTACGCCGGCGTTGGAGCGACAGAGGCTATTCTCCAGGCATGTCTCGCTCACAAAGGTGCGACCGACTTCTCCTCCTTCACTGGTGATAGGGGTGCCTGTCACTATCATGAGCACGACGATCAGGAACACTGCCCGACTGGCCAAGATTAAGCTATGGGCAATCAGGTCAAGCAATCAGGTCAAGCAAGGCAATGGCAGAATCGAGGGTGGCGGGACTGCGTCCCGATGCCGGCTGGAAGTATGCTCAGGATGGAAGGTCCGCTGGGTCAATGCATGCGGATCCAACAAGAATCTCTCCTGTGGGCATTCATGACAATCGAAGGAGAATAGCTCAAATGGATGACAATAGACTCGATATCACAGTTCCTGAACATGTGCCATGTGAAAGTGGCGGCTGTTAGCCGCGACGCGCCAATAATCGTCAATGGTATTCTAGTCGACGACAATACCATTCACATACATTACAAATCACATATAGAGCCTCAACATCATCGTCAACTTTACCAATCTCAACCACAACACTTTCGTACCATTTAACGAGCATCGCCGACGAAGGCTGCGTCCAAGCAAACCGTCAATCTTACTGATCTTCATAAACGACCTGTACCTGCTTCTTGGACCCAACATAACACCAATCAAAGACAGCATCATCACTGTCAACCCTCTTCCAGAAGCGTCAGCTCAGGCAGGCTCAGCAGATTTGATCCCTGCTGTCGCCACGATGCCAGCCGATATCCAGCGCAGCGCCACCCGCGACGGCCATGGTCGTTTCACAGCTTCAATCCGCGTGAGTCCCAAGAAGCGTAGACTCGAGGCTGCTCCTGCGAATGCTCAAGAGGCGCAAATCGTCAAGGAGACTCAGCTCTGCAAGGATGCCCTCAAGCCTTTCGTGAAAGACGGCCTCAAGGAGAACAAAGAAGTGGCTCGTGCCAAGTTGTAAGTCCAGAAACTCGAGTTCCGATGTATCGGGACAATACTGATGCTCTCACAGGAGACGCCACTTTGGTGTGCAGGTCGTGTTGGTGATTGGGAAGGAGAAGGACACCCTCACCCTTCCGGCCGCGACTGTCCACAACTCCAGCGACTTCTTCCGCAAAGCCATGGACGAGACCAAATGGGCTGTCCGCGACGAAGAGACTGGCGTCATCACAGTCCAGCTACCAGAAAGTGACTTCTTCCATGTCGGCTACTTCATGGCCTGGGTCCAAGGCAACAAGATCGGCTCGCCTCAAATTCCACTCCCTACCACCGGCATCGAGACTGCTCAGCTTCTCATCGAGCTCTACAAGTACGGCGAAGAAGTCATGAGCGAGCCATTCAAGAACGCCGTCATGGACGCCACACGAGCCGCATTTGACCAGCCCGGCCTCGCTATGTGTGTCATGGCCCTCGAGGAAGCATTCACCGGCGGACTCCCGGAAAATTGCAGCCTCCAGCGCTTCTTCACCGACTTCACCATTGAGCGCATGCCTTCTCGCAACATGGGCGAGTTCATGCTGCTTCATGCTCCGAGGTTGTTCCTCAAGGTGGTCCAGGGTATGAAGGATGACAGGATGAATGGGGTCGCGCATCGTGGCGTCTTTCTCAACCGTAGCAGCTGTGTCTACCATGATCACAAGCTCACCCCTCCATGCCGCTACCCTTGAGAGCCGAGTCGCCAACGCCGCCGAAGACAGAGAAGAAGCGGGACAGGAAGATGGAAGAGGGTCCTTTTGTCTACAGGCCAGATGGCAACTGTCCATGAGGCAGAGATGGACTTGGATGAGAAATTTGGGATGAGATGAAGCATACTGGACAACGATACCACCTTGATGACATTTGACGATTTTCCGGCCACATCCGGCCCATGACAGGATGAGATATAGAACAGGATACCAAGCTTAGCATAGCTACATTGCATATACACAGACTTGACGTGACCAGTACCAAACATGAGCAGATGTGAGACAAATTGAAGATGTTGAATGACAAACCGTCCACGATGTGAAGTCGGCCGCTGTCCTCTTGGTGATGTGCGGCTCCACCAATCACAGTCGGGTCTTCCCCGACAGCCAAGTCTACAGGTGCCACAATTCTTCCGCCTTGATGGACAACGACAACAATGCCCAGGATGATGAGTAAAGAATCCACGATGTCTGCGATACTTCTCTCCTCTCGACGAGCGAAGCTGCCGCACTGTAATCGAAGCCCAACAGCCAAACCCTGGCTTTTACCCGTCCTTTGATACCACTCTTCGTGGCCCTTATAGCAACCACAATCTACCAAATCTATCAACAGACTAGCTTCAGCATGTCTTCCATTGGCACTCACGCCTCCGACTTGCTAGCCTCCCTGGAGAAGGTCAACATCAAGGCCGGCGAAGTCTCCTTGATCCCAAAGTCCTTCCAGCCTACCACCGAGCTGGGCATTACCTTCGGCGACAAGCAAGTCAACCAAGGTGACCTGATCAGAGTCAGCGAGGCGAAGATTACCCCGACTGTATCATTCGCTGCTGAGGTATGTCAACCCCTTCGTAGGGACCAATCTAAAGTCCAGGGGCCTGACCTGTTTGCAGGAAGGTGCCTCGGCAGATCAGACATACACTCTACTTCTGGTTGACCCCGATGCCCCGACTCCAGATGACCCGAAGTTCGCATGGTGGCGACACTGGGTACTCCCAGGGCTGAAGGCAGGGAGTCCGGCCGAGCAGACGACTGAGGCGGTAACGTCGTACCTCTCTCCTGGTCCGGAAGACGAGTAAGAACTCCTCACCATCACATCTACCACCCCTGTAGCATAAACAAGAATCATCGATACTGACTTGAGTAGTTCAAAGCCTCATCGCTACCTCTTCTTGCTGTACAAAGAGCCAAAGGGCTTGAGTCTGAGCAAGGCTGATGTTGGCGGCGAAGAGTTTGTGGACCGCAGATCGTTCAAGGCAGAGGCATTCGTGGAGAAGCATGGCTTGACGCTGGTAGGAGTGAACTGGATGAGGGGAGCGGGAGATGGGTGGAAGGAGGATGGAGAGGGATGGGAGTATGCTGCGCCGAGGAAGGTGTCTTAGAGCATTGTCAATTCCAAGTGCTCAGAGGACGGAATCTCAGGCTATGCGCCACGTCTCACTGGTACTTGGTGAATGCATGCATAAGTGTGCCCACTGACAAGCTCATTCATTCGCTGAGCTTCATCGGGTTGACATCCTTAGCGCAATCCTTACCGTGTATTCTCTTCCCTAGTTTCCACAACTAGATTAACAAGGTACATTGAACGCCCTTTCATCGGCTCACCTCAAGCGGCTACAAATCACAATTCGCGGTGGAAGTAAGGTGACAATCAAGTCATCTCATCAGTGGCCGTACCTAAATCAAAATCGGTACGCTTCCACTATTATCACAATTCGATCTTTCAATTCTGAGATCATTGGTGGGCCGGTTCTTGGAGTGCTCGACAAGTTGACGGGAACTTCTTCGGAACCATTATTTTCAACTTTACCGAACAGTCCCTGCCGACAGCGCTGAGTTTTCGGAGCCTGGACAAATTAGCTTAGTCGTTCCTTGGCCGAGTCATACTACTCTTTGTGCTGTTTATGGTGGTGTGTCTTGCACCACAAGCGTGCTACAGCAATTCTACGCCATCACCGGGAGCCCGAGGACACGAGACTGGAGCCATCACAACACTACAAACGAAGGCCAGTCCCTATCTCATGCGGGAAAGCACCACGAACCACAATCACTATGCTAAATAGACTTATAATTCTAACAGCATCTCAAACAAGCTGTCAAAAGCCTTCATGTGAGTGTGGCAAGTGATCAGCAACGGCATTGAGTGTGCTGACCACGATAGTAATCACTTCCAGAATGTAGTCAAGGTTGTGGTTGGAGGTGGGGAAACAGAATTCATCGTCCACAAGGAGATTCTCACAACGTCAGCCCCAGTTTCAAATCTGCTCTTAACGGCCTATGGATAGAGTCGGATACCCAGAAGATCGATTTACCGGACGACGAGCCATCCACGTTCACCACGTTCGTCGACTGGGCCTATTCTGGTACGCTGTTCTCGAAAGAACCCACTTCCAAAAGCCTCGACCCAGATCTACCACTATACGTCCGCGTTTACGTCCTCGCCAATCGACTCTCAACCACGCTATTGAAGAACGACATTATCAGAGTAATACATCTCCGTCATCAGCGCATTTCGACTATGTCCGTGGAAGCTCATAAGGTAGCCGTTGAGAATCTACCAGACAATCCACCTCTCCAGCGCCTCATCCCCGATTCGTGGTTCCAGAGTGGGAAGGCTGAAGCCACGGTAGACGAGATGCTGCACGCGGTGCCAAAGCTTGCTGACCATTTGGTGAGAAACTTATTGGCGAGAGTGGGGAACGTGATAGGCTCGCCTGTCGCAACGGTGGGGGCATATCTCGAAGAGGAGACGCCTCTTTGATTTGATCGAAGGTGTTGCGAGATGCATCGTGGCAAGATATGGATGGTGGAGAGGTGAACAGGGATCAGACCGAGTGGAAAGACTGGACGTCTGCTACAGAAGGTCAGTTGAGCATAAGTTGATGAATCTCCTTGCTCCACCAGCCTGTCAGAACAATCAATGTCCATACATCGCGTCTGTCTTGCCTTATCGACGTAAGCCAGTCTTCGATGCTCCGCGAGGTAAAGTGAAGGATCGTGGTATGGCCTTGTGACTGTTCATCACAGTCTAGTACCTCCCGGCTCCAAGTGACATGTGATTGTGGATCGAGACTTCACCAGAATCGTCTTCCTCAAACCCAACTTTCCTGCTCGCTTTCATTCTCTTCCTTTCACCTGGGACGCAGTTTTTCCACCTATCCATCCGATAGCATGACGCCACCTACAGACCCAGAGATATTGCCATTGCCGGAAGACGTTCCGGAGCCCTCCACTTCCGGAGAAAACGACGAGAAGCGCAAATTGAAGGAGAAGGCATGCATGTGAGTCCTATCATGGCTGCTGTCTTCGATGATGTCCTGATCACAACTCGCAGCAACAAATACAAGAGACTCGCCACCCTCGTCGTGGGAAAAGGAGAGGACATCTTCCAGGTCCCAGCAGTCATGCTCTCCACCATCAGTCCCTTCTTCAAGGCGGCCCTCAGCGGAGACTGGAAGGAAGCTTCGGAGGACAAAGTTGAATTGCCAGAAGAGTCTCCCCTCATCTTCGGTATCTTCCTCGAGTGGCTCTTCCGTAGGCACATGGGCAGCACTGGTTGGGAAGGCTATCTCATCGGTGATCACGACACTCATCTGGTGGAGCTCTACATTTTCGCGGACCACACTCAGATCGTCGAGCTTAAGAATGCCATCATCACGAACTTCCATTCCCGCCCCAAAGACCTCTGGAGGCTGCCAATCTCGACCCTGCAGATGGTCTTTGATGAGACTCCGGAGAAGTGCACCTTACAGCAGCTGATCATCGCCGCATGGCTGGAGATTCCCGCGCACAAGGTTTCCCTACTTGGCGACGTGGTCGACTCAGTGCCCTCGATGGCGAAGATTCTCATCATGGCCTTTGGCCGTCGGAGCGATGAGTCAGAGGAGAGGTATCTTTGTGACGCAGTTGGGGAATATTTGGAAGGCAAGGGGGCGAAGGAGAGCGACCCGCCGCAGAGTGTGCCCCAGAAGAAGAGGAAGAAGTGGATGCGTCCATATGCCTGAGGAGGCTGAACATGACCTGTCAAATGGTTGTATGAGGATGATGGCCAAAGGGTGAAGTCTAGGGGAGCGACAGTCAGGTCAGACTGACACCGCGCGTGCAATGGTCATGCATAGCAGTAGGATCTGAGCGCAATTGCCAGCTCTTAAATTGCCGCGGCTTTGATGTCTTCCAGCAAGCGCTCTAGCAGCGGTAGTGTTGTAATATATGATTGACGCCTACCTAGACTACTCCACTTTCTTCTCCCACTCCTCAGCCGCAAACTTCCTATTCCGATCCGTATACACCGTCCCCCAAGCCGCCATACTCTTATCGTTCGGATCCTCCGGTCCCTTATCCGCAATCTCCAACTGCTCTCTCCAGTACAGATTCCCCAGACTCACCTCCACAATCTCACCATTCCTGCCCGCCTTCTCCCACCCCTGAGCATCTACCTGATCGAATTGACCCAGCTCATCAAACGCCCGTAACATAGTGCTCATAGGCGTAATCTGATCCTCCCTAAACGCCTCCTTCAACCCAGGCGGCGCAAGCCCCGTGACCACAAAAGCCGGACACACCGCATTGACCGTAATGCCCACCTGCCCAGCGACCGGCCCCAACGCCCTCGCCAGCCCGACCACACCATGTTTCGCCGCGCAATACTGTGGACAGAACGGCGCCCCTCTCAACCCCGCCGCAGAGGAGGTCATCACAATCTTTCCCCCCTTGCGCTCATTCCGACTCATATAATGCGCCGCCAATTTCGTCCCATAATACGGCCCGAACAAATCCACCTCGAGCGTGAGCATATTCGGCTTCCTCGGCGGGGTGGTGGGGTCGATAGAAGCAAAGATGTCATCTCTGTCATCGATGCCTGCGTTGAGAGCAGCGAAGTCGAGCCGTGGGGACCATTTCCAGGCCTCGGCAAAGGCAGAGGCGGTGCTGTCCCAGGAGGCGCAGTTGGTGCGGATGAAGAGGGTGGTGTCAGCGGGGAGCGGCTCGAGAGGTGGTTGGAGATCGAGGATGGCGACGCGCCAGGATTTGGAGAAGAGGTGTTTAGTCAGGGCGAGCCCGATGCCGGAGGAGCCGCCGGTGACGATGGCGGTGGGTGGAGGAGTCATGGTTGGTTGTGATGTTGGTGGGAATGGAGAGGAGAGGTTGAAGGGGGAGAGGGTGGTAGAGACATCTTATGGTTTGCATGCGGAGGGGTCCGTGGTGATACGGATTGTGGTTGGAGAGGGAGAAGGAGGTGAGGTTTGGGGAAGGTGGGGTCGAGAACAGGTGGAGGGGCTCGGCTAATTAGCGCTGTCGGTAGTTGGGCAGGTATTTCTTCTGTGTCTGCCACTTGCTGCACGGCATGTTATTTTATGGTATTGTGCATGAGTACCTCTTTTAGTCCATCAAGCCAGATCGGGAAACGAGATGTTGCAGTGCTGAGTGACCGATGAAGTTGATGGCTAGTGCTTACACTGATTGGTAAGGGGTCCATCGTGAACTCCCAGCGGCCTGGAGTCTATAAGTACAATTGACGTCTCCTCTCTTTTCATTTGATACAAGATCAGCATACAGTGGACCAGTCTCGGAAAGGATTTAAATAGCACAACGGATGCAATGCTGATCCACCGGAGAAAAAGAGGCGACTGTTAAAGGTGAGAGCAATATGTACGAGCACTGAAGCTTGACTTGAAGGTAGCCAGCAATGTGCAAACCCGCACGATGACAATTAAAGAAGACATGAAGAGGAAGAGTGGACGATAGATAATCAAGCATGTAGATCAGGGGAGAAAGATACAGGGACAGCAGAGCCGCAATTCCGTGACGCAGGGGGCAAGATTATACTTCTCGTGCGATTGCTGCGGCCAACTCTTGTAATTCAATCTCGAACGTCGCTCGACACTACGAGAGCCTATGGCTGTCGTCATTCCAGGACACGAGCGCCGTCAGCTCCTATTCCTTGCCTCGATCAGTGGATACGACCTTGCGCACCGCGACTGGCACGCTGCTAATCTCACCGTTGCAAAACGTCCTTGAACCCCCCAATTCGACTCCATAAGACAATCACACTGCGGTACTGCTGCGAATTAAGATTGTATGATGCCCTTTTCGTTATAACCAAGTTCTCATCCACCAGTTCCTGCTTCTACTTCACTGCCTGGAATCCTCTACCACAGCCACACCCATCCCTTGCTTGCACTGCAGATCCAATCATGAGGACTGATCATTACACACAGCGCGATTCTTTTGTAGACGCCGAGAAAGATGGCACCTTCTCTCCATACCTTTCAGATTCAGATCGAGCAGACTCGATGATAGACGAAAAGGACTCGTTCCTGGGCCACGATGAAGAGGCAGCCACAAAGACAAAGCAGCCAGTACCACGGAGTACAGTGGTATTCTGGATTCTTGTCAACATTTGCAGCACAGTAGCGATTGTAGGTCTACCAGCTGTTCTCCTACCACTTACTCCCGCTGACAACATCAGGTCTTTATCAACAAGTCCATCTTCAAGTCACCCCACTTCCACTCGGCACAATTCTTCTTCGCCAGCTACCACTTGACTCTCACATACGTCCTCCTCACGCTCCTCTCTTCACCGTCAGCCTCGCTTGCCGCCGTCCGTATCTTCGAGCGTCGGACCTGCACCATTCAAGCCATCCTGCCCCTGGCAGCGTCCATGTCCCTCTCCGTCGTCTTCCTCAACACCTCCCTGGCCTTCTGCTCCGTTCCCTTCTACCAGACAGCTCGCGTCCTACTCACACCTGTGGTTGCCGGAATCAATTATGTCTTCTTTTCAAAACGGATCCCACGCCTGGCTGCGTACATGTTGATCCCCATCTGTGCTGGCGTTGCATTCATGGCCTACTCGGACAGCCAGGGGAAGAAGAGCAAGGGAAACAGCACATCGTTATTCGGGGCGGCGTTCGCATTGATGGGCGTTGTCATCAGCAGTCTCTACACTGTCTGGATCAGCACGTTTCACGAAAAGCTGGAGATGAACTCGCAACAACTTTTGCACGCTCAGAGTCCTGTAGGAGCTGGTTTCCTCTTCATTCTGGGTGTGATTGGTGGGAAGTGGCCCGACTTTGCCAGTTTCGACGCCAATCTCTGGTGTGCTGTACTACTGGTGAGTTTGCCCTGCCTCTCCTTCCTGGGGGCTACATGCAGGAGAAGCAGCAGCTAACATTTCTCAGAGCGGTTTCTGTGCCATCCTCATCAACCTCAGCCAGTTCAAAGTCATCGGTCTCGCAGGATCCCTGGCCGGTACCATTGTCGGCCAAGTCAAGACCATCGTCATTGTTGTGATCGGCTGGTTACAGATGAGCCAAGCCGTTGCGGCGGGCAGCATTTTGGGAGTCACTGTGGCCATTGTAGGAGTATGCGGATATCTGTGGGCAGAAAAGCGTCATCAGAAATGACTAGCCGACCAAGAACACGGGAGGCAAGATTAGCAATCTTGAAAAAACAGCATGGCGTTTCGGCGCAGAAGAGCAGACCTGCCTTGGCCAGGCAGAGACACGAAAGTCGGAAGAGAAGGAGCATGAGCATTTCCCAGTCACAAGCATGCAATTGGATACCCCCCATCCCCCTCTCGCACTTGCGGAGGGACGACGGACATAATGTAATGACATTCCACGAGACTCTTTTCCATCAACCCTGCATCGCCTCCTCTCCACCCTTCTCCACCGCTCCCTTTGCCCCCTCCGTCTGCCCATACAAACTCTTCCTCTCCCTCATCATCCCCGCCATCCCCTTCACCCTCACCCACTCAGGCACCATCCCGACAAGCGTAAACTGCACCCCATGCCGCCACCACCCCCACCTTTCCCCACCCCACCCCACCTTCCCCAACGCCCTCTCCGCCATGGTCCGGGAATCACAAGTGAAGAACTCATCCCCGATCTTGTTGCTGCCGGACATGACATTCCCCACCAGGATGCCGAGGACTTCAACACCGTCGTGGCCTTCGGCTACCATCTCCGCTGCTAGAGCCTGGGACCAGCGGAGGTTGAAGGCTTTGGCACCGCAGTAAGTAGAGAGCCAAGGGATGCCGACTTCTCCTGCGCCGGAGCCGACGTTTAGTATCAAGGAGGGCTGGTGGGATTGGAGGATCGGGAGGAGGGAGCGGGTGAGGTGGACCGGAAAGCGCAGGTTCATGGAGATGATGGTGTCGATGGTTTCATGATCCATTTCTGCCAGGGACGCGAACGTTGATGAGGACGGTGAGGGGGCCGGGGAGGGTGGAGGCGGTGGTGCGGATGCGTTCGATGTCCGCGGGGCTGAAGGTGGAGGCGTCGGCGAGGATGGTCTTTATCTGGGCGTCGGGGTATTGGGTGTGCAGGGTGCTGACGAGGGCGGAGATTTTGGCTTCGTTGCGGCCGTGGAGGAGGACGTTGAAGCCTTTGGATAGTAGGGCGTGGGTGAAGCCTAGCCCGATGCCATCGGAGGCGCCGGTGATGAGGGCCCAGGTGGAGTAAGGGCGGGAGTGTTGGTATTTGGGAAGGGAAGAGCGGAGGAGGTGCGGGCTGAGGGAGAGAAGGGTGCGGAGGGTGAGATAGGTTGTGGTTAGAAGGCCGAGGATGGAGAGAGGAGTGGTGGGAAGGTGGGAGAGGAGGGAGGCGCGAGGGGGTGGGGAGGGGTAGAGTTTGGTCAGGGATTGAGAGAGTGAGGAGAGAAGGGAGGAGGCTGCGTCCATTATTGCAGATGCAGATTGCGAGATGGAGAAGAGCAAGCAAGAGATGATAGAAGAATTATAGGGGAAAAGGTGTTGGATGTTCTTGAGATGGATTGATATACTTTCGCTTACGCTGCAAGGTCGGCGTCAGGCCAGCTCTCACACCGTTCATGTATGACCGGATATCTCGCCAGGCGGCCGACAAGCACCGACCGGGAATCTCATTTCGCTGCTGACCGCAATGATTATGTTCCTGCGAATACAGATTTGAGCAAGAAAAGAGTCAATGTCACAGGGTCAATCACGGAATGGAGGCGGGACTTGCCGAAGGTGAAGCGCACGTGACAGCCGCGGATGCATGGAGTGTTCAAGCGATAACAAAGGCCAGTAGGATTTGACGGGGAGGTTTCTCCATTCCATCATATATACAGTCTAACTTTCCATTTCGCGATACATCCCAGCCAAATGAATCCCGCTCATGCGCAAACACCCAACCCTTTCGTTCTCTAGTACACGAACCGGAAATCGGGGTGGTCATCACCCATGTTGTCAATATCCTTGTCCTCGAATCTGTAATCCCGACCGCCCTTTGCCCTCTTCTTGTTCTCAAAGTACAAGCCACCGGTGTAGACAGTGATGAGTATAGTAGACATGAGGAGCACACCGAACACGCTGTAGTATCCCTTCCAGTAGAACGGAGCCTCCTTGCGCTGAAACACGAGAGAGGCGAGGATACCGCCTGATGAACCGAGACCGATCTGTGCAGCCGAAGCGTACGAGGTCTTGTAGCGGCCGGAAACGTTGTTGACCATCATTGTCCAGAGAGTGGGGAGCGAGATGTACGAGCCACCGGAGATGATGTAAAGAGCGGCGTACCGGACACCGACGGAGACGTGGCGCTGATTGAGCAGGATGGCAAAGCCGGCAATGGAGGTGATGTAGCCGACCATGGCAACTCCGTAGCGGTGCCTGAGCTTGTCGGACACGAGGGCTGAGCCGAGCGCAGTTGCAGTGGAGAGGACGAAAATGGGAATGCAAAGCGCTTGTACACGGCGGCCAGAGTAGGTTGGGTTGAGCGCCTGGACGATAGTCGGGGAGAAAAGATTGATCGAGTAAGTGGTAGCGACAGTGCCGACGTAGATGAGGATGTTGATCAAGATCTTCCAGTCGAGGAAAGTACGCTTGCGTGCGGGACCATCGAAGCGGTCCATTCTGAAGGTACCGGCTTGAGCGTGAATACGGTTCTTAATCATCTCGCGCTCCTCGTCGTTGAGCCACTTCATCTCTTCCGGCCAGTCTACCATGAGCACCCAGCAGAGGACGACAATAGCGGCGGTAACGCAACCCTCGATGATGAAGATCCAGCGCCAGCCGGAGTAGCCGTTGCGGCCGGAGAGACCAGCAATGGCGTATGCCAAAAGACCACCGAAAGCACCGGCCAAGGCGTTGCCAACCATGAGAATGTTGAGACGCCATTGGAGGTCGAAACGTGGGTAGTAGGTGGAGAGCAGGACAATGCAGCCTGGTCATGTTAGTGTTTGTCCCTTGTTTCTCCCATTTTACTTTGCTCACCAGGTACAAGTCCAGCCTCGAATACACCAATGAACCATCGCATGGCTACGAGAGCAGAGAAGCTCTGTACCACACCCTGCCCCACTGTGAAGCAAGCAAGGCAGAAAACTTGCAGACACAACCAGGTCGATGGCTTGAGCAATCGCTTCGTCATGACGAGGTTGGAAGGCACTTCCAGCAAAATGAATGGGATGAAGAAGATCACAAGAGCGATGTTGAATTGGTCGCCGACCATCTTGAGATCTCGTTCGAGGCCGAAGACTCTTGCGCTACCCATGTTGACACGATCTGGGGAAACGTTAGTGGAGACCATGACATATTGAGCATCTGCGACATACCGATGAATGCCCAGAACCACAGTACGACAATGGGAGGCAATACCCGCATGTCGAGTTTGCGATTGAGCGCCCTGATCTTTGCGGTGTCATACTCTGGAATGGCAGATGGTGACTTTAGTCCGCTCGACATGGAAGCATCTTCCAGAGGCATGGCGGCAGTGACAATGTCAGCTGCCTTTGGGACGACTGCGGCCATGATTGTTGCAGTGTTGTGTGTCTGCGATTTGATGGCGAGAAGTCACAGTCAAGGTGTGGTCGGAAGTAACAAGTCAGCAAGTGCGCCGCAAGGTCAGAGTATACTTTTCGAGATACAGTACAGCCTTTCCAAGCCGGCACAACAAGCGTGTCGGCGGGATAGAAAGAGGCGAAAGAAGAGCCGGGATGTCGAGCAGCACAGGTCGGAAACACGCAGCGTGGCAGCAATGTCCAGAACGTGGTCAACGAGAGTCAGTGATAGTCACTAGAGGGTATTGATTGGGAAGATTATTGCTCGATCATAACCTGAGGAGGAATAGATTAATGGGGCCTGGTCGTGGCCAATCCCGCGCGCGAGTCTGCGGCACAGCTCGACGACGAATGTCGCAGTGGCAACCAGGAGTACAGTACCTCACAAGCCTAGCCTGACAGAGGAAGTTGCTGCAATAATGGCTTGGATGGCGCAAGCTCTTTCGTTCCCTACCGTGCCTCATGGCCAAGGCAGGCATGTCGACACTAGCGAGACCGACGGGGCCAAAGAGTGACAGAGGCGTTTGATGATCAGCTCATGCAACGGCGGGAAGAAGAAGCAAGAGAAGGCATGGAAACATGTCGGCAGATGAAAGGGCAGAAGGAACAACGAATAGAAACAGATTTGCTTGTCCATGAGAGGAAGAGATTGGCTTGCCCGACGGAGCCTCCGACGTCGAGTTGCATTCAACCAAGTTCAGGTCTCCCGTCCTTGTCTGTTCACTGACACTCCGATAGATAGTCGATAGACGAGTGAACCGTGCAGCTGTCATTCTGATTGCGCATCCAATTCGTGATGGACAATAACGCATCTCATTTCGCAGTGCCACTCTTTGACGGAGCATCGAAGCTTGACAGGCAGACCGGAAGACCCTTGGTCAGCTAGAGTACTGTACCGCATCTTGCCCACGGCTAAAATGGCTTGTACTGTATGTAATCATGATCTCAGATACAGTTCGCGGAGAAATAGTCCCTTCTTTTTTCTGCCTTTGTGGCGGAAACCTTGATGAGACAAGAAGTTTGGCACTCGAGGGCCGCCATTGTCTCAGACTGACGACGTCGCTCTGTACTACGCTCTATACGCATTTCAAAGCGATTACTACTGACCCTCTTGTCGCAGATACGGTACCAACATATCGCCATCCCATGGTAGCTTCTCAAGTAATGGCACGCCTCGCCACGGCTCGTACCTGCTCCGTCCCAGAAACGTGAGATCCAAAATCAGCATCTCAAACCTCATCTGACTTATATTTTCAATACCAAACACTCCAAGGCCTGCCATAATCACCGCAAAGCTCTCTCTCTGACACTCACCTCATCTGTCAAACCACACCAACACCATCCCCCAATCGGCAGCGCATCGCTTACACGCATCTGCAACGCCAAACCAACACGCCCCCCGGGCCCTCCCTGCTCCTACGGCCTCGGCACATATCGCTCTCTAGCGCGACGCCGCGCGCACCTTCTTCTTCCTGCGATGTGTGTGTGCAAAACAGGACCGATCTGCTACCTGCTTGACTCAGGCAGGACCTTTGCTTCGCGCGTTGTGCAGCAAAGGACCCCGACCCACGTGGAGGGCCTGTAACGGACATGGAGTGCGCAGTGCAGTGCAGCGACTATCGATCTGTTGCAGCCCATTCGTTTTGCTTGCCGACGGGTGATGAGGTGGGCACATGGGAGCCACGTTGTGTATCTCACATGTCCTGCCTGGAAAGCATGAATAAAATGATCAACTTCGAGATCAAATTCTGTACAGTATAGGTAAACTCAATTAACAGACTGCACTCTGTGTCCTCTCCACCCGAAAAAAAAAAGCCACGCACCTCATCGCCCTTGAAAGGCTTGAAATTCCCCATCTTCACGCCCCTGCAACCTCCCCTCCCGTCCCTCTCCCTGGTTTCCCTTTCCCTTCCCTTCCGTCCCGTCTCGCCTCTCAGCGAGACAAAATTCCGTCCTCCGTCGTCTGCACCTCCCCGAATAATCCCCACTGGTGACACTCGCCATGCCTGCGTACCCACTCTCTGCACGACTCATGTCCCTACTCACCATGCCAATCCGTTGAGCCAGCCACGCTCGTCTGAATGAATCGTTTCGGCTCCATCAAGCCTCGGGCTTTGCCAGTCAGGCGTGCCGGGTTGGGGGCGAATGAAATATATGATACTCGACGCGCAGGAGTCGAAGGAGGCGCTCGTTTGGCTGATGTGCTGTATCATTGGGCAGGGAGATGGAGAAAGGAAGGATAGGAGGAGATGGGCTTATCCGCCGGCAGGTGGTACACTCGAGATAGCAGTAGATATGACGATGGTATACCTGCCAGCAGCAGCCACAATGTCCAGCTTCCCCATCTCGTTTTCCCCCGTGCCGTCGTGTGCATAGTACTCTACGTACTGCACCTGTGATGTATCACCTATATTACCCAGACACGCAATCAGGCTTCCCCTGGTTGTGATTGACATTGATTGTCGTGATTGACCTGATTTGCACGATTGACGCTTTGCGCAAGCTGATCTAGGGACAGCCAGGGATTGAGAGGCAGGGGTCGCACGTGGTGTGCCTGTCCTGTACCTGCGTTGAAGGGAGTGTACCTGAGAATGCAATGACATACCAGACAGCGTCTGCAGTCAGTGGTATGAGTGCTCATAATAAGTGTGTTGTGAAAAGTTGAGCAGGGCAAAGTGACACTCGGCATTGGAAAGCCAGAGAAGCAGATCTGCTACCACATCTTGATAAAAACAAATCTGAGACATCCCATATCCTCTGGTATCATATCCAAGCTAGAGAGTAATATACACCGCGACCAATGTCGCTATCATGAAGCTTATAAGCCCATAACCCATCCTCCCCTGTCCATAATATCCAAGACCAAAGAGCCCCCTCCCTTTCCCTCGAATACATCTCTACAGTCGATCCGAACTCGTACTCCCACTCCCACTCTCCCTCCCACTCTCCAACTCCACCTCCTCAATATCACTGTCAAACTTCTTCTCCGTCATCGGACTATCCTTGCCCCTCGTGACCTGCACATCCGTCGTCTTCATGATCCCGACGATTCGCTCCTGGCTGCTATGGAAGAAGTCCCGGGTGGGCTGCTCCGTCGCGCCGAGAGCGGTGTCATACCATGAGCGTTCGTCCGGGTAGCCCCAATTCCGGGACTGGTCGGAGCGGTTTGGGTAGGGCATCGGGCGGCCGGCCGAGGCTTGTTTGACGTATTCGAGCTTGTGCGAGGCGGAGCCGTAGGTCGTGTTCTGGTTTTTGCCGCGCATGCGGCGCCAGAGTTGGATGATGGGGGCGCGCAGGGCGGGGAGGCAGGCGCAGATGATGGAGGTGTTGGATTCAATTTCGGTCCACATTGTGGCGTCGTAGGAGCCATCTGGAGGATGTTAGATAGGCGAGGTATATGGGGACGGGAGGTCTTACAAGTTGGGTCATTCGACTTGGAGGATGCTGCGAGGGTTGTCATGCGCATGATACTGGCGGCGCAAGTGCTGAACATCTGTTAGTGATCACGTCCGCTTGAGATCGTCCATGGCTACTCACAATGCACCCAGCGCAAACACAGAGATCAATCCCCACTTGCGAGATCCAGGAATCTGTAGCGTCCTGATCACTGGTACTGGCATAAGGAAGATGACAAAGTCACCAACAGCGTGCCAGACCGAGTGGGCATACCAGAAAGCCATGAGGTTGATGCAAGTGCCCGGAACAGACTTGTCGTATGCTCTGCGAATCGGTGTGCACTGAAACACAGTTGCGATTGCCAGTGCGGTTGCGCCGAGGACGACGTTGGCCATCATGACCTTGGTGAATAGCTGAAACTTTGGGATCTGGAAGATGCGCAGATATAGGCACAAGAAGGCCATCTTGACAAACATTCCGAGCGGTTTGTATGTTACTTGCAAGGCGAAGAAGTACTATGCATGTCAGTGCAGTCCACCGGGGCTGTCGAGATTCGCTATGCATACCTTTAATGCATTCCTCGTGTCTTCTGGTGCTAATATCCTTCTGCTCTTGCCGAAGCCGTAGCTCATGGCTGAGAAACGTCAGTGTCCTGATTCATAGCAACAGAGCGTGCCACTTACCAACAAAGCCAAAGCCTGTGTGAACTGTGAGGACCGCCTATATAGATCAGCAAAGCAGATCATATATCCTTGACCGGTTCAGCCTACCACTGCGCATGCGAGCATGACATCGTCCATGCCCTTCTGATTACTCCTCCACCGCCAAATCACTCTGATCCCAAACACCAGTATCGTGACAGAGTACATGACGATACTGATGATGAAGAAGGCATGACCCTTGTCGACGTCCGACATTGTGGCGATGTTGTCCAGTCGTGGCCACCCTCGAGTATACCCTGGTACCGATTTGAGTTCTTGATATATACAGCAAGCGTTCAGACCAGCATCAGCGAAGAAGTGGCTTTGAAAGAAGCTCAAAGGATGGAGAGAAGAATCGTTCGTCCGGAAGACCCGTAAACCATCTAGATTTAAGAGGAAAGTTTCCCAAACCGAAGAACGAGCGGAAGTTAGTGACTACTGCAAGATGGTTACAGCAGTAGGATAGTGTGCCAGTGCGAGTGGGCAGCACGCAGGTCCCTCCAATTCCCCTGCTCCGGACGACTCACCGACACTGTATGCCTCGACATGGTTGGCTCGAAGATCCGGCTTTGGCTCCGACCGTCGTCCGTGTCTGGTCGCCACTCGAGGAAAGGATTGTTGCCCATCACTTGAGGCCTGCCACATGCGATTCAGCATATTTTGCTTGGCAGCAGGCAATTTCCGCGCGGACGCGACGCGGATGGGGACACACCAAGGAGGATTCTGAATCGTAATGATTATGGGATGAGCAGAGTTGGCTCCCGTCGGAGAGGGTCATGTCGGTGGTTCGTTGCCGAGAAGTTGGGCGCTGCATGAGCGTGCAGAAACCAACAGAGCCGTCCCTCTGATATCCACGACGGCGTCGCGGACGCGTCTTGGTGCCGCTGCCGATCTCAGGGATTCGCATCTTCCAGGCCGTTATTCGTGCATATGGGCCTGCGAAGTGGCAGGTGGACGGCAGAAAGTGCGTCTCATCATGCGGGTGGAGTTTGAGTGTGGATATCGTTGTTGGTGGTCTTTTCTAGAATGAGGGGTCTACCAGTCACAGACGAGCATGCAAATGACGATGTAGATCAGCGCAGGAAGAATTCTCCGCCTGCTGTCCTGCTTGTCGATCCACTATGGTCGCCCCATGCCGTGTCTCGTTCTTGACTTTTGTGTGTAACAAGCAGTGACATCGCTCAGGCACGGGTTTCCCGCTCGCACAAAGACATTGGGAATTGATGGACACGACCAGAGTGAGTTTATTGATGCGCTACAAACCGCTCCAAGCCGTCTTGTTGGCAATGACACTTTTCTGCGTCGCTTGGAGATTTCTTTGTCTCGGGGCTTCTTTCGAGGTGGGATAGATGGATCTAATGGTACATCATTGCACGCGATTGAGTCAATTCAATCTACTTGACAGGCAATCATCTTCCTGATCGGTCCTGTTCCTGACATGCCATCCATCTTGAGCTTCGAGATTGGTCATGGACAGGAGCCGAAACTCCGACCATCCACGTTGTATTCCTTTGCGCTATCGTTATATATCTCCGTCCATTGATTCAAGACAGCTGGCAATTCGTCATCAATCAAATAGCACGGCATGTCATGATGAAGCCCTCCAATCCAAGCCATGAGGGCCAGTGCAAGATACACCTCCCAACTAACGACGCCAAACCGTTTCCGCATGCATGCATAGAGTGAACTGCCGTTCTATCATCGCCCCGTGCTCCAATCGATGCACACCAACAAGCTAGCTTCAGCCAAACGACCTGTTCACACATGCTTGTCTCATCCTTTATGCATCATGTCTTCGCTGCCACATCCCAACGACTATCTCGTAGCATTCGGGGTCACGTCGGCTCCTGCTCAGGTACTGCTCCTGCATAAGATCATTGTTGGACAGACCTATGAAACCTCATCTACTTGTGCGGAATACCCTCTTCCGGCGAGGGCTCAATTCCTACCACTTCTGCCGCCTTTGGATTCACCTGCTTGTCATCTTTCATCATTGGGAACGTCAAGACTTCCTTGATGCTGTAGTGATTTGTGAGGAACATCACCATCCGGTCGATACCCATGCCCCATCCTCCCGTTGGGGGAAGTCCGTACTCGAGGGCGTTGCAGAATGTCTCGTCGATCATTTGTGCCTCGTCGTCACCTTGATCCTTCTGTCTCGCCTGCTCTTCAAAGCGCATACGCTGGTCGAATGGGTCATTCAATTCGGTGTAGGCGTTGACGATCTCCTTCTTGCACACGAATGCCTCGAATCGCTCGCAGAGACCGGCATTCTCGCGGTGATACTTGGCCAGTGGGGACATCATCTGCGGGTGTCCGGTAATGAAGGTAGGGTTGATGCACTTCTCCTCGATGAATTCGCCGACCAGCTTGTCGAGCATGCGGGCGTTCGTCAGTGGCGGACTGCATTCCACATTGACCTTCTTGAGCACCCTCTTGAAGAACTCATTCGTCTCCTTGGTGTGAAGTTGATCACCTGCCGGGAACTTTTCACCAACAGCTTCCTCCAATGCTGGTATCATCTCGATCCTCTTCCATGGCTTCTGCCAATTCACCTCGTAAGTTTCTCCAGATTGAGTGTGGAACTTTGTCTCGTATCCTCCAGTGACGTGCTTGACGAGTCCTGACACAAGCTCTTCAGTGAGATCCATCACGTCGTACACATCGGCAAAAGCCCAGTAGAACTCGCAAGTGGTGAATTCTGGGTTGTGAGTGAGGTCGATGCCTTCGTTGCGAAACTGCCTGCCAATCTCGTACACTCTCTCCATACCACCCACAATCAGCTCCTTGAGATACAGCTCTGGAGCCACTCGCATGAAGAGCTCCATGTTGAGGTCGTTATGATGTGTCTTGAATGGCTTGGCTGTTGCACCACCCGCGATTGCGTTCATCATTGGGGTCTCTACCTCGACAAAGTCTCTTTCGTCGAAGAACCTGCGGATGTAGGTGATCATGCGGGAGCGAGTGAGGAAGACATTTCGCGTACTGTCGTTCATGATGAGATCGAGGTATCGCTTGCGGTATCTCTGCTCCTGGTCCTTGAAGCCGTAGTATTCGTCCGGAAGTTGATGGAGACATGGTGTGAGGAGAGTGACCTCCTGAGCAAAGATACTCAGTTCGCCCTCTGCGCGATTCCGTGGATTTGTTCTGCCGGGGAAGCCCTTGATACCGATGATGTCTCCTCTTCTAAGATGCTCGTGCTGATCCTGGAACGACTTGTCGCTAGTCGACTCCTGCGACTGGCACATGATCTGGAGTCGCGTGCCCTCTGCGCGTACATCGTAGAAGCACAGATTTGTCCCAGATGCTCGCTTGTTGTAGATCCTCGCACCTACGCAAATCGTCTGCTCCTTCTTGGTCTCGCCAGTCTTCAAATGGCCATAGTCGTTGATGAAGTTGCGTGCATCGTAGTTGACTTGGAACTTGTGAGGATATCTGCGGGGTTTAGTCTGGGTCAAGGGGTATCTCTCTGCAATGCTCACGGATTGGGATTCTGAGTCTGGCGGAATTTCTGAATAGCTCTGCTCCTGATCTCAAAGTATTGGTTTGGGTTGAGGTGAGCTTCTTCCTCCTCTGCGCTGGCAGTCTTCTTCTTCGCTGCCGGCGCTGGTGCAGATGCGGCCTTCTCAGCCTTCTTCGCGTCCTTCTCCCTCTGCTTCTGCCTCTTCTTCAATTCGGTCTTAGACACCCGCTCGCCAGTGACTTCATCCAGGTAGGTTTGGGCGGTACCCTCGGACGTGGTGAGATTTGCGACCTTCGCTGTTGCATCCGAGACGGCCTCCTTGACCGTATTGGCGGCATTTTGCGCCTGCTCAGCCATGGTTGTGATAGATGTGAGAACCTGTGTTTGAGCGAACGTGGTGGAGACGTTTGTCCTGAGTCAACCCAAAATTATGACTGCAGAGGTGCTTATCGATAAGAATTCTGGTCCGAGCTCTGTGCCCCTCCACCCCTCACTGTCAGCCAGCATGTATATCCCATTCCACATATCCAGAAACTCATCTTGACCATACATTTACAACTCAGGTCTGCGACAGAGATCCAAGACAGGGGCAGAATCTTTCTTCATCGTCGACTTGAGCCAATAGGTCTTCTCTGGACGAAAGGCTTCATCGAAGAACGAACGCTAATTACAGCCGCTATGCAAAGTATCCACGACAGACTATGTCCCGCACCATTTCGTCCTTCTCCTTTCCATCACGCTAGTAATACTCTGGCAAACCCAGAGAAGCATAGTCCGGTACACCACCACCGCAGCTGAAAGACCTCTCCCAAGTCTTGCTCGGCAAGATCCCGTTCTTCAACCCATCACGATAACTCCACTGAGCATTATTCTCCGTCTTCCAAGTCCAGTAGAACCAGCCCCAGCCTTTCTCGAAGCTCTCCATCTGCGCTTCAGCAAATTCCTTGAGCCATTGCTTGTATACCGGGCTGTAGCCACCCGGATCGGCATTGGCTTCTCGGCAGGAACACCTGGGATTGTTGTTCGTCGGACAAGTTGGCGTGAGGACACTACCATTGCCTCCACCGGCACCAGTGGCAAAGTTCAGTGTACCCTCCCACCTGGAGCCCACACCGACGTTGTTGAGGTAAATGGCACAGTCAGTGTCGGCCTGACTCCATTCCGCAAACATGGTTGCCCCGAAGCCGGTGGTCTTGTCCATGCTTCGCACAGCCTGAGCAGTCCAGCCTCCACATGCAAAGTTCACCTTGGCTTGATGGTCCAGGATCAACTGCTGGACGTTGAAGATGACGTACTGGTGGACGTCGAGTACGAGACCAGGGACATCCTGAAGCTGCCCTTGCCAGTTGTCGAGGCCCCTGAAACCATCTCCAAAGGCGATATTGGCAGTGATACCATTCTTGCGGATAATGCTCACGGTCGACTTGGTCCATTCCAGTACAGCTGAAGTATCGAGGAAAGTCATCTTCGGCTCGTTGACAAGTCCCCAGATGGTCACAACATTCTTGTATCGTGGCTGGGCGAAGAATTTCGAGAGCCGATCATGGATATCTGTCGTCCTCTGCCCATTCTCGGTGCCAGCGGTTCCGTTCAGCCAGCCGATATCACCCTGCTTTCCGCTGTGGTTCCAGCCATTCTGAGAGCCGGGTGCGCCATGCATGTCGAGCTTGACGCGCAGACCATATTTCCTGGCCCATTCGATGCAGCGCAAGAGGTATCGCCATGACACATTCGCAACATATGGATCGCCAGGATAGGTCGCCACTGCCCAGTAACCATACGGTATCCGGACATGGTCGAAGCCAGCGGCTTGCATCTCCTTGAAGTCCTGCTCGGCCAGGAAAGAGGAGTAATGCGTCTCGAATGTCGTCTTTACCGTGCTGGGCGGTAACTTTGCAGCAAGTGTATACTCGTCAATAACTCCATCAGAGGTCTTGAACTTGCTCCAAAAAGAAGGTGTGATCAAAGGCTCCATTACCAACCAGCCGCCCACGTTTATACCTCGAATCGGCATCTTGCCATACTCCCATTTCTGGTCAAGTGGCGGCACGTTCGCGTTGGCTCGGGTAGAATCGTCCCATGTCGAGTTCAAGCCGATGACCGGTAGACCACCGATCATCTCATCAGTGTAGGTGACATTGAAGTCCGTCGTGTCGTACCAGCTGAACGGGTCCAGCCAAGTCCCTTTTGCAGCAGTAGGAACACTATTCGGATCTACACCTTCAAGGTTGGCATTGCTCGGTTTGCCGCCTGTCGTCGGAGCTGCACTGCTCGCAGCCGGGCTCGACTCTCGATTGCTGACGACGACACCAACCGGAATCGCAATCGCCAGAATGATGATAATCACAGCCAGCGTGATGTCTGCAACCCGTAAGCTTTTTCCCATATCAACCCCCTCCACTACTCACAGAACTTCTTCCTGCGCCGCCTCATCCTCTCCTCCTCCTCCGGAGACAGCGCAGTATAATCACTTCCCCCACTACCCACTCCTCCCTTCCTCCGCCACCACCTATAACTAACCTCACTCCCCTCACTCCCCCCCTTCTCCAGCTTCTGCCCACTCACCACCCTCGTCCCCCTCTTCTCCCTCTTGCCCCTCTGATAATCAATCTCATACCTCTCCTCCTTCGCCAAATACTCATCATAAATATCCCCATCCCCCCTCCTCGCACTCTCATACCCCTCCTCTTTCCTCCTCCTCCTCTCCTCATCTTTCCGCCGCCTCTTCTCCTCCCGCCGCCGCACTTCCGCCGAGTCAGCCTCGTCGCGCACCCGCTGCTCACCGGGCGCGAAGCCCATTTTCTCATTGAGCGCGTTGAGGGCGGCCAGGCTGCCGGCGGATAACATCCCGGCTCCACTGCTGGCAGTCTGAGGGGTTTGTCCGCTGGTGTCAGAATCATTCACCAATCTCCTCCGGCTTTCATCTCTCTGGCCCTGCCCGTGCGCTTGACCAGCTGCACCTCTTCTCTCCTCCCGCCGCCGTCGACGTCTTTCTTCTCTCTCTTCTTCTCGCTCCCGTTCACGCACGGCCTCACTCTCCCTAACCCCTCGCTCCCGCAGGTCAGCCTCAGTCTCTCTCCGCCGCTTCTCCTCTCGCATGCGTTCTCGCGCGGCGTACCGATCCATCTCGCTACTCAAGCCAGAGGACGCGGGGTACTCCACCACTTCGACCTCATTGGACCTGTCCCTCTCCCTCTCCCTCTCCCTGTCCTTGACCCTCACCCTCTCCCTCTCCGCGACCTCCTCCGCATCGCGTTCCCGCCTCCTCTCCTCCCTGCGTTTCTCCCTTCGCCGTTGTCGTTCTCTTTCCCTCTCTCTTTCCCTCGCTGAGTCCCTATCTCTCGCTCTTTCCCTGTCAGTATCATCGTCTCCTTCACCCCTTCTATACCGCCGCCTCTTGTCGGGCGAACTATCACTCCGATCTCCTCTCCTGGTGTCTTCTCGTTTGCTTGGGCTGGGGCTGTCGCGGTAGGGCGAGAGCAGCTCGGCGCTGCTGTCTGTGGAAGTATGTGCGGCTTTGCGTCTGCGGCGTTCGCGGTCGCGATCGGTGTCCCGATCGCGGGATGCGGAGGGGCGGCGGTAGCCTCCTCCTTCGCGGGGCATGGTGCTATTGGTCTTTGGGGTGCCAATCGATTTTTAAAGAAGCAGGGATGGGCGATTGAGTGGTTCGAGGTCGAGGAATGCGGACGGGATGCGTTCAAGCTGTACCGCTTCTATCCCAGTGCTTTGTTCGGAAAGAATGTCGCGTCACTCCGGTAGCTAGGTAATCATGTCACAAGCGGTAGTGATGGCTAGCTATAGCGATGGTCGTATGTAAAAAGGAAGCATATGCAAATGTCAAATATCCGGCATGGCGTCGCGGTGTGGTGAGCCCAGCTGTTGGCCGGGCAACGCACGTCATTTTCCACGGGCAGAGACGTGTTTGCCATGACTTTCGTGGAGAGGGGACGCGAATGTCTTTCTTGGAGTGCTTGGTTTAATTCAGAATGAAAACTGAATTGGTAGGTACCATGTCGATGACGTTGTGCCGTCCTGACCGCTGTGGTGGTGGTATCGATACCAACGTGGAGGGGCGAACGACTTCTCCACATACAAGTCAAGCGGTGACCACGGCGCAAACATTTTCGAAGCGAATATCGGACGAAATGATTGCATTACTACCTACGCCAGCATGTGCTGCACGCCTCGCTATGCCCGTCCCACCCGATCGTGTCGTTAATGAAAGAAGCCATACTGTGATATCTCTGCTTGATGCCGTCCGTCCCATGAAGAGCAAAATGAAAGTAACACCCATGCCCATTCCCGCCCATGCATATTCCTGTCCGCCTATCTATACTGGTTGCTTCGTTGTGTCATTCTGTTCCTAATTGTGACGCGTTCCGACGATGGTTGTCTACTGGCAGATCAAGAGAGATGGAAAGCACCTTGGCCTTCCTTGATAGCGACGGAGAGTTTCTGCCTCAAGACTTCTGCCGAGGTGTAGTCTGGCATCTTGAGGTAGTTGACGCAAGTCATGACGCTGGGAAGATAGTCGTCTGGTGTGAAAGGGGGTTCGCTTGGCTTGCAAACGATTGTGAACATTGGCGTGAGTGATTTGAAGCCTACGTTGGAGTTAGCAGCTGTGCATTGATGAAAGAGACAAAGAATACTGACCTCCGATTGGCAGTTTGGGACTGCCAGTGACGAATTGCAAAAAGTCGCGGCGCTCTGTTGCGGTGTATTCTGACAATGTCTGGAGCAAGTTGCGAATACTTGCGCTGTCCAAGTTGAAGCCATGGTCGGCCTTGATCGAATCCATCAGAGCTAGAATTCTGTCAGTACAGATAATACATCTTTTGCTGGCTCGGACTTACTCTCGAGTGACCAGTCCTCGTCATTATGGCCAAATAGCATGACCAGCTCGTCGGGGGTGAAGGCCCGCAGCGCCGAGTATGGGAAGACCTGACTGAACCCAGCGCGGAAAGCGTCCACCTGCTTCTGCACGCCAGATCCCAATGTCAAATCCAGGACAAGTTCGACGTATCGCTCAACGTTGTCGATGGTGACGTCAGTCTTGGACCCATTCTCCTCAAGCTCGATCTCTGGGTATCCTGGTAACGTGAAATCAAGTCCAAGGTCCTCGATAGCTGCATCCTTGATACGGATGGCTTTGTACTTCTCCTGCTTGTCCGAATTCGAGAATGTATTATCAGAGTCGATACGACGCTTCTCAGCTACCACCTCGCTGAGAGCCTTGAGCGAAGTAGCCAGATCCTTGTCCACTGTAGCGACTGCTCCAAGAGAAGGAGTGACGTTAGCAGCACTTCCGACGCGGAAGAAGGTGGGATTGAAAGAGATGTCGATGATTCGCGAATCCAGCATAGACCTGGCGACGAACTTGCCAAGCATCTTGAAAAGGTGCAGGAGCCTCTTGCCATTGTCGTTGTCTGCTTGATTATCACCCATCGGTGCCGGGAAGAGACCATTCTTTCCAAAGGCGAAATCGCTCGTGCCTTCAGACTCGTTCTCACGCCACAGTTTGAGCTTCTTCTTCGAGAATTCACGAGAGATAGTTGCGTAAAACTCCAGGGTAGGACCAAGACCCGTGCCGACCTCCTCAAAGTACTCGACTTCCAGAATACTCGGTGAGCTACCGTACAGCTCCATGACCTTCAAGGCTGATTCAAGAATCCTGTTGCGAGAGATCCGAACCTTTTGTCGCTGCGTACGTCCCAGGAAAGGACGCTCGTCGCGATGGCGGCGAGAGGCATTCTCATTTTGGTCGTTCTGCCACCTGGACATAGATCGAGAGTAGCCAAATGACGTGGACTGTAAGAAGAGATGTCGACTCTCGAACGGGAAAAGGAATGGATAGAAGCGTGCGAGATCCTCACTCCAGCTAGGAAGGCAATTGCTGGCAACGATCAAGGGCTCTTCTAGCTGGCGATTCAGCTTTGCGGTGAGCTTTGTGTTGATGAATTGAGCAAGTGGCTCCTGCTTCAATAGGGCATCTCCCGAAGCATTGCTGACAATGTCACCCAAGTTGTTGTTCATACTGTGGAGGGCATCCATCAGCTGCAAGATACTGGCGGTCTGTGGGTAGCGAGATAGCGAAGGCGGAAGGCCAACACGTGGCTGACTTGGTGATTCTGGTGGCGGTGACAACGACTTTGGTTCCGCAGGTGGTGGTCCTGGTACGCGCTTGAACGTGATCTTATGCACGGCAGACCAGACAACTCTACCGGACGCCTCCTCGGGCTCACCTTGGGTAAAGTGCACAGCACGGTAGATGGTAGTGTCGTTGGAGATAGGCTGACCATTGATGCTGAATTCGATGTGCCAGTCTTGGGGCGTCGACTGCACAGCTGAAGCATAAGACATCGGACGGCCGAGGGATGACGGTGTGCCAAGCAGCTCGCGTGCGGCAGCAAGCCTCTGCGAAGCAGATGCGGCCGACATTGCTGAACCCTGAGAGCTCTGCTGAGGTGTTGCAACGCGCGTGCCATCTTCCTTTCGTGCAGTGACCTTTCCGGAGTTCGCGATCTCCATGTTGACCGCGGATGGATCGTCCTCCTCATCAGCATCCATATCGTCGTCCAAGTCATCCAGTATAGCATCCATGCCGGCATCCGCACTATCTTCGTCATCGTCGGAGAGCTTCTCTTCATCCGCACATTCAAGAGGACTATCAGTGGTACCCTCATTGCTTGGCTGGCGTCCTTGTGGTGTCTCGGCTTCCCCAGCTTCTGGTTCGAGGCGGCGTGAAGACCGTCGCAGCGAGCTAGGCGCAGGGGGTCTGCTTGCATCAGGCGTACTGTTTGACTCTAAAGTCTTTGGGTTCTTTGGGGTCTTTGCGGGGCGGCTGCCAGTGGAGCTGGGCGTGGCCAGATCTTCTGCTCCTGGGCGTCCCGAATCTTCTGGAGCTTTTGGTACCGAGCTCCCTAACAACTGGCGTCTGATGCGTCGCAAGTCGGGTTGATCCGCGAGGCTGATCCGGGGACGTAGATAATCGTCCAACGCCCGGAATGTCGCAATGGCGTGGATAGACACCATGATGTTGCGGTAAGGCTTGGGTATACCCGAGTCGTCGGAAGCATTCAACTTGAGGCGAAGCTGCTTTGCAAGCATTGAAGTGGCGCTGTGGCGGTTGCTCTCAAATGCATTCTGATGGACGGTGATGACCTCAAAGTGCTCAGTTCGGCTCAAAAGATCCTGCAGCTTGTGCACCAGTACGCTGAAAGCTGTGGTTGCGGAGTCTGCGCTGCCGGTGGCGAAGTTGGCATTGGAAGCTGACATGAATGCCTTTAGGAATGCCGATCTAGCTTCTGTTTTATCGATGCCATTCTCGTTGGTGAAGATCTGCAGTAATGTATCGACAATGCCGGACTTGAGGAGTTCGTAGCTGGTAATGCCATCTGTCCCATCCTTGGCAAAGTAATGTGCCAGTTGTGCGAAAAGGTCGGCCCCTTTCGCGTAATTGTTGTCTTGATAGGCTTGAGATAGGTCGGACCCGAGCGTACGGATTGCGTCCACCGTTGAGGCAGCCTCATCAGCGTTTTCGCTGGAGTGAGCAGTTGTGATCAGCTTGACGAACTTTTGAGCACGCACTGTGATCACGTCGCGAACGTCAGTGAAAGGCATGCCTCTACCTCCCAAGACTTCCGGCTCGGATGAGTCTGAGTCGGAACCGTCCTCGTCTTCGTCTTCATCGCCTTCTTCGTCGTCTTCATCGTGATGCTCCTCGTCGTCTTCTACCGCATCCATATCACCATCTTGAGATGTTGCTGGTGGAGGCTTGTCTTCGGAAGCCTGGCTCTTCTGGTCCTTTTTCGAGCCATCATGTCGCTTCACACGCTCAGCCTCATCCGCCGAAAGAGGTCGATCAGCCAATTTCTTGATCTCTGCAATCACACCCTCGCGATGGAATTGCGACTTGTAAATCTCACCAAGTCGGTTGATTAGCATCTCTGCAATCTGGAGAGCACACGTGACCAATATTGGGTTCTCCTCCTGGGTCAGGATTGATGCCACATGTGAAGCGAATGGAATGCCGGCCAAAGCTTCCTGAATGACGTGGGTGTCAAAATTGGACAACATCTTCAGCTGAGCCGTCAGCACCTTCTGCCTGACATTCAAGTTGACTGTACTGGTGTAGGCGTGCATAAGGGTCGGGAAGAGGATGATCGCGAAGCGGCGGACTTCGTCAGCAGACTCTTGAAGAAGCTTGATACGCTTGTCGTTTGGACATGTTCTGGACCTCGTCGCGACTGCGGTGACCCCAACGCCTGGAAGTCCAGCGTCCTTGAGCTCATCCATGAAGGTCAGTCCGTTGTCTGCCACGGTCGGCAGCAGTTCGCAGATGACATTGAGCGTCTCGAAGATCTGGTCCTTCGGGCTACGAATCAGAGCTTGCATGATGACGTTCTTATCGATCTTGGAGGCAATGTCGTCTGTACCACTGGGTGGCGAAATGCCGGTGAGAATTTGATACAAAGTGTCCACCACGTTCAAGCGCAAGAGCTCAACAGAGATGCGCGGGCTGGCTCTGGATGAGATAGCCAGACAGCGCAGGAAGGATGTGTGAATGTTGGCACCGATGAGGTTGGTACTTCCTGGGAGAAGTAGTCGAAGTACGGCTCTCAAGAGAGCTACGCTGATGAGCTCCTCGAGCTTTTCATCCTGCCATTTGAAGCTTTCGATGATGCGACAGACACAAAGTGACCCCTGCTCAACCACCTTCTGATCGTTACTACTCAGTACGTTGAGCAGAATCGGCATGACATCTTTGATGACCGGGAAAGACTCTTCAGGTATGCCGCGACAACAATTGGCAGCGGTCGTCACAGCAGTGCGCTGAGTGGAGGTTGCGAAGAAGTCGAGGTAGGTTAGACAGGCCGTCAGCCCCCCTTCTCGAACAATACTCGATGGGAATTCGACCGAAATCTTCTCCAGTGTGCTAAGAGCCTGCTCCGCCAGGTCGATGAAATGGATCTCCAGAAGCTTCTGACAGAGAACAGGCACAGCGCCACCATAGACAACACTTGCAGTCGACGAAGGTATAGCTTCCATCAAGTTTGCGATACATCTGCAGGCTAGCAGCATCATTTCCGGGTTTTCTTCGCCAAAGTCATTTGGCTGCATGAGCGAGACCAGCTCCTTCACAAACTGATCTGGTGAGAAGTGGCCGGCGAGGTTATCTTCGTTCGAGATGAGCAGAAGTTCGGATAATTCGGTGAGGGCGATGAGCTGTACTGATGGGTCGTCCTTCATGCGTAAGTTCTCAAGAATGCCCCTCAAACGTCCCGTGACTCCGCTCATCATGCCCCCAAGAGCCCGCAACGTGTTAGATATGCTTGACGATCCAGCCATCCTTCCAAGAAGGTTACTTGTGAAAGGATCGTCCTCGTCCATGTGGTCGTTGTCCGGAGATGGTCGCTCGTCTTCCTCACTATGGTCGTCTGAGCCGTCTTTTCTTGACTCATCCTCCTGTTGTCCTGGCTCGTTCTTCTCCTCCTCTACCTCCTGCGATGTAAAACTACTTCCAGTTGTGTTGAAGTCTTTCTTTTGTAGAGCTTTCTTGGATTTCCGATTCGACGATCCCGCTGACGCAGCCCTGCTCTTCTCGTTCGTTCCCGACTTCCTCGAACTCCGCTTCTTCTGATTTCCTGCCGGCAACAGATTCTGTGGAGAGGTTTCTGCCGATGTCCCTGGTGGGGATGCCTGACGTCGTCGGCTTGAGGAGGTGCGGCGGATGTTATCACCCTCGTCATACCCAGAAGACATAGCCGCCGAAGACTCTTGCACGGGCACCTTCTTCTGCCGCTTAGGTCGTGAATTGGCGGACGTGGACGTCTGTTCTGGTTCTGTGACTTTGATCTTCTTAGATCTGCGGGTGGATGGAGCTTCTTCAGGTGGGGAGGTATCGTTCTGTGCGGCCTTGCGCTTCCGACTAGGCGCCGATGTCTTTGGCGGTGAAAACGATGCTGGGGCGGGGATGGTAGGTGTTTCTGAAGCTGAGCTGGATGACTCCGCTGCAAGCCTCGCTGAAGAGCGAGTAACCCTTCGTGACATGTCAGCGGTGAATGATTCTGTGGCTGATCATGCCGGGAAGAAGATCTGAAGATGAAGGATGATGAAGGTGGGGGGATTGGATGGATGAAAATTTGGAGGTTTCACGGCCGTGACAAAATTCATGTGATAGCTGGAGGAGAGGCCAAAGTTTCCCAAAAGTGCAAGGGCGAATTACCTTGATGCCGAAGTAGATGCAAAATGGGGAGCGTCGAATGGGTTATGTGGGCCGTCCATGGAACTGCCCACAAGCGACAGCCATTAACGCCTGTGGTTTGTCTGAAAGTGTTTGCGAGGATCTGAAAGATTGTCTAGGTCTCGGGCGCATATGTGGGAGTCCGGAGAGATTTTTGTCAGCTTTGTACCAGTGTTGTCAGAAAAATAGTAAAGTAATAATAATAGTAAATAGTAATTACTATTTAGTAATTACTATTACTATTACTATTACTATTACTATCGACTAATAGTAATTACTATTTAGTAATTACTATTATAGAATAGTAATTACTATTTACTAATAGTAATTACTATTCTAAAAATAGAAAGTCTTTATATAACTAGCTAAACTATAATTACTAATTAGTATATAATAGATAAATAGTCTATTATAGCTATAGATCTATTATAAGCTACTTATAAAAATAATTAATTTACTTAAACTAGATACTTTAAGCTCTATATACTATAATTTAAATAATAACTAATAAATACTATTAGTAAATCTAGTAGTAGATTTTAGCTCTTCTAAATCTAATATCTTTCTAATTAGACTAGATATAATAGATATTCTACTTCTAATAGACTATTTAGTACTTATATAAGCTATATATATTATAGTATTTATTAGATTTACTTAATAACTAATAAATACTACTAGATTTACTAGTAGTAGATTTTAGCTCTTCTAAATCTAATATCTTATTAACTAGACTAGATATAATAAAGGTTCTACTTCTTATAGACTATTTAGTACTTACATAAGCTATATATATTATAGAATTTACTAGATTTATCTAGTAACTAATAGATACTACTAGATCTACTAGTAGTAGATTTTAGCTATTCTAAATCTAATATCTTATTAACTAGACTAGATATAATAAAGGTTCTACTTCTAATAGACTATTTAGTACTTATATAAGCTATATATATTATAGAATTTACTAGATTTATCTAGTAACTAATAGATACTACTAGATTTACTAGTAGTAGATTTTAGCTATTCTAAATCTAATATCTTATTAACTAGACTAGATATAATAAAGGTTCTACTTCTTATAGACTATTTAGTACTTACATAAGCTATATATATTATAGAATTTACTAGATTTATCTAGTAACTAATAGATACTACTAGATTTACTAGTAGTAGATTGTAATGGTGGTGTGTAGCAACGTATAGAGCCAAGCTATCTATAGGCTAGATAGGTTGAGGAACTAATAGCTACCTTCGTTCGAAATAGCCGGAGGCTGTGCGGATATACTGCGGAGGGCCTGCGTCACGTGACGGGACTATCCTAGCTCCGTAGGACCGAGCTTCCCCTTATAACTATCCCCCCCTTTACGGCTACTACCCTTAGTAGCTGTCCGTCTCTTAAGCCGTTCTTTGCCGCATTCGGCAATCGTAACTACAAAGGTGGTAAGCATTCTCTTTGTTAACTAGGGGAACACTTAGTCTACGTTGTTTCTTTGTTTAACTTATCTAATATCCGTCCTTAGCAACCTCGTTGTTTGCGAGGCTATAGTCCTTTATTAGCAGCTTCACCTCGAAGTAGTGCTAGCCTTACTGCTAGTTCGCGACATGTGCCGGCGTTCGTTTGGTATCCGTATAGTAGCTGTACGGCTCTAGTGCGCTAGCGATCGGCGTATATATGACCGCATTTCGACCTCTATAATAACAACTTCTATAGCGACGACACTTCTGAAACTTCAACCCGCTACTCGCTTTGTTGATGCGTTCTTTGTTGTCGACTAATATATCATCCTCGTACTTTATACTTCTCTTTCTTCGTTAAACCTCTTAGCGCTCACTTTTCTTACTGCCGTCTAGCTCCCTACTTCGTTAAATATCTTCGTTTTATTAATCAGATATCTTTAGTTATAGCTAGCTCCGATTCTCATGTTTACTCTTGTAAGCGCTACGCTTACGTAGTTAAAGACAACCTCGTCGGTGAGTCTACGGCACCTATGTAGTAAGGCTACGGTGTACTAACGTAGGTAGACACTACTTACGATAGCGCGCCTAGCAAGGCGTACTCCTATTGTAAGAAGATAAGGTAGGCTTGCTGCCTAATCGACGACCCGGCGCTATAGAACTTAGTCGATGCAGCGTACGCTGCCTTCGTAAAGGTAGATCGATACCGTCTAGATCCTACTAAGACTCGCTCGGTAGACAAGAAGTCCGAGCTAGATACAGAGGCTACGGTAGTATAGTCTACGATTCGGTTATACCGAATTACTAGTGGTTAAGCCACTGCTCTACTAGACTTGTCCGCGTTGTCAGGGGACGCTCTAATACGTATATAAGTCGACGAAATCCGGCGCGTGCGTCTTGCGCTCGAGGAGGGCGTAGGCCTCTTCCGCTCCGTAAGTGTAACGTCTAGTGTTACTAGTGCCTTGCTAATCGTGTGTAGTACTTGTCTGGTTCCGCTTTACCTCCTACCTCCTCCTTTTCTACTCCGCCGTTATCGACACCCCGTAAGCGTTCCGCACTAGCTCTATAAGAGGAGACTCCTCTTACTAAGAAATCTAAGACTACGACGCCTAAGAAGATGGCGACGCTAAAGTCCAAGACTATAGTAGCTCCGGCTACGGAGGCCGCTAAGACGCTAGCTCGGAGGGTAATACTCTCTAGGATAACAAGGAAGACCTCTGCTAAGGCAAGCACGACTCTAAAGACTACTAAGGTGGCATCCTTTCGCTCGCGACTACGAGCCAGTACCTAATTCGCCGCGGTAGCCCCTAATAAGGGGACCGCCCCTTCCGACACTACGGTAGCCTCTAATAGGAGGACTACACTCTCTAACCCTGCGGTAGTAGCTTCGTCGTAGTCCCGTCGGTTTAGTCGTTTAGTAGGGGAGGAGGCGGCTCGTCGTAAGGGAGAGTAGGCTTAGGTAGCTTATAATTATAAAGACTAATGAAACCCCTTGCCTGCCTTATCTTAGCTGTGTCCTCTTCGTACTATCGCTACGGGCTCTCCGACCGATCTCCGCCTAATAGTCTATTACGACTTTAGTAGTATTATCTAGTGCCTCCTTAGGTTCCTAGGTGGCTTCAGAAAGTAGGTATCCCTTCTATAGCACCTTTAACATAGTCTGTCCCTTCCGCTAATTATGCTCTAGGATCCTTTCTACCTTATATTCCATGTTATCGTTAATGTCAATTAGTTCCGGAGGGGGTGCGGAGTCTCCGCGGCCCCTTGCTAGTTCTAATAGAGACACATAGAATACGTTGTAGATGCGGGAGCCTTTAGGCAGATCTAAGCGGTACGCTTAGCTGCCGACTCGATCTAACACCTTAAATAGTCTAAGGAACGTTAGTGCTAGCTTCCGCTTAGCTACCTTTAGTCTTAGGTTCTTAGTCGATAGTAGGACTCGATCTCCGACATTAAATAACATAGCTTTATGTCTCTTGTCGTAGGCCTACTTCTACTACTCCTAGGCCTGTCGCTAACGCTCTTCTAAGCTCTTCCTGAGATTTGTGAGGGTCGCTACTCTGTCGTAAGTAGCCGGTACCTCCCTCGGTGGGGTCTACTCTCGGGCCCTATTCGGATCCCCTACGGGGTCCTTACCGGAGTAACATTCGAGTAGGGATATGCCTAGCATATTATTCCACGACGAATTGGCGGCGAACGCCGCTATTCGTAACTATCGCGACTAGTCGGATTAGTCCACGGAGCAATAACATCGAATGTACTAAATCAGGGATCTGTTTTACCGTTCTGTCTAGCTATCTGTTTAGGGATAGAAAGCTATTAACAGCCGGCGCTCGAACTTTAACTAGTACGCGAACGTTTGCTAGTACGCCGACGTGAATACGGTTCCGCGGTTAGAGACTACACTCTCTAGGAACCCGTATTCGTAAACGATCTCGTCGTAAAACAGCTTAGCGAGCTGTTCCGAGGTAATAGTCTTATGGCAGGGAAGGTAGCGCACCATTTTCGTTAATCTATCGACGACTACGAGGATCGCGTCGTATACCTTGCTATAGTACTTACTTAGGGGGAAGTCGGTGATAAAATCTATAGTTAGCTCCCTCTAAGTAGCCTTTAGCATCGGCAAGCTCGAGAGCTCGCTGTACAGCGCGTAGGTGCGTCCCTTCTAAGTCTAGTACACTATACAGGTCTTAACGTAATCGTCTACGTCGTAGTACATCCCCGGCTAGTAATACTTTCTTGACAACAGCTTTAAGGTCTTCTCTCGGCCGAAATGGCCGGCCTCTAGGAGATCGTAGTGTCTCCGCAGCAACTCCACGCGTAATGCCGCGTCTACGGGTACGTATAAGGCATCATCCTTATATAGCACTCCCCCCTTCCGGTGCTACGATGGCGAACCGCTATTAGCTCTCTTCTCCGGATTAGTTGCTCTCTAAGCAGCTAGTCTATCGGTCTGCTATAACTCTTTGATGAGCTAGACTAGCTTATCGCCGACCTTGTCGGCCTACAGAGACTTATTCTACGTCGCCGAAACGGCGGCGACGCGAGGTATAGCTATCGGTATTACGCTATCACGAACTAACTGTGCCTCCTTACGCTTAGTCTTCTTACTTCCCGGCTAGTTAGGCTAGTATGCATCCGAGGAACTACCCCTAGGACTCTTAGCGTCTTCTTCGCCCGGACTGTCTACTACTCCTACGGAGTCCCTACGAGGCTGCTTCGCGTCCGAAGCTAGTTGTACAATGCGGATCTCTGGGCCCGCGCCCCCCTCTAGGGTTATAACACCAAGGTGCGTAGACACTTCTATACACACCCTTCTTACTGTCGGTGTACTAACGGGAATCATCGCCCTAAGCTTAGCCCGTAAGGTAGGCAAGCTACCGGTCTCTTCCTAGTCGTCTACTATAAGGTCCGGACGACGAGACAAGGCATTAGTAGGGTTCGTCTTCCCTAGTCTATATTCGATAACAAAATCGAATCTCTAGAGGTACACGCACTATCTTACTTAACGGCCGTTTAGTTCCTTTGTCGTCAGGAAGTACCTTAGGTTATTATAGTCGGATAGCACGCGGATAGGGTACGGAGACCCTTCGTAGTAGTATCGCTAATACTTAAATCCCTCAACGATTGTAAGCAACTCTTGATTATACGTCTTATAATTCTACTCTGCTGGCAGATGCTTACGAGACAGGAAAGTAATAGAGTGCCACTCCTTATGCTCGCCCTTATCGAAGAGCTATAACAGTACACTACTATATACGTATTTCGACGCATCGGTTTCTATGCGGAGTTCCGCCGTAGGATTATAGTGCCTTAGCACTAGAGCCTTTATAAAGGCCTTACGGACTTCCTTAAAGGCCTTAGCCTAAGCCTCTCCCTAGCGCTACGGCGTAGTTTACTTTCCCTTCTTCGCCCCTTTAAATAGCGACGTTAGCGGCGCCACTATCGCGGAATATCCTTTAATAAACCGCCGGTAAAAGTTCGCGAAACCTAGGAACTGCTAGACGTCGTAGTAATTCTTAGGCAGGGGCCAATCCGCAATTACAGCGACCCTGCGGGGATCTATCGATATACCCGCGGTACCGACGATAAATCCTAAGAACTCTACCTCGGCCTAGAAAAATGCGCACTTCTTCGGGTTCGCGTATAACGCGAACAAGCGTAATCTCTCGAGCACCTTCTATAGGTGCTCCGTATGCTCTTCTGCCGACGCGCTATAGATAAGGACGTCGTTAAGATAGACGACGTAGTAGACGTCGACGAGCCCTACTAAAGCCCTGTTAATGTAGGCTTAGAACGTAGCAGGTGCATTAGTCAATCCGAACGGCATAACTATGTATTCGAAGTAGCCGTATCTTGTCCGGAACGCTGTCTTCTACTAATCACTCTCCTTTATCGGAATGCGGTAATATACGTCCTTTATGTCGATCTTCGAGTATACCGCTGCTCCCCCGAGCCGATCGAGGGTCTTACTAATAAGGGAGAGAAGATGGCGGTTCTTAATAGTAATCGCGTTTAGACCGCGGTAATCTACACATAGTCTAAGCGTTCTATCCTTCTTTAGCACGAACAGGATCGGCGCGCTAGCTAGACTCTCCGAATGTCGGATCTAGCCCTTCTCTAGGGACTCCTTTAGGTACTCCCTTAGTTCCGCTAGCTCCGTGGTAGAGAGGTTATAAAGAGGTCGGAAGGGAGGTTCCTTACTCTCTTAGAGATCGATCGGATAGGAAACGTTCTTAGTAGGCCTTATCTCGGTAGGGTTAACGTTAAATACGTCCTTGAAGTCCGAGATATATGCAGGTAGTACGTCGAGGGGGTTCCGCGGAGGCTCCGTAGAGGCTCCGGCTACTCCTCGTACCCTGTACTCTATAGAGTTATATACGCCCGACGAGACGAGGGCATAGCCTTAATTTCCCGCGAGGACTAGGTTAGAGAATTCTCGCGCGCTTACGACGCGCATAGACGCGGTGTTATAACCGTACCGCTATTAGTCGGTATAGCTATCTACTACTACGCCCTAATCGAAACGCTACGGCTAACTAAGCAAGATAGAAGGGCTTATTTCTATAGCATAGAACAAGCCTTTCGACTCTCGCGTCTTGCCGGTGTCGTCTGTTAAGCGTAGCTCGATCTCGTAGGCGCTATAGCAATGTGCTAGATAGCCCTAGAAGCTGTTAACCCGCGGGAGCTCGGCGTTAACACGCTTTAAGTTGTGCTTAAGGGCGAAGGCAGGATCGATTACATTAACGTCGGATCTATCGTCTAAGAGCATTAATACACTAACCTCACCGTCTAGTGTGTATACTATCCCTTCGTAGGTTCGTGCCGGGAGGACTACGGGCCCCTTATAGTCCTATTCGGGGTCGTCCGACACGTCCTCGGGGAGTTAGTTAGATAGGAGGGGACGTTTACTTGCTCCCACCGCACGCGTTGCGGGTTCCTAGCCCGGCTTGCGCGGCTACGTGCACGAGGTAGAAAAGTGGCCTCGCTTACTGTAGTTATAGCACTAGACCTAGTCTAGCACTAGCTTCCTCGATTCCGGCCTCCTCTCTAGGGGGCCCTAATTACGTCCCCCGGATGCCCTGCAGTCACGATGCGCTTACGCACGGCTAAAGCTAGCGCGGTTATCCTATTTACTGCGCTTACCCCCCGGAGCTATGCGAACACCCTCTACAGGGTCCCTATAACGCTTCCGCGTTTCCCTTGCCTCCTTGTCCGAAGACTTCGAAAGGCCCTCGTACATAGTAGTACGCGTAACTAGCTCTTCTCGCGTTTCTAGGATCGGAGGGGCCTAAGGGATCTAGTTCCGGAGACCGGCGTAGAGCTTAGCTAAAAAGTGTTAGGCTAGGTGCTCTTTACCGTAACGGGGGTTAACTTAGTCTTTAAGGGTAGCTAGTCGGTTAGCGAACTTCTAGGCTAACTCTCCTTAATTCTAACGAGCACTATAGTATTCGATTACGGCGTTTATGTGTCGATTAACTAGGTCCTTAACCGCGTCCTTAAGGAAGTCGAGGAAGGTCCCCTAATACGTTAAGGACGCCTAGTTTACACTATTAAGGGTGTACTTTCGATCCTAGGACTCCTTAAGCCTATCGCCGAGGAACTATATCGAGTAGGTAATCTAGTTCACCTCGCGCGAGGGCGAATAGGTGAAGTGATCTAGCTTTACTAAGAAGGCTACCTCTAGGCTCCGGCGGAAGTGTCTAAACTTAGTAATTATCTTCGCTCGATATTCTTCCGGATCTTTCGGCTTTAACCCTATGCCGCCTAGCGTAGGGCGATAGGGTAGCGGTACGTAAATCGTACTCTACGGCATCCCTTCGGGGTCCTAGCGGGGCTCTATAGTAGCGCCCGCTAGTCTCAAGGGTATTATATAGGTGCCCGTCTCCTTAGAGGGAGTCGAGGTACTCTATGCGGTAAGGCCGCGGAGTCTAGCCGGTGTCTCACCGGCGTCCCTACGGCAATTAGAGTCTCGTATAGAGGATTCGACCTCCCCGAGACGGCGGAAGATCTCGCTTCTAAACTACTCTAGAACGCTAGCTAGGGCGACCTCTAGAGGTGTTAGCGAATCCTTATCTATTAGGGACTCTAGCCCTAATGGAATTTCGATAACTTCGTGGCCGTCGTCGGCCTCGTTAACTCGACCTGTCGGTCGGGTAGAATTTGCTCGATTGTTATCGCTTATTGTCGGTAGCTCTATAGGCTACGACTAAAGGGAGCTATTAGAACTATAATGGTGGTGTGTAGCAACGTATAGAGCTAAGCTATCTATAGGCTAGATAGGTTGAGGAACTAATAGCTGCCTTCGTTCGAAACAGCCGGAGGCTATGCGGATATACTGCGGAGGGCCTGCGTCACGTGACGGGACCATCCTAGCTCCGTAGGACCGAGCTTCCCCTTACATAGATTTTAGCTATTCTAAATCTAATATCTTATTAACTAGACTAGATATAATAAAGGTTCTACTTCTTATAGACTATTTAGTACTTACATAAGCTATATATATTATAGAATTTACTAGATTTATCTAGTAACTAATAGATACTACTAGTAGTACTAGATTTACTAGTAGTAGATTTTAGCTATTCTAAATCTAATATCTTATTAACTAGACTAGATATAATAAAGGTTCTACTTCTAATAGACTATTTAGTACTTACATAAGCTATATATATTATAGAATTTACTAGATTTATCTAGTAACTAATAGATACTACTAGATTTACTAGTAGTAGATTTTAACTATTCTAGATCTAATATCTTATTAGTTAGACTAAATATAATAGATATTCTACTTCTTATTAACTATTTAGTACTTATATAAGCTATATATACTATAGAATTTACTAGATTTACTTAGTAAGTAATATAATATAGATATACTTAATATATATATTTATTTACTTTGCCTAATACCTATACTAACGGCTGTATAGTGTAGTGGTTATGTTCCGGACATAACTATTATATACTAACTAGTTTCGGATAAAATCCTGCTTAGATTCTTACTCTTTAATAGGACTAAGAGGAATAATAAAACTAAGCTATTAGAAGTAAGTCTCTCTTCTAAGACTTTAATTTTTAGCTTAAACTAGCTATCTAGGCTTATATAAGCTAGTTTTTACTCTTTTTTCTCTTCTATAGAGCTCTAGAGGTTCTAGGTTCAAGTCTTACTAAGAGTAATTTTATATATATATTATATTTTATTTAAGTAAGTTACTAGAGATATATATAATAAATATTAGTTTATTAGTGCTTATATAAGCCTTATTACTAGCTATTTTAGTATAGTAGAAGTATAAGATACTAGTAAAGATAAGAAGTTCCTTTATAAAGAAATATCTATCTAACTAATCTTCCTCCTCTTCTAGCTAGCTTAATATCTCGAAATTTGCGAACATTAGCTAGATTTCCGAATCGGTTAATATCTAGTGTTTTAGATAGATATCCTATAAATAGATTAGTAGTTATACTATTATTATATTAGTAAATACTTACTAGAAAAGACTCTTTTTCTAGAGACATCTAGTTGTATATCTTCTATCTCTTCGCTAAGACGATGACTAAGCGCATCAATTTGAAAGCGTAAGCTAACAATTTCACTATTAAGTTCTATAAAAGTTAGTTTATAGTAGTAAAAGCTAATAAAATCTAAATACCTTCGATTTTTGCTAAGGCTTCTTCTTTAGCCTTTTGCTCTTCTAGTCTAGCTTCTTCTAGCCTAGTACACTCTTGTGAAACAGCCTGAAACCCCTAAATACGGTCTTGGCAGTCCTAATTAGTATTAGCTTCTATTTAAATTAAATAGAAAGCTATCTAAAATAGTATTAGTAAAAGTTAAAGTATCTACTAAAGTACTTATAATACTTGACAAGGAGGGCTTGGCGACGTCATTTGTGCTGTTGGAGCTAGCCATTTTAGGCTAGTATCCATTTCTAGACTAGTAGGTAATACTAGATCTAATAGATAATAAGAAGAAGAAAAAGAAGTAGACCTAGAAGCTTCCTTTATACCTCTACTCTCAGGCTTTAGGGTTAGGGTTAATCGGCCTAATAACTATCCGAATTACAAATAGAAAGGCGGTGTGACGTAAATGAGGCATTTAAATCCTGTTTAAATAGATTAAATAGAGGGTAGATAAAGAAGTTAACTCTTAAAAGCTTAAAATCTTATCTCTAGCTAACTAGACTATTTATCCTTATCTTCTTTAATATAAGATGTATAGAAGTACCTTATCTATAGCGTTATAGATTATTAATGCTTAGAAATCAAGAAGCTTACTAATAGATAGATAGAAGAATATATATAGCTTCTTTTTCACTTGTGATTTCAAAACTAAACTTCGGTCAAATTACTTAGTTTTTACACCTATTATACTTAGAATTTTACAAGAATTTTAAATCTAAAATTATCTTTTTATATCTCTACTATTACGTAAGTTATAGCGATTAGAACTTAAAAGTCTTTATTAACTTCTAGATAGTATAAAAGCTATTATAGACTATTATAATAGACTATCTATTTAGTCTACTTATAACTATCTATTTACTATTAAATTAAATAAAAAATCTCTTATTATATATATAAATCTATTAAAAAAATCTAAAGGTTAGTAAGTTATTTAATAGCTTATTATTTATTATCTATTTATTTATCTATTTATCTATTAGTACTTATATACTAGTAGATGCAAATTCTTAATCTAAACTTAGTTAAATTTATTATTAAGTATATTAATAAGTCTTCTATAGTTACTACTACTAAAGTAGATAGTACTATTAAAGCTCTTATTAATTCTTATAATAAAGATACTAGTTTAGATAAAGATATTATTAATCTATATTTAAATTATCTTAATACTTTACGTATTATATATTATTTAAAAGATTAAGTTATAAAAATAAAAAAGAAGCTACTATATTAAATAGTAAGTTATTTATATATTTATTAATTATTTCTAGTATTTATTAAATATCTATAGGAAATATTTATAAGTTTAATAAAAATTCTACTAGATCTACTATAGATTTAGACTATTCTAAATTTAGAAAATTATTTCTAAATCTAGAACTAGATAAAGAGTTTTCTAAACTTAATACTTATTTATTAAAATATTCTATTATTTTTAAAGATAATAGTAAGTAATATCTAACTAAATAGATATATTTCTAACTTAATATAGATCTAATTAAGTCTTTTATTAATAAAAATATCTTTACTAAAGAAGAAATAGATTATTATTATAAAGATTATAATAGTAATAAATCTACTACTTCTTATAAAGAAACTATTCTATTAGAAGATTTATATTATCTTCGAGAGCTTAATTATTTTAATAATAATTATACTTTAGAAGAAAAGTCTTATTTTAAAAATAATAAAGATTTAGATTTATATAGTATCTTTATTAAAGATACTACTATAGATATTACTAGTTATATAGAAGATAAACTAAAAACTACTACTAAAGATCTATATAATAGATCTAGTAAAGGTTATTTATCTTCTAATAATAGAACTTTAGATTTAGATTTAGATTTAGATCTAAATCTAGATTTAGATATAGAAGATAATAACTTTTAGTATAAAGAATTATTTATCTATCTATCTATCTATCTATCTATCTATCTATCTATCTATCTATCTATCTATCTATCTATCTATCTATCTATCTATCTATCTATCTATCTATCTATCTATCTATCTATCTATCTATCTATCTATCTATCTATCTATCTATCTATCTATCTATCTATCTATCTATCTATCTATCTATCTATCTATCTATCTATCTAAATATCTAACTAAATATCTAACTAAATATCTAACTAAATATCTAACTAAATATCTAACTAAACATCTAACTAAATATCTAACTAAATATCTAACTAAATATCTAACTAAATATCTAACTAAATATCTAACTAAATATCTAACTAAATATCTAACTAAGTATCTAACTAAATATATAACTAAATATCTAACTAAATATTTAACTAAATATCTAACTAAGTATCTAACTAAATATATAGTTAGATATCTAGATAGATATCTAACTAAATATATAATTAGATATCTATCTAAATATCTAGTTAACTATCTATCTAAATATCTATCTAAATATTTCTATTATATAATTAAAAATGTCTAGAGCTAAATTTACAAAATCTGACTTATTATTACCTAATTTAGAACTACCTCCTATTAGTAAGCTAGCTCCTATATTTAAAAATCGTTTATTTACTCTAGAATTACTAGATTATAAAGAAGGCTTAGAAAGAGAGTTTTTAGCTAAATGTTCTATTTGTAGTTATAAAAACTACTAAATGGCCTATAAATACTAGTAATTTTACTAATCATATTAATAAGCAACATCCATTTATAGCTAATAATAGTAATAATTTAGAAAGTAGCTTAGAAACTAGTTCTAATTTAGAAAGTAGTAGTAATTTAACTTTAGATTCTTATATTAGTTCTAATTCTACTAGAAAACGACCTAGTTATATATTCTTTGAAAAATCTAAATATAAATCATTATTATTAATGTTTTTATTAAATAATAATATATCTTTTAGTGTAGTAGATAGCTCTAGTTTTAGAAATCTAACTAAATATCTTAAAGATGATATTTCTACTCTAACTCGTAATACTATTAGAAATGAATTAGATATAGTATATAATCTAGAGATAAATAAGCTTAAATCTATTATTAAGAATAATAATAGTAAATTTTCTATTACTTTAGATGAATGGAAATCACCTAATAATCTAGACTTTTAGCTATTACTTTACACTTTTATAATATTAATTTTAAATTAGAAAGCTATTTAATAGGTTTTGAATATCTAAATAATTATAGTACCTATAGTAGTAAAGTTATATTTCCTATATTAGATAATATTCTTAAAGAATTTAAAATTAGAAAAATTTAATAGGAATTACTAGAGATAATGCTTCTACTATTAGTAATACTATTAATTTATTAAAAGACAAATATAGTAATAAATATAATAACTATATAATAGATAATAGATGTTTTGCACATATATTAAACCTAATTAGTAATAGCTTTTAACTTATATTTTTTTAATATAAATAACTCTAAAAGATTTAATAATAAAATTAATAATATTCTATTTAGTAATACTAATAGCGATATAGATATAATATCTTTATATAATACTATTAAGCCTTTACCTTCTATAATAAGATCTTTTATTAATAGATTTAAAATAAATCACTTTCTTAAAAATAATTTTAAAAGAGTAGTATTAGATAATAAGCTTAGTAATAATAATATAGGTCCAGAAATACTAATAAGAGATAATAGTACTAGATGGCTATCTACTTATAATATGTTAGATAGATTTATTTATTTTAAAGATGAAATTAATAGTGTTTTAAATAAAGTTAATTCTTTACCTAGTTATAAAAAGAAAGATATTAATTTAGAAGCTTATAATATTAGTAATTACGAATAGGATTATCTAATACAAGTACGAGATATATTAGAGATATTTAGAAAACCTACTATTAAATTACAAGCGACTAAATATAGTACTAATTATTATACTATAGCTTATATTACTAAATTATATAATGAATTAGATAAATTTATTACTATATCTAGTAATAATCCATTTATATTACAAGGATTAATAGAAGCTAAAGAAAAATTACTAGAATACTATCCTATTAAAGATAATAATATAGATAAATTAAAAGATCTATACTTAATTACTATATTAAATCCACAATTTAAATTAGAAACTTTACAACTATTAGGCTATAATTCTATACAACTAGAAGCTATTAAAGATTATTTTAAAGAGGTATATAATAGATATCTAAATAATAATAATAGTAATTCTAATTTAAGCTTTAGTTTTATTTCTACTAGTAATACTATAGAAGAAGATTTTGATAGTGATAATGATCTATTTATTAGCTCTTACTCTAACTCTAATTTAGTAAATAATAATGAAATAGATATATATCTAAATGAAATAAGAATTAGTAAAGATTTATCTATAGAAAACTATTATAGTACTAATAAAACTAGATTTCCTATTATATATAAAATAGCTAAAGACTATTTAACTATAGTATCTACATCTAATCTATTAGAATCTATATTTAGTAAAGTAGGAGATATAATAACTAAGAAAAGAAATAAATTAATAGCTAATACTATTAAGAAAATTATTATATTAAAAGAATTAAATATAATACAAGATGAAACTATATTAGATAATTTAGATATAGAAGAAGAAGATAATAATAACTCTATAGTTACTAATATAAGTAATAATATAACTATAGAAAGTTTAGATATAGATAAAGACTCTTTAGATTCTAAATCTACTACTAGTATAGATAGCTATATTAATGATTCTAATAGTGACTAATAGATATAAAATAACTATAATATATTATATAAACTAATATAATAACTATAATCTAACTTTTATAGTAATAGTAATTATAATAGTAAATAGTAATTATAATAGTAATTACTAATTACTATTACTATTACTAGTAATTATTATTATAATTACTATTTACTATTACTATTACTATCACTATAAATAGTAATAATAATAGTAATTACTATTTACGATAGTAATTACTTAGTAATTGACATCACTGCTTTGTACCTCCTCGAAAGCGGGTCGACAGTGAGGATGTATGTTCGTCAGGTAGGGCAAAGCATGAGCAAGACACGCCGGGCCCACAGGCATGCCCGCACGCTCCTCCATCTTCGGCTGAAAACGAGTCATGCGACAGCGAGACAGGTCGGCTTGGCGGGCACATGTCTGACTTCACGTCACCTTAATTGCCCGACTAAATCACAGGCAATTCGCAGCATGAAATGTTATAAAGACAAGACTATGCCCATTCGACTTGTAGCGACCACACCTTATTTACCACTCGATCCTGGACATGGATGATCCGATTTCCAGATTGGAGGTGGGTAGTCACATTCGAGCTGGAGACCATTGCTAAATTCGTCCAGGCAGAGTACTGTCCTCCTATAGACACTTCTGTTCTACTGGCTATACTTTCAGATTACGACTTGACTGACCAGAACTCTCTTACCGAAGCCCGTGCCACGCTCGATGCGATCAAGGCAGATGCAGAGGTCGAGCAGGCTGCAACAGACTTTGACGACTCTGGACTCAACGGCACTGGACTCAACGGCGACCACGCGACTTCATCCTCTCGAGAGCGCTCTGAAGACACCGACATCACTAGCCTCTCCAATGGCATGTCCGACTTGAGTACTAGCTCTACCGCTGTTCTGCCCAACGACTTCACAGAGGATGAGCAGTCCATGCAAGCCCTGGATGCTGCAACCAAGTCTCTCGTCCTCCAAGATCTATTTCCTACCATCGGTGCACATAAGATCGAGCATGTGCTGAAGAAATGTGACTCCAATTGGCATCGCGCATTAGACGAGCTTCTCAACATATCATTCTTCAGCGACCCTGACAGTCAGAATGGCGACATCATACCGAATAAAGGCATCGAAGCCTTTTCGGAAGATCAAATTGCGAAGCGGGGAAGGAAGAAGAAGCGCAAAGGTGTCAATCAGAGGGTCCTTCTGGACGAGCGCAGAACAAGCTCCCTTCCTTCGTCGCCTGTCAGTATCGTCAACGGTAATCCCTGGAAGTCTACTTCTGGAGACGTGGAGTTCCTGGTCAGACACACCAAACTGTCGACAGCCACAGTGCAGTCAGCCTACAGCGCAAACAACGCATCTGTGCCCAGAACCATCACTCACTTGCTAGACGACATGGTCGGCTCCGCTTCAAAAGTCACATCCTCAAATACCACCATCAAGGAAAACGCACTCGAGCTAGGCCGCGACTTTCCTACCATCTCCCCCGCTTACCTCACCGCCCTGATCCAGCTCACCCATCCATCGACAGCCTCAGCCCACGCTCTCGCCGACGCCCTCGTATCCAAGCCCCTTATCAAATCTTCTGGACCCATCATCCCACAGTACAAAGCCCTCTCCCTTTCCGACGACGAGTCCTTCACTCCAACCTCCTCTCCTCGTCCTCTCGCCGGCTCCTCTCGCCTCAACGTGCTCTCCCAACGCGATGCCCATCGCCTCCTCTCCTCTCAAGCAGCCGCTGCTTACCGCAAATCCCGCTCCAACCACTTTTACGGCGGCGCAGCAGCGTACTATGCCTCGGAAGCCCGCGACGCGGCCAGCTCCGCCGCGGCAGCGACGAGCGCAGCAGCCGACGTGCAGGTAGCGGCTCAGTCGTCACCTGACCAGCTGGACTTGCATGGGACAGTAGTAGCAGACGCAGTGCGTATCGCGAAGAGAGAAGCGGCAGCATGGTGGGCTGGACTCGGTGAGGCGAGGCTGAACGGTCGTAGGGGTGCGACAGAGAGGGATATGGGGTTCAGGATTGTGGTGGGATTGGGAAGACACAGTGAAGGTGGGAAGAGTAGAATTGGTCCTGCCGTTCACAAGGCACTGGTTGCGGGGGGGTGGAGGGTGGAGCAGGGGAGTGGGGTGTTGACTGTCCGGGGCAAGGCGAGAGCTTGAAAGACAAACCACTCGCAGCGAGGGAATATCTCAGGGCACAAATGCCCGCTTAGATGTCATAGTACTTTGGATTGCATAGCGACCAGGAACCAAGAATCAGGAATCAAAGACCATAGACCTCAATAACTTTTACATTCCCAGCAATCTGCTTTTCATCCACTCATCTAGATCGCCTTATCCTGCTTCGCAAATGTCCTCCCCGCCGCATCCACGCTGTCCGCCACGTCCTTGAACGTCTGCTTCGTTTCCTTCTCCACGTTGTTGAGATCGCCTGCTGGGTCATCCTCGTTGTTGCTCCAATTGAATGCCATTGTGTGGAACTCTAGCCTGACGTTGTGCCCGAAGATATCGTCGGTTGGGTGCGAGGGGAAGCCGCGTAGCTGGTCGGTGAGGGAGATGAGCTCGTTGACGTCTTCTCTGCATGGGTGTTAGTGCTTGAACAGACAAAGAGGGGAGGGGAACGTACGCTGACATCTGCCCAGTCTTCTCGGTCTTGCCGGAGCCGGTGTCGTTGGTGATGAGGACTGTGGCGGGGCGGTTGGGCTCGCCGGTGATTTGGACGGTGTGGGTGGGCTTGCCTATGGAGTATTAGGTGCTGAGAGGGGAGTGGGGAGGCTCAAGGAGCTTGCCTGAGAAGGGCTTGATGAGGGCGACGCTGAACTCGCCAGACGGTGGTGGGGCCATGAACCGAGGCATATTGATTTTTCTTTGACTCACGTGATTTGAAAGAGATTGGAGAGGTAAACGTAGAGGTTGTATGATGCACACGAGAGGTAGTGTACCTGAAGAAAATATAGCTACCTCTGTAGTGCACTAATTTGCTTGGATCGACTTCTGCACGAAAGTCCATCTGAGATTCACCTTTTGAATTCATTTTCTTCTGTCATTATTTTTGATACCATTGTGTTTGAAGATGCAGTCAACCTTGATGGCTGCTAGGCACAGAATATGATTTTCGTTGGTCGCCGATCTCAATTTTGGCTGGCTGGGACCGGTATGAGACAAGAAGCTTGTGCGGTCCAGGCATTCCATGAAGAACACGACTTGTTTACGATGATAGGTAGGTCATTGGCAAGTCGATACAATGATCATTCAGGTCGACAATAAACTCTTCGCACCTAGCTGGACAGATGCAGAAATGCGCAGTCGCCTGGTCTCGAATCAATAGAAATCAGGGGCTCGAGCTGAAACGCAAGCGCCGTCAAGTGCCTCCGGCCAAGATCTCTCAGGGCATCCACCATCTCCCTCGCCCTTTTTCCCCATCCAACCTCCATCTTTTCGAGTTTCGTCGCGCGCGCACGTCCAGCATCTTTCTTCGAGTCCACTCACTCCAGTCATTCCTTGTCAGAATTACCGCCAGCCCTCAGAGGTCGGCATCCCCCACTAGCACATACCCACTCTTTCAATACTCTCTTTCAATCTAGTCTAGTGTATACCATTCATTCCCCTACGCCATGCTCGCCAGCTACCGATTCGCGGCCGCTGCCGCCCTCTTCGCCGTTGTCCCCTCTGTATTCGCGCAAACATTCACCGACTGTGATCCTCTGCTCACAGAGTGCCCGCCGAACGAGGCTCTCGGTACATATGCTTCATTCAACTGGACCCAGGAGGCCGCCGATGCTAAGATTTGGAATACAACCGCGGGCAAGGTCGACTTCTCTCCGGATGGTGCTCTCTTCACCATTCCCCGTAAGGGCGCCGTAGGTCCTACGATCAAGTCCAACTTCCACATCTTCTGGGGAAGAACCTCAGTAGTCATGAAGGCTGCCGGTGGTCAGGGTGTGGTCAGTTCCATTGTCATGGAGTCATCAGACCGTGATGAGATTGATTGGGAATGGATTGGCGGAAACACCACCCACGTACAGACAAACTTCTTCGGCAAGGCAGATACCACGACCTACAACCGTGACCAATGGCACCCTGTGGACAACACCTTGAACGAGCACAACTATACCGTCGTATGGACCGTTGAGAAGACGGATTTCTACATCGATGACAGCCTGATCCGGACACTCAAGTTTGACGACCCCAAGGCCATGAGCAATTTCTCGAACAAAACCGTCGGTGATCGTTATCCTCAGACTCCGATGGTGCTCAAGATCGGTAACTGGATCCCCATGGAGAATGCTACTGGTACCGTCGAATGGGCCGGAGGTCTGCCCGATTACAGCAAGGCGCCTTTTGTCCAGGTCGTCAAGTCCGTGGAGGTCCACGATTTCACCGCAGGCAAGCTCTACACGTATGGCGACAAGTCTGGCTCGTGGCAGAGCATCCAAGTGACTGAGTAAGACATCCCACTGCTGCACTCATGGTAGACCAAGACTGATACATCACAGGGGTAACTCAACAGCTGCAGAGGTCATATCGACTCCAAGAGGCATTGACGGCAGATTCAATGCCCTTCCACAAGGCGTCAAGATTGGCATCATCGTTGCCGCCATCTCAGCAGCAGCCATTCTTGCTCTGCTCATCACCTTCTGCTGTATTAAGAACCGACGAGCAGGTCGGAAAGAGAAGGCCCTCGCTGACGCCGAGTGGGACCGCAGCGTGAACGAGCTCCAACAATACAAGCGCATGATGGTAGCGGAAGAGGAAATCCACCCACGAGCAGGGTATATATAATTCGATTCGGTCATTGGCTAGCGGGCTAGCTTTCTTCATTCCAGGTACGGCAGCATTATTCCTTCGAGATGTTCACGAGCATTTGAGGTCGACACGATCTAACATGCTGGAAATTTTCACGCGAGATGACCAGGGATATGGTGTCACGGAGAGAGGTCCATCATCGTTGAACATCACTGCCCACACCAGGCTCCCCTTTTTGCGACTTGTAGATTAATCCTTAGCATTTATGACGATATCCAAACCAGCACATGCTTTCCCGCCTCTCCTTACTCCTCTACCATCTCCCTCTTAAACCCCTCAATCTCCCCCGTATGATCATCAAAACCCCCCTTCTCCCTCGCCATCTCCACCTCCCACTCCAAATCCGGCTGGAACTCCCAATACAACGCCTCAGGATCACTCGCCATCTTGAACGTAAACCTCGCCGCCTCATCCGGCACTTCCACCGTCTCCTTTCCCCCGCCCCTCGCCGCCTCCACCAACAACTGCACCTCACAACTCCTCTCCATAAGCGTATACAAATACGCCGCCTCATCCACCGTCCCTCCCACCGTCAACAGCCCATGATTCCGCAACACCATCCCCTTCCCCCTCTCCCCCAACGCAGCAGCCAACCTCCTCCCCTCGTCCGGCGTCAACACCACGCCCCCAAAATCAGCATACAACCCCTGCGCCTCCCCGTAGAAATAACACATATCCTGATTCAACATGTCCAGTTTGCGTCCAAACGCACTCCACGCCTTCCCCGCGACGCCATGCGTATGGCACGCGGCATTCACATCCGGCCTCGCCTCATGCACGGCTGCATGGATGAGGAAACCAGCCGCGTTCGCCGGCCGCGCGAGGTTGCCCCCGATCGGTTGGCCGGAGGCGTTGAGCAGGATCATGTCGCTGGCTTTGAGGAGGCCGAAGTGCCGCCCCAACGGGTTGGTCCAGAATGTGGTTGGGTACTCTGGGTCGCGGAGGGAGATGTGGCCTGACATGCCTTCTGTGAATTTCTTGGTTGAGAAGACGCGGAATGCACCGGCCATGTGGGCGAGGATCTCGCGGCGGTGGGCGGCGAACGAGGGGTAGGTGGGGATGGAGGGGAGGGTGGTGCCGCAGGAGATGGCGGCGAGGGGGGATTTGGTGGTGAGATCTGTGGTGGGGGAAGGCTTGGTTGGGGCGGGGGAGAGGGGTGAGGGGGCTGAGAGTGCGGTGGGTGCCATGTTTGTATTAAGGAGGCAGGGGTGGCAAGTTGAGATATTCTTAGTCTTGGTGGTGGTGGGATGGTAATCGCGGTCGTAGTGTATGGGTGAACGACGGCAAAGGATCTGATCTGTTCGTCTGGTGAACTGAAATAGAGAGAGAACGATGGCGCAGGACACTAATGGCCTCGCATACTCAGCGTAAACACTAGATTTGGATAATATAGGGCGTTTGAGGCGGAGTTGCGTTGAGGGGCAGATCACCAACTCCGAACTTCGTGAAGGTTGCGTTGCCAAACAAATTCATGTCTCCAGCTCACTCATGCAGTGTCGTCGTTGGAGCAGGCAAATTGACGAAGAAAATATTGAATAATTGCAGATAGGACAGGATCCGCAATGCGTTGTCATTGCAATTTGATGTCTGAACGTGACCAAAGAGCGTCAATAGTAGACCGATGACTGTGTTGAGTCGTGAACATTACAAGGAGACGTCTTCGTACATGCTTGCGCTCCTCTCATCATACCCAAGGATCCCCGCGCAGTGTGGTATCAAAATCACTTCGTGCCTAGCCTCCGTCTTTCTCATCATACATCTACCTTTCCTCTACTCGTCCTCAATCACAACCTTCTTGGTCATACTGTCGACAATCTTGCTGTAGAAGCGCACCGCGTGACCCCTTGGGAAGCAAATCTCTTCCGTCAAGTACTCGGGGAGAATATCGATGAGGTCTCTGTCCCTGTCGTCATCCAGGAAGGGTTCGTATGCAAACTCGGCGTCTTCGTAGCTCAATCCGCTTGGAGTCTTGGGGTTCACCTGTGTCGAGTCGTTGTTCACGCAGAGATGGAAGTGGAGAGCTATCGAGCTTGTCAGTATGTTCTTTGAGGAGGCCCGTCTGTATCTTGACTTACTGCCATTGCGCCCAGTCTGGATGCAGCTGTACTCGTCTTCGCCGTCCTTCCTCTTGACCGAGTTGATGATCAGTCCAGTAAGATCTCTGTAGATCTCTTCTTTCAGTGCTGCTTCCTTCGCACTGTCCAAGTTGCCCATGTTGAGATTGTTGCGCGTGGAATGATCTCGACTCTTAATCGCACTCCCTGGCATCTTGGCTGCTTCCGAAGCTGTTTTGCGGGCAGCTTCACGAGCTGCCTCGAGTTTTGCCGTCAGGGACTTGATCTCGTTATGCGACTCGGCAAGACTCGTCTTCATCTCCTTCACCTTGCTCTCCGTCTGCTCGTGTGACGACTGCAGCGTGTTAAGCTGGGTAGTGAGCTTTGCATTCTCGGCGTTGTTGCTTGATGTTGATTTGCGTGCCTCTGCAAGCTCCTTCTTTAGCGATGAGATCAGGTCAGACGCGTCCTTTGCTCTTTGATCAGTCGCGCGTTTGAGCTTGTCGAAATTGCTGTCGGCTGCCTTGGACCCGAGCTCAGACAAGCTCTCATACCGGAGGCGCATATCTTCGTACTTGGAGGTCATGTCTGCCAGCTTCCGCCTCGCCTCATTCTCGGCCAGTCTGCGCTCAGCAAGCGTCGCACTACCTTCTCTAGAGTATGCGCGAGGCTGCTGTGACGTTGATCGTGCGCGCGCAGGAACGGCGTAAGTTGGTGCCTGTCGTTGTTGTGATACCGATCTGGCACGTGCGACAACGCGCTCGGGCTCCTGTCTGGACTCTGTCTCCTCGACTTCCATTGTCTCGGTGTCATTCTCGATCGACTCAGACACATCCTGCAATGGCTGAGTCTCTGGAATCGTGCGCATGTGGTCGGGTGACATGGCGCGTTTGGTGGTTGCTCGTGGTTTTGCTGTCTTCTTCGGCCCGTCTTTGGACGCAGCTTTTGTCCTCGCCTTCTTCGTCTTGGGCTCCACATCATCATCGATAGCTCGCGCAGAGGCTTTGCGACTCTTTGGCTTGGTTGGCGCGATCTCTTCCTCCTCCTCGGCGTCGCTCGTGTCCTTCATGTTGGTCCTGTCCTTCAAAGGCTGACGCGCAGCTGTCTTCTTTGTGGTTGTAGAAGCTTTCTTCACGGTAGATGCCTGCTTCTTGGGCGCTTTAGCGACGGCGCGATTGATCTTTGGTAGTTTCGTCTCGACCATGATGCTCGGGTCTGTCTCAAAGTCGGCGAGAGATGTCTCTCCAGTCGAGACACGTGTTCGTGCAGGCATTGCTGATGCAGTCTACCAATGCTTTGAGTAAAGGTCGTATAGGATGTCGCAATCGTGCTGCAACCGAGGGTCTGGATTTTTTGCGCGCAAAGTGGTGGGAAGATGGAGAGAGCTCCACGCGACGTTTGTTTACTCCACCAGACTACACTAGGCCTAATCGGGTAACCTGTTTTGAAGGCCAGGCAGAATGCCGAATCCATTGATGTTGGGTGGCACTCTGTCCGTCGACAATTGCTCGCGATTAAGCTTCGAGTGCGGGAGGAAGCTGACAGCGGCGACAGGTAAGCGACTCGTGATATCATGACCTACAGCTGAGTGAGCCGGATGATGTGAACTTTGCCGGACACGCTGCCTTGAATCGATTGTCACCGTTGCTTGCAATATGCACGTCTCTGAAGTTGCTGTATACCCTCTGTCGCTCATCGCCGTAACAGCTCTCGGCGTTCTCACAGGTTAGTGCCATATGCACAATCCTCGCAAAATGGCTTGACCAAGACACAGGTTTGGCTCTCAGCCTCTACGCCTGGGCCGTCCCCATTATCCTGGAGGCTCGGTCTACGCACACGATCGCCACACAATTCTGTTTGATGGTCGGCAGAGGAGCAGCATATCTCCAACCAGCAAGCCGCGTGCTCGGTGCCAGTCTGGCTTCACTGGCAGTGCTCTCCTACACGCAACCAGATCCCATCCAGTCAGCCAAGTGGTCGTACTGGGCTGCCGCATTAGCCTGCGTCCTTCCTGTTGCGCCGTATGAGATTATCCTAATCTTTCCCATCAACGATGAGATACTTGAAATGCGCAACGAGATGGATGACAGGCGAAGCAAAGGGCTAGCGAATGACGACGGAAAACGCGACAAGTATATTCGAGAGCAGATCTACAAGTGGCGCCGGCGACATGTTGGACGCATCGTCATGCCCTTTGCTGCGTTCTGCATCGGAATCGCAATCATCTCGTCGTGAGATGGCTGCTCTTGGGTCTGCTTGACCGGTGGAAGTGGCTAAGTGGCTTCGTAATCGGCGCAGACGACCATGAGGTAGGAAGGTGGGGATTGAGGTGATGACTGGAACGGTCTGTACCTGGCACATGTTGGGGCTACACGATCTTGGTCAGCGTTCAGTAGAGCGTCATTTGCGCTGCTAGACTTACTGTCCAATGCATCGTCTCTGCAGAAGGGCCTCTGCCTACGTCCCAGTAGTTCAACTAGCTGCCGGAGGATGGCACTGATAGATGTGTCCCCATTCCCTTTGCACTCACGGGCTGACCCTATCTCGAAGCGCAAGCACTAACCGAATGATCCCCTCAGACATTTATCAGTCCTGCTTCGTCGCATCCACTTCGGCGTACTGGATCCATTGTTGATTCATATCCTTCTTCCAGACATGCACGAGACCATCGTCGCCAGTCGAAACCAGCAGATCACCCATCTGTGAGAATCCAACCCTCCACGTTGCCTCATCATGCGCCGCTCTCAATTCTGCTACCAACGTGACGTCTTGAACAGCTTTGCCAGGGCGATTCTCATCTTCTACACGGCCACCACGAGACGTGTTCGCCAGGCCTGCTCCGATACCAGATCTGATCGGTCGCGCTGCTGTACTTACCGAGGGTCTGTGTCCAGCAGCGTCTCCATTGTTGAGCTTGTCCATATTTGTGCTAAGCTTTGCTGCTCCTGGTGTATGAAGCTCGTAGACTCGGATGAAGCCATCCTTACAGGCTGTAGCGATAACGTCGTAGCCTCGCATTGATCCATTTGCCCATGCGACATGCCTCACCAATCCTTTGGCACCAGTCAATTCTGCGGCGGTGTAGAACTTTCGATCCTTGTCGGTCCGGAAGATTTTAACGGTATCCATGACTGAGACTGCGAGGGAGAGACTCTTGCGATCCAAACCAGCTAGTATGGCTGGCCAGGCGGGTAGCTTCTCATGGTGCCAGCAGACTGTGAAGCCAGTCTCTTCGGTTCGTGGCGGTGTTTTGCAGAGGTAGTCCTGCCACATGATTTGCCAGTCCGACAGATCGTCATGATCAATCGGCTCGCAGACGGTCAATTGGCCATCTCGTGTGATCATCGCGAGGTAGGTCTCGGTGCCGATGTTCTTGAAGTCGACAGACATGTATGGCACTCTGCTTGCCGATGGCTGCTCGTAAATGCGTTTAAAACGCCGACCGGAATTGGCGGACTCGAGGAGATCTTCTTGCCAGATCCTGAGGAGTCCGTCTTCTGCAATACTAGCAATAATCTCGCCAACAAAAGGTCCATTCCATTTCACGTCTGTGATTTCGGCATCGTGCGCCGTCCAGGTATCCACCTCATTCCAGCCATCATCCTTGCGATCCCATACTTTGAGCTTGTGATCTGATGATGCTGTGACTACTCTCGTCCCGTAAAAGTTGTAATCGACGGCGAGAACCAGATCTTGGTGACCATGCTTGAAGCGGTGGAAGCCGCCATCAGTTGCCATGAGAGCTCTGTATTAAACGAGAGATGGCTGGCAATTGCAAGCCAATCTCTTCACATGCCGGATCTCATGTTAGTGGAACCTAATGATGGTGGTGAATGGATGGTGTAGAAGTCAAGATGGCCTGCCGTGGGCGATCGATGTGCCCGAAGCGTCGGTCTTCATCTCAGATCTTGACACCTCGCCACAACACATCAGAATGATCACCTTACCGGCTGAATACCCCTAAACAGGGAGTATTATCATCAGAAGACTTAACACAGACAGACACGCCTCACAATGTCAAATGAGCTTAGCAGCACGGAAGCCCTTTCGCTGGCGACATGCTCCGCGGCGTGTCTCGCAATTCTGATCAAATCGTGGAACGAAGACGGCGAACCGATCTATGCATCAATCGCGCTAAGCGGTGTAGCATTCGCCCTTACGTACGCCGTAATACGATGGACCGGATCAGCATTCATGAAGGCGGGCTTGAAGGGTCGAGACAGGTCAAAGAAGGTCTCGATTGAGATGTATGTCAGGCCATAACATTACAAGAATGATGCTAACCATTCCATAGTCCCGAGATGATGGGTCTGGTCAGCGCACTGGTCTATCTACTCTCAATCATCGTCTTCCTACCCTTCGCCTTCAAGCGAGATATCGTAGCTGCCACGTCTGGAGGAGGCAACAAGGACGTGGTGGTACATCCTGAGCAGGTCGAAACTGGGCGATTCCTTCACAGGTTCCCACTTGAGCGGGTAAGATACTTTGTCTGGGAGATTGGATCATGCTGACAGTCTCATCAGCTTGCTCCTTATGGTTTCGCATACGGCACTATTGCTACTGTCATCATTCTCGGCTTCGTGGATGACTGCTTCGACATTCGGTGGCGACACAAGTTTTTCATTCCAGCTTTTGCTTCTTTGCCCACTCTAGGTTTGTATTTTGTCGACTTTGGCGTCACTCAGGTCGTGGTTCCGACTCCTCTACGGCCCTATCTGGGTGATCTCGTTGATCTCGGTATGTACAGATCTTCAGCTTGTAAGTTTGTCTAACAGTCTCTAGGCGGCTTTTATTATCTGTACATGTCAGCGATCTCTATTTTCTGTCCGAACAGTATCAACATCATTGCGGGAGTCAACGGCATCGAAGTCGCACAATCTGTGGTTATTGCTGGACTTATCGTGTACAACGACATCCTGTACTTGTATCCTTTCTCAGAGAATCCTCATCCCGCGACTAATCCTCATCTCTTCTCGTTGTACCTTCTACTGCCATTTATCGGCGTTTCTCTGGCACTTCTGAAGCATAACTGGTATCCGGCAAAAGTCTTCGTTGGCGACACATACTGCTACTTCGCTGGTATCATCTTTGCCACTATCGGTATACTCGGCCATTTCAGCAAGACACTACTACTTCTTCTCTTACCTCAGATTTTCAACTTCATCTACTCGGCGCCACAGTTGTTCCACATTGTGCCTTGCCCCCGGCACCGAATGCCGAACTTCAATGCAAGGACAGGACTTCTGGAGCCATCTCGGGCCACTTTTCCAGCAGAGAAACCTCTTCGACCACAAGTAGGAGAAGTTTTGAAGATCCTGGACAAGTTGCGGCTATTGTCGGTCGAGACAGACGACACAGGGAGGGTCACTTCCACCACGAACTTCACCATCATCAATCTGTGGCTTGTGTGGAGAGGTCCATTACGAGAAGATCGAGTGACAACAGAGCTGGTTGCATTTCAGTTGGCAGTGGGTCTCGTTGGGCTGTGGGTTCGACACAGTCTCGCCCTGCTTGTCTTTTCTCAAGACAACAAGATATTCCGCATGGTGTGAAGCGGTAGATATGTAGGAGCGGAGTCTCGGGCTAACCCCGTCGGTGGCTCGGGACAAGACGAGAGATCGACACCCCACAAACAAGTGAGCGTGTGGGGCAACAACCAATCAGAGTCTTGACATTAGTGAAGAACCGATACCGGAGCGAGGCTGAGTTTGTGTTTCTGTGAGCAATCCTGTACTTGTGCTCCTCCACAAGCGATATCGGCGTATGCAAGCCTCTTTCATAACGAGCTCGAGGAATACATTCCCCTCAGACTATTGACCTCACCCTTCCCTTATTTTCCCGACATTTTCAAACATGCCTGGCGTTATCGTTGGCCCGCGTACGCTGTACGACAAGGTCCTCCAAGACCATATCGTGGACGAGAAGGACGACGGCACGATCCTGATCTACATTGACCGACACTTGGTCCACGAGGTCACCTCACCACAGGCTTTCGAGGGACTTCGAAATGCTGGCCGTGGCGTAAGACGACCAGACTGCACCTTAGTCACCACCGATCACAATGTCCCAACCACTCCTCGGAAAAACTTCAAGAACGTTGCACAATTTGTGCAGGAGGACGATTCAAGAACGCAGTGCGTGACTTTGGAGGAGAATGTCAAGAGATACAACCTCACCTACTTTGGCCTTGGCGACAAGCGTCAAGGTATTGTTCACATCATCGGACCCGAGCAGGGCTTCACCCTTCCCGGCACGACCGTGGTCTGTGGTGACAGCCACACCTCCACTCATGGAGCGTTCGGTGCGCTGGCTTTCGGGATCGGTACGAGTGAAGTCGAGCATGTCCTCGCCACTCAAACCCTTACTACGCAACGAAGCAAGAACATGAAGGTTCAGGTCGACGGCCAGCTTGCTCCAGGTGTCAGCAGCAAAGACATCGTGCTGCATGTCATCGGTCAGATCGGCACAGCTGGAGGAACTGGAGCCGTGATCGAGTTTTGCGGAAGCGCTATTCGCGGTCTCAGTATGGAAGCCAGGATGTCAATTTGCAACATGTCGATCGAGGGAGGAGCAAGAGCCGGGATGGTCGCGCCCGATCAAACCACATTCGAGTACCTGAAAGGACGACCTCTGGCCCCGGCACCAGATTCGGCCGAGTGGAAGAAGGCAGTAGCATACTGGACGAGCTTACGCAGCGACGAGGGTGCAAAGTACGACACAGAAGTCTTCATCGATGCGAAGGACATCGCTCCTACAGTATCCTGGGGTAATTCGCCACAAGACGTGGTTCCTATCACTGCCAATGTACCTGGCCCAGACGACTTTGAGGACCCAGCACGGAAAAAAGCATGCGAAAGAGCTTTGGAATACATGGGTCTGACGGCAGGCGTACCAATGCAAAGCGTCGAGATCGACAAGGTCTTCATCGGATCATGTACAAACGCCCGCATCGAGGATCTACGGATAGCAGCGAGAGTAGTCGAAGGCAAGAAGGTCGCCTCCAACGTTAAGCGAGCAATGATCGTCCCCGGCTCAGGACTCGTCAAGAAGCAAGCCGAGTCAGAAGGCCTGGACAAGATCTTCGTCGACGCCGGCTTCGAATGGCGCGAAGCAGGCTGCTCCATGTGCCTAGGCATGAACCCCGACATCCTCTCCCCGCGCGAACGCTGCGCCTCCACCTCCAACCGCAACTTCGAAGGCCGACAAGGCGCCCTCGGCCGCACCCACCTCATGTCACCCGCCTCGGCCGCCGCCTGCGCCATCGCTGGCAAACTCGCCGACGTCCGCAAAGTCGACAATCTCCAACAAGTCACGGGCAAGAGCGCCTCTCACGTGGACCTGGAGCCCGAAGTTGCCGCCCCGGAATCCGACAGCGACCTCGAAGAAATCATGGACGTCGACGAGACATCCGCCGGCAATGTCATCAGCAGCGGCGCCCCCTCGTCCGCCTCCCTCGGCATGCCCAAATTCACCCAACTCCGGGGCATCGCGGCCCCCTTCGACCGCGCCAACATCGACACCGACGCCATCATCCCGAAACAATTCCTCAAAACCATCAAACGGTCCGGACTGGGCAGCGCCTTGTTCCACGCATGGCGGTACAACGAGGACGGCTCGGACAAGCCGGATTTCGTGCTCAACAAGCAGCCCTGGTCGGGGAGCAAGATCCTGGTCTCTTCGGGGCCGAATTTCGGGTGCGGTTCGTCGCGCGAACACGCGCCGTGGGCACTGTTGGATTTCGGCATCAAGTGCGTCATTGCCTCTTCGTTTGGTGATATTTTCTACAACAACATGTTCAAGAACGGCATGTTGGCTGTGCGGATCACTGACCAGGCGTCGTTGCAAGCCATCTTCGCGGAAGCGAAAGCGGGGAGGGAGATTGAGGTTGATTTGGAGAATCAAGTCGTCAAGGACGGGGAAGGGAAGGAGTTGGGACGGTTTGATGTTGATGGGTTTAGGAAGCATTGTTTGGTTGAAGGGTTGGATGAGATTGGGCTCACGATGAAGATGGAGGATAAGATCAAGAGGTATGAGGTGAAGCAGTGGACCGAGTACCCGTGGATTGCGGGCAGTGGGTATATGAGTCGGCATAGGAAGGAGCCGGTCGAGATCAAGGCGGCGACGGTGCCGAAGACGAATAGAGGGGAGGAGGTCGGGGAGCCATTGGAGTGGTAAGGTCTGTTCAATAGTTTCAAACAGCGAGAATGTGATAGCGATGTACTCTTTGCACAATCCGTTCCGCTGTACTGCGTGTCCATGAGAATTGCTCCATTTCATGCGTCCGTCTTGCTGCTCATACTTTATGTCACATGTACGTACCAATCTGCCTCCTGACCCTCCACATCCTATGCAACCGCCCCATTCCCCTTCTCCACCTTCTCACCACCCTCCCCATCAGCCTCTTCCTCTTCCCCGTGTCCGATACCAAAGACCCACTTGACGAATCTCTTGACCTTGCCCCTTGTGCAAAGATACCAGAAAGACAGTGTGAACAAAGTCAAAGGGATGGACACAGCCCAGAATATCCAAAAGCGATCCGACAAAAGCCAGTACGTCGGTAAACGGTCAGCGCCTGTCCGCGATGGAGCAGCATCTGCTTGACCCTGAAGATCTGACGCAGGTTGAAGGGAGAAGAAGGTTGTGCTGAAGAGGGACTGGAGATGTCAGGAAGAGCTCAGATACAAGGGTTGGAGGGAAGTAAGAGTGCTCGGGGGGATGGAGCGGCAGATAGGAGGGAAAGGAGGAATTACTAGGTGGTGCAGGAGAAGTCATGGAATGGGAGGAGAGGTTGATGTGCGGAGGGGCAGACGTACGCAGACGAAAGTACTTGGTAGAAATAGCAGACCGAGCACACTAATCGTCTTGGTGGACGAGCTATCGGCTCGAGCGAGTTCTGCGATCTTTGCGGCTGTCTTGCTGTCTTTCCGTTGGATCTGGCTGTCTCGCTGTTGCATCTTGACAATTGCCTGTACCGCAGTGAGTGGTCTGTGGTTAGAGAAGCTTCGGTGTACGTACCATGCTAATGTTATGACTCAGTATAGACTGATGGCTGGCCGCTCGATAGCCCAGACACTTGAATAGTGCTCTGTGGGCTTTAAGATCTTTGCTCACGTTTCTCGCCACCCTTTTCGAAAGTGCAGGAATGTTGGCATTGTCCTCGATGAAAGTGGCGTGCTCCTCGACCATGGCCTCGACTATCTCGCCAGCTGAGGCGGCCAGCTCACTGCAGTGGGCGAAATGCTCGGGGACTTCGAGGAGACGGACGTCTGAGACGGGTCCTTCGCTCTTGGTAGGTTTGTTAATTCTCTCAGTCAAGACCTCGTCTTCGAACAACCGCATCGACTTCCTGACGGACCATATCGCCAGGTTGCAGACATGAAGCATCTGCTCAATCATGGCGGCGTGGAAAGCGTACGGATCGGCGACGCAGCGCTGCACGAGAGACTCATCCAGGAGGCGGGAAATGCCTAGTAGCTCCAGAAACTGAGCCCTCTCGAGATTTACCAGTACCGTGAGCCTCCCAGCAGGCTCCCATTTGCTGTAGGACGCGAAAGAGGTCCAGGTCGTTGCTGGGGTAGGATCGTTCACTCGGCGATCTGCATTCTCGAGAGAGGGAAAGCGCTTGAAGAGAGAACGAGTGCTTATCCTGTAACTTTCAAGATCACCCGACTCGGTGTGGTGCTCACGAGCTCGAAAGAAGCCATTGGCGTGTTTGTAGAGGAATGTCCAGAACGATTGATCCAATCCGAGGTTGAGGTCGAGTTGACTTCGATCGTGATCATTTGGAGTGCGCATACATGTACTGTGGTAACATGAACCAATATCCATGAAGGAGATTTCCCACTGGCCTTGCTTACATCAATCTGAAAGTCTCGCCTGGCTGCCACGGTGCCCACGAGTCCTCAAGTCGCAATGTGTGACTTGTGCCCCGACTATGAGAGCCTGTCTGGTGGTCAGCAGCAAGACACTTCAGGTCATGGACTAGATGTACCTCTACTGTACACATGGAACACCGTCTTATGTTGTGATGACGGTGGTCCTGGAGGAAATGCCGGGTTCGTGTCGGCCGACACCACCATGCTGTCTCAGTGAGACTCGGCGAGGTCCAGGTGCGGACAATCCTGATACCTTGAACTTACTTCTGACACCCTGAGACCTTACATCCAATCTATGGCTCACGTATTGATGGTGAATGCTGTCGTTAACCACACGGGTCGGGCGAGGTCGAGGCGCCCTCTCAGCTGCAGCCACAGCTGACCTGCCAACACGCAAATCATCTTGATTGGCTCAAGGCCGATTAGTACTCCAACTTGTGCTACGCACATTGAAGCCAAACGACCGAGCACATCAATGTTGATGGTCGTTCGGGAAATGGTCGAGGATAGCAGTGGAGAATTAGAGTCTGGACATCTGTCTGCATCAATCATGGACGACGCCTGTAGCTCGGTTGAGTTTGCCACAATTGCTCAACTATGGCGAATTTGACCGTATCTTATATAGCCGCTATGATAATTTACATCCATTGTACGTAGTCTCATCATCTCGTCCCCTCATGGCTATGCTCTTGCCTTCCATCTTGTGTCTACGCTGGATCTCATGTCACCGCTACTACTGCATATTCAAGTTGAGCACCATGTAATCACCCGGTATGCGACGGCGTATTCCGCACGTATCATCGCGCATGGGAGGCCCCAATCTGGATACTGTTGCTACTCGCCCCCCAGCACGAGGACCAGCTCGTGTACATGGTGAGTCGGGCAGGAAGCGCGGAAGGGGGCATCAAGTCCACGAAAGATTCCCTTTCTGACCATGCTGATAGCATCGTCGGAAGCATAACCCCCTGGCTATGGCATGGCCAACGGGTGGTGCCAGCTACCAGTACTGCATCATCCCCTCTACCAGCGTCGCCCGGCAGCTGAGCTACGCCCAATACTCGTTCTCATCTGATGTCCTTGGGGCCATCCTTCTCCCATGTACTGGAAGAGAGCGTCCTACCAGGTTTTCTTTTCACGAAGTTTGCGACCCCACCAATGGACGGAAGCTTGACACCAGTAAAGAGTGCCCAGCAGAGTATGGTCAGCAGAGTCAAGGGAATAGACACCAGCCAGAGAAGCCAGAACTGATCAGAGACGATCCAGTAGAGAGCGACACCATTTCTTGTAGTAGATCCAAATGGAGGTTCAGTGGATATATCACCGAGTTGTGCCGCAGGCTGCAGGGTGAAGAAGGTTGTGCTGAAGATGGACTTTGCCTGTAGTCAGCAAGTGGTAGGGTGCAGACAGTATCGCAATTGTGGATCGACTTACGCAGACCAGTGTTGTAGGCAAGAAGATTAGACCCAGCACGCTGATTGTCTTTGTTGATGAATTGTCCGCTCGAGCGAGAGCAGCGATATTGGCTGCCATTCGACTGTCTTGCCTGGCTATGAACGTGCGATCCTAATGCCGAATCAGCTTGTGAAGTGATCACCAGTATCGCAGAACCATACCAATTCAGCCTCATGCCGCATCCTAGACTCGAGGGATCTCGCTTGCAGTACAAGCGAGCGAAACAGGGATCTGCACTTCCTCAATGTCTGAGATGTCCTCCGATAGACAACTGGATTCAGCTGCTCGAGGTCGCTGCAGTCGGAAAGAAGGGCTGCGTGCTCTTCAATAATGCTCTCTACTACGCCGACAGTAATTTCAAGACATTCGGTACAATGATTGAGGTGCCTGGGTAGATCATCGATCGAGTACGTCTGCTCGCCACTGACTCCAAGTCCGTACTGTCGTCGAGCTTCGAAAGAGCGTACAAACCCAAGCCACACGTCAACATTCGTTGCATAGAAGCCTACCATGAGCTCGAGTATGATCGCTTGAGCAGCATATGGGTCTGCCTGGCAGCTATCTTTGGCCAATCGGTTCGAGAGCTCCTTGATCAAGTAATTTGTGGCTTCCACTTCCTCGCACTCGAGCACAATCGAGGTAGGCCCACTCGAGACCCAGTGCACGAAGACTCCCATTGATATCCACTCAATACCAGGGGACTTGAGGCTGCTTGATAGCATGCTTCGCTTCCATAAGAAGTGGGCCTCGGAAGTATGGGCAAAAGTGCCTCTGGCATTTGGCGGAGGACAGTCCGCCCCAAAGTAACCGCTGATACGGTAACGGCCACTTCCTCTCGTCCAGAATGACTGTGAGAGTGCTAGTTGTTGCTCGAGCTCACGCATTTCATCAAACGGCGGGTTGTGGGTGACCGAGCACTGGCTAATTTAGGTCAGAAGTCTATTATCTGACGGATATGTTACTCAAGTACGCCACGCGCAGCCATTCTCCATCAGTCCAAGTTTCAAGCAAGTCCAGTATGGAAAAGCTGCATGACCTGAGCGGTCCGTCGCCCTCTGTCCAGATCAGCAACGAGCATCGTCACTTGTAGGTCAGATATCACTTTTGCTCCACACCCGAGTCTCTGTCGCTGCCATTACGGCGGTGAATTGACGAATGCGAGCATTGGCTGCTGGTGGTCGACTGTCACGCGTGTTTTTGTCGTGGAAATGGCAGAGTGGGATGATTCCGTCAGCTCCACTTTCTGCGAGTCGCACCCGATCTCGGCGAATCTCGTCCTCGTCAAGCAAATTTCTCCGCCACCACTAGGCAACCATGCTCTGGTCAACCCACACCCACTCCGGCCAATTCTGCACCCACGCCGCCTCCACCCTGCGCGAAGTAATCCTGTCCGCCCTCTCCCTCGGCCTCACCACAATCTGTCTGACAGAACACATCCCACGGCACCCCGCCGACTTCTACCCGGGCGAAGAGACCCACCCCCTCGTAGTCACCCACGGAGACCTCTTCGCCGTGTTCGCCGCCTACTACACCGAGGCCTGCGCGCTGCGGGAGGAGTTCGCGGACAGGATCCAAGTGCTGGTTGGGTTTGAAGGGGAGTGGATCTCGTCTTCTCCGCGTACGCAAGGGGTGATTAAGGAGTTGAAGGGGAAGTACGGGTTTGATCTGTGGTTGGGCAGCGTGCATCACGTTGCTGGGGTGCCGATTGATTTCACGCAGGGAGAGTATGATCGGGCGAGGGATATGTGCGGGGGGAACGACGAGGGGTTGGCGGAGAGGTACTTCGACGAGCAATTTGAGATGTTACAGGGCAGGCCGCCGGTGGTGGCGCATTTTGATCTAGTCAGGTTGTTGGCGGGAAGGAAGGATGAGGATTGGAGGGGTATGAAGGGGGTTTGGGACAGGATAGTGAGGAATTTGAAGGTGGTCAAGGGGTATGGGGGCGTGTTGGAGGTGAATTCGGCGGCGTTGAGGAAGGGGTTGGAGGATGTGTATCCCAGGAAAGAGATATTGGAGGAGTGGAGGGGAATGGGAGGGAGGTTGACGATTAGTGATGATAGTCATGGGGTCGAGCAGTTGTGTACGAATTATGGGACAGCGCTGGAGTGTGTGAAAAGAGCGGGTTACACGACGCTGTGGTGTCCGAATATCTCGGTTGTAAGTGGCGTGAGGACGTTAGGGTGGCAAGAGGTGGAAATTGCTTGGGTGAAGGACGCTCTACAGTCATCTAGCCCGGCAATCTCGTGAGAGGATGGCCAGCTAACAATGCGACTCGGGCCATTGCCCGTTTTGAGATCAATGCAGGGGTCACACGACCGGAATATTCGCCGCCATACCTCATTCACGTACTGTGTGTGCTCACTAGATGGATATTATGGGCCAATCACACCGACTCCGGTCAAGCTACAATTGTGACTTTCATACCATCAATGGACGCTATGGTCTTGTCGTCGTCGGACCGAATGACAGCACGAAGTTGGATGAGGAGTGCCAATCACGCGTCTGGACATGCGGCGTGTCTCTATCGATACGTCTTTGGCATCAATTCATAGCAGCGTCATACCCTGCAGGCTGTCGGTAGAGGATCGCTCCGGCCCAGTAGGCGTCATTGATCAGTCAACGAAGGTGATGACCATGAATACAGGCCACTTGACAGGTGGCTTTTTATGTTGACGGATATGCAGCCCTTGTCATCAGCGTGTTCTGCAGTATTGCAATCGAAACATCAAACAGGCCTGGAAGATAAGAGAGTCCATGATGCGGACTCCCACGTAGGTATCCTTCGTATCGCCGGACCTCTTCTGCTACGCGTCACAGAGACGGATTTGTGTTACGGAAGTGGAGTGGCGCGCAATCTTCGTTTCTCCTTGCTCTAATTGACTACCATGTCAGCGGTATCGGCTGCCACGTCGAACTCCTGTGTCCCCGTCTCCTACCTTCAAGCTACACAATACCTGGAGTGGCTCCCATGCAGAGATGTGCGGGACTTACATCCTGTTGACCGCACACTTGCGCAAGGCCAATGATGGCAAGTAGGATGGCGATCACGATGCGCTTCTCACTTTCTTTCAGTCAGGTTACATTACCGTGTCCTTGTTTGAACATGCCGCGATCACAGACGCGATGTGACGCATCCAGGGTAAGCTCAAAGAAGCGAGTATTCGGATGAGGTGGCGGCTGCTATACTAGTCGATCTCTGACGCGCCGTTCACGTTTGGGAGCGCTGGCTACTTGTGATGGTGTTGTCGCGAGGGGAAACAGTCAGGTGTGCGACCCGGATCCCTGGGATGTCCATGTGGGTCTATGATGAGAGGCCTTGTCGGCGGACATGAATCAAACGATCGCTGTGGTGCGAAGCGCCCGAATGTGCTTGTTCCAGATGACTTAGAGTAGGTGCGCTGTTGGCGGAGGCGACATTGAGTTCGACAGTCATGGTGTTCCGCCCTGTTTAGGGTACAGATGCGCGGTGAGGTGAGAGCATGCGACTCGAGGCTAGCAGGAGGTCAGGCAGCAAGGACCGAACGATTGAGGGGTGTGATTGAAATTGACCACCAAGACCACCGATTCAAGTAAAGTCTGCCCTGAATCCCAACGAAATTTCCCGGACGACGATTAGGTTTCTGAGCGGCACAGCAATGATTAATCCCACCTTTGCCAATATATTGCATGGGGCTGAGTAGATTGAAATCTGGAAGCTCGATAGTCCAAATCATGACTTCGGCGTAATTTGACGTCGTGGATGTTCCCAATGCTTCGCGATATGTTGTCGCATGGCCTGGGTATAAGCGGAAGGCCTTTGACGTGGGTGATGACGTGGCAACAGGAAAGGTACGTCGTAAGAATGTATCTAATTCAAGCACATCTGTGAAGCTCTTGAGAGGTGTGCTTGACGAGCAAGCCGGCAGTAGCACCAGCCGTATATGACATCTTCAAGCAGGTAGCGAGAGACGAATCAGACTCATCGCGGCGATAGGCGGCATCTGATAAAATCCGCGGGATCATCAACGATTCGATTTTGTAGCCGCTAACAATCCTCAACAGAGGTGTGGTGAGATATGAACATCGGTCATACATTTGGACTGACGCAAGCGCATTTCCTCGGTATTGGCGCCAGGTGGAATGCCAGATTGATCCTGCGATAGCGGCGCGGTAAAGGGAGAAGATCCAGAATCCGGAATTGTCTGCTCACTGACAGGACGGTTGAGGTCTGTGGCTTCCACTCGACAGGGGTGAGATTTCGATTTCAGCGTAGATGTCTAATCATTTGGATGCTTTTCAACTCCTCTTGAAGGACGGGACCTTGAAGGGCCAGACGTGGTTGGTGGATATGACACCAAGGCATGCTACGTGAAGCAGGCGGCGCCTTTGGTCTAATACCGATGGATCCCGAGGCAATGGAACCCACTAACTAGGGAAGCGGACGCAGCACCGAAGATCACTTTTGAGCCCATGTAAGAATGGACAGTAGTTTGGCTCGGCTCCTGGATCCGAAGTGAACCGAGTGCTGGGTGGGAATATTCCCACCAAACTGAGTTATTGCGAGTCGTGCTGGTAATTTTGGTCGTCAACACGTGTCGTCTTGCTACTGTGGGTTAACCGCTGGTGGCTGGCGGAGATGCGAGGCTACTGCAAGCTCTATGCAACCGGGCCCAAGACTACTCGAGCAAGGAGTAGTGACACCAAGGCGCCGAATCCTTGAGCGGCGCCCGCATCTTCAACAAGCGGCGTGACGAGTGAAAGGTATGTTTGTCTACCGCAGGCCCAAGACATTCAAGCTTCTCCTCTTCATGTACCGCGTATTCGGCGGCGCTTCTGAGGGCAGCACCTGCAGAGATGATCCAATGCCGTCTCAGGTCGGATAGATATTCGGGCTTGCCGGCTTTGAGAAGCCCGAGCACAGCATCTGTATCTTGCATATGTATCTTAAGCTCTTAGCTCCTCCCACCTCCACTTCGCTATCCCGGTGTCCTACTCCACGTAGTCCTGATTGGCTCGCGATTCGTGAAAAAGGCCTAATTCTAATCTGGCGAGGCCGACATTCGGGGCTTCGGGGAGTGGGCCTCGGGTGAGATGAAGGCCCTTTTGCTGAACCAATGCTGGCCTCGAAGTAGTTTGCTGCAGACCAGAGTGGTCATTTCCTTTGGTTGTGCAGGCCTCAGGCACATCGGTGAACATCTGGAACAACCGGGGCGATCTGCAGCACCGTCCGTACCGAAGACCAACCTTGACGGCCCTTGGTCTCAAGGCTCACGATCCTCAACCTTCTCCACACTGATTACTGACCTTGCTGTTCCTTCACCACCCTACGGCCGCTCCGCGTTCGCTCCGCGTCCTGGCTCGCGTCCTGGCTCTTGGACGGGCACCCTCGCGGCGCAGCCATGACAATTTCCAATTGACCGAGGGGTCGACGTGGCGCCCCCTCCCTTCCTGCACCGCAATCGTGCAGCGCCACTAAGCGGACCATCTGATCTAACGCGTCCTTTCGCGGGTTGCGTCTCGGGCCACAGTACGGTGTGTCTCGCCTGCGAGCTTCTCAAAGGTACCTGAGACGTGATGCGAGGCGACATGCAGCTGTAGCTGCAGCTCCAGATGCAACCAGCAGTAGTGAGTCGAGTTAGATCCAGAGCTTGAACAACCCCAGCGAGATGCGTACGGGCAATGGGTCTCGATTGGAAGTCTAATGTCTGAGCTTAGGTTGTGCAACGGCGCCGACGACCAAGCTGCAAGCTACTTCTTTTGAACAAGCTGCATGATGCACCAGCCCAAGGGCCACAGTTCCACAATCATTTTTTTTTTCGCCCACTCTCCCGGCACCGCTTGTTCATATTCTCCTATATTTACTTTTTGTCGTCAGTGATTCGACCCGACCCTTTTCACAAACTTAACCTCCACCTCCTTGCGTCAAACAGCAAGCCGAGCTTACAGCACTTGAGCTTCAACTTGACACGACCATCACCTCGGATCACAATCACACCTCGCACAGAACATCACATCACATCTGTTCTTGATCAGACATCACATCAATTCCATCATGGGCGTCACCAAAAAGACCATCAAGCCAGGCAACGGCGCCGACAAGCCTCAAGTCGGCGATACAGTGACCATGGAGTATACCGGATTCCTTTCCGACACAAATGCCAGGGACAATAGGGGCAAGCAGTATATCTTTTTTCACTTGAGCTTCACCGACATGGCTAATCTATGAAGATTCGACTCGTCCGTCGGCCGCGGAGACTTTGTTACAAAGATTGGCCTGGGACAAGTCATCAAGGGTGTGTAGCCAGCCCTGTATTGATCGACCGCTTACTCACGTGCCTCTTAGGCTGGGACGAGGGCATCCTCACTGTCGACGGTGGCATGACACTGGGCGAAAAGGCCACCCTTGTCATTTCGAGGTCAGCATCACTACTATTCCACAGACAATACGTCACTGACTGCCAACAGTGACTTCGGCTACGGCCACCGGTATGAGGCCCGATACATCACACCTTCTCCTTGTACATAACTAACAAAATCGGCAGCGGGTTTCCCGGGCACATTCCCCCCAATTCTGATCTCATCTTGTAAATCTGTCACCATAATATAGTCCATATACCGCACGTGCTGACGAGTCTAGTGATGTCGAGCTCAAAGGTATCAACGACAAGAAGGCATAAACGTGCAACGACGAGACGCGCAACGACAGACCAAGACAAACTTCATAGCATGACTCCAGAGCTATGCAACCATGCTCTGGGTACGGTAATGGTACCCACGACGCACATGACGGTGGACTAAATGGCATTTTCCTCTGCGCACCTGTCTTCTCCGTTACCCAGTGATTGTGTCTTGATTTCATACTATATTGACATTGAGTTGCGCTTATGACTACTGATCATTTAGAAGTAAAGTAGAACCATTACTCTCGAAAGGATGACTTCAGGACATCCTGTAAATCGCCATGCACGCCATCAGACTCCACCGACCATCTACCGGAAAGGACCATATCCGCCCAACTCGCGACCAAATGCCGAAAGCGAAGAGGACTGTACGCATGAACGGCATCGTGTATCAACTCCTCGGTCGCATTAAGGAATTGCCCTCTCCAACGTCCATGCGGATCACTGAACCGCACAACAATTTCTTCGCCATCCCGGTCAGGGCCGGGGAGAATGAACGACATCTTATCCTCGTGCGCATTGCCCAAGTACAGACCACACCTATCGTCGAGGACCCTGTGCTTCGCGAAATACGGCGCCACCCATTGTCGATCCCATGCGCCCCAGCTAAGGTTGCTGAACCGGACATCGCTATAGAACAGCAGTGTGACGGGGTCTTTCTCGTGTTCCCAGTGGTGCTCCTTTATTCTCCGCCTCTTGCGATCATATTCTGACGTCTTCACCAGCATCTCTTCATCGATCAATTTCAGGTCCGGCGCGACGAACTGGAACGTCGGTCGTCTCAATCGCGGCAGGAGAGCCCGAGCCCAACTTCCCAACTCGAGCGTCTCGACCACATCTCGACTGATCATGTTCTGACGGCGACGACTTCGCCCATCTTCATACTGACGATGGCGAGGTACGCTTCCCACATTCCCACCGCTCTGTCCACGTCCTTCTGGATCCACTCCCTTCTCTCCCATATCTGCTCGAACCACAGATCCTTCGCCCGCTCGATCGACCCCTGGAACCCTGCTTTCTCAATCGCCTCCCCTCCTATCGCCACCCTCCCTTCCTGCACCTACCGCAACATCAATTCAAGTGCGTACTCCAGCGGTATCCAGGATTCAACATCCCAAACACGTGGTATAATGGAGCTGGCATTGTGTAATTGGAAGTAGTTGGTGGAGATGTGCTGAGCGGCATGAGGCAGGTTGTACAGGGCGTGTTCGACGATCTGGTTGTGGAGGTAGATGGCGTTGGTGACGTTGATCGGGACTGGAGATACATCCAGTGGAGGCGAGATTGCCCGCTCAGGCCAGTGGATTTCATCATCCTCAAGGAGAGCAGTGTCATACGGTGGTGGAATCGAGGGGAACAGCCAGTCATGGAAGATCAGGTCGATGCCATTGCTTGTGTCGAAGATGGTGCGACGCTGGCCAAGATGGAGTACGATGGTGATGTAGAAGAGAGTGAAGAGACGAAATGGACGAGGAGACTTGCTCTGCCTCACTAGGTATGCTTGCCATATTGCGAGATAGAGAGTAACTTCGATTATGAGAAGAATGACTATCTCGTCGTCGCCCAAGACTTCCATTTGAAAGATTAACGAACGGACGAGGCAGAGCCTCAAGAGATAGACACTACAAACAAATACTTATTATATCATTGTGTACATTTTTGTAAGAAGAAGGAACCGAAAATGAAACACATTAAATGAAGGCATCCAGCCGCAGCATTTGTCTTGGCACGTCCATCTTTCCATTTCTGGTTGTCCAGGGTCAACCTAAAGCATACCAAACGTCCCTCTTGCGCATTTCCCTTGAGCACTTGCATACATTGTCACCACATCATTGCGACCCAATTGCTGCATCTTTGAGCCTTTCATCACGATCTTACGCCCACTATGAACAACTTCACGAGCTTCAGCAAGAACCTTGGGTGTGTCAGACTGTTTACCCCCTCCTTCAGCCCACCATCTGCTAACGTAGGAATCACTGCAGGGCATCTTTCACTCCCTTTGCCCAGCGCACTCAGCAGTATGTCAAGGAGCAGCTAGGACAGGCTGATGAGAAGGTACAGCCTGAACCCAGAAGCCACCAGCATCATTCTCCTGCTTATCTCTGATCCCTTTTGCAGACCGAGCTACCCCCCGACTACCTCGCTCTCGAACGTCGCGTAGATGCCCTCAAGGCAGTCCACACCAAGCTCCTCGCCGCGACCTCCCAATACTCCAATGAATCCTACGACTACCCTCCCAACATCCGAGAATCCTTCGCCGACCTCTCGCGCACCGTCGGCGACAAAGTCAAGCTCCTCTCCTCCGCCTCATCAGCAGCCGAAGCCCAAGCCGCCCTCACCGCACCTCCCTCCTCCAAACCCGCCCCCAAGACCTTCAATCACGCCATCGCCCGCGCATCCCTAGGCGGCTCCCGCGCCGTTGTCGAAGCAGACCTCGGCGTCGAAAGCGCTGGCTCCGCAACCGGCACCACAGGCGGCGCGGGCGGCGATGCCCTCTCCACAGCACTGGAGAAGTACGCCGTTGCGCAGGAGAAAGTCGGCGAGGCCCGTCTCTATCAAGACACACAGATCGCATCCCGCTTCCTCTCCCCATGGCAAACAACACTCAACACCTCCATCGGCTACGCCGCCAAAGCCCGTAGAGCCGTCGGCGACGCCCGCCTCAACCTCGACGCCGTGAAGAGCCGGGCCCGCACGCGCTTCGGCAGCGAAAGCGGCTACGATGAGAAGACGCGGACGGAGATCGAAAAAGCCGAGGACGAATTCGTGGCCAAAGTCGAGGAGGCAAGCGGTATCATGAAGAATTGTCTGGACACGCCGGAGCCGTTGAGGAATCTGGTCGAGCTGGTCCGGGCCCAGAGGGAATTCCACGAGAATGCGGCAAAGGTGTTGGCGGAAGTGGAGGATGAGGTCGAAAAGGCACAGAATGAGCAGGAGGTGAGTAGGCACGCGAGTTATTGAGTTGTGGAAAGAGAGGCTGACATGTGGCAGGATGCGTATAGGAAGTCGAGGGATGGCGCGTAGGTCAAGTTGGGAGGGGCAGAAGAGATGGGAATGATATGCGGTGGGGACACTCTGCGGGAGATCAGGATGGACACGAAACGAAGCAATGGCGCAGCTGGACGAGCGCAGGTTTCTTTCACATTGATTGCGGTCGTGATTGGCGCGGGACAGGGAGCGAGGGTAATAGATAGTCGAATGGATGCACTGCGTGCACTGTTTCCTACACATACCCTAACCAACCCCCTCAACCCTGTAAGTGTCTCAAGCGTGCGCAAAGCACCACTCATATCAGAGTCACAAAAACACGTCACTCAGCAATCACTTCACAAGACCTGGCGGATCGTCTCAACATATCCATTCTTCCCTTATGCCCTCTACCCCTCTCATCCAGGGCCTCTTCGCCCTTCCTGTCCACTTTTCGTCCCCTTTCCTCAACCCCCTTCCTCTCTGCCTCGATTTCACCTCGGCTGCGTCCCTTTTCACTACCTTCCTGCTGCGTAGTAAAGCTATCGTACACCTCCTATAAAGCGCCGAATGAAACAAAAAATCGTCTTGGATGAACGTTCGAGAAAGAGGAGAAAGGTGAAATAGAAAGCGTGTCGTAGTATACAGGTTCCGAAAAGGCCTAGGAGGCTGAAAAGCGAAATAGTAGCGAGCGTGATGTGTTGCTTGTTGTTGTTGTACAAATACAGTCTTCTCATCCATTTTCTTGCGTCGTCCAAGAGAGGTGAGGAATGGTGGATCTCTGACAAAAGGGTGTCGATCTCGATGGGTGGGTGTCTTGCTGGATCGTCCGAGGAGGCGAGCTGTGCCATCTCGATACTGAGCTTGATAGGGGAGATCAAGCTCGTGAAGGGCGCGCGCGTGCTCTCTGCGCTTGAGCAGCGTGTATATGTCCGGGACCCAGGGTCCATCGAGCTCCCGAGGTATGGGCACCACGTCTTGGCCTATTGGTCACAAGTCGTGCCCTGCTCTTGCGATATGTCCGCTTCACGAATCCCAGCTCTTGCTTCCAAGCCCACTCGGCCACCATAGACCATCCCCCTCTTCCTCCCCCCTCTCGATCCCACGGATTCCTCTCCTCCCCAGCTAAACCCCCTTGTCCGGACTCCCCATGCTCCCCATACTCCCCCATTCCCCCTGCCCTACCTCCCCGCTCGCCACAAGCCCCCAGTCCAAATCAGGACTACTCCCGACCCCCCAACTCCCCTCCTCTATCAGATCCATGCCATCTCCTCCCTCCCTCCCATCCTCCAGTGTCCCAAAATTACCATACCCATATCCACCCCCTTGTGCGCCAGGGCTTTTCTGCCCTACACTTCCAGCCTGTGATCCTGTCCCTGCGCCTGCGTTTGTGGTTGTGCCAGTGTGTGACCCCGTGCCCGACTCTTCTACTTTCATCGCCTCAAAGATGGCGCTCATCTCGCGCAGAGATGTGGAGAGAGAGGTCTGGGGGTTTGTAGTGCGGTAGTCAACGAACTCGCGGATCGAGCGGAGAATGGGGAGGAGGAGCTCGTTGTCTGGGAGCCACCATTCGGTGACGTCGGCGGACCAGAGGTCGGACATGCGGGCGCGGAAGGAGGGGGGGTAGACGTAGCTGTTGTAGCAAGTTAGCATGCGCAGAGAGCAGGGGTGGAGAGAGGAAGTAGGGGTCAAGAGGACGTACCCGCATCGCTCAATCACGGCAAATTTCCGTCTACACCACAAGGCATGTCGCGAGTCTTTCGGTAATGTCGTCGCTGCTATGCCGAGCGAGGCGTGTGCGCCTAGGATTGCGCTCTGAGATAGAGACGCGCCGTACTCCATGGCCTCGAACATGCGACAGATGCTGTAGCTGACCTCGACCATGGTAAGGGGGTTGATACTCTTATCGAGCTGATAGAGCTGACCGAGGAAGACGAGCTTGATGGCCCACCAGTCGACTTGGATTACGTTCCAGATGGAGAGGTCGCCTGAGAGGAGAAAGTCGGGGCCGGTTGAGTCGACGATGGCGTCATTCCGTTCGCAGGCAGGAGGAGCGCGAGGAAAGTCGGTCACGTAGGTCCGAGTATCGGCGAAGGCGGTAGTGATCTCTTCGTCGCGCTTGTTGACTCGCTGTTTGAGCTCCTCGAGACCGCTCATAAATTCTTCGTCGGTGATGGCGCCTTTGCCTTTGCGGCCGAAGAGGAGGGCGATGTCGGTCGCTAGTAATCTGCTCTTGGCGATGGAGGCCTCGAAGATGCATCCAAGGTCTGCAGGTCGGTCTGCTTCTTGTCGAATGTAGTACTCGGTCACGGTGTGGTGCCACTCCCTGCCGAGGACCGTCTCGTTGTTGCTGATAAGTCCAGTGACAATGTCGAATCGGAGGTACCACGAGACGATCTTGCGTCGTGTCTCGTTCTGCATAATGTTCTCGGGCGTGAAGAGCTGCGTAAGAATTTCATGAGCTGCTCTTTGATGTGACATGACATTGACCCAATCGCCGAGGTATTCCTGGGAGAGTCAGTAATGATCGACAAGCAGCATGTGGACACTGACCTCGAAAGTCGCCAGCTGAAGGATAGTCAATAGTGTTGCCGGCGAATGTCGTGGTGACTTGGCCAGAGATTCTCGGAGAGTCTGCACTGATCTATCGTAATACCGTAAAAACATGCTCAGCTTGCCATTGGGTAATGTGAGGGTGTGAAAGTATGCAGAGAACGCAGTAATGGCGCAGAGCAATGGCTCGTAAGAAAGGGCAATCTCAAGAAAGGTAGTCTTGAGAAAGTCGGTGCCGTCGTATTTGAGGGCGTAATGGTCACAGGTGATGTTATCCCGGTGGTACTTGATATAGAAGCGAATGTCCTTGGGGAGCTTTGCCCACTTTGGGCCTGTGAATTGAGCCTGTCGTAATTGCTGCTTGGAAGCTTGTCGATTGGGTTGTGGTCGTTTGGCTCCAGGTTTGACTACGCTGTCCGAGGGTGACGTGGGCGACTTCTCCTTACTCGACGGTGACATGGAGTCATGAGCAGGGAATTGCATTCCATCGGTCGGTCCACTGATGGCTGAGGATGGCTCAGAGCTGGCGATACCAGTTCCAGATTCATCCTTCTCGTCAGGGATCGGCGGTAACCTCTGAGATTCGCTTCCATCACCCTCGTCCCCTGAAGTATTCGATCCGCTGTCGGCTGGTACTGAGCGGATCTTTGAAGGATCTCGGGTGGGTTTGAGAGAGCTTGGGTCAGGGTAGACGCATTCCCTCTTGCCCTTTCGACATCCTGAACATTCGATTAGTTTTCCCTTCCTTCACAGCAGATTCTGTCAAGGCACCACTCACTCTCGCAGGTAGGATGCGTCTCGTCACACTGGGCGTGGTCAGTGTGCTGATCAAAGCTAGTGGGGGATGAAAAGTCCTACCTTCACTCGTCGTTGCCGACAAGTGTAGCAACCGCTACGAGTCCTCTTGTGCTTGACATGATCAATCCCATGCTGTCGACGCTTTCCCTTTGACGGTCCATCAACGGGCGAGACCAAACTCAAGCTCGAATCGTCAAAGTCGCCGTACTGGTGTAAGCTCTCCGTCGACAAGGTATTCAATTGATGAAGCTGAGGACCGTAAATATCCGGCGAGATCATGGGCGATTCATCTTCCGCGTAATAAGCGCCAGGTGGCGGAGGCATATAACCACAATGCCCGTCCATGCCAAAAGAATTGAGAGCAAAAGCGCTGGTCATGAGTGTGGAAGAGGGGTCGTCGAACAAAAAAGGGCCCTGGCCAGAACCCAAACCACTCCGGCGGGGGATATCCCTGTCGGGCTGCGAGGTATATCAATTAAACAGACTCTCGACGGAGCGACAACAAGTCCATGAAGGCCAGATGTTAAAGGATGGATTTGTGATCAAAATGTCGGAGAGTGAGGTGGTCGTCGACCAGGTCTGATGGCCTGGCGTTCGAGAATCAGAGAAAGGTACCCAGGAAACAAAAGCTGGTACAGTGATGCACGGGATTGCCTGGGCTTGAATAAGCGCAGAGCTTACCCGTGGAAGACCCCAGGAGGCTCCACCCTTGCAACTAAGGTCCCTATGATCGACGGACGGTGAAGCAGTAGAGCGATATGGCGCCTGGTGTTCGACACACGCTACGAGTCAACGTGGGATAATCGAAATTTAGCAGGTAAGACGAGGCTGTTGCGCCCCTTTCCCGAGGTAAAGGTTGATACCGTCCTGATAGGTGTGGCCAGAATGGCAAGCGCCAGGCCTGGGGGTTTCGTAGCAGGTGGGACAGAAAAGCTCAAACTTCGAGGTCAGGGCAGATTGGATACCCCGAGGGTGCACGGTGACGACTTCTTGGGGTTCTGATGGGAAAGGGGAAAAGCAGCTCCATAGTCCGATATAATGACAGAATCAGGTCGCACGTTGCACAAAGTATTGTCAGTACACGGCACCTCGAGGATGCGGCGGCACATTCCGTATCAGCATGGACTTAGCCCCGACGTTTGTGGCAGCTGGTGGGTTTTTGGCAAGACGTTTGTGTATCGTTGAACGGTGAAGGCCGATCTGGCAGGATGATCTGTGGCTTTGGGTGGTCCCGGGCCACACGTGAGGGGATCATCAGCCCGACTCGTGGAGCCACTTTTGGATAGGCTGGTCGAACAGAAAGTCGCATGCTGCCGCGCGCATCCGTGTAGTTTGTCTACTCTGCTGGGTTCAATTCCGAATCATGGGCCGCCGTGAATCCAATTTCCACCGGCGGATCATCGAGGACCCAGAGGAAGGGGGCGCGTTTGACGACATGAAAAGGATGTCTGTCAGCGGCAGAGAAGGGCACGGTTGGCAGCGGGGCTGACGTTCGGGTCTCCCGGCCGTGGAACCTGTGCCTCTGCGGAACGGTACAGGAAGGATCATGTTGTTCCTTGTACCATAATGTATGATGAGTGAACACCTTGGCCGTATACAATACAATCCTCGTACTCGCACTTGGCTCGGAATGGTTCTTGATAATGGACGATAATGCTACCATGATAGCAGTACTGACATGGTCAAAGTGTTTGAGGGCTGTGATTCACATCAGGAAAGAGTACGCGCCAAAATACCGATGCGAGTGAAATGTGATTGGTGGATGTCAGTCACTTTTTTTCTTTCCCAAGCCTGCAGACAGATCACAAGACTAGCATTTTAGCTCCGGGCATGCAAGGTGTAGCTTTTGTGGCGCCCCGGTGTGGAGAGACAAGGACACTCCTGTGAAGCCTTCTGAATTTCGAGAACAACGCCTCACATTGCAGGGAACCCAGGCGCCAAACCGTGGGTCCTGAAGGAACCGCCTTGAAGCAAACTGCATGCGTCTGTACACCCGTGCGCACCAAGGTCCGGAAATCTGGCGTGGTAAGTGGCCGGGTTGGTGCGGAGAAGGGATGCCAGCATTCGGAGTGCCCGTCATGGTTGATTGCAAGTGCGATGCACAAATGCTTGATTCACGACGGTGACGGCCCATTGGTAGCATTACTTGAAACGTATCCACGCCGCCTGTACTTGCATTTCTCAAGCAGCTGTAGGAGGAAAGTCGACATGATCGAGCTAACGGCTGAAACGTAGTAGGGCCCACCGAGTCGGCTTTGCTGCTAGTACCGGAATATAGTACTTGTTGTTCTTTACAGTCCCGGACACCGGACCATTGTACAGAACGTCATGTTCATTCGATGAATATGTGCTGGCCGATCTGTACCATCGAAATGGGTGCAGACACGAACCGTGGTTCTATGGTCACCACATCTGTTTCGTGATAGGTCATTGTGTAGCGATATTCGCAAGGTCCCCGATCATGTCGAAATGGCATGATCTCGACCGCCGAGTCCACCACGTCTGTGCCACATTGACTTTGCCTGTATCTCAACTGTGGGGGAAGCTGGAGCAGGCGTCCATGGTCGTTGGCGTGGGAGAGGATTGCGAGGCTGTCGGAACCAGCTCCTGCTCGACGAGGCAAAGAGTGGTTGTCCATGGATGCTGTCGTCATCAGCAGCCACGGATGAGGTCCAATCTGCTGATGGTGTTGTTGGCTATAGGTAGGCGGTCAGGATTGGTCTATGCTGTGAAGTCGGAGCGCTGTCCCAATCACCTGCCTCTTTGGTATCAAGACTCGAGCCTGCTGGCTTTGACTAGAGACCGCTACGTTTTTGACCTGCATTAGCTTGCTCCTTGATGCGTTTGGTTCGTAAGGTCTATTGTTGCGCAAGAAGAATGATGAAATGGAACATGAGTCGTGCTTGTGATTGGATGGCAACCGTGGACTGAGTGAAGTCGTCCCCTGGAGCGTCGTCCTGCATGATGACAGCATCCCCCGATGGATCGTCAGGTCGACTTCATTGATCCCACACACCTTCACCACTGATTGCCAGATTGACCACCTGCCTCAAAGAGTTCCTTTGCCGCCCTGAGCCGCAGACCCACCGGCGTGGATGCTGACAGGGGCAAGCTTGCAAGGCTACAGAGCCGCAATTGAACTCTCACCACACCCAGTCTTTCACTTGCTGATGAACAGTCGTTCGTGACGTAGAGACATGATGCAATTCATTACTGTGTGTACATTGATTCGATCGTGTACTAGATTACCGAGGCTTCCACTCATTCCTCCCTTGCCGTTCTCCTGTAGGCCGTACCGTCCATAAGCATCCGATGGGGTATACCATTCTGTCATAAAAGCTGGAGATTGACGCCTTGCTATCCCACCTAGACCCATAGTAAATTAATTGAAAAGCTTCCGAGAGAGCCGAGCAGTCTCAGGGTCATGCATAAGGAGATGGATAAACGCCGGGCTAATTCCATAATGATAAGAAGTCCAGTCTTGGTGCTAAGAGACTCGCCAAAAGGGTATTTCGTTTCGTGTTCACATTATCGTTTCGAAGATTCTGTAAAAGTGCGTGGCGATGAGACGCATCTGTTGGTGGCCAGCACCATGTCCGAGTGTCCGTGTAAAGTGCGTAGATGATTGATCGATGTCTGTTGGAGGGATCGTGCAGGTGGCCTGCGGGTTATCGTCCGAGTATTTGCCGAATCAGACTGGCACTGATGGTGGAGCACCTCGTATACATCCCGTGTGACTTCACGCCGCCGGAACCTCAGGCTCGCTCGGGATGATTGGGGACGGTCGTGCAGAGTCGACAGGAGCTGGCTCGGGCTTCTTGTCCTTTTCTTGAACCCCCTGGCCTCGGCAAAGTGGGCACGAGTTGCGACCTTTAGTCAACCACTGTCACATGTCAGTGAGAAGATCTCTCTTCCGATTTCTTAGAAACATACCTCGTCTATGCACTCGCGGTGATACAAGTGACCGCACTCTGTAAGCTTGCGAGCTTCTTCCTCCTTTTCAAAGTCACACAGGCATACCAAGCATCGCTGCTCGTGAGTAAGCTCGATACGATCGCTGCCTTCGTTGGCGTAAGCGACGAGAATGGGCTCGCTCTTCTCATTTACCCCAACCCGAATCTGATAGACACCTCCTGCAGCAGCGACATCCGTCTCAGTTGCAACAGGGGGCTTGGCAGGACCAAGGAGGGTCGAAAGCAGCATCATGTCCTCGTAAGTCGGAGCATCAGTGAAGAGACTGGGCGTGGTGAGAATCGGATGGTTCTCGGGGTAGCTACCCCCAAGCACGTAGATAATCCAGCTACGCGTGTTGTCCGCTGGGACAGCAGCTTCCGGCTCGACGAAGCCATGCCTGCGCGAGGCATAGCTGCTATGCCTCCGCTCAGCATCGCTTGCGCGTCGAGGACGGGAAGGTCTGGCTCGAGCAGCCGGTGCATCTTCGTTCGTGGTCTCAAGAGTCGTGGTAGTGGTGGTTCTGATGATGCTTTCGCGTCGGGGAGTACCGCTGAAGCTGGAACGACGTGAAGTTGGCACGGTAGGCGCAGGTGTGTTGCTCCGAGAGTTGACCGTAGACAGGTTAGGGCTGGCGGGAGTCGCAGGCGGTGGTCGTGGCCATGATGCAATTTCCGATGCTACAGACTGGGGTCGCGTACGATCCGGTGACCGGTGGTGTCGCTGGTTGTCATAGCCGGAGGTGAATCGACTGAGACCGCCGATGGAAGCCCTACGACGATGACTGAACCTGGTACCATTCTGAGGTCCACGAAGACCGTCCGAGATCTCCGAAGCAAGATTGTTGGCGTTGAAAGGCGTTGTTGGAAGAGTAGAAAGCGCATCCAAGAACGGTGGAACACCGGTATCCTCAGATCCATTAACGTTGGCTCCGGGAGAGACGGCTCGAATTCCCACGATGATGATAGGCACCATGCGATTCTCATTGTTCTGTTGAGCTTGACGCGAGTTGCGGGAGGCAGACGTTGGGTTGAAACGAAACATGCGGAAGAAGTTCAACGGCGGCTGGCCCGATCCTGGAGCTGCGCTCTCGTGAGCCTGAGTACCCTGTCTCAGCGCCGCCGCTAATCTTCCGCTTTCGAGCGACTGAAGGAAGCTGTCAAAGGTACCGTCGTCACCATCTCCGGCCGTGCCCCTAGCTTCTGCCATGGATTGGTCGCTTCCCTCCAGCAATGTCGCAGCTGTGGCAGCCGCAGCCACGGACAGCAGGCGAGACAGTAGTGCAGTGCTATCCTCGCCTGGACCGATGGGTGCTCTCCTTCTCCTGCTCAAGACATTGCTCGTGGCGGAGGCGACTGACTGACGCTGTGATCTGAAGCCAAAACGGTCTGCAATGCCGCTTGGTAAGCGAATGCTGGATCGGCGGGAAGGGCTTCTTTGTGTGGCAGGACCGGAGGCGGTCGATTGTGTTTGTGTGAAGTCGAGGTCAAGTTCTGGTAGTCTTACATCTGGGAGGGTGATGTCTGTTCGCTGATGGTGGGATGAGCTCGGTGCGGCTGAAGAAGCTGCAGCTGCAGCACCCCACTGCTCAGAAGGCCACAGGTCTGGCTCGGCGGTCGAGGCATTTCTAGAGCTGCTGCGAGGGAACAGGCTCTGTGGGGTGAGGAGTATAGAGTGCCTTGATCTTTGCAGCCTCGAAGCTAATGAGTGACGTGCTGAATGATGGTCCTGGGCGCTTGACTCGCGTGGTTGTGACGATTGCGGGAACAGCTGTGAGAGCCTATTCACTGATGCTGGCCTTGGACGATTCGTGCGTGGACGAGGGCTCGCGTGGACGGTTTCGAGTGGTTCAGACGGGCGAACGGCGCTCGAACGTCTCCAAATGGTGCTTCGACGGTGTGAATGCGAATCGTGAGCGTGAGCGCCGGCCGGCGGCGTCTGGGAGGAAGCGCTCTGTCCCATATTGGTGATGGCGGTCAACGAGAGGGAGGAAGAGATGATAGAGGTCGGATTGCAAGAGGAGAGAGAGAAAGATGGCGGGGAGAAAGATGTTGAAAAGGTGATGCAAGCTGGCGGTTGTCAGAGGATGTGCGTGCTTGGTGCAAGGCGTGTCACGAGGCGAAACGAGACTTGGCTCATGCTCCCGAGAGACAACCAATCCAACCATGAAATTTCAAAGACAAGCAAGACAGCAAATACACCTGCACCGCGCTGCCTGTTTCACTCCGTCGCAAATGACGTTCCCTTCTCATACCGCTCCAGAATAATCCGAGGCACCCGTCGCTGTCAGAGCAGGTCGCTGTGCGGCTCTTCAGCTTGAGACGACTGCTGGCCCTCATCCAGTGCTATTTCGACACGACCGTTGTCTGCATCTACCGGTCTCAACATCAGGCGCGTCTGCCACGAGAATACCCTATCTATACGCGATCCCGCCTCAGGATGCTCTGGATGACACACTTTGACTTGTTTACACTATCTACCTACGATCTTCGATAGCTCGCTGCTCCGTCGCGTCACTCTGTCTTCGCCACGACTGTATTTGAGACAGGGCGGCCAAAAAATGAGTTTCTGAGACATTCTCAAGCCCCGCCATGCGTGTGACAGCCGACTTCGCGCCTCTATGGGAGATTGGCGAACTCAAGGCGAGCATTCCCGGTGGTACTGGCGCCGCTGTCCCTCAGAAAGGGAAGAAACGATCTAGAAGCATACACACTGGAGAGTCTGAAGAAGAAGAAGACCGTGAACCATCTCCAGACCCTCGAATCAGACACGACTACCGACCTGTCGATGTCAAGGATCAATACTACGTCGCGGGACATGATCCAAGTCAAGTCATTCCATCCGCCTCTTTCCCTCACTCGCCGATCCCGGGCAAGCGTGGCACCCCGTTTGCGCACGAAAGTGAAGATGCATTTGCTAGTCTCAATCCACCGCTTCATGCTGTACCACCGACTCGGCAAGTCGAGCAAAGCTCTCTGCAGCGCCAGCATGTTGCTGTCATGACATCCATTCTTCACGTCAGCTTGCTTCGGGGGGATTATCACCGGGCCGGTCAAGCATTCGGTCTCCTGCTTCGTGCCGCTCCAAGCAAGACAAACGTCCATCTCAAAAGTGGAGGTGCTTGGGGCATTGGAGCAGAAATTCTTCTCCGCCAAGGTGACAAGCAGGCACTCTCTTCCCTCGCATCACACTCCCCCAGGTCCGAGAACCCCACGCCACCCTCAGACATTGATCACAACGAAGAAGATTCCAGTAATCACAAGTCGATACCTGCCGACAATATTGCAAAAGCAAAGAAGTACTACGAGTCCTTGATCCTTCAATACCCATTCGACAAGCTCAATCCGCAATCGACAGACGCCCGAACATTCTACCCTGCCTTATTTAGTCTGATGATTTATGAGGCAAGCGAAGGATCCAAGGCCGCGATTGCAGCCGTCCCACCTCCTTCGAACCATTCGTCAGACAGCGAGGATGAAGCCTACGATCAGGACACCGATAGGCAGGCAGCTATCACGGACATCAAGCGTGCGGAACTGTCTAGAGCCAGAGCTATCGCCTCGCAAATCGACGACATCATTGTTTCACCACCGTACGACCGCTTCGTTCCGTTGTTGAGGATGCGAGGCATGGTTGGCTTATGGGAAGCAGACCTGCTCGACGCTATCATCAGGGCCGATAATAGTGATCAAAGTCCGGCTGACAGCACTGCTACCGAATTGGTCTCAAGCACGCGGGCCAAAGCGATGAAGGAATTCAAGAGGGTAAAGAAATTTGGGGGACAGCTACCGGATAGCATACTGCGTCAACTTTGATTATGAGACCCAGGAACAACGCCAATACTATGGCAAGTATAGGTTGCACTCCATTTGCCATTCGAAAGAAAGGTAAGCACATGTGACCATCCCATCTGTCCTTCATATCACCCAGTAGGACAACCATGCAACCAATGTCAAAGGAGTGACTTTTTTCCATTCTAGACTACTATCCGCCACCATCTATCTACCAGCCCCTGCATTACATCAAGCTCTTCCGAACCTCTTCTCTCCTTCCCCTCCATCATCCACCCTCCCTTCTCCCTTCTTTCATCTTCGCCCATCTAACAAGCAACAACCCACAACCCAATCGGCTCGGGGTTATAATCCTGAAACCACCTCAAATCCACCCCGCCCACACTGCTCCCCCTAAACCTCACCTCCTTCCCCGCCTCACACATCCCAGACCAAATGACATACCTCCCCTCAACAGCAGGCTGCACCCTTCCCAACTCCACCCCGGCACCTTCCCCGTCCGCCTTGGCGAAACTCAACGCCCCAGATCCAGAAACCCAGTAGTCGCTCGTCTGCAACTTGTCCTTTGTTGGCCAGGTGAAGATCAGGCTGCAGGTCTTGGACGCCCAGGCTGAGGGGATGGGGTAGGTGAAGGTGGTGCTGTTGGTGGGCGAGAGGGAGGGGAGGTATTGGTGGGTCCAGGTTTGGCCGGAAGTGGACGTGATGACGATGCTGTTGGGGAGGACGAAGAGGTGGGGTTTGAGCTCGGGGGGGCATTGCTTTGGCATTGGTTTTGGAGCCGGGGGAGGAGGAGGAGGTGGGGGAGGAGCGGGCATTGGTGGAGGAGGGGCAGGCATCGGTGAGGGAGGCGCGGGTGCTGGAGGAGGGGGAGGGGGTGGCGGTGGCGGCGGTGGAGGAGGCGCCGCTGCAGATGTTGTGCAAGGCGTTGTTTGAGGCGGAGGAGGAGGAGGAGGAGGAGGAGGAGGTGGAGGAGGCGTTGGCGACGGTGGTTTTGCAATTGGTGAGAGTGGCCGCATTGATGTTGTACAAGGTGTAGTGGCTGGAGGTGGAGGAGGCGGAGGGGGTGGCGGCGGTGGCGGAGGGGGTGCCGCAGATGTTGTACAAGGTGTAGTGGCTGGAGGTGGAGGAGGCGGAGGGGGTGGCGGCGGTGGCGGAGGGGGTGCCGCAGATGTTGTGCAAGGTGTAGTGGCTGGAGGTGGAGGAGGCGGAGGGGGTGGCGGCGGTGGCGGAGGGGGTGCCGCAGATGTTGTGCAAGGTGTCGTTTGAGGTGGTGGTGGTGGTGGTGGCGGCGGTGGGGGAGGGGGCCTCACAACGGGAGTCTGAGGCGGTGGAATGAGCGAGGTCCAAGTCACCCAGCTCACCGTGGAAGAACATGGGGTTGTTGTTGGCTTCGGCATATCGGGAGACGCCGGTGGAGGAGGCTGATGGTTCACGGGGGCCGGCTGGGAAATGATGTGAGTGAAGCTGGTCACCACTTGTGTGGAGGTTGTAGTATGCCTCTGGATTGGACTGACTGGTGTTGTTGGTGCAGGACATGGCTTGCATATCTGAGACGTCGAGGTGCACGCTCCGGCATCGTAACACATGATCTTAGCCACATCTCGTCCTTGCAGCGAGAGGTCTCTGTCGCCCTGCGGTGGTACTGGTGGATAAGCCAAGGCCTGCTCGAGCAAAGCGAGGCCGGTCAGGCAGAGTGATGCCTTCATCTTGATCGACGTCTGTCAAACGAGAGGACTGAAGAAGGTGTTGAAAGCAATCAAGTGAAGGACGGTAGCAAAGTCGGCTTGCTTTATACCTATCTTGCACACTAGGTGGGCCATGGGTTGAGCGCCATTTATTTTCATCCATACCATATTCGTTCCATATGAGCAAGTTCTCCAGCCCACTATGCAGCTTCGTGCAGCTTGATGTATAGCAGCGTTGACTTTTCAGTGAGCTAGCTAGCTTTCTCCTTGCAGATTTCACCCAACTCAATCGCATCGAACTGTGGACCAGAGCTTCGGTCTATGCCATCGCGTAGTTGTCGCTTTGTTGTCCGGCCATCTGAGTTTGTATTGTGGAGATTTGCTATACTGTACATATCTTACAAGTGGTTGGGAGACTGCCCCTGAACATGATCGGAGATGGTCAAGGGTGCATGCGCGGGTTTTGGTACCCTCGTGCGCTACCCCATCCCTCCAGCGACTAATGCTACATGGCCCGTCTGACTCATACGCCTCTTCACCTTCTATACTGCAAAAGAGGCAAAGGAGGTAGGTAGAGTAGCGTTTAGCTCAACAATTGCTTTACAGCCACACTGACCTTTGCTTTTTCGACCGGCTTCCCATCAAGTTCTCCACCAGGTGCGAAAAGCCTCTTCAGGACGTCTCCCATGACGATCTTCTTCTCACTCGATGATTTCATGTCTTGAATGACGGTCGATACAGCCGCCTTGATCTGTTCGTCGTTCCACGTCTCCACGCCACCCGCATACTCCTGCAGAACATCGAGTTGGGCGTCTTCCTTCTCAATCAGATCGGATCGACCAGCATCCTTGAACTCCTTCTTTGCCGTTTCTGATGCTGCTGCACGTTTCCGTAATAAGGAGAGAAGTTGCATGTCCGTCTGAATCGGCGATGATGTCTTGCTTGAGTTCGTGACCTCGTTGAGGATGCCTCTGACCACATTGAGGCGATTGGTATCCTTGGCTCGCATTGCTATCTTGAGGTCGTTCCTTAGCTTCAACAGAAGCGGCGGAGCAGGCGCATCACTGCTGGAACAACGAATTTGCAGTGGCCGGAGCGGAAGATATCTCGACTTGATGCAGCTTCCGATTGAGAATCGGGTCGCCATAACCGGTGACAACCTCGACATTTCTCTAAAGACCAGACTCCAAGTGATGCAGCCCCCTAGAACAGGTGAAAGAAATGATGTCAATGTCGACCAGAGACCGCGTTTTTGACGTGGCCCGAGCGCTGGCGGCTCCGCGTGAAGCTCCTTCGAGGTGTTGGCGATTATTTCTCAGATCTCAGAACTCACAACAACCGCGATCGAATCTGCCGAGTGAGGGTCAATTGCTGTCGGAGTCACTCACAAACTCTCTTTCACCATGTATGCGAGTTCATGAGAAGCTTTACAGCCGCGACTCTCAGTGTCTGACACTTTCCTTCAACCTCATCTCGACGCGGAGCTCGCCAGCATGTCCTTGACGAGCACCCAGACCGCGACACCTCAAAGAAAGCTTCCCGGAGGATACGTCTCGACACCAGCACAATCGCAGCGCATGACCCAGCCGTCCATCTTCCGGTCCAACTCTTCATCCGCTCTTGCGCTCCAAAGGAAACCGTCCTCAGGAGCGCTTGTCAACACCGCCTCACAGTCACAACAACAAGTATCGGGAGCGCAAGCACCACAAGATCTATCGCCAGTAGCGAGAGGAGCGAGGACGATAAACGATGCGCTGGCCAGTGAGAGTCGGTATCCAGAGTTGGACAGCTACGTAGGGCAAGGATACTCTGCTGAATACGATTTGCTGGACAATTCTGCATGGGCGCCATTTCAGCGGGTAAAGAATTATGACATACCGGAGCAGATCTTCGAGCAGGCCAATCAATCCCAAGTCGCGACTGCTCTGGGCTTGTTCGCTGAGATCAACCATGCCTACATCACGATCGACAGCTCGCTCTACCTTTGGGACTACACCCATCCCAACCCGGAGCTCATCGGCTACGAAGACAGCACTTCTGTTATCACTGGGGTCGCTCTGATCAAGCCACGCCCGGGAGTCTTCGTAGCGGCCATCACCCATCTGCTGGTGGTAGCGTCAACCAGCGAGATTACTCTCATCGGAGTTGCGACAACATCGAATCCAGCCGGCGGTAAGAGCATCGAACTATACTCTACTCGGATGGTGGTACCTGCAAAGGGCATCAGTTGTACTCAAATCACAGCGTCACAAAAGAGCGGGAGGATTTTCTTTACCGGCAGAGCGAATGAGGACATCTGGGAGCTGACATATTCACAAGAGGAGAGATGGTTCAAGAGCCGATGCGACAAGATCAATCACAGCAAACAGGGCTATGATCTTACTGGAGCTCTGAGCATATTTGGTGGGAGGTCTGAGACCGAGTACATTAAGCAGCTGGCTGTGGACGACACTCGTGATCTGCTCTACACCCTGTCATCAAAGTCCACAATCCGCGTCTATCACATCAAAAACGATGGGAGCGTTTTACTTGCACTTACTCGACCTTTCACGGCGCTGCTCAGCAACATTGGCCACATGATCCCGCGAACAGATCTCCTTGTACCCAGCACAGAAGTCGTTTCCCTCAGCCCGATTCCGGCAACCGAGAGCTCTCGCTTGAGTCTGCAACTCATCACTTTGTCCGGCTGTCGCATTTTCCTGAGCGCTACATCTGGTTCCTATTTTCCTTCGAACAACTCCAGCGCGCCGTCGAGCATGCAGGTCCACCATGTCAAATTCCCACCGAAGGATCCAGCTGGTTCTTCAGAAGGCCAAGCACAGCAACAAGGCTCCCTCGGAGGCTATCAGGCGAACAACGCTGCAGTCGATCTCAACACGCGTGTGCTGACACCAACAACCATGGGAACCAGATACCCACCTGGTTTCTCCCTTCTGGTAGCGAGGTATCCACCGGATACGCAGCGACAAAGACTATTCTTGTGTGCGCCAGATTCTGGACAAATCAAGATGCCCAAGGACCCGTCACAACCGACCAAATACCCGGAGACAGCGCAGTACATTCAGCTCGGCATGCCAGTGCAGGACTTCGGCAGAGCAACACCTCCCTTTGGGGCCGCAAAAGCGCCGCTAGGATTCGCCAATGAGCTGGCCGTGCAATTTGATGCTTCAGCTACAGAGATCGCCATATTGAGCAGCAGCGGAGTGCACACTATTCGGCGGAGGCGGTTGGTAGACATTCTGGCTGCAGCAGTGCGGTATGGAGGTGACAATGATGGCCGCGAGGGCGAGATGAAGAAGTTCATCCGGCTCTACGGACGATCAGAATCCGCGGCATCTGCTCTTGCTGTAGCTTGCGGGCAGGGTTCGGATGTGACCAACGATGAACGGATTGCACAAATCACGGAGCCGGAAGTCATCGATTTTGCACGAGAGATGTTCATTCAACATGGCGGTCGGCCAACTTTCAATGAGAACTCTGTGCTGGACAATACTGTACCGGCTATCGATAATGTCCGGACATCGCCGCGTCATGATGGTATTGCGTTGTACTTGTCCCGAATTATACGATCGATCTGGAAGGCTCCTGTCTGTATGGAAACCGTATCCCCCACTGGAGGTCTGCAGGTCATCCCAACGTTCCCATTGACGAAGCTACAGAGCATTCAGAGATCTTTGAATGCTCTGCAAGAGTTTCTGGAGAAAAATCGGACGTCGATCGAAGGTCTCGCTGGACCTGAAGCTCTAGGCCGAGTCTCGACCAAGCAGGAAGAGGTCACATTGCAGGCTGAGCACCGAGCGATGAATTCCATGGTGCAACTCGTCTCCAGCATCATCGAGGGTATTGCTTTCGTGCTTGTCCTTTTCGACGAAAGGGTCGACGAGATTGTCATGTCATTGCCCGAACAGTCGCGAGGCAAGCTGAAACAGCTCACTTTTGAACAGCTCTTCTCCTCTATTGAAGCTCGGGATCTGGCGAAGGAACTTGTAAAAGCCATCGTCAACCGCAACATAGCAAGTGGCGCTAATGTCGACACTGTTGCGGATGCTCTGCGAAGGCGATGCGGCAGCTTCTGTAGCGCTGACGATGTCATCATCTTCAAGGCGCAGGAATTGGTCAAACGTGCATCCGAGGCTGGCGCGAACTCGGAACAGGGACGAGCCTGGCTGAATGAATCTCTTCGGCTGTTCCAAAAGGTCGCTGGTGCGTTGTCAATGGAACATTTACAATGGGCTGTGCAGCAATACACAGGTCTACAATTCTGCGCAGGCGCCATTCATCTTTGTCTGAACGTCGCACAAGAGTCAGACCGAGCTAATCGAGCTCTGAATTGGTTGCGCGAGAACTCGCCTCCGGATGATGCGCGGAAAGAGGCTTTTGATCGACGACGAGCAGTATACGATCTCATCTTTCATGTCATCAACGCTGTTGATACCGCTACATATGAGAATGCTCATCCACAAGACGGGCCATCGCACTTACTAATGACCCGGCGGGAAGAAGCATACAGCGTTATCAACGAGTCAGCAGATGAGGTGTTCCAGACCGTCCTCTTCGATCAGTACCTAGCGAACGACCAGGCCGACCGACTGCTGGAGCTTTCTTCTCCCTTTGTTGTTGCTTATCTTCGTCGACGGATGAACGACTCTCTTGATGCTGCTGATCTTCTATGGAAGTACTTCCAAGCACAGTCAGCATACCTCGAAGCAGCTTCCGTGCAACTCGAGCTCGCAAAATCTGGGTTCCCTTTGACCCTCTCTCACCGCATCTCATACCTCTCTCGTGCCCGCACGTCCGCCTCCATCCGCTCGACGAATCACCTAATCTCCTCATCTGTGCAATCCCGACACTCTCTACTCCGAGAAATTTCCGACCTCTTGAACGTAGCACAAATCCAAGACGATTGCCTCCAACGCTTCAAGTCAGATGGACGTCTCTCAGAGACACGCCGGCCGCAAGTCCTCGGTCAGCTTGACGGTCAGATCAAGGACATCGGTGAGCTCTTCAATCAATACGCAGACCAGGCTGGGTACCACGACATTTGCCTTTGCATCTATGCCGTCGCAGACCACAGGAACACAGCAGATATCGCGGCCACATGGCAAGCATTGATCGAGCAGACACATGCAGAGGCCGAGGAGAGTCAAGAGGTACTTCCATGGGAGGCTGTCGCAAGCAAGGTGCGGACACTGGCTACTCGTTTGAGAGGAAGCGAAGCGGTGTTTCCAGTGCAGATCCTTCTGCCGATGCTGGAAGGATACGCGGTGGAATACCAACGTGGTATTGGTCCGAGGGGTTGGATTGTCGATTTGTTCGTGGAAGCGGAGGTGCCATATGAGGCTTTATTCAGCGTTCTAGAAGGGATGTGGCACGCAGGAGAAGTGCCATTCCAAGGCAAGCAGAGGGGAGTCCTGGCTGGGGAGATTGCGGTGTTGTGTGATGCCTGGGCACGGGAAAGCGAGAAGAGAGGGGAGAGAAGACTTTTCGGAGGCGACGAGGGCGTGGCTGCGGTGGAGGAGTTACTAGGATCTATTGTAAGGGCAAGCGAGACGGAGACGGAGGTGAAGCGGCTGGTGGAGAGGGTGTTGGGACGGGTGGCGAGGAGGTGATATACCCATGGCGGAAAGGGATGTGCATCTTGGTTAGATAGGGCACTAAAAATCAGAAAGTGATCATGACTCTTGAAATCTTCTCGCCGAGGTCTGTCGCGCGGATGTTGTGAGATGTTTTCACTTTCGTCTGTGATGACTTCCGTTTCATCAAACCACTCCAAAAGACGAACGCATACCTTCCGATTGGTTTGAGAACTATTTAACACGTCCTGTCAGTGCTTGAACATCATGGCATTATCTTCTGTCATCTTATAGCACTGATACCCGGACCTGCATTCCCACCACCATGCCACTACGCGGTCTGCTGCCATTTCGAACAGGCATAGATGTCATCAAGATCTATAGGCTCGAACAAATGTGCTCCAGCAACACCAAAGCATACCGCCGTTTCCTCAACAAGATCTTCACACCCCGAGAGCTAGCCGCGATACAGCGCGGCGGACGCCTCGAAGGGCCAACACAGTACCATTTCCTAGCCTCACGGTATGCTCCCCTCTTCCATCTCTCGGTCTTGCATCCCCACTACATCCTTCCATCGCCGTAACATTCCACGCCAGAAATCCACCTCCATTTTGTCCCACTAAAAAGGTGTCCGCTATCGCGTCCTTTCCTCTCCCCTCTCCCCATCCCGACAGTCCCACTAACCACCCCCCAGCTGGGCCGCCAAAGAAGCCATAATCAAGACCTCCCCCCGAAAAATCTTCATGCGCGACACCGAGATCTACACCCGGCCCTCTGGTGCCCCCTTTGGGGTGATACTCGACTCCCGCCCCCCATCCCCTGTTTCCGATTCCTCTGATCCCCCGGTGCCCCGATCTGCCTCCTCGCCCACGGACGTCTTGGAAGCCTCCTGTGGCGCTCACCAAAGTATTCACGACTCCTTCGCCCCTGAAGATCGGGAGAGCGAGAGCCTCACGGCTACGAAAACACGTTTTGTGGGAGAGGAGTGGTCACTTGTTGCGGAACCGGAGGAGGTGCAGGTGGAGGGCAGGTTTGTGGAGCTGAGTATTAGTCATGATGGGGATTATTGCGTTGCTGTTGCGGTCGTCAGGGAGGAGTCAGAGGTGCAATAGGGAAGGAGGAGGGGTGGGGATGAGGGGCCTGATGGGAGGTCAGGGGAGGGGGAGCGGGATGGGCAGTGGAAACACTGGTGATGAAGGGGAAGGAGGCCCTGAGGGGTGGGTATCAGTAAAGGAAGGGTGGAAGAGGATCAAGCGAGGTGTCTGTGAAGGCACATCGTCTTGGATGAGGACTGGGCCTCTCCCTGGTGCAACTGGCAGGCATCACGCGCGTTGCGGGACAACCGAGTGAGCAGGTCTTCCGAGCTGGTGGACAGGAGGTACTACGCGTACTACGCGTACTACGAGTACTACGAGTTGGGGACAGATGATTTGATTGTAAATCTAAATTAGACCAATATCAGGGCAAGTAGAGAATGGTACGCAGAGGTCGACCACGGACTATAATGCACAGGAGAAAATGTAGCGGGCGAAACTAGTAGCACTGGCTACCACACAAGCACAGCGCATCAGAGAGCCCGCAGTCGATCTTGGACCAGAGCAAGGCGATATCGCGGATTGCTAGCCGCGAAATCACTCCACGTACCTTGCCAGCGGCAAGTAGTGGTGCTTGGTCCTGTACACCTCGCCTCACATAGCAGTTGCCACTCCGGAGAAGGGCTTGGAATTGCCTTGTATCCGCGTAAATCTACCGCTGTAACCTAGCAGCTTTGAAGCGGCTGACTTTCTTCATCTGCCCGTCTTCTTGTTCTTCCATCAATGGGTCTTCTTTGTCTTCGTCGGTCAACTTGAAGCCGCCTTGCTGCTGGATCATGCTGTTGCGGAGACGATAGTATTCGGTCGTCAGTTGACGTCGCTGAATTTCTGGGTCAAGGTCGTCGGGTTCTGATGGTGGGAGACTCGCTTGTGTCGATGGGCGTTCGACGACGGCATCTGATAGGGTCTTTGTGTTTGATGATGTACCCGAGGACGGAGGTTGTGCTGGCTGCGCCGGCTGTGTCGGTGCCTCTGTCCGTGTCTGCTTGAATCGGGATACCTTTGCTGGCTTTGAACTAACAGGGGTGGTATTGCTAGTAGATGACCTTTCCATGACATTGTCAGCGAGAGTGTGTGTGGATTTTGGTTGGAGAGCCTGCGGCTGCGGAGCTGGTTGTGCAGGGCTGGGTTGGACGTCGAGACTCTCTGCAAACCGCACAGATTTTCCACCGCCCTCTTTCGCTTTCGTCGAGGACTTCAGCGCTGGCTTTGTATCTGTTATAGCAGACACAACATCCTGAGAGGCAGTCGGCAAATCTACGCCAGTTGGAGCAGGTCCGAGATTGCCCATGACTGGTCCGTTCAGCTTGCGTTCCAGGTCTTGCATCTGCTTTCTGTAGTCTGCTGTGATCGCGGGCCTGAGACTGCGACCATGCTCGTCTTCTTCTTCCGAGACGTCGCTCGTCTCGGATACACCATCAGAATCTTGCAGATCTTGCAGCTCATCGTAGTACTCCTCATCCGAGTCACCTTCTAGTATGTCCATCTCTGCCACCACGTTGCCGACTTCATTCAAGTGATAGTTCAGCATCTCTCGGCGGAGCTGAGCGTCTTCTGGAGACTCATCCTTTGGTATGACTGCCGTTGAGCCAATGAATTCGTCATCATCATCGATTTCGATGACTCGTTCATGTTCGCCAAAGGACCCCTCTATAAGCGAGTTGGAGACTGATTTCATAGATGTTGCCGTGCTGCTGGGTTCTGATGGTACGCTTGATCGCGAGGGGACGTTCCCATTGACTGCCTCGTCTTGAACCACCTTTGTTCGAGTCGAAATTGCTTTGGCTGGTGACTCTGCAGTGACTGCCTCGGTTTGGTCACCCATTTCGGTCTTCATAGGCTCTGGTACACTCGCCACAGGGAGATCTTTGACGCCTGCTTTTTTCAATGTATCGAGAATGTTCGCCGTGACTTCTTCTGGCTTCGTAACTTTGCTAGCTGCTTCTGTCAGAAACACTCAGCATACTGGAATCACACTGCATACATATGATATTATCGTCATCGTCCAACTCCTCGATAATCTCAGACACTGAAAGTCCTTTCTCAGGTTGACTGGAAGATTCGGACGAATCCTCAAGTTCCACTAGTGCTATCCTAGCAGTGTCGATTTGCTTGGATATGGTGCCTATGTTTTGAGCAACATCTGATGAGTTCAGCATAAGCAAAAGTAGGATTGAGGGCGCTGATACAATCCTGCCGTCTCTCCACGAGATTCACGATGTACTTGGCATCTCGGACTGTACCTTTGTCGAGACCAGCGAGCTCACGGATTTCTACAGAGAGCATGAGTATGTAAGGTGGTAGCCTGCATTCCTCGGCTTACATACCCTTGATTGTAAGAAGCTCGCCACCAAAGTCGTCGGCGAGCCGCTCCTGAAGCATGTCAGACTTCCTAGCACATTGAGACCAGATCGTTCTGTTCTCACTATCGTTTCAGGTCTCGCATCATCCTCGAGCTCGATCAGCTCTTCCTTGAACCCTTCGTACTCGGCATCCCACAGTTGCCAGTGCTTCAGTGCTTTCTCAAGCTTTTCCATGTTCGTTTCCAATTCAACTCGCCGGCGATCAACCTCGTGTAAGACCTCCATAATATATCGCCTGTGCTGACACCTCAGCAGAATATGTTGTCTTGAGTCGAGGTCAGATTTATGCAAAGAATTCCTGAAGCATGTGAAGATGTTGACTGTCAACTCCGTGATTACAGTAGCCGAAGAAAGTCACATGACTCGAAATGAAGCTCAACCCGTCTCCATCTTCCACCCTCGAACTCCTCTTCCCAGACCGCCATCATGTCTCGTCTGGCGCAGGGTCGCTCTGGCGCTGGGGCAGGACGACCGGGCGAACAAGATGGTGAGCATCACCTTGATTATCACTTCTCAAGCTTGGGCATCTCGAGTTCTGACCCGGCGACAGAAATCTGCCCAGTATGCAAGTCCTCGCGGTACCTCAACAAGTCGATGCGGTTCTTGGTCAATCCAGAATGCTACCATAAGATGTGTGAGTCCTGCGTGGACCGCATCTTCTCCCATGGACCGAACAAATGCCCGATCGCTGGTTGCACCAGGACGCTTCGCAAGCACAGGTTCAGGGAGCAGACCTTCGAAGACATACAAGTCGAACGCGAAGTCGACATTCGAAAGCGGATAGCTGCCGTGTTCAACCGGCGAGAAGAAGAGTTTGATACCCTTCTGGACTACAACAACTACTTGAACGATGTGGAGGACATTACATACAATTTGATCAACAAGATTGATGTCGAGGAAACGGAGAAGAAGTTACAAGCATATTCTGCACAGAACAAAGAGGCTATTGCTTCGAATGCTGCCGCGGAATCACAACTGAGTCAGGACATGTCAGCACTTCAAGCTGCGGAACGAGAACAAGCACGGCTGCGTCGAGAAGCCCTTCGGCGCGAGGAGGAGCAAGAGCGGAGGGACAAACGGGAAGGGCGGTCACGGGCCATCAATCGACTGGCGTCTGGCGCTGATGCGAAGGAGCTGGAGGAGGAGAACAGAATCGCGATGCTGAAAAGAGATCAGGTCGAGCGACTCAAGGCAAATGGGAACGGTTTCGTGGTCAAGGGTCTCAAGCAGAAGAAGGCGCCAGAGCCGGAGAAGCCGTTTGACCCATTCGGTGGCTTCAGTCTCAAGCCCCAATACTATGCTGTACAGGATCGTTATGAGTGGCCATGGCTCAACAATGTACGAGAAGACCCGGTGATCAACGCAGGTGGATATGACATACAGGAGTTTCACACCAGGGCTTTGGTTGAGGCGTTTGCAGGTTTGGGGGTATTCATCGGGAAAGAAAAGAGCAATGCGAGCATGACCTCGGATACCCTAGGACCAAAGGCAGTTGGTACAGCAGGAGCTGCTGCGGTCGGCGCGAAGGACATCAAGATGGAGGATCCATTTTGAGTTGAGATACCCAAGATGATCTTGACGAAAATCACGCATTTGTACTATATAGCATAGCGACGGTATTGTGGCCCTCCTAAAATTACGATCAGGATCAGTCAAGATTTGCCCGTCACTGCCTTGATATCACGTGCCGAGTTGACATGATATAAATCCGCAGCCTCATTTCAGGACGTCCATCATGCCTTGATCTCCGGCACTCATCCTGTCCAAAACATCACCAGACCTTCTACGACCTGTCAGCTCCGTAACATAGCTAAAATTCCGCTCTTTCTGACCGGAGTTTTGCGCGCTTTGCCTTCACATGATTTATGTTGCGACAGACAAGTGAATCGACGACATGACCAGCATTATTTCTGCGTCATGAGACGAGACCATGGCCAGCAATGATCGCCACCGGCAGATGTCACTGATACCATATCAGTCCAATCAGGAAGTCGTCCTTCGCCACGGCAATGCGGTGGTGACACTCGACCCACATTCACAACAGCTCACCCTCCGCGACACGCGGACTGGAGCGGTCGAGTACGGTCAGTGCCCATACTGTCAACGGCCTTTTCACGAAGAAGAAGAGACATTCCAGACACGACGAGAGCCCAGTCCCGTGAGACAGGACCATGGCTTTGTCAACCCCGACTACTTCCGCTTGCTGGCCGAGCGGACACCAGTATCTGCACATTCGACGGGTCCCCCTTCGCCTGGCAGACCCTTGAGAGCACTGAGATCCGGCGATTCTAGGAACGTCAGCGGGTCAGGGCCACCTTCTGGTGCAGAGTTTGTGGGCAGCACACCTGCTCCAACAGGCTCGGATCATGGCATCAAAGGATCGAGTTTCCTACCAGGCTACTTTCAGCGCTTCTTCGTCGAAAGGCGAATGCTCGGCCGAGGTGGTCGAGGCGTTGTTCTGCTGGTCGAGCACGTGCTTGACGACGTCAGCTTGGGCGAGTTTGCATGCAAGCGTATTCCAGTTGGGAATGACCACGACTGGCTAGCTAAGGTCTTGGTCGAAGTGCAGCTCTTGCAACGACTAAATCATCCAAACTTGGTTTCTTACAGACATGTCTGGTTGGAAGATGCCCAGATGACCAAGTTCGGACCATCCGTTCCCTGTGTGTTCATCCTGCAGCAGTATTGCAATGCAGGAGACCTTCACGATTACGTACAGGCTGTCATAACGTCTGGCAGAGGCAAGCAGCGCAAAGGATCATTGGCAGGTCTACTTGGTCGTGGACCCGGTCAAATGGCATTAGACCAGATCTTTTCCTTCTTCCGGGATATCGCATCAGGCTTGAGTCATTTGCACTCTAATGGCTACATTCATCGCGACCTGAAGCCTTCTAATTGCTTGCTGCACAGTGACGGCGGTATCGTCACCGTACACGTCTCTGACTTTGGAGAAGTACAAGCAGCAACAGCACAGCGTACCTCCACTGGAGCAACAGGTACCTTATCATACTGTGCTCCAGAAGTTCTTCAGCAGGAAACACCAGGAGGATCCTTTGGTAACTTCACCACCAAATCCGATGTCTTCTCTTTAGGCATGATTCTGTATTACATGTGCTTCGGCGACCTCCCCTACACCAACGCCGACGTCAAAGAAGAAAACGAAGACATGGACCTCCTCCGCGCCGAAATCAGCTCCTGGACCGGCTTCACCGACCAAGGCAAGAAGCGCTCCGACCTTCCCGAGCAACTCTACCGCTTCCTCAAACGCCTTCTCAGCATCAATCCCACCGAACGGCCCTCCACCTCCGACATCCTCCAAAGCATCCAATCCGGCACAGATCTCGACGAACTCCCAACCTCCCCCACTCTTTCCCGCCCGGACCTCCACACCCGTGTCTCCTCCCTCGACAACTCTAACCACTCCGCTCTGCAGGCCCGCAAACGCCTCTCCTTCTCCGACTCCCCCATCCTCCCTCCCCCGCGCGGCCGACGTCCAGCCCGCTCCTCCTCCCTCTCCCAGACCACACCCGACGCCCCCTCTCAGCTCCCCAACCCTACCCCCTCCCGCTCCCGCTCCCGCTCCACCTCCTTCGACCCCTCCGACCTCTCCCGTCCCTCTTCCCAATCCCACTCCCGCCACACCATCGTCCGCCGTCCCACCCCGCGCAGCACCAGCCGTCCAACCTCAACCTGGCAGCCTGCCTCGGAGCAAACCACCCCTCGTAGAAAGAAAAGCGAGCTGCTCCTCCTCCCGCCGCCTTCTTCTCCTTCATCGACGTTTGTGCGGAGGATATTGCGGTGGGTGCAATCCGAGCCGCCATTGGGGAAAGCGGTACGGGTAGTGCTGTTCTTGTTGAAGGTGGGCAGCGTAATGTACCCTTGTTCGCCCTATGCGGTGAGAGGGAGGATGGGGTACCCGCTTTTGGGCATGGGGGCGGTGGATCTGGTGGCGGAGGCGGGGTGGGTAGTGAGTGTTGTGTTGTTGGCGGTGCATGCGGGATGGCTGGGGTGGGTGGCCAGGGGTGGGGGAGGGGGCCTGTGTGCTGGGTGGGGAGGGTGGGAGGGGTAGGATGAAGGGATGCGCACACTTGAGGGTGAATGGAAGTGCTTGTATATGCGATTGTGAAGCTGTATGAGATTCGCAAGTTGAGGGTCTCTTCCAGTATGGTGACCTCTTCATTCACAGATCTGAACACAGGCTGACCTATGGACCAGTCATTTCCCGACAATAAACTTCGCTCTGAATATAACACATTCTATCGTCACTTCATTCAGTCGTCAGTATCTGCGTTATCATGGCGATCGTCTGCGCCGCGGATGAACATCTGTCAATCGTCGTCGCCGGCCGTTCACGCATCTCCGGCCTCTCGTGCCACAGACGACGGCGTTCCACCCGTCAACGCTGGTTCTCCAACCTGCAGCGTTTCACTCGCTGCCAATCCTGCAAATGCCGCGCCAGTCTCCTGTGCTCCAGACTGCAGCTCCATACTCGTCGGAGTCAGCTCTTCAGTCCGCAGGGCTCCCTCCGATGTCGTAACCTCAGCCACTAGCCCGGTCTTCTGTGTCGAATACGACGCCGACACCGTCCCAGTGATCAGCCCCTCATCTGCCCACGACCCTGTAATTGCCATGCCCGCATGTGCTAGCCCCGTACCTATCGCCGTCCCTGTCTCCGGCTCCGTCCCTGTCCCGCTTGCCGTCGGAGCCGACCCATCACCCCCCATCCACACCGACCACGTATCGTTCTTCCCATACCGCGCCGCCCTGCAGCCCTCGAACCATGCTTTGGCCAACTTCTCACAATACTTCTGCCAATCATCCGGCAAGTCTTGCTCATCACACACGTGCTTTTCCAGGTGTTCTCTCATATGATGACACTTGTGACGCGAATCATGCTTCGGCCAGTCGGGGAACTTGATCTTCTGTCCGGGCGACGGGGGCATGGGCTCCCCTGGTAGTGTGGTGCTGAATTTGTCCTCGACCAGGGCTTTGCATCTGAATGCCTGGGCGTCGTTGTATGCTTTGCAAAGCTTGTTCTCGTGATCATGTTTGCCTGGTAAGTGTTTGCATTTGGGCTTCTGTTCTTTGTGCTCATTGTTGCACAGGGATTTTTCGAACTTGGTCATTTCGACGGCGCGTTTGCGGCGGATTTCGCACATTTCTTGCCAGTATTTGACGTCGGACTTGCAGGCCGCGTGGAGGAGACGAGGCTCGATGGGCCGGCAGAGGTCCTGCTCAAGATGTGCTCCTTGATGCTTACAGTAGTCGTCTGGAGGCCAGTCGGGCCAGCCTGGGAGTTTGATGTGGATTAGAGAGTCGAAGGTCGACGTGGATTTGGGAGTCACGGTTTTGCCATTGCTGATGGTCCAATCTGTCACAGTAGCGAAGGTCATGGTCGAGGTGTTGGCCATCATGGTAATGTTGCCGTGGTTGAGGACTGGGTATGAGATGGTGAAGGTGTTGGTGACCGTTGTACCTAGCTCTAGGATCGTAGTATTGGGTGCGAGCCTCGAAGTGGAAGATGGCTTCTTCCTCGTAACAAGTGTATTGGATGGGTCAGGAGCCTCGGCCTCCATCTTGACGAGGATCTTGCGAGTCTTCTTGCAGATGGGCAGCCATTGCTCTACCTGATATTTGCATCGATCAATGTTGGCTTGAGCGTAAGCGTGACAGGCTCTCTCATGCCGGTCTTTCCCGTGTCCATCCTTGAGAGCATTGCGAGCTGCCAGGGCGGCCATGACTGGTGCTGGCCCTTCAATTCCCATTCCATTCTTGTCGATCTGCGCTTGCTGCTCGCGGCAGTAATAATACCATGGTGTATGCTGTAACTCGCACATTGCCTTTTTCTTCTTTGCCATCTTTGGGCATGTCTTGTCATGCCATTTATCAGGATCGTCATCTGATCCTTTGCCAAAAATGTCATCCCAGATTTCCTTCCATGGACCATGACCCGTGACCATGTGGTAGATTTCGTGTCTATGCCAGTTGCACATGGTCCGGTGCGGCGGCGTAAAGCGATGTCCGCACCGATCACCAGTATAGTGACACTGGTGGTGTGGTCCACAATCGTGGGTATGGAAATGCCCTGGATGATGCTTGCGTTCGATTCTGCACGTTTGTGCTGCGGCGTCACATATGCCCATGTCATATGGAATCAAATCGATGATCATCATCGCAGTCGTGACAATGTCAATTGTCGTCATGACCATGTCAAGTTGGGCCATGAACTCGACGGTGAAGTAGTCCCAGATCGCGATGAGCGCATTTTGACCGATGATACGGGCGACGGTCTTGATGATGTCAATCGCTACTTTCTTCCCGAGTCGTCCGGCAACCTTGACTACCAGACTGTCTGATGCTCCCAGAGAGTACAAGATCTTGGCTTGGAGCTCCTCTCCTAGGCCGGCAAGTTGTGGGAAGGCCTCGATCACATCGGTACCTGCACCGATCTGTCCGAACTTTTCGGCAAGCTCCTCTTCCATGATAGGCGGCAGTTTCGGCTTGATATCGTAAGGAAACCTTTCACCGGGCCGCGGTTTTGGCTTTGGCTTCGGGTCGGTAGGTGGTTTGATCGTAGGAACGGGTCCAGGAGGCTTGACAGGTGGGCGTACCGGACGATCAGGAACTGGTTTGGGCATCGATGTTGGTGGAGCAGCTCCCTTACGAAATTTTCGAAGAAAGCTCTTGAACTTTTCGAACCACCGTCTGAAAAAACCTGGTTTTGCTTCTGGCTTGGGTGGCGGAGGCTTTCCAGGCTGAGGGGGTTTGGGTTCAACTGGAGGCTTCGGTTCGACTGGAGGATTGGGCTCAATAGGAGGCTCGGGCTCGATAGGAGGATCGACATCAGGGGGAGGTTCCGGGTCAACTGGTGGTTCTGGTTCGGGGTCAACTGGTAGTTCTGGTTCGGGGTCAACCGGGTCTTCGGGTCCGACAGGAGGCTCGGGGTCGACTGGAGGTTCGGGGTCGACGTCATCGGGAGGTTCGGGCTCAACTGGAGGTTCGGGCTCGACATCAACGGGAGGTTCGGGTTCGACTGGAGGGTCGCCTACTGGAGGATCGGCATCGATGGGTTGTTCGGGGTCGACTTGGGGGTCATCAAAGGTAGGAATATCTTCTTCTGCGCCCGGATAGTCCCATTCATCAAACTCCTCTCCCCACTCCAGGTAACCGTCAGCGTCAATATCTCGCGGTGGTTCAACATCCTCCGACGCTTCAGTTGACGGCTTGAAAGGATCGTCGAGGTCGCCCCATGGCGTTTCAGGCGGCTCAAGAGGTTCAGGGGGCTCAGGATGAGTCGGCGGATCCGGCCAACTCGGATCTGGTGGCCTTGGAACCTCCGGATCAGCTTTGAAGTGATCTCGCACTTCGTAAAGCTTGTCTGGGGGATTTGGTGTAAGTAGCGGATCATGCGGGTTGAAGAATCTGTTCTTGAACTTGGCGTCGGTGATATGCGTCCAATCCTGTGCTAGTGAATCTAGAAACACCTGACGATACTCCTCCTCCAGCTGGGCTAGTCTCGCTTGGGTCCGAGCTGGGAATCTCTCGTACTTCTCGAGTTTTTTCAGCTTCTCCTTCGCCGGTGCCCAAAGATCTGTGTCAGGGATCCAACGTGAATCAGGATCCATTAGTTTCTCCGGATCGTAATGTTTAGCCACCCTGTGAAACCAACTAACGATATGTTGGTCCAGGCTGGGCCAGCGACGTACCGCTCGTCTCATATCTTTTCGGTACAAATGCTCCATGATGTGATACTGTGCCCAGTGGCTGTACTTCTGGATGAAGCCGAACGCCTTTCTGAAATTGATTTCACCTCTCAAGTAGCGGGCGATGAGCTGTTCTAGGGCATCTTCAAAACCGACGGGTAGCTCGAAGGGAGACCAGTCCACAATGTAGCCATTCACAACTCGATAATTCGGAATACCATATGATCCGTCGAACGCGTGCCTTGGATACAGAGCCGGCGGTAATCCACTGACATGGGTCTGTACTCCATAATGGCTGTCCGATCTGCTGGCGTCGCAAGAGGCCCGAAGTAAGTATGAAGACTGGAGGAGTAGAACAACTGCTTGCCACCTCATGATTGTAGTATCGTGGCCAGAAGGAAGTCGTGGATACAAATTTGAGAATAATTGATCCGAGACGCTGGACTTATGACCTCGATCACTAAGGCACACCCCAAGTGAATTCAATAGTTAGAGTGACTATCGAACGTAGCTCTTGTGTGAAATATGCTGCCGCGTTGAATCCGAATGGGGCGATAGTATATCGGGTGCGAGTCTATGTTACGATTCAAGACATGGGAGACTCTGACGAAGTGGATGACCACTAAGAGGTCGCTACTGATGGACCGGGCCATTGTTAGCATTCTGAAATCCGGTTATACTCTGTCTTATCGGGCGTCCCACACCAATGGATGAGTAGCCATTCCAGCCGGCATATGCTTCGAACTTGGACGACTCCGGATACTGCATGTCCCAACTCGTGAAGGTGATTCCGGGCTGATCTGAAAAAGCAGTGTCATAACTTCTGACCTTCACTTGCAATTCCCAGTCTTGATGGTAGCTGCGGGCGGACAAGACTCTGGTATCGAAGCCAATCATTAGAGATAGTCTGTTGAATGAAGCTAGAACTCCAAACTAACAAACCTCCACGTAAGCCTCTGATAGAGGGTGTCGCATCCGTATGTACCCGTCGTGAAAGTTTGTTCGCTTCGGTCTCGAAGTACAGATCTAGTCATGATAGTATTACATTGCTTTTGGCTCACTGGTCGCCGGGATTTGATTGTTGCTCTGTGGTGTGTATCGCGCTTGTTGGTTGGTAGATGCTTGAGCAGCACCCATCATATGCATCATAGTCATTTTCGATGAGTAGAGCCATATGTCGACAAGGCCGGCGAGATTATAGCTACAAGAAATGTTGTGTGCCTGGTCATTCATGATTCCTGTGATCATTGCGATGAAAGAAGGTTTAGAATGGATTTGCTCATCGTTGTCCAAAATGATGACCAAATTTGCTACGTCAGATTTGCCCTCGACAACAACTGTGACGGCGACACATGCTACCTGCAGCTCTCGATGCTCACCATTGTGCTTCCGTCTTGGCTGATGCCCACCTAATTGAGCTCGTGATGCTGGAACAAGCCGCGGCCTCGCCACACGTGATACATCTCGTCGTATTACCCCCAACTTCAACCTCCGCTTGCGGAGTCAAAAATGAAGCTGTCGACACCGTCTTGGGGTCAAAAGAAGGGGCCTAACCGCGAATTGAACGCGGGACCTCGTCCAATCAATGCAAAGCATTGGGGATGCCCGGAGGACGTTCCCGAAGGACGAATCATACGCCTAGACTTAGGGATGTTAGGCCGAGATCGACTCAAACGCGGGAGGGGCACAGCTTACCCATTAGGCCCTGATGGAAGCCACCGTTTTCAGGTAGTTTGCAGATCGGGGGAGTGGGGTAGAAATAATATAATAGAAATACAAAAGTAATCGGACCTGGCCGGTGCTTGTCTCGGTCCCGAATCGCGGCTCCGAATCTCTGCCTTTCGATATTGGCGAGGACGAGCAGCTTACATGTGCATTAGACAGATAAGATCCGTGGCTAACATCTTCGTCTTGTAAATGTATCGCTTGTGTAGGACGCGTTGTGGCTCTGGGCGGTATGCGTAGGTGACCTACGCGTATTCCGAGGGTAGTCCCAGCAGATCCAAACGACAGCGGGCGAAGCTCCATAACATTGCTCGCTCGATGAATGTATAGTACTTGGGTAGAGTGTATGTTCACTATACAAACGGGATCCAGGAGAAAATAAGGATCGAGATAACGACGTGTTAGTGAATTGCATTCTGTAGATCTTTCTTGGCCTGAAGCAGGTCTGGAACAGGGACGAAAAGACAGAGGAAGGTTGTATGAAATGATGTAGGGAAGAGCAGTGGTGCAATGTACACATACCATGATATGTAGCAATGGAAGGTATGCCTTGCATGAATGTGCTGTGTTAACATAGCTGACGGGCATCACCAGGCAGCGGAATGGATTCGAAGAGTCGCAGAGGCCCATACCAAGTAGGGCGGGACCTGGTGTCGATAGTGGTGGGAGATGTAGCAGACGAGGTGCTTACGAGATGAGGTCGGAACGCCACTTCTCACGTGCGACTTCACATGCCAGAAACTTTTGCACATGTCACATCCAAAGGGGTGTCCATTTCTATTTGATATGGTAACAAAGGTCCAATATGGCTATGCCATGACTATGGTGGGTATCTTACGCTTCAACGCCTCGCTATGCTCCTGGAACCACCAATATGTCCCCTTTTATCATGCATGTCCTTCCTCCCTGCAGCTACATCTGGATCAGATCTGGCGCCGCGGGCCCTACGCCTCTGAGCAACACGATCGTGTTCCCAGTCTGCACGGCGACTCCCAGCTTCTCAGAGAACTCCAATAACCTGCCTCCTTCAACATGGAAGATCCTCAACTTCCGCTCCTCGCCACCACCCCTGTTGTTCTCGTTCTGCACCTGCAGACTCTTGGCCGCTAGATCTAATACCCTCCCAACCGTCCACTCATTGTTGTAGAAGAACTTCCCGTTCTGCAGCTTGGCTGTCGTGGTCTCCTTTTCCGCCTCCACGTATAGATACACCCTGTTCTCGGTAGGAACCTTGTCGTCTCCCTTGGCCAGGCGCTTCAGCTCCGCCGTAGCCTTGACCTGCGCTGCAGCCGCTGCCTTGGACTTCGTTTGTGGTACGGTGAAGCTGCTTTTCTTCGAGGCCCCCCATGCTTTGAGCTTGCTCAGTGCAGCAAGCCCTTTCTCCCTTTGTACTTCCAGTTGTGGTCGCGCACCTAGCGGCTTGAGGTTCTTGCAGTCGTGGTCCTCTTCGAAGCGGTGTTTGAGGCAGTACCGTCTGTTGCACTTCTCGCATTGCACACCTTGGATGCGCGGGGTATCGATCAGAGTCTTACAGTTGACTTCGGCGCATTGCTTCTCGTGAGTCAGGACGGAGGGTTTGGGTGAGGGAGTATCTCCCGAGGAAGTGCTGTTTTGGGCGGCTCGTCGTCGCGCCCATTCACCTGCTTGTGGACATGAATGTGCGGTCTCGGAGCGGTGGTCGAGGCAGAATTTTCCTGAACAGGAGTCGCATCGGAAGGGGAGGAAGTCGAGCTGGTGGCAGAAGGACATCTGGCAGTGGGTGCCAATGGCTTCAACCTCGCCGACGGACATTTTGGTGTAGCTTTGTTGGTCGGGAGGGTCTAAGTGTGAAGATGACATGGTGGCGGGAGAGAGAGGATATATGTCCGCCGGCGGTAATTAGTAAAGTGTATGCGTAGGCCTCGTTGCCTGGCTGCTCGGTGTGCGGCGGTTGCTAATACATGTGGAAGGTTCAAGAACATAGGGTTGAGTCAGCTGCTTCCACGCCCGCGGACAGGCAGCCGCAGTAGGGCTGAGCTTGTCGGAAGATCACGTGGCTCGTTCAGAAAGTCTAATGGCTATGGCGTTCAGGGCTTGCATGCTTGCCTCACTGCACAACCTATTTCACGTCCTTGTCCTTCACGAAATATCACATTGTACGGAGTAGTTGCTGTTTTGTGCAAGCAGGGATGTTATTCTGCCCGTGGACAAGCACATTGAAGGACCGGCCTACGTATGCTAGTCGGTCTAGCTCGCTGGTGAGCATTGAAGCGAAAAACCCCGAAACTCCATCCATGTGTATGCTCAGTATCTCGATTGTCATAACTCCTGATATGCAAATGCATTTCATTTTCGTATCTTTCTGTTCGTGGTTCTCATATCCTTCAAGCTGTCACTGTTTCGTAGACTGTGACGAATTTGACAGTGGTGGTCACGGCGACGTCACTCTCCTGAGGAGGTGGAGTAGGGGCAGGAGCGGCCACAGAGCTGCTCTTGCGAGTCTTGCGTTGCTTGCGGCCCCACCATCTCCAGGCACGTGTGGGTGCTGCTGACGAGGACTGAGTCGTGGTGGGAATAACCGGAGGCTGAGCTGGAGTGGTCGGTGCAGGCTGGGTCTGAGTCGGCGCAGGCGGAGCTGGGACAGGCTCAGAGGTTGGGGCAGGAGGAGCGTCGACAGAGGTGGTCTCCGGGACAGGTGGCGCAGGCTGAGCGGAGGAGCTTGGTGGTGCGGGAGCGGGCTCAGGGGATGGCTCCGGCGACGGCTCAGGGGATGGTTCTGGAGACGGCTCTGGAGATGGTTCCGGAGATGGTTCTGGCGATGGCTCCGGGGACGGGGCTGGAGACGGGCTTGGAGCGAGCACCGGTGCTGGTGGGTTGGAGTTCTCCTGGGATACAGTGATGGAAGCACTGCCGTCACTGCCCGCCTGCATACCCTCTACAGCCACGACCTGGTAGTGTCCTTCATTGAGAGTAAGACCTGCACCCCTCCAAGCATCGAAGTGGGCACCCATGTGGACAGTGCCGCTAGTGCGCCTGCCTCCCTTGCGGACGGAGCGGTACTGGGCGAAGGTGGCCGTGCCGATGATAGAAGGCCAGTTGACTTGGGTCTTCTTGAAGACGTCGTAGTCGGATCCATCAGTGTTGAGTGTGGTGATATACTCCATGTCAGTATCCTTGGAAGGGTCGGAGGTGTCGTCCCAGTTCTCCATGACATAGTACTCGACCAGGGGATTCTCGAACCAGCCGTAGATCATGAGGAAACTCATGCCGCCTGTGGTATAGGTACCGCTGTAGGTGATGTTGCTGCATAACATTAGTCTTTGGTTACCATTCGGCATGCATTGATGATCGCTTACCGATCAGAGCCTTCCTTCCAGCCCTTGCCAGCGACGACATCTCCGTTACCAGACCAGGTGAGGTCGAAAGCTCCATTCGCCTGGTTGGTAAAAGTCTGCTGCATGTTGCCATCGTCCCAGACGGTGTAGAAAAAGCCATCAGGGCCGATGCCTTCACCCTGCCTGATCCTCTGCTGGCGCTTGTCAAGCTTCGAGCTCGACCCTAGGGTTGGAACTGCTGAAACAGCACCAAGGATGGAACCAGCCAACAGCAAAGAAGAAAGAGCGACCATATTGAAGAATTGAAAATCTGTAAAGAGTGACTGTGAAGAAAAGATCGACTAAAGTCAAAGGAGTGACTGAACGACAAGTGTGAGTGGTATAGAAGTGTGTTGCAAAGAAAAATGTTACTTATGGGAGGAGCATGTGGCGAGTTCGTTGGTCAGATTCGTGCCAAATTGCAGTACACCTGCAGGGCCCACAAGCTGCATCGCAGCCAACATGGAAGCCGCTCGCAGAGGAGACGCACGCAATTCCCGGCCCCTAATAATGCCAGGAAGGAAGAACGGCAAGTCCTGAACGGGGCAAGATCCCTGTAAAAAAGCGGCTCCTTCATTAAAGGACCCTCAATTGTGCTGTGTTTGCTTTATACCGGACCTCTATGCCGTCGGACGTGTGCTACGTGTGACCCATCGCAAGGCGGAGTAGGACAGAGGACCTCATCTGTCACTTCGCATGGCACCATCTCGACACAAGGCAATACGACATGGCACGTTTGGTGAACCTGACAGCGTCCACCAGAAGTCCTGATCGATGAAGTATCGCAACAATTTGCTGGTATGCACACGGAGCAGTAGGGTACAGTCTCTTCGGTGTTGAATGCAAAAAGAGATGATACTGATGTTGCTTGATTTTGGCCCGTCAATTTGATGCTTAAAAATCTTCATAAAGTCCTGGTTAGGACTGGAGGTGTATATAGTTGTGCCAGGACTGTCCAGCGCGATCATTCCCTCCTGTTCATCTACACTCCGACGTCCAATCCGGTCCTCGCATGTCTGATCCAGGTGGCATCTGTCTGCACGTGACATGTTTACGCCTGTCCAGGGTGTGGCAGGCGGCCGGAGAGCCGCTTGCGTCAAACGGGCAACCTTCGACTCGTTCGCATGTGATATGAGATACTGAACGTTTAGCCCCTGAGATTGACTGACTTGCAAAGTTCACTTGATAGTTTGCCGCAGCATTGTACTTAAAAATCTTTTAGTCCGTTTTTGCTTTTGAGAGAACGCTTCCGCGTCACAGGTAGCAAAAACATCAACAACACGTCGCAAGAGGGATTGTTGGTGGTACGACACTATTGATAGAGACCTCATCAACCGCCCTGTCGGTCTGCACGATCCGAGTAACTCCACATCGTCTTTGCGAAGGATTTCAGAAGATCAAGTCTCGCCTGGTTCGCCGATCTGTTCGGTCAGAGATCTGTCTCAGTCCAAATTAAGCTTTTCCGTCGACTTCTTTCTCCGATCTTTGTCAACAAATCCCCACGTCAGGACCGTCATCTCACACGCGACCTTTACTGCAGTCGACTCACGAGAACTTCGCCAGACGAGTACACTTTGCGTCTAAGTACAGTTTGACACGTAGCTACAGTCACGAGACGGGGATGCGTAGGCCATAAACTTAGACGAGTCAACCAACCGACACCCGAGAGACCGAGGGTTAAGCGCACAGTCTTACAAGGCACAACAGGATGCCACCCTCCAGCAAAAGAGCCCGCGCGGCGCGCAAGCCAGTCGAGATACAAGAGCCGTCAGATGCAGAGACGCCTGAATCGATAACGACGCCGTCGAGACCGACAAGAAAGAGGGGAAGGGCCGCAGATGCACCCAGTTCCACCGGAAGAGCAGCCACCCGCAGGAAAATCAAGGATACCAGGCAACCAGATCGAGAAGATACTGAAGGCACAGAAGGAGGTGATCAAAGCGATGCAGACACCGAGCCAGTCATCCCGACCGAAGCCGAAGTCATCTCAAAATTGAAGGTGCCGGATAGGCTGGTCTTCGCGACCCAAGATTTCGCCAACGATCTCCTTGAGGGACGCGAAAATGTTCCAGGATATGGTAAGATCGCTGGGAGAGACTGGACCTATATCATCAAAGAGCTAGAGGTCAATATCGGGAGACCGGAGCAGCATGAGAAGGCAGAACAGACCCAGGATTTCGAGGGCAGTCAAGAAGCGAACGGTGCACCCTCACACAAGTCGAAAATCTCCATAGATCTTGGTCCAGACCGTCAGACCTCTCGGCTTCATGCTACCATCTCCTATGATGGCGACCGCGGACAGTGGTTCATCGTTGTCGGCGGACGGAATGGTTTGAGGATTGACACGAATATACTGAAACGAGGACAAAAGGCATACCTACGGTCAGGAAGTGTCATCGACATTTGCGGTACACAGATGGCCTTCATCACCACACCCACTGCTGAGAATGAAGGACCTGTCTTTGCGGACGCTATCATTCGCCAAGTCTACACATCTGATGACACCGAGCCAGAGGGGGATGCTAGTGGCCGCTTCCAGCAGCCACCGAATGGCACGAACCCTCGTCGAGGACAACTCCCTGGCTTCTCAGACGATCAGCCTTCCAGCACGAGGGTGCACCCTCATTCTGCAGCTGGATCCAAGGGTGCTGCCTTTGCTCCTCCCGGTACGCCAATTCGTCAATCGGCTGGCTTCCACTCTGGCTTCTCTCGACCTTCACCAGCGTCTAATGGTTACTCACGCGGCGTCATGATGGAGTCGACAGAAAGCATCGACTATTCCGCAGACTCGGCCAAGGATCTAAAGCCACCTCATTCTTATGCCCAACTCATCGGTATGGCTATCATGTCTACTCACGAACAACAGATGACTCTCAGCAATATCTACAAGTACATTATGGCGAACTATGCTTTCTACCGCCACAACACCGGAGGTTGGCAAAACTCGATTAGGCACAATCTCAGTCTGAACAAGGCATTTGAAAAGATTGCTCGCCGGACTGATGAGCCAGGGAAGGGGATGAAGTGGATGATCTCGCCAAAGGAACGGGAGAACTTTCTCAGCCAGGGTATGAAAGGCTGCAGAGTCAGGCCTAACCCGCTTCCCAGTGGTGTGCGTGACGGATCGGATCCTTCCAGTCCAGCTGTGTTTGGTGGCAACCTTCCTGCACCAAACACATTGCCGAAGATTGAAGAGTCCAGGAGCCCCCAGATCGATCGATACGCCCGTGCATATCCGACCGCGAATGAGGCTTATACTCCGGATCGTGGTTCTCGTCGTCCAATTAACAGCATGGATGACAACGACCCCGAGCTGACGTACTATCCGCCGTCCGCGAAGAGCACGCTCAACCATCTTACTGCTGCAGCAAACGCGGCAGGGTCGCCACCGCCTCTCTACATGAATGACGAGAACAGACTTGGACTGGACACTCCCTTTCCTATCCGTAGCAGCCAGAAGCTCATGCCGCCATCGACCCTGCAACGTCCCTCCACATTCATGGAATTCTCGTCACCGGCACCCTTCTGGAAGTTTGGCTCCACTCCGCTCAAGCCTCTGACCGACATCAGTCCAATGAAGACGCCATTCTCACACTTCAAGCCCTTGAGTGCTGGCATCAAGGAGGACAGCGAGGAAAAGGACGACATTAAATCCGCTACGGAAAGCAAGAACGGTGAACCATTCGAGGCTAGCAGCCCACCCCAGCCGAACAGTGCGACCGAGCTGGGCGACGGCAGCCCTCTTCGTGGTGCTGGTCGATTCACAAAGCCCGAGCCGAGTCCGACCTTTGCCAAAGGAGAGCACAACTTGGCCCAAGATGGTCGACAGCCCGCACAGTCTGTTGAGCGTAGTCGATCTGCATCTCAAGGGCAACTACAGCAGCAACAGCAGCAGCCTTTAGCGCCAAATGGTCATCAGCCCATGGCCCAGCCCGCGTCTCATCCTTTGCAGCACCCGTCTCAGCAGAACGGTACGAATGGCATGAATGGCACAAACGGAATGCAGCATCAAGCGCCACCACAGAATATGCGACCGCAGCACGCGCCTGCCCCCAGTGTGAATGCTATGCCAAGGTTCGATAACGACGACGATGATGGCATTGATCTCATGAAGTGAGTATTTCGCCACAGGCCATGGTATCCTACGCTAACCCATATCAGGGGCTTTCAGCCTATTGGATCCTTCCACAAGATGAACACTGCGAGGTTCGGCATGGGAGCTGTAGGGAGATAGTGGGACCCGCAGTCCAAGCCTTGAATATCACTACGCGATGGATACCTACATTGGTATCACTGGCATGAATGAACGACATGGGACACGTGATGAACGACACTCGCTCTATTGTACAACTATGGGACTATCCAAGCATGGATATTGCGACATACATACACGGAATCAACACTCATTCTCTGACCTAGTATACATTTCGTGATTGTCGAGCGTGAGCGATAAGTGATGCACAGCATATTGCACGTGTCCATTTCAACTACGCAAATCTATCAATTAATGCAAGGCTGCCGATCCCCCGAATTGCCGACAAGAGAGAGGTCATTAAGGTTGTGATTGCCAGCGAAATTTCCGGAGGCTTTTGGCTGTCAATCTGCGCAATTGCATCCACTTCACGACCCCAGCCCTGTCTGCCGCGAGTCCAACGGCCCCCATTACGTGGCGCAAACCGGCCCCATCTCGCTTCCCAAACTGCCCCGTACGAGACAAAATCCCAGCCCGCGACCCGGAACGTTACCACGACTGTTCACGCTTGACACGATTACCCAAACGCCGCTCCCAGTAGTCCTAGACCCACCAACAATCCCACCACCTGATGTCCTGCGCTCCCTGATCCCCTGTGCTCCTCTCCGCCCACGCCGCGACATCCCGGGGCCTCCCCTCACGGCCAACGATGGAGGCCATCAAGCAGTCGGTGCGACCTAAGCACCAGGTCTTGATACTCAAGTGTTACCCGCGCCTGCCCAAGAACTCGTCGGCGGCTGAGATCAAGCCTAATGGCAGCGAGTTGTCATATCTACTCTACTACGCCAGCAGTCGCAGGAGTAAGCTCAGCAAGGTCGGTTCGTTTCTGGAGAAGAAGACTGTCAGCGATCTGTACAAGAACCGCACGACGAGTGTGCAGATCACGTTACAGATATTAGGAGCCTTCTTGAACGACCCTGCGATTGGAGGCGCGGGCCCTTCTGGATTCGGGCTGTTTGCGCCGTATATCTTGAAGATCTTGAAGGAGGTGCTGCAAAACGCGCATGAGGCGGTTCTGGTGGAACAAGCGGTATCAACCTGGGATGGGTTCTGCAGGCATCAGGATCATGTCAGTCTGAATGCAGATGTGGACTTTCGTGAGCTATACGCCGAGGTGGTCGCGCTATGGGCGGGATACGCGACGAAAGAGCAAGTACAACACAAAACGGTGCAAAGAAGAGGGAAGATGAGAGTGGGTGTCACGGATAATGTCAAATTGAGGATGGCAGGGTTGCAGGCGCTGAAGAGCACGGCGGACTCGGAGACGCTTGGGACAGAAGCAGGCAGGCAGCTCGGGACGGTCCTACCGGTTGTGCTACAGAACTTATACGACGGAGATGGAGATCTTGACCAGATCATGGAGCTGAACGCGGAGCTGGAAACGGAAGAGAAGGACAAGGGACCGAAACCGAGGCCGAGCATGATGACCATGCATGAAGCGCTGAACAACGATGAGAACGGAGATGCAAGAGCGGCACAATTCTCAGTGGACGAAGCAGACAGATTGGCAGATCAGGAGGCAAGTCTACTGGCCCTGCGCTGTCTCAAGAGCGTCTTCACCTTCGAGAATAGGGCTCTCACGCGGGTAGCCACGAGTAGTGTTCTTAGATTCATCGTGGCGCACCGACCGAACCCGATCAAATTCGAGCAGAGGCAGAGTGAGGATGGAGAAGACCAATGGGCGATACAGCTGTTCAAGGCCATATGCGTATGGACACCGGTGCAGGACAGGTTCGTGGCCATCTTCGCCGCTGTGGAAATGCTCGTCCAGAGCAGCATCGTCGAGGACGACTTGTACCGACAACTTTTGCTCACAAGGATCATCTCGAAGCTTTTGGCGTCAGATATCAATCTGATCGGATTGTCGGTCATGGATGTTTTGCTTGGGTTGCTGCAGCATATTCTGAAGATCCTGCGGACCGGCGCAAATACAGCCTCGCCCGACTCATCAACAGACGACGGATCAGCAAACGACTCTGCTCGATCGTCCCCTTCACCAGACAAACCAGCTGCATCGAATGCTGCACCAGTCATCGAAACGGAGGCTACTCGCAAGGTCCCTGTACGGATACGACTACTACGGCAGCTTCAGCAATGTGTCTCGAATCTTGCGGTTCACGTCTACTACACTGATCAGATCAGCGATATGATTACTGCGATTCTGCTCCGACTCAAGCCCTCTTTACCTATGCACAACAACAGTCTACAGGTGCCTCACAATGCGTCAGTCACTTCTGGAGGCATGCTATCAGTCAATGGTGATGACAACGGATCAGCATCACATTCCGAAGCAGGCGTCACATCGAATTCGTCACCACGTGGTACGTCTGCTCGTCTGATAGCAGCTGGATTCTTCTTTGCCACACCCACAGCCCGTGAGACGGCGCTTCTCGCCATTGCTCGAATCCTGACGACTGCCAATCGTGCTACAGAAGTCGGACAAAACTATGTCTCGACCCATCGCAATTCAGTGCCCCTGAATGTATGGGAGGGCACGACCTGGATTTTGAGAGACCCGGATGTGACTGTACGCTCTGCCTTTGTCAAAGCATTCCGAACGTGGCTTCGATTCGAAATGCCTAAGCTCGGTCTGGAGAAGTCGATTGAGGAGGAGAAGAAACTAGACAAGCAGCGCAAGCGCAAGTCGCTGAATACTGATCTCGCTCGACGCGCAGCTTCTACGGCATCAGCCAAGAAAGCCGCCAGCAAGCGCAACCAGACCGCCGTCCTCCAAGGCATCCACCTCGGCGTGGTTGAAAGCCTCAAGGAAGAAACCGACAAAGCCCCCGAAGACCGGCCCACCCCTCCACAAGAATTCGACCTCAACACCGCCCTCAACATCCTCCAACCCACGCTCGGCAGCACCGAAAGCGCCGACGACAAATCCACTCCCGCTCGCACAATTCATCTCGAACTCTCCGCCCTCAACGCCGAGCTTGAAGACATCTCCACTAAACTCTCCCTCCTCCCTCTCGACGACTTCCGCGCCCTCCAAATCCCCAACGTCCCCTCCGTCCCCAACCCACCCTCTCCTAAGAACGGCACATCCTTTATCCCCGGCCCGTCCTCCTCTTCCTCCGGCATACCCGAGGAAGACGAGTCCCCCCAACCCCCCTCCGCAGGCAGCCGCCAAAACTCCATCCGCGCGTCCAGCATCGCGCCCAGCATCACCGGTATGCGAAGAGGAAGCAGCCGCTCCCCTGCACCAGGACAGGTCGGCGCGGCTGCTGCTGGAAAATTCGACCGCCATGACTTCGCCAACGGCGGCACGAGCGGCTCGGGGGAGCAGATTCGCGTGGAAGAACTCAAGCGGATCCTCGATGGGGAAGTGGTGGTGCCGAGGAGTGTGAGCGCCAGCTCGCGAGCGCGGGCAGGGAGTGGCGAAGGTGGTGGCTATGGAGGCTTGACGGTGGAGAAGAGGAGTGGTTCCGTTGCGGCGGCGAAGAGGGCAGCGAGTCTGAGTAAGGATGGGAGGAGGGGCGGGAGTGCTGTTGGTTTGGGTGGCGCAGGGGGCAGTGTGAGCGGTCGCAACGAGAGTGGGGCCACCAGTGGGGTTGATGATGAGAGTGATAGTTTGGTTGAGTATGAGGGGAGTTGGGGAACTAGTTTTGCTAGCCCGGCGAGGGAGAGGAAGGAGAAGAGGATGGAGTTGGATCAGTTGCTTGAGGGGATTAGGGTGGATGTTAGGGAGGGAGGTGGAGGGTTGGGGAGGGCGCCGGTTTGAGGTGCTGGAGTGGATGGGCGAGATTGAGGGAGGTGACAGGATGATGGGAGGGCATACAAGGATTGCAGAAGACCTGAGACGTGGAGAGATGATCTAATGGAGATATGTACATCATAAACGCGCCCCTGCCCTAGTAGAACCCGAATCAGAGATATCCACGACTGCTTTCCCCACCAACCTCCCGTGTTCGAGGTCGTCCATTGCTCTGCCCACATCTGCTAGGCCTTTGTACGACTTCGTGTCTACAACAGCTTTGATATCTCCCCTCTCGATCGCCCCCAGATACCCCTCCCAGCATTGCTGCACATCATACAAATCCTTCCTCGCCCCCTCTCCAAATCGATATCCCACCAGCTTCGCCCCCTTGAGCAGAACCCGATTCATCTCCACCGCCTCCATCACCCCTTGCCTCCCAGCGAAACCAACCAGCACTATCGTCCCCCCAAACGCCAGAAGCGACAGCCCATCCTTGACAACCCCAACATTGTCGATGACAACATCCACCCCCTTCCCACCCGTCAGCCGCTTGACCTCATCCTTCCACCCCTCGCCACCCAGCACTTCCACCCCAGGCAGGTACCCCCTCACAGCCTCCGCCCGGTCTGCATTCCGCGCAAGAGCCAACACCTTCGCCCCCGCAGCCTGCGCCGACTGAGCCGCTATCAAAGCCAGGTTGCCCGGTACGCCGGTCACGAGGACGGTTTGACCCGCCTGTATTCCCGCGACGTGATGGACAGCGGTATGCGAGACAACGCCGGACACGAGAGCCGCTGCGTCTGCCAGGGAGAGGGAGTCAGGGATGAGCTGGAGGGAGGAAGCTGGTAGGCTGATGAAATGCGCGAAGGAGGAAGGGGAGGAGCCGAAGACTCTCGTCCCTGGTCTGAAGCGCTCGGAGGATGAGGGGGTTTGTGATGAAGTTGGGGTATTCGATCGGGAGGCAGGCGTGGAGACGACGACGCCGGCGAAGTCGAGGCCGAGGGTGAAGGGTGGGTGGATGTGGCCTTTTTTGGGATTGTTGTTTTGGTGCAGGCCGCGGGCGTAGAGGAGGTCGACTTGTTGGATTGAGATGTGGGTTATGCGGATGAGGATGTCGTTGGGTTGGGGGGTGGGGAGGGAGATGGTGGTGGGGTGGAGGGAGGTGAAGGGTTGGGAAAGGGGGAGGAAGGTGGGGAGGTGGATTGCTTGCATGGATGGGTTGTTTAGGTCATGGTTGTGAGAGGAGAGGGAGAGATGGAAGGGGAGGAGGTGATGGGTTGAAGTAGGAGGTGGACCTCGGCTGAGGCGGTTGATATCCTACCGTGGTATTATGGTGCTGTGGCTGGTCTGACATGAACGATCGTAGCTCATGCAAACTGAACGTGTATAGTAGACTTTGACACTGATCGAAGCTGTGGGAGAAGAGTAGTTTTGATTGCAGAAACCTCTCATACAAAGTCACATGACCATCCCACATTTCGGTATCCAAATGCGTCATCGTCGTTCGAAATTCCTTGCATTACACAATTTGCCAGCATTCACATTCCTTGACGAATACCCCCCCACCGGAACCGTTACACTCGCTAGCGAATCATTCAGCATACCTTTTGATTGGGTCGCAAGCCCATACCGACAACATGTCTGCTCTGGGCCCGCCCGGCGCACAGCTGAACCCGGAAGAGGCAGACAACTATGAGGAGATTGAGAAGCAATTCGCAGTAAAGGGTACGCTGAATGATGGTACGCGAGGTCACTCAGTCTGACCATGATCAGTGGTTTCACACATGACAACGTACTGGTCAATATTGGAGAAGATTCCCGGCTCGAAACTCCGTCTTACCAAGATGGATGATGAGATCCATGAGCACTTTAAGAAGGAATTTCCCGACTTCGACCCTGCAGCCACGATCGTTGAGGACGAGATGAAGAGTAAGGAAGGCAAAGAGAGGTGGAGGAACTTCATCAATCAGTATGACAAGAAGGTTGAGGACTTCAATTTTGGGACCATGCTTAGAGCAGACCCGAAGTGGGAGTATGGAGAGAAGGAGACTATCTTTGGTGAGTATCGATGGTATATTGCTCGATTGTCTGTACTGACATTCCGATCCAGTTGTGAGGATGCAGTTCTACGCCATTGAGATTGCGAGGTGGGTGAACCAAGTGCCGAATTCTGCTGACCAGACTGCTTACATGACTATGCAGAAATCGCGCAGGTCTGAATGACTGGATTTACGAGAAGAGCTCTGGCGAGCAGTCCACCGAGGCCAATAAGCCATCGTGAGGCTATTGACGCTTTCGGAGTCGATACCAAAGGCCCTTCAAGGTCCAGTCCCAGAGCTTCTAAACCGGCAATGATTTTGGTGCGGCAGTCAAGTGCCTGCCGTATTCCCGCTCACAATAGGCCTTGTCTGACCTCGGCGTTGCCTGTGAACCAATGGATCGTCGAGCGGTGGAATGGCGACCTTGCGTCAAGCTGTCAACGAATCGAGGATCAATAGAATCTACCAAGCAGAAAGTCCAACAAATCTTGGGGGCTTCGTACGACTCTCGGACACATCCTGGCGATAGTAATGGCGATGGTAAGATCTGACTGCGACTGCACTTGGTGGGCTCAGTCGAGGCAGGGCGAGGTCCTTTCATAGACTCGTCCGCGAACAATACTAAGGACATTCCCTTTGAGTGACGCAGCACGTGCCAAGGTGTGTCACTGGAACGGCTTGTGCTGTGTATCTATACTACTCTGTCGTTCTGCGCACAGGATCACAGTCCTGGCTCAGTCTCGTTTTGTTGAATCCTCTTCTGACATCTCTCATTTCTTCTAGCGCCTGTCATGGCTCGCTCATCCTTCCATTGGAGGTCACGACGAAGTACTGATCGCTCGATGAAGGACGTCGAGTTGGCAAAATCAGATCCGCCCCCAGCCCTTCGACGGCCATCCACTGAAGAGTCTGACAAGATCGCCGAAGCACCAATTCCATATCGAGCTATCCTGACCTTCACGAATCGCTCGCACACCACGATCCTAGTCGTTGGCATCACAGCAGCAATCATCAAAGGTGTCGCAGGACCAGCAGGAGCACTCCTGACCGGAAAGATCTTTGGAGCATTGAGTGGGTACAGACCGGGTGTGAAAACAGCAGAGAGCCTCATAGCTTCTGTACGGCAGAACGTGCTCTACCTACTCGTAGTTGCTGGAGCGAGCTTCTTCGTGCATTTCATCTTCTTCACGGCATGGGTCATCTTCGGAGAACGACAAGCCAAGGAAGCCCGACATCAGCTCTTCAATGCGCTGCTGAAGCAGGAGGTGGCGTGGTTCGACTGTCGAAAGGAGGGCCCGAGTGCTATGTTGCCTAGATTGAATGCGTACGATCATTTGTCCCAGCTGTGATGAACACTGCTGATACTTCACAGTCAGATCCGAGATCTGCAGCTTGCTTCCTCTCAGCCTCTTGGAGCTGTCGTGGCGATCATCGCCAATGCATGCTTCTCCTTCGGACTCGCCATGTTCTACTCTTGGAAGCTGACCTTAGTCATCATAGCTTCGATTCCCGTCGTCCTGGCCTTCACGGTACTCACAAATCGACCGGTCTCTTTTCGTGGTCATATGCAGCAGCGAAAGAAGACAGAAGCTCTCAAGGTCATGTCTGATGCGCTCAACACGATCGACATTGTGAAGTGCGCTAACGCTCAGGAATATGAGATACAAAGATACGCAAAGAAGATCAAGGAAGTAGCATATTGGTTCTACAAGACGGTCAACATCAATGCGACACAACAAGGATTCGTTCAATTCATGGCGTCTGCCTTGTTCGTCCAAGCATTCTACTATGGCGGTGTCCTGGTGAGATCGGGCGAGAAGAATCCAGGCGATATCATCACAACTTTCCTTTCAGCACTCAGCATCTTTACATCTCTCAATTCCGTCAACGCGCAGATGCTTGTCCTTGAACTAGGACGGATAGCTGGGGGTCGAATGCGGAAGATCCTTTCGGAGGTTGAAAAGACGGCCACAGACGTGGACGACGCTGAGGAAGAATACACTCCTAAGACACTTTTCAACAACCTTAAAGGCTCGATCGAGTTTAGAGATGTCGCTTTTGCGTATCCTACGAGACGCGGACACAACATTCTCGGAGAATTCAACCTGATGCTACCAATCGGATCCATATCTTTCGTCGTCGGACGTAGCGGGTCTGGAAAGAGCACGCTCGGCCAGCTCCTGACCCGGCTCTATGACCCTACAAGTGGTCACATCAGCATCGCCGGTTTCGACATATCGCACTTCAACAAGAAGCATATCCGGCAGCTAGTCCAGCTAGTCGAGCAACAGAGTACATTGTTCAACGAGAGCATTCGCGAGAATCTGGTGATGGGCATGGATGCGAGGAAGAGGTCCGAGACCTCCGACTATAATGACCTGTTGGAAGACGCCATCGATTTTGCTCTTCTCCGCACATTTGTTAACAATCAAGATGAAAATATAAATACCATGGTGGGGCGGCATGGTACTGCTGTCAGCGGCGGTCAACGTCAACGTCTGGCTATTGCGCGAGCTCGAGTTCGAGACGCTCCGATACTGATCCTCGACGAGTCAACCAGTGCTCTTGATTCAGTCAATCGAGACATGATTATAGAGGCTGTCAGATACTGGCGCCAGGGACGTACAACAATCGTCATTACTCACAACATGGAATTAATCAAACCGGATGACTATATCTATGTGATGGAGAATGGGAAACTAATCAGGGAGGGATACCGAGAGGATGTAGAGGACGTTGCGACTCGAACGCCACCACCCGAGTACGATTCGGCAGACATTGCGTCCTTCAGCAGACACTCTGGCATCACAGAAGATCTCATTGACAGCTACTTGGGTGCGGACACGTTCGACGTTCCCGCGTCTGGTATGAGAGCCTTCTCCATGCTGCAGATGCCTCGTATGCGGTTCAGTACTGCGGTATACAACTATCCATGGATACAGCCAGATCTTTCACCGCCTGCATCGATTGGAAGATACTCACCACCAGAGAGATCTCCTGGAATCGAAAAACGTTTGTCCGCTTTCCTACCAAGCCGCTTTCAGAGTGGGTTGTCACTTCATCCTGTTAGATCTCGTAGCATAAGCACGACTTCTGTGAATGTGTCGAGTAGAAGAGCATCGACCAACTCGTCAGAGGCTGCAGTCCGAGCTGGAAATATCGCAAGATCACAGCGTCCAGTGACACACCTTGCTGCGAAGCGGGGGACTGGATTGTCTGGCCTACAGAATACAATCTTGATGAGACTGGACGAAGAACATCTCGAGCAAGCAGAAGCGTCACAAAGTTCAGGCCGACTACCAACACTCACTTTCAAACAAATCATCAAGACTGTGTGGCCAGCTTTAGGGTGGAAGCAGCGCGCGACGCTGGTCGCCGCATTTCCAATTAGCGCTATACACGCAGCATCTTCGCCCGTCACATCTCTCCTTACCACGAAGCTCATCGGCACGTACAGCTTCGGTCCAGGTTCGCAGCGCCAGGCAATGATCTATGCCCTTGCTATTATTGCTGTAGCCATTGTGGATGGGTCGACGCAATACACCCAGCAGATGGCCTTCGAGTATGTCAGTCAGAATTGGGTCAATAACATCCGAAAGACGGCAGCGAGTCGCATCTTCAGCCAGTCGAAAGAGTGGTTTACTCGTGATGACAACTCGACAGGAAGATTGGTCGAGACACTTGATCGCCACGCTGATGAGTCGCGAAATGTAGTCGGCCGATTCGTCCCTCTATACACAATCGTTGCCTACTTGTGTACCATTTCAATCATCTGGGCAATGGTAACAGAGTATCGCATCACACTGGTCACGATGTCCTTCTTCCCTGTCATTTTCGGTCTAACGAAGCTATTCGGCTCGGTCAGTCGAAAGTGGGAGGGTCGTAGTAATGATGCCGCTGAGCGAGTCAATCTGGTCTTTATCGATACTTTCAGCTGCGTCAAGACAGTCAAGCTCCTGACTGCAGAACGACAATTCCAGGCAAAGGCTGCTGCGGCGTACGATTCGGCGTACGCGATCGGCCGCAAACGAGCACTGTGGAGCGGTGGATTCTATGGGCTCAGCGAGGCATCGGCCACCTTGGCTCAAGCCGTGATCTTCTACTATGGTGCAGTACTGGCCACAAAGGGCGTCGCGGTGTCAGACATCACTCTGGTACTGCTAATGCTGATCATGGCCTTTACACAGGTGACTATGATTCTGGGTGTCATCCCGCAAGCATCACTTAGTCGTGACGCGGCGACTCGACTGCTCAGCTTGACTAATCTGTCTCCTACCTCTCACGAGAGCCATGGTAACACCCGTCCACGTACTATTGGGGACATTGAGTTTCGCGATGTGACATTCGCCTATCCATCCCGTCCCATTCCACCTGCCCTGTTCAGCGTATCATTCACCATACCACAGGGCAAGTATGTGGCGATTGTTGGCGAGTCTGGCTCTGGAAAGTCCACCATTACTGCCCTTCTGACCAGGCTCTACGACTTGCCCGCCCCGCCCACCGAGAATAAGGAGGAGACTCCGGACGCCACCCTCTCTCCAATGTCCAACATGCTCTCGCCAAGCATCAAGTCTCCTTGGTCTCCGTCATTCCCTCCACGTTCTCCAGCCGAGCCAGTGTCCAGCGACATCCTTCTCTCAGGCCGAAGTATCTCCTCTCACCATACTGCTACGTTGCGAGATCGTATCGCCCTGGTTCAACAGTCAACCCCACTCCTATCAGCATCCGTCGCTGACAACATCAGCTACGGACTCGAGTCGGTCGACGAAGCCTCTATCCGTTGGGCTGCAGCCGCAGCAGGTGCAGACTTTATCGACTCACTTCCCGAAGGTTTCGAGACAGTCATTGGCGAGGGCGGCCTAGGCCTCTCAGGTGGTCAGCAGCAACGTATCGCCATTGCCAGAGCCCTCGCAAGAAAACCAGATGTCCTGGCTCTGGACGAGCCAACGAGTGCTCTGGATCCTGAGACTATGCACGGGGTGAGGGAGACGTTGTGGAGGCTCAGGAGAGAAGGAACGACGGTCGTGGTGGTCACGCATGAGAAGAAGATGGTGGAGATGGCGGACATGGTGGTTGTGCTTGAAGGGGGACGAGTGATTGAGAAGGGAAGCTGGGGTTGGTTGATGGCTCAGAAAGGAGGGGCTATGAGGAAGTTGTGGTCTGGGAGGGAGTAGTGTATATCACACGAAGGTCTCGAGGGGGAATCAACGTCGTGGGCAAGTCAGCCTGTGCGACGATAATTATGTCTCCACATTGTATTTTCATATTAGCCAGGTGTTAGGTACTGATCAATCTAATGAGCACATGTCCGCCGCTACATGTCGCCAAGTATCATTCTTTCCTTCGTCAAGACGTGCTTGTTCTCGTGAGTTTCCAGTCGGTGATCTTGCCTGAGTGTTGATTCAGATGCTCCACTTCCAAGTTTTGACCATCACTGTCTGCCCCTCATCACACCCCTGCAGACATCCAACGACATCACACGTCCCAATCCTGACTTCCACAGGACGGCATACTGTCTCTAAATACCAATAACCCCACCAACCTCTCTCCACTCAATCCGAACCACGGCTCGCCTCGCAACAGCGTAGCCGCATCTATCTGAAACGATAGAACATCATAATACTCCCTGGGCCTACTACACGATCATGCCATCCCACCCACCCCACCATCGATGCCGCACCACCTCCTCCATCCGCCATCGCTCTCACCACCACCACCACCCGCGGGCCCTCATCAACTTCACCATCCCCAGCATCCACGACGACGTCGCGCTAACCTGCCGAATCTACCACCCTCCTCGCTCTTCTTCTCATTCCTCATCAAACCCCTCCCCCACTCCCTCCACGTCAGCATCCACCCTTCCTTCCTCTGCATCCCCTCCCCCCTACCCCTCTCGGTCACGAACATCCCCCATAAAAGCCGCAGTCGTAGCCCACCCCTACGGCCCCCTTGGTGGCTCCTACGATGATCCAATCGTCCTTGCTTGCGCGGAGACACTGCTAGGCCAGGGCTACATAGTCGCAACCTTCAATTTCCGCGGCGCGGGGGGCTCGAAGGGCAAGACCTCCTGGTCAGCAAGGGGAGAAGTGGGAGATTACATGTCTGTTGTTGGACTGCTTGTGCACTACCTCTCCGCCCTATCAACGGGGAGGGACAAAGCCACCCCAGTTGGCGGGGCAGAGGATGCAGGCGAACAGGGGCACGATTCGGGACCTGTAAAACCCCAAGGGAATGGTGGAGTGGTGGAATTAGTACTGGGCGGCTACAGCTACGGCTCCTTGATCCTATCCCTCCTGCCCTCTGTGGAAGACATCTTGGCCCATTTCGCTTCACCTGAAGAGGGTACAGCGGCTGCGGAGATCAAGCTTCGTGCTGAGCGTCTGGCGGAGGAGACGTTGAGGGCAGAACACGCTGCTGAGGAGAACAGCTTGAGAGGGAGGGAGAGACTCAAGCCAAGTGATGCCTTAGGTGGTGCGCATGGGAGGGGAGGTATTGTGGTTGGTGGGGAGGAGACGCCCCGGGGAGTGAGGCGGCGGAGTCAGGATCAGCATTCGCATCTGCATGGGTCGAGGGGGAGTCTGGAGCATGCGAGGCAGAGTCTGGATCAGGTTCCGAGGAGGGTGAAGAGGGTGGTGCAGAGGGTTGGGAGTGGGCGGTTGGAGAGACATGGTCAGGAGGGAGGGGTAGAGCATGGTGAGGGGCAGGGACAGGGAGCACTGGTGGTCAGGCCGAGATACTTGCTTATATCTCCACTTCTGCCGCCGATATCAGGGTTTCTGAGCATGTCATTCTCGTCGATGCTGCCTCGTCGGCTTGGGGGCTGGATTCATGGGTCTGGCGATAAGGGAGAAGGGGATCCGGGGCAGGCTATGTTCACTAGTCATCCTACGCTGGCGATCTTTGGCTCCGAAGATGGGTTTACAGGTGGGGATAGGCTGGTTAGCTGGTCGAACAAGATGCAGGGAGAAGCAGGCAAGCCGGGTAAAGATGACGCAGGGAAATCACAAGAAAGTGAGTTTGAATACCTGCTCGTTGAGGAGGCCGGTCACTTCTGGAGGGAAGAAGGGGTGGAGAATATCATGAGGAGAAGGATTGAGGAGTGGATATCGAAGCTAGATGATGGGGATGTATGAATCGCCACTGATCTTTGTACGATTGATTTCTACCGTACTTGTAAGCGGACCGGCAAATCTTTGACGAGAAGGCTCAGTGAGGCATGCCCCTTCGAAGGACCCAGCTTTCCCACATCTTACGCTTAGCGCCGCTGATAGGACCGTCGCCTTCGTCGCGGAGAACGTCGAGTGAGTCCATGTCCTCGTCCGAGCTTGTTGATGATGACACGGATGATGGTGGCGAGGGGATGGGTGGGAATTCGTTCTCATGCGCATCCGGGTCGTGCTCGAAGGGGTTGAGTCTGATCTCATTCGGATCCAAATCACTGTTCGCATCCCAATCAGTCGCTTGCTCTTGTGTGTCCACCTGGACCGGTATGTTATCGTTGTCATGCCACGGAGCGGAGTCATCATCGTCGTCATCATCGGAATTGTAATAGGCGAGCATCTCCTCGGTGATCTCGACGCCCATCTGCGCTTCCATGTGGTCAAAGTCACTTGCGTACCCGATACGGCCAAGACTAATCCACTTGAGTCGCATCATAGTCGTGCGGAGATGGAATAAGACGTCCTTCCAGTAACTGTCATCTTTGAGCAGCACATGTCGTAGTCGAAGACCTCTCAAGGTCCGCCTGTGTCTGCATGTGAACGACTTGATCTCATTTGTGGTCAGTCTCCATCCTTCGACACCAAATACGAGCATATTCTTCCATTTATGTTGTGGGAAGACAGTGTAGAATGGTAGGTCAAGTGGGTAGTAGAAGCCAAAATGCAGGTTCTCCAGGCATTCCAAGGATTTGAGCATCTGCTTCAGATGTGGTGCAAGCTGACGGATTCGATCGTCCAGACCGTCCATCTCATAGAAAGTGAGAATCAGTCTGGTAAGAGTGTTTGGATCATACCGCAGCTGCCCAAGACCCCTTCGGGTGAGGCTGTAGGCTGCCTGCGTGCTGAAGAAGTATGATGAGAGATGCATGAAATTGGATTCGGCAGCTTGAAGTGCTGAGATGAAAGTATCTGTCGCTCTGGAACATGCAGGGCCCCAAGAAAGATCGAAGTATTCCTCGGTCGCATCATGCTGACTCCGAAACAGCCGGAAAGCGTCGTGGTCCTCCTCAAGCAATACTTGGAGTATCAATACTTGCTGAAGGTTTCTGAAGGCTCTCGTAGCCGCAATCAGTGCTCTTCTGTCCTGACCCGAGCCGATGATCCGATGCTGCTCGATGAAGCGATCTTGCCACTTCTGCACTCTGCAAGGATCAATGTCCGGGTCTTCTTCGAGGGCCGCTATACCTCGTCTGCCTGGCTGCATGTCAGTTGTGCATGATCAAGTCACGACCATCCATCGTACCTGCTTGGTAGAAAAAGGGTACTTTGTAGACGAGCTTCCGAACATGGCTTGCTAGATCTGTCCTTCTAGCAAGAGCCGCAAGACGTTCGAGACTAGCAATGGTGAATCTGACCGTGAAAGCCCGGAAGAGCTCCTCAGCGCCCACGCTCGCGTGCCATCCGCAGCTCAGTCGAAAGTTTCCTAGATCTCGAACAGGTTCTGAATCGGGCTGCGACCATCTATCGTCGGCCAGACTGTCTCTGGAGAGGAAGGCTCGTTCATCATGCCGGACCTCTCTCGCCGGATTAACATGTTTAAGAATGGTGAGTAAAACCTCCTTTGGCAGAGTCGACATCGATCGCGTTTCTCCCAGCAGCTCAAGAGAAGTCAGAAAGTTCAGCAGGCTCCGGCAAAGATTTCATCATGTCATTTGCAGAACGCCACGTCCTGCAGCAGTGTCCAGGGATACCCAACCGCAGACAGAAAACCTACATGTGTGCGCAGAGATCGTGAAACAGCAACCAGCAAGGTTTTTGAGGTCACACAAGGACCGCCGGAAGGTCGTTGCATGCATGTCCCGGGGGTCGCATCCTGACCTATTGATCGAGTCGAGATGGATCCTGGTCGTGCATGAAGTAGTTCCGTGCGGAGGGCGCGTGTGCCAATGAGAGCCCGTCTTGACCGCCACTTGTCACGTGCCTGACTCCCAATGCGCGGTAACGGCCCGGAGCGGTGTGATGGACCGATCGAATCAGGGGCGATAGCGACTGCATATCTCGATGGGTGGGGATTGAATGATGGAAATGCAGGTGTGTGGGAGGATGTGCATGCGGAAATGAGGTCGGAGAAGCAAAGTGTGGCGGCGCCAATCGAAACACCCACGCCTGCTGCTTTTGGTCCTTTTGCATGTCACCGTCTGTCAGGACCACCTGACAGGCTGATTCGAATGTTCGTCTGCCATATCGTGCGAGGCAGGAGTTGTGCACATCTACTGTCTGGTGACACACCACCTTTCTCGAGCCCATCAAGCATCATATGATTCATGTCTCATGGAAATGACCTCGGCCTGCATAAAGTCGATGACCGAGGTGCAGTAGCTTGGGCCTTGCAGCAGTAGACTGGAAAGATACATCGGTAGGTATATGGTAGGTATAGCACGTGACCCACCCCTGGTTGCTCAATGTCTATGTGCTTTCCTTGAACCAGGTCAACGTCTTCTCCGAGAGTATCCGCTGCGAATGATCCTCTGATAATGCCTTTGCTTGGGTGTCCACCACTTTCTGCATCGTCTCCATAGCCTCTGGCTTGTCACCTACCATGAAGCAGGCATAGGCCAGCTGATGCTCGCACGCTAGCCTGAACAGGTCTGTCTCTGCTCTATGCTTCTGAAGGACACCTACGACGTTTCCTGTCAGGTCTCTCGCCTCCTGCGCTCTGTCCGCGGTCAGTAGTTGCCTGGCAAGCTCGTACTGCGCAGTCAGCCGTATCGGGTCTTCCTCTGGCAGCTGCGCCTTTGCTGTTGCCACTGCTTCCTCTTGACTTCTAATCGCATCACCATGACGCCCTGCCCGTGCATACGCTTTGCCTAGATCATGTCTCATTCTAACAGCATGAGAAGGGTGAATGCTGAAGCGAAGTTGATGCTCTTGATATGTCTCACGAGTCTTTATCTCTTGATCCAGCTGTGTCGTCTGTTGAAAAGCCGTGATCAACAACTCCATTGCGCTTGTCCGCCAGGATGAGTCCTCTGGTAGTACCGAGAGTTCGCCCTGAAGAATACTGACGGCTTTGTCGGCCTGCGAGGTAAATAAGTACCCCTTCGATAAGCGAAGGGCGCATACCGTCCTGCTCGAAGGTACCCTTACACGCTGTGGTTGACTCAGCGCCAGCATGACCGGTTCCAGAATGTCGACGGTCTTCGAGCACTCCTCTACGCGGAGATAAGCCTCCCCCAGATCGAGTCTGGTTTCGAGGAGAGACGGATCGTTGGATCTATGTATCTTGGCTTGTAGAGGTTCTACAACTTCCAAAATTCGAATCGCTTCTGCAGTGCGACCAGCCTTAAGGTACTGACGTCCTAGTTCTGCTTCGACGAGGAGACGCCGCGCGTGCAGCACTGGTCGGTGCTTCTCTTGCACAATTCTCAATTGCTCCAGCATACTGATCGCTTCGTTGCGTTGTCCCAAGTCCGACATATAGAAAGCCAAAAGCCGCTGGGTATCACCGTACAGGTCCGCAGCTTCCCCAAGTGCTTCGAGCTGCATCTGTGCGGCACGTTTGAGCATAGCGGCCGCTTCCTGGGTCTTTCCCGTCTGTCCATACGCCTCACCAAGGCAAGTCTCCGCGTGCATCCTGACAATGTCGTGCGAAGGGAGATTTTGCAGGCTGCTCATCAGCGGTTCAAGAAGACTGATCGTATTTTCTGGGCGAGCGGTTGCATTGTAGACAGTGCTAAGCGAGCAAGCGATCTGTAAAGTGTTCTGCGTCTGACCCTTGGAAAAAGTTCCCGGACGTAGTCCGTCATATAGCTTTTGAAGGATGTACACAGCCGTATCATCGTCTCCTTTGTGGCCGAGCGCGATGCTGTAGTTATTGTATGCCGCCCAATGCTCGAGATCTGGCTTTCGCACCTTTAGGCCGAGGTACACGAACATCTTGTCCAAAAAATCCAAGCATTTTGCGTCCATCGTTAGCAGCAAAAGGGCACTGGTTAGATTACTCAGCAACCTTGCTGTTGCATATCGCGGCCGCCCGGCGAACATCTCCTTCATGTCCCTGTCGAGAATGGCTAAGAGATGTGGCTGGAGATAGAGCCCTTGCACAGTCCAAAACTGTGTAGCGAATGATGAGAAGGGCATGGTGCACAGAGCCTGAGTCCAACTCTTCTCGATTTGTTTACTGTTCTGCCTGTCTCGCGCCCATGCATGGACCAAAGGATGCATCGAGACCATGACTGAGTTGTCTACCACGCTACGGGTGACTAGCGCGAGTGAGGTCAAAAGGGACAGCGCACCGACTACTCGCGATGATGGCAACTCAGCCTTGGAGTCTTTTCGCGTGGATTTGACACCAATCAGCCAGCGAGCAGATTGTTTGATGCCACCCGACGAGAGGAGCCGAGGCTCTGGCCTCTCAAGGACGTCTGGTAGGTTGCGCAGCTGCCAGATCAGGCCCTGGTATTTCAACTCCTCGGACTCATCCACAGCTGTTTGTTTGGCTGCTTCGAAGACCTGGATCGGCAGAGGGTTGTGGCTCAGCATTGCGATCATGGAAAGTAGCGCTAGAGCGTCTCTGTGGTCCTGCTCTTCTGAGGCATCCAGCATCTCCGCGACAACCTCGAATGTAGAGAAAATGTCGCCGTATCGTGATTTGGCTTGATCAGGATGATGTTGCAAGAGTGTTTTTCTGCGATGCGCAAATAACGCTGGATATTGTCGAAGGGTACAGTATCCTTGAGCAACATACGATCCAGCCTGGATGATGGCGAGAGCGTGGTTACCAAGGAGCTCGCATATCTGTCTAGCCTCATCGTCCTCGGCTTGACGATGATTGAGATCGGCCCTCGCGGCTTTGAGCAGAAGTCGCTTTGCATCATCCTTGCCAAGCTCTGATAGTTCTTCATGAAGACCGGTGCTTGTGGCATACTTTGAGCACTCAGCGATACGGGATGTCATGAGAATGTAGCCTTGCCGACCAGAGGGCAGAAATTCAGAGTAGTCAAAGTCTACATCGTCCGCGTTGTCCAGAACTAAAAGCCAAGGTTGTCGCAAGTTCTCAAGTGCTCGTTTGACCTCACTGGCGGTTTGGGCGATGATCTTCAAGCGTTGTGCGATGTCAAGAAATGCCGTCTTCGCTTGCTCCTTGGAGCTCACGTCGACCCAGAATACAGCCCAGAATCTACATTATATCAGGCCTTGCCTTGAGGATGACGCAGCGAACAGACCTTTCCCGCATGTGATTTGCCACCTTCAAGCATATCTCGCTCTTACCCATTCCACCAAGACCGGTGATCACGATACGACAAGGATCGTAGCGCCCTTCACCTTCCAACCTGAGGTCAAGCAGATCCTGAATACGTTTCAGTATCTCGTCACGACCGGTGAATATCGGATTGAGAGGTCTTTGCACGAGCCAATGGGCACAACCAGCAATTCGCATCTTAGGTGCAACTATTTGGTCTACCTAGCAACGGTCAGACTGATCCCGTCTTGGTGTGGCTAGGGGTCTTGACCTGCTTGTGTCTCAACAGGGGGTCTCCATTCTTTCAGCAACGCTTTTGCGGCCGCCGCAGCCACGGCTGTCGTGTAAATCTGCCATGCTTTGTTCTTGTGACTATCGGCATAGTCGCAGACAGCCTTGATCACCAGACTGGGGTAATTGTCCCACACACCAGCGCCTTCCATTTCAAATCCGATCAAGGAGTCCTCCGTTGCCCAACGGTCTCTGTCATGGCCGGATTTCATGACTGTGTTTGCGCAACCCATCCTGCCGATATGTATTGCGGGTCGATGCAGTCCGTCAAACTCTGGTCGTCTTCGCACCTGTGTTGAGGCGTGTTCAGCACATGCCAGCTTGTCACACGTTGCTGAGCGAGACACAGAGCATCCAACCGAATCTTCCGCCAGACACTCCTCGCAAGTGGATCGATGCTTGTGGTAGTACGACGCATCAAATGATAGATCCGTTGCTGCCCCGGGCCAAGTGTAGTCTGAGTCCTCGTCCTGCATTTCCTGCAATGTGGTAGAAATGAGATCCGTCATCATCTTCTGTTTGCGTTTGCCCTCCAATGTCGCCAGCAGACTGCGGATCCGCACACTAGGTCGACCAAAACTGTCTTCCATTGCTGTTTTGCGCTCAAATTTTGTAGGATACTGACGACCAAAATCGTATTGAACAATCAATCGACTGACAATGATGTCACCTAAGAAGATGTCCTTCGACTGGTAATGTGGAACAGCACCGCAGATGCCGACGACCAATGCAAGTCTTATGGCCGGAAAGCTCAGCCGTACATTCGCAGCGGTCGATGCAGATGAGATTGAGCCCATCCCAGGCATTCGCAGGAGGACGACATTGTGGTTCCCAATCGCTCCTGTCGCATAGCTGTTTGGATCATCTGGAGCTGCTCCGTAGTCATTGACGCCTTCGTAGTATACGTCAAAAATCGCTTCCACAGCATCAGCTTCAATAGGCAATGCGCAGATGATCAGAACATCAAAGCCAGAGCGGTCGCGAGGCGGTGCAGCAGGCATGGCCCATGCAACTCAACTTCCAGGCTGTGAGTGAAGTAGGAGAAGGCGCATTCCGGATAAGCAGAACGATTGTTGTGATATGTAAGCTAGTGGGGGCCAATGCAGGTGGCCTGACCTGGGCACCAATCGGTTTTCCTGATGCGGGCGGGGCCGGTCAGGGACTCTTGTTTCGCGTGCAGACAACATCAGGGTGAGGTTCATGATTCTGCCGACTTGTTGCATACTGGACCCGTCGACGAGACTTCATGTAGTGACTTCGATCCAGTACATTCTACAAGACCGAAGGATGAACTTTGCTACTAAGCTTGCGTCGAATTTCTGTGCTACTGATCTTGCCGGCAAAGTCGTCTGTCGACGTTGGATCACCTGACTGCGATGTGGTGGCTTCTTCTGTGTCAAGAACGTCAACCTCGAGGACTTCCAGAGCTTCCCAACCCTGTTCAAGTCGCTTGTCGTTCACTGCCTTGCCACCTGCCCGGGTCTCAGCTGAGATGATTAGAGCATCAATTTCTGCTTCTGTGATAGTAGGGCCGAAAGGATCTCCAATCTCCACGCATCTCAGGCATAGTCCGTTCGAGAACTTGGTATCGATTGCGTGCCCATTAGGACCTTCTCGGAAGACCTCGGTGCTCGATGGTGGTGGCTGGTCAGGACGATCGAAACTGAATGTAGATACCACAAAGTCCAGCACAGCTCGCTGGCGATCGTGCCAGCTTTCCAGATGTTCGGCGTACTTCTTGTTCTTCAATAGTTCATCCCCCGTTATTCCGATTATCACTGACCTGTCCGCGTTGGAATCGGCCTCGTCATCCAAGACAGCAAACACCGTCAAGGTGAGGAGCAATCTGTGGCCGATATGGAGATGGTCGAAAGTGCCTCCCACTGCGACGCAAGGTAGCCGACTGCCTGGGCCACTGTGAGGGGACCTGCCAGTCTCTCGAAGCCCAGATGCAGCATTCAACTGCTTCACAGAGCTCTTCGCTGTCACGAATGCCCTCACCATAGCCTCTCCAGCCTCATTCTCTACGCCAAATGCGTATTGCCACTGCCTCGAGGAAGCAGCCAGATCCTGAATGGTCGGTACGAAACGTTCCGGACTCGGATTTGACGATGATTGACCATCCCAGCCGACTAGAATTACTCGTACGTTAACGCCATCTCTGTCCTCTACATTGATCTTATCCTTGGCCGCTATCGTGCATACTAGTCTGTAGATCTGTGCAACCACTGATTGCGTCTTCTGGTAACGATCGAAATTTCGCGACGGCTTGAGAAGTAGATGAGGACATGCCAAAGCTATTTCCAGTATTGCAGCATCTGTGCTTGATTGAGATGCGAGAGCTACCTCTTTAAGAACCTGCCGAATCGAATCACCGTACACGCCATTGATGATCTCTGCATCACCTTCGGCCGGCGCTGCTGGCAGCAGTAAAAGAAACCGAGGAGTGGTCCCGTTCTCCAACGCCATCTCTCTTGGCACTTCGTGAACGAGATGGGCCAATGTCTGTGCTAGAGGAGAGAGGGTTGTCGTCACAAGGGCTAACTCTGGAAAAGGAAATTCTTGGCATCTCTGGCTTCGTTCAATCGCGAGCTTGCAACAATTGTAGAACACCAATCGACCCAAGCCCCCCCTCACCGTCGCATTAGAATCACGATTACTACTGTCGCGTCGATCGATCTCCTGATACTCTCATCCGAGCGCTCCTGAGTCCAGTCGACCCGCATCCTACCACGTTCGGGCGCTAACGTATCAACATGTCTGCAGGGCAGGGCCCTGGCAGAGACAGCATCCTACCTCTCTCCGGATCTTCTTCTTACCAGAATCCACCTCAGATTCCGTCCAATGCGCACCATAGCCGGAATGCAGGATCCATCTCAGCTCCGTCGACAGCTTTGCCCTCCAACATGCAAGGCTTCGGAACACCACAACGAGGTCAAGGCATAGGCGGTGCACCTGATCAAATGTACCACGGAGGAGGTCCGCAGAATCCATACACTCCACAAAGTGCGCATCATTCACGATACTCTTCTCAATCAGATATCTTGGGTGGTCAAGCGCCAAATCTACAATTCCAGCAAGCAACACCTCAAGGTTCACAATTCAATACACCCTCAAGCGGCGTACCAGATACGCTACAGCCAGGAGGGTCAGCTCGAGGCAGCGTCTCGTCCAACTTCAATGCACCATCCACATTACCGTCAATGCCGTCCAGCGGCGCGCAACAGCACTACCTGCCTCCTCCAAGAGCAGGGATATTAGGGTCGTCACACAGTCACTCCAAGTCAAGTCCGATCGGGATGGATCAGAAGTACATACCTTTCTCAAGCACGACGCCGAGTGTGACTCCAGGAGAAAGCTCGAAGATGTTCCCGCCGCAGACGCCGACAGGCGTGTCGCATTCGCCATTGGGACTTTCAGACATTCGACCTTCGCTGGGAAATGATTTGGGGATCGATTTTGCAGGGCCCAATGCTACCTACGACGCCAATCCAGTCCAAACCAATAGCAACTACCTCGCTCCGTGGGCGACGTATGCGTACGATTGGTGTAAGTGGCCAGTCAGCAGCGGTGGTAGCAGTGGGAAGATGGCGCTTGGAAGCTATCTGGAAGATCCACACAACTTTGTTAGTCCTTTGCATGATTGTTTGGGTAAATTCAAGAGCTAACATGTTCAGATCCAAATATTAGATACACAAGTCGTTCCGCAAGAAGGATCGATGCATGGCGGACCTTCGTATGGCATTGAATTCACCAGGACAGCAGAGGCGACATGCGCATATCCAGTCACGCGGATATCGTGGGAGCCTCCATCATCTCAGAAACAATCAACCGATCTGCTCGCTACCTCGGGCGACCACTTGCGGCTGTGGTCATTACCGCCATCTCAGCCATCCAATGTGACAAACAACATCAACAGATCTTCGACAGCGAATACGAGAGATGCGCCGATACAAAAGCTTTTGCCACTCGCTTTGCTCAGCAACTCGAAGACGCCTGAGCATACTGCGCCGTTGACATCCCTTGACTGGAACACACTTTCACCGAAGCTCATCATCACATCGAGCATTGATACGACATGCACGATATGGGATATCCCTACTCTTACTGCAAAGACACAATTGATTGCACACGACAAAGAAGTGTACGATGTGCGATTTTGTGCGGGCAGCGTTGATGTCTTTGTGTCGTGTGGAGCAGACGGTAGTGTCCGCATGTTCGACTTGCGGAGTCTGGAGCACAGCACGATCATCTACGAGCCTTCTGAGAAAGGTGAGAAGGACAAAGGTATGCTATCGCTCTACCCAGTGCGGCTCCTTGCTGATCCAAACAGTCGCCTCGCCAGTAGCGTCGTCGCCGTCTAAGCAACAACAACAAACCCTCACGCCCTCTCCACCACTCCTACGCCTTGCGGCTTCTCCGCATGATTCGCACCTCCTAGCGACATTTGCAGCAGATAGCAACCTAATCCGTATACTGGATGTGCGCCAGCCTGGAAATGCAATCATCGAGCTCCACGGACATGGTGCTGCGCTGAACTCAATCGAATGGTCGCCGAGTCGAAGAGGTATGCTCGCCTCTGGCGCGGATGACAGTCTCGTCTTAGTCTGGGATCTTCTCGGCGCTGCAAGCAGCCAGAACGTGAACGGGAGCGGACAGCCAGGACAGACCGAACCCCAAATCAAGTATCCAAGCGCAAGCTGGCGATGCGGTTACGAAGTCAGCAATATCAGCTGGGCACCTCAGAGTGTCCTGACGAGCCAAGGCGGAGACTGGCTAGGCGTGTGCGGCGGCCGCGGGATATGGGGAGTGAAGCTGTAGCCAATCCTTGCAGCTTCGAGTTTTCCCAGCACAAAGTTTGCATTCGAGCGACGACTGGTTGCATGAGCGCGGCGTTTAGCATGGTGTAGGCCTGCATAAAAGTCGAGTGCCCTTTCATGTCCGGGGGGATCACTCGATGGTGTATAGTGCAGCCGATATGATATATCATGACTCTTACATCCTCTCGTCCTTGTACTCAGTCCAGTTCGATCTTCGTGATGTACTGCCCAGGCACAACGACTAGACCAACGAATCGCTTGACCATGTCGAGGCGCACTTTCCCGTCGGCCGAGGGCTTGTGCGCAGCTTGCTCAATCGCTCGCTTCGATGGTCGCCGGTATTCGTGCGTGCATGCGAGGATGATGTTGCGTTCCTGAAGACTTAGATCAGTATGTGGTTGGCATTCTACTGGAAGGTGAGCTACCTGATCGGTACACTTCATCTGGCCCACGAACATGCGCCCATCAGTGACATGAATGCGAAGCGACTTGTTCAGGAGAGAGGTCAAGAATGCCGTCGCGTCGCCATTGGACATCGGTCGGTCTGCCATGCTGCTCGAGCCAGAGCGTGGTTGTTGGCTGGTCAGAAGAATGAAGCTGGAGAAACTTGACCCGGTCGCATTCGGCAAGTGGAGCGAGTTGGGGAAGGGGTGGGGTACACAAAAGCCGAGCAATCTCCGAAATTGGGCATTTTGCGCCCTTCGCTATCCTCGCTCTCTATCTGTCAATCCCAACAGATGTCTGTTCTTTATAAGAGTCTCACGGTGTGCTGCAGATTGACTAACAGCATAATTACCTTAGAGATGTCACAACTTAGCGAGGACCGAGCCGCAAATCGCATGGTGTGACGGATCTTCGGCCAGCCATTCATCCCACCAACCCCTCATGGATGTGCATCATCTCTGCCACCCAGCGATGATCGCATCTGGCATTGCTGGCGCTCTAGTCTGGCCTCTAGCCGCCACTGAGTATGTTACTGCTGAGGCCATAGGTAAGTATCTCTCTAAATCTACACCTCTACATCCCTTTCCGGCGTCCCCATATGTCAGTGCCGAAGCAGCGACCCTCCAGCATATCATCTCACATTATTGCGGATATGCCTCCGCACAGTCTTGCCGACTCCGAGAATCCATCGACCTACGCGCCCTCATTAGATCAAACGCACACGCCTGATGCAATCACCGACACATCGGGTCAACCCACGCCAAAGACAAGATATTGCCAGCCTCTTCCACCATCATGGGTGCCATTGTACGATGCACCGCTCCGCACACCCACTCGCAAGCTCCGCATCATCACAATCCCTCCTTATCCCCTCTCCGTCCTGCCGTGATTTCGTCCCCCTTCCTCGTCCCGGGGACTCCAGCGATATCCTAAACTAACACCCCTCCCCACAGCCCGTAGGCCACGGCTCCCTCATGGCCCAACTCCAATGGACAGCAAACTACATCTGCCTCTGGACCCGCAAGATGGCCGAAGAATCCATCGCCAGCATCGTGCCTCGGCAGTCCTGCATCGAAGAATTCAACGCCTACGCCGACGAAATCATGCAGACGCTTGTCTGGTCAGGTGGGTGTCGGTCGTGGTACAAGAACCATCGAGTCGATGGACGCGTGACGGCCGTGTGGGCGGGGACGGCGATTGGATATCACCAGATGATCGGCGCACTACGGCCCGAGGATTTTGAGATTGTGTACAGGGGACGGAATCGGTTTATATTTATGGGGAATGGGATGACGAGGCTGGAGACGGAGGGCGGGGATTTAGGGTATTATATTGAGAAGTAGAAGGGGAAAGGTAGTTGGGATTGGGTATCTAAGCTTGTTGTTGTGAAGAGGGAGTCTAGTCTGTGTCTGTGTCGTGGTGGGAGATCATTAGTTCTGGGTCTGGGCCGTCGTCGTCTTCGTCAGTGTCGTGGGAGCCGTTGGTTGTGGGTCTTTGTGTGAAGGCGTGGTCGAGCGCTTCGATCTTACCGTCGTGGGACTCTTGGTCGTCTTTTCGTGTTGCTGGAGGTGAGCGGATTACTGAGTTGACGCCTTGCTCCTCGTCGTCGTCGTCCGTGCCCTCGAAGAACGGGCGATCACGAGGCCCCTCTATTGCTTCGAGGGCTTGTTGGAGGACGTCCTTGCCTTTCAGGAAAGCGTCGAGCTCGGCTCCGATGGCTGCTATGAGGAGCTTCCAACCTTTGGTCTCGGAGAGGGCGATTTGACTCTCGAGTTGTTCGACTACTTCGTCCATTCGGGCAAGTGTGTCTTTCAGCTGTTCGCTAGAGCCTGGGTTGTTTCTAGAGTTGTGCATGTCTTCTCGGAGGCCCTTCTCAAATCCTTCCACCAACCGTATCACGTCTTTCCACACTACAGCCCCTTCTAGTAATGCCTCCCGCTCTGTCTCAACCACATCGAGTCGTCCCTCTGCTCTTTCTCGTTCTTTGCCGATCACATCTACTGCCATCTCCAAAGTCCTCCTCTTAGGCGCCGCCCAGAAGCCTTCTTCCTCTTCCCCATCGCCATCCTGGTCAAACACCACCTCGCCCTCTCTCCCTAGTCCTTCGAGGAAACTCCTCACTTCTCTCTCCACTCCCTCGAGCCGCCTCGTATACCCTGCCACCTTTCCCTCCACCCTGTTCGCAACCTCATCCGCCTCCCTGGTCAGCCGTCTCTGCTCGTTTCGCAACTTTGCTAGCCGGTCTTCCAATTCACGTATATCAGGCTGCAGCCCTTCCGCTTGCTCCCTCAGCTCTTTCGCCCTGTCGACGTCCTCGCTCGATGCGATCTGCTCTGTGCGCTCACGGAGTTTCGTGCGTTGCTCGGTCCATGCAAGCAGCTGCTCATGTGACCCTGCTACCGAGTCCACTGTTGCAACGAGAGCGGAGACTTCTTCGTCTTTGAGGGCAGCGAGCCGACGCATAGTGGTGTACAGGCCAGCACGAGCCTGGCGCAGAGGGATCTTCTTCGTGCGACTTGGGTGGAAGGAGGTGGTGCTGCTTGCTGAAGAGGGTGCAGGGGATGGTGATGGAGAAGAGAGGGGATTTGAAAGTGAGGCGGCTTGGGCATCAAGGAGAAGCTGCAGGTCGGACTCGAGGGAAGCGGCCTTGCGATGGTACCATGGCTTCTGTGGGAGAGGAGAGGGAGGTGGTCGAGTAGGGAGGAAGATGCTTGCTGTTATTGGTGGTGGGATCGGAGCGAGCGGCATTTTGGGGAGCGAGGAGCGCAATTTGGAGGGGATCCAGGAGCTATGCAGCATTAGATAGATGAGGCTGTCGGAGCGCAGAAATAGACTTGCTTGTCCATTGTGAGCGTGGATGGCGCATGTGATCGGAGGTCATGCAGACAGGAGTCGAGAATGTCGACTACAGGTGTGATCGCTGATCTATTTGTATCCTACGACATGGCGCGACGGCCGCTTAGTCCGTGATAATACAGTAGATGTAGTGTCCGTGGTCTTGGGTTGATCGTTGCGATTGACTTGTTTGCTCGCTCGGTGAAGAGCTCCGCGGCCTGGCCAATGCAAACGGTGCAAACAGCCTCGACGTCGCATCGCAAATCCTCCTCTGGCAATAAGATGTTTGCATCCTTCCTTGCCCTTTGTCCTTACTCGAACCATTCGGATCACCCGAAATAGACCATTACGATTCGTCAGCTTCATTGTCAGCTCCAGGAATTCTCAATAGAGCTGCTACGTTGGTCTGAAGGCGATGTAAAAGATCCTTTCATCATACAGCGCATGTTTCATGACTCTAGTCAGCCCTGACCTGTCCTCCCACGAGTGCTCAGAAACAAAAAACTACCTCATCCGGAGCTTTGTGGTGAAACTTGCTCAAAGGCCTGGCTCGGCGTTCATTACGGTTGAGCACATTTCTATGTCCATTCATGTCCATCATGGTGTTTGTTTAAAAGGACGAGGGCAGGTGAGTCTGAAGGTGACATACCGGTCTGTTTCTACTCTCCTCTTTAATCTCCACCCTATGACAGCGTCGTTGAGGAAGAGCCATACATCGAACCTTCGATATTTTTCAGCTATTTGACGACCAAGATGTGTGGTGACTCGAGCAAAACATCGATCGGAGGTACAATTGCTATTCTCAAGTCCGACTCTGGAGCTGCACCAGATCTCAACCTACTCTTCCAATCGCAGGACGCTAGCACCATTGCTTCGATATGCGGCAGCCCACAACTGCTGCAGGGTCAAGATCAAGCTTTTGAAGTGCAGATTCAGTATGATTGAGCCGTTCAGTCGGTAGTGGCACACTCTAACCACACGCAGCTGGGATGGAGACCTACGAGCGGCCAACAGTCCACACAGTGTCTTGCACAACTTCTCGCTGCGACAATGTCAGAGCCCGGGCTTATTCCGTCTACCCTTCCCTATCAACCTTGGAGTCGGAGGTGACGGCATCATTGGTCGAAGAGTACGGGTGGAGCATCGAGGAGTCAACGGGGAGAGCATCGTCAGACAGGGCATTATCGGATGGAATTGAACGATGAACGATGCATGGATATAAGCATGGCGCTTTGGAAGGTTTGGGAAGAAGCGCTCACAGCGCGGTTGTTTGCCTTGATGGACTCGGCTATATGGGGGCCTTTGGCGCATGAACTTTGCGGGCCTTTCCTTGGTCTCCGAAGCGCGATGATTGCACATGCTACCAGCTCGGGGTGCATTGCTTTTCCAATATTTTTGACTGTTTGCAAGATCGAGGGGTCGAAGTCTTAGATCATTATGGAATGCATTGACCAAAAAGATGGTGCTACCAATTTACATCATCGTGTAAACATTTCCCCTCATTCGGAAGCGGCACCGTCGAGCTGTCATGTCATGGTGGGGTCGATGGCTCCGACATTCTCCAACACCCTCCGACCCTCTGAATGCCCAGCCGAGGTTTCTATGACCTTTTCCCTATGACCTTTTCCCTATGACCTTTCCGTTCTTTTACAATGCGTTCTTTAGTTCAGATTGCTTTTAGATCAAGACCGCGTTTCCATTTCCAAACTACGATCTATCTCCGAACAGTCTCAAGATCATACGCAATGGGCCACAGCGTTCCCCCAGTACACCAACCCTCCTCTACCTTGGCTAGAACTATTGCTGACCTCAATGCCAGCTCAACGACAAGTCGTTACTCAAGTCGCAAGCCTTTGTCAATGGCAAATGGGTTGACGCAAAGTCGGGCAAGACCTTCGAGGTCGTCGATCCGGCTACCATGAAACCTATTGGGACTATGCCAGAGATGGACAAGGAGGACACAGAGCTCGCGATCAAAGCTGCTGCTGATGCGCTGCCCTCATTTAAAAAGACCACCGCCAGAGAAAGAGCAAAGATGCTGCGGAAGTGGTACCAGCTCATGGTGGACAATGCAGAGGATCTCGCCAAGCTCATCACCTGGGAGAATGGCAAGCCCCTAGCAGATGCGAAGGGCGAGGTGGCTTATGCTTCCAACTTCTTCGAGTGGTTCAGTGAGGAAGCTCCGAGGGCGTATGGTGACACCATCACCGCGACTGTTGCGGGCAACAGGGTGTTCACCATCAAGGAGCCAGTCGGTGTCTGCGGTCTAATCACCCCGTAAGTCGCCCTAGCTCAACAAACAATGTCTGCTGACTATCATAGGTGGAACTTCCCTGCTGCCATGATCACACGTAAGATCGGTCCAGCTCTTGCTGCTGGCTGCACAGTTGTAGCGAAGTCGCCTGGAGAGACTCCTTTTACAGCCGCTGCTCTGGCTGAGCTGTCAATACGCGCTGGTATTCCACCAGGAGTTGTCAACATCATCACTGCTCTTAAGAACACCGCTGAGGTCGGCTCGACAATCACATCATCCAACACGATTCGCAAGGTCTCTTTCACAGGCAGCACAGGCGTAGGCAAGCTTCTCATGAAGCAGTCAGCAGACACCCTCAAGAAACTTTCATTCGAACTCGGAGGCAACGCTCCGTTCATCGTCTTTGACGACGCAGACCTTGACGCAGCTGTCGCCGGAGCTATCGCTTGTAAATTCCGATCATCAGGTCAAACTTGCGTGTGCGCAAACAGGATCTACATCCAATCGGGCATCTATGACAAGTTCGCCAACGCGTTCGCAGAGAAGGTCAAGAGCTTCAAGGTTGGTGGGGGCTACGAGGAGGGTGTGACCCACGGTCCGTTGATCCACGATCGCGCGGTAGAGAAGGTAGAGCGACACGTCCAGGATGCTATTAAGCAAGGCGGCAAGGTTCTGGTCGGAGGACAGAAGATTCCGGATGCTGGGGAGAACTTCTTCCAGCCAACTGTAATCAGAGACATGACCGACAAGATGGAGCTGCACAATGAGGAGACATTCGGCCCAGTGGCTGGTCTCTTCAAATTCGAGTCCGAGGCTGAGGTTCTCAAACTCGCCAACACGGCGGAAGTCGGTCTTGCAGGCTACTTCTATTCGAAGGATATTCAAAGGGTGAGTAGCAATCAGAAGAGGAGAGACCAAGGCTAACTTTCTTCCAGGTATACCGAGTGGCGGAAGCGCTTGAGGTCGGCATGGTCGGTGTCAACACCGGCATCATCTCGGATCCAGCAGCACCATTTGGTGGTGTCAAGCAGTCTGGATTTGGGCGAGAAGGATCAAAGTATGGTATCGATGAGTACATGGTGATCAAGATGGTCACTCTTGGAGGAATGGGTCAGCCTCTGCAAGGATCATAGCGGTGATGACTCGGTCGAAATTGTCTGTACGCAGTGGCGAGATCGAGCGATGATCCAAACCAGTAGATACCATATTGTAGTCATGTATTGGAATTGTTGAAAGACCGTCGCACAAGCATGTGAAGAATACCCGCCTAAGGAGCTTGGACCACTTTCTCCGTGAGCAGACACGGGAGCATCCGCAACCCTGAACTTGATCCTCAAGTAATGTCAACCTCTCTTCTCAACTTCCCTTCACTTTATTTCTTCTTCCACCAGACAAGAATCTTGGAGATTATTCAGCGCTGTCCGTTTTCTCTCGGGTGGAATTCCTACAGCTCTTCAACCAGGTGCTGCCAGCTCTCAAAGGCGTGGCCTCGCAGCCATGTCGAATTACAATAACGATTTCGCTGGCGGAGATTCTGACGAGGAAGATTTCAACCCTGCGCCCGCAGTCGCCTCTGACGATGAAGGTGATGAGGGAAGGAAGACTGCCGGCAAAAGTAAGGCGGTCCCGGACGAAGATGAGGACGACGAAATGCCAGTGAGGACAAAGACAAACGGGGCTGCGTCGCGAGATGACGATGATGGCGAGCTTAAGATGGACGATGAAGATGGCACAAAAGATGATGATGGTGATGAGGATGATGACGAGGCCAAGGGCAAGGACGATGATGACGATGACGACGACGATGAAGACGAAGAGGATGAGGATGACGAGGAGGAAGAAGTCACAGTGAGTACAACCCGATGAAGGCGCGTGAGTGGGATTGACATTTGCAGGGCCGAGCACGCAAGCGGAGACGACGAGACCCTCGGAACCAGTTCATCGATGTCGAGGCCGAAGTGGACGAGGAAGATGAGGAGGATCCAGAGGACGAGGATGAAATAGCAGGAGAAGACATGCATCCCGATGATTTGATGGAACTTCCACCTGGAGCTGATAGAGACGACCGCAAGCACAGAGAACTCGACAGACAACGAGACCTGGCCGCTTCAATGGATGCCGAAAAGCAGGCGGCACTTTTGAAGGAGAGATACGGTCGCAACAGAGCCGCAGCCACAGATTCGGTCATTGTGCCACAACGACTTCTACTGCCAAGCGTGGATGACCCTTCGATATGGCGCCTCAAGTGCAAGCCTGGCAAGGAGAGGGAAGTGATTTTCAACATCATGAAGCGCATCGAGGATCGAGCTGGGACTAGGGAGCCACTGCAGGTCATCTCGGCTTTTGAGAGAGGAGGTGTCATGAGTGGATCGCTGTATGTCGAGGCAAGAACACTGGCTGACATTACATCTGGACTCGAAGGCATGCAGAACGTGTATCTCGGATCGAAACCTTTGCTGGTACCTATTGGAGAAATGCCCGATCTGCTCAGAGTCAGAAAGAGTAAGGAACTGCAAGTTGGCCACTTTGTTCGCATCAAGCGTGGAAAGTACTCTGGAGACTTGGCTCAGATCAACGATGTTGAGCCCAATGGTGTCGAGGTGGAGCTGCGAGTTATCCCTCGTCTGGACTACGGCCTGAACGAGGATGCGAATGCTGCTTTCGATTCTGGTATTGTGAAGAGAAAGCGACCTGGTGGATTCGGTGCAACCAGTGGAGGTCCGAAGCCACCTCAACGTCTATTCAGCGAGAATGAGGCCAAGAAGAAGCACTCTCGTTTCCTGAGCATGAATGCAGGTCTGTCCGGGCACAGCTTTCAGTACATGGGCGAGACCTACGAAGAGGGATATCTGATCAAGAGCTTCAAGGCAAACCACTTGCAAACTGAGGACGTCAACCCCACCCTTGAAGAGGTCACCAAATTCGCCAGGGAAGGGGCTGAAGATGGTACCGAGAACCTGGATCTCTCAGCACTCGCAGCTACTATCAAGAGCAGCACTGGTGCAGCTTTCTTGCCTGGCGACACTGTCGAGATCTATCAGGGCGAACAGCGCGGCGTCTGGGGTAAAGCTAGAAGCGTTACTGGAGACATTGTCCGCATCGAAGTCAGCGAAGGCCCTCTTAGAGGAACGATCATCGAGTCTCCTATCAAGGGACTTCGCAAGCTCTTCCGCGAGGGTGACCATGTCAAGGTCATTGGTGGAAGCAAGTACTTTGATGAAGTCGGTATGGTGGTGAGGATCCACGAGGACCGGGTCACGATCTTGACGGACTCGACGACCACGGAAATCACAGTCTTTAGTAAGGACTTGCGCGTTGCTTCCGACTCGGGAGGTCAGGTTGGGTTGTCCAAGTATGATCTGCACGATCTTGTGCAGCTTGAGTAAGTTCTCTCGTTGCCTTTCAGACGGAAAAATACTAACAATATATAGCGCCTCGACAGTCGGTGTTGTTGTCAAGGTCGATCGCGAATCAGTCCGCGTCCTGGATCAGAACGGCGCACTTCGTAACCTTCTACCCTCGCAAATATCGAACAAGCTGGAACGTCGGAAAGAAGCCAAGACGGTAGATCGAGATTCCTCGGAGATCCGCATTGACGATACAGTCAAAGAATATGCCGGCGATTCTAAATCTGGACGAGTTCTTCACATTCACCGCAACTACCTCTTCATTCATAGCAGAGAGCAGCTGGAAAATGCTGGTGTCTTTGTTGCTCGAGCCACAAATGTCCTGACCGTCGGTGCGAGAAGTAAGCCAGGTGGAGCCATGGGAGCACTCTCAAAGATGAATCCAGCTCTACAGAGACCAGGCGCTGCTGCACCAGCTATGGCACCACCACCACGAAGCATGGGTCGTGACCACCTCATCGGCAAGACGGTCGCTCCGAGGAAGGGTGTGAACAAAGGCATCATCGGCCGTGTCGTCGACTCGACTGATGACTCTGTACGCATTGAGGTGGCCTCGAAGAAGACTTTCATCGAGTGCAAGAAGGATAATCTCACCATCCGCGACCCCAAGACTGGAGCCGTCATCTCATCCGACGTCAGGAACGGTGGAAGAGGCATTCCCAATTCAATGGCCACGGGTGGACACACAAGTTATGGTGGTGGTGCAATGGGAGGACGCACACCTGCTTGGGGACAGACTCCGCACAGTGGTGGTCGTACTCCAGCATGGGCAGCTGGTGGAGGACGCACCCCAGCCTGGAAGGACGGCAGTAGAACTCAATACAATAACAGTGGCTCATCACGGACGCCCGCGTGGGCTGGGGGCGGCAGCGGTAATGCGACGGCATACGGTGGGTCCACGTCGTACGGTGGAGGCACGTCGTACGGTGGAAACATGACGAGCTACGGCGGCGGCTCAGGCACGAGTTACGGTGGTGTAAGCTTGCCCTCCACTGCGTTTTGCCACTTACCACATTACTGACTCGATGACAGACAACCTACAGCTACGACGCGCCCACACCAGGAGCCTACACAGCTCCCACGCCCGGTGCGTCAGGCGGCTACGACCAGCCCACTCCCGGCCCAGGTCGATACGGCCGCGACTACGCCACACCGGGCGGAGCAGCGAGCGCACCTACACCAGGCGGCTATCCGCAGACACCGGGAGCTTATGCAGCTGAGACACCGGGTGGGATGCAAGACGACGCGCCTGGGTATGATTAGAAGTTTGACCATGCGGAGAGACGGAAGCGGTCGTCGTTGGAGGAGAGGCAGAAGCAGGAGATGCTGGAGATGCAGAGGGGGTGGTGAGGTATGTTGATCAAGATGGAAAGCGAGGATACTTGTACGATGCGTGGGAAAATGTGAAAGCATTGGCGTTTGGAAGCATGGAAATTGCTTAGTAGGATAGCCTCAAAGCAAGGCTAAGAGTATTTGATACCGCAGCATCAGTATAGCGGCAGGTAGTCGTTGAAAATAACCGTCCAATCCAAACACCTCTCCAGTGCCAGAAACAGTCTGCTTTTGATAAACCAGGTCAGCAACCTGTCGGCAGTAGACGGTTCCTTTCTCACATGACTGTTTGCTCATTCCGTCTGCCACCTCGTCTCCTACCCAGCATCTCCTCTCGTCTCTCCTTCACACCTTTCTCCACAGCCCAAGTCTCTTTCCCACCATTCCCCTTTCCACTACTCACAGAACCGGTGACAAAATGTACTTGTCTAGATCTTTCCATTGGGGCGCGCCAGGGAGGAGCTCGTTCTTGAACTGCAGGATGTAGGCGAGGCGGTTGTCGTAGTCGTTGATTGGAGAGGGATCTTGGTAGAACCAAGTCACGTCGTTTTGGCTTGCTGGGTTGGTGGCGCAGTTGATGGCTGGGAGTTTGTATTTGGTGACGTAGGTGTCTGAGATGAGAAGGTTAGTGGTCGAGGGGGATGAGTGACTTGAGGGTATTCACCGTTGCCCCAGCATCCGAGTTGGTATCGGTCGTGGAGGGCGATTATGAGCTTGATATCTATACGGTTACTAGACGTACGGGAGTGACGCGTTATGATAGGTACCTCTGGCTTGAGCTTCGATCATGAGCTGATCGATGGCTCGCAGCTGCGTTGCATCGTACTTGCCCACCTGCTGCGGCTCGATGTCAGGCATCTCGACGGACCCAGTGTCTTTGTTGTTCTGGTATGTGTAGGATATGAAGATGCGAAGCGTTTTGAAGTTGGCATCTTTCATGGCGTCGAGGACCGCGAGCCGATCTGGTCTATGACTCTATGTCCATCAGCGTGTGGATCTCTATTAGTCAGGGAGGGTACGAACTGCTTGAATGCATGGAGAAAGTAAGAGTTTGCCCCTGCCCAATTGGTCGTGATAGCTCGGTCCTCAATGCTGCGTGCCGAAGAAGGTCGCGCCATGACGAGAAGAGGAAGCAATGATTGGAAGAACAGCATGATTGCAGATGCTGACGAGACTCTAGACGAGGATGGGGAGAGCAAAGAGAGAATATCCTCTACGCTTTTATATCCGACCTCCTGATGGCGACCGTATACCTCAGCATGCCAAGTCTGATACAACCAAATGAACAACGATCGACAGCAGGGTCGTCTCTCCCATAACCACAACAGAGACGGAAAGGCACTCACCGTGCTGGACATAGCAGATCGCATACTAAAACAGGAGATCACGTTATACTCTGACCCAAGAATAGCGGACCGGCCTCATCCGGGTTTCATGGGGTGTTTCATGCACGAGTCTGTGCAGCTAGTTGAGTATAAACGACGTCGTAGCGAACCACTCCACAGATTGGTAGCGAGAGCGCGTATAGGGCAGGGCTTGTTCGGCTTGCCCAGGATGTAACAGAAGCTGGGATGTGTGACTGATTAGGAATAGTGTCGGCCAGCCCGAGCACCGCATAGCTCCTTCTACTGAATGTGCAGCGAAGAACCATTCTCTCGTGCTGTGGTCGTATGGTCGTTGGAAGACCTCTATGGAATGTAATTGTATTCTGACTTGATAGATTAGGACGCCCGCTACCCAAGGAATGCCTCTGCAGATGATTAAGAGTACAGATATCTCTAGCATCGCCACCTCTCGATGTCCCTCTGGTAGGTAGGTCGAGACTACGACTACGAACATATGGAATTACCCCCCCCCTCTTCTTCCAACCTTCAATCTCGCTTCTTCTTGTGCAGTGGATCCTGATTCGAACTTTTGAAAATATGTACTTTGTTCCTTCCCTATGTCCCTTTCTCCTCAGCGTCGACGAGTGGGCGAAGGGTAGCTCAGCCCCAGCACTCCACCCTCGCGCAGATCAACGCCGACCCAGGCCAATCAAGTGCCCGACGCTGGCGGCCCTACCGTCCCGTGCGCTACTCGAACGGTCCTGGCTCCACAGCTCGAATCAATCTGTGATGCTCGTCAAGGATGTCGCGTGCCATGTGGACAGCGTGTTCCAAGATCATGCGCTTCGCTGGCTGGGCAGCAGGAGCTGGGTCCTTTCTCTGAGTCCGGGTTAGCAAGGTCCGCTTCCGGAAGGGACTATGTAAGGAAGATCAACGTACAAACCAGCCTTGAGTAGCACCATAGACCAGTACGATGATGGCCACGAAAACAATAATGGCCACCACGATACCCAAGCAGATCCACTTCTTCTTCCTCGCAGCACGGGCCTTGACTGTTGCTTGCTCGAGTTGGACATTGGCCTCAACCATATGCTGTTGCGTATCCTCGGCGTGCTTCTCCACATTCTGGATCATCGGGTCTTGCTGGACAACAATAGCATCGAGGTCCTGGAAGAGTTGTGCAAGCTCCATCATAGTGCGCTCGATCTGTTGGATAGCATCGTGTCGCTGCTGGACGGATCGCAGTGTCGATTGGGACTGGCCTCTACGATCGGCAGAGAGGAGAGCTTGCTGGAAAATCTGGGTGTCGCCTCCAGCCTCGGAGACCTCGCGGAGTTCCTGCTCGGTTGCATTTGGGTTGACGATCAAGTACTGGCGCTTCTGCTGCTCCTGGACCTCCTTACGGAATGACGATTCTTGTTGTTGGAAGGCGTTGATGGCTTTCTTGATGCGACGGTCGAGATTACCTACTTGAGGAGCATTCTGTGGATTGCCAGCTTCTGCGAGGACGTTAGACAAGCAGCGACGAGTATATGACTTGAATGTTGCTTACCTGGCTTGCTCTTTATCCGCTTGACACGGTCGGCCAACGATCGGTAAGTGCCCATGATCTCAGCGCCCATAGCGTCGATCTCTCTGTTAGAAGCGCCGTTCCCGTTTACGAATCCGCGCTGTGCACGCTGCAGTGTCTGAAGGTCTCCCTCGAGGTCATCAATTGCGCGCTGAATTTCCCGACACTCATTTAGAATAGCATGGGGATTGCTCTGCTGCGGTGCACCACCGTATCCATTCTGCTGGCCGTCTTGGAACGGATTGTGCTGATCTTGCTGGAGGTTCTGCATCTCCACTGCTTGTCCTTGTCCGCCTTGGTCTATCACTGTCAGTAATGTTACTGTGATCGATTGTTTCAGCTCTTACTGTATGGGCTCGAGTTTTCGTATCGGTTTCCTTGCGATGCGTATGGGTTCTGCTGTTGCGGAGAAGAGTACGGGTTCTGTTGCTGTCCTCCATACGGGTTTGATTGTTGTTGTCCACCATACGGGTTCGACTGTTGTCCGCCATACGGATTGGGTTGGCCATAACCTCCTGCTCCACCTCCTCCGTACCGGTCTCCACCGCCACCGTAGTTGTTGTTGTTATACTATTCACATGTCAGTAAGCTGTCTGATCCATGACGAGAAGCGAGACTGACTGCCATGTCGAAACAGTGGTGCCTGTTAATGGAATGCGCGCAGCGCTGTCAAGGTCTGCAGTGGCTGGCAGACTGGTCGAGTAGTCACTAGTTGGCAAAATGTATCTTCAACGTGTACAATGCGCGATCGAGTGTATGTATGTCGAGGATTGATAGAGGGAGATGGCGAATCAATGAATGGCGACAAGCAACTTACGAGACTTTGATGGAGCGCCGAGATTCACTGCCCCCTGCTCAAACTCACTCTTCCGACCAATCGGCGTCGAGGAATCTGCTTCTAGCGTGGGAAACTCAACCAAGCATTCCTGATTGTGTTCAATCTTCCGCTCGAACATGACCATAAATTTGGGTCTCATCCTGTTGCTTGAGGATGCAATTGTTGTTGAAAAATCAAAGTGCATGCATCGAAGCGCGCATCCTGTGATCCTAGTGCGTCATAAACGACCACCATGATTAGCATGCAGGATTGGCCAAGTGGCTCCGTTGCTGGCCTTTCCTGCGACTCCTGCCAGACACACAGGGTACACACAATGGTTGTTGCTAAGTAAGTTGATATGACAAGAGATCTCGATGCTCTATTCTGCTACGCTTTTGCGTGAGCTGCAGAGGGTTACTAAATGGTCGGCCCGCGATAGGGCTGCAGCTACGGAGCCGCTTGCGTGGTGCAGCCTTGTCAGGGCATGCGATACCAGTGTGTTGTGGGGGCATCTAAGCCGCAAGCCCAGCCGCAAGTTCAAGCAGCGGGTCAAGGCAGCACATGCTCCTCCGCTTCCTGGCCATGCCTACGGCACGCTCATGATCCCAGAGGACCGTTCCTTAGGCCCATAGAGTCCGTCAAGCCATAGATCTGATCGTCTCTGGTGACAACTGTCAACCTGTACCAACCGCCACGTCACCCTGTTTGCTCCATCTTTGAGACTCATCGCCGTCCTTCCAGTCCTTCTCGACATATCCCAATTCCTGCTTCACCCTGGCTACTTCATGGCTGTCGCCCGTGTTCTTGCCTAGGTTGTCACTGATCTTAACCGCTGGACGGCCTCCTGCTTCAGAAATCTTGATGACAATGTTGAGCGGTACACTCTTTCCCCCGGTCTTCTTGTCGACGAAGTCGTTGGTCAGAAAAGTGCCGATGCCAAAGCTCGGTGTCAGTCCAGCTTGCTCTGTGATCTCCTTGTAGTGAATGCACTTCTCGACGTCTAACGAGTCGGAGAAGACGACCGTCTTGTGGTCAGAAATTTTTTGTGCAGTGTAGAATTTCTTGACCAGCTTGACGAACTCTTCGGGATCGCCCGAGTCTTGCCTAGTACCTATGAAGATCTCTGCATAGGTGGGGGCCTTGGACGGGTCGGTTGACTTGAGGGAGTATTCGTTGGGTGTGGGTTTTGCGAAAGCCTTGAGGAAGTCCGGCGTGCCAAACGTATCAGTAAGCGCAATGCTCAAGGTGCCCCTTCCGAAAGTGCCAACCCAATATTTGAGGCCCAGCTCGTTGGCGTGCTTGTAATCATTCGTGACCGCGGCAATACCCATGAACCATTCATGAGCTACTGTACCGATCGGTGTAACGCCAAATCGCATGGCAAAGTGGACGTTGCTGGTGCCTGCAAGTCTTCCAGGATATCCTTTGGCCACGGCCTCTTGGTTGGCTTTTTGCAGACCTTCCATGACTAGTTCATGTGTCTTGTAGTCTCTGCGCCTCCTGCTCCCAAACTCGGAAAAGTTACAACCCGCCTGCATTAGCTTTATGCCCTTCTGATACGCCTTCTCTTGCTGTCCGTCATGGTCCCATTCCGTGTCACAGAATTTGAAATAGGCCTCAGACACCAGCGCCAGGAGGGGGATCTCGTAGAGAATTGTGTCGACCCATTTGCCAGTGACCGTAATCGATACTTGGCCCTCGTCCGAACCCTGCTCCTGTGGTTGAAAGGTGATCCCAACCTGTGACTCTGGTCTGAAGCGGAACTGTCGAAGGAAGATGAGGTACTCTGGTGTGAAGTACTTGCATGTCTGTGTGAGGAACTGAATCTCGTCGGCTGTGGTTTGTATGTTGGCAAGATTCTGGACCTGGATTTGCAACCACTTGTATGCCTTCTTGTTGAGGTTGAGATGAGTGGTGCGATTGGTAAATTGGTATTTGACGTCTTGAGTGAAGTGAGAAGATGACCCCATTCAGGTGAGCTCTGTACTGACCAATGTCTGGGAAGAATTTGAGGACTGCATTCTGCATGGTCAACTTGTACAGATCTGTATCCAGAATAGAGGAAATGCCTTCGGGCAGGACGTCATTTTGAGCTTGAGCTGCCATGGCAGGTGATGATGTTGATAGTGTTGATTGACAGTGAAGAGGATGTGTGAGATTGAGATATAGGACCTGAGAACCTCTTAAGAGATACCTTATTGACTCATGCCTACATTCTGTTTATATCGGGACACTCCGGAGCATGTTTGTCTGGTAGCGAAAGATGGCGTTCTGTTTGTGGTGGTCCTGATCTTCTGAGTCAAAGTGACAGCTGATCGAACGCGAACGGTTCAGGGACAACCGTTTGGCAAACGCGAGCGCAAAGCTTGCCCAAAGCAAACCAGATGCGTTGAAACGTGGGGGTCGGAGAGGGGCATCGTTTCGTTAAACTTTTGAGGAAGCGAGGGACGGACAGATCCGCCCAGCCATGACCTCATGCGGCAGAGGCAGCTTTGGAAGGTGCAGCCCTGACCTGCTTGTCATCAAAAATTCCAGGGGACCTTTTCCTTATCACCGGCATCGAGTCCGGACGAATTGCAAGAAAGCAGCCGACAATCTGCCCAAGATGCTGCGATGGTGAGCACACCGTCCAGCAACGTCTCAAGAGCAGATCTGATATGACCATAGGTATCAGGCCAAGCTGGCGTCGCGCCCAATGCTGACCCAGAGCATCACTACCGCGGTAAGGAGGTCCATGATACACTCAAAATCTGTCCCTGATATCGGCGCAAGGTTCTTTTCGCAACGGGCGACACAATGGCTCAGCAATTGGTGGAGAAGAGAGGCTTATCAAATCAAGATCTCGCCAGGACTGGTCGTATGACATTGTACGGTGGCGGTAAGTGCAGAAGTACACAGATGCTCGCGCAGGTCTGATATTGCCAAGCTGTCTTTGGTCCGGCAGCAACGACTTGGTTCGGCTTCCTGCAACGTAAGGTGAGGATTCCTGGCTCCCCGAACCTGGAGATTCTCGCTCGTGTTGGACTGGACCAGACTGTATTTGCTAGCACCAACTTGTTCTGTTTCTTGTCTTCAATGGCCATCATGGAAGGATCCGACCCCAAGGAAAAGCTGGACTCGACCTACAAGACCGCACTTACGAAGAACTGGATGGTCTGGCCTTGGATCCAGATGACCAATTTCAAGTTTGTACCATTGGAGCATCGTGTATTGGTTGTGAATGTGGTCTCGCTTGGTGAGTATGTCTCTCGTTGAAGAAGATATATCCTAATCTCTACAGGATGGAACTGCTACCTCAGCTTCTTGAATTCTCAAGGTTCCGGTAAGGCCGTTTCCGCCGAGGATCTACCTCCCAGCTAGGAGTATGAGGTGTGATCTTCCCACAAGCCGGCCTTCATTCAGTCCAAACCTGGCTTCATGCTCGAACTCGACGAGGACGCCTCTCGTCACGGAGTGGCGTCAGTATAGGATCAAGACCTCGCCCTTTGGTACCGTATACCAGTTGACATAGTTACAATCGGCAGTCTTCCAGCATTGCGAGCGTACTCGGTTGTACATTTGTTCAAATCATGACGATCCAGCTGCTTTTACCTTTTCATCCTCCTCCGGCGTCCTTGTCTTTAGCTGTAATGCATGTATACCTCCAACTGCTGCCATCTCGTCCTTCAACAGCCCGTACACTAATCGATGCCTCGCGGGCTGCATCTTACCCTTGAACTCTTCCGAGACGATGTTCACCCTTCTACGTCAACGACTTTGCCACCCAAGTTCGTCAAGACCTACTTACCTGAAATGTGTCTCCTTTGAAGTGACGCCTTCCATGGCCTTGTGATGGGAATGCTTGTGTGAATCATTGAAGACCTCTAGACTGGTCGGCGCGAGTGCGTCTGTGATCTGCCACTGTCAAAGTAATTCAATCACTTCAATCCTGGCCTGGTGTACCTTTTTCCGCAGTGCATCTTCCATCGGACTTGATGAGGTTGACATACTTCGGACCTGGCGGAACTTGCCAACAGCAAGTCGTCGAAACATGAAATGATGTGTGATCTTCAACGTCTCCGTCCTGCGCCGTCCTTGCTATAGGTTGAAGTGATGATGATGTGTTGATGTTACAGTAGATGGACCATGCCGTCTGATGAGAGATTGACTCCGGTCCATCTCGGCTCCGAACTCCGCCCTCATCCCCACCATTGCCCCTCCACCAAGATAAGCTTGTCACCTGCAGTACATAATCGCAATTGCCCCTCTTTTGACTGTTTCCATGCTCAATCGTTTCCTGCGGACATTTAGCACCCAGGTTCTGCATTCACCATTGACCTTTCGACCAGCAAAGTCTGCCATCACCTTCCGAACCAAAATGTCGGAGGATCTATCAGTAAAACTAAAGGCGCCGAATGGAGTCGAGTATGCTCAGCCTACAGGTCTTTTCATCAACAACGCATGGGTCAAGGGTTCTGGTGAGAAAATCACCAGCATCAATCCATCGTAAGATCCGAGTCTTCCACTTTTCTTGTCGATGGGCTTATATCGCACAGGGACGAGTCGACCATATGTGAAGTCTCTGGAGCATCTGCTGAAGACATTGATCAAGCTGTCAAGGCTGCACGAGATGCTTTCAACGGCGAATGGCGTGATATCACTCCTGCAGAACGTGGCGACCTCATGTACAAGCTCTCACAACTTGTCTCTGAGCATGCCTCGACTCTTGCCACGATCGAAACCTGGGACAATGGCAAGCCATACTCTGTCGCTCTGAACGAAGATCTCGCTGAGGTCGCCGGAACACTCAAATACTACGCTGGCTATGCGGACAAACTACATGGTCAAGTCATCGATACCGGCCCAGCGAAACTTGCCTACACCATTCGCGAACCAGTTGGAGTATGTGGTCAGATCATCCCATGGAACTATCCCCTTGCAATGGCAGCATGGAAGCTTGGTCCGGCGCTCGCAGCAGGGAACACCGTAGTTCTCAAGGCAGCTGAACAGACACCACTATCTATCCTCTATTTTGCCAACCTCATCAAGGAAGCCGGCTTCCCGCCAGGTGTGGTGAACATCATCAACGGCCTCGGTCGTGTAGCAGGCGCAGCTCTCGTCCAGCATCCCAACGTTGACAAGATCGCCTTCACCGGGTCCACCATCACAGGTCGAGAGATCATGAAGCAAGCCGCGGGTACTATGAAGAACATCACCCTCGAGACGGGCGGCAAATCTCCTCTCCTCGTCTTCGACGATGCCGACCTCGATCAAGCAGTCAAGTGGGCGCATATCGGCATCATGAGCAACATGGGACAGATCTGCACGGCCACATCACGAATCCTCGTTCAAGAAGGCGTCTACGATAAATTCATCAAGCAATTCAAAGAACACGTCAAAACCACCAGCGTCGTCGGCGATCCATTTGAAGAGACCACCTTCCAAGGTCCACAAGTCACAAAGACGCAATACGAACGAGTGCTCAAATACGTCGAATTCGGCAAAGAAGACGGTGCCACTCTCATCGCAGGCGGAGAACCCTTCAAAGACGCCGCAGGAAAGGGCTACTTCATCTCTCCGACCATCTTCACGGACGTGAAAGACAACATGCGCATCTTCAAGGAAGAAGTCTTTGGCCCTTTCGTTGTGATTGCAAGTTTCAAGACCGAGGAAGAAGCCCTGGCTAAGGCGAACGACACCATGTATGGGCTGGGCAGCGCTGTGTTCACCAGGGATATGGTCAGGGCGCACAAGATTGCGCGCAGGATAGAGGCGGGTATGGTGTGGATCAACAGCAGCAATGATTCGGATTTCAGGATCCCGTTCGGTGGAGTGAAGCAGAGTGGGATTGGGAGGGAGTTGGGAGAGGCTGGGTTGGACGCGTATACGAATAAGAAGGCGGTACATGTGAATTTGGGGACGTGGTTGTGAGGAGATCAGGGAGAGGCGGAGGGCCAGGAGTGGGAGGTATGCTGCGATGACAGCGTCTTCGATGTCTATCTTGTGCGTCGAGCGTCTGATGGCTCCGCGTTTGTGTGCTCGCTAGTCTTTCTACTAGATATCTGCCTGCTCTTGAGCGATGAAGCACACGCTGGTAACGCTCTAGAGGTCAATCTTCAGTGTGTTCTCAACCCCTTCATGGCCATCATCTCTGCATCACGTGCGTGGTCAAGGGTACAGCTCCTGTCATTCGCTTGTCCCCTTCGCCCCTTGCCTCTCCGCATCTGCGTGATGGTGGTGGGCGTCAGATCAGTTCGATGTTCCGCGTTGGCGTGGCTGTCGACCGATCCGTCTGATGTTCTTCAGCGAAGAAGCCCTTGTACATGTTTGTCGTTGAGAAGGTGTCACATGAGACGACCACTGCTCTCCTGCCTCATCCTTCATCATCTACCCCAAACCCATCCTGCTCCATCTGTGTGCTAACCCAATTCTCCAACATCTGACTGCTATTCGCCGGCGCTTCTGCCCTCGCCTTGACCCCCTTCCTCTTGACAATCAGACACAATATCCTCCCGTATATACTGAACCCTTCATACTGCGTCTTCAACCCCAACTTCTTCTTGTCCTCCTCCCCATCCCCCTCCTCCGCTTCCACCATTCCTCTCTTCCTCTTCCTCCCTCTCCCCATCCCTGGCCCCTCCTCATCAGAACTCACCTCCACGACCTCCCCGTCCCCCTCCTGGCCCTTGAGCGGAATATCCTCCAGCCTTCTCCCCTCCCCCTCCTCATCACTCTCCTCCCTAACCACCACCGGCTCCCCTTCCTCATCCCCCACATTCCCAACCCCCATCCTCCTCCCCCCTCCCAACCTCTTCTTCCTCCCAGCAAAACTCTTCTCCTTCCTCAAAATCGCATGCCTACTCCCCCCCTCAGTCAAAAACAGCGCCACCTCAAAGTCCTCCCCCGTGACCGTGTCCTTGGTCGCTTTCCGCTTCTTGCTCCCCTTCTTCTTTGCGTTTTCGTTTTCTTCGCGGAGTTTGGGGAGGATCAGGGGGCGGATGGCGGCTATTATGCGTGGGAGGGCGGGGGAGCGCGGGGAGAGGAGCCAGGTGGGTGCTAGGGAGGGTTGCTCGAGGTAGATGCGGGTTTCGAGGACGGAGAAGCGGGTGAGGCGGAGGTAGCGTCTCGTTGGGGCCATTGCTGGGGTATGTGGAGGGTGGGATGATGGTTGCGGAGGGTTGTGGAGGGGGTCATGGAGGGGACGGCATGGTTGAATAACTTATCGTAGCGGTCGTTGTGGAAGATGTGAGGGAGAGCTTGCTTCATGCCTCGGTGATGTCAAGCATCTGCACAGGACTGGGCAGGTCTTGCCGAGATCACGTGAGTCTGGCGGGAATGGTCGATGATCGGGTGCTGGCAAGAAGACATGTAACTTGGCAGCGTAGAGATATGCACTACGCACTCGTGGCCTTTCGTGTCGCAGACCCACAATGAGTCTGCATGTGCTGTGATATATATCATGACGCAGCATGGATGCAATTGGCTTTGCTTGGGTACAAGCATAAACTCACGATTGACTACGTGTGATACCAGAAGCTGTGAAGACATTTTGGACCAATTGTCAGCCGGGCACCATATGTCCCGCTGTATCATGGTCAATCTCGACAGACGTCATGTTTCGATTGTCCTGCATGCAACAAAGGCCTCGGAGTATCGACTACAGCAGTCCATTCTCCCGCGCTTGTGACCGTACTGGGCACCGACCAGTAGCGATTAGGGCGACAGGTTGCTCCAGGAAGGATGGTCAAGTTCGCCTCCGTGAAGACAGGACAACGTACGGCCTGGGAAGCCCCCCGCTACAGACTCATAGCTACCAAGTCGATCCATCGAGGGACCATCGATGAAGACGATGGTGGTCAACAATGCTCAAGCTCAGGATATGCATCTTCGTATGCTGATCTGCGCTCCTTGGATGTTTCTGTCAAGGCGCTGGCTCAACCCTCGACATCAATATCGCGTCGGCCTCCGCCGCTATCCAGATCCGGCATCCAACCCTTCGGTCTCTCAGCTCCTCGCACAGTCAATCCGTACAGAGCCTTCTCAACCTTTTCGACGCTCGTCCTCATGACGGTCGCTTTGCTTGACACGTCTTTGGCAAACGGTGATCCTCCGCCAACTTCCAAGCTCTCCAGAGCAGATCTCAACACTCGAAGGTCGCTCAACACGGTCCTCTGAGGTGTGCCACCATCAGAATCAATGATTGGATGTCCCACTACAGAAGGAAGCTCGCCACTGGTAGCCATGGCAGTGATGCCAAATCTCATCACTTCGCCGGTCATGTCATAAATTCCAAGCACGTAATCCTCAATGCTGAAATCGATACCTTTCACATTCGATTCGTCCTTCTTCGTGAGCTGAACCAGTCTTTGGCGCAGATCGTCGTAAGATATCAGCTTTCCATGCTCGAGATAGTGGTGGAACGTGACAGCTTCGGTATACTCTTGGTTGCCACCTGATATTTGGCGAGCATATCGATAGTTGTTCGATCCTTGCAAATCAGAGGCAACTTCTCCGTAATTGGTCGTTATGGTATCTTCATATGGTTTGATAGCTTTCTGAACATGGCCAGGCAATGGTTGTCCAATTGTGCGCATTCTGCTTGGTGTGAGCTATGATGCTGCGTTTCTGCTTGTGTATGCTCACCGCTGCAGGCCAAAAATGCTGTACAAACATCAGCTAGAGTCAAACAAAGACCATACAAAGGTATGCTACATTTTCTTGGATGCGGCAGTGATATCTCGCGATCGCTTAATCACCCTTTCCCGCCTGTCGTGATGCTCATCGAGCTCCTTTCGGAAGTCCTCAAACATCGGCAAAAAGGGTGATTGTGACTGTGGATCTTCCATTGTCTCGCTTCGAGACCTCTTCTGGCCCATCGTTCGGCTCAAATGGTCCAGCCACTCGGGGACAATGTTGTGGTCGGGAGGAATGTGAAGGAGAGAAATGATCCTCTCATGTCCGCATTTGGTGGCGCGCAGAGCCGCACAAATTCCACGGCAGGTTTTGGCGAGCGTGCTGAGAGCAAATTGCTCCACGAAGAGACACCACACACATCATATCCCCTTCCTTCTCCCTTCTCCGACAACAGCAGTCGTGAACATCCCGATCGATGTCGCTTCATCATCAAGCATGAGCTCAGAGACATCTGATGCATTGTCCGTACACCGTAAGCCATCATTCTTGTCAAGATGGCGACTGGCCTCTCGAAACCGAACACGCCGCAAACGGAATTCTATTCACAGCAGCAGGCCTCGTGGGATGCAATGATCTAGACATGATGCTGTATCATCTGGATTTGGTCATGTCCGCATTCAGATCCCAGATGAGTATATTTCAGCAGTTCAGCAGTTCTATTTCTCAATTCCACTATCATTCTTCTATCCTTGCACATTCACCTTCCTTCACATCTACCAAGACCTCATGGAGCACTCTGTCAGTCAGAGAACGATCACGACGCTTCCACTTCTCTCGAAGACGACTGACGAATCACAATCTGCTACCACACCACCGCAACCCACATTCACCATGTCACAAGTCGCTGTTGGTCAGACCGCGCCCGACTTTACAGCTACCGCTGTAATGGACGGACGCATGAAGGAGCTTTCTCTCAGCGCTTACGCCGACGCCGGTCATTGGACCTGCCTTGTCTTCTTTCCCAGGGCTTTCTCCTATATCTGTCCAACAGAAATTCGGGCCTTTTCTGCTCGCCTCGAAGAGTTTCTCTACAGCCGCACATGCGCGGTTGCATTCATTTCGACTGATTCCGAGCACACACTCCGTGCATGGAATCACACATCCGAAATGGAGGGAGGGCTTGGCGGCGTTCATGTTCCTCTTGTCAGCGACTGCAACCATAACGTCAGCCGCAAATTTGGCATGCTTATCGAGAGCGAAGGTGTCGCTCAGCGGGGTCTCTTCATCATCGATCCCAAGGGCGTCGTCCGTAACATCTCCGTCAACGACGCCGACATCGGTCGTAGTGTCGATGAAGTCCTTCGTCTCCTTGATGCGCTCCAATTCAAGGATCAATTTGGCGAAGGCTGCGCAGCAGACTGGAAGAAGGGCGACGCGGGCGTCAAGACGAATGGCGCTATCAAGGAGGGCCCAATCGAGGTGAAGAAGAGTTGGACAGAGTGGGCTCGACCCAAGTTGGCACGGGCATGGAGTGGCCCCAGCGGAGCTAGTATTTCTGTCAAGAGTGCTAATAGCTTTATTGGTCCTTCGACTCCTTCGCCATTGGTGTCACCCACCAGCCACAGCTTCAGCTTCCATCCCATCGAGAAGAATTTTGAGGCTGCAATGTCAAACAACAGCATTGGCGTAGCGACCTAGATATGAGATGTTTGTTCTTACAAGGTTGAAGCATGTGAGGAAGCAATGTAATTGACAATAATTCGAAAATTCTTCTACCGGTCCCATAACATATCTCGTCCTGACTCGAGTACCCATAAATGAAGCTTTCCAGCCAAGTGGCCCATGCACATCTGTCCACCTTCACCATCTCCTTCTCCATCATCAATTTCCACCCCGGACCCCCGGTGACAATCCAATCGCATCAAAAAATGTCTCAATAAAGCCCTTGTGTTGTTTCGATTTCCAAATTTCCAGGATGTCCCGCCTCTGGAACCCCCCCATTCTCTTCCTCCTCTCCTTCCTCCTCCGCCTCCTCCTGCTGACCTGGGGCCGCTACCAAGACACCCACTCCCCGCTCAAATACACCGACATCGATTATCTGGTTTTCACCGACGCATCTCGGTATATTTCGCGAGGCCAATCGCCATACCAGCGGGACACGTACCGGTATACCCCGCTGTTGGCATGGTTGCTTTATCCGACTGTGTGGCCGGGCTGGTTTGATTTTGGAAAGGTGTTGTTTGCGCTGGGGGATTTGGTGGCTGGCTGGTTGGTTTATGATGTATTGCGTAGGGAGAAGGGGAAGGGTGGGTATGGGCTTGCGAGTGAGAGGGCGTGTAGGTATGCTGCTGTTTGGGTGTTGAATCCGATGGTGGCGAATATTAGTACGAGGGGGAGTAGTGAGGGATTGCTGGCCGTATTTGTGGTTGCTGTGTTGTGGGCGGTACTGAGAGGGCAATGGGTGTTGGGTGGTGCGGTGTTGGGTTTGGCGGTGCATTTCAAGATTTATCCGTTTGTTTATGCGGCGAGTTTGGCATGGTGGGTCGCGGGCAGGGAGGAGGGTGGGTTGTGGGAGAGGGTGATGAGGAGGGAGGTGGTGATGTTGGGAGTGGCAGCAGGGGTGACTTTCATGGGATTGAATGTGGTGATGTACTCGATGTAGGTTTTATGCAGTAGGATTGGATTTGGGCTAAGCACTGATGTGTTGCAGGTATGGATGGCCATTCATTGAGCACAGCTATGCATATCATCTGACGAGGATCGACCATCGTCACAACTTTTCTGTCTATAGCACGCTACTTCATCTACGCTCCGCCGTTGGTTCTGGATCTGGCCTCAAAGTGGAAGCTCTGACATTCGTCCCTCAGCTCCTCCTCGCTGTTGTCACCATTCCATTGGCGTTGAGCAGGAAGAATCTTGCTGGCACCATGCTTGCCCAGACCTTTGCGTTCGTCACGTTCAACAAAGTCTGCACCAGTCAGTACTTCCTCTGGTACATGGTCTTTCTGCCATTCTACTTACCCGACTCGTTCTTCATGCGCAATCGTTCCCTAGGTATCTCAGCTCTGGTAGCCTGGCTCATTGGTCAAGCGATGTGGCTTCAACAAGGCTATAAGCTCGAGTTTCTGGGCAACTCCACCTTCATCCAGCTCTGGCACTCGACCATCTCCTTCTTCGCGGTGAATTGCTGGATCTTGGGTGTGATCGTCTCTGACATTGCGGGCCGCACACCGGCAAGCGCAGTGGCGGCAAAGAAGACCAACTAGTCTTCTACACCTCCAATAGCCATGACACAACCCATTGCTGCACCAGCTGCTAGCCCTCCGAGTACCAGCATCTGCACTCCAGACCACAAGCATCCTCGCTTCGACTGCCCTTCGATCAACCAAGTCTTGCCGCTACCGAAAATGAAAAGAACATTGACCATGACACCGCAACTCAACCAGAACGCCGTGCTCATGTCTTTGCAAAACAAGTATGGCAGAAGTGGTAGAAGCCCACCAAGGAAATATCCCATCGCAATCGTCAGCCCCGAAACATACGCCATCGCTCCCGACCCCGCCTCGTCGCTCTGCTCATGGTGAAACTTCATCAGAAACCCCTCCAGCGCATCAGGCGAACTCTTCAACTCCGTCGTGACAGCCGCCAACGTACTCTCCGACAGCCCGTACTCCCCCAATGACTCCCTGATCTGTTCATCCACCGCTTTCGACTCCCTGATCACATCCCGCCTCGTCGACGCCAGTGCCGCATCATACGCTTGACTACCAAACATCAGCATTGCCCGACCAACCACATCCCTCTTCAACCATAGCCCCACCCAGACAACGAAAGATCAAAGGAAAGAGGACTCACCACTCCCCTCTCGCCCCCAAGTACCCTCCAACCCCCATCGAAATCGCCCCAGCAAACAACTCCGCGAAACCCCCATAAATCACCACCCTCGTGTCCCCCAACGCCGACAATCCCGCCGTCAACGCGAACGGAACCGTCAACCCATCTGACAATCCAATCGTCGCATCAGCTAGCACACGAGGGGAGAGCCACCTCTTCACCCTCGCCTTGGTGGCCGAGCGAGAGGAGGCTTTTTCGGCGTCTGTCTCCGGGCGAAGGGTGGAGGTAGAATCGAGGGAGGACGGACGGGACCAAGATGAGGGCGACGGGTGGTGGTAGGGATGGTTTTGCGGGACCGGAGCGTAGAGGTTGGTGGGGTGCCAGAGGGCGTGGCGGAGGTAGAAGATTAGTTTGGCTGCCATTGTGAAGGGGCGGAGTGCGGGAGGCAGGGTGGCTGCAAAGTGTGTTGGTGGTGGTGGGAGGAAGGAGAAAGGTGACGGGTGAGGTGGCATGGCTGAAAGTTGGGTTTGAAGGGAAGAGGGGGATGGAGGGGGTTATAGCCTGGTGGCACTTGATCTGCATGGTGGGATTTTAGGGTCCCCGCGCCCGCGGAAATGGGAATGGAGGGGCGGTGACGGCATGGCGGCGTGGTAGGGATTGGCTTTTAAGCAGATTCTGGAGAAAGAGTATTTGTCAATGTTGTACATGATGCGTGGTGGTACAGGAGGCTCCTTATGGAGGTCATTCGGCTTTGGGTGAAGCCAGGGATCATGATTTGGATTGTATTGCGAGAAAATCTATAGGAAGAGGCAAATGCAGGGTCTTTTCATGACTTCGTAGATCAAGTTTGATACCGGTTTTCATAATTCCTTGAAAGTCTTATGGTCCAGCTGTGTGGACCTCTGGATGAGACTGTCGTCATAGCCAGCGCAGCCATGTTGCTCTTGCTGGCCGATCGCCACGATATGCTAGGTAAAGGCAACAAGGTACGTTGATCGGTGCACACTCACATACCCGTTACACTACGTGGACCAACCCTGTGGAGGTGCCAATCCATCTGGTATCGAGACGGTGTTCTGGTAGTAGCTCTGCTCCTGCAGGGCTGCAGCACCCCACACGTTCTTGACAGCAGGCAAGACTGTCCTCTCGTTCCTGACAAGTCCCACATTAGGGACCGGGTAGCCCGCACGACGAGCACTGCTGAATGGCCCCGCGAAGCTTTCGTTTAAGAACCGAGTCGGCTGTGACGCTGTGGCTGCGGTGAAGGCGCTGTTCTTATCGCCTGTGGCCTTTGCCACGAAGTCGAAGATGTTGGCTCCTACGTCCCAACGGCCTAGTGTGTGCAGATTCCAGTTGGCCTCGACCGATGCGATAGTAGAGTAGTGGTTGTAAAAGGTCGAGTCGGATGTTCCGACCAGGGAAGTTGGCACTGCGTCGCCAAGGAGGATGGAGAAGACGCGGTTGGCACGAGTGTAGGAGTGATTCTCATCAAATGTGACAAGAACAAGAGTGCTCTTCATAAAATCGGCGTTGGACAAGAGCGGCTCCAAGAGCTTGCGTGTCCATTTGCCAGCTGTAGTGACGGATGTGTCATGGCCATCAGAGGTCATGTTCGGCGTGATGAACAACCATTGAGGAAGCTTGTTGCTGGCAAGATCTCGTTGAAACATCGTCGTGTTCTTCTGCCTGGCAAGGCGGTCAAGTGAAATGTTGGCGTCGTAGATGACAGCGGGGTTGTGCTTGCGGACGTAGTCGTTGGCCTGCGATTTCTGGTTGACCCAAGCTTGACCCATGAAGCCCGAGTATGGCATGTCTTCCTGGTACTCGCCCCAAGAGATGCCCTTGTCCTCGAGCAGATCGATGACTGTGGAGACATTCGATGCGACCTTGTTGAAGTTGTCGTTGTCCATGCCGAAGTTGTCGCCACCGACTGAAGCGACGTAGTTTGGTTCCGAAGGATGTGTCACTCCAAAATAGTTGGTGAGCTTTATTCCTTTAGAAGCCAGCCATAACAAGTTTGGGTCGGCAGCTGCGGCCTCATAGTCCGTGTTCTCGAGCCAGACCTGTACGAAGCGGTCGAAGGCTCTACCCTTCAAGCTGCTTGTCGGACTGTCTGTCCTAGCTGTTGCCTGAGCGGCGTAGACATCTGCAGGTCTGGTCGCCGTGTTCTGGGCAATGCCAGTCCCTGCAAGGATGAACGCCACCAAAGCGAGAGTAGACAGCATCTTGCTTGTGTTAGCGAATGTGAGCACAAGTAAGAAGGCGCCAATGTCCGAATCCGAAATGACGGGATACGGCCATAGATATAGTCGGGCACATCTGTCAATGTCTCGCTTGTCGCTAGACGTTGCGTAGCCATTTCGGTTTGACGTCGCTATTCGTCTGGTCGTCCAATGCAGTCACGCGTGCGTGCGCAGGACTATCGGGAGATTCCGTGGGTGTAAGACGACAATCTCTTGACCGTCATTGGCCAGTGTCACCTCGTGGTCGTCTTGCTGGGTTCGTCTGGAAGCGATGTGCAATTTACTTGCATGTTAAGGGAGAGTAGTGGCAGAACAGACCAAGCGCTACGGCAGAAGACACCGAGCAAAACACAGAACAGAAAAGCCAAAAGAGGCTGAACGGTCGCAGGGCCCTCGCCGTTGAAGAAGGAGGTTCCTCGGGGTTGAATCAAGCCTCATCACGTGCGCCAAACGTTGATCATGATTGGCGCCCAGCCCAGACGTGGTCTCGAACCTTGGGGCCTCCTCCCATCCCAGAGAGGCAGGCACTCTACATTACTCATTTCTTCACGGTTGAAGCGGCTTCGCAAGGTCCTGTAGCTCATTATTCAAGCATTCAGATCAAAGCTTGACGAGCTTCTCGAAAGCGGATGGGATCGTTCGACGACGTCCGCGTATCCACAAAGGACACGCCACCAGTCGCAGCCTCGTTCATCCAATCATTTGGCCACGCAGCATTTCTTACAAATTTTCCGAGGTGTTTGATGACACATTGCTGTGATCGGCTGTAGGGACTGCATGACTGTAATTCGTGGGTGGCAAATAAGCGTGAAAGGAAACGCAGCCACCATTCCCATGAGACCGGACGATTTGCTACGGACCGCAGCTGGATATCTAGTTACATGGAGTATTCACTCACATAACACATGACCATGGACGACGCCGATATTACCGAATACGGTGGCAGATCTAGTCAGGACGATGGAATGGCCCGATCAGCTTCGTCGAGCGACGACTCAAGAACACGACTCTTGGAAAAGAGACACCGGTCAGGCGATCATTGGCATGACACTGAAACCGCAGAATCAAAGCGTACCTGCTTCATCGACAAGTGGTGGAAACTTGTCCTGCTTCTGGTCGTTTGCACAGCTCTGCTACCCGTGATAGTCAACTTCTCTCTCCATATCAAACACTCCAATGCGGACCATGCAAATGTAGAGTATGACTCCATTCAAAACTGGACCCGATCTCCCGAAGACTACATTTTGTCACAGGGCTGGGACTTTGAAGCACCTGCCCAAACACGAAACTATGCTTGGACGATTAGTGACGCCGACATCAATCCTGATGGAGTATACAGACCAATGATGCTCATTAATGGGAAGTTCCCAGGCCCATTAGTACAACTCAACGAGGGCGACACACTCAGGGTTGTGGTCACCAACAATGCGACCAATGCTACTTCCGTCCACTGGCACGGCATGTACCAGAACGGCACGAACCACATGGACGGCACCGTGGGCGTAACGCAGTGCCCAATTGCCCCGGGTCGATCTCTGACCTACGAGTTCAAGGTAGAAGGACAATCCGGGACGTACTGGTACCATGGACATTTTGGAGCTCAGGCGTCCGATGGTTTGTTCGGCCCACTTATTGTTCATTCTCGGGATGAGAAGGTATTGCAGAAGATCAATTATGAGACGGACCGTGTTATCATGCTCTCGGACCATTACTACGACGTATCGGGAGCGTTGATGAGGCAGTATCTTGCGCCAGACCAGGAGAATGCGGAGCCCATCCCAGACGCTGCTCTTGTCAATGGTCGCGGCCATCAAGACTGCTCAAAGATACCGGAACGCAAATGCGACAATTCAACGGCTGGACTCGGTCCTCCCGCATTGGCTCTACGTCCCAATACCCATCACCGACTCCGGATCATTAACACTGGAGCTTTTGCCGAATTCCAATTCCAGATCGACGAGCATGAGCTTGCCATCACAGAGATAGACGGTACGGACGTACAGCCCAGGCCCTACCACAGACTCAATATCAATCCGGCTCAACGGTATAGTGCTGTCATCCACGCCAGCAAAATATCTAGATCCGCGTTCTGGATGCGAGCGAGGATGATCACAACCTGTTTTGCAGAACCAAAACCAAAGCTAAACCCAGACGTCAATGTTGTAGTGCGGTATGAGTCAGATGGAACCATCGATGATCACAAACCACCTACATCGAAAGACTGGGGAGAAGCGCTCGACCTCGAGTGCAGAGATATGAACACGACCGAGCTCGTTCCGGTGCAGGAAGTGCCTGCACCAGACAAGGCCGATGCATTCTACTACCTCCGTAGTAATTTTGAGATAGGAGCCCATCGACTGTCCCGCGGATTCTTCAATACGTCTTCATTCCGGCCCAACCTTCGGTCACCCTCTCTTCATCGAACTCTGGAAGGTCTCTCAGTTTCAAACAACAATTTCACGTACAACGACATGAACGAGAATGGAAGTCCTCAGTCATTCATCAATTCCCGTGCTTTCTCGGTATCTGACGAGCTTGTGGTACAAACCTCCGGAATTCAAACAATTGACCTCTTGATCCACAATTTTGATGACGGCAATCATCCAATGCATCTCCATGGGTACAAATACTTTGTCCTCGCTTCAGGTCACGGATCACCTCCACGGTTTGATCCCTTTAGAGAGCCGGACCGAGCGAACATCCAACCCCTGTACGACAGCCTTGATCTCAGCAATCCTCTGAGACGTGATACTGCCAGTGTCGAAGCCTATGGATGGGTTTTGCTGAGATTCGTTGCCGACAATCCTGGTCTCTGGAGTCTCCATTGCCACATTAGTTGGCATGCCGAGGCTGGATTGTTGATGCAATTCGCAACCAGGACAGACGCTTTGCTCGGCAAAGATATACCGCAGTCTAACAAGGACTTGTGTCTTGCGGACGATCTCGATAAAGGTCGAGGTCCATCGGACGACGACTACTATGCTAACGATACGGGCTGAAGCGATCTGCCCTGTTGCCAGATGATAGAGCCCATCGGATTGGTTGGTCAAATCTCTTGTCAGCATGAGAGTCATGTCTTACGGAACACGCACCGTGCAATTTCTAGCAACAAGGTCCTCCCGAGCACATTCGTGCGGGACAGCACTCTAAAAGCAACGGAGCATCTAAACAAGGTTACGCTATCATCTATAGAGAGAGTCAGGTACCAATGGTCATTGGCCAAGAAGTCACGCTTGTGGCGATCATCTTCAGCCGCACCTCCCTCCTCTTTCGTCCTAGCGTGGTACCCCATCACAATCAGCAAATAGACCATGAACGGACCAGGGGTTTTGACTCGAGCTGTGCGATGCGATCAAGCGAGGTCCTTACAATGATTGTATAAGGATTTTGACCCGCGTCTTCACCGGTCATGGTGGCTTTTTCATACCAGCCTGCGTCCGAAAATACTGGAAACACAATGGGGTGTGAGTGAGCTATCGTCTTGACATCGTTCTGTACTGACCGGAGGTTTGCAGCAAATACGACAATGGTCGCTAACATGACAACAACAGCAAGTGGCCCTGTAGGATCATTCCTGTCGGCCAATATTTCGGCTTTGCCTACACCGATCGATCCAAAATCCTGTATCTTACACATGAGTCCGGTATACTACCTTTGGGTACCAAATCCGACAGCACCACCAGTGGGGACCAAGTTCGTTTATGTCACCGCAAACCAAAGTGCGATTTCGACATCTACTACATGCGATCAAGATGCATATTTCTCTCAAAAGGACTGGCGGTACGCCGTCGACATGGGAACCGACTGTAGCTTCACAGGCGCCATGCCAAACATCAAATATGATGAGGATAAGATATGGACCAGCAACACCGTCACATTTCCAGGTCCAACGTCGGAGCTATCTATTGGAAACATGCTCCATCTCAAATGGTACTGGCCGACATCAGATGGTTGGTGGTCCACTCATCTATCCACCGCCAAGGTCTATACGGAGAAGGATTGGAGTGTGACAGACACTATCTACGCAAGAATGCCATCGTTACCCAAGTACTACCCAGAGATTGCAGATGTGCTTCGGAACTGTACAAGCTTGCTTTGGGAAACAGCACCTAACAGTCTCACTTACGCCAACATCAACAGCGGCCGTGGCTGCGCCTGTCATCACTCCTGCGCCATCCCTGCCACGGGTTACCGCAGCTCCGGGGTTTGCCACGACTGTTCGACCACATCCAGCTGGACCAGTGCCAGTATACGTTAGTAACGCCGGAGACAATATCGAAGAAAGCACGTCAGACGGCATCAATGATGCTGCAGTAAGCAATCCTGGGGAAGTATCTTCCAACCATGTTGAAGTCGATCTCGCCGCTGCAGTTGCAGGCAATGCAGTTGATATAATCGTCAATTCCGAACACTTCTTGACGGTAACATATCTCGTCCTCCCCGGAGGCATCACCGCACGCCCCGGCAGCTCGCCTGTCACAATACGAGATCGAATTGTTTCGCTCGACAGGTTGGGGATGGTCCATATCGCATCAGTCAGTACGTCATTGCCAGGGGACGCAGAAAATGACAACGCATCGCCCGTCAGTAATCGCAAAGGTCAAGCTCGGAGCGTTGTCGTTCCATTGTCGGAGATTGCACGAATAGGCTCGATGGATGCTCTTGGTACTTACATACCCGTTAGCATCGAAAGATATGTCACGCAGCCAGAGCACTCTGGTGATGGTGGGACTGGTACAGGACAACAAGGTAGCAGACCCTTCGGACTATTCGTCTCGAGCATGGGCAAATGGATAGCTGCTGGGCTGGGCTCTAGTGGCAGCAACTCTCTCGAGGACGGAGTAGCCTTCAAGGGCAAATCAGACTCTCCAGCTCCATCTGGAGCCGGATCTGGTTCTCCAGTGTCCACCAATGACGTTGCTGGTTCAAATGAATCAAATGAGACGGCGCCTTCCTACACTGGCAATGCACCGTGGCGCTCGAGCACGCCGTGGATGTCAGCTCTGCTAGCCTGTGTCTTCGCCGCACTCGCGATGACAGCGTAGACAAGCATGGAGTCACCCACTATCACCGCCCTTCGCCACCCTGACCGATCAAAGGAGGCATTCGCATAGCCATCCCACACTCGCAAATCTACGTCGTGTAACGGGTAGTGCAAAAGCCACTACTTCGGGTAGCGTGCTTGGACTTCTCGGCAGCGATCTGGTGGTCGCGTGGAGCCGATCAGGGAGGGTTCGAAGAGGAGCCGATATGGAGAAGGACGAGGAAGATGTTGACACGCGCATGCACTGTCTCCATCCTCGCGAGGTGGAGAGAATACCGGATAGTGGTGGGGGCGTGGGGATGTCCGCAATGGTATCGTTGGATCAGATGCCGGCATGAGCTGTCGGCACTTGGGCCAAAGGCCGATGGTCAGTGGAGAAGAGAACCGCGATAATGTGGCCGCAAGTGGATCATGGGGTAGTCGATGGGCAGACAGGTGTCATCAAATAAGATTTCTTAATCGAGTATGTTGACAGACGAAGGTTGCGCTATGTTTGCCTGTTTCGCGGCTCTACTCGAAGCCGAGCTCTTTGCTGAGATGTTGCTCTGGACATAATGTACATGATAAGAGTCTACACATGCTTGCCACTGCCCATCGCCAGATCGATGGCTTTGCAATGAAGCTACCAGCTTCTCTCCTATTCCCTTCTGAACCTCCATGTCTTCCACGTCTGCGTCCCAACCGTGCTCGTGACACCCAACCGTCATGGCATATTGAAATGATACGTCACCATTCATCCCACCTCATCCCCAAACCCTACACAACACCAACCCCCCAATCTTCCTCTCCACACACTCCCTCGCCTCCATCACCCCCTTGTCCGTCGATATAAACAAACACTCCCCAATCCTCGTCAATCCCTCGATGTAATTGGCCCTCTTCCCCCGCACAATCTTGCTCAGATCCTCATGCGTCACCCATAGTCGTTGCGTGGGTTTGCTCAGCATCTTCATCTTGCGCAGCACCGGCTCGCCGTCCCAGTATTTCAGGCCGAGCCATAACCGGCGTGAAGCGCGGTTGGCTTGTGTGACGAGGGAGGGGATGAGGTGGGCTTCTTGTCGGAGGAGGCGCTCTGAGGAAGGAGAAAGGTTGGAGGCGGGGAAGAGCTCGTTGAGGGGGAAATCTTCTGCATCTGTGCTGGTGGTGTCGTCCGATTGGGATTGGGTTTTGGGAGTTTGGAATTTGAGGTCGCCGTGGTCGCTGGAGGGCGGGAGGAGTTTTCGTGGCGGCGCGGGACCGCCGAGGACTACATTGGAGAGGAAGCCTTGTTTTTGGAGTTGCACGGTGAGGTTGAGGTGCATTCGCGAGTGGGGGATTGAGGTGAGGCCGAGGCGGGCGAGGGATGCGTTTTGGAGGTGGGAGCAGACGTTGGCGAGCTGGACGAGGGACATGGTGGGCTTGTCGCCCCAGAGCTCAGTAAGAAGGACCAGCGGGGATGGTAGAGGCGATGAGAGCGTGACCGATTATCTGGTTGCTTGAACTTTTGCTCGGGACAGCAGCATCGAGGTCCAAAGGCGGTGAAGCCGGGCAATTCTGCCGCCGCCGCATCACCTCCGCTTCTTGCTTGGCTTGTCTCGTGCTATGCTTGCGATTGGGCGCTGTAAGCGCCGACGCCATCCTGGACCACAACGAATACCAGGCACCGGAGCTGACCTTGGACCGCTTTGGCGACCGCATGTAACGCTATACGGCCTTGCGTTCGCCTACATAACCCGAGCCATCCCCGATGCGCCCGCGTCGCAGTCGTCGATGCTCCTCGCGCTCATCTCCAAGTTCATCTCTGTGCTGTGTATAGAGCAGGTCTTCCACTACCTTTGCACGGACTACGTCGAAGCGTCGATTGAGTTTATACAAGCCTACATACAGATACTGGATCTCTTGCACAGCCAGAGAGAACCGCAATTGCACAGAGATGCCGCCGCAGCCCGGTGAAGAGCTGCTGCTGACAGTGTAAGCACGCGCGACAGCGCATGGGGAAGAGCTATGCTCATGGTCGCACAGCTTTGCCGATGTACACTACTATGTCAATGCACCTGGCTCACGACCACAACATGATCGCTTCAGCCGTGGCTCCTACGTTTACCTGTTCCATAACCCGATCCAGCGGAGAGGGAGACTGGAGATCGCAAATCATGCCGGCACGCCAGAACAAGACGCCTTCAGTGGCCGTAAGTCACCCGCATGGAGATCGGAGATCCGAGGCTGACATACGACCACAGATCTTGACACGATCATCCTCGCATTCTCCCAGAAACAGCCGAACCTTGTGACAGTCACGGTGGATGGCATACCGGCAAAACCAGCTTCACCCCAGGCAAACGACCAATCATTATGGACTTTGCCCATCCATGACATGAGGAGGGAGCAGAAGTATCTGTACAAGCTACACACTTTGGATCTCTATTTCTGGACTGCGGAAGATGCTGGAAAGTTTGTGGATGCGAGCAGGAGGGTTCTCACGGAACAACAACTGCGCCTGGATATACCTGCTCCGCGGCAGACGTCTGTATCGCACAGCGCGCACAGTGAGCATCAGGATGCCCACCATCCAGTAATCCAGCAGCTTGAGCAGGCGGCCATCACGGATCCGTATCGACCTCGAGCAGACACTACTTCGACGGCGCAGTCTGTAATTCCTGGACGAGAGTCTCGTTCGTCGAATCAGAATTCTTCCACGTCTGCCACTCCTGCTACTGCGCCAGCCCCAGCACCGTACAATCCTGCTGCGCCGTCGAAACCAGAACCTATAGCGCATCGGGAGAAGACACCGCCTCCGCCTGAAGCTGTAGGGGGCACAGGTCTTGCGGCGGCGGCAGTCATGGATCATCCAAACATGCAATATGCTCAACAGACACAACAGGCAGGCTACCAACAACAAGCTTTCACTCCTCAACAATCGTATTTTCCCTCGCAATCACAAGGCGGCGCATCAGGGTCGTTTCCACCACCACCGCCAGGCTCTCCTCCAACGAGTCTTTCGCATCCACAAACACCTAGTGCATTTCCAGGTCCACCACAACCGCAACGGCAGTCTTCCGTGCCGACGACACAATATGCTACCATTCCGCAGCAGCCGTACGGCAGTCCAATGCAGTCACCGCAATACAATCAATACACGCCTGTACACACTCCAGGATACTCGTCCCAGCAGACCCCAACCGGCTTTCCGCCACCTCCGCCTGGGGGACTTCCTTCAGCAGGCATGCCTCCAACCAATTTCTCGAACTACACCTACTCGTCAGGTCCGCAAACAGGACGCCCGCAACAGCAAGACCTGGCGGTGCATCAACAGTTCTATCGTCCTACTGAGGCCGAGGTCGCTCCTGGAGGACACATAGGTAGTCACGCAAGCCTCACCGCCGCATTGGGTCAGCAAGGGTCTCAAGCTCAGGGTCAACAGCAGGCGAACGCGACGGGTGTGAATAAGCCTGGGCGATTCGATGACCGGATAGGACGAGTAGAAAAGGGAGTGAACAAGTGGCTGAAGAAGCTCGATCAGAAGATCTGAAGACGTTCAACCACTATATCAAGGGTCACACATCTGTACATTTGACGAGATCATGAATCATGATACAATACTGACTTGCTGTCCCACGCAACATGCCCAAACCCTTTTTCCTTTTCCTCCCTCCCACCTCATTCCCGAATAGTCCTCTGTGTATATACAAACTCACGCCACCGTCCCATTAATCCCACACTCCGCCCACCTTCCCCCCGTCCTCGCAAACTTCAAACTCTCCACCCATTTCCCTAAGTCACACCTCCCCAACTTGTCCGCCCCACAGTTCTGCAACGGCATGACCCTATCATTCACCAAAACCCTCACCAACTCCGCATGCTTCCTCTTCCACAACCCCTTTCCCCCTTCCCCCTCGACCCCCCTCCCGCTCTTCTCCTCCTTACACCTCATCAACTCCACATAAACCCTCGCCCCAAACGGCACCGTGTTAGCAGCACTGTACCTCGCCCCCTCGCCCACACTATCCACCGCATCCGTCCTCAACGGCGCCAACCCCTCAAACAAGCCCAACGCAAACATGACAGCCGTCATATCATTATCATGACTGAAATCCGCATACACCTTCCTGCCCAACGGGAACGTCTTCCCATCCGCATCAAGCGTCTTATTCGTGCTCGTCTTGTCCTGCACCGGCCTCTCCGTGAGACGGGCGATGAGTTCATTCGTCCACCCCACGCCCTGTGTGGGTCCCAAAGGGTTGCCGGCGCCGTAGCCGTAGTACTTGTTCAGCGACTCGTAGTGGGCGTAGCTGGCGAATTCCGTCGGGGTGAAGAGGGCGCAGAACGGGGAGAGGGCGCCTGTGGGGGACGCGACGGTTGTGAAGGGGCAGAGGTCCATGAGGGAGATGATGTCCGTTTGGGTCAAGTTGGTGGCGAGGTCGGTGTTGAGGCGGGATTGGATGGGGGGGACGAAGAGGGAGGCCCATTTGGATTGGGCGTCCGAGGCGATGGTGCTGTAGGGCCCGGTTTCGAAGGTGGTGCAGAGGTCGTGGTTGAGGGGGTTGGCTTGGCCGGCGGCTTCGGAGATGGTGAGGAGAGGGTAGGGGTAGGAGGAGTCGGATTCGGTTTTGGATTTGGCCGTGTGGAAGCCTTGGGTCCAGTTGAGGGCGGATTCGACGACGCGGTCTTCGCCTGAGGCCCGGATGAAGGGGGTGTCTTTGCGGGCGAGGGAGGAGTAGCGGTTGTAGAAGTGGATGCCCGAGTTGATCATTTGTTGTTCGCCGAAGAGGGTGAGTTGATCGGCGCCGAGGGTGTAGACGTAGTCGTTGAGGAAGGCGTATTTGCCGGTGAAGGTGTCGACGGCGGCTTGGAGTTTGGTGATGGTGGCGTTGTAGGTCTTTGTCTTGGAGGCGGTAGGGTCGCGAGCGCCATGGCGGGAGAGGACTTGCACGGTGCGGTATTCGCAGCTACTGGGGAGGGCGGTGGAGATGGTCGAGGGAACGCTGAACCAAGGCGAGTACTGGCCCCAGTTATGGGAGATGTCGGTTGAGCATTGGTAGCCATTGTCGACAGAGTCGCAAGAGGCAGCGGCAGGGGCAGCATACCTGTAGCAAGTGAATACCAACACTCCAGACAAGTCCACGGCTCCTGTGTGTCTCAAGGTACACGAGAGAAAGAAGGACCACTCACCCTTTGACCGCAAACCCAGCAAGAGCAAGCAATACCAACGCCATGACAATCCCAAAGATCTTCTTCTTCCTTTCCTTCCGTCCTTGTCTACCCTCTCCCTCGCCCCCGGGCAACAAGTCATATTTAACCCTCCCCTGCCCAAACAGCAACAAGTCCCACTTCATGCTCACCCAATATCATTGGCCGACCATCCCCATCTGGGCCCGCCGCCTTCCTCGCTTGCACTCTATTTCCTCACCCAAATAGCTCCGTCTCCGTAGCACAGAACCCCCAAAATCAGGGCAGACGAGCTTAACTATGCTTGCGCGAGCTTACTCGTGCTTGGTGCAGGGGACCCAGACCGTCGGGTGGCGGGTGCGAATGAATTTTCAAAACAATGGCAAGTGTCGTACCGAGGATTTACATGCACCACTGGCTCCAGAATAAATGGTTTGTGGTAGTGCAGGTAGCGGGTCCTGCCAATCGATCCATGAACGGAGGTCATCTGTCCCACGTGCGGCGTTTGTGTGGCGCCCGAAAAAGCCGGCCAAAGCCAATTCTAGAACAGCTGGAATCTGGATAGATTATCTGCACGGAAGGGAAAGTGTGGTTTGGTGAGAGATTATTTCATGATTCGAGCAGTGGTATATATTATAGACTATTCGACGCTTCTGGTGGCACTGTTTCGTGATACCAAGAGGGCCTGGAACAGAGGTATATATCTGCCAAGATAGCACGCGGGTAAAACACAGCGACCGTGACAAGAGTGTGGTATCTACATCTACTTCTTCTCGTGAGCCGGGGCAGCCTCGATGACCTCGACGTTGCCGTTGTTCTTCTCGGTCGAAGAGCCGCCAACGGACTCACGGTCGGCATCCATGTTCTTGATGAGCTCGGTGATACCGAAAAGGTCGTCCATGTGCTCGAGCGACAGACCCTTGGTCTCGGGGATGAGGAACCAGACGAAGAAGAACATGGAGAAACAGAACGAGCCGTAGATGAGGAAGGCACCGTAGCCGCCCCTTCCGACGGTGGCGAGCATGTTGGGGGTGGCGCGGGCGACGACCAAGTTGAAGAGCCACTGGGTGGCAGAGGCGAGGGCGACGTTCATGGATCGAAGACGGGCGGCAGGGATCTCAGAGACGTAGATCCAGCAGCATGGGCCCCAACCGAATTGGAAGAAGGCGGCGAACAGGAAGATGCAGACCAGAGCGAAGTAACCAGCAGGAGGTACTGGCTGACCGGCCTTGGGTGGAGAAACGCGAACGAAGATACCGACGTAGAACATGGCGCAGCCCTGGGCTATTGAGGTCCAGAGGAGCGACCTGCGACGTCCAAGAGAATCGGCGCAGAAGACGAGGAAAGATGCGCAGGCGACCATCTTGACGACACCGTAGATACCAGTGGCGAAAAGACCAGACTCAGACGAGTTGAGACCGAGGTTCCTGAAGATCTGAGGAGCATAGTCTGTCTCGTGTCAGCCATGTTCTGATCGGTGTGTGTATGTATACACTTACAGTTGATGGCATTGGTACCGGTCATCTGTTGGCAGATCATGAGACCGACGGAGATGAGTGCACGCTTGCGGTTGCCGGGAATGAGCCACATCTCTCTCTGGAGATCCATGAAGGAGGCACCACCGACCAAGCGTCTTTCGTGCTCAAGCTGTTCCCTGATCTCACCGAGCTCGTTGCGGATGTATGGGTGGTCGGCAGGGAGTTGACGGAGGTTTGTGAGTACTTTCTCGGCATCTTCCCATCGGTCGGCCTTTGCGAGCCATCTTGGGGATTCCTTGCAGAAGAACATGCAGATGAAGAGGGTGACAGCGGGGAAAGCCTGGGAGATGAGCGGGAAAACTAGGAAATGTGTCAGTACTGGACGGTCGCAGCAATCGAGATGATCACATACTGTACATGGTTGTGCCCTTCAAGTGAAGAATAGCGCCATAATTCGTCCAGAATGCCAACATGGTACCGGTGGCGATGAAAAGCTGGTAAATACCAGTAAGACCACCACGGATAGCACGAGGCGCGTTCTCAGTAACGTATAGAGGTGTGATGACCGATGCAGCTCCTACACCCAGACCAGCGATGAAGCGACCAATGAACATGACGGCGAGTTGACCAGAGGCAGCGGCTTGGAAGACGCAACCGACAGTGACAACAGCGGCAGCGATAAGCATGGCGAGACGACGACCGAGCTTGTCGGCGACCCAGGAAGCGAAGATGGCACCGACGAAGCAACCGACTTGGAGAGTAGAGACGATGTTGGCAGACAAGTTGGCACGGCCGACTGGGTCGACGGTAGTAGGGGGTAGCTTGTAGTCCCTCTCGAAGGTGGGGAGAGTGAGCACGCCACCAATGATACCTGGGCAATGTCAGAACTTGGTCGCTCGAGGTCGCTCGATGGAGGAAGCCAGAACATACCGATATCAATACCAAAGGTCGCACCACCGAAACAGGCAGATGCGGTGAGAGCAAAGACCCTCCATCCATAGATCTCCTTGGGATCAGACTTCATGGCGTCGTTCCTGACGACCTTGTTGAGGAAACCCATGGCTGCGGTATTATCGAGTCGGACCCCTCTGTGCGTGTTGTGGTATTACTGCTCGAGAGACTACCTCGCTGTCGGTCAAGTGAGAAGTAACCTGATCGTGATCGACAAGAGAGTACAGAAAGTCGTAGCGTCGATGCAGATATTATAGATGCCAGGGCCGTTGGCGACACAAGACGGGTGGATTTCTCCATGGACAAGACGGAATAATTCTTCAAGAAATGCCACTCCCGCGCAGACGATGGTGGCCATTGAGCCTGATTGGCCTCGCCGATCAGTCAAGCGCGTGGTGAGCCCCGGATATAGTATGGTGGGCATTGGCAAAACCGGGGGACCCTTGGCGCGGGGAACACCGGGGGGCGGCGCTGGGCCTGAGTCGTCTCATAGTGTTTGATATGGCTTCATCGAGGGCTGTATCTCGACAGCAGCATGCAGTCTGCAGTGCCTGTCACCCCGACGAGCTTGACTTTAGCTAAGACGAACCTTTGTCCACTGAAACGCTTCATTTCACCCGCCAGCCGAGACACGATAAGGGTTCAAGCTTGATTTTGCCCATCTCTCTGAGGTGTTTGCTGAGGAGCAATAGACACATGCTCTCTGACAGTCCGGTTAAAAGGCCAAGACGCAAAAGTACAGCTTACGAACCCCAAAACAGCACTGATATGCAAGCTAGCGTAGATTGCACTCTAAAACCAGTCGGGAACCCAAGCGGACAACCGTGAACGTGCGCAAAAATATACGGAAATCGACAGAGCCTCCAAGAAGTCAGAAAAACGACGACAAAAAAGCTCCGTCTCAGCAAGACACAGATCCTCCGCTTCCAAGACTTTCCCAGCGTCCGTCCTGGCGGAAAGTCGAGCACGAGGAGGGTGAGGGTGAATTCTCCGTGTGCCGTCCCCGTTGGCAATAACTGTAGCTCCAGGTGGTGATCACACGAGCCCCGGACAGGGCACGAGGGTGATCAGCCAGTAGTTCGCCCCACCTCGACACGTCTCGTCGAGTCCTTTTTTTTCTAACGCTCGCGGCGCTGAGAACGCGTCGGGGACTGGAGGGGACGAGGCCGTCTTGGAAAAGCTGGTCTGTGATGGATATTACGAATCCAAAAGCCAGGATGGCTTGCTTTTGATGTTGTGGTCATGATCAGGTAGGGCAGGATGTCTCGCGATGATTGACAGAGAAGCCTCTGATCAGGTGTCTTGCCTTGTGTGGATCTTCTCGTGTGGAGGAGCTGCGAGCTGAACTCTCAAGGCCCGGGTCCGACGTGGGGAATCTCCAGATCGGCATTCGTGCGGCTCTCCGTATACCGCGAGATCAGAACTGGTTCACAATCTGGTTTTGTGGTGGGACATGTTCTCCGTACCGCTGAACAGAGTTCATGGACTTGTCTACCATCGATCGAACTCCTGGGGCCCCAGGTGGGAGTGTCTGGGGCATCCGCACTTGTGGTATCTTGTGGATGGGGAAGGGGTGAACAAGGTTGCCGGCAACTTGGTTTGGGATTAACCCAGGCCCGAGGTTGCTACGGCTATTCGATATGCATATTGGAGCATCACGCGGGGACTGGCCACAGAGCCTGTCCGTAGCCAGTGTCGTCGCCTTCAACAGCGCGAAGGTCGACGGTGCCGGGGAGGTCACCCTCGTGGGCGTGACTATGATAATGTCAGTGGCAAAGCTCGAGTCGTGAACAGGTGTGAGGCGTGCTTACCTGTGTACAAGGTTGCCGGCAGTCATCTTGACGGTCCTGTTCAGTAGTCGAGGACAGGCAAAGTGTGGACGATTCAAGGGCAATATATCACCGGCGCCCATCCGGTAAGTACCTTTCGGCGTTGTAACCGTTTCAACTTGGGCCAGCGGTTCATCAGTTCCTGCGCCGGTGGCAGATAGTTTTCGTTGGGTTCCCTGTAAATGTAAATGCCGTGCTCCCCGCGATGTGGGACCCCCTGAAGCGGCAAGGCTTGGGTCGACTTTGTCGCAGATCTGTTCAAGGGTTGAGAGCCGGTCGTGAACGTGACGTCCTGCTGCCCTCCAGGACTTGTCTCTATACCAGACACATGTGGGCGAGACACCCGCAGCGGCGACACGTGGGGTTTGTTGAAGGCTTAGCAGTGTACCGGACTGCTTTGATTTGATTGCTCATCTTCGCCGTGCCACATGCTCGACAAGAAACCAAGTCCTGCGCGCCAGGTCAGTCGCTGCAGGTCACAGACGTATCCCCGATGAACAGCAAATCTGGACCTCTTGCAGACCATGGCTCGATGGAGACTCTGCATTTCCAGTCCCTAGCCCGAGGCTGATGGCCTATGGCCTATGGTCGTGGCAAGCAGAAACTTCTTTTGTCCACGCCTACTATAGCAGGCGCTGCCCGAATACTGTATTCGGTCGTGGCCCCGGATAATCAGCCACGTTCCGTTCTAGCTCCGTTCCAGATATCCATCTCCGCCTGATTGCTCATTTAACGACACCTCTGAACAATTCACCCGCAAGCATTCCGCTTGCAGCAAAGTCCTTTGTGAGTTCGTTCCACCTGTCATGTTACAAATTAGCCGTGATGATGAGGGTGAGAATATACCCAGACTCCCGGTCGAGCCAAGTATATATCGTGAGGTAGGGGCGCCCTGAAGTACTACCACCTCAACTCCAACCTGCACCAAAGCTTGTCAATCGATCGCCAAGATGCTCTTCACACAATCTGTTGCCGCCGTCTCGCTGATCAGCTTGGCCTCTGCTGCCGCCGTCCCAGACGCGCGCCTGCAAGAGCGTCAGACCATCGCCAGCATCAATGCTGCCTTCAAGGCAAAGGGCAAGACCTACTGGGGCACCGCTGCCGACTCTGGCACCCTCGGCAATGCTCAAGGCAACACCCTCACCAAGTCTGTCTTCGGCCAGGTCACCCCTGAGAACTCCATGAAGTGGGATGCCACCGAGCCATCGCGTGGAACTTTCAACTTCCAGGGCTCTGACTATCTTGTCAACTTTGCCACTACCAACAACTTCCTCATCCGCGGGCACACCTTGGTCTGGCATTCACAGCTACCATCATGGGTCACCGCCATTACCGACAAGACCACCTTAACCAGTGTTCTTACCAACCATATCAACACTCTCATGGGTCGCTACAAGGGCAAGATTCACGCCTGGGTAAGTCCCCACTGTCATGGTCCTAAACATATCTGACCCCGTTTAGGACGTCGTAAACGAGGCCTTCAACGAGGACGGCACTCTCCGAAACAGCCACTGGCTCCAGGTCCTCGGTGAGGACTACTTCCGTATTGCCTTTGAGACCGCTCGCAAGGCCGACCCCAACGCCATCCTCTACATAAACGACTACAACCTCGACAGTGCCTCCTACGCCAAGACCCAAGGCTTCGTCAAGTACGTGAAGAAGTGGATTGCCGCCGGCATCCCCATCGACGGGGTCGGATCCCAATGCCATCTCCAAGCCGGCACTCAGTTTCCTGGCTCCACCACCCAGGCCGGCGCACTCGCCGCCCTCTGTGGAGCCGCCAAGTACTGCGCCGTCACCGAGTTGGACATCGTCAACGCTGCCTCCGCCGACTACCTGAACGTCGTCAACGCCTGCCTCGCCCAGTCCAACTGCGAGGGCATCACCAGCTGGGGCGTCCGCGACCCCGACTCATGGCGCGCAAGCAACAACCCTCTCCTCTTTGACGCCTCCTTCCAGCCCAAGGCCGCCTACAACGCCATCATCAGCGCTCTCGGCTCCTCCTCTGGCGGTGGCGCCACCACTACTCGTCCCGCCACCACTGCTCCTCCAGCTACCACCACTCGCCCAGCGACCACCACCGCTGCTCCCCCAGCTACGACATCTGCCTCTTCGTCCGGCGGTGCTGCTCAGTATGGTCAGTGCGGCGGCAATGGCTGGACTGGTGCCACTACTTGCAAGTCTCCATTCACCTGCAAGTTCGTCAATGACTGGTACTCTCAGTGCTTGTAAGTGGTCCCGCAAGACGAGATCTGAAGCTCACTGGCCCTGTGGGTCTAGCTTTCTCTTCCATGTAAATACTCTTTCACGTAGATATGCACACCGCTTGGCCGGTCAAAAATTGATGTCTGTTGATACTTGCTGGTTCAACGTGAAGTTTTGCCACGCGAGCTCGGCATGCTCAGTCTGTAAACCTGCTCATACAGACTGCCACCCAACCCGATCAAAGTGAAGTTTTGGGCTCGCACTGTGCAGCGCGAACCATGCCATTCAGTGGCTTACCTTCAGTCTTGGCTGGTTCAAACATACCTTCAACCCGCTGTCCTTGGCTTGTGGGGATGTAAGTCACCCCTCTCGTGGCGGTGGGGTCAAACGTGCAGCAGACGCAGATGAACTTGTGTAGGTTTCGGTCGAACAGCAAAGCACCAGTGCGAGCTGCTGTTACTGCACAGTCTGTTGTCTCTGAAAGCCACAACTGCTGGCAGTTTGACGCTTCCGGAAGCCAGCTTGTGCTCCGGACGTTGGATCGTCGGTGGAATGTTCTGATTTCTCGATTTATATCAACGACACCACGGTTGTTTGGCCGTTGTGTGGGATCATGTGCGGGTGTGTGTTGAATCTGCGATGCTGTTGTGCGGTGGGCCGGAGAGACGATGTGTTTGTCAGGGGTTCTTTCTCGGCTAGTTGGGAATATCATGTGGTGTGGGCAGGCACTTCTTGTCCTGTTGAAGAAGTCTGTCTGTATCACAAGGATGCTCAGATCTCTCTTTGAAGGTCTCAACATGTGAAGCAGCACTTCGAGGTTTGTGTCGTGTCATGGAGAGCGCAGAACTTGCATTGCATTGGACATGTCTCTACTCACAACACATTAGAACTACCTGGAAATCGTAGCGGCTGTATTTCCGAATCGTCCAGGCAGGAACAGTCGTCGTTAAGGCGTTATGCTATCGACTTCCGTGAGACACCGCTCCGGTTCATGCTTGATGTCATGGTTCGTTGTTTTGCGCCGTCTTCATGGTCTGCATGGATTCAGCGGCTCCAATGACTAGCTATTAAGCAATTAGAAGATTTATGGTGTAGTTGCAAGATGGAATGGACTACAACAGGGCGAAACATGTCGTTGGGCCAAGCTCGGACGTTGTCGAAATCGATTGTGGAAATCTCATCTGCCATCTTATTTCCTCGTCAATGAAGGTGCGTCAATATTGGCAGCATATCGGGCAGTGCTAATAACGTAGCGCAGAATCAGTATGGCCGCTACCCAGTCACGGCGCTCTCCCTGTCCGGTACCTGGCTCTTTGCTGGTGAAGGGTCAGCCCTGAGCATCTACGATCGACATACAGGTGTTTTGATATTCACCAAAAAGGTTTTCCGCGAGACATCTATTCACGGTGTGAACCTGTGGGGTACCAAACAGCCCTACGTCTTACTATGGGGTGGCTCAAACGTCGCTGTCCTGAGACTGGTTGAACGAGCCACTGAGGATGAGAAAGTCAGTCTGGACTGGGCTGTACATCCCACTGCTTGTCCGGACTGGATTCTAGATGGTCAATTCTCGCCACGACATGGAAATGTAAGCTCCGAACAGCCGCAACGAGCTGCTCTGGTCACCGCTCACAATGCTCTCCTTCTGTTGCACTTGTCTGATGCAGTTGCGGATGATAGGATCGAGAGCGTGACATCTCGTTCTAACAGTATGCTGTATTGCGCAAAGGTATTTTGGGAGTCGAGCGATCGTGTACTTCTAGCCGGAGGCACAATCTTCGGGCAGATCATCGTCTGGTCAGCCAACGTTGGGACATCTGGGACCATGATCAAGGTCCACAAAGTCTTCACCGGACATGAAGGCTCGCCATTTGGTCTGAGTTTCAGTGAGGGGATTGTGCACTCCGACATAGGAAGCCCTTTGAGACTGCTAGCCAGCTGCAGCGATGATCGCACTGTCCGGATCTGGGATGTGAACGAGTCGGACGATCATGCAAATCAGACTTCTTCGGGGCAAGGTCAAGCTTCCGCAATGGAGAGCAATACCGGTTTCTTGAATCTGGCAGCCGATGAAGCAGCTATGTCAGATGGACTAGTTGCCCATGCCATGGGCCATCTCTCGAGGATATGGGGAGTTCAGTTCCTATCATCCAGTCAGACCGGCCATAGCCTAATCACTTTCGGAGAAGATGCTACCTGTCAGTACTGGACGCTCGTAGACCTGGACAAGGAAGCAACAGGTGTCTGTCATGGGGAGCTCGAGAACATGGGCCAGCAGGAACGTCATTCGGGAAAGCACATATGGTCGCATGCTATCCTGTCCGATGCTGGAGGACCATACTTGGTGGCCACAGGCGGTGGGGATGGTTCCATCGTTCTTCAAGATGCCATAGTTGCAAGCACAGATGGTCTTGCCTTGCAATCGAAGCTCAATACATCGAAGGCAGACTGTTCCAACAAGGACAATATCAGAAGCTACAGCTTCTTGAACTCAGGGGAGATGCTTATCGCATTGAACTCTGGTACCATATGGACCATTCAGCTACCATTGGCAGCTTCCATGGCAGTACCCCTTGATAGTAGAGCCCTGGTGTGGCGGCAGATCTGTCGCGAGCCTGATATCACTGGCTTCTCCATGATGGCGAGTGTGCCTTCCCTTTCTGCCGCTTTCTTAGCCGGCAAGTCGGGTTCGCTCTTCTACTACACTCCTGATATTGGGCTTCACAAAGTTCTAGATGGAAAGCGGAAAGCTGCTGGGGTCCTTGCCAGAAGCACTATGCCCTCGCGAGGGAGCATAGGATCAGCATTCTGCTTGCTCACCAGACTCGGCGATATGTCGGCGGAAGTGGTTCAAATCATCTCCACGACTCCGATCAAAACCGCACATTCACAGTTGAGCCTACCAGAGAACGAACATGTCTCTTCCTTCAATGTCATTCTAACGGTCGAGGACGGGACGATGATAATCGCAGTCGGATTCCGCAGCGGTAATCTGGCCCTTTATAGCACGACACTGACCACTGATCGCGAGACCTCCACCACTTCATCCCCTCTTCTCATCCAACACCTCCACGAGGACGCAATCACCGACATCCTTCCCACTCAGCTCCCATCAGGTACTTATCTCACGCTCGCCTCCCGCTCCGGCTCCACCAGCATCCACCTCGTCGATCCATCAACCCATACCCTGACCACCCTGCACCACCTCGCAACCCCCCTCACCGAAGCCGCCCTCCTCATCCCCTCTCCCAATTCTGAGCCCACCCTAACCGGCTTCCACCGCAAATCCTTCCACCTCCTCGCCCGCTCCTCCCCAGCCACCACCAGCATCCCCTGCGGCGGCTCCAACCGATCCTGGACATTCCTCCCTGCCTCCTCTGACACCTCCTCCTCCTCCACCACCTCCTACCTCGCCCAAGACCAAGGCACTACCAGCAGCATCCTAGCATGGACCTCCGCCTCCCGCACCCTCCTCCAGTCCATCCCCCGCGACACGGCCATCCACATCCACCCCGGCTCCCACGGGCGCGAGATCCGCGCCGTCGCTTCCTCCCCTCCCCTGGCCGGGCTGGGTCGACTGATAGCCACGGGAGCAGAGGACACGGATATCAAGATCTCGGTGTCCTCGCCTTCTCAAGCACCATCCAGATCTGAAGGAGTGGACAGACAAGATCTACAGAACCAAGGACAGACGGAGCTACGATGTCTCAGAACTCTGAGGAAGCACAACACCGGTGTGCAGGACCTGAAGTGGTCTGCTGATGGGCGGTACCTGGTTAGTGCAGGAGGGAGGGAAGAGGTTTTCGTGTGGCGGGTGAGGGTCTTGCCCAAGGAGATGGGGGAGGTGGGGGTGGTGTGTGAGAGTGTGTGTCCTTTTGTGAGTGAGGAGGGGGATTTGAGGGTGTTGGGGGTTGATGTGGGGACATTTTCTGCTGAGGGGCGTAGGGGGGGAAAGGGAGGCGAGGGAGTCACTGAGGGGCAGGAGAAGGGAGATGGAAGGGCGAGGTTGAGGATTGCGATGGTGAGGTCTGATTCGAGTGTTGGGGTTTATTGGTATGAGTCTGTCGGCGGAGAGGGAAGATGGGAGAGAGCGTGGGAGGGCAGCTATTTGACGTGCTGTTTGACGAATGTTATTGCAGTGCCTGGGAGGTCGGGAGATTTTCTCGCGACAGCTACAGATGGGCATGCCGCGCTGCTTCGATTGGGGGTAAGCGACAAGGAGGTGCAAGGGAGTGCTGGCACGATCGAATGGACGAAGAGGTTCAAGACTCACCAGAGTGCAGTACACGCTGCGGCTCTCTTACCTTGGACGGATGGCACCTACCTTCTCTTCACCGGCGGTGATGACAATGCTTTCAGCATCAGTCTTCTAAGAGACGGTGGATCTCCAACATCGACACTGACGATACCAAGAGCGCATACGGCGGCGCTGACGGCACTGGAAGTCATCTCTGCAGATGAGGATGAAGCCAAGGTCCGGGTCGTCACTGCTGGCCTGGACCAGAGGATCAAGCTGTGGGAGGTCTCAGTGGACGTCAGCAGGAAAGGAGTTGAAGGAGTCGAGGTCAAGCGATTGGAGGACCGGTACACCCCTGTTGCGGACGTTGCATGTATTGATGTCTGGAGAGAAGGTCACGAGACAGTGACGATGATAGGAGGTGTGGGCTGGGATGTGTGGACGTTCGACACCTGAGATCGCATGCCGACTCTGCCTGCAAGGGGGGTGAGCCGACGTCGGTGGACAGGGCGACGTGACCGGGTAGCGAGCGTGCCTGAGGCAACAGAAGCCGGTCAGGCGAGGTCGACAAGAGGCGGTGAGCAAGTAGGACCAGCCAGAATCTCCTAGGAATAGTGGAGCAATTGCGTACGAGGATGACCGAGGCTACATGGCCTCTCCAATATCTGGCGCCTGCTACGCGTAAGTGAAGATAGAGTAGGACGATCTACACTCGGAAGTCCCAACGGTCTAGATCAGCGTTCAAGTAAGCGATCCGGTGGTGGGGTGGAGTCCAAATGATATAGAGTACACGCGTCGCGCAACTTATTGGAAGCAGCCCCAGATATGATTGACCAGATCTGCTCGGGATTGGCAGGGATGCGAAATGAGACTTTGCTAGATTCACTTGCTTTGCATGTGGTCCAATGCAGGATCTTGATGCATGCCTCGGATGACTTGCCGAGTGTTCTGACCAGGGAAAGGAAGAGGTCGTTTGATGCGACCGAGTGAAGACCTGTCATGGCATGAAACCGTCACGGCTCGAGTGGAAACGGCTGTCCTGTTGTAAAAGACTTTGTTGCCAGGAGCAGATCCCTTGAGTGGCGCATGCAGGTGGTCTAGAAGACAAACGAGGTATGAACCATATAAGTGTCGTCGGATTGATATGTGCCTGCGTGAAGAGGGTCTTAAGAAAGCCACTTAAGAATAGAATTTGGCCCGTCTGGCTGTGCAGACGGCTTGGCCAAGCAGAGACAAGACAAGGTGACGTGCGGCAGCCAAGGTGGCATCAAATGTCGAGAAAGGGAGTGGTTTTGCATCAAGGTTCCGGGATCTAGCCCGTTCGGGATTAATACAGGACTGTCCACGCGTACTGCCAAAAAGGCCCAGCCAATGCCGATGAGCTGACGAATACCTAATACCTGAGCCGCGCAATGCAAGCCGCTCTGTCGTATATTCCATCTCGACATCCGATCACAAACGCAATCTGCCTCTGCATGTCGGACGACCGCAACACGAGCACACGAGTTTGCTCTGTCTTTTGCGCCTGCGGTGCTTGCTGAGGCTGTGCTTTGCTGGGCTTCGCTTTGCTGGGCTTCATTCTCGACTCTGCTCGCCGCCTTTCCTTGACGATAATCCCTTCTCGACGCATTCTACAACAATCCACATCAATCATCACCATCATCTGAACAGCAGGACACATCATGACGGATCGAAGGCGACTGGGCCAGTCACGGCCTGGGCAACAGTCGCAACAAAACCAACTACCAGAGTCATGGGCCACGGATATGACTTCACAATTCAGACGAGTCCTGAGCACGAGACGGATGAATGCGCTTCAACACAGACCTTCGAGTCGAGCACAATCGCCCGCCGTCAATCAATTATCTGGTCAACGAAGCCAAACATCATCACCAGTCCCACCTCCGCGACACTTTGACCCTCGGTATCCACCGCCACCTCCTGCTCGACGACCAGTACCAGGACAATCGTCGACATACCCTCCACAGCAACCATACTTACAACCCCAACCACAATCATTACCGCCGCCGCTGCCTCCTCCACCGTCGTATTCATCCCTCAAAAACATCCCCCTAATCCCTACCCCGCCCACCGATCGCAAGTCGCTCAAATTCAGGACAATGCTACACTCCTTGTCGCAAACACCTTGCCGATGGGAGAACCCGGGTTTATTGGACGAAGCACTCTCTGTCGTCCCTGTACAACGGATATATGAGGAGGCGCAAGAACAGGCAGATCTCTATGCTGCAGAGGCTGCCTCGCTTGGACCCAACGTGAAGCCTGCATGGGGATACCAGGACTGTTGCGTCATTGCATTGATGAAATGGTTCCGGAAAGATTTCTTCAAGTGGGTCAACAATCCCAAGTGCGCGCACTGCAATTCCCCAACCATTGCCATGGGATTGGTCGCACCCATCGATGAGGAACAAGCGCGAGGCGCAACACGGGTTGAGCTGTACCAATGCTCGTACGAATCTTGCAAGGCTTTCGAGCGCTTCCCGCGATACAATGATGCATTCGTCCTGCTCCAGACCCGACGAGGACGAGTGGGCGAATGGGCAAATTGCTTCACCATGTTGTGCAGAGCAATGGGCTGCCGAGTACGATGGATCTGGAATTCAGAAGATCACGTTTGGACAGAAGTCTATAGCGTTCACCGACAACGCTGGGTACATGTCGATGTTTGCGAAGAGGCATGGGATAAGCCATTGCTCTATACCCAAGGCTGGAAGCGAAAGCTGGCATACTGCATTGCTTTCTCCCGAGATGGCGCGATGGATGTTACTCGACGCTATGTCCGGAATCCCGCCAACCAGGCAATGCCCCGCGATAAAGCACCCGAAGCAGTCTTGCTCCACATTATGGACGAAATTCGCGCCCTTCGCCGCCGTAATATGGACAAGAAGGAGAAGTTCCGATTGGAGGGCGAAGACATGCGCGAGGACAAGGAGTTCCGTCAATTCATCATCGAGAGCCTGGCGCGCGACATTGCTCGAATGCTGCCTGGCGCAACCAACCCAGATCCCAATGCCATCAAGGCGGCCGAGCAACGTGCAGACGCCGAATGGGCTCGACTCAGGACAGAAGGCGATCAAAGCAATCAGCGAGACCCGGGCCGGTAATTCTATCACCCCTCAGTGTTAGGGTTGGTCGTTCATGACTTCATGAATCCAATTCTGTTCTGCCTAATCACCCACCACACTCTATTCGCAACACGGCTCACAGCTGCAACGGCACGTCCCAGTCGTGCCCGCCATCGCATCGACAGCATCTTCAAAGAACTACTAAACCACCCTCTCGCTGTCCACCAACCACCTTCTTACCATCACATCCATGGTCCTCTTTTTGCTATTTTAAGATTAATTTATTCAACGAGCCTACACCGAGCGCATCATTACCCATCATCCATTTTCAAGGCGTCACGGTTAAGGTGGGGGGATCAGGTGTCACGATAGCATGTATGTCGCGTGTATATCCACGAGACGAGGAGTCATCATTTCTGGGAGCGATTTGCTTGGACGACGAAGAGCAGAGGAGCATGGGAATTGTCTATATTAGCGAACTTGTTTGGACGTAGAAGATGAGAGAAGAGGGAATGTGATAAAGCATCAACACCCATGATCTGCTTCTTCTGTGTCGTGATTGTGCCATTCAACCTTTGTCGGTGATCAGGACATCAGTACCCAGTGACTAACGAAACCCCGAGTGATGATTAGAATTCGATAGTCCCAGTGACAGACGTGGAATGGAAAAGGGTCGGAAGGGGACTACTGCTGCCAAGATGTGACATCCCTGTCGAAGAGATAGCCGGGGATTGGCATGGGAGATCTTCGGACTGATGTGCTTGGCTGGAGGGGGAGATGAGCATGGTGGGCGGTGTGATGGAGAAGGCATATACAGGGAGGGCAGGTGGTTCAAGGCATGGAGAAGAGGTAGGAATGGAGCAGGACAGAAGGAAGTAATCATGCATCGGTGGAAGATGGGATAGCAAACGAAAGAAGGACAGCTGTGAAGAGGGATGAAGTCGTGAAAGAGGGTATCATCAACCGCCAACTAGACATTACCACATCACCACTGCCGCTGCCCCTACCAGAGCAGTCCATAGCATCCCGCTCCCGTATCCCCTCGCCGCAGTCCCCGTAAAAGGCACCACAGTGCTGTTCCCCCTCCCACCGCTCGCATCCGGTCTGCTAATCCCTCCATTCTGCCCAACACCACCACTCCCACCACTTGAGCCAGTAGCTGCTCCACCAGCGCCTGCTCCCTCTTCGGTAGTGGTGTCCCATGCCATTCCCCCTCCAAGCCCAGAAGCGATCCACTTCCCTATATCCCCCATGACGTTCCCCACGCTTTCCCCTGCTGTCTGGTCGCCACCACTCGCACTCCCACTTCCCTGCCCACCGGACCCCGACCCTGCTCCTCCGCCAGGACTACTCCCTCCAGAACCCGTCTCAGAAGAATCCGCGCCAGACCCAGACACAACCTCCTCCTTCACCTCAACCGGCACATCCACCCCTCCAACGCCTACACTCCCCAGCCTCTCCACCACCGACATCGGAACCGCACTCGCCCTGCTCTCATCCACTATCACGATCCCCTGGCCCCCCTGCCCCTGACCAGGTACAGCGACAGGCCTACTCCCCGCCGGCGCCACTTGTCCTGGAGCAAGGGTAGATAAAGCAGCGATATGCAGTGTCCCTTGGGTGTCGAGGGAGAAAGCGCTGGAGGAGAAGACCACGGGAGCTGCACCCGGGTTGACGACGAGGGAGGAGGGGAGGAGGAGGGAAGTTATTGTTTGTGTACCGGAGCCAGGGGAGGAGCCTTGGGGTTGGGATGAGCCGGGAGATGAGCCTTGATTCACTGGCTGGTTGGGTTGGGAGGGGGAATTTGGATTGTTTGAGGAGGGGTTCTGGGCTGGGATGATGGCTGGAGGGGAGTTGGAATTCGGATTAGAGTTGCTTGGTGGAGACTGGGCGTTGCCATCGCTCGCAGGGGGTTGTTGGTTGGAGTTGCCGCTTGATGGGGGGGAGGGATTGTTGTTACTGGGGGGCAATTGACCGCTTCCACTTCCACTTCCACTGCCTGGTGCTGGATCGTTCTCTGCCGGTGGATTGTTATTGCTGGGAGGAGGCTGCTGAGGAGCTGGGGCAGGTGCGGGAGCAGGAGCAGGAGCAGGAGCGGGAGTCGGTGTCGGCGTGGGAGGTGGCATTTGAGGCGCTGGAGCCTGTGCTGGAGGAGGTCGATCAACCGTCACCTGCGCTGGGCTGCCAGGCAGAGTCACAGTCGAGGTCAGGAAGTTGGCGTAGGTCAAGGTGTTTGGCGATGTCTGCCAAAGATACCTCGTACACGATTTCAGCTGAGAAAAGTCCGGAAGGTACTTGCTCATATCTGGCATGAGAGTGTAGGTCCACCAGTCTAGAGTCCGAGAGCCATTGGCGGCTGCCCGAGGTTCCAGGTAAGATGTGACGGTGTACGGATCAGTGTAGAAGACAAAAGGCATGGAGGAGCTGAACTCGACCAAGGTGCCGCTGATGAAGTCGTCTCCGAGGAAGTCCGCACCCATGTTCAAGACGGTCTTAGGCCCTGGCCACGTCGCTGAAGTCGTCGTGGTGCCATTGATCCTGATCCCTCCTGGTGCATTGTAGTAGTCCGCAATGAGATTGCACTTGTCGTCAAGCCTAGCCCCGAAATATCCTCCAAGCTGCCTCGCGCCGGCCGACTTTTGCTCCTCGAGAATCGAAGGCTCGCACTTGACCGAGGTCGATGTGGTGGTTGCATTCGGCGCAACGTAGAGATATGTCGTCCCAATGGGAGGGAAGTTCGGATTAGGGACCCATGTCGCCAGAGCTGGATTCACTCGAATAAAGCACTGGTAATTGAATGTTCCAGTAAAGTACGTTGGAGCGGGCGAGGACACGGACGAAGTGGTCAATGTAGATGCCAGCGAAGTCGTAGCATTCGCAAGTGCGAGAGCTGTTTACCATTAATCGAAAGCCGCCATCTGGAGAGAACCACTCACCCATCTCTATCCCGTGCCAACAAGAAACCAACAATTCAGAACGAGTGTATAGAAGCACCAAAGGAAAAAGCGCACGACCTACACGATCCAGGGCGTCCAGCTATTTACAGGTTTTTTTCACATGTCTCCACTATACAAGGACACTAGGAAACATCAGCCACCGCGGTCAGCAGCAAGCTTACGGGAACAGAGCGGATAGAGTTCGCTCGACAGGGAACACCGTCCAAGCACAAAGGATTCGTTTCGTGCGTGCAAGTAGCGTGAGACGGCATCGATCAAATGTCGAGATGGCGGGCGGCTGAGAAATGTCCCGTCAGGCCGGACACGGTGTGGCCAATGGCAGGCCGTCCTGTATCCTCACAGCTGCGAGGGACAATTTTCTCAGGTCCACTTGGCGCCGAAGGTGAGAAATTCCGCTGGGGAATTGAGTGGTAAGGCTTCCTGTGCTAGGCCATGTACGGATCGTGGTGTCCAGCTGGGCAGCCACGAGATTGACTATTTTTAGGCGTGCCACGGGTCACGTGGTTGTCCCGCTTCATTCATGACTATCTCTGTAAATGTTCCAGATCCCAGTGAGGCCTTTCCACCAATACCACCTCCATAGGCTCGCGCTCGAAGCCCTTCACTCGCCTCTTCTGTAGCGCATTTTCACCATTCATGCCATCCATCATGGCAGCCTCTTTACTCAGAGACGCAACGCCCAGTATCGGTCGATATTTATAAGTACACCACCATCTCCGCCTCTGCTTCTCGTCCGTCTCTTTGCTCGAGCTGTCCTCGGCTTCGCTCTCATCAATTCTTCTCAGTGGGCCCAAATCTTCATCCACATCCATAGCATCAACGTCCTCATCGTCAGATTTGCCAGCTTCAGCAATTGGTGCTACGGAGCCACCCTTCTCTGCATCCCGTACTTGATCACCAGCGCCACTTCTGCCCTTCTTGCTCCGACGGTCGCCGGTTCGTGATGCCCACGGCAATTCTTCTACGAGTCGCTTCCTTTTGCCGTTTGCCACAAGCTCAGTCGATGTCGCTCCATTCGCAGCGGAAATTTGCGTCGAAGCGAATTCTTGGCTAATGTCCAGCATTCCGAGCCATGAAATGCCGTAGAGCCAGACACGTGCTTGCCGTTTGCCTGAGGCTTCCTTGGCTGTGCCGGTTGGATCAAAGTCCCATACAAGTCCCATGGCTCTGTCCTTGATGCCCCTCCACTCGGGTGGAAACACGCTTGTTGGGTTCCGTCTGCTCCACTCACTGAGCTTACCCCTCTGAACGTCTAGCTCATACACCTGGTGATGTTGCGTGACCACAAAGAGTAGGCTCTCAAGACCTGGCTCCGGATGGAATGCCATGACCAATGCTTGTGAGTCTAGCTTGGGCAGCTTCTCGGCTGCTGGGTGAGTGGTCCAGCTTTGTCCGTAGAATGCCAGCGGAAGATCGTCTTCATCATCTGATGAAGATGAGCTGTCATCGCTGTCTGAATCATTCTGTCGCTTCTTCATTGGCGTCTTCTTCCCACGTGCTTTGACGGGCTTCACACGTTCGGCTGGAGCAGCAGACGCAGATAATTCGCCATTCAGTACAAATGTGTCAATGTGTCCAGCAAGATCGGTAATACAGAACGTTGAGCTGTCAGGTGCAAATACTGCTTGCGCAGTGGTGCTTTCATACTTGCCGAGACCGGACTGTAAAGTCTTTTTGCGAAAGACGCGTTCGAGCTCTGCGTGTTGGGGGACAACAGCAATGTGTTTCGGATTCTCTGCCGATGGAACGATGCGATGCATCAGGATCTCGTTTGCCATCGTGATCTGCGTAAGCCATCTGCCGTCGGGTGAGATATTCAGCAGACGAGAACCGGTGCTGCTGACATCTGCTGGTAATGTCACCAACCGACAGCGGAGGCGAGGGTCAGCTGGATCTCGGGACGAGCGCAACTGAAAGAGCTTCGTAGCTGTCGCCGTGGCTACTGTCAACACACGTCCGTCGAGGGAGATAGCGACTGCTGACACGTTGTCTTCGCCCTTGATGGTGACACCGCCCACAAGCTTCCGGCTTTGAACAGAAGGAGTAATTGAGAGCGATTCCTGAGGTCCGATTCGCCAGACTGACACGCTTCGCTCCCACCACGAAACAAGAAGGCGGACTTGAGGTGCACTAACGAGCGGCTGGCGTTGGGGTAGTCCAGGCAGTCGTCGATGGTTCTCCTTGTTTAGCTGTTTGAGTGGCAAGACAGACGGCACTGTATCAGCACCACCTGTCACAACCACGCTCATCTGCTTCGAGTCGTACACAGCCATGGATTTGAGGTCACCTTGATGTATGCGTCGGTGACTGAGCTTGGCCCATTTGCGCTTGTTTCCATCCTTGTCAGTGACCTTGTAGACTGCCACCTTTCCATCGATACCTCCAGAAAAGACTGTCTGTCCGTCCGTGCTTGTGACAATGTCCAGACAGTCCGAGTCATGGCCAGCTACCCGCTGGGACATGCTGTAAGTCTTGCCGTTCCAGAAAATGACCTGTCCATTGGAGTCCGCAGAGACGATGTCGCCATTTGGTAAACACTTGATTCTCCAGACCAGAACACTCTTGGACGCTCCTGACACGCCAGTCCCAAGACTCATGGTCCGCACAATCGATCCGCTCCGCGCATCATAGATTCTGACGGAGCTGTCAGAGAATCCAGCGACCACAGTGTCTCTGTTCTGCCACACCACGCTCATGCACCTCGTCTTCTTCGATCCCGATCTTGCAAGGAACCTCTTGAACGTCAAGTCGTCCTCCGCTGTCGTCAAAAGAGCCAATGTGCCGTCACCACATCCCACCACAATGTCCTGGCCAGTCCATTCTCCTTCTTTCGCAGTATAATCCAGCCTCTGTCGAGGTTGCGCCGCAATACACCACACCTCGGAGAAGTTACCGGTCGAGATCCTTTGAGGCCTTCCAGTTGCTAAATTCCATTCCGTAACTGCGGCAGTCGAATCGATACTGAACAGTCGCAGCTGCCCTACTATGACATTGCCACTAGGATCGACTTCGTTTGGGTCTTGCGTCCACACCAATCCCTCGATACTGCTTCCTTCACTTCCAGGAAAGACCACCTCTTGCACCCAATTTCCTTTGTCTGGGTTCCATAGCTCTATGCTTCCGTCTGCGCGCCCGATAGCAAGTTTCAAAGCTGGCTTTGGATCCGGTACATCGTTGTCGTTCGTCCTGGAAAAAGCGATGGCGCTGATCGGGGAGGCTGGATAAGGGACGAACCTCGAACGGTGAATGTCCATGATGTGTCGTCGGTGATGTTACCGATCTAATGTCGCAACCATGATGCTCGACGGCACGAAACACTCAGACCGTGCAAGTGAAGCTTGTGATGGACTTTTTTCCACTGAGCCTCCAAAAATTTCCATGGTCGGCGTTTGGTTGCCCAGACTCCGATGCGGCTTCGCAGCCCACCATGCACAACCTCGGCATAGATCATTCACATCAAGAGCCCCTCTTCCTGCGGCGAACTATCCTTATTGCTAACATAGTAATCTCTGCCTCTGGGCTCGGTACAAAACCATGGACCGCCTCGCAGACCTCCTCACCTCCGACCCCCTCCGCCGCACCCTCCCCATCGGCCTCACCCTCTTCGCCCTCTACCACCTCCTCCGCCCCACCCACCCCAACTGGACCGTCCCCAACATCCTCCCGTCTCCCCTAAGCCACGTCTCCTCCCTTCCCCCACCCTCCCTCGCCACCCTCCCCTACCCACCCACCTCCCTTCCCGGCGCCCGCACCCTCTCCACCCCCTACGGCAGTATCCGCATCTACGAATTCGGCCCCGGGGACGGGCCCCGTATCCTGCTCATCCACGGCATCAGCACCCCCTGCATCTCCCTCGCCGGCGTCGCCAAGGAACTCGCCGCGAATGGCTACCGCGTCATGCTATTCGACCTTTTCGGGCGAGGCTACTCGGACACGCCGGACCCGAGGACGAATCCGCAGAACATGCAGCTTTGGACGACGCAGATTTTGCTGGCGCTGACGTCCTCTGAGGTGAATTGGACGGGGGAGAGGAAGTTTAGTATCGTGGGGTATTCGTTGGGAGGGGGCATCGCGGCGGGGTTCGCGGCTTGGTTTCCGCAGATGGTGGAGGGGTTGGTGTTGGTTGCGCCGTCGGGGTTATTGAGGGCGGGGAGGATAGCGAGGAGTTCCAGGGTGTTGTATAGTGGGCTTGTGCCGAGGGGGTTGGTGCATTGGCTTGTGGGGAGGAGGTTGGGTGGGGGTGCGGCGCCGACGGAGAAGGGGGCAAAGGAGGGGAATCCGGAGGCGACGCCGGCGGAAGCAGTGGTGGCGGAAGTGCCGAGTGGGGAGGGAGGGGAGCATCCTGCGCTGATGCCGGATTCTCAGGCGCCGCTGTTCGAGGATAGGCCGGGAATCTCGGTGGCGGATGCGGTGCGGTGGCAGTTGGAGAAGCATGAGGGGTTTTTGCCGGCTTTTGTGAGCAGTATCCAGCACGCGCCCATATCGGAGCAGCATGAGTCGTGGAGGAAGATTGCTAGGCAGAAGGACAGCCTGAAGGGTGGAAAGGTGTTGATGGCGCTTGGGACGGAAGACGGTGTGATTGTGCGGGACGAGGTGGAGGAGGATGCAAGAGAGTGTCTGGGAGCAGATGGCCTTGAGGTCCGGACAGTAGAAGCGGGACACGACTTGCCCATCGTGAAGGCTAAAGAAGTGGTGGCGCATATCATAGACTTCTGGGGCAGTTGATGTCGTTACGCATGATGATAAAGACTAGATTTTAGACACAGATGGACCGGCAGTAGAGCATCGCATGTAGATATATCACAGATTAAGCTTGGACGCACGTTTGGACAGATTGAATCATTAACGAACTCATTTAGATGAAGGATATAGACTCCAGCCGTGATAATGACATGACGTTCAGCCTCTCCGATCGACCTCATAAGACCTGGTGACTACCACTGTCCGCTCGTCCTTGCCCAAATCGCCTCTATTGATTTCTGCTCTACTTTCACCTCGCTCAAGCATAGCACCGTCAAGCGATCCAAGTCGAGTGTGCTTGCTACCCGATCCTACTTTCACCTTCCGAATCGAGTTCATGAGGGTACCGTCGCCTCCAGAAGTGATGCCCATCCTGGTCAAGGTCTTTTTGGCAAATGGGTAGAGAAGGGGCTTGAGGGCCGAAGCGCACGAGCAAATCTGTGAGATGTCAGTGATTGTGGAAAGAAATCCGGCATCGATTTGCGTACGATAATGACATTGATCTCTGCGAGACCGGCGATCCAGCCTGTGAGGATCCACCATGTTCGATCATACTGTCCGCCGAAGAACGTGAGCCAGATATAGTATGATTTGATCGCTCCGGATATCGTTGCGGCTGAACCAATGGTGAGGATGACGATCACGCCGATACGCTCCCGGAGTGGCATTTGCAGCTTATACACAATCGGGATTGGAAGGAGCATTGTCATAAGATCCTGAATGACGTTGATGATGCTGAAAGCTAGGACGATAGCGTCGACGTCAACACATTTCTCCCTGATGTCCTTTGGTGCTGGGAGGGTCCAAAACAATTTGATAGGCCTGATATTGTGTCAGCGTGAAGCCTCGTGATCAATTCCACCTCTCTTACCTGCAGCCAAGCGCAGTGAGGCATGCGAAGATGAGGTTACAGAGAACTATGCCACCAACGCAACCATGCAACGTCCATTTCCAGGCATTGCTACCACCTCGGCGCCCGAATAGACGGTAGAAGAAGACCAGCGAGGCGCATCGGCTCAAAGTGGCTGCGATGCCATATAGGATGTATGCGACATAGGCGAACTTGAGAGACCTGCCTAGAGTCTTCTTGTCGTATATGACGTCCCACAGGTGCTGCCGCCAACCGCCTCGGTAAGCAGCAAAGCCGACCACTATAGTCAGAGCTGCAGTAAAGATCTATGGCTGCATTAGTACAACTCCGATCGTATGCACTGCGCAACCTACCAATGCAAGGACCGCAAGCAGGTCATCCCACCAAAGTTGCTTCTTCGTATGTCGGTACCACAGGCGCGTAGAGACTACTATGACCGATAGCGAGAAGAAGATACTGCTACTAACGACGTATGACGGGCCTCGAATCTCCGGATCAACGAGGTTTGGTGGTGGCCAAGAAGCGACTACTTTGGGAGGTATCACTACAGCCATGGATGTGTGGGTGTATAGTTAAACGATAGGGTTGGCATTGACTTTGCATGGCGAAAGACAGGGAATTGGGTCGCTAAATACATTGTCGCGTGTCGCGGCAGACCATCCGAAAGATGCAAAAACGCAGGAACGGAGGCATCTGGTCCAGCATCAATCTGTCGTTCCAAGAGCAACCCCTGCGTACCACACTCGTTGAAATCCGGGGATATGGTGGCTTCGCTAGACTCAATAGCACGCGAGCGAAACAGTCTGGTCTCAGGGATCGACCTGTCGGTTGAGCGGCACATCCTATATTCCATCTATATTGTGCCGTGTCGACATGCTAGATCAATCGTGCCGTCGCTATAGTGGTCTTGCGACTGAGCCTTTTTTCCTGCGAGCTGAGCTTCGAATTGGTCTTGTTTGAACATGAGCAATCGTCGTATTCCATTCGAGTTTTGCCTGCCAGTGACCCGGAGAGCGATAACTCAAAAAGCTTGAACATGTAGAGTTGAGGTTGTCCGCTTCAGCTTCCTGAAGGGGACATGGTGTAAATCCTGTTCTCCAGCCTTAGTGCCATGCAGGAGTTGGTGAAACAAGGCCGGAGATCGATTTCGCTGCGCTCGGAAATCCGGTCAGCAGCGATGGATGACAGGAAGAACAGTAATTTGCCTAGGAACTCGGTGGCTAGCTGAATTGTGGCTTTGGCGGGCGCCCATCTATTCAGCTTAGCCAAGCTACAACGGAGAATGTGTATGTTTTGCCATGCTGTTGTGCTCTCAGCCATCAGCCATCGCGTTTCAGTAGCTGCACTAGCACCGTAGCCACGTGCTATGTAGGCGAGAAATTGCGCCAGAGTGGTGTACCTGGATCTGTGGACAAGGTGCGAATGCGGGGTGACCTTTTGCCGAGCTGTTTCTGGTGTTCAAAAAACCTGTATCCTTGACCTCCGGTGGTGTTGAAGCTGCAAGAGCTTGCATACTGCTATATCAGTGACGCTGTGAGGAAGTTCAGCCGCACCGGCATATGATATCGGCATGGCTCTACCACGCAGCAGGCATCATGACCTCGGACTTGAGACGAGCCATCGACGAGGGCGACGGCGGAACTTACAAGACCCACGATTCGCTGCATGACTGGCAGTTCAGATCTTGTGATTGAAGAAGTGAAGAGGCAATGCATGTCGTTGCAGGTAGTTGCGGCTCCGACCGACCTTGTGGAAGTGGTGCTTGGACCTGCTGTCTGCATGGCTGTGTATGCATTGTACGGTCCGTACTGTGGCTTCTTCACACAATTGGAAAGCCTAGAAAGATCCCTTTGATGGTGACGGTAAAGGTGAGCAAACGCCTCGTATCAGCAGAAGATGAAAACCACCCCCACGCCCACCCAACAGAGCCTCACCCACCGGCCTCTCCTCGGCCACCCAACGCCCATCGCCCTCCCATCAACATCCCACGTGCACCAACACATCCCAATCCAACCCTGCAAGTCCCATCACCGAAACCCGAAGAGCCGCAACCTTATCACCAGAATCTGCCTCTTCCAGCGGGAATTGTTATCCAGTGACCGCGAAATGGTTATCTAGTGACCGCGGTAGCCCGACTAAGACTAGCGGCGGCCGATCCCGTACTTCAAAACTCTAAATGCCTCGTTCATAACGATGCACTAAAGTCCACCAATTCTAAGTCGAGTTTTTCGATTTAAAGAGTATATTCAGACAGCCGTTGTCCTTGTCTAAAGTCATACCGAGGGCCTTTAATCGTAGTAAATGTCTCCTGACCTTGTGAAAGTAAGTATACGCATACAAAAGTGTCTGAAATTCATAGTGGGCCTCGCCAAGACAGTCTAATCTAAAAACACTTACTGCGGTCACTGGATAACCATTTCGCGGTCACTGGATAACAATTCCCCTTCCCAGCGCTTCTCGTCGCTGGTCCGAGCTCCACCCAAAGAAAAATCCGCGCTCGACGTCAGTCGCTCTGACCACCTGTACCAAAAGCACTCGTCACATGAGAACAGATTCAAATTTTTCCTCTGCGCCTATTCGTCGTTGTATGTTTGTGGACGTGCCAGCGATATCGCGACCTATCATGGCTTCAGAAGCGCCGGGCCGTCGCTGATGGCCAAGGTGGGAAAAAGTCAATTGCACAGACACCTGCTTGACGCACAGCAGCATCGCGTTATCAGATACGATAGTGGTAGAGTGGAGAAGATTTCCATTGCACCCGTGGCCCCAATGCGATCGATACTGTACAGCGCCTGCCATTCGGCAACAAGACGCGATAGGGAGATGCCAGACCCCATTCTATGACGAATCTATGATTTCTATGCTAGAGTACAGTCTAGAGCTCTAATATGTTCACACGCTGCTGGCTGTCCAAAACTGTCTCTCCCCCTATGCATTATCCACCCTCGATATCCAGGTGCTAGATTTAGACGTACTTGCACATCATGGCAATCATCAGGTCGAAGAGACCCATGGCCTCGACGAAGGCGAAACCCAGAATGGCGTAGGAGAAGAGCTGGCCGCGGAGGGCTGGGTTGCGGGCGGTACCGTTGAGCAGGGCGGCGAAGACTATGCCGATGCCAACAGCGGCGCCACCAAGACCGATGGCGGCGCTGCCCATACCGAGGTTCTGGGAGACTTGGACGAGGGCGTTGGCCATCTCGGAGGAGTACATGCGCTTTTGGCCCTGGAGCTTGGTGGTCTGAGAGAGGATTGATGACTGAGTGCGCTTGACGGGCTGGAAGGGGGTGGACTGCTTGAGGCCTGGGAGGGGAGATATCAGAATTGTTCACGTAGATGGTATGGACGGTAGAGCTCACTCGAGAAGGTACGGGCCTGGAGCTGCTGGGGCTTGAAGCTGGCACGGAGAGCTGGCCTCGAGGCCTTGATGGTGCTCTGGGCGACCATGGAGGCCATCTTGGGGGCAATGATCCTGGACGCCATTGTGATGGATGGAATTGGTGATTAGAGAGTGGAGATGAGGTTGATGGTGATGGAATCAATGATTGAACCAGTGATTGAAGGGTAAGAGAGACAGTACGAAGGAGATGGGGGTGAGGTAGAAAATTTTTACCTCGGGTGGACAAAGGGGCTGATAGGCGGTTGTCCCAGCGGCCGTGACTTGATCGCTGGCACTGACTGGTGGAGCCTCAGAAATTGTCGTGACCAAGTAAAACGCCAGCGGATGGCCTACGCTTATTTAACGGGTCGTACCCACAGGCCAGGCTCCGGGAAGGTTGTTCTGCCTTTCTTAGACTGTAAGACAGAGCATCAACATTCGTGAAATACTTGATTAGGGTGACTCATTCCATCTTCTTATTGTCATGAGCACTAGCTCATCATGTGCCACGATAAAGGAACGCATCCACAGTCATCCGTAGAGGCATGTATGCTGACTGCGTCAACAGGTCTCGGAGGTGTGAGTGGTCAGAATAGCCTGAGGTCCGAGCTGAGCTGGTACGTCGCGGCTGCTCCGAAAACACCCGGCCCGCAATCTTCAAATTTTTACAACAACGAGATGAGACAAGAAAATGCCGGAAATAACATTGCCAACCATGGTCAATGCCATCAATACGCTCACCAATTGCCTACTGCACCTACCTTCCATCGCTGTAAGCGGACGAGATGTTCACGATAATTCATGTGTCGTGTGCTGCTTTGAACCCCTACGAGACCTCCCGTTATCGCTGTGAAATTATATCGACGTCATTCTGTTGAGACCCAGTAACAGCAGGACCGAGCACCGAGAGGAATTGCCTACCACGAGCTAAGTTAATTGGAAGAGATTCCCCGGCATCCAACGTGATAGGTTGTGATCAGCCGGCGGGGAGCTCAGGAGTATTCTCCACCAAGTGACTATGGTGGTCATAGATTCTGACTCGTCTTCTGGAAAGCGTCTCCAGCAGAGCCAGTCTTTTGTGAAAGCTAAAAGTGTTCCGAAGGCCGCTCCAGACAGGATAGCCGATGTCCTGCTGTATAAGACGGCCGACGAGGAACGGTTCGAGTCCGACAACGCTGCTTCCAGCATCTCCAAAACATCCTCATTGTTGGTAGGTGGGCAGGTAATTTTAGTCGGAGGTCTTCCTGAAGCCGCCGTGGTATTCGTTTCCAGGAAAGCAAGGCTGGTCCACGGACAGCGGGGTTACCTCTCGGGTGAACAAATCGACCAATCTTCAAGGCAGGCTTGTTCGGAATGCATCCGATGATTCTGATGAGCATTGCGGACCTGGAGTAGTAGCCGAGCCAGCGACACCGACGATGGAGGCAGTAGTTCATGTTATCGCCGCTGAACAGCTTTGCAGCATGCAGTGTGGGGGGACTGTTCAGTTCAGCAGTATCATATGGTTGGATGCGAGAATACATGCGCCGACCCAACATTCGATTATTAGGTGGATTCTGCGTCCCAGTCTGCCTCTCTTCATTCGTAGTAACCACTGTGTCGATGCAACATTGCTTTTCAATTGCTCAGGAAACTCATGATAGGCTATCAATGAGTCTACAAGTTGTGCTGGCGATGTTGGAGTGCCAGTCGGTCTCTGCTCGAATCTAGCAAGCTATACGTGCTGTACGGTCGCAAGTACCTTGCTGAACGCGAGGCTTCCCTGAGGGCGTGCGGCGAGGCGTCGGTCTTATTCTTGTGATTCCCGGAGATCCAACGACATACAAATGGCTCTGAGAAGAGTATCAGCATTTATGAGCAGCGTATAGTGGTCAATGGCTGAGTACAAACCTGGTGAACGCATGGAGGGAGCGAAAAGGAGCCCTGATGTGTGGGGATGCCTTTTGGTGGAGCGGCACAACATGCGGAGGAACCCCGCTTCTGGGTTCGGCCTCGGGGCCAGGAACAGGGCGAAATGGGGAGCGCCGGAGCCATTGGACAAACAATTTTGGTGGGAAACCCCCTGCAAAACTCTGTGATGTCACCCATTTGACTTTGGAGGACTTTCGCATTGCCCCAATCTTTCACAATGTCACAATAACAGTAGGTGCTGCAACTGTTTTGCAATTCTCAAATTTGATGGATTCCACACGCGCACACGCATACTAAATCAAGACGCCATCGGTGGACAGCGGCCATGGAGGAGAAATCAACACCGAGCATGACATGCTCGAGAAACGACATGGATGACGTGCCAAAGGAGGAAGTCGACCACCGACCGGGGAGTTCGAGCTCGAATTCTTCACAGTTGAAGCACCCAAAGGCAGCAAGAGACGCATTGCAACCCGAGACTCTGGCAAAAATCAAGTCGAGGCAATCCACGCGATCACAAAAGTCATACGGAGGTCATGATGGCTACTCTGTACACGAGGATCATGATCAACAAGAGCGGGGACTTGAGCCTGATACCGAGGGCGGACGACTGAAAGAATATGAAGTCAAATTCGACGGTCCTACAGATCCAATGAATCCCCGAAGTCGTAAAAAGGCACAGAAATGGCTCATCAATCTCATCTTGAGCTGCGGTTCGCTATGTACCACCTGTACCGCAGCTGTCTACACTCAGTCCTATCCCCAACTTGAGCGCGAGCTAGGAGTTAGTCGAATTGTTGCAACCTTGGGACTGTCTCTGTACATCATGGGTTTGGGCATCGGACCAATGTTTCTGGGACCATTATCCGAGTTTTATGGACGAAGACCGATATACCTCGCTTCCTTCTCATTCTTCCTCATCTGGCTCATTCCATGTGCAGTCGCACCGAACATTCAGACTCTTCTGGTAGGTCGCTTCCTGGATGGAATCTCTGGCAGTGCTTTCCTTAGCGTGGCCGGTGGTACCGTGGGCGACCTGTTCGACAGGGATGAGTTGTCACTACCGATGATGGTCTATACAGCAAGCCCCTTTATTGGCCCCGAAGTGGGTCCAGTAATTGGCGGATTCATCAACCAATATACCTACTGGCGATGGACTTTCTACGTCTTGCTCATCTGGGCTGGTGTCGAACTCACTCTGATCTTTTTCTTTGTCCCGGAAACATACCATCCTGTGGTTCTCAAACAGAAAGCGAAGAAGCTGAGGAAAGAGACCGGCAACGACCAGTGGTACGCTCCTATGGAAGTCCTGAACAAATCGGTGACCAAGACGGTCCTTTGGAGTTGCATCAGACCGTTCCAGCTGCTTTTACTGGAACCAATGTGCCTGGCTCTCTGCCTTATTTCATCAATTTTGCTCGGCATCTTGTACTTGTTCTTTGGAGCATTTCAATTAATCTTCGGGAATAATCACGGCTTCTCACAAAGCCAGATCGGCATGGCCTTCTTAGGTATCTTCGTTGGCATGATTATTGGCGTATGCTGCGATCCTCTTTGGAGACGGAACTATCAGCGATTGATACAGAAGAACAATGGGGTGTCAGAGCCTGAATTCCGCTTGCCTCCCACCATTGTGTAAGTATGCCTGATTAGCCGGCTGCGCCGCTATGCGCCTACTCACCCACCACATGATCTGGACTACATTGGCTGACAATGAGTAGGGGAGCTATCATTGTGCCAATTTCTCTCACAGGTATCGCATCACGACTCTTGCAGCGGTTCTTGACAAGCTAATGTGATCTCCACCAGGCTTTGCATTCACAACATACCGTTCTGTAAGTTCTAGAGAGATCGCAGACCGCTGATACTAGCTGACTCGACATCAGGTTCATTGGATTGGTCAGTGCCCCCACCCGGCGTTGTGATAGTTTGCTGCTCAAGCATGGATCCACACCACCACCCTCCGGCCCCCAGGATCCAGACGGAGCATCTCCGTATCACTTAATGCTGATACTTGTGTAGTTCCCATTATTTTCAGCGGCTTCTTTGGACTTGGGTAAGACAAGGTGCTCTACAAATCATATGACACATGCTTATAATGCGTAGGAACATTTTCTGTTATGGCGGTATCTTCACGAATCATGTTGAAACGGTACGTACCTGCTGTTCTACCCAAAGACTGCGCATTTGACGTGTCTTTGCGATACCTTGACCGGTCCTTGAGAAATTGACTAATGCGGCTCCAGTATCCGCTATATGCTGTATGTCGGCATCAGTCCTGCATTCTGGTCACACTTACTAAGACTTGCGGTGTAGGCCTCGGCGCTTGCCGCAAATTCCTTTTCACGGTCATCCTTCGCAGCGGCATTTCCATTGTTTGGTGTGCAGATGTACAATCGTGAGTGATGATGCCTACAAGCCTGATGATCAAAAGGTCACTGACACTACATTCACAACAGGCCTCGGATATCAATGGGCAAGTTTCATACTTGCGGGCATGGCGCTGATCCTCATGCCTTTCCGTGAGTCTCGGGTCCCTTGGCTGGACCCAATGCTGTGGCACCACGGCATTTCACTGACGAGTTCTGCTAGCGTACATCTTCTTTAAGTATGGTAAACGGATAAGAGCAACTAGCCGATTTGCGCAAGCACCATAGGAGTTTGCCGCACATGTAGATCTCAGATGCAAGTCGAGCTGGGCAAGGGGCGGACCATGGCATGACAGTACATGACACCCAACGGTCAAGCGACGTCGCACAAATCAACATTCCTCAGTGAAACCTTTTTTCATCCACGTGATACCATCATCACAGATCTCTGTGCCACCACACCATTAGCGGAAGCCACTCAGATCTTCTTGATAAGCTAGTGTACCTCGGTATCCAAAATTGGATGTGGTAGATCAACAAATCGAGGTTGCAATGCCGCTCTTCTTGGAATACGGATGATCAGCTATGGACGAAAAGGGTTCAAGCATGCAAGGCCTGCACCACCAGCAGGTTTCGGGAAGCGAACGGGGGCACGGAATCAGATGATCACCATGATTGCCATGGCAGAAACGAGAGGACGCCTCCCAAGATACCAATGCTGCAACGAAGTGGATCTTTCAACATGCTTGTGACGAGTACATGCTGTTTGTATCTGCTAGACTTGTCATAGAGGCGCGACAGGTGGCATAGCTGTATGCGGGCGCCAACGGGCTGGGTCCATTTCAACCAAGACCCTGCCGCTTTGCCCGTTCGAGCGCCCAAGGTCACGGCTCGGCGCGACGGCGAGTCGCTAATCCGTTTCTTGGAGACGACGTCCAGTGGTCCGTGAAGCACCGAGGGCGGGGAACTCTCTTTCGACCTGCATCTCATCATTCTCCAACAGCACAAGCGTCGTTTCCACCTCGCCGAAGCTCGCCCGTCTGTGGCCAATCCGACCGTCGCAAGGTAGCGCGCATTATCAACTCCTTTCTGCTGCTCAGCGCGCACAGGAACGTGGCCAATCGACACCTTTTCCCCTGGCAGATCTCTCCTTCTGTCCTACCGGCCTTTCGCGTCCTCCGAGGAATGTGGACTGTGGCTGGCGCAAGAGCATTGATCGTCCGTGGCACAAGTTTGCGAGCCTGAATTGGGATGCTGTCCCAACAGAGAAGTCGCCTTCGACCCCTGCCGACCATTTCTACACCAATCGACGACCCAATCTGTCATTAACCGTCCGTCGGGGAAGATTGGAAGTCTACCTATTGGTCCTCAAGGTCACACACGCCCATTCTCAATCCGGTCTCCCTTGGCGAATGCGAGGTGGACATAGCGCTCGATATATTCGATTGTACCACCGTACACGCATACTCGCATGACACCTTTGCTGCAACGTTGAGTCTCTGGGACAGCAATCATTGGTGATCCGTCGCGCTGGGACAACTGCTCTCAAGATACACCGAGCAAGGAAAAGTGGATACCGAACGCCGTCAGCTGCCCGCCTCGAATCTTGATCAGGTGGAATTTGGGTCAACGCGGCGTGCGACGTGAGGAGCATACATAAAGCATGGCTGCCGATTCTGATGATGGAGGGTCACCCCATTTGCACGAGGAAGACACCGATCATCACGTTGACGATTCCACCATGACTGATATTCGAGACGGAGAAGGCAGTGATGGCAAGTCGCCCTCAAACTCGCACAATGGTTCAAATGATGAGACACCAGCAAAGAAGAATGCCAAAGATCCCTCGAGACCTCGTAGGAAGAAGGCTCGAAGGGCGTGCTTCGCTTGCCAACGTGCTCATCTGACCTGCGGTGAGTCATACATCTCTTTGCATGATTGAACTTAAACTGATAGCTGCAGGCGACGAGAGGCCTTGCCTGCGGTGCGTCAAGCGCGGCTTACAAGACAGCTGCACAGACGGTCACCGCAAGAAAGCAAAGTATCTCCACGATGCACCTTCAGAGGCACTTGTTCCAGGCATGGGTGGCACTTACAATCCAAACAGTGGCCCCCAGAAGGGAGTGCCTAAGGAGCAGCGAACGGGTAGTACTGCTTCGCCACTGACTCAGCCCGGGCCTGGTGCGTACTTCCCAACCAGGACGCCAACATCTGAGTTCAGCGGGCTTCAGCAAGGAGGTATGAGCGGTCAGTCTCAGTCTCCACAAGCGAGGGAGGCATCCATCGCCGATGCATTCTCATCTACTGGTCGTGGCAGCTTCTCTACAGAAAGACCTGCCATGACGTCCATGCCGCCTCCACCGACGAATGATCAAGATCCAACGCGGATGCGCCAAAACAGCCAGTCATTCACCATGCCCTTTGACCCATCAGATCCACACTTCTTCAACTTCGATATCTCCGGCTTCGGTAACCATTACGGAGCTCAAGAATTCGGGATCCTGGGCCATATGACTGGAAACTTTGGTGAATCGCCGGACGACACGACAGGCATGATGAACACGATGGGACCTGGCATGAATTACGACCTCACAGCGGGGTACTCACCCATGGGCAACAACTTTCAATACGGCAACAATGCATTCTCTAATTGGCAAGGCAATCAGCCTACCTCTCGTCAGAACAGTGCCAGTCATGGCTTCAACATGCAAGGCAATGAAATCTACCCTGGCGCCTTTGCTATCGGTGAAGGTACAGGTTCTATTTCTTCCGCTTCGCCTGGCAACACTGGTATCGACATGAATGCATACAACTCTTCTCCCGTATCCGCCGTCCAACACAACATGTACGCTCCACGTCGGTCCCAACCAGATTTCACAAACCCCTCATCGACCGCTCACACCCCCGCGCAACAAGCCCCGACAAGCAGTAACAACCCGTTCGCCACCTCCCGGCTCCCGGACACCGACCGACGCCGACGTCGCGACCCAAGCATCATCTACCAGTCCGTGAAAGAGCCCTACTCCTACACTACAGGATTTCACCTCCTAACCGCGTTCCTAGCCAAACGATTCAGCAAGGACAAGACACTGCGTATCGCCAAAGCCCTCGCTTCGATCCGACCCAGTTTTATTTCATGTACCCGGGAGTTGTCCAGGGATGATTTGATTTTCATGGAGAAGGGGTTTCAGCGGAACTTATTGCTTTACGATGATTTTTTGTATGCCTATGGATGTCCGACACTTATCATCAGGAGGACAGGGGAGATTGCTGCGGTAAGTAAGGAGTTCAGTCTCTTGACAGGATGGAAGAAGGACGTATTATTGGGGAAAGAGCCGAATCTGAATGTCAACTACGGCGGTGGAGGAGGGGATGGCACAGGAAGTACCTCTAGAGGCCAAGCGACTCCCAAGCAGCTTAACAACGGAGCGGAGATCGAGCCTGGCAGGCCACAGCCGGTGTTCGTGGCCGAGCTTCTGGACGACGACACTGCAGTCGAATTCTACGAGGACTTTGCGAAGATGGCATTTGGTGACAGCAGAGGTAGTGTGATGAGGAGAGGCAAGTTGTTGAAGTACAAGACCAAGGATGATCCAGGTTGGGCAGAGGGAATGGATGGTGCAGGCGGGGACAGGAACGGAGATGGTCAGCAGATGGGCAGGATGGGTGGTGGGATCAATCTGCTGGGCGAGAAGGATGGGAAGGTCGATGTGATGTTTTGTCATACCGTCAAGCGGGATACTTTTGATATCCCGATGATGATTGTCATGAACGTGAGTATTTGCTTGTATGAGTGTTGGACTTGACACTGACCGGTTGTAGTTCCTCCCCATCATTCCTTGAGCTGTCAATGTCTCAGGCGTACTTTCTCGGACACTCATGGGTATGGCGGAGCTCAAAATCAAATGGAGTCTGGTGTTGCAAAAGATATCCTCGGGGTCTTTTCAAAGTAGCGAATGCTGTGGCATACATATCTGCCATTCGCAAAATGATTCTTCCGCTTCACGATCTCACTCCACCATGTCCTCCCCTATGCTTCAATTCCTTGCATGCAAGATGCCAAAGCCTGACCTGTTGCCCTCGCCTGCCGCTGCTATCGACCCTCACAGACCATGGGTTCCACCGAACAAGGTGCGGGCCGCAATCACGTCTCGAAGCTTCACTTGCCGATCAGCGTCATGCAAGCTAACTGCCCCTCCGATTATTTCCTTCCGGCTATCAATTGTCTTACTCCTCACGAGCTTCCCTTGCAATCCTCTCTCTAAACCGTAACATCTCCCTTGGCTACCCAACCGTACGACAATCATGCGCCCCGACGGTCCCCGCGACCCAATCGCAGGCCCCGACTCTGGCCCTGAGCCACCATTCCCCATCCGCCTCGACGGGGAAGTGATCAAAGGCTTCGGCCGCGGCAGCAAAGAAGTGAGCACAGTCCTACACGTCCAGCTTCCCACCTTCTGACCTCTCCCCAGCTCGGCATCCCCACCGCCAACCTCCCCATCTCCGGCCTCGCAGTTGGCGGCCACGACGACCTGCAATCAGGCGTCTACTACGGCTGGGCCTCCCTCTCCTCGTACACCTCCGCAAAGGACCAAAGCAAATCACACTCCCTCCCCGGCAGCAATGGGATAACCGGCGCGGACACACCCCAACAAACCTCCCTAGCGCAGACCACAACCAGCGACTCACCCACAGAGCAATCCGCCGGCGTCTTCCCCATGGTCATGTCCATCGGATGGAACCCGTACTACAAGAACGAGAAGCGCAGCGTGGAGGTACACATCATGCATGCTTTTGCCAAGGATTTTTACGGGAAGAGGATGAAGGTGTTGATTTTGGGGTTTATCAGGCCGGAGTATGATTATACGAGTTTGGAGAGTTTGGTGGAGGATATCAGGACGGATATTGATGTGAGTTTGAGGAGTTTGGAGAGGGAGCCGTATAGGGAGAGGAGGGGGGAGGGGTGGTTGGTGGAGTTTTGAGGGGGGGGTTCGGCGATTATGGGAGAGGAGGGGGTGGAGGGGCGTGGGCAGGGAGACGGGGTGAAGGGGGAGTGAGGTGTGCATCAAGGGGTGTAGTAGGATGGAGAAAAGGGAGGACAGAGGTAGGAGGGACATGATACCACGATACAGATAGACTTGCACGCTTGCCCAGACGAGCATGAATAGTGATCAATACCAGCTAGCCACAGAGGTCACCATATCCTCTTAGCAGCCATCATATACCTCCCCACGCCCTCCAACTTCAAACCCTTCCCCTCGCCCCCTTCCTTCTTCTCCTTATCCCTCTGCTCCCTCTCCCTCAACTTCCTCAATCCCTCAGGATCATCCTCATAAATCCACCTTCTCTTGTCCTCGTCCACCTCCGTGACACCCCAACCCCCCACCCGTCTCGAATGGGTATCGTACCCCTCCCTCTCCCTCTCCTTCATCCCCTTGTACCTTCTCCTAGCAAACGAGAGAAGTACCATTCCCAACACCAGCTTGAACGCCAGTAACACGAGATACATCAACAACCCCAGCACCACCATCGTCCCGAACGCCATCGCGTCGTCCGCGCTCCACTCCCATACCCGTCCCCAGTCCCCCGCCCCTAATGCCCGGCGGAACCACCCCTCCACCCTCCCCATTCCCATGGCACCTCCCTCGTTGACATCCCTACTCACACTCCTCCCCGCGGCGTGCACGGGCGCCGAAAACCCCGTCGCGGCAAACATGCCCCACACCTGGCTCGCTGCCCTGAGCACCAGACACGCAAGCGGCAACGTGGGCAGTCCCAGACGTTTCGTGAGGTTCTGGTCCGCAAAGGCGTGCGCGTAGTAGTCTTTGGCCAAAACATCCAAAAAGCGACCGTAGATGCTCGGCTTGACGGAGTTGAATTTGTTGATGTAAGCGTGCTTGAGCCAGTCGACTAACATTTCTGACCCGAGGACGATGAGGAAGGGTGCCAGTACAGGGGAAGAGAGGGAGAGGGAAGGGAGGAGGGAGAAGGCCGCGGGGAGCAGGGAGGGGGCGGCGGTGGAGTTGGCGGGGTTGGCGGACGCGGCGGGGGATGGGGCCGGGGCTGGACTGGTGAGGCTGGACAGGGAGAAGCCGCCTACTTCGACGATGTTGCGGGCGCCGATGATGGAGAGCATGAGCCAGAGCTGGAAACGCTCGACGACGTCGGCGCAGGTGAGCTGGAAGAGGTTTTCTTTTTCGAATTTTTTGAAGACGGTGCCTTTGATTTCGACGAATTGGTTGGACATGAGAAGCGTGAGGAGGGCGTTGGAGTAGGAGTTGACGGCGACGTTGAGGGTGACGACTTGGTAGAAGAGGAGGGTCGCGTGGATGACGTTGTAGATGAGGGCGAGAAGGAACATCCAGATGGGGCGGATGACTTTGCTGCGGCCATTGGGTTTGCGTTCGAGGGTTTCCTTGGAGAAGAGGCATTCGAGGACGTCTTGGCCGAGAGCGGAGAAGAGGCGGTCACACACTTCGAGCACGTTGTAGATTACGTAGAGTTTGATGGCGGCTTGACCTCTAATCGAGTGGTACATTCTGCTGGCGTCGAAGCGGACGAGAAGCATGCAGCTGATGATGATGAGTAGCCCGTGAAGGAGGTCGGCTTTGTGGTAGGGTGACAGGCCGGAAGGTGCTCTTTTCGCAGTGCGCACACGAGATGTTGATGAGCTCTTCCTCGACCTTCGAGGGACGTCAGAGCTGCCATCAACGTCTGTTGACGTCTTCCTCGGTGTTCGAACGTCTGAAGATCGCACTGCGGTACTGTCGCCCCGAGATCTTCGTACGGCATTGGTGGCTCTAGGGTTGCGTCTCCAGTGCCGTTTGGTGCCAGCGATAACATATCTGAACATCTCTGCCACTTCTTTGGCCAGACTTGATGCCCACCACGCGACTAACAATCCAAGCGCTTTTAGGAAGCGGAGAGGCAGAATAGTGAAACTGTAGAGCCAGGCGTCCAGGCAAGCGAGTGTCCCAAACCAGAGGACCTGTTCAAGCTGATGTGGAAGCCTCAAGAAGTTGAGTAAGCGTTCAAACTTGACCTTCGAAGACTCGTAGGGGAACTCAGTACTGATCGGTCGATGAATATACAATGCCGATGGCCTCTCCGAAGACAGCTCCAGATGAAGATATGTCGGCAAAGACAGTGGAGGTAGAGGAATGACAGGTGGCATGGGTGATGCGAGGCCATCCCTTCCTGGATTTGGCTTCAGGGCGCCGTTACCTTCGCGACTATGCTCATCTGCAACCTTGATGGGTGTCAAGCTTGGTGGTCGTGGTCGAGAGCCTTCGCCAGCAGCTTTTGGATTCCGCGGAGCAGATGCAGACTCACGTCGTCGAAGGAGAGGCGACGTCACAGAACGGGGAGCGTGCTGGGGCCGTATGGTTCCATTCGACGCGGCTGGTACTTGAGGCGCTGGTGATGATTTGCCATGCGGCTGGGTGTCGTTCTCGCTCGCTGAAGCGCTCTCCGCTGCGAATGGAGGTGGGCTGAACAGGTTCTTCCGAGATAGTCCATTGATAGGGGATCCAAGTGTCTCCCGCAATGAGGGTATGTCATCTGTGGGTGTATCGACCGAGCGAAGTGGCAACGATCCAGGTGAGTTTGTAAGATCATGGATTTGAATGGGTGAGAGCTTCAACACCTTACTCGCTTCGGTTGCACTCGAGAGCGGCGAAGTAGTCTCGCTGCCGGGTTTTGAGAGCCCATGTGTACGTAAGGATCCGGCACGTCTGCGACCTGTGGTAGGATCCTGAGTGACTTCTGTCGTCTTCTCTGTGGCGGAGCGCTTCAAAGCATCTTCGAGTGAGCCGGCGACAGGTGCTGCCTCTGCTATGGGAGACAAGGCAGGAGTCGCAAGTTGTATATTAGCGTATTTATCATCCGAATCTATAGCTGATTTGCGGTCATCCTGAGCATAGCTCATACTTGAATCCGCAAGTATTGATTTACCATGATCGGACTGGATCAATATTTATCATGTCGCGATATCGATGCGGATCATGATGGACAATCTGGTGCATGCAAGGTGGCCGCCGGTAACACGTGGGGCCACGACCATGACTCGCGCAAATACGTATTCATGCGCTGCCTGCGGAGCTTCCGATCTTCAAGAGCTTCATCTTGTCTTCACCAAATATGTCAGGTTATGACGGTAAGTGGGACTCTCCATGGCATGTCATCACAGAAGCTGATCTCGACCAGTCGAGCACGACATCAAGGCGGACAAGAAGGATGAAGAAACACCTCGCCGACCAGATCTCTCATCCTTCTTCTCAGCACTAGATCGGGTCGACACATCACACGAGAGACGCCCTCAAAATGTCCACTCCTTACCCGAGCCAAGCGAGATCTCAGCTGCGCTTCGCATGCTAGCAGATGCATTCGGCGTGCGGCGGTCGGCAAGAGTTTTGGACTCTGAAGATCACACGGACCCGCTTGAGGGACTGATCGGTTTTCTGGACGAGACAGCGCTGAACCCGCCGAGGGAGCTCGAGGGCGTGTCGGATACATTCCTCGCCGACCTGGAGCGGATACCAAAGGCGAAGCTCAAGCAGGGCGAGAGTTGCGCGATTTGCGCCAACGAGTTCTTGGAAGACAAATACCCTCTGGTTGTACGCCTGCCATGTCACAAAGATCACATCTTCGACCTCGAATGCATTACACCGTGGCTCAAGGTCAATCCAACATGTCCGATGGATCGTCAAAGATTGGTCAAAGAGAAGCCAAAGGTGGAAGAGAAACAGGACGACGATGAAGAAGACTTTGACGATATGTATGCATAGACTTGCAATGATACCCACACACGTTTTCAGATCTTGTCGGGTCCGATCGTTGCTGGGTTAGGTACCGCTGCAGATGACAAGGTGTCCTCCACGTGAGCGACAAGAGCTCGCACATGGGACTGCGCAGAACAAGGAAGAGCACGCAGGAACAGGTTTCACGATACTGCAGTGCAGACACTGTATGCTGCTTGCGAATTTCCTTGTATGGCCAGCCACGGCTTGATGAGGATTTCAAGTGTCAATGAAGAAAGGCAGAACAAGCGAGGATGAAGAATACTACTGGACTAGAGGCTCAACAATATGCAAGTAAATGACTGTAGTTGCTGGATGCGAATTGGTGACAGCGGAACTGACAAGCCGGACATTGCTGGAAAAAGCAAAGGTAGCTGGTCAAATCTGGCGGTGAGGACATGCAGAACATTCAAATAGTGTCGATTCGTTTCATGAATCAGCCAACCGCATCCATGGGATTCATTCATGCTGGGAGATACATCTGTGTAGTATAGAGTAGCATCACTCCGCGCCATGCATGTGATATTTCTTTGCTTGATAGTGCTAGCTGAGGCGTTGACGACAAACGATTCAGGAATGTCGATCTTCGAGGGGTACGTTGCTTATCGATGGGATCTTTGTCGTCAGTGACAGGTCGCGATGTGACAGGAAGATGCTGGCGTTTTTGTAGACCACCATCACATCCACCTGCTGTCATGAACCATGTCGACGATATATCGTTCTGCTGTGCAACCCGAGATGTGCCCGATCAGCCTTGCAAACGACAGGATCTTCTTCCGGTCACCTTCCCATTGGCTTGTCGAGATGAATATCAATCTATATCTTGCCGTGTCCGGCGGCCGGAGAGGATTGACTGATCTTCCCCCCGGGCGAGTCGAGATCGTTTTTGACAGAAGTTTAATCAGAGGCCGTCGACGCCATCGACCGACCCGGCCCGACCCGGCCGGACCTTTTGGGGCCAAAGCAGGCCAACCCCCCCTGAACGACGTGCAGCGACGTGCAGCAGCCCAACAATCCTTCCCTTCCCCACTTTGCTTGCATTTTCTCTTCTTCAGACATGTCTACCGACGAGCGTGTTTCCTTTTCTTCTTTGGCGCTGTCGAGAAGGAGAAGGTGTTCCCAAAGTCTGAGTAGCCCTTCTCTACCACAAGATCATGTCCCTTCACACACATCTACCTCTGATCACCGATCAGAAAGCTCACTTTGAGTATACACGAGTATAGTCACATTCGCAACAGACGACCCCTCACCCGTTTGAACACGAAACTCCGCGGCGGGTCGAGTTGACATGGCTTTTGACTTCCCCTGTTACGCCACCGCGGGAGCTTCATGCACGTCAGAATCCTCGCCAAAAGCAAGATCCCCATTCGCACCATTTTCCATCCTCTCACCCAATGACTCTCCTCCTCGGCTCAGAGTTCCTGCACGCTTCAGCACGGAACAACCAGAGCTCTCTCCCCCCGTTGAGCCAGCTCCAGGCGGCGCCTGTCTAGCACGGTCACTGCTTCTTCTGCATGCAAGCTCGAGCAGGACTGGACAAGTCCATGACACCCCGTTGACCACATACTCGCCCATGCTTTTTGGGACGTCGCTGTCAAACGGAGCGATCGGCAATATCCTTTGACAGGGGGATTGAAACACTAAGGCAATAGGCGAGTACTGAAGCGATGGACCTGCAGTAGACCCCATCCTCGACCATACACGTCCCGGGGAGGTATGTCTGCCCGTTTGCAAGCTCTGTCCTCTCTGCTTTGATTCATATATGCCCTGTCTCCATCCATGGGATCTGCTCATTGACAAATACCACCGTCTCTCTGCACCGTCCTTGCAGTGTGTGTCAGACCTCTATCTTGTACAAGCTTTAGACAGTTGTCCAAGAGCCTCACTTCAAGCCATGGATCCGACTCAGGCCACCGTCATTGGTGTCAACGTTGGCTTTTCCATACTCAGTATTGCTACAGCTTCGACACGGTTACACAGGACGGTAGCGAAGACGAAGAAGCTACAGATCCACGACATCTTACTATTAGCTGCTCTCGTTTGCGGTGTGACAGAAGCTGTACTACAATGTGTCGCTACAAAATATGGGCTGGGTCTCAGCAAGCAGATCCAACCTAGAGATCTTTCAGAACACGATATCGATACATTCTTCAAGGTCAGCATGATTCAGAACGAGACATCCTTCACAAGACTGACACGCATCAGCTCTACATCTCCTTCTTCATCTCCTACTTTGCCTGCAACATGTTCGTCAAACTCTCCCTCCTCGCCTTCTACCGCAAGCTCGCCCCAGACAACCGCTACAACTGGATCCTCTACCTCATGGCCGGCATCGCCATTGTCTTTGGCGTCGGCAGCATCCTCTCCGCCGCCCTCTCCTGCATCCCCATCTCCAAAGTCTGGAACCCGTCCACGCCCGGCGTTTGCATCAACCTCGAAGCCTTCTACTACGCCAACGGCGCCTTCATGATCTTCAACGACATTATCCTCTACATCCTACCCATCATCATCGTACGCGGGGTCCAACTCTCCCGCGCCCGCCGCGCAGCCATGAACCTCCTCTTCGGCCTCGGCTTCCTCGTCGTCGTCACCTCGGGCCTCCGCATGATCGCCATCCACAACCTCTTCTCCGTCCCGTTATACTCCCTTTGTACGTCCCCACTAACCCCTCCGCATTACCCCCACTAACCCTCCCAGACTACCAAGCCATCCTCCTCATCTGGTGCACAGTAGAAAACCACCTCGCGCTCATCATCATCTGCCTCCCGGCCGTCAAAGCCGCCCTCGTCGCCGTCGCCCCCTCCCTCGCCTCCACCCCTTCGAGCCTATGGTCACGCATCCTCGGCGGGCGCCGCGCCTCCCACCCCCTCCGCCCCGGCGAACCCCTCGACTCCACCGAGCTGTCCGCCACGCAAAAGTCCGGCGCGACTAATAAGAAGAATAACAAGTCGTGGTTCACCACTGGCGGGGACGAGACCAGCACGTACGCCAGCCGGGCAAGCGTGGTGGCCTCCCCGCGATCGCAAAAGGGGTGGTGGGGGAAGGAGGAGAGGCAGAGGGGCGTGGATGAGATTGAGTTGCGGAAGGATGTGAGTGTGCAGGTTATGGAGGAGGGGACGGGGAGAGGCGGCAGGGATAGTTTTGACCAGGGCAGTTTGGGGAGTAGTCCGAGTATGTACGAGAGGAAGGAGGCGGCGTGACTTTTTCACCATCACCAGGAGTCTCGCATGGTGGTGGGGGGGAAAGGAGCGGGATAGTTACGGAGGGCGAGGGGAAGGGGAGGAGGGGTGGGGAGGGAGGTGAAGGGGGGAAGGGGAAGGGATGGGGATGGGCGCGGGAGGGGGTGGATACCATTCTTGTACTCGTATGTTTTGTCCGTCTGCCTTCCTTGTTGCCTCCTTCCTCCATCCACCATCTCATGTTATGCTCATCGTGTAGCCACTGGTAGTCAACCTCCCCTGCGACCCTGTAAACACCTCCGTCCCACTCTGCACATCCTGCACCACCAGACTTCCCGTGAACCCATTCGTCGCATAACCCCGTGTCAAAAACGTGAAGAAGTCCCTCAAATCCCCTGCAAACGTCGTCTGCGCCCTACTCCGCGCCACGAAACTGTACACCTTCACGTCGCCGTTCAGACCGTACGCAAGGTCAAACACTACCCCGCCGATGGTGGTGTTGGCGATGGGAGTGAAAGGGTACCCGTTTGCGCTGAGCGGGGAGGCGTTGCCGTACAGGCCGAGCCAGACCATTACTTCGAATTGGTGCGAGGAGGAGGGGGAGGCGCCGAGGAAGACGTCGTATGCCACTGATTGTATCAATTTGGTTCAGCAGGGGGTCAGTGTGTGGCTGTGGAAGGGGGAAGAGGGGAGGAGAAGGAGAAAGGGGAAGGTCTTACCGTTTGCGACGAGGTTGGTGCCGGTATACGACCAGGTCCAGCTAGTGGCCATGCTGGTGTATGCGCTTACGGCCTTTTTGGGAAAGCCGACGGTCTGCACGTTGGTGTAGGTCTTGACTTGGTTGGGATTGTTGGCCCAGGTCCAGGTGGTGTACCATGCGAGGGAGGAGGCGGAGGACGAGGAGGTTACGGTGAAGCATTGGCTGCCTGTGGTGCCGGCGGTGGAGGCACCCCATTGGTTGGCGTAGACGGTGTAGCGACCGGAGGAGACGGAGTCCCAGAGGCCGCATTTGGTGGCGGATTGGCGAGGTGAAAGGGAGAGGGGGGAGGCAAGAGTCAACGGCAGGAGGGAGAGGTAGGAGAGCTTCATGATGCCGGCTCTGGTGAACATTGAGGATTGAGTGTACGAAGATTGTGAGAAGAAGGGGAGAAGGGGATTATAGATACTCCTACCTTGCTAGGTGGTTGAATCTGCCACTGTTGCACAGTGGTATGGAGGCGAGACGGCACACGGCAAGATTGTGTGAGAGAGATCAACAAAAGCTGGACGAGAAGTGGTATCAAAGTGCTAGCGACATGAAGCCATGGCTGAGAGATGCATGCAGTGGCGAGCCACAAGAGGGCTCGCAAGGGCCGAAGCGCGGTTACGGTACTGTTGACAGCGCACTGCACATTTGCGACCCGTTTTTGTGATACCCATTGAACTGTAGAACCGAAGATGGTGTGAGATAGATCGCCGAGGCAGCTGGCAACCAGAAGATCTTAGATCCCAATAGCGCCACGCCACAATCTGCGGCCCGTCACTTACACGTGAGGAGACCCTGATACTGTGGGGAAGGTTTTGGCGCAGTCCGAGCAGAGATGCAAGTCTATTGGTGATTGATACACTATTGTACACCTATTTACATTCGTTGATCATGATGCTGTGACGGGATACTGGATGTGACCCGCCCCTAGCCTGTGAGTACTTCTCGTAGTTCCAGAGTTTGCGACCGCGAGGCGCTGTGCGATTTGTGCCGTGAGCCGTCTTGGAATCCAGATTCTGTTTCCGAGAAATATTGTGCCGGTCAAGAGGGCGAGAGCACCTGCTTGGTGGGCAGATGCTACAGGTACTGGGACCAGGTACAGCAAAGTGCTGATTCCGAGTATTACTTGCATCCATACAAGACCCACCACTCCGGTGACGCCTCTCCTTGCGGGACCAGTCATGAGAGATTTGACCATTGGATTGAACTTGGTGTATGCCCACAGACCCATGACAGCGGTAAACGTAGTGGTAGCCAAGATGCGATGGTCGAGCTGGACAAGAGACGGATTCTCGAGTATATTTCTCCACCACAGATCAGACTGGTCTGGGACGTGGCTGTAGAATGGGTCAAACAGCTCTTTTCTGGGCGGTGTAAGTCCGAGACCCATATAAGGGAACTCGTTGTAGATAAGTCCTGCGTCGAGACCAGCCACAAGCCCACCAGACATGGCCGTGACGAAGACCAGGGCAAGCAGTCCAGCCACAGTTCGCCTGAAGACCTTCAGACCAGGATGTGAGTTGGCATTGAGCAGTTGCTGTGCCTTTGCTGGATCCGCAAGCAGCTTGTTGTCGCGCAAGATGGAGATGCCGTTCCAGAACATGGCCAAATAGCAGATGAAGGCGGTGCCGAGATGTGCTGTCAAGCGGTATTGACTCACTCGTGGATGTGAACCTGGGGCGAACAGATCATCCTTGAGACCACTCTTGACCATCCACCAGCCGAGGAAGCCTTGGAAAGCTATGAGTCCACAGATGCCGGTCAGCTTCAGAGCCATTCTTCCGGTGACTCGCCGGCGAATGATGAAGTATGCTGTGGGCACCAGAAAGGTAACGCCAACTAGTCGACCCCAGATCCTGTGTATCCACTCCATCCAGTATATCTGCTTGAATTCTTCGAGGGTCATTCTCGAATTGAGCTGCTTGAATTCTGGCGAGGCTCGATAAAGGGCGAATTCAGACTCCCACATGTCCTGGTTGGTGGGAGGCACTGAGCCAGCTACTGGTCGCCATTCTGTGATGCTTAGACCAGACTCTGTGAGCCGGGTAAGACCTCCGAAAATGACCAAGCCAAAGACGCTGGCAGCACTCCCAAGCAGCCAGTATGCCACGCTCTTGCTGTTCGTCTCGGGGAAGCTGTTCGCACGAGGAGTCTTGCGCACTCCTATACTCCTGCTCAGACTGGCGAGGGGCGATGCTGGTGCTACTATATCAGAAGAGACATGTCGTATCGATCTTTGGATCGGTGTCTTGAAGGCCTTGAGGAAAGCCGTCTCGCGTACGGCCCTGATTGTCTTGGTCGAAGCACCTTGAGAGTGGAGACAGCGGCGACAGACGAAGCTGCCTGTCCGAGGGACGATGGGCGATCTGAAGAGGATACCGACTGCGGCTGTGGATGCTCGCATCGTGCATGCGTCGAGGTGTTCAAAAGCGGCTCAGTGCTGCGGAACAAGTCTAGTCCGTATGATGAAGCCGATGGCCAGCAAAAGCAAAGATTCGAAAAAGTCCCTTTGACAGGTTGACCGTGTGGGTCGTGAACCGAAGAAGAGGGACAAGGATTACTCACAACCTCTGTTCTTTGCTACAGCCCTAACATCACTACCACCTCGATTCTGCAATTCAGCCTGCACCATCTTGCTTCATATCTCGCGACCGACGCCATGTCGGCTGGCTGCGACACTTCCTACTCGTACCCCTCGTGACCTCGACTCTTTCGTGACCACCATGGACAAACGAAATTCCCACTCGTCCGAATTCACATTCTATGCTGATGCTGACGGCACGTACGCTCACGACCGAGTCTCGAATGCCTTTGCCGACAGTGTCACTCCTTCAGGCAGCTCCGCCCTCCATCGCCCTTCCCTCTTCTCCAATGGTGCTGGTTCGTCTTCCGCTACCATACGTAGTGGACTGCCCACGTCTCTTGTTGCAGCAAACGACTCACCAGTGATGCCCGAGTCGATCCCAGCGCCAATCAATTCACCACAACCACTGTCGACGCTCGCTGGGAGGCAATCACCAGAAGCACATCAGCTGTCCGAGGCTGCGGATCAGATGTCTTCGTCCTCTCAGCGTCCGCGGATTCCAAGAGTCGAAAAGGATGCCGATGACCCATCCACACCCGTTCAAAGTCATGACCCATTCCCTCGTCCTGATTCAACACCGAATACTCTCAACCGTCTCTTCGCTGTGCATGCTCCGTCAGCCGAGTCAAGATCCACGTCCTTTAACGCGTCCATAGAATACAAACCTCGAAGTCTCGCAACCGAACCAATATCACTAGCTGGTCACCTCTACACCCAAGGACTACTCAGTGGAAAACATTCAGACATTACTGTCAACGCTTTTGGCTGTGCTTACCGACTCCATCGCCTGATGCTGGCACGAGCTCCGTTCTTCAGTACCGCTTTGTCTGGCCAATGGATAGAGAGTACCTCCAACAACATTACTCTACACCCAGAGGATGTCGACAACAACATTACCCAGGTATGCTTCGAACTCGCATTGAAACGCTTGTATGGTGCCAGTGTCCCCCAGGAAGAAGCTACCGAAGCCATTGGACTTTTTGCTACCGGCTGCTGGTTGGAGATGCACGATCTGATAGACTCAAGTATCGAAGCAATGCTCCGCCATATGACTCCTGGCACTCTCAACCCGCTAATCAAACTGGTCACAAGCAACTACTATGGTCGTGCAGGGGACAAGATACTGGCTTCTGCCAAAGCCATGCTTTGTCGTGATGGATGGAAAATGCCGCTGAGAAATTGGGATGGAGTGCCAGCCGATATCATCCGCGAGATCGTTGGTGGCGATGGCTTCTACGTCAATGGCGAGTGGGATCGATGGGTTCTGGCCAAGCGAATTTTGAATCGTAGACTACGAAACGCCGCTCTCGAATCAGGACTTGTGGTGCCAGGCACAAGGAGAATTCTGGAGGCCCCCGATGTGGTCAAGCTTATGGCTGTCCGCTTCGACACCGTCTACCGGAGGAATTACGTGAGAACAGCGTCTAATTTGCCCGAGAATGCTCATCGGTGGGTATCCTTGTATACCCATCCAGATATTGAGCCTCTGCTCGTACTGCTTGACGAAGGCATACATTATGTCCATCTGGATTACGAACATCTGCAATATATTCGCAAAGCCACGGACATCTTTGGGCTACCACTTATGCCCGAGAAGGTCATCTCGGACGCGCTTTGGATGCAGCTCGAACTACGGCAGCGTGTGTTGAACGCTGCTGACACCAGCATGGAGTTGGGACTTAGCCAATTAGCGGAGGAACCGATCTCAACCGTGGTTGAAGAGCCACTTCTGATTGACATGACGAGTAGCAAAGGCAAGAAGAGAGCGAGCAACCTGTCTTCTTCGTCGCAGGAAGATGACGACTTCCCGTCTAATTCCTGGGACGGTAACGACAGGCCTCGGAAATTCTGGATCCCATCAGCAGACTGCAATATAGTAATGGGTGGCAATGCTGATCCTGTCATCGCGACATCTCCGCCGACAGGCGTTCAGCGTCATGCTTCTCGTCTGTCTGGCACACTTCAGCCGGAAGACGTCCAGTGGGCATCCGACTTTGGTGCCGCTTCTGCGGATACTCGCCCCCTTCCACCTCTCAGACCGTCATCAGCACACGCTCAGTCCTCCGGCTTAGAGATGAAGCCTGTAGCTTTCACTCACTTTCCACCATTCCGCTTTGCAGCCGAGTTCCCTAACCCGCGTCTGCTCAAGGAGAAGAAACGTGTCTACTCCCGAACCATTTTCTATGCTGGCTCTTTATGGAACATTTACATTCAGAAGGTTCGCTCATCCAAGAATCCACAGCTTGGTGTCTACCTGCATCGTGCCAAAGAGCGTGAGACCGAGGAAGCCCTCGTCAACACCTCTGGTCTTGGCCAAGGTAGTGTAGACGAACGTATTGGTCTACTCGAGCGCGAAATGCTCCTCCGCCGCGACCACCTCACCGCCCGCCGCCGCCTGCGTCGCGACACCGACCTCGACACGCTCGCCCCAGATGACGATAGTAGCGGCAGCGCCGACATTGACGTCTCCCTGCACGCCTCCAACTCTCGCAACCTCTCGACGCTCAACGATATCCCCTACCGCAAAACCCGTCAACTCACCGACCTCGACCCCAAACGCCGCGATTCCTCCTCATTGGAGCGACCCAAGCCTCCCAACGCCTCCGACGACCCCGACGAATCCTCCGACGACATCGAACTCGCACGTCTCGGCAAAGAGTACGTCCCCGCCCTACCAGGCTACGTCGACGCCCGTCCTACCATCAAGACGTACTTTAAGATCTACTCCCCCAGCAAAGGCGGGCGCATGTTGAGTGTGTATGAAAGTGCACCGGATAGGTTTAATTTCAGTCAGAGTTGGGGGTGGAAGAGCAGTACCTTGATGTTGGATGAAGGGTTGGGAGAGGATGACGCGTGGGGACAGGGCTATGCGGGAGGGAGTGGGGTCATGGGGTTTGGGACTGGGTTTGGAGAGGGGGATGGGGAGGGGGTGAGGCCCGTCAAGAGGAATGAGGGGCGGTTGAGGTTTATGGTTGTTATTGGAAATGTATGAGCGGGAGTAGAAGGGGTGGAGCGACATGATGGGTGACAGTATAGCTGTAGTAGTCCTTCTATGGTACGTGATGGAGTTGCTTGGCAGCCTAGTATATGATACACGACTTATGACCTGTGTTTTCCTAGCATAGCAGTGGGAAGTTCCCTCAATATTACTTCTTATCTTATCATTCATAACTGTCTTGCGAATCCATGCACGTCTCAACACGACTGTCGCCATGAATTCAATATATGCTTTGCAAAATCTGATCGTCATCGCCCGCTCATTCCTGATTAGACATGTCTATAAGCTCGCTACGATGCCGACACAAAGACTTGCCAGCCCTAGAGCAAAGACAGGTCTGAGCCTCGTCGAAGGACCAGTGAACGCCACCGTCCCGTTCCTTGCTCTGCTACCACTCTGCACAGTACCACCTTGTCCATTGCCACTTCCAGCCGTATTACCAGCAGGTGACGCAGACGAAGCCCCAAGGCCGCGCATGATCCACCCCGCTACGTTCTCTCCTACGGTTTCCCCCCGTCTGACTATCTGTATCTGCTTCTGCGCCTGTGCCGGCTCCTGGCGCATCGAGAACAGTGGTGACCTGCATATCAACGTCGTTCAGCTCCGGAATGGCGGTCGCTTGGGAGAGAGGCATAGTCGTTCCATCGACGGCCACCATCAACTCGCTGCCAGGCGACTCCGTGCTGGGAGCAGGAGTTGGCTGGGCGGGGAGAGAGATGACGTGACCGTCGATCGTCATGGGCGAAGAGGAGGGGAGGAGAGTTTGATCATCCACGACCAGCGCTGGGACTGGCCTTTGAGGAGTAGTGCCTGACTGGCTTGGGGAGAGGACTTCAAGGCCTGCCTGCTGGAGGTCGGGGAGGGCAGTGGAGATGTAAGCGGCGAGTGAGGCGAGAGGGACGGTCGCGGAGTCGATGACGACTTTGTGTGCTTCCTGAGGAGGAGATCCGTCGTTTGGCGAGGCGGGCGGCGGAAGATAGATATCGTGGCCGGAGATGGTGGTGGTTGGTCCTCCTGGGATGAGGCGTATACAGTGCCGACGGTTGGCCAGGCTGAGTTTGAAGTCCATGTGTACCAGGGCACCGGGTTGAGCCTTACCTCGCAGAACAAATAAGCTGTATCGTTTGGAAGCCGGACAGGTGGGATGGGGATTCCTCCAATTGGGACGGTGTTGAAGTAGCGATATGAAGTGGTATTGGCGTCCACTTCGGTAGTGAACACAGGGCGATTCGTCTTGGCGATGCCTGAGCACGACGGAGCTGTGTTGAAGTAATGACAGTCCATGTCGATATCAGTACGCCGATCGAGATGATTCCAAAGAGCGGAAAGGAACGAAAGGAGGTTCAGCGAGTCCGCCGTGCTAGTGCCGTGCCATCCTCGATCAATCAAAGAGGTTCAGCTTCACCGGTGAGCAACCCGGTGGCGGGCTTGCTCAAGGCCAGACGCAGCGCAGAACCTGGCTACTACGTCCATGATACGCTACAAATGAGCCACCGTACTACACTAGGTTCCGCCGGCGTACTGCCAGGAACATGAGGGAAATAAAGGCAATGCAGGCAGCAAAGTGCAACCCATGTCCTGCCCCGATCTCTTGGCATGCCCTACCGGATTCTCCTGCCTTGGCGTCCTCAGCGGACCTGATCGAGCTGCTGCATTGGGGTTAATAGAATGAACAAGGACAACGGTACAAGCAGCAGGAGAATTATTCATGAGTTAATGGTCGAGTAGAGATCGTCACCCTTCCCGCTCCCGAACACGCCACTATTCAGCCCCGGCTCCAGTCCAGCTCTCACTCAGTCCTGTGTACCTCTTGTCCCTCTCCCTCAAGAAAGCGCAATAGTCTATATGGTATCATCCCTCTCCCTCTCCTATAACCCTGCGAAACCGTAAAGAATGATCACCCCAACGCCGTCCGCAATGCAATACAACGATATTCCCCAAATTGTTCATGATGTCTCATGACCGCCTCTAAGCATCCTCAATCTCGCCTCTCCTTCCTCTATTCGCGCGCCGGTGTTGACTCTCGTCAATGGCTGTCCGACAGTGGTCGCGCTTCCGTCGCTTCTGGGACTACTGAAGCCAGTGCCTGAGGCACGAAGTACTGGACTCAAGCCAGAGAGTGCGCTGGCGTGGCCGCTGTTGTTGCCGCTGCCGCTACCTATACCGCTGTCAACCCTATTGCCTAGCTGGCTGGCATTGGCGTCGTGGTTATTTGTGCGTATGGACAAGTCCGTGCCGCTTCGTGGTATACTTCCTACAGCGTGTGGGGATCGAGGGCCGCCAGGGGAAGGTGGGCGCGAGGTGGCTTCCATGTAGCTAGGTGGGTACTCGGTGTATGGTGTTACGTTGCCGCTTCGAAGGGCAGTGCCGTAGCTTGGTGTGCGGGTGAGGTCGGCCATGTCATATCCATTCCTGCTTGGCGCTTCAGGAATCACTTCGTCGGATGCCCGGCGAGATTGTGGTAATGAGGAGCTGTGAGGTGATCGCGTAGGAGGTGTGACGCGATTTGAGTAGCCGGAGCTGTAGCTGTGGATGGGGATAGGGCGGGGCGACGTCGTGCCGTGGCTTGATGCATATTGTGGGGAGTGAGATGTTGCGTTCGTGTTCAATGAGACGCAGCTGCCTTCTTGGAGAGAAGCCAGTCGCGACCGAAGTAGAGCAGAGTTGATGCTGTTGCCGTGGATGCCATCAGGTGTGCCGCTCGCATGAGCAGCACCTGGCAGATTCTCATTTGACCCTCTCCGGCTGAATGCCGCTGTGGGCGTTGCGAAGCCGGATGGTGCGGTGGTATGGTACCCACTTGGCATTATATCGCTGTAGAGTTCGTCAAGTTGGTGCTGGCCGTATGTTGGAGGGGCGTTGACAGTGGCTTCTTGGTTGTTCAGCTCCTCTTCCGAGAGGGTGCTGACGCCGCTGAGGACCTGATTCGACTCATCGATGGGCAAGTTGGGCGAAATGAACAGCTTCACGGGTAATCTACAAACCAGCTGCGATGATGTTAGTGCTACCCAAAATAGTTATTGTTAGGCTGACTGACCTGCGATGTGTGACCCTCCGGATTGTGAATGTTGACCATCAACTTGAACTTGTGTGTGATGTTGATCGAATGGCTGTCCACGTCCTGCCGACATTGCTTGAGCGACTTTGGCAAGGGCAATTTCGCCTTGAACGAGTATCTCTCGTCCTCCATCATAGGGTTGTCTGGCGACTCGTCGTCAAACAGTATCCGCGAGTGTTCTGGGAATTCCATCTCTTCCTTAGCGACCTCGATCTCGTCAGTCTTGACGCGGTCACCACGAAAGTCGCCGTGTCCTCCTGTCGATATCCGCTTCGTCACGTTCTCCATGAGTCGTAATTCCACCTTGCCCAGTGTGATGCCCTTCCTGATCGGCGCAAGATCTACCTCGGCCATAATGGATGTCCCAAACACTACAGCGTCGGATGGTATGCTGATAGAATAGCTGATCTTGTTCGCCCAGATATCGGCGTTGGTCCGAGACCTAGTCGTCTCCATCTGATCTGATCCTAATGTCCTCACAATCCTGATGTGTGTGCTTGCGTGTAGGTCCTTCTGATTCCAAGACGGTCGCTCAACATCAGCGTGTAGGTTGTAGACGAGCCATGTGCTGGGGTAGCCCTCGACACTCTCGGGCATGCTTGGATCCAGGGTGAACTCGAAGGGCCATTCTATGACTCCTGCCTTGATCTTGTGTGTGCCAGTTGTGCCGAGGTTCTTTACGTCGTGGTGGAAGGTCTGTTTGTCTGTGACTTCGCCTGCGGAGACACCTCCCGAGTAGAACCATCTATGACGGGGGTCAGCTTGTCGCTCCTTCCCTCGTTTTCAGGGCATGTCCTTACGCTACTCTTCGCTTTCCCTCGAGTCGCACCCTCACCCCCTTGATGCTCATGGACTCTCCAGCATCGAGCCGGACGACTCCTCGAAATTTGACGACGGGGGCTGTATGCTCGTCGCCATGGAAGACCACGAAACGCGTTTCGGGACTGTAGTGGCATGTTAGCAAGATCCAACTTTTTTTGTGTTTGGGCAGTGACGTCGACGTACATTACTTCCAATTGCGTCTTGTGCCTGTTTGGTTGCGACAGCATAGTGATTTGCTCGTCGCAGATATTACGATGGTGACATGAATAAGTGAAAGTAAGGAGAGCCCATGCAAGGCTGTATGCTCAAAGATACAGTAAGAGTGATCCTTCAAGGTGAGCTGAGTAGGAGTAAGGTAGGGTCAAAAGTGAACAAAGAGTCAGTTGCAGCCTTGGCAAATGGTTGCGTCGTTTTGAAGATCCACAGCAAGGATCAGTCTTTCGTCAATGCAATTGCACTGATAATCTCTCGGTCTTTGCCGAATGCGCAGATTTCTGGCATGGATGGCGCCATGTGGTCCCTGTGACAAGGGCAGAGCCTTCAAACGCGATAAGGTGAGCAAATCCATCTTGGTTGAAGATAATAGTCCGGGAATTCTGCCGGTTGGGATAACGAGGTGGACAGCGCTCGGTTTCACATGTTTCAATGCGATATATCTATTGGAAGAGCGGTCCAGATGCTTGTTAGTTGATTGCGATTATGCAGGATATGCTTGATCCAATCTACCACGATCTGCACATGTCGCGATCCTGCATGCTCTCGACCACGTAAATGCTCAAGAGCAGCCATGACGCCAGAGCCAGACCACGAGCGGTGAAGAGGGTCAGAAGCCGATCACCAATCTTCTCCCAACGAGCCAGAATCATCACCGTGTCGGCCCGACGCTTTTGAGGCGGCGCCGCGGCTTATCTGTATAGGGCTGAAGCGCGTTCCCAGCTAATTCCCATTGCATCAAGGGGTCAAGGTCTTCAAGATACGACCAACGCGGCGGTAAAGTTACATGGCCGTTTGTATCTACAGAGCCGCAATATACATTCATGTGGCAATTAGAGTTCATCTTGGGCCCCTTCCTTTGGTCGATCCCAGGTACGGATATGTCCTGTGAAAACTGTGTCAGTTCTCCGGAGTTAGGGAGTCTCGTTGAGGAAAACTTACCGTCGTGACACACTGTGATAATAAAGTCCTCTTCAAATCCCAACCAACTCATCGGGTGGTCGTCCACCTGCTTCGACTGTTGAAATAATGGGTCAGCATTCTTTGTCTAATGACTCGAAAGAGGAATCGGGGACCCACCATGACTGGTGGTAACACTGCAGTGCTGCCTCTTGGATCCACATCATGAACCAGACCGTTGCTCTCTGCAGGTTCCAGATTTTGCGTATCTATCGTTGGTCGCGGTGATTGAATGCTTGCTCCTGTGCTCTCCTTTCGTCCTGTGGGTACAGTGGAAACGCTGGTGCGCTGTCGCATCGATATCTTGGAAATTGTCAGGCATGCTTGCATCTCGTATACTTGCGTTACACACCGTTTTGGGTCGTCCCAACATGCCCACTGAAAAATCCCACAGCAAAAGGCGGCAGTCCTCACCAACGCTACCAAAGCGATAGCTCCGCTCATCGCATCGCCAAGGGTCGAATTTGACATCCATGACCCAACTTGTGTGACCCTGGCATCTCGCAACAAGCACTCCATCCGCGAAGGACCAGATGCTGACTAGATCGTCCTGTCCTCCAGTCAAGATGTATCGTCCGTCAGGAGACCAGGTAACTGATATGAGACCGCCATAGTATGATCGGTATACGTCAACGAGTTTCTCCTTCAAAAAGTCAATAATCTTGAGAGTGCCGTCTTCTGATACCACTGCGAGATGAGTTCCATCGGGTGAAAAGGCAATGTTGTTGACTTTTTGCCGTGCCACTCGCCAGTATGACACTGGATTGGTCTTCTGATTCCGTGATTGCACAGACTTCTTCACCTCCATGAGAGAAATTGAATGCCTGTCGACGCCGTTCTCGGTACCATCTGCGACATCCTCTGGAATGAATGGTGCGTCTTCCTTTTCCTTATCGTACACTACCAGAGAGCCATCTGCATGTGCTGCTATGAATAAATTCTCGCTGTTCGGTAACCAATATATGCTCGATATGGCTGATGCATTGATGGCGCCATTCTTGTTGAGGCGTGTGTATTTCTGTGACATGGGCTCATACCAGATAATGTCTGATGTGTTGTATCCAAAAATGACATCCAAATTCGTGGCGCTCTTCGTATGTTGATTCACATCGTGACATAACGCATTCGCTTTTGTGAATAGAATTTTGGTAAGATTTTCAACCTGTCCATGTCAATACCTACTACGCTCGCCCTTGCTTATGGGACTAACCTTTGTCTCTGATGACAAGTCCAACCACTGCACCGCTCTGTTGATGTTTGCAAATGCAAAGATACCATCTGGACTCCTCTCTGTGACTCTTTTCTGCAATCCTTCGTGTGGTATGACTCTCGACACGAATGAGGAATTGCTCTTGACAATATTGTTCTTTGGCTTCTTCTTTTTCGCCGCATCTTTGGCTTTCTCCCCATTCACGACGGCCAATGCTGGATTGTCGCTACCAAAGACGTGAGTCGCAGTGCTTATGAGAGATGGTTCCGTGCCGTTACTTTTGAGCTTAGATTCATCGTCGCTGGTGTGTGATTGCGAACCTTCCTCTGAAATGCTTGGTGGGACAGCTGATCGAGCACTGTTGGTCGTCGCTAGTCTGTAGAGCGCATGTGAAGGCCTTCTTTTCGGGGCAACGATGGCAAGCGAAAGTTTCGTGCCCGTCTTAGGTAGATCGACTGTGGTTGCAAGTGGATTGTTATTTGGCGCAGGAATGTCTGAAGGATGTGGTGGTGGAGTCGCCAGGTGGAGCTCGTCGCGCAATTTGTATGTACCTTCTCTGTCAGTCTACTGGTCATACAGCTGCGACATATTCCAAACCTTCGCCGAGGACTAATTGGTACTCTGGTCCTTCAGGTGTCTTGAGAGTGTTGTTGGTCTCGACTAGTCCAGCACCGGGCATGCCAGGGTACATGCGACCCGTGGTATAACTGGGAGGAGGCGGTAGAACACTGGGATAGCATGGTCAGTTGCTGTTGGCGCGAGTGGATTGCGGCGCGGTATGCGTACAACATGGTGACGACTGGGTCGACGGTCGGAAAGAATTGTATGAGGCAGTGCGCCTAGCGAGTGGTCATCACCGCACTGGGTGGTGCGAAGGATGACAAATGGATGTCGTGGTACGCGACTCTTAGGATAGGGTTGAAGATGCGACAGCTGGTCGGTTGGAAGAGAGAAGACGAAGCTGGCTTCCAGCCTTCAGGCCAGACTGTGTGGGGATGACGACCTCCATGTGGGCGCCTCCTCCGCGCGGGAACCCATGGCTTGGCCGGTCGAATTTATCCGAAAAGGGCGAAGCTGTATTTCTTCTGAGTAACATAGGGAAGAGCAAAAGGACGGAGATATTGCCTAGAGATCTCCTCGAAACTCAATCTAATTGTCAACGAGATCTGGCATGTGACGGTAAGCAAGGGATAGCAATGGCAGTGATGCCATGCGCTTCCCATGTGCCCGCCGGGCCCTGCGGAGAAGCACTGCGTCAATGCTCAACCTTAATTTTTGACGGACCCACAGCTTGGTGCGATGCAATCAATTTTCGTGTCAACAACCAGAGGCACGCGTTGATTCGACAATTTCTGACCTGCATTTGGTCGTTCACTCTTTTGGGCATTGTTTGGGGTTAGTATGGGGCGAGCATAGCATTGACGACTTTTGAGCAAGGACTCTGTTTTTTTCAAGTGCTCTTTGCAAAGCTCTCTAGGACGTTGTCACTCAGCATGCTTCCTCTCTCACGAGTAATCTGCCGGAGCTCAAGAGCTGCTCCTCAGCTTCTTGGGTCTCGTTCTGCTCCACCGTTTCCACACCTTCAGGTCAGGCATGCTGCAAGAGTCAGCAAGAAGGACTCGGGTGCAACCCCAGCTTTGGAACCGCCGACAAGTCCTGCTCCGGCGAAGAGGACTCGGGCAAAGAGCACTACTTCCACTCCCAAGACACCCCGAGCTTCGACAAACAAGGCCGCCGAAAAGGCCGTGAAGGCTAAAGACGACCTGAGTGAGGGGATTGTTGCAACCGCACCTGCGAAGACGACAAAACGAGCCGCATCTACTTCTACGAAACCTGCCAAATCAACGAGAGAGCCAAAGGAACCAAAGGAACCGAAAGAGCCAAAGGTCCCGAAAGCCACAAGAGCAAAGGCGGCACCCAAGTCAGATACCAAGACCAAGTCAACAAGGGTGTCTAGAAAGGCAAAGGTTGAGGACGATGAGGCAGTCAAGGCAAACACTGGCATAGGTGCGGCCTCGACGATGCAGACAGCACCTCCAGTGGGGACTGCAGATGATCCTATGAACAAGGTCGCCATTACGCCCGATAGTTTGAGTCCTGGAGAGGTTGGCTCTGTATCATCTGGAGACCTTGCAGATACTTCAGTATCTGCAACAGCACTTGAATCTGGCGCCAGCAAGAAAGCCAACACAAACTCTCACTCCATGGATCCGCTCAGGTCCGCGATCCCGCCAGTCCAGAGTGAACAGGAGGTACCAGCTAGAAATGCTGGTCCTGAGGAGGCGGACACTCTACCTATCGCTAGCTCTGCAGCACCACCTGCCTCACCGGAGACACTACTGGTCCCGCCGCCACCACCAGAGGAGGCTATGGAACCCTCAACCTCCTCCTCACTTCACGCAGAGAATGAGGAACACTCGTCCATGCCTGCACCAATGAGCAGCCCGGCAGCTCCGCCTTCTTCCCCTGACGCCGAGCTTGCATCGGAACCACAGTCGTCGATGGAGGGAGTTGCGCCGAGCACAACATCTGCTACGGCAGCGCCACCCTCCTCATCAGCAAGTGAAAGCACAGTGGGCGGAAGCACGACGTCGTCCCAGACAGCCTCGTCTCGCTTGCCGCCGGGACAGCCAGGCGGGTCAAGATCACCACCAGCACGACCAACCATCATGAACAAGGACACAGGCTTCGAGTTCTCCGATGGTGAGGAGACCCCCGAGGCTAGATACCAGCGTGGTCTCGCAGCCTCCCAGCACGTTGCGGAAGGTGGTAAGCTACCTCCACGGTACAAAGGTGCCGCACGACGGATTACCGCAATCATCGTTGCTCTGCCGTTCGTCATTGTAGGGACACCACTCGTCTGGGAGCGAGTGGTGGAAGGCAAGGAACCTAAGAAGCGGCCACAACAATTTGAAGGTGGTACCTTCAGACTCGAGCAAGATGGCGGGTTGTCTGGTAACACCAAAGTGCGGATCATGCCCAAGAAGGAGGGCGAGTAACAATCTTTGCAATGAAGGTCTGACGCCAGACCGATGTCTGTACGAGACATGATGTATATACGAAGTCAGCCTCGAGGCAACATGATAATCACCACTCAAAAACTAGACCCTTGCTCGTATCCATGTGGCATTTTATACACCCAAGCTCCACGCTAAATTACCCTCAGAAGCATCAACTACCAAGCCGTATGGCCCCCGTCAATCTTCACATCTGTACCCGTCATGAAACTACTCGCATCACTCAGCATGTAGACCGCCGCACCCCTGTACTCCCTGGGCCCGCTCAATCTCCCCAACATGTTCTGAGTCGGCCACGTCTCCTTGCGCTCCGGGTACTGCTCGAACAATGCTTCCACCATCTTGGTAACAATATACCCTGGACTGATGGTATTCACCCTAATCCCATACGGCCCCCACTCGGCCGCCAAATTCTTCCCCAACTGTATCACCGCGGCCTTGCTCGAATTATACGCGGGACAAATCAACCCCTGTAACCCAGTCAGCATGGTCTCCCTTTGCCAACCCAACCATCTCCAGCCTCTCATCCATCCTCCCCGAAGCCGAAAGCACATACCTTATTCGCCACACTCCCACTCATACTCGCAATAAAACACATACTCCCCCCCCTCCCATGGCGAATACACTCCTTCGCCACCGCCTGCGCCGTCATCAACACTCCCACAACATTAATCTCAAACATCGTATTCGCATCCTTTTGAGAGTACTCCAACGCCGGCGTCTCCTGCTGAATCCCCGCCGCCGCCAACAACCCATCCATCCGTCCTTCAGTGTCACTAATCTCCCTCACAATGCGATTCAAATCCGGCACGTCCCGCACGTCAATCTGGCGATAATGCAGCGTCGTGCCCAACTCCTCTGCCGCGCGACGCTGGATGCTGGCGAATTCGGGCGCGGGTTCGGGGAGGCGATCGAGTGCGTAGACGGTCGCGCCGGCTTCGAGGAGGGCTTCGGCTTGCGTGAGGCCGAGGCCGCGGGCGGCGCCGGTGACGAGGATGACGCGGTCGTGGAGGTTGAATTCGGGGAGGCGTTTGGTGGTGCCGAGGAAGGAGGCGGGGCTGGCGTTGGTGTCGAGGAGGGTGGGTTCGTCGGCGGGGGGAGAGGGGGGGCTGCGGTTGGTGGACGGGGGGTTGCCGAGGGGCGGGTTGCGGACGTCGGAGAGGAGGCGGGTGTGGGGGGAGAGGCAGAGGAGGCGTGGGCGAATGGAGGGGCGGAGGAGAGGGGGGAGACGGGTGAGGGGGCGCATGGTGAGTTAAAGGCGGAGGCGCTATAGGGAGATGCGGGCGGACGGGCTGATGCTGGATAGTAGACCTCGAACGTTTTGAAACGCTATGCTATAATATGGCTGTGAGGCGCTGTTGTAGCAATTGACTAACCACGATGTGTCAAAAGAAGCAGACTATCCGGTGGGTAGGTCAATAGGTTGCAGCAAAGGAGGAGCGCTCAGAGTGTTGTGCAGATGAATGTATCTTAAGCTGCGATGAGGTCAAAGTCAATGCTGCAATGTAGACCGGAATGCCTCTTTTGCGGAAACGCCGACAAGCTAATCCGAGTCAAAGTGACGCGTTGCAATGAGCCCTCGAGACATCAGAGGTCGTGCTGCCCCGCGTCCATTCTCCAGGAACTTGGACGTGGTGGAGGGGCTCGATCGGATGCCTCGATGGGGCAAGCCGGAACACGTTGATGTCGGCGGATGGATATTTGGGGGAAGCATCGGGCAGGTTTGCCGACCGCAATAGTTCAGAATGGTGACATTGGGGGACAATCGGACAACTTTCAAACAGCTCCATCAAATATTATACTCAAGCAGTCGCCTGTTCCAGAGTGATATTGGTTCTCCCAATCCTCTGACCTTTCTGCACATACTGCCACCTCTTACTTGGGTATCACAGCCGCATGAACCAACCAGAGCCAACCAGATCGACTAATACAGTACAAGAAGGGAACGTAGAACAAAGTGGACTCGAAGCGGCAAATGGAATTCAGCAACGTCTAGACCATCTCTTCGCCAATCTCGGTGATAAACGCAGGAGGTTGCTTCTCAGAGTGTTCAACAGCAATGCTCGTGGTCATGTTGATCCCACCCTCCTTTGGTGCCGCAGCAGTAATCTCATCCGCGTTACCGAGCACAGTGCCGTGATTCGTGCCTCTGTTATTGGTACCACGAGCTCCAGTCGCCTTGGTAGTCTGACCATACCGACGGTAGTAGTAGCCCGAGATCTTGGTGCGCTCCATGCAAGACTTGAGAAGCGGTCGGAGCGAGCTGAGACAAGCTGCTGAGATACAGATGCCGGCTTCCATGTTGGACCAAAAACGGACCTCGAGACGCTGGAGGTTGTCGTCCTGTAGACCGGACTTGTTGACAGCAATGATACGGAGGATGGAAGCGACGGCACCGACCGAGCCGAAGAGGAGAAGAGCACTGGTGATGGCCTTTGCCCTCTTACGAAGGTTGGCCGCCCAGATGAGCGCCATGCAGAGGAAGGCGAAGGTGAAATCGACGAGAGTGTTTGAGACGGACCAAGCAAGGGAGAGGATCTTGAATTCGGTCATGAGGTTGCAACGACCTTCGCTGTCGTGCGACTCGTAACTGATGACGCAGGTGAAGTTCATGGCGAAGAACGTGATACCCAGGATGGTAGAGATACCAGTGACACCGTAGGTGAGAAAGCGTTGCCACTTGTCGTGTGGGCCGAAGATGCGAAGCATGAAGATGGCGAGTGAAATCTTGATGGTTACTGCAGTGGCAATGTATGTCGCGTTCAGCCATTGAGCGACCTGAATCTGTGTCAGTCAGAACTCGTTTGTTTGCAGCAGCCAGGATCACCTCTACCATTACTATTTTGCTCACGGCGACTGCGTGTCCGTGAAAGTAATCCCATTCGTGTCCCGTACCGACATAGGTCAGTGAAACGAGGACGATGAATATACTCTAATAGTAATGATCAGAATGTAGTCGTTGTTAAGATGTGCATGGAACGAACCAATGCTCCAAGCATAAACCCATCATCCATGCCGAAGTGTCCCAAGATCTTTATCCGCACGAACATGCGCAGTGCCGCCGTCACCACACAAATGGCGAGGAGGGCTGCTGACATGTCACGAAGCGTGTTGATATAGTTCTCAAGCTGGAGTACGACTCCGCCGTCGAGCATGATGCTTGCGTCCGCCATGATGTCTGCTTGGTCTGCCATGTCGGACATGGGAGGAGGGTCAGCCTTATACCGCTGCTGGATACGGGGTAAGAGTCGAGCCGGATGGACCGAGGGTCAAAGAATGTGAAGTAGCTTGCGCGTCAATAATCGTTGAGCGCCAAAGGTTGTCCACCGCAGTATTGAGCAATAGAACGTGGGGCAAGACATAGTTCTACAGCGTTCGTTGGTAAGCCCGACTCAACTGCTTGATGTCGTTCGCCACTCCGAATGGGTCCAGCACATGCCGAACAGGAAGGCTGACAGCCGTTGGTATCTGTATGGTGTGTCGCAGGGATCGGACAGGTAAGTATGCCTGCTAGGTTCAAAACGACCTGTGAAGCTCTCGTGGTAGTAAAAGAAGCTTTGTCAAGCAGTTTGAGCAACAGTAGAACCGTTGAAGCGTTGAGATGTGCCCTTGGCGACAAGATATCCATCGGCTGAAGCTGAGTGAAAACGTTCGCAGGTCCAGATCTTCGGATGCTGGCGATATCATGGTTGGAACACCACACTGCGAGTTCTGTTTGTTCTCCAGCATGCAGGGTAGTGCTCTCGCGGATTCTTAAAGCCATGTTATCTCGCAAGTGATCGCTCCACAGCATGCTGGGTAGGCTGACTACCCTTCATTAGTTTCGTCGTAGCTGACTGTCGATGTCTATTCCCTTCGTCTAGACTTCCCCACGATTCCAAAAGCATGCCACCAGATGTATAGGAAGAGCCGCATCTACATTCGATCGCTAGAGCCTATACTTGACAACAGCCATGAAGGGTCGCGATCAACTGCTAGGTCCCGGCACCTCTGCATTGGATCGGAGCGTTGACTTATGTTGCCAAGGAGTCTTGACATGGTTCTCGCCAAGTGCAATCCTAGCGGTCACATGGCTTGACATGGCCTTGCGAGCACGTTACACCTGCTGTTGATATTGAATTGTGGGCTTCGGTCTTCACCGAGACGCAGCAGGAGGATAGCCTGCGGGCTCCAATGACCGGTGGCTGTTGCGAGGTGCGATTTCGATCCTCAGCCTCTCCGGCACTGGTGATTGGAGCGCATGGCAATGACAAGAATCGCCTGCACGTGGCTGCAATCAGTATTCTCATGTGTCGCATGAGTGGTGACATACCATATGTTACCGTTGCTGTCACACGGACCTAGTCAACCAGGCCATGTGCCATGTACAAAGCAGATGTCCGGAAAGGACTACGTTTGATCATTCTCATTACAATTCCGAACAAGAGATGAGTTCTCCTGCTCGGCTACACTGTCGTGTTTTCTAAAACTCCTCGCCCTCTCCAAACATGTGGTGTATTGGCAAAATTACACATATGAGAGCTGGGGTATCATCCGCTGACAAAAGAAAGATGCCGACCATGCCCAAACGCCATCCCTATTTTGTGCTCGAATAATTGGATTCCTTGCCGGATCGATGGTGTCAGTACACTCTCGTAGTCGTTTGAGGAGACTGCTGCCTTGCTGCCTTGTCCATTTCTACCCCGCTGTCCCTGTTCGTCCCTTCGCTGCCAATGCTCATCCGACCTGAAGGGTCTCCTTGCCACTGACCCATACCGAGAAAGGCTTCGATACCGGACAAATCGTTCTCGATACCGTCCTCGGCCGCCTCACGTTCATCTGTTACGCCTTCGTCATCTTCCAGCGGGTCTCCTTCTTCCTCTTCGTCGACCTCCAAGACACGACCACCCAGCTTGACCTCGGACGATCGAACCTGGTGGACAAGTGCTTTTTTCCCATCTTTTATCAGATCTTCAGTCCAGGTCAGACACCTCTGTAACGATCTGTTCATCCGAGCCGTGTCAAGTAGCAGATCTCTGTGTTTTCGTAGATCATTCTTCAGCTGTGCTTCGTCCTTCGCCCGTTGCTTCGCTTCCTTAGTCGTTCGTGAATCGGATGACGTGAGGTCTTCCTCCTCTGAAGTGTCTTCTTCCTCCGATAATTCCATGTCCGAAACATCTTCCTGGAAAGGACTCGATGGCCGGCCTACCAACCCACCATCTACATGTGGTAGGGCATCATCAAAGTCCTCATCCTCAAGACCCGCTGGAGCTACAGAGAATCGTCCAGCACGACTCAAACGTCGATAGCGTTTCAATTCAGCCTTGTGCTTCTTGATCTCTCGTTCCAGTGACCTGTTGATTGCTAGCAGTGATGAATTGGAGATTTCCAGGTCCAGCACTTTACGCTCTCGCCTTGCATCTGCAGCATAGTCGAATAACTCCTTAGACGGACTTTGCATTGGGTCTGAGATAATCGGTGAGGTCAATGAAGAGGCTGTATCGGTCCGTGGTAATACCGGAGACGTCATCGAAGGGACACTGTTGTTATGATTGGGAGCTAACTTGAATGCCAGGGGACTGCTTTCAAACTTGTTCTCAGCCCATGTGGCTGACCTCTTTCGAGCTGAACTTGGACTTTCCGCAGGTGCTACTGAGACACTTGAGCTTTTGACATGACTTCTTGGTGATTGGCTGATCGCAGAGAATGCAGCAGGGTCCATTGTCACCCCAAGACCATCTGGCATTGTTGTCGTGGGGGTTGAAGGCTCAAAGTAGGTGCGCTCGCTCCTGAGCTTGTTGTAATTGATCGTAGCGCTCGGGGTGTTCAAGTAGTCTGTCTTGCTCGGAAGGGGAGACAGTAACGGCGGCGATAAAGCAGTGGGACTCGTCACGAATGGAGATCGGGCAGATGATATGGCACTGAGAGTCGGCGAAGTTATCGGAGGTCTTGTACTGAGACCGAGCTCCGAAGTGCCTGTTCGAGGAGCCACTGTGCTTAATGGTCGCTTCTCCGCAAACATGGACATTGCAGGTGATACCGAGCGTAGAAGCCTAGCGGGAGGTTGATCTTCGCGCTGTCCGTTAGCATAGAAGAAGCCCGTGGACTTCTTGGTAGGTGCTTGGGATGACACAGTGTGATCTTGTATCCGTGCTTCGTCTGCGTGAAAGAACATGGAGCTTGGGTTCTTGATTGTCACATCGTCGATGCTGTTGCTTATGGGCACGATCGGATCCTGTGAGAGTGGTGAAAGTGTCGTCGCTTCCCGACTATGAAGTGCATGCACTCTTGCCGGACCTCGAGCATGGCCATCTTTCTCTGCTGGCGTCCCATGTCCGGCAAGCCGTGGGGATGGCGCTGCAGCCCTTGCTCTTACGCTTCCAGGTGTACTCGTTCCAGGTGTCGAAAGTGCACTTCCAGGTCGAGATCGCACCCCTCTCGTGGATGATCTCGGGGTGTTGTCGTCGGTGGTGGCACTTCGAAGTGGTGTCTCGACTCTTTTATCTGGGGACGGGTTTCTTGGTGTGCTTGCCGCTTTTACGAAAGGTCTCCGAGGGGAGGGTTCGCGTTTGGTTGTGTTGCCATTCGGGGCCAGTCGAGGGGTCAACGGTGCAGTCGTAAGCCTTCCGGAAGATGGTTGGTTTCTGAGAGGTCGTCTCTGGGTTGTGCCATTGTCTTTACCCGAAGACATGATCCTTCGGAAGATTCCTGGCTGGCGTTGACAATAATATCCAGCCTACTGTATTGTCCAAGAGCCTTAAACCTTCACCGAGACAGAACAGGCGGTGTCGCAGCGCCGTACATGGTGACCGCAGAGGAGACAGATAGTGCTGAATTGTAAGACCAGTAGTCGCGAGTGTCGTGATGGAGTGTTCGGTCGTCTGGGTGGTGTGCCCCTCTATTGCAAAAGTTCGAGGTTTAGATATTGACGCAACCATGCATGTTTGTTTGATAGGTCAAAGCTTTCCTATCCAACGTCGTGGCGTACCAAGGGACGAGGGGCAATCCCATTTCCATTTGAGCCGCCTTTCCTCTTTCACCCGCAACGCGACTTTGTCTTGGCGCGTAGACTTGTCACGCGCTTCGTCATTTCATCTTACTCGCCGCTTAACCTTGCTTCACGCGCTAGTCGAAGGTCCAGATGGATGGCTACGACAGAGGAGAGCGAGTCTGCGCAAGCTGCGACGGACGGCGGTGATGAGGGTGGCGATGGGCAGCCACTGGCTAGCCAACACCACACCTTGAAATATCACCTACTCGGTCCATCCCTGACAAAAGCTGGACAGGATGCCGTGGACCAGAAGAAGGTCTCGGAAATCATCTACAACGCCTCCAAGGGAAGCAAGTACTTCAATAATGAGGAGGTCAAGGACCAGAATCTCACCATCAAAATTGAACGAATTCTGGCCAGAAAAAGGCAACTTGAGAAGCTGGCACTCAAGAATGATCTCCGGAAGGCTGACGAGTATATCGCGCAGCTGGAATTCACTCGTGACCTGAGTCAAGCTGTGGTTCACATCGACTGCGATGCCTTCTATGCTGCAGTGGAGGAACTGGATCGACCAGAGCTCAAAGACGTTCCATTCGCCGTCGGGAAGGGCGTACTCACTACCTGCAATTACCATGCTCGCAAATTCGGTTGTCGAAGTGGTATGGCTGGCTTCGTTGCCGACAAGCTATGTCCTGGACTTATCCACATTCCACTCAACTTTGAAAAGTATACCTCAAAGGCACGAGAGGTGCGAGCTGTGTTGGCCAAGTACGACCCTCGATTTGAGTCTGCGAGTATCGATGAGGCCTACATGAACATCACGCAATACTGCGCTGATCACAATATGGATCCCGAAGATGCTGTGCGACAGATGCGGGAAGAGGTGCATGCAAGCTGTAAGATCACGATTTCTGCTGGCATCGCCGCGAACACCAAGCTGGCCAAGATCTGTTCGAACAAGAACAAACCAAATGGTCAATTCCGACTTCCTTCCGAGCGGTCTGCAATAATGGCGTTCATGCGAGATCTGCCCACAAGGAAGGTCAATGGCATAGGTCGCGTCTTTGAGCGGGAACTGGACGCGATTGGTGTAAAGACATGTGGAAATATCTACGACTATAGACAATACCTCTCCAAGCTGTTTGGTGAGAAGGCCTTCGAGTTCCTCATGAGTGTCTATCTCGGTCTGGGCCGGACTAATGTGCAGCCTGCCGAGGAGTATGAACGCAAGTCTGTAGGCACTGAGAGCACGTTCAAAGACATGAGCGATCCAGCTGAGCTCAGGGAGAAGCTGAGGTGGATCGCTGATGAGCTTGAGAAAGACTGCGATCGTACACAATTCAAGGGACGAACACTTGTATTGAAGATCAAGCTGCATACATACGAGGTGTTCACAAGACAAGTGGCTCCTCCGAAAGCGGTACACCAAGCGGACGACCTCTACAAATTCTCGCTCCCGATGCTCACCAAGCTCATGTCCGAAATACCAGAATTTAAGCTTCGACTGATGGGCTTGCGATTGACGCACTTGGTCAGCATGAAGAAGCCATCGGCTGCTTTCTTCGGCAAGCGCGCTAGTACCCCTTCCACTGTCAATACTACGACCAAGAAGCTCGACGCTGACGGGTGGGAGCGCTGGCCGGACGAGGAGTTCGAGGATGCAGCTCGTCAGGAACGAGACGATGAGCTTCAAGCGATCGAACAGCTCAGTCAGGAGCACGAAGCTGCGCTTAGCAACGGCAAACCAAATGACGATACAGAGTTTAAAGCATTCCAGGAGCGCAAACACGACAACGGCTTCGCGTGGCGAGCACTATTAGAAGAAGAGCGCGCCAATTGCCGAGCTCTCAACAAGACCAACCTCTCCCAGATCGACCCCGACGCTCCTCCTGCAGCACAAGCCCCTCGCGAGGAGAAGGAGCTCTGGAATTGCCCAGTCTGCGGCCTCGGTCAGCCCGCAGAAGAGCGTACCTTCAACGCGCATATCGACTCCTGCCTCTCCCGCGGAGCCATCAAAGAAGTCCTCGAGACACAAAAGCCTGAGCGACCCCGGACACCCACCACCACTTCCGGCGGCGCGAAGAAGAGAGGTCGTCCTTCCAAGGGTGCGCTTGGCAACGAAGAAACAAAGAGGCGGAAGCCATTCTTCACATGAAGCACCCATGGCCAACTCGAAATGCAACCAGAAGATCGACTATGCCAAACAAGGAGCACCGAGATAGATCACCCTCTAGTCTCACCTCCGCCAGCCAAGCGGGGCGGTGATCTCCCCTCCCAAGCTTTGCTAAGCCTTGATCACCACTGCAGACGGGAAGACGGCACGGCTGGGTGGATCGGGGGATCAGCGCGGGTTGGACGGCACCGCGGTGACAGAAGGATCACGACTGATGAAATGTCCTCGCAGGAGAAGAGAACAGAGATGAGAAATGTAAATACTAGATCCATGACAAAGGCCTCCCATTACCAGGCTATGCTACCGAGACGTGTCCAATGAAAGTCCTCCACGCCGCAACCAAACCTTGCACCAGATGGGACGCCATGCATGCGTATCTCGCGCCTCGCTGTGTGAAAAGGACTGTCGCTGCTAACCCCGTCCTTCTCTCACGCTATGACCCCCTTCCGTCTCTCATGCCATGCCCACTACTCCCATATGCCTACCCTATGACCGCATCAAAGCATCCAGATCCACCCGCTTGTAGAACGATATATGCCCAAAGCCCTGCCAGTACTGCGCCAGCCGATCGTGCGACACAAGGATGAGTTGCGAAGGGATGTACTGGTCTGCATCTCGTTAGCCAACACCTCACAGGATGTACCGGGGAGAACGGACCATGCATAAACCCGCGATTAGCGACATGTCCTGCACTTCGCACTACCCTTGCTCCTCTGAATATATCCTCCTCTGCCGTGCGTACGAGGCCTTTCTCCCCGAGATCAGGGGCGATGAAGGTGATCTGTCCTCGCGGGACGTGAGGGTCGCCAGTCAATTTGATGGCTACCAGACGACCGGAGTAGATGTCTTCTGTCTCCATGGCGGAGTCGGCAGCGACGCTGGTCTGGCGTTGAAGCTCGCCGCGTACACCTTCAGGCTCTTCCCAGTCGTCATCGTCGTCGTCGCTGGGTTCGTCGCTTTCGTCGTCGTCAAAGGCGTTGGCGCGGTGGCGAAAACCGTCGCGTTCGGCCATGTCAGTGAGAATTTCATTCATGCGGTTGTAGGTGCGGGCAGTGATGTCGTTTTGGTTGTCGACGGTGCGGGGGCGGTCGCCGGTAAGCCATTCGTTGAGCCAATTGAGGCCTTCCGGGAGGGGGTCTTCGGCGCCTTCGTCGGGTTGGAGGACGAGGAGGAATTCGCAGCCGTGGCCGGAGTAGTCGCCGCAGTAGATTCCACGCCAGGGTTTTCGGGGGGTCGGGGTGTATGCGGCAGGGTCGATGGTGCCGAAGGTGGTCACGTTTTCTCCTCGGCGATCAAGGTTGTATCCGCTTGCGGAGGAGGCGAAGAAAGTCAGACCTGGTGCAACTGATAACCGGTCAAGGCCTGGGAATTGTGCGAGTTTGGAGCTATTTCTCCTGTTGGCGTATTCCATCCATCTTCGTATCCGGAATGTGTTCTGTGATATCTCGTTGTGCTTGGAGGGTCGATGTGATATCGATGAAAAGTCGGAGCCAGAAAGATTGCGTGCGCGAGAAGGTGCCGGGATAGAGAATGGTGGCCATACAGCGGAACCTTCGTTGATGAGATGTTCCGGAAGATCTCGTGATAACACAAAGGAGGTCCTGACACCAGCTGGGGAGTTCGTATGTGCACAGTCCATGAGTATCTCTTGGGATAGCAGAGGGGTTTCTCTCGGAGATGATTCGGAGGACCAGAAGCTACTCAACGGTCCTCTCGGACTTGATTGAATTATTGAGACTCGACGACCACCAGTGGTGAGCTTCAAGATAGGTCGATCAAGATGTAATTGGACGTTAGGATCGAAGCCATGGATCAGGACCTGATTGTTTTCCGACCATGCCGAAACAGTGTGCTCGCCCCTCTCGGCGACGACAGCATGTGCTTCGATGCTAGCCTTGGTAGGATTATAGCGCGCTATTACCAGCTGGCCACAAGGCTCCGAGTCCGAAATCCATATTTTCTGACGTGGGAGGAACCAGTAAGCATAATGAGCGACGTATAGATCCCTGAAACTGCTCAATGGTGCGGGGGATGACAGTGGCGTTGGTAGATTGGTGTTGACATGTCTTTGCCATAGTGAGTCGGTGGCAGCTGATTTTTGGAGGGTGCGACATGTCCGGGAAGCTCTTGCTAGGTCGAGAGGTGGAAGATACGAGATGCAATGCAGCATCAACTCTGTCGGCAGGCCGAGCAGTGTCGAAGCTTGATCATCGCCATCTTCCATGACCACGTCCGATATCGCTCTGACGACCATGATGCTCGGGCAAGCAGTGTCCCCTCCACTCCTTGGATAGCCGTTGAATTTGCGACAGTATCACCACTGAGTCCAGGTATGCGACATGTGGCAAACTGTGCGACCTTTTAAAGAAATAATCCGTCCGGTCCAACTACGGCGCAGAATCAATGGTAGCAGGTGGTTGTATGTGCTCTCGCCTGAAGTAGTAGGAGGGAGCAGAGCAACTCGACCTTCCAGACTGGGCAAGTTGACTTTGCCGATAGCGGGGGGCGATGTGCACTGAGACCTGCAACTTACGGCGCCGCCGTCTTGGAAATATGCACTCTACCAGATCTCCCGCAGCGACGGGACGGGGGTAGAATTTGAAGGTGTAGATGGTGAAGTGATCTAATGGAAAAAGGTTGATGATTCACCTGCCGCTATCCAGGTTGTCTGAAACGTCCGGTATCGAATCTGATGACATCACCCGAGATCTGATGGCCTCCAGAGTCTCCTCCACATCTCCGGCGGCATCTTTGATCCCTTCATGCCATCGTCAATCTACGGCGCCCTGGCTCAGTAAATCACAACGACCGCGCGTCACAACTGGCCTCAAAAAGAAGGGCAGCCCGGCAGATCCAGCCCATTGTAAGCCACAGACCTGTTTAGTCCAACTCTATCGCTGTTGACTTGTCGCGCGTGCCCTCCACAATCGCTCCATGTGCAGATAAATCTAGGCGAGACCTGCCTCACCATCCTGCTGGATTCTTGTAGCCGGTACTACCAGACGTGTCATGCTATTCGAGCTAATTCTGATTCGCCAGCGGGTCAGATGATGGTCTTTTCATCTGGTTCACGACGATGGTGACAGAAGCTTCATCTGGTTGTTTCTCGCCAGTAACAGTGTTGGAACGACATATCCCAATGGCGAGGAGCTGCACGAGTCAGCAACCATGACAGCCATGCTGCGTAGGTATCACCTTTCGTTCACCGTGGCAGTTCCCCCCTGCTCTGGCATGTGCTCGTTTGAGATCGACTGCTGGAGCCTGCAGCAATTGGCCTGGAGACTCCCGACGCGAGAAGCCAACGAAGCACAGCGCGACGAGCATGATCGGCGTTTCTGCCCGCGTGTTTGGTGCGACCTTTCGACGTCACTCGTCAAAAATTCAAGCTCAAAGCTCCTGCCACCGCATCACAATCACAAAACACTGCAATTGTCTATTCACGGTTATTTTCTTATTGTGCATTTTTCTACTTCTCCTCCTCTCTCTTTTCCACCGACCACTTCACACTTTCACCAAACCACGATTCACACACAACCGCAACTATGAAGACCAGAGCTCAAGAGCGAGCTGAATCAGTGGAGCCTGAGGCTTCACAGTCTTCTCAGCAGCAACATCCACGATCGAACAACCGCAAGAGACGTGCCAGTAGCGTTTCACACGCCGAGAGCGGTGCCGTCGACGACTCCTCCCAACTCGACTCTCAGCCTGCCATCAAGAAGAGGAAGAAGACAAAAGTTGTCGTAAAGGAAGTCGCGCATAATCAAGGAGAAGCCGATCACCCAGAACTTTCACCAATCCGCGAGGACAGCAGCCAGCCTGCCGCCGATGCCTTCCAAACCTCTCAAGTCAACAATTCACAACTCTCTCAGATCACCACAAAGACCACTACCTCTCGCCGTGCGACCCTCCCCGCTTTCAGCCAAGAAGATGCATTATCCCAATCCCAGTCACAGTCTCAGAAAAAGTCCAAGCCGAGAAAGTCGATGCCTGCCTCTCTGGCCGTTCAACACCTCTCTCCTGCTCGTTTCGAGTTTGGCATGATGTCCCTCAACAAGCTTGTCCAGGAAAGGATGAAGCAACGCCTCGAATCCCAGACCATGATCCAGCTGGACGGATCCGATGATAACGAGATGAGCCAACACGAGACGGATATTCTGGTCTATGGTAATGTCGACGGCCCTTCTCAGCCACCTGAGATCGAGGTACAAAGCCCCTCTAGCGAGCGTGCCGACAGTCTCACCGACTTCGACTCCATCCCCATCAAGTCAGATCAGGAGCGCGCCAACTACGAAGCTTCAATCAAGCGTCTGGCACGTGAGGCTGCGGAGGCTAAATCCTCGCTCGAGATCCTCATTGTCGAATTGTCAAGCATGGGTTTCGGTAGTCCCGACGCCAATGCCCAAGCCGTCATCGATTCTATTCGCGCATCATTCGACCATGTTCGTCACCGCCTGCAAGACATACTGCCATTCGACGTTGCTGCCGACGTCCAGGAGCAGACATTCCTTATGCGCATTGCCGACCAGCTTGTGGCCTATGCTCACAGCAACAATAAGAAGGACACCATCATCACCGAGCAGAAGTCTTTTGAGCAGGAGCTCCTCACTCAGATTGATGTCCTCATCGACAAACTAGCCGAGGCGAACCTGATCCGCAATAGGCTGGAGCAGGCAAATGGCGAGTTCGACAATCAGAATGAAGAGGATGATAGATACATCAAGGAGCTGGAGACCAAGCTCCTTGAGGTGGAGAAGAACTTCAAGCAGGTTAGCAAGCTGCTTACGGAGAAGGTCAGTCAGGCTCAAACCCTGGAGACTGAGAACAGTGTCCTGGATGACAGCTGCGAAAAGCTCAAGACCGCTCTAGACGGTTATCGACAGACTGAGGCAAACCTGCACGACCTTATCAGTCGAATGGAGCAGGACCACGCCGCCGCTCTTAATGAGCTCACAGATCACCACAAGGCTGAGCAACATCGCTTCACAGAAGAGGTCCGCATTGAGAAGGAAGCCCGTGTCGCCGCGGAAAGTCGCGCTACTGGTGTTGAGAAGGCTGCTGCAGACTTGTCTAAGAGCTTGGAGAAGGAAGCCGCCATGATCAGCAAGCTCAAAGCTGAGATCGAAGGCCTCCGCGCGGACATTGTTGACGTTCAGGCAGGCAAGGAGTCCGCCGAAGATGATGCAGCCACGAAAGCTTCTACAATTATCGATCTTCAGAAGCAGCTTGAGAAAGCTGAGACCGACCTTGCTAGGCTTGAGGACGACTATGCGGATCTCCAGAAGCTTCATGAAGCGGAGAAGCGTCAGCGGGAAGCGGCCGAGGCCGAGCTCGACGAAACACATGTGAAGGTCAAATCCCTCAACGACAAACTTCACAAGCAAGGTGTCGAAGCCAACGAACTACGCCAGAAGCTGTTCGAGGTGCAGCAGCGTGATCACAAGACCATCAAGGAATACCAGACTACCATGGCCGAACGTACTGAGCAGTATGAGGCCGACCTCTCCGCCGAAACAGCACGCCGTGAGGACGCCGAAAATGTCGCCGCTGAGCGGCAGTCATACATCGAGGATCTAGAATCGAAGCTCGCCAATCTCGAGGCCGATATGCGCAAGACCTTCAACGAGAAGGAAGCGCTTCTTCAGCAAATGGAAGATCGATGTGTCAAACTTGAGGAAGAGGTCGAGGAATTGCAGACTGCACTTGGCATCAAGACCGCAGAGCACAATGCTCTTCAACAGTCCACTTCCAGCCAGATCAAGACACTCGAGACCACCATTGGCGATCTCACATCGACTTTGAACAAGACAAACACCGATCTCAACACTGTCCGCCATCAAGCCTCCACTCAGCAGGAACAGATGCTTGCTACTCTCGCCGACCGTGACGCTAGCATTGACGCCCTAAAACACGATGTCGAAGTCGCAGACTCTGCCATTTCTGTGCTGCAAGGTGAGAAGGCCTCTCTTGAGAGCCGGGTCGAGCATGAAGCAATCACAATGCTCACATACACCGCCGAGAAGGAAGCACAGGTCGCCTCTCTCAAGGACATCATCGGTACCAAGCAAGCCGAGATCGAGGACTTGCAAGAGCGTGCTCGCGAAGTCGACACGGCCTGGAACGCCACCGTCACCGAGAAGAACAGCTACATTGAGACATTGGAGACTTCAGCCGAGACACGTGAGGAGAGCTACGAAGCTCTTAGAGAGAAGAACAGGGAACTGAGAGAGAAGTTCGAGGAGTACGTCGCAAAGGCTACCCACAAGATCGGCACTTTGAGCGCAGAGGTGGACAGGTTGGCCAAGCTGGCGAAGGACGGAGAAGGAGAATTGAAGAGGGAGGGCAAGAGGTTACTGGAAGACGTCATGGAGGTCGAGGAGGAAGAAGCTGCTGTCAACGGTATCGACCACAGCAGCGTTAGCCCCGCTGTTAGGGTGGTGGAGAAGAAGAGGGTCAAGAAGGGCAGGAGGACTGTGAGAGATAGCGGTATCGGTGGCAGCAGCGACATGGAGGGTATGTTTTCTTAATGGTCCCGTCAAGGATGGGTACTCGGACAGCCATGGGGGCATGATGGCGATCACAGCAGCCCGCCGATGGCGACTGGGACCTCTTTTGTAATAAAGCACAAAACATGGCAACGATGGATGACTGGCATTGCGAAATACTGTTCTGTAGGATGGAAATAGCGTAGCATAGCGGGCGGGTAATGGACGTAAAAATGCTTCGACAAATACATACTCCGTCCAACCCATGTCTATCTTGCGTATATTGCCAAACGCCTCGCTACCTCTGTGCCGGCACGTCGCAGTCGTCCATCCCTTGTCGTAATCCTGAGTAACGATGCTGTCGTTGGTGGGTTCCTCCCTTGCCGGTTTTCCATGTGTAGTCCTTGGCCCTTGACTCAACCTGTCCGACCCGCATTCCTCCGCCAAACTCCACATACACCACAGAATCACCAATCAAGCGGACCAGCGCTTATTCGCTTAGTCCAGGTCATCATCCTCCCCACCCTCCTTCGCCCCAGCACCCTTCTCCTTGACTTCCTTCTCCAGCTCCCCCTGCGCGGCATCTGCTTCCGATTTCGGTATCAAAGTGAAAATAACAACGAAGAGTGGCTCGTTGGTTTTACGGTCTTTGAGGACGTATCTGATTGCGTGAGAGCTGGTTAGTCAGGAGTTGGTCTTTTGATGCGAAGAAGGGACCATATCAAGGATCGAAGGGGGCAGGGAGCGAGGTAGAGGGGGGGCCAGAACGAAATTAAGGAGGGGAGGAGGTGGGTGGAGGCAGGAATGGGGAGAATGGAGGTCAGGGTGAAACGGATATGGGAGATGGAGGAAGCACTAACCGGAGTGGTTGACCGTCCCAATAGCTGATGACGGGTATCGTGATGCCGGGTATCACTGAAAAGCCGGGCAACTTGACGGCAAACTCGTTGAAGTCGAGGTAGGGATTGAAGAAGTCAAACTCGTATTTCCTGCCCTTTTGGAAGGTAAAGTCCTTGAGATGCGACTCGGTGAGGAAGTACTTCTTCCGCGCAGTCGGCTCGGAGGGAATGCCTGACTCTTCGCGCAGGGTGGCAGCCGAGGAGGCGGCGCCTTCTTTGACAATGGCTGGGGTATCTTCGTCCTCATCGTCGTCCTGGTTGGTAGCGGTGTCAGGAGCTTCTCCCTCTTTTGTGCCTATCCGGAATGTGTTGATGCTGCTCAAGAGGGGGCCGAAGAGGCCGGGTTCGTCGGCGTAGACGTCGCCTTCGAGACCAGGATCGATAAACCATTTTACAATCTTGAATGCTTGATCGAATCCAGGAGGGAGCTTGTCTCTGATCGGGTGGTCGAAGTCGTTGCCGAGGACAATGTCGTGGGCATTGAGGTCTTCTTTGGGGGTGAAGGAGAATTGAAGACTGTAAAGATCATGCTTGTGGTTTGGATGCGAGAAGTATGGCGATGTCTTTGGCGAGCTATGCGGGAGACCACGATAGTTCTGCACTCGGACAGTGACATCTGCGTCTAATCGGGAGGTGGAGATGTGGTGGGGTGTTTCAGTGTTGGGAGAAATAGGGACCTGGACCGAGGGGTCATACGTCGGTCCAGCTGTGACTTTGAGTATATATTGGTCGGCCATGGTGTTGGTAGATAGGACAAGAGAATGGCAAATAGATTGTGCGATACAGGGCGAGGAAGACCAACCGTTTGGGTTGACGGCGTGATGAGAGCTCAATCACAATAGGAAAAAAGTAAAGAATGACGTCGGTCTGCGCGGTCGCTCGGGCCGCATTTGCTCACTTGGGTTCGAGGCATGTGGCACGATCAAATCACTGTTCTCATCTGTATATAGTGGCTATCTACAATCTCTTGAGAATATCCTGGAGCACTTCTTCGGTCTTTGCGCTACCTCCCATGTCTGGGCTGAGCAGCTTCCCCTCCTCGAGATTCGCGTCCACAGCTTGGTAGATCTTCGCAGCCGCCTCCTCTTCGTTCAGGAATTCCAGCATCAGAGCAACACTGCGGAGTGTGGCAATCGGGTTCGCAATACCCTTGCCCTCGATGTCTGGCGCAGAGCCGTGGCAGGGTTCGCCGATGGCAAATCCATCACCAACGTTTGCAGATGGCACCAAGCCCAGACTTCCCACCAGGGCCGCAGCGCCATCTGACAGAATGTCTCCATACAAGTTCGGTGCAACAATCACATCATAGTCCTGAGGCTGTCTGAACAGCTTGTAGACCATGCTGTCCACGATTTGCTCTTCAATGCCAACCGTCTTGTACTTCTCGACCTCCAAGGCAGCGCGAGCAGTCTGGCGGAAGAGACCGTCCGTCTGGGACAAGACGTTACTCTTGTGCGTGATAGTAACGAGGCTCTTCTTAGTGCCGGGTCCACCAGAGCTTTGCCAGACACGCTGCCGCCTCAAGGCAATCTCACCAGCCATGGTCGCAATGCGGTGGCTGGCACTCTCGGAGATGCGCTTAATGGCTTCCGCGACCTTGCCATTGGGACCATCGTATGTCTTCTCCTCTTTCACATACAAGTCCTCTGTGTTCTCTCGAGCAATGACGAGATCGATCGGGTCCTTGAAGATTGAGGTGTTGCGTACTGACTTGACGGGTCGGACGTTGGCGTACAGATCCAATCGCTTACGCAGAGCAACGATGGGTGACGAGTAGCCTTTGGTGGGGGTAGTCGGTGAGCTGCCCAGCAATAATGTTGGTAAGTGTCCTCTCAGTCGAGGGACGACAAGCTCACCTCACAGCTCCAAATAGCGCACCATCACATTCCTTCTTTAGGGTTTCCACGGTCTTGTCAGGCAAGGCGACACCAGTCTGCTTGAAAGTCTCGAAACCGGCATCCAGGTCTACAAACGAGAACTTGAGGTTTAACGATGCTGGCAGGGCCTCCAGAAGCTTGCGTCCAGCAGGAATGACCTCTCGGCCAATCCCGTCGCCTGGTATAAGGCCTAAGCCATTGTTAGTACCACTGCACCAGATGACGTGTCCGATTGACCGGAAGACCAACCAATTCGTAGAGTCCTTGCCGCCATTGGAAGTTACTGAGAGATGTCGCGATGCTCCCTGCGGAAACTTTGACCGGCATCGCAAGATCTTGGCGATTGATCGACCGACGTCGGCCCCTCCACACCACCTGCATCCCCGACTTCAGCCTCGATTTTCTTCCCTGTCATTTCTTCCATAATGCACACTACGGCTGACGATCAGGATGTAGGCTCTATCCCTCTGTACTGCTTAGCCTGCTGTACCACTCCTCCCAGCCGGTATGGCTCTGGTGGAGCACTTCAGCTCAGCTGATGTGTTCCACCGTGACGCACCGTTAGACTCCAATCCCTCATCCTGGATCCAGGTGTCTCTGCCTCGTGGCCGTTCTGCCGTCAAGGCTACGTTGCACGTCACCTCTTCCTTCTCAGATCAAGCGCATCTGAATCTCAAGGTCTCGGTCGGATACCTGGTTTGGTTCGGGACGGATCTGTCAAGGCCTGCCGGACAATGCCCCTGTCTCCCCTGCAGTTCCGTGCCGCAAGGCGTGGCAGATGAGTGGACGATCATCTTGTGGTCCGGACTTTCAGCTTCACTGTCTGACCACCATGGTCCACCCCAGGTAAGTGGATCCATTTCGCAACGTATATAGTATGCCCTTGCAGTCTTCCCTCGGAATGAAGAGCGTACCTACCACTGGTGCCACTGTGCTATTCTCTCCTTTCTTGGGCTTGCCCGGACTCTCACATTGTCATTCATTGTGTAAAAGGAAGCCTGCGGCTCCTCCGTACAGACACCACGCATTCTCTATCTTATCAACGCCGAGCTGGTCTCATCTCATTTCTTCAGTACATAGATCTTGCTCAAGGGTTCGCACGTCGCTTTCCACCATGAAGTCTCATCAACAGGTAAGCATGATTTGAAGCACCCTTGTACGTAGAGCGTCTCTAATCGTGTAATAGCTTGCGGCAGCCATCGTGGCCATGTCCGCGGTCGTGCATGCGACACCCATTCCTCAAGATGCGGGCCCAGCACTTCCGATCGCCCCAGCAGTCCCCGCCGATCCCGCAGCAAAGTCATCCTCTGGCGGAAGTACCGGCAGCACAGGTACACCCAAGCAGTACGACTGCACCTTCTTCAAGTCTGGAGGACATCCGTCGTCATTCCCCGACCCATCCAAGTGGCTCTCTGCAGATGAGATATGGAGCTTGTGGGAGAGCAGGATCAGGGATGGAAATGCCGCAGAATTCGACGACATTGAGAGTGGGCTGAAGCTCATCAAGTCTGCTCTAGCCGACTATCCCAAAACACTTGGTGTATCGGAGTTGGAGGGCATTCCCAGCAGTGTCTTTGTCGCAAAAGCCGCACAAGAGTCTACCTTCCGTGTCAATCCAGGCTGCACGAACGCAGGCACCACGAATTGTGGTATCCTACAAGGACCGCAGGGATCAGCCAAGTGGGATCGTTCAAAGCCGGATTCTCTCAACGAAGTTGTCAAAGACGCTATCATGGGAAAGAATAGCAGTGGTGGCGGATACATGGACGGCTTCCAAGCTGCTTTGCAAAAGGCAAAGACGCTCGGTGGTGATAGCGTCGGTGCTTTGGTGGGGATCGCCACCAGGCTGTACAATTCTGGTCTCAATGAGCTCGATGGAAAGAATTCTATCAACCTCAACGTGGTCAGCGGGGGATCGACGCCCAGCTACGTATCAGACATGGCGAATATTCTGATGGGATGGGTCAACTCCCCAGAGTATGGCTCTTTCGAGCAATGTGGAGGAGCAGCTCCTCCGGCAGCAAAGGTTGTCGCAGGTCGACGCTAGAGGGATGGACTGGTTCTCGAACCCTCATTGCATTCTCTTTACATAGATGAGATCATGATTATGAGTTACATTGGATGTGTTCTGCATCAAAGCACGTGCCTCAAGCTGATGCGAAACTCACCCCGTCCTCAAGCCCCGCTATCAAAACTTTACCCCTCCTCAGCTGTCAGCTTTCATTGCTGCACCACATATAACCAGACATTCTACACTAGATCAATAATTCAGCCTCGTACACAGCATGTCATCGTCTCCCACCCCATCCGAACAGGCAAAAGCCGATGCCGACCTCCGCGCCCGCGAAGCAGAAGAACAAGCCAAACTACCCTACAAATGGACCCAAACAATTGGCGACTTGGACATCGTCCTGTCCGTAGACGCCAAATACAAAGGCAAAGATTTTGACGTCAAGATCACAAAGACGCACCTCAAAGTCGCCATCAAAGGCCAAGAAGCCATAATAGACGTACGTCCTCCCCTGCCTTCCCCGTTCCCTCCTCCCGCCCTTACCACTCCCCTCAATTCACCCCCTCGACCACCATGCTTGCACAAACCCTCATATTAACGTCCCCAGGGCCCCCTCCCCCACCCCATCCTCCCCGATGAATCCACCTGGACCCTCTCCCCCCTCTCCCCCACCCAAAAAGAACTCGCCATCCACCTCGACAAAACCAACAAGATGAACTGGTGGCCGCACGTAGTGACCAACGCACCCTACAGCATCGACACCAGCAAGATCGTCCCGGAAAACAGCAAGCTGAGCGATCTGGACGGCGAGACGAGGGGTATGGTGGAGAAGATGATGTATGATCAGAGGCAAAAGGAGATGGGGAAGCCGAGTAGTGATGAGGAGAAGAAGCAGGAGATGTTGAAGAAGTTTATGGGGCAGCATCCCGAGATGGATTTTAGTCAGGCGAAGATTTCGTGAGAGAGGGGAGGGGAGAGATGGGGGAAAAGGGAGGGTGGAATGGGGGAGGGCGAGGGCATGTCAAGGTGAGAGTGAAGGGAGGGTGGAGGGAAACATGATCAAACTGCCTCGATGGAATGGAAGAGGAACATCACGATCGACACGAGAAGCACGAAGCCAATCAAAAGTCCTTGACGACAAGAGCAGCAGGTTCTATGCCTACTGCTCGTATATAGATACCACAACGAAGAAAGTATAAGCCGATCCCTCGCTTGCGCCACGCTCTGTATTATACAAAGAGGTCCACACATTACTCTGGCCCTTTGCCGGACAGACATCCTTCCCCTATTTCAATCCTGCTATTCCCTTCTGAAAGCCTGAGTAGGACTACTGCCCAGGTCGAGGAAACACAGGCACCGTCTCCATCTGCTCCAATCCTCCCATGGTATTCTGCTGGTTCGTCTGCCATCCCCGTCCAGTCTGCTGGTTGACGAACATGCTTTGCCTAAAAGGGTTCGTGCTACCGGTGACCATTGGAGTCAGGGCTTGTGGTGTGTTTGGCTGGCTTTGGCCGGTCTGATGCGGTTGCTTCGCAAATGGATTTGTGCCTGTACGTTGAAGCTGAATCGGAGCTTGAGATTGGAACTGCTGCATGTCTTGCTGCCCAAACCCACCCGTCGGTTGTGGCTGCATCTGTTGCGGAGTTTGTTGTTGCTCGGGAATGCCATTGAGTGACGACGGAGCCATCGACATTCGTTGATAAGGATTTGTTGACTGAGGTGAAGTAGGTGACATGGTATTCTGTGGGTACACCATGGATTGTCGGAATGGGTTCGTAGATTGCGGCATGAGCTGCTGAGGGGATTGTACAGATTGGGCGGTCTGTTGCGGGTTCATCTGCGACATGCCTGTCTGCTGTTGCGACATGTCTTGATATTGCCCATTGGCTTGGACAAATTGTTGTGGCGGCTGAGGGCCGTATCCACCAAAACCAATGCCTGTGAATTGTGGATTTAGGGGCTGTGGAGGCTGCTGAATGTACTGGCCGAATGGATTTGTGCCTGTCTGCTGCTGATCAAATCCATTACCCATTTGAGGATATGCCATCTGTCCCGTCGCCATTCCAGTCATCATTGGATGCTGCTGGGGTAGCTGCTCAGGAGGTGGCTGCGCCATTGGCTGTTGTTGCTGCTCGATCGAATCGAAGAAGTCGATGAGATCTGGCGCAGGTCCTTTGGCCTGTGAGACGGGAGCTGATTGTGACGCGGAGGTGCCCTCTGTCGGTTTGGAGCTCGTAGATGATGCAGCTGGCTTGGACGAATCGGCAGCCTCATCAAACATGGACTTTCCCTCAAACTTGGTCCCCTTTCTACCCTGCTGGGCTGCAAGGTACTGTCGCCGGTTGGTGTCAAAGTCCTTGTCGTTCAGATATTCCTCTAACGACTTTGTAAGACTTGTCGGCGCATGCTTGATCTTGGGTATCTCCAGCCTCGTGACATTCTCATACGACCGCGCGATGCTCAAGTAGCGCACAACCTGATCTGTCTGCTTTGTGAAGGTCTTGTATAGCGTAATGCTACGCTCAGCATCGACTCGAGACAGCTCAAAGTACCGACTAAGTACGTTCATGACAGCCTGATTCATGGCGGCGTACAGATCGAGCAGGTCTTGCGTGATCAACCGGAAAGCCATGAGGGCAATGTCATTCTCTGACTCTTTCGAGAAGAAATCACATTTGAGCAGTGCCCGAATCTGGTCTTGTATGGCGCCAGTCTCGCGCAATAGTCCTTTGTCAATCGACAAGCTCTTCATGCGCTCGAGCGCTCCTATCTTGCAGTAGTCCACCTTTGTGTCGGCGAATGCAAGCGTCCTCGCTAGAAGGTACTCCGAGTACCGTCGTATGTTTTGTCCTTGTGTCTGAACTGCGATCAACAAGTCAGCCTGTGATCACAAGGGATTCTCTCTCATGCGCCCCTGGCCCAGAGATGCGCATACTCTCGCTATAACTTCCAGGTGACCACTCCCTTGAAGGTGGTCCGCGTTTAACGGAATGCGTACCATCAGTGAAGGAGTTGAGGGCCAGCCTGTTCCTTGGATTTGCTGCCAGGTATGCCAATGTCACATCTTTTGCCCCGTCCTTGACCATCAGGTGGACCACAATGAGTGCCTTGAATACGATCGTCCATGTCGAATCTCTAAGTCGATTTTGGAGTGTCCGGAAGACTTCAGCTACACCAGCTTCTCCAGATGAAGTTGAGAGGAGGATATGCTCGACATATTTCGCTTTTGGGGGCGCAAGCTGTATTTTGAATGAATAACGATCATGTGAAGCTGTCCGGTAGGGCTGCTGACCTTGATCTTTGTTGCGCCCTTGACTGACTTCTCGAATGTGCTTGCCATTGTAATGATATGCTCGGAGATTGCGGTCTTGGTCGGGTGGCAGGATGAATCGCTTTCACACCCGTTCAATGACTGGGGAGGGAATGCCGGAGGCCATTCGAGAAATTCGCTGCCTGGAGATTAGAGATTGATGTAGGGTTATGGTATTGTTGAAAGCTCAAGTCAAGGACGGTTCAGGTTCCACTGGTTGCACTCAAAGCGCATCATGCTTGCGACTTCCGTCATTGGTTGGCTTGGCATCATTTTACGATTCAACCACAGCTTGCATTCCTCGCTTCATCTGTCTACACAGATACTCGATAGCATGATAGCAACATTATGTCGCGAACTTGTTACGGTCATGAAGTCAAGGATCAGACAACACAACCTGTTGAAGTGGCTATCTCTCTTCGCGTCTTCGCAGGAGAAGCAGCCATCAAGCGGCATATTTGCATCTCCGTGTGACGATAGGCGCGGGCATTGTAGTTGTGTCACGTATAGAGCTCGATATCTCGACAGAACTTGATGAAAAGTGGATAGTCATGATTCATTCGGAACTTTGGTACTATCGATAGCAGAAGTGAGGCGAAGCTGAAGCCTTCCTGCCAGCCCAGCGCCATGTGCCGTCCAAGTTTGGGTCAGAGATGTTGTCTTCGCGTCCGTAAAGTAACAAGGTGTTTGTGCCGAACGCAGATATCATGCTGCTTCAAACATGCAGGTGAGCCACTTAAGCCACGAAGGGAGAGCTCGCAAGCATGTTCAAAGTCTGCTCATCTACTGCACGCTAATTTCTCATCATCTAGAAACGATCAGTCAGTATCGTCAGGAAAATCTAAGATATATACGTACGAAGTTTAGAACTTGGAAGGTCATGAGAGAAGGAAAGACATCAAGCAAGCAGAGAAATTTATGCAGGCCGGCTGAATCGCGGCCAATTTCCGCTGTCGAAGCTGGGGCTTCACCAAAAGTTGATGGCAGCCTTTGGGAATGTTGCATCCGCACAAGGAACCAATAATTGATGCTTCTCACGAGACCAAACGTACCGGCAAGATGGCTGTCGGTCGTACGGTCCACAGCAATATACCGCCCTGGTCGACACGGTGACACAAAAATCTCCACACTCCTGCCCCCAGTTCGTTCCAGTGGGCGTCTGTTCGGCTCTACCACTGGACGAAGAAATAGTCATGTCGATGCTGGCCAGAAAGCCTCCATTGTCAAAGATTTCAATGCTGCATGTAGGTGAATAACGAGATAATTGATGTCCTCGACCTGACAATTTCAGTCCATTTCCCTCGCTCAACTCACCGTATAAACGATCTTGCAGAGGAGGACTTTGAAGGTTCTCGGGACAGCATCACTCTTCATGGCTATGTCGGAGTCCAGAGAAATGCTTCGGCACGACTTACATTTGTCGAGCTGACTAGTGTGGATGGCTCGCACTCGGTCCAGCTGAAGCTCGAAGCTGCATCTCCCGACTTCGAATCATTACGGGAGAGACTTAAACTGATCCGTCCGTATGCCCCTGTATCAGTCAGTGGGATCCTAGAGAACCGTAAAGTGAAAGCCGTGTCGACCGATCGACCATCAGCTGGACCGAGACGAGTAACACGGTTCGAGCTCAACGTGTCAGACGTGACTCCTTTGAACGATTTTCCAAAAGACATCATTGTGGCAGAGGGTACCTCGATACCCATCGAGCAGCGGCACCTTCAACTGCGTACAAGTATTGAAGCTCGGAACGCCGTCTTCTTCCGCAGTAAGGTCTACGAAACAGTGAGATCCTTCCTGTGCCAACAGCATCACTTCACCGATATCGAGACACCGCTGTTGTTCAAGTCAACTCCTGAAGGCGCGCATGAATTCCTCGTGCCGACACGCGAGCCGGGATATGCTTATGCGCTCCCACAAAGTCCGCAGCAATACAAGCAGATTCTGATGGCGTCTGGAATCCCGCGATACATGCAGATAGCAAAATGCTTTAGGGATGAAGATCAACGAGCAGATCGGCAGCCTGAATTTACACAGATCGACATGGAGATGGCTTTTGCCAACCAAGAAGATGTCATGAATGTCATAGAGGATCTTGTGAAGACGCTCTGGAAAGATCTTCTGGGCGAAGATCTATGGGCGAATCCCTTCAAGCACATTACGTACGACGAAGCCATGTCAAAATATGGTTCTGACAAGCCAGACACTCGACTCGGTTCGGAGATGTTACGACTGGACTATATGCTGCCTGTTGATCTCGTCCAGAAGATTAGTGACTTGAAGGAACCAGCAGTCGATGTTTTCAAGATGTCAATATCGGACGATCCAAGGGAGACGGCCAAATTTGTGTCATCTTTTATGGACAGCCCCGAGTCAAGACCATTCAACAGCAATCCTGATGGTCAGCCTGGAGTATTCATCTATTCGGCTCGCAAGCCTCTCGGTGGACTGCAGCCATTTGGATTTGAAGCTGCGGAGTATCTTGAGGAAAAGCTTGAGCTTGATGAGGGGGATCTCGTTGTCGTTCAGGCGAGGCCTGATGTGCCTTTCTTTGGCGGGTCGACTTCGATAGGGAACCTTCGGTTAGCACTCCACCGAGCAGCTGTCTCTCAAGGTCTCGTCTCGAAGCCTGAAGGATGGAACTTTTTATGGGTCACATCTTTCCCACTGTTCACGCCAGATACGGAGGCAGCCCAGGTCCCAAGTAGCGACGCCGCTCCTGCGCCTTCATCTTCACAGGCAGAGCTCAATGCGTCTGACCAAGTCGACATACAGGCAACACCTCTGTCATCGACTCACCACCCCTTCACTGCTCCTTTGACGGCTCAAGATACGGAGCTGCTCCTGACCGACCCTTTGGCAGCAAAAGCAGCGCACTACGATCTTGTCTTGAATGGAGTCGAGCTCGGCGGCGGAAGTAGACGTATACATCACTCAGCGTTACAGCGAATGGTGCTCAAGGACATTCTGAAGCTGTCAGACGAGCGGATGCAGGACTTTGAGCATTTGCTAGAGGTGCTGAGGGCTGGATGTCCGCCTCATGCTGGTATGGCATTGGGCCTGGACAGACTGGTCATGCTCATGCTTGGCAAGGAGAGCGTGAGGGATGTAATGGCGTTTCCCAAAGGAGGTGGAGGTGTTGATGGACTGGTGAAAGCACCAAGCAGAGTAGGGAAGGAGACGTGGGAGAGGTATCACCTGAGAGTGAATGAGGACAAGAAGAGTAGCAAGTAGTAATATGTAGAACATGTACAATACTCCACTCCAGCAACGCAATGTCGTTGCATAGTCGCATTCGACACAACAGGGACTGTGGACGGCATGCATGCTGTATTGATGAGTCGAGCATCAACAAAACTCACCAACCACCATCATCAGAAAATCAAGCATTTCAAACACGAATAAACAAACACAAAGCTCGACTCAGCAACCAAGCGGACCAAGCCTCGCCTCCCCATCCCAGCATCCCGGAAGCTCAGCTCCACCAAATGCATACCCCTATCCCACCCGTCCCAAAAAGGAAAGTCACAACCCCAGTCATGCACCGACCGTGCGTCACGTCCCAAAGCAGGCAGACAAGAAAGGCCCGGGAGGAAGAAGCAAGATGCAGACATGGGAGGATCGGGAATGGCATGCAGGAGGAGATTGCAACAGCGAGAGAGGCGGCGTCATGGCTGGCTGATGGACGAGATGGGGATGACGCTAGAGGGGTGCACAGGTAGATCGGGCTGCTCGGCATTGTGATGCTATCAGGTTGTGTAGGCTAAAAAGGCAGGGATTTGGCATTTATCATGGGGGAGAAATGTTCAACGCGATATGGTCATGGGTTTGGGCTTGCGGGCTTGCGAAGGCTCGACTCGCTCGCAGGATGTCGCACTCGCATGAATCAAGTGGAGTCCGGCGCGGGCGGGTGGTGAGACACGGTTTCGCGGCAGACCGGGCACATGGATGAATTTGTGGTAAGAGTGGAGGATCTGCCCGAAAGGAAAGGGAGAGTCCCAAAAAGATTGTCCGGTCCAGGGTTCTGCGAATGGTCGATCTGCCGCTGCTTGCTGCTTGCTGGTGTGCAAAAGAGGAGGGCGCATGATGCCATGATGCACGGTGCCCTTTTGTGCCCCAGGACGCCACGACGCTTTGTGCCTGTCCCGAGGGAACGGTCGGTGACACCTGTCGCTTGTCCGTGGAGCTTGTGGCTGTGGGTTCTAAGCGATTGGACTGCGGCGGTGGGTGCACAGTGACAATGCCGTTATGGAAAGCTGCAGGTGGTTGTGAGAGGTCTACTTCCGAGGTCTATCAACGATGAATCGATTACCTTTGCCTCCTGCATCGGCCCGGGGAGAAATCAAGCAGTGCAATCATTGGTTGATGAGGCGGCGTGGCGGGACGGCGACGGAGACGGACAGGCCGAGGATGGGTTTTAGACTTTGTGTGGCGATATTGATTTTCCTCCTCGCAGTCTATACCCCCGCGCGCCCGTTGAAAGCACAGAGCTGCTCGTTCTTTTGACAAACACCCGTTTCATCCGTCTTGACCTTGCTCTGCAGTCTCTACCACTTCAACCTCTTCACCTCTCGCCGTTCGCAAAAAACGTCTATCCTCGTCCAACCTTGATGCTCTCGTCCGACAATTTTCATCACGAGGCGCGCCTGACCCGATAGTCCACCAAGCAGCGCCGCTTATTTTTGGTCAGAACAGCAATCCAACCAATCCCCGGTCAAGGACTGCCTCAGCTTCAACACACGGCTAGACGCTCCATACGAAAGCGCCGAGCTATACATCATGTCGCATTCGGCTCAGGTAAGATTTCTCTCTCTTTCTTCGCGTTTTGTGCGTCCTGGAGTGCGACATTGTCGTCGCCATACTGCTTCACGCCCATGCCGCCGCGTTTTGCCATACGTCGGGGACTGGACGACGTGGACCTCGATCATACCGACTCTTTACCGATATTACCACGTCCAGTGGCTAACATGCGATTCTCATCACAGCACTCGATTGTTTCTTCGCCAGTCTCTTCGGAAGGCAATACTCCCCAACGCCTGTCCAATCTCTACCAATATCACAATGCTCCAGAGGTAGCTCCAGCTGCTGGTCTCGAGTATGATGACTCGATACACCCATACTCGGACAAGTATCCAGTCGTCAACACTTCACAATACACGGCGAGTACGCTTAAGGGGCGTTCCGTCGAGTCCGTGGGTACCTCGAAACCGCCCGTCATCATCTTCGGAATGAAATTGAGGACCTTTTTCATTGTCAGCTTCGTCGTGGTTCTCATCATCATCGGTGCCGCAGTGGGAGGGGCCCTCGGTCGTCCAAAGGCAGCACAAGCCATGCCAGTCACGTAAGACCTCCAGCACCCCTCTCCTCCAATTTCTCTAACACACCCAGCACAAGCTCACCAACCCCCAACCAAACCCTCATGCCCGAAACCACATCCGCCACACCCACGGCAACCGCCATTACCTCTACCTTCAACGCCCCGATCCCCACCTACACTGTACTCAACGACTGCCCACAGAGCAACAACACCCTCTTCACCACCCGCCCCGTGTCCACCACCGACTCCACAACCTTCAACTACACCAAACACTGCGACCTCGACTCGCCTCTATCCGCAAACGGCGCCCGCACCCTGAGCACCGCCTTCGTCTACTCCTTCAACGACTGCATCCAAGTCTGCGCCAGCCTCAACATCTTCACCAACAGCAACAACTGCACTTCCGCGGTATTCGTGTTCGACGGGGAGCGCCCGGCGAATTGCTTCGTCGGAACAGCAGACGTGAGCCGTGGCGCCAGCGCATTTGCGGGGAAGAACGGTGTGAACGTCGCGTTGTTGCAGGAGGGTTGAACGCGATCGCACAAGGGGTTCACTTCACGACTATACTTACGACTTTTCTTTTCCGCTCGACGATACGGGCAACAGGGACAGCGGCATGAAGTAATGGCGTTGGGAACATAGGGTCCAGAATTGGGCAGGACAGGAGAGAGCGAGAGCGTCCCCCAGTGAGGGCCAGGATGGGGATGAGGACAGCCATATTGTGGCATGTAAGAGGACGAGACGCGACGCGACAACACAGTTGCCGTAGCTGCATGAGAGAAGCAGAAAACGAGGAAGATGGAAAGACAGCAAGACAGCAAGACGGAAACACGCAAGAGGATACCCAGCCATAGATGCGCAATGTATCTCGCAATTCTGCATCAATCTGCATCTCCTGGTTCCACTTGACACGCGTATCCACTCTCAACACAGACGAAGACTTGGAGAAGAATACATCTCAATTCATCGCTCTCATCGTTGATACCTGGTCATAAATCGTGAACCCCTTCTCCCCCCTCCTGTGCCATTCCACTCCCTGCCATCCACCCAGTCACTACCAGTAACCCTACCCCTTCCTCCCCGTCCTCTCCAACCTCCCCCTCAGCTCGCCCACCGCCTTCTCCGCCCCGTCCAGCGCCCCTCCCACTCTCTGCCCCAAAAACTCCCCCATCTTCCCCTCCTTGTACATCTCCCCGTACACCACCCTTCCCTTACACTCCCTCTGCACAACCAGCCTCATCCCCTCGCCTTCACCCTCCCCCTCACCAAGCACCCTCGCCTCAACCTCAAACGCAAGCAGAACCTTAGTCTGCACCCCGACCAACAACACCGACGCTTCAACCAGCATCCTTTCGTCCGACAAGATCTGCACCTCCACAGGCTGCGAAAGGCGCAGACGCCTCACCGTCTCGGAGAGGGATAGCGCAAGCTCCCAACCCCTGGCGACGAAGGACAAGAGCGCTCGCACTGGGGTGGAGGATTGGTCGAGCATCTGCAGCTGAGCACGGAGGAGTTGGAGGATGAAGCGCTTCTCTGTCGTGAGCGGGTGGGAGGCGACGTAGGAGAGGGAGATCGGAGCATTGGTTGCGGCAGACTGAGGGGCGGAGGAGAGGAAGGAGGAAGGGGAGAAGAAGAGTTCGAGGTCAGAGGCGAAGGTGAGGGTTAGGGAGGTGGCTGTAGCGGTCGCGATGCGCCACTTGGTGGAGGATTCGAGGGCGAGGACGGAGGCTGGGGATGTTAGCTGAGTCTGGAGAGGAGAGAGGGAGGGGAGGAAGCTTACAGTGGTAGGATGCGACTTCATCGATGGAGATGCCGCGGCTGGCTTCTTTGATGCGGTTTGCTTCTTCAATGGCGGCGAGGGCTTCGGTCTTGCTGTCGATGTAGAGTTCGGCGAGGCGTTCTTGTTCTTCGAGCTCGGACTGGAGTTGTGCTAACAGGATATTTTGTTTAGACACGGTGGTCGTGATCTGACGCAGTTCTCGGCGTGCTTGGGAGAGTTCCTCCTTGTCGTCGAGGTTTTCGCGAGCGACAACTTCTTCCAGCGCATCCACTTCGGCGGCTAGCTCGTGCTTCATCTCGACCGCCTCCTCCAGCACTCGCAAAGCTTCCTCTTGCTTGTCTAGCTCCACTTCATCGTTGGCAAGACCGCGCTCGATTTCTTTGAGACCATTCTCCAGACCGGACAACAGCTCCTGCCGCCATGCGTACCAGATCTCCTTGCTGCCCATCCTGGCCTTGGCCTTCATCTCGCCTAGCGCCACGTCCATCCTGGACTTCTGTTCCCCTTTTGCTTGGAGATAGGCAGCCATGAAAGGAGGAGCATCCGTCTCAATCTCCTTCTCCAGCTGCTTGAGGACAGTACGTCCCTCAGACATGTACCGCTTAAGCTCACGACAGGCATGGGCATACAAGTCCAGCTCGGGAACAGTGCAGGCTCCTGCAACCACGGCATCCACGAACGCCGTGGGTGAGTCCTGCTCTTCATCGGAAATGGAGCTGAAAGCTGCTCGCTTGGAGGGAGTGGGGGCTGCAGTGTATCGACGCTTGCTGGCTGTGAGGTCCATGAATTTGATGCCGGCTGTCGATAGGAAGTTGGACAAAGTGACTTTCTCAGTAGGTCGAGAAGCGGTCAGCGAGTGTAGGAGCTCCGAATTGAGCTGACTTGTTGCGTCCGGAGATGGTGCTGAGAATTGTACTCTTGTGGCAGCAGATCGAGGAGTGCGAGTCTTGACGAGAGGTGTCTTTTTGGGGGTCATCTCCTTAAGACGCTTGAGTGGCGACACATTCCCGTTGCTTTCCTTTCTGGGTGTAGACATGGTTCGTATTGTCTCCAGCATATTACTCTGACTTCGCTTTGGAGATGGCTGAGCAGGACTGACGGGCTGTTCTGGCTTGACCATCAACTCTGGCTTGAAAGGAGATGATAACGCTCTGACCGGGCTCGATTTTCGTATCGGAGTAGCCGGCATTCTGGGTGTGGAGCGGACACTACCAGTCTCCTTGCCGGGAGATGGCGTTGGGGTCAAAATGCTCTTCGCCTCTGTCAAATCTGGATAGAGGTTTCTCTGTGGTGAAACACTTGGTGTCCTGATAGTGGCGTTGACTGGGTTCGGTAGGCTGAGTGGCGTCCTTGTTGGCGACATGGACGCCGTCTTCGTGGTGAGAAACGGCGAAGCAGAAGCTCTTCCGACTGGTGTCATCTTGTGAGCTGATGCAGGACTCTTCCTAATCTGAACGGAGTTGGGGAGTGGCGACACGCCAGCCTCTTGCATGAATGCTGGGGTAAGACTCTTCTTCGCGGACAAGTCGCTGGCCTCCTTGAACCTGCCCTGGTCTTTCGGTGTTGTCGGAGGATCGTCTTGGACAGGCGATGAAAGGTGGTGAGGGGTGGTCGGCCTCGCCAAGATGTCTGGTTGTTGATCCATGACATTTCCAAGTGCTGCGGTAAGCTCCATGGACATGTTTTCATTGGTATCACTTCTCATGGATTCGTCCTCTTCTTCGATCACCCGAGGGATATCCTTGAGTGGTGAAGGTGGAGCCTGCTTGATAGCACCGACTGCCATGGTAAAGTCCATCGTCTGATCATTTGACATGACAGATTGGGCGGATGACCGTCGTCTCCTAACGCTTTGTCTCCGACTGACCTTGATTGGCGACTGGCTTCTTAGAATTTGGCCAATTGCTGTCGTGAACTCCATTGTTTCGTCTCTCCTCTGATTTGGTGCAATTGCTCCAAAAGCTGTAGTGAAGTCCATGGTCCCATCCCCAGCTGATGAGCGGTCGGCGGAAGATCTTCTACGCTTCGCTGCTCTACCCATCTCGCTTCCTTGAGAGACACCTCCAGCGACCATGGGCGATCCAGTGTCAGCGGTGGACCGTCTCCTTTTCAACGCGCTCTTCAACGGAGAGGGTTGATAGATTTGACCCGCCGCTTGTGTGAAATCCATTGTCGCATCCTCGCTGGGAGCCTCGATGTGCCTTGAGTCCATGATGCTTCCCACTGGACGGGTCATATCCATGCTCGTGTCGATTTCGGTCTCCTCTGCGATTGTTGAAGGTCGTCCTGCATGTGCTCGGAAAGCAGGAGAAAACGGATTGACATTCTCCTGATCCTGGAAGGCGATCAAGTTTTTGGCCATGGGTGTGAGCATGCCTTGTTGCTGGATTGCTGTCCGAATGTCGTCATTATTCTCTTCCTCGACTTCCTCTTCCTCATACTCGTCTTCGTAAGGGTTGCCGCCATTTATGATCTCGTCGATGTTCTGAGTTCCAGCCCGGACTGTCGCTGCGTCGAGATTGGCAGTCAGACGAGCACTCGACTCGTTGGTCCCTGAAGAAGTTGTAGATCGAATCGTGACATCCGCAGTATTCTCATCCGACACGAGACTCATAGCATCGCTATCGTCCTCTCCCTCCTCGTCCACGATACTCTCCATATCTCCACTCTCTTCCTCACTGTCGCCAATAGGGCTACTACCACTAGCGGGACTGGAAGAGAAATCCTCATCTGGGTCGTTGAAGTTTAGGGGAGGTATTGTTGAGCTTCTCCGCTTCCTCCTCTGCGAGGGTGAAGTTGCTTCTGGTGTTGCTGGCACATCGAACGGGTCAGAGAGCTGTCCGTCCACTGTCTCTCTACTTGCCCTCCTAGAGTCGCCAGAGCTTGCTGAGGACGTGGTCGCTTCTCTCATGTATTCAATGACATCCCAGGTGTGTAGGGTCGCTTCTGGCGCAAAGGATACTCTTCGATTCGCTGCCAAAAGTCAGTCGCACGGATCTGCGCACTTGATGGCTCTACCGACCAAGGGATTTCCTCCTCGCCTCCCGTCTCCTGGCCACATCTTCTTCCGAGGGTAAGATGGATTTTGGTGCAGGCGCAAAAGAGGACTGTAGCAATTAGCATTCAAACTCTATATCGCGAATCGTGTTGTATCGCTTACCTTCCTTCTGTTCTTATTAGGTGATGCGATCGGCTTCTGCTGTTCCAAGATGCCCTCCGGTCCTATGCTCTTGCTCCGGCCTTTCCTCGACACTTTGGAGGGAGAGGATCCCTTGGATGGAGAAAGCGATCGCCGGACGGGCGACACATTCTCCTTGTTCAATAGGTCTGCCATTGTAAGGATGAGTGCGCTATACAATGTCCGCAGCAAAAAAGATGGTGGTAGTATAGGACAGCTCAATATGACGCGAGCCACAAAACAAAGCGAGGTCCCGCCGTAAACAATCGGGGACACGGACCGATCAAGCCGGTTTCTCCAGATGAATTTGTCGCCAACCGAACAAAAGCTGCCAACTGCAAAATCCAGCTCACCGAGTAAGAGCACGGACCCCACACACTGCGACGAATTTCGACTTTGCGGAACCTCAGACTTCACGAATTTCAAGGCCGTCGACACCACATACACCACACGCCTCATTTCGATTCAACACACGAGTCGACAACATGGCCACCGAATTGGCAGTCCAGAGCGAACGCGCTTACCAGAAGCAGCCTCACATCTTCAACAACGCAAAGCGCCAGAGCGGAAAGACCAAGAGGGTCGGAAAGGGTGGCAGGAGATGGTACAAGGATGTTGGTCTCGGTTTCAGGACACCAAAGACCGCCATTGAGGGCAGCTACATCGGTACGTGATATCTGGAATGGAAGAAAAGGAGGGTTGGTCATGCGAGTTGCGACAGACAAGCAATGTTCCAAGCCTGGATCTCAGCACAGAAAAGAGCGAGACACTATATCAAGCGGTCGACTAATTCTGTGCAGACAAGAAGTGCCCATTCACTGGTCTCGTCTCCATCCGTGGTCGTATCTTGACCGGCACTGTTGTATCGACCAAGATGCACCGCACGCTCGTTCTCCGCCGAGAATACCTCCACTTCGTCCCAAAGTACTCCCGTTACGAGAAGCGCCACAAGAACCTCGCCGCACACGTCTCCCCCGCTTTCCGTGTCGAGGACGGTGATCAGGTCACCGTCGGCCAGTGCCGCCCCCTCTCCAAGACCGTAAGCTGGGACCCTTGACTGGGTGCACTTCCGCCAGCTAACAAACCTGCTAGGTCCGCTTCAACGTCCTCCGTGTCCAGCCAAGGACCGGCTCGCAGAAGGTCAAGGTGTTCTCGAAGTTCTAGATGTCTATGGGTATGGAGGTGCATCCAATACAGGAGTTTCAAAGATTCAAAACTTGCGAGCAGCTGAATGAATGGTCATCCCAATCTGGCGACATCACCCGAGATTATGTTAGACTCGTGGTATAGATGTTGACTGGCAGGAGACGTGGGACGTAGCTGATCGAATACATCACATGACACACCAGGTATCTTTTCGGCGCAGCACCAGTGCTTGATAGTGAGGACAAGGATGATGACCAAGATTGCTTGAGGAATTGCAAGCAAATGGCCACATTTGCAACCCGGCTGTCGACTATCGTTCCTTAATAACAGCTTTGCTGATCCATGATGGACTATGCAGTAAGTTTGGACGCCTCCCACGACTTCGACCCATCCCATCACACCCCCCCATATGCCTCCTCCCTCCCACTTGCCCTCGCCCACCCAGTAAAGCGGCAACTTACAAGCATCAAACTCATACATCCAAGTATCAACACTCTCCTGATCATAAACACACCCAATCTCCCCCTCACTCCACAACGGCCTCAAAGGCCACGCACAAATCCGCGCATTGTCCCCCTTGTTTTCTCTCTGCAACGCCGTCGCATTCAACGTGACCGGCACAACCCACTTCTCCACCCAATCAATCAACACCGCCAGATTCGTCTGCGGGAACGGGCCGTTCGGCTGGTCACTATTCGGCGAACAGTGCGCCGCCCCCGGCACGAGAAACAATCTATACCACTCCCCCAGCGCATCGGTGGAAGCATTGAAGTCGAGCTCAGGGTACATGATACCCCTCACGCTCTCGTGGTAATGCACTGAGCTGCCCGCAGGGATCGAGTCATCGCTTTCCCCATGGAAAGTGAGCACTTTCCCACCGTTATCCCGAAACTCGCTCACGTCAGGCCAGGTGGTCTGCAGCACGTCTTCATAGCGCTGCCACCCGAGCTGCATCCAGTCGCGGAGGTTGTCGTAGGTGACGCCGTCGAGGGAGGAGAGGGTGCTGGCGCTGGTGAGCTGGAGGAAGCGGGTAACCCATTCGCCGCCCATTCGCCGCCAAAGGAAGAGATGGAGAGGCCCCAGGTGGAAGTGTTGATGTTATAGCTTGTTTGAGCGTCGGAGAAGCCCGAGGAAGGTTGATAGGAGATGTAGGCTAGTTTGCCTGAGGTGTCGTGGAGGCCGGCGATGATGGCGCTGACGACGGCGGCGGCTTGGGTGGTGACGGTGCCGTTTTGGGCGGGGAGGGCGACGCCGCCACCGGGACCGAAGGGGTTGCCGCCTCCTGAGGTGGCGGAGCAGGTGTAGGGAATGCCGATGGTGGAGTTGATGTCGAAGTGAAGGAGGCAGAGGTCGGTGCGGGAGACTACGCCGTCGGTGAGGCCGTCGAGAGGGTCGCAGAAGGCGATAGTGGCGTTGAGGATGGCTTCGAATTCGCATGGTGGTGGGTAGTAGCCGATTGTCTTCTCGATGACGTTCGAGGTGAGGTGGTTGACTTGTTGTTGGCCATAGCGGAATGCTGGAGCGCCGGCTATGACACCGTCGTAGAGGCTGCCGTACTTCTGAACTTGCGACCAACCTTCCCTGCCACCTTCGGAGCATCCTTGGTAGTAAGCGTAGACTTTGTCCGAGGTGTTGTAGAAGTTCTTGGTCAAGGCAAGGCCTATCTCAGTGGCTTCACCGATACCTCGGTAGCCGAACATGTACAATGCTTCGTAGTTGATAGTGCCGTTGGCGAGAAGGAACACTTGGTCCAGATTCACATTGAAGCCGCCGAATCCGCCGTCTGTGGTTCCAGCAGCGGCACCATAGATGATACCTCCTGGCAATGACTGTGTTTTGGATGAGATGGCAAACCCTCCACCTCCAGTTGCAAGATAGCGATTCTGGAAGTTTGCGGGGCTTGGGAGCCAATACTGAAGCAGAACCTGATCATCCCTGCCGTTGTGGCTATAGGCGAAAGAAATGTTGCAGTAGTCAAAGATTGCATCAGGGTAGAAGTCTTGTCCTGTAACGCTGGTGTTGTAGACCGGAGCAGCAGAGATTGAAGAGGTGTCTATGGTGATGCCAGAAATATCGCCATCGGCTGGAACCGAAGTCTCGACGTGAGATGTAGTGCAAAGGTCTGCACGAGTCGCAGCACTGGACGCAGCACAAAGGCCGGTGATCAGTGCAAGTGTCTTTTGCATAATATTGTTCGGAGATCTGAAAGTTACATGAGGGTCGGAACATTGGACATGAGTGCTTATATAGACGCAGCACTTCAAGGACCTACCTTCACTGCGACAACCATATACAGGGTCCCATCTCACCTTTGGCCTACCGTGCCTAACTTCCGTTTGCGAGAAAATACAATCTGATGCATGATGATCTGGACGCGCTACCCGCTTACGTAGGTCTGCCCCTCTGTCAAACCACAAACACGACCCTTGACATGATTTCGATAGCCGATGTCGGATCCGAGTGTGCAATGACTTGGTACTTGGTCGAAGCGAGGTAGGCACTCGCAAGCTCATGCACGTTAGAGAAACATGCTCATCAATCGGAATATTGTCGGCTCTTGTGTTACTACTGTCAATCTAAACATCTGAAGAGGTATCAGGCCTGGTCTCTCTGGAGCGGCCAGGTGATCGGGAGTGGAGCCGAACAAGACGTCCGATTGATCTAGAAAGTTGGTGCTAGAAGATTGACGATTTCCGGTCTGAAATGAAAGGAGCGTAGCAAGGTCATGGTCAGGAAAGATGACTTTCCCGTCCTGACGGCATCGGGAGACACCAAGTGTTGGAAACAAAGGTCAGGGTTCTCATTGAACACGCGGATCCTTCAGAGCCGAGTGCGCCACACAACTGTGGCTGAGACTTGTGGCTGTAGGCAGTGTTTGCATCTGCTCAACCTCTTCGCACGCAATGGCGGTGTGCCCACCCAGAGAACAGTCTGAATTGCTCTGATTAACGTCCAGTATACTTCCACTCTTACACAATTGGGAAATCGTCTGGCCAAAGTGTTAGGTGTTCCCGGAAGACGCCACGAGAGTCGGTGCCGCTTTCGCCCAGAACATCACGAACCGTTTCACCACTGGTAGTATTCACAATGCACAAGCTACACATCCTTTCAAATAGTCTTCGATTGGTGCGCTAGACTATACGGGCATGCCACCAAAGACAAGTGGCATACACGGACTAGCGAGTACGCAAAGTAGAGTGGCAAAGCAGACCAAGTCACGTGGTGGATGTCAAAGATGCAAGAGCAAACGAGTATGATGACCATTCCACCACGCCCGACAAGTACTGAATCACTCAGCTGAAGTGCGATGAAACGAAACCTGCATGCGATCAATGTTCGCGCAGGAGTGTGGTATGCCCTGGCTACAAGGTCGAGTTCAAATCTTCAGCCAAGTACGCCGACTTTGATAGCGCCAACTTGCCCACATCTTTCTGGTCAACGACGGACTCTTCGATCACGGTATCGCCATCCGCTACTGAGAGCACACCGGCTCAGCATCGTAACCTATCAAAGCGTAGCTCAAAACAGCAGGAGCTACAATGGGCACCAACAACCGCCGATAACAGTACATCCCCGTCTGAGTGTACAAGCACACAGTCGTCTGATGGGTCCTTGCGACCATCGGGTGCGCTCACTGAAGGCTCGATACACATATCTGGCACACAAGCATTCAACACGCAGGATTGTGTCAATGCCGATCGTATCGAGGAGGGCTCTCCTGCTTTTTCTGATCTCATCTCCCTTCCTTCGTCTTTGCCAAACGACGTACCACACGATCAGGCACACCACCTAATACCATGGCATAATACCATACCATCTATTCCGAAGACAATACTGGATCTTCCATCCGCTCTCGTAAATTACTGGTTCGCTTCGATTTGCCCGATGTGGTCTGTCTTTGATTCGGCGACCAATCACAACCGTATGCTCGCCTCGAACGTGTGGGCTCATTCTGAATCTGCTTTCTATACCTTGCAAGCCATGTCAGCGTCGTACCTTGCGGACAACTTGCCAGCTCTCAAGCGAAAGTTACCCGGCTTGACGAAGAGGGCTTGGGACGCTATATCCAAGGACATGGGATCTTTGTCCACGACTAACACGGCGTCGAGAACACTGCCGTCCGGGCTGTTGTTCGCATTATTTGCCATGGGAACGTCATACCACTGGAGGGATCCATTGAAACTAAGCAAGTGGTACATCTCTTTAGCTAGGGATATCCTTCGCCAGTTCGAGGGTGACATTGCTAGCATGGATGATAAGAGCCGGACTGACGCTTTCTACTTTCGTCAAGCGCTTATATGGTGGAATATGCTGCACGATCTAGTGGGCGAAGGGATCGATGACATTGGAGGGACAAATGCGAAAGACCAGTCACACCCAGCAAATTCGGCAGCAGCGTCCGGTGATTCGTCGCAAGCTTCAGTAAGCCTGGCAGGTCCTCAACAGCTTATACTACATCCTTGGACAGGTGCTTCCACCGGCATTGTGGAGCATTTCAGTCTTGCTGTACGACTTTGTCATCGGCATGTTGCGAGACACAAGAAGCACGATATGCCTACTGTCAGCAGCCTGAGAGCTGCAATGTGCGACATTGAGCTTGCTCATGGTCTCGAGCAGAAGCTACTAAATATTGACTTCACCACATCACGAGCTCGCCGCAATTTTGATGGTAGCCACATCGCGGAGACGGGCGACGTCTATACTCCTGTGGAGCACCTGTTTGATGTAGCAGAGGCCACTCGGCTGGCTGCTCTACTCCATCTCTACGAGACCTTCACAGATCTCGATTGTCAGCATGCTCTTGCTCATGACTCAATCGATGGATCATCAGAGTCCTCAGGCACTTCCGAAGCTCAGTCACGACATCTGCTACTCTCACGCCTCGCTCTACACCAACTGTCAGTACTCAAGCGCATATCAACAGAATCTCGCTCCAGATCCTGCCAACTCCTCTTGTATATATCAGCTGCCATTGGTCTTCGTTTCGAAGCAGACACCGCCTCATCGACGCAACCACTCTCGTCTCTCTTCACTTTCGACCACGCCTTCCCATTGCCATCCTTCCCTGTGCCTCAAGCAGATACACAGTCTCCAATCCTCGACCTCGACTTCACTGGCGCTTTCCAGAACTCAGAAGATCTCGACACGAACGACATAGCTTTATCGCAGCACATGCTCGACGTCGCCGAGGGACGACGTTTCGTCACCGAGCGGCTGAACATGCTGCAAGGCGTGCTACCACCGCAGCCTATTTCCGTGGCGCTGAAGCTAGTCAAGACGATCTGGGACGAATATGACGAGGGAAAGCCAGACACACACTGGATCTCTGTGATGAACAGCAGCGGACTGATGACTTTGTTTGGCTAGGAGTATCTTGAGAATATATTTGAGATTAATGTATCAACGATCGCAAAGTCCAAGGGTATATCCCATCCTTGTAACATCAAACCAACCTCCGCATGAACGAGAACGCTAGCACAATACACAGACATAAGAACCCTACCCTTTGCACAAACAGCCCACAAAAACCTCCACTCATCCGTCATACGCAGGCGGCGCTTCCCCACCACGATCATACCTCGGCGGCGTCTGACTCCCTTCAGCACCACCTATCAACTCAGCCGGCACACTCGGCACAACCACGACATGGAACATCGGCTTGAGAATCCTCACCACGCCCGACGAGCCAGTGCGGGACAGCCCATCCGTTCCCGTCGGAACCTCCGCAACCAGCAACTCCAACACGATTGTATGCGAGACCCGGAACCGATCAGGGAGATACGCATCCGGCGAATGACTATTGCGGGTGGAAAGACTAGCCAAGAACTTCTCCGTTGTGTTATCTGCCAGCTCAGTGTCGGGTCTGCGAGCGAGCTTGGCTTCGCCTGAAGAGATGGTGCGTGTTGAGGTGGAGATGGAAGGCTTGGAGTCGCTTTTGTGTTGGGCGCAAGGGGAGGAGGCGGTGGTTTCGTGCTCTTCGATGCGCCAGTCTAGACGGCGGATTGACCATCGTCTGTGGCGGTTGGGGGATTCTTTTGTGTGAGTGTTGAGAGCGACGGAGGCTTGGAAGGTTTCGCCTGGTTGGATGGCTTGAGGGAGGGAGATGTCGATGTCGAATTCTGTGTAGGCGGTTCTGTGGGTCAATGTCTTGGGAGACCAGGCAGTGGTTGGAGTGAAGGTTATTGGTTGGACGGTCGAGATGGTTGAGCCGTCCTTGAGTTTGGCCGTTGCGATGATCTGGTATTCGATCTTGTGATGCTTGCTTGTGAACGTTGCTGGGCTTCCTACCGGCATGTCCAACGTCGCAGATGACTTGTGCGTACCAACCGTAAAGGACCGTGGGCCAAGAAGGACATCATGTTGTCTAATAGTCTGCACATCCGCTGCACAGTCTTTGCAGTGCTTTCTTGCTGCCTTCTTCGACTGGACGATGCGTTGCATCTCTAATTCAAGACTTTGGAGGAGCGTATTCGTTGCATTGACCGTCATGTCGAGGACGACAAGGAACGAACCGAGATCGTTGACCGCGGTGCGTTGTTGCTGGCTCGCTTCAAGCCTCAACACAACATCACCGTGTTGTGCCGTGAACGCAGATGCTTGTGTCCTCATAGCTGCGGAGCCAGGGATAGCGCGATACGGCAAGCAAGAGAAGAGAGAGGTGCTGTGGCGCATGTTGTAAGACGAGCAGTGCTAGAAAGAAAATAGGTGCTGAAAGAAAGAGACGAGATGTGTCTGTTACCTGCAAATTGCGTGATACATACCAGGAACTCGATCCTATTTCATCAGAAGATTTGTAAGGAAGGGTACAAAACGTTGCGGTCAGTATGAATAATTTTCGTGAAGTCGTGCTTGGGGGCAGGATTGATAGCCCGATTGGGTAGTCCGTGGAATTCGGTTCGTCCGCTTTTGGTGAAGAATCCGGGCTTGGAAAATACTGCTGGCAAACGGCTTCAGATTCAGCTTGGCCGCGCATCAGGGGGACTCGACTACATATGCTCTGAAAAGATTCAGACGCGTGGAAGGTCTCGTTGTCGTAGTCGACTGCCGATATAGAGCCTGAATGCTGCTCCGACTGCGGCGAGCTTTTATGGTGTCGGGTGATGAAGGGCATGTACCCGTCTACGTCCTCGTGACCAGGCGGTCTTCAAAGGTCAAGGGATAAGCACGTCGATGCGAGATGGAATGAAGGAAGCAAGAAGCGCGGTTAATGTGGCTCAGGAACAGATGGGATCCATGCAGCAGGGTAGCTCAAAATGTGACGTCGCTTGCAGGGGTTCGTGGATTGCTTGGCATGGTCAAGGATGGAGCTCTCCATGGAACGTCGTCTTATTTGGTCGAGCCCGCATCTTGAGCAATTAAATCTCAATCTTACAACAGCGAATGTCTTGCGGAAGTCAGAACTCGGAGCGACGGCGATAACATCCTCCCAGCATTGCAATGTAAGTCAATTGAGACAGCAGTCCTCAAGGATGGAGCTAGACTCGCAGAACGAAATTGTGTTTCACAATTGCCAGACCAACCCATGGTTTCTGTATACAGCTTTCAGGCCCTCAGATGCTTCACTCGTCCTCCATAATCATCCCACACATTGCTGACCAATGATTTTCTGCAGTCATGTCCACGGACCGACCAAATAGCGGCGTACAAAATCTACGCGCAATGTTCGAGAACCAAGAGGCCAACGCACAGCGCAGCTCTTCGCCAGGTGGCCGATCATCTGCAGGAGGAGATGGCGATCGCAAAGTGTCAAAAGTAAGAGCAAGCTTTGTATCGGTTGATCGACCTGGCGACCTTGCGAGTGCTGGTGCAGGAGGAGAGGGCAGCGTTGTCGATGGCTCAGAACATGGACTGGACAAGCAAGAGAACGGAAACAACACCAACAGCAGCGACACTACTGGAGCAGCAGTACAACAATCGAACGAAACACAAGGAGAAGACGCCAGATCCAGCCAGGCTCCGCCAGCTCAGGCCACAGATCCGATCACACAGCCGGCACCCGCTGTAGAGCAGCAGAAGTCGGAGGATGTTTTGACCGATCCGAACAAGAAAGTACAAGACCATACGGAGAAGACAGAGCAGACACCTTCAAGTCCAGCAGTGAATGGACCAATCATGGCATCGACCTTGCCCACGAAAGACATCCCGGCGGAAAATCCTGACAAGCAGACTACAGGTGTCGAAGAAGAGCCAGGACCATTGAAACCCGCAGAGCCAACCAATACTGCTACCAGTGCCGCTGTTCAATCCACGCCGAAGAGCGTGAGCAAAAAGCCTTCAAGAGCCAATGTGTCAGGTACGGCAGGAGCTGCAGCTAGCCCAGCCACGAAGCAGAACAAGCAGGATACCCCTTCCAAGACGCTTACACCCAAATCCAAGCCCTCTTTGAACTTTAGGCAGAGCAAGGGACCTACTTCGCCTGCTCTGACTAAACCAGAAGTGCCACGGAGCCCAGCACGACCCACGACTTCGGACTCGAAGGCGTCTGAGAAGTCTTCTTCATCTGCGAAGCCTGTCTCTCGAGGTGGCCGGAGCTCGCTCACTGCCCAGACTGCATCCTCTGCGGCAAAGAACAAGCCGACAGCAGCAGACTCTAACAAACATGCTTCCACTGACAAGTCGTAAGTTTGCAAAGTGTGTGTTGAAGAAACCTGACTGACCGGGGCAGGCTACCTATCCGGACCAAGCCTCGATCTCCGACACGACCAGTGAAGCTACCATCGCATCTCACAGCACCGACGGCTGCTTCAGCTGCCAAGTCAGAAAATAGCAAGCCTGCTTCAAAAACAGGTCCGATTGGCAAAGTCTCCGGCACGTCATCTGTGCGGTCGTCTCTGGGAGATCTCAAGTCATCTACGCACAGCGCAAAGAGTGGTCTTGGGCGATCGAACTCGACGGCGACCCGACCAGCGCCACGAGCAAGCAACACAAAGCCTGTCGTTGCAGATGAAGGCTTCCTCGCAAGAATGACGCGACCTACCGCTAGTTCGGCAAGTAGAGCACACGAGAAGACAGACACCAAGCCTGCGCCTTCGAAGCCTGTAACGACCACTCTCAAGCCGCGGGCTACAACGGATGCAAAGCACAAGGCTGCGCCAAAGTCTGATAAAGCACAGGACGGACCATTTGCTGTCAAGCCACCAGCTATTCTCAATGGACAAGCGAAAGCAGCTAGTCAGCCAAATGAACCAAAGGAGTCGACTCCGGCTGCGACTGAGAGTCCAGCAAAGCAAGATGAGACCACTATTGATTCGTCTATTGCTGGAATTGGCACTCCAGGCATCGATGCTTCGACCATACGCTGAGGCATAAACCGTACTGGCGGTAAGCAGATGCTGCAAACCACAACGTTTATTCTACCCCTCTCGGGATCTGTCATAATATCGTCAGACAGATCATATTGACATAGCACTTGAGCGAATGAAAAGTCTGCTTCCCACTCGCGTGACCGTCCTTGCTCACGATGCATTTGTGACACGGCAGGTAGGCCTATATACTATTCTACATGACCAATTTTTCCAAGTAGAAATGGATATGGAGGTTGCACAAATGGCATGCAGCAAAAACAGAACTCAGCGGTGCCTCGGTCTAGCCCGTTTTTCACAACAAAGTATATTTGTGCAAGGTCGAGTCGGAGGCTGGACCGATTACTTTCACATGCCGTGCATTAGCCGCCAATTTTCCCCCATTCCCGGACGTGGAGAGCGATCCAGAATGGGGCCCCGACCGAGACTGACATGTGAAAATTGTAGCCATAACTCCTTTTAATTCGGGATGGTGTCGAGTACTTCACGTGTCCACCCATTATGCAACCACAGGTCATCCGACGTTGAACTGCAGGGGGATCTACGAGATTGAGAGACGACCACAAGGCTCAGGAACCCGTGCTGGTACCTCTCAGGCATCCTTGCTGGCGATCCCTGATTCACGCGCACCGTCTTTGTCTAGTTTTGGTCAAGGCTCCACCCCCACGATCACACGCGTGACGCACTAGATTTCCGAAGTCTTGCTTGCTCGGTCCTGCAAACCCGACCCAAATTGCTAGGATCGCATAGTAATCTTCGATAAACGTGGATCAAACGCTCTGACCCATCATATGATGCCAATTTCTGGCCGTTGCACTTCGAAGCCTCCACCGCCCTACTCCAGCACTCATTCTCCCTGATCCGACGCTCACCACGACCTAAATATTATTCCCACCCCACGGCCGATCCCTAGTCTGCGATAACGGCCCTTTGTTCGAACGACTCCAATCCACCTCCGGACATTGACACTCTTTTACGAACCATCAACACACTACCCCTCCTCCACTCCTTCCGGTCCGCTCATGGCTTCATTACAGGATGGATATGCTTCATGATGTCTTTGCCCTGCCCGGCACACTGGGTCGTGGCATAACAACAGGGCACTCCAGGAGTGATTCCGCGACTACCGACGCGACTGCGACTACTGTCAGTCAGGCGCCTGCTGGGCTCTTCAGTCCGCTTCGTCGATTTCTTCGAACGTCCAGAGACCCAGTAGATGATGCCGCGATACATGCTGATCCGGAGACGCCGCCAAACCCTACAAATGAAAGACCGGAGAATAGAGGATACCGGATACAAGTCTTGAGGGTCAAGTTGGACCAGGTATGGCCCGTCTTTGTACGTATGAAGACATTCGCTGACAATCCAAAGGCACAAGGCTACTCAGAATGGCTCTCGGCCGCGACAGAACTGGATGCGCTGGAAGGCCACGACGGGTGGAAGTTGGAGGAAGAGTGCTCCGAATACGATGTCGATCTAGTGAAGGCGCGACTGAACGAGATGGACAATATTCGGATCAGTCGCGATCAAAAGAAGATCATGATGCTGGTAAGGACAGGGCTTACACGGAACCTCGGTAACATGGGGAGTCTACGTCTATACAAGCATTCTCGGGTTGGGACAAAGGCTTTGATTGAACGATACATCGAGTCGGTACTGGATACTGTGGATGCACTTACGGAAATTACAAAGAATGGTACTGGACCACTGGAACCCTCAATCGTGCTACAAGAATTATTACTGGCCCGTCAAGCATTTGGTCGAAGTGCTCTACTTTTGTCCGGAGGTGGCACCTTTGGTATGAACCACATTGGTGTCATCAAATGTCTCTTCGAAGCCAACCTGCTGCCTCGAATCATATCTGGAGCCTCGGCCGGCAGTATCGTCTCATCAGTCATGTGCACAAAGACCGACGACGAGATTCCAAATGTTCTGAAGGAATTTTGCTACGGAAACTTGCAGGTCTTTGAAAAAATTGGACAGGAAACAAGCCTAGTAGGCAAAGCGTTCCGCTTCTTGACCAAAGGCAGTCTGTTCGACATCAGCAATCTGGTTTCCGTGATGAAGGAGCTGCTCGGCGACATGACATTTCAAGAAGCATACAACAAGACTAGACGCATTCTCAACATTTGTGTATCGACCGCCAGCCTTTACGAACTCCCCAGGCTTCTCAACTACGTTACAGCGCCAAACGTCCTAATCTGGTCTGCTGTGGCAGCGTCCTGCTCTGTCCCCTTTGTCTTCTCTCCGGGTCAGCTTCTGGCGAAGGATCCCAGGACTGGCGAGGAGGTCCCATGGAATCAATCTCGACAGCAGTGGATTGATGGATCTGTGGAGAATGATATTCCGATGCAGCGCTTGTCGGAAATGTTCAACGTAAACCACTTCATCGTCTCACAAGTCAATCCTCACGTTGTGCCATTCTTGGAGAAGGACGAAAAGGACATGGCCAAGGAGGCGAGAAGGGAGGAGACAAGTCACACGACCCGATCGACCTGGACGCAAACCCTGACGACTGTCGCGAGAGACGAAGCCATGCACAGGCTACAAGTACTCCAAGAATTCGGAGTCTTGCCGAATGTGCTGTCAAAGATCCGGTCAGTAGTCGGGCAGCGATATGCTGGAGACATTACCATCTTCCCTAAGATCTCTTACGCCGAGTTTCCCTACGTTCTCAGCAATCCTGACACTGCATTCATGGTTGCGGCCACTCTTAGTGGCGAAAAGGCAACATGGCCAAAACTGTCAGAAATCAGAAACCACTGCGCCATCGAGCTCGCCATCGACGACGCCGTCCATCAACTCATGACCTGCGTCGCATTCGGTCCCGAGCAGCTCGACCAACACACGCTAATGACACTCGGCTACCCCCTCACCATGTCCGCCCAGAAATACCGCCAAAACCACCGCCGCCCTCACTACCGCACCCTGCGCACCAGCCTCGACCTCCCCCGCCTCAGCCTCCGCGCCCCTCCCCGCGCCCCCCGCGACATCCACTTCTCCATCGGTCCTTCCAAAGGCAGCCTCTCCGCGACCAAAGACAGCCAAAAACTCCCAGGCTACGAAGACCTGCACTCCTTCTCCGACAGCGACGCCGCCGACTCGTCCGACGAGATCAACGACCGCTGGCATCTTTCCGACGACGACAGCAGCTCCGACTCGGAAGAACGCTGCCCTCCCTCCCCAGCCGCCACGCTCTGGTCTTCGGCCGTGCTCTTCCCCTGGGCGTCCCAACCCGCGACGCCGAGCGCGCACGCCCGTCCGTTTGCCATCACGCCGATGATCAAGCCCGGTACGCCGACTCAGGGGATCTTGGAGGGGGCGCAGGGGGCGAGGCCGAGTAGTCCGGAGCTGAAGTATAAGAGGTTGTTCCATGGGGCGGTGAGGGCGGAGCAGCAGCAGCAGCCGGTCAAGGTGTTGCGGCGGAGGAGTAAGAGTGTGGTGGATTTTGATCTTAGTGGGACTAGGGGGATGATGAGGAGGAGGAGGAGGAAGCAGAGTGTTTCTGTAGGGCTCAGGAGGGAGATGGGGAGGGGGGCGGCTGATGATTGATTTTGTGAAGAGGGGGTTGCGAATTATGGGGTAGATGCATTGTATATAAGCGGATTGTTTCTTCGGCGTTTGGAGATGCTTGGGAGGGTAAAGCGGCACAGATGCTGTTGGGTTACAGTACATGGATACCTAGGGTAAAAGGACGATTTATGGCTATGGGATGGGAAGATTGTTTGCCGATGCTAGCTGAATTTGACACATTCAGAAAATCCATCACTCAGTTGTGCTCGTTCGAGCTTGGTCACCTTCACTTCAATGACCAGCCTCACGCCGAGACTCGATTGAGATAGTCCTTCTCACGGTGTATCACGGTACAGCAAGCAAGTCTGATCGAGTTGTACTTGTACATGTCCGCTGTCGTAGTCTCCAGTATCGTCGTTGCGGATCTGTGGTGTTGCAACCCCGCTTGACGCTGAAGAGGCCTTGCTCGATTCCGTTCTTGCAGGGCGTGAGCCGCTTGTCAAGTTTAGATATGTAGGGGATGACATCCCATCGCCTTTCACAATGCTTCTGACGCTCCCAATCGCTGGTGGTAATTGTTCCCAATCATGGCCGACTCCAAGAAATCATTGTCCTCTTTCAAAGCCTTTGGGTTTGATGTGATGGGTACTCTGCTGGACGAGAGGATTGGCATCTGGGACGCCTGCAAGCCGCTTCATACATACCTTTCGTCATCCTCAAGGCCAGACGATGTTCAGCACGCCATCAACGAAGCATTGTCGCGCCTGATGAAGTCTGGGCCTGCTGGTACGAGCTACGAATCAATCATGGCCAAAGCATACTCCGAGGTTACGGACAACTTAACAAAGGGCCAGTATTCACCTTCGTCTGAGGAGAGCCTTGGCTTCGCAAGGTCGCTGGCCGAATGGCCGCTATGGCCAGATACGTTCGCTTCTCTGGAGCAGCTTTCCTCCAAGAGCGACTTGTACCTGGTCAGCAACATGGATACGACGACCCTGCAGAGGATAGCAACAGAAGGCCCGCTCAAGGGGATACGTTTTGCAGCACTGATCGGCAGCGACCAAAGTAAGGCCTTTAAGCCTGACCAGCGCGTCAACCAGACAATGTTGGACCGAGCGAAGCAGCACTCTGGGATTGGCAAGGACGAGATCTTGCTGGTAGCTCAAGGTACCGCAAGTGATCATGTACCTGCTCGAGACATGGGCATTGCGAGTGCGTGGATTGACAGATACGATCAAGGGCAGGATGCGATCGGTCGTCTGGGATTGAAGCCGACGTATGTGTTTAAGAGTCTGGCAGAGTTAGTCGCGCAGAGAGATGAAGAAATGAGGTCCAAGCGATGATGACAGCGGCCTTCTTCAGCCTTGCGGTAGTTCATTACCGACATGATGGAAGACGGCAGCACTTGTAAACCGTTGAGAGCATCGCGATCGTCGGGATATGTAACCAGTCTGTCAAGTGTTCTGGGTGATAAGCAGGACGGCGCCGTGGGCGAGCTATGGCGGGCTATGGCTGCACTACCGCCCATGGCTTCGTTTCTGCCCCGTGCGCCGTCTTTTAGATTAAAAGCGAAATTACGCCCTGTGGCCTCGACGGTAGACGCTGATGGGGAGTTGTTATCGATGCCGTCGTGGTTGCAATGATGCGACTTGACAGGGATCTTCATGGTATTGTGGAGTTTTAGAGACAAGCTGCATGACAATACCGGGACAGGGACAGAAACAAAAGAAGCGCGGCCAAGCTCTTCTTGATTCCAGCTTGAGCCCGCTTGAGTCAGGCACAGCCCCGTGATTGGCTACGACTCAAAGCCCGGTCTGGGGTTTTTGATGTTTTGGTGCTAGGCTTGTGGGTCCAGTTGTGGTCTTTTGCAGATCTGCTCAGCGCAATTCCACCCAAGGAACCACCGCTCTGCCGCATCGCTTGTCCCAAGTCCTGTCCAAGCATCTCGTTCAGACACCCAGAGAGTCGATCATGTGCTGACCACAGTCTTTCCTTGTCCATTTGCTATTCTCATTCCGCCACGGCGGCAGTCCTCTCCTTAATACCGACATACACAAACACACCACTCCTTTCACGACAGTGCACCCACCAGAAGAGCGGTCAGGCCCAAGACAGGACGGCGCGGCGAGGCCAGCGACTCAATAGCATATTACATACATTTTGAAGAGAAGAAGAGAAGAAGACACAAAAATGAAGTCACGAGCAGCGCATAGCGTGCTTCACCACGCACACCTTCACAGAGATGTCAAAGTCGACTCTACCATACTGGGCACACAGACGATCAATAAGCCGCCAACGATAGTCAAGCGCGCAGCGAATCCTCAAGATACATGTGGTGAGGACAGGAAATCACCATGTCCTCTACCTACAGACTCTGGAGGCACAGGAAAGTTGACAATCGCTCTGGCTGCTGCGTAAGGTTTACACATGAACCGCTTTGGGCCTCACTGACAGGATCTAGCATTCCTATCCTGGTTGCCATAGTAGTTCTCTTCTTCCTCCACAGACGGATCAAGCGAAAGCAAAGGCAAGAAGACCTACACGATAAGCACAAGTCACTTGATTTTGGACTCGATGTTGTGAACGGCACGACGAAAAAGGGCAAGAAGGGCAAGCCGGAGATGACAATCAACACTGGACCTGCAAGCATGCGTCGCAACCGTGGCATGTCTATGGATCTGGACATGCACAATCCCTACCTCCTGCCAGCAGGTGTTCATGGCTCTCGAGACTCTCTGCACTCCATGTCGAGAGGCATGAACGATCCTAACGATCCTTATCGCCCGGTCACGTTTGTCTCCGATCAGGCATCTTTCAGGTCGCCCAGCAAACTCCGAAATGAGAACGGGTCCATCTACACAACCAACACGACTGGAAACTACAGCGATAGGTCTGGCTCTGTCACACACAAGGCCAGTCTGTTGCAGAATGCTGCCCGCATGCCTCACGATTCCTACAACAGCACTCCTGATATGTACTCGGAAAAGTTCAACAACTATGATGAGAAGCCAGTCGTACGACCTCCAAGAAAGCAAAGCCTTGTCAATGGCAAGTCAGATCGCTGGTATCCTGCCGATGACCCCAAATATGGCTCCGAATCACCACCAGATCTTTCGAACGTTCCGGCGCAGACTCCCCAAGATATCCTGTCCGAGAAGACTGGCATTCCTGCTTTCCCTCAGCCCGCCAGATACAACCAGCCATCACCAGTACCCGAATACGAGGAGAAGCGACCTTTTCTTTCCCAAGAAAATGACAACATCTACCCGGGACCCGACGCCTTGAGGATCACGGTTCCATCTCCCGCTCACAATCCTTACAGCCCGCCCCGATCTCCAAACCCGCTTCCTGCACCACCTGTTGAGCCAGCACAACAAGAAAGACACGAGCAACACGACTTTGACATTCCTCCACCCCCAGTCCCCAAGCACAACTTGGATACTCACGAAAACCATCTCGCACTACCCGGCAACGACATGCGTCGTGTATCAGTCATGGGCATGAGGCCACTTCCCCCTGATGACCCTACGGACGATCCTGAACAGCGTGCCAACCGCATTCGATCGTTCTACCGCGAATACTTTGACGACTCAAAACCTAACCCGGTCGGCCACTACCCTCCTATGCCAGTAGCTCACGATCCCTATGGCTATGGTGGGGAAGAGGACTACTATGGCGACTTCCTTGAGGACGGCGCAGTCTACGATCCCGACACTGGTGCCTTCTACACGAACCCGAACCAGCAGCCACCCCACCAACCCTTCGCCGAGCCCATCAACCGCCGCGCCATGACTCCACCACCACGAGCACCGGGCCACTTCATGCGCGGTCATCGCAGCGTCATGTCCACCCAATCCGCTGGCCGCCGACCAATCATGCAGCCCAAGAAGAAGCTTCCTCCTCCAAAAGTGCTCCAATCCCTCCCCACTCCTCACCTCCTCCACGACGATACCTCCATTCTAGAATTCGCCCCTCCATCCACTTTCCGCGACCACGGTCTCGGCCGTGCCCCCGACAGCCCCCTCGGCACTCCCCGCCCTTACTCCCCTGCCTTCCGCGCCCACACACCCCTAGGTCACAGCTTCGACGACCTAGCTGTGATGCCATCTCCGTAAGGCCCACATCGCTTCACCCTTTATAGTTCTCCCGACTAACATATTTCTCAGCCACGCACTCCGCAAATCCGGCACCTTCACCGCCCTCGACTTCGCCCCGCCACCTCGCTTCCGTGACCGCGCCGACTCCGCAAGCGACGCAGGGAGTATCCGCTCCAACCGCTCTGGGTTGTCCGCGGTGCAGCGCAATGCGATCAGACAGGGTGCGTACCGGATGAGCAGGTTGCCCACGGGCGAGGTGGGGACGCAGATGGATTTGGCGAGTAGTTTGAAGCCGAAGTGGGATATCGGGCGGTGATCTAGCCCAGTCTTCGGAGGGGTATGAGAAGGTAGAGAGAGAGTTGAGGGAAAGGGGGAATGGGATGGTGGATTGCACATAAAAACGGTTGTTTCACGCGGTGGCGACGGACAGGCGGGACCTGTATTATACCTCTTCTTTCTTCTGGACTTTCTTTTTGGCTTCCTTCTGGACCTTCTAGGGGTCTTATTAGGATGTCAGGACTTCAAAAATTTCTCACAACTTCTTCACACCAGCAACGCAGCTACGACCGCTTCGGCTCGTCACATCACATATAGGGATATAGGGCGGCATAGGCAGGGATGGAAATGCAGGCATGCACATATACAGGTTTGATATGTAATGTATGTACAGATTGGAGTTGGTATAGGGCAGGATGCGATAGAAGGAGGGAGATGAGCAGGGGAGATGAGCTAGAAAAGAAGGTGTGGACGATGATCCTACCAGGGTAGGGGATAATGAAATGATTATACTCACTGTCCTGCACTGGCGAGACTTTGGTGGACAAATTTCGTGAGTTTCCTCTGTCCCACGGCAGACTACCATGCTGGATCGTGCAGAGCGAGCACAGGAGGCACCAGACATATCAACACATGTTTCGTTTACGAAGAAGCGACAAGTCTTGCATCGCACACATATCTTCCACATCCAACAGTCACATCGTCCCTCTTCAACCCGTCCCAGAACGTGGAAGTGATCAACAAAAGCTTTTACATTCCCCTCACACAGTATATACAATCCCCGTCCCCCATCTACTCACCCTTCGCCTTCCTCACCTCCCCCACACTCTCCCCCAACGCCTTTATCGCCCCCTCAATATCCCCCCTCTTCGGATCCGTTACGCTCACCCCCATATGTCCAAACCGGATATACTTGGCCGCAATCTCCTTGTGCAGTCCACCGGCAAAGATCACTCCCCGCTCCATCAGCTTCGGCAGAATCTCCGGCGGGGTCACGCCTTCGGGCAGGTAGATGGCCGTCATACCGTTGGCTTGGTTCTCTGGCTTGCTGGCGAGTTGCTTCAGCCCCAGGTCCGCGACGGCCTTCTTCACGCGCTGGCTCGCGTCGCGGTGGATCTTGAATCGCTCGTCCATGGGGCGGGCGGTGATTTGCTTGAGGGTGGTGTGGAGGGCGTGGATGAGTTGTGGGGAAGGGGTGGCGAAGTAGCTGGGTTTCTTGGCTTCGTAGTTCTGCATGATGGGGATCCAATTCTTCCACGACGCAAAGTAGCTGTTGGGAGGCTGCTTGCGGGCCTTGAAGGATGAGATGGCCCGGCCGGATACCATGGAGATGCTGAGGCCTGCCGGGCAGCCGATGGCTTTTTGGCTGGCTGTGATGACGCAGTCGATCTTCCAGTCGTCGAAGCGGATCTCTTCGCAGCCGACGGAGCAGACGCCGTCGACGATCAGGAGGGTGTCGGGGGAGACGCGTTGGAGGAGCTTTGAGAGGGGCTCGATCTCGGAGAGGACGCCGGTGGAGGTGTCGGTGTGGGTGACGGTGAGGAGCTTGTATTTCTTCTCTTTCAGGGCCTTTTCAATCTCGTCGAGCTGTGGGCGGTCGCCGATGGGAGCCTTGAGTTGGGTGGCCTTGACGCCGTATGCTTCGAAGCAGTCGGCGAAGGAGTCGGCAAAGTAGCCGGTGTGAAGGACGAGAACATCGTCGCCTGGCTCAGCAAGGTTGGATGCTACCATGTCCCATCCTAGTGTGCCAGAGCCGGAGACAATAATTGGCTGTGATGCTGGGTCTGAGGTTTGGAAGAGTGTCCGGAGCATAGTGAGAGTCTCGCCGAAGCATTTGACAAAGGGCATGCCGACATGAGACTCGCTGTGGATGGTCAGAGCTGGATTCGACATGGGATACACGCTGTTGGTCATACCTGTAATGGCTCATGGACTGCAGGACCTCATCGTCAAACTCAATGGGCCCAGGAATGAGCAAGGCAGGGTGTGAGGGTTGTGATGACATCTTCTTTGGTGTTTCTGTACTTTGCTGTCGTTCTATCCGTTCGAGGTCGTCTCGTACAGTGGTTCGCCTCTCAGTGCTGTAGGGAGTATTCAATTGGAGATTCTGTTGGTCCACGAGATGTCGAGAAACAAGACTGAGTCTGTTGCGAGCAGAAGAAGATGAAGAGTGGGACATGAGAAGAGGGGAAGAAGAAGAGGCAAGTCGACCGACTCGCCCCGCAGTCAATCGCAACGCCAGGTTGGAAAATGAGATCAACAGTGAAAAGGGCTTGAAGAGAAAGGCCGGAGGTCCTCCACAGCCGGGAAAGTATGTTTTGATCTCTGAAGAGTCCGCGTCTATGGAGCCCTCACCGTCCTCCGCGAGATCTGATGAGCAATGCAATGGTTCTGTGTGTTTTAGATCTGTTGCATCCGTCTATTCCGTTCCCCTAAAAAATTTGAAGCAAGGCTGCCGGCTTCGGAGGTGGAGAGAGATGATTTGCATTTGCCGATGACTCGAGCAAGCATCTTTCATATTCAGCCACACATCGAGACAACATGGTCACACTTGATATTCTTGAGCATCTACGGACCAACTACAAGCTCTCCGGCGGCTGTGTAATCTTCGTAAGCTGGTCCCCATTCAGCGTCTTGAACGCCTTCCCCAATCCCTCATGGCTGTAATCCTTCTTATTCCACATATCCTTATGATACTTGACCTTTCCCTGCTCGTCCAACGACAAGCTCACCAGGCAATCGACCGCCTTGCTGGCATGGATTCCTTTCAGCGTCCATTCCTGCTGCAGCTTGAACACTATCTCCTCGGCCGAGTCCTTGACCACTTCGGTCTTGAGCGTCTTCGAGCTCGAGAACATCTTGGGAATGCCATACCATTGACCAGCGATCTTGTACCGGGTGTCGCAGTAGCTGAAAGGGTCGTCGTAGATGGATTTGGCTGCATAGACCTGCATATCGTCTTCCGAGGCGGAGCCCGAGTAGAGGTTGCAGATGTGTTTGATGATCCGATCGTGGTCGGATGAGATCTGTTGCGATTGTTCTGGATGTGGCTCGTAGTCGACGTCGCTGACATTGTTTCCGGTCAAGGCCTTGGGATCTGGATGTAGCCGGCTCAAAGTCCTCGTGTAGTTCTTTGGTGGTGGACATCGTGGTGGGTAGCTTGACGGCAAAGCACTTCAGATCGTACTGACAGGTGAGCCGGTATGTTGAGCACAGTCGAAAATCTGGTGTTTCCCGGTGACTATAAGGATAGATGCTTACGATTCTACATGTATTGAGGTTAATGTCTTGTACATGGCGTTCTGCATAAAGTCCAACGGGCATCATTACGACATGTACATGTCACACGTCACGTGCCACATACCGGCCTCCATCATGTCTCGAAACATGAGCAGTCAACACTCCCATTTCATCATATCTATACTAGGTATCTCATCGCTGTGTATACATAATCATGACCTTGCTGCAAGAGGCCTGCTATATTCACCACCAATCACCCTGGTCGTGCATGGCCTGAGCGACCTTCTTGAACCCAGCGATGTTGCCGCCAGCGACCAGACTGGGGAATTCGCCCTCGGCGGGAGTGACGTACTCCTTCGCGGTCTCGAGACAGTTCGTGAAGCAGTTCTTCATGATGTCCTTGAGCTTGGCGTCAACCTCCTCGGAGCTCCATGAGAGGCGCTGAGAGTTCTGTGCCATTTCGAGACCGGAGACAGCGACACCACCAGCGTTTGCTGCTTTGCCTGGGACCTGTTAGAGCAAGATTGTGAGGCTGGAAGAATGTATCGTACCTGGGGCGTACCAAAGCGCGCCGTTCTTCTTCTCCTTTCTGGTCTTCTCGAACACATCAATAGCCTCCTGGGTGCAGCCCATGTTGCTACCCTCGGCAATGAATTTGCATCCCTGGGAGACAAGTGCCTCGGCTTCCTCGCCAGAGACCTCGTTTTGAGTAGCACTTGGCAGCGCAATATCGACGCTGCCCACGTGCTTCCATGGCCTGGCTCCTTCAACGTACTTGAACTGGTCCTTGTACTCATAGGCGGATGCCAACTCAGAAAGTGCCTTGCGCTTGACCTTGAGGTCAGCAATGACGCTGACGAGCTCGGGAGTGATGCCCGAAGATCCAGTAGCGATGAGGGCGCCCTTGCTGTCGGACAGAGAGACCACGGTGGCGCCGAGCTCAATAGCCTTGAGCGCCGCGTACTGTGCGACGTTGCCCGAGCCTGAGATTGAGACCTTCTTGCCCTTGAATGATTCCTTGCCTCCTGATGCGTAGTTGATCATGTGCTCCACATACTGTGCAGTGTCAGATGGCAGCTCTCTTTCTCGACTTTGTCCAACTCACGTAGACCACGCCGTAGCCAGTGGCCTCTGGCCTGATCAAGCTACCACCCCACGCTCCACCCTTACCGGTGAGAACACCCTCCCATCGATTCTTTTCCGCGCGGTAGGCACCGAACAGGTAGCCAATCTCTCTAGGTGATACACCGATGTCACCTGCCGGTACATCTGTGTCTGCTCCGATGTGCTTGTTCAGCTCACGCATGAATGCAACGCAGAACTTGCGGATCTCGTTGTCTGACTTGCCCTTAGGGTCGAAGTCTGCACCACCCTTGCCTCCTCCCATGGACACTGCGAGGGGTCAGTCTGCTGTTTCCTCGCTCTTTGGGTGACCAAACTCACAGCCAGTGAGAGCATTCTTGAAGACCTGCTCAAAGCCCAGGAACTTGAGCACGCTGAGGTTGACAGTAGGGTGGAATCGGAGGCCGCCCTTGTATGGCCCTAGTGCAGAGTTGTACTGGACACGGAAACCACGGTTGACTTGGACCTCTCCCTTGTCGTCTTCCCAAGTCACGCGGAATTGGATGATGCGCTCTGGGATGGCTGAGACCTTGAGGGCTTTGCGGTACTCGGGCTGCTTCTCGAAGAGTGTGCTGTTCTCGAGGGTCGAGGCAAGCTCTGTTGGGAGACTCAGCACGAAGTTCGCTACTTGAAATTGCTAACTCACCCTTGTAGGCCTGCTCGAACTCGGGCTCAGAGGGAAGGTTAGACATGTTTACGATGTTTGTTCGGTGTGTGGAAGCTTTTGCTGTTGGTTAGTAGTGGGGTTACTGAGAGGGAATGGGAAGAAGGAAGTGGCAGGAAATGTCGAAACCTCGCTGTGGTGGTTACGTCTCGCTTCTAGACGGCAGATGACGGCTAAGCTTTTTATCCACGGACTACTGACCGCTCCCGTGGGCATTCACATACCGACCGCTGGGAGGAAGCGTGGATGGACACAGAGGAAAAGTCTACGTCAGACCATGGACATTGGTCCTGGGGCAAATGCGGAAATGGATGAGGACATAGTTAGTGCCTGCTGGTTGGGTCTTTGGAAACGCCATGGCAGATTCCGGCGCGGAGAAATCAGGATATTGAAAGATAGGGAGTTTTCTGTGTAATTGGTTTTGCTGATACGAAAATCGTTATCAGTCTGAAAGAATATGCGTCATTCAAGCGCGCCGGAAGCTCTTCGTGGAGAAGTGGAGAGCTAGCCGAGATCGGCGCTGCAACTCCGGCATCGCTGATCCATCTCCTTGTTTCTCCGTGGGCAACAAGCATTTCCGTCGAGACCATCAATCAGTGTCAACAGGGTCCCAGTCTGGAGCGAGAATATCAGTGCCTGCAACGTGGAACAATGCTCATGCAGCTTACCAGTCACCAAGTACTCATCCAATCCATCCATCGTCTTGACGTCCGCATCTTCGATCTCGAATCCAGAGATGTCACTATTCTCTTTGATTCTGGCTTGCTTGACGCTCTTGGGCAGCGGGACGAATCCATGCTGACAGCTCCATCTGACCATGAGCTGGCCAGGTGTGCAGCCGTACTTCTTGCTCAACTCCACAATGGTCGGATGCTTCATTCTGAGAGCTCGTGCAAGTGGAGCATAAGCTTCTACCATGATGCCGTTCTCCTGGCAGAACGAAGTAATTTCAGTCCTGGTATTGAAAGGATGAACTTCGATCTGGTTGACTGCTGGTACTATCTTGGGCTTTGCCTCCATCAACTCTTTGAGCTGTTGGACATTAGTGGAATGCCGCCTCTGACACGTCAGTGACTTGCATGCTTGACTCCGTAATTCGAGACACCTCCGATCTTGACTTCGCCATCTGCGATGGCATCTTCGACCGCCCGCCAGCTCTCTAATCGAGCACGTTTCCCACCGTAAGGGCTATGCAGGAGGAATAGGTCGATGTAGTCTAGACCGCATTCTTTGACACTCTTCTTGATGCTACGTCGTGCTGTATTGTAGTCCGAGTTCGATGCGAGCTTGGACGTAAAGTGTATATCCTCCCTAGTCAATCCATCCGAGTTGGCGGGCGAAGAGAGGAATGACTTGATGGCAGATCCGACGTCTCGCTCATTATGGTACATTTGTGCAGAGTCGACAGCTCTGTAGCCTGCCTGAGAACATTATCAAATGTTGTGCTCATGCAGTGGCGAATGGCGTACTTCGAGCGCCCATTTGGTAGCTTTGACCGTTTCATTACCAGACGTCAAGTATACACCGAGGTGGATGAGGGGCATGGTGCTCCCATTGTTGAGCTACCGATCATTGGTCATGTTGGCCCCATTACCAAGGACGACTTTGATCGTTACCTTTACTCTGCTCGCCAATGAGTATGTAGACTTTGACATAGTGAATCCTGGTATTGTTGAAGTGTCGATAACACGATGATTGGGATGAGATGAGATCGCAATGCTCGGCAAACTGGGAGCAGACCTGGATGTCTCTTAAGTATATACTTATCTCCGATGACTGTTGTTGACGTTGGTGTTGACCAAGGCGCTGATCTTTGCGTTCGAGCTGAGGCAGTCTAGACGTCACCGCAGCACCGCACACATTTGTGCCAAACAATGGAACTCTAGCCTCTCAGCCCTGTCACTTTACGCTTTGTATACACATCGGAAAGGTCCCTTTCCATATTGACACAAACCTTTCCCATTGGTTCCTGTCATCGGGAAGGCTCGCAGGGGTAGTTGGCAGCACCGCTTTTTGGCTTGCATTGTTCACTTTTCTGCTCTTGCCACGCAATTGTCCGCTTCAATAGCTGCCAGCTAAAGAGCACAGGACACAAACGGTGGTGCATAGACATCATGGCGTACGCTCTGGTCTGGTCGTAACACAGTTTGCCACTGACATTGCTATCAGACCTCCTTATTCAAATGATGCCCTTTCTCCTCGGTCCAGAGTGAGCCAGGATACGGCGGCACCCTCCATGTTCCCTTTCTCAAGCATGCCTGGTTTTGACATCCTCGATTGGCAGCCGGCATACCAATCATGCCAGCGCTACTTTCTCGACCACGCACAATACGAAGCTGCTACTCAAGCACTTTGCTCCCTGATCAATATCAGATTACCGCACCAGTGGCGAATCAATCCGATCATGTCGTCTACCACAACAGCAAACGTAGCAAATCAATCAACAGCAAATGTCAAAGACTGGTCACGCCCAACTAGCGGATCATCAGCAGGGCGGGACGCACAAGGACAAAACTCGACCATCTCATTTGTGTCGCTAATCCCATACATCCGACGGCTCATCGTCACCGGCTTTGACACGGAAGGTATATTACATGGCTTCTTCGGTGACGCATGGCAATCAGGCATCACTCCACTAAGGGAATGTGAGAGACGGAACTACCTATTCGCTGCCAAGCATGGGGGCTGGGGAAGCTGCAAAAATCAATACGATCTCAACGAGGAGGAGACGGTGCCATTCATGCAGCCCTTAAAGGACGTCGCGGCCGAGGAATTGAATGCTGCGGAACAGGGTTGGAGTTCATGGTTGGCGCTGGAAGACTGGATGGTTGGACCTCGAGCACCACGAGATAATCGAGGGTATGGCGGGAATCGATTTGGGCAGTCGAGCGGCATGGATGGGTCATCTCGTTATGCGCAGGCCGATGCTGTTGACGGCGTTGACGGCATCCATGGTGAGCGTTGAAAGTAGTTTGGTGTCGTCATAAGTGTTTTGTCGTCCAAGTAGCATTAGCAAGCCTATGGTGTAATTGATCATTTGTCCCGTTCAGGAAGAGATTGCTCGAGATGCGGCTCTGGAAGCTTGGGTCATCTGTTCACAATCCGCTTTCCACATCGCAATGTGCCGTCTGCCTTCGCTCTTCACATGCGTAGACACAATCTGTGCTCATCACATACCGACCTTAGCGAATCAGCCAACTACCTGGTACCAACATCCTGCCCGCCAGGAGCTGATCACCGACACCGCCTTAACGATGAAGCAAGAACCGCCGTAAACCTTCCAATCTCGCCCTTGACCTGCGACATTAATCTTCAGGAACCTTTGAACTTCACATCGAATCTACCGCACCGTCTCATCGTATCCAATCGTCCCGTTCGATTGAGTCTGCCGTTCCGATGGCACGGGATCCGCCCGGCGATCCGATGGCCATCGAGAAATGGAAAGCCGCCTTGAAGGCATGCTTCACAGGCCGATTACAGCCAAACGATGTTGATGATGCGCTACGAGAATGTCACAAGGGCTATCGATTGCCTTCACGAGATCTTGCCATCCTTTTGCTCGGATCTCGTCTCCAGAATGACGCTAATTGTGACCCGCTCCTGCTCATTTACATCTCCTACTTCCTCCGATCATCATTCTTGGAGCCGGCAGATTTACTAGAAGCCCTCTTGGAGCTTTCTCCGTACCATACTCGCAGCTCTGAGGACGTTCCGAATCGCCCCAAGCTTCGAATCTCGAGGGCGGCTCAGGAAAGCATCTTTAGTCTCCTCACCGCCCCTTACGTCTCTGGGGAACATCCAAGGTCCGCGAAGGAATCCTCACGGACCTTCAGGGTCCTACTCTCTTATGTTCAAGCGTATAATGCGTACGAAACGGTGCAGCAGATTGACAATTTGGATGATCAAGCTCCAGATCCAGCGCTTGTGGCAGCTTATGAGCACCTTGGAGCATTTCTGGTCATTCTTCTAAACAACATCAATGTCCGCAAACACCTGATCAAGGCAATCCCAAAAGGTGCAAAAGCCAGCATCTCCTCGTCAATCAGCCACTTTACGACCACACTCTCACAATGGTCTGCTCCAACACCGATCATCCAGAAATTGCAGGTCATGCTGAAAATGCCTCCGCTGGTTGATCAGAAACAGGACGGATCACTCAGCTTTGCAGCCGCCGATATTGCACTTGAAGTTCAGGACATACCCAGGACAAATACCCGATTGGCTGTCTATACCTACGTAAACGCTGCATTGTGTCATCGCCCATTGGTGGATGACATACATCTGCTATCCTTTCTGCAGACAAGGTACGGCGACGATCATCAGAGCATGATCTGCGATCTGATTATTGGGGCTTTTGATGCCTTGATCAACGTGCTTCATCGGCATGAGCCCGCTCATACAATCCTTTGTCATCGATCGTTCGTTACGAACAAGCTTCATAACCTGATATCGCTTCTGGCAATCAGTCAGCCTTACCAGCCTGGCATGACCGAATCATGCATTCAGATGGCAATGAGCAGGATAGACACCCATCCTTTCCCACCTCTATCTTCTGATAGCGCAGGCATCAACGAAACTATCAGGGATGTTCGACAGGAATTCATCCAGTCCTGCCAATTGCACCAGGTTATCTCCGAAAGCACAGCATCAGCCATCCTTAACGGTGCTCCGCTGAAGTTACCTACTGGACCCAGACCCAACAAGCAGAGTCTCCTGCAACAGCTCGTCTCCAATCCTCAAAAAGCAGATGACCTTGTCAATGAGCTAGACCGGATGCAAGGTGATGCAGGAACCATCTCTGGTGCTCTGGTCGAGGCTATCCGGAACTTCGCCATTTCCAAAGAAACAATGTCTCTCAAGACCATTTGCATGGCCATCTCTCGCAAATTGTTCTTGGTCGACATCATACTGCAACACTCGCGGCTCAATGATATACTTCTGCCTCTTTGCACATATCTGAATGATTGGACTCATGATGAAGATCAGAGCGAGCTGCAGCCCGCGTACGATGACTTTGCGACCATTTTGCTCTTCACCTTTGCTCTGATCCATCGCTACGATGTCAAGATCACCGAGCTCGAGAGTTACGATCGTGAGAGCTTCATCATCAAATACTTGGCACGTCAATCGCAAAGTAGGCATATGAAAGATTTGAGCGAGGACGAGACAAAGATCCTTGGGAAGTGGGTCAAAGGTCTCTTCGCTGTAGATGAAAAGGGCGAGTCGTCTGGGATCACAGATGAGACCATGTCTGGGTGTTCACCACAGACGTTCTATCTCCTCGTACCCACATTGTTTGAGCAGATAGTGTTGGCCTGTCGGAGCAAGCATTTGGCACCAAACACTTTAAAGGGCGGACTGGAATGTGAGTAACGGATTCATGAAGATATCGGGCCCAGCTGACCATCGTTTTTAGTTCTTCTTGAACCATTCTTGTTACCCTCCCTTGTCGGCGGCTGCAAATGGCTTGCTGACCATGCTCGCATGGGAAAGGATATTGACATCGTGTTGTCCACTCTGCACAAACTACTCAAACCGGCTTCGATCTCTGGAGACGCTCATACGATGCATACCACTATCTTGGGGTGCCTGTATCAGACTGTCCGGGCGTGCCTGAGCGAACTTGATAAGCGGATGTCGAATCGGAAGGACATTCCACAACTGATCGCAGCGCTCAAGCCACATGCTGCATCTCAGTACTCTGCCTCTGCGCTCAGATCTGAGGAGCGAGAGTGGGTTAGTAGTGCGGGCACACTGCGGGCAGCATTTTCAGACCTGATCACTCAGCTCACTACCTGGAGTAATAACTCGGACATGATCAATATCCCAACAAAGTACAATCATCGCATGGTCGAAGCTGTGGTCGAGAAGTATGGCGCGGATGAGGTTCTAAAACTGATCGTCGACGACATTGCAACACAAACAGCAATTGGCTTCGGATCTTGGGCTCTTGACGTTGCGACATGCCTGGTATGTGCGCCGAATCTGTACAACACATTACAGACACAGTCTGCGAATGGATCACGAGGTAGCAGCATGCCAATGACAAGTACCCTGCGACAGGCATTGAAGCAACGAGTCGAAGATGCAAGTCACCTACTTTCCTTGGAGCAAGGTAAGACGGAGACTCTCGTTCGTCTGTCAAGATTGGTAGACGTTCAGTCCACGATCATCGATATGCCGCTTCTCAATAGTATGCAAATCAACATTTCGACTGGCGATCTCATGGATGGAATCGACGCATCAGCTGCGGCAGACGCAGCAGTAGCGGCCACGGCCCTAGACACTGTCGAACAGGCCGCGTTAGACGCAGCTACTGCAGACTTCTCGGCGGCCATTGACCAGAATCTCGATCTGACTGGCACTGGAGGAGACTTGAACATGGGAGATGCAGGGGACCTGAACCTCAACCTGGGTGATGATCTATTCGGTGGTGACAGTATGAATTTCGATCTTGATGTCGGACCAGCAGGTGGAGTTGGAGATGGACAAAATCAGCAGCAGCAGGGCGGGCAGAATACCGAAGATGACATATTTGCCGGGATAGACCTGGGCATGATGGATGATGATTTTGCATTCTAGACGAGAATCTTATATACTGTATTTCTATACCACATTCATAGCCATGATCGGACACCAGTTCAATGATCAGCTTTTGCTCGGTAACTCGTGGGGGATGCTGTCCCCTGAGGTGCACAAGCTCGGGTTGTGGAGGAGAAGTCACACAGCCTGGTCTCTCCGGCTGTAGCACCACGTCTCCTCCAAGTCGACAAGACATCTGCGATCGCTTTGAATATCTTGACCGATCGTCGTTCCGAGCTAACAATTACACGAGTGCTAACATGCCATACTCTCTCAAGGAACGACGGGTGCTCATCACTGGCGGCTCAAGGTACGTGCTGACCACCCCTCCTTACCCCTCCTCTGTCTACTATATGTTCGAGGGAGGTATCACTTGGAAGAGATAGCAGATCATGAATGTGACGTGTGCGAACATATAAGAACATAGCACATGTCCTCAATCCCAGCTTCGCGGACAGATGTCTCCTTCGCCACACACCTCGTCGCCGACTGCCCCAACAAGCATGACCAATCCACGACTAATCTAATCATATTCACTGCCCCTTTCGCTAATCATACCAGGGGCCTCGGCGCCGCCATAGCCCACGCCTTCGCCTCAGAAGGCTGCGACCTCGCAATCAACTACGCCTCCAACGCCAGCGCCGCCCAGAAACTCACCTCGGACCTCTCCTCGAAGTACTCCATCCGCACCACCACCCTGCAAGCCGACGTCGGCAAACCAGCCGACTGCGCCTCCCTCATCACCTCCACCATCTCGTCCCTCGGCGGCCTGGACATCGTCATCTCCAACGCCGGCTGGACCAAATTCAGCGACTTCTCGGACCTGGACGCCATGACGGACGCCGAGTGGGATAAGTGCTGGAACGTGAATGTCAAGGCGCAATTGGCGCTGTTGCGGGCTGCAATGCCGACTTTCAAGGAGAATGCAGAGGGGGGCGTGTTTCTGATCACGTCGAGTATTGCGGGGACCAGTATTGGGGGGAGTAGCATGGCGTATTCGGTGACCAAGGCGGCGCAATTGCATCTCATGAAGTGTCTGGCCAAGACGCAAGGGGAGAAGGTGAGGATTAATGCGGTGTTGCCTGGTTTGTTGTTGACGGAGTGGGTGAGTGAACATTCTTGTGTGGTTGGTTGGGGGAGAACAGGGGTGGGCTAATGGGTTATAGGGATTGGAATACGGTGATGAGAGGATCAAGGCGTTGAGGGACGCGGCGGCGTTGAAGAAGGAGGTGGATATGACGGATTGTGCGGATGTGTTTGTCATGTTGGCTAAGAATACGAGTATCACGGGGCAGAAGGTGCAGATTGATAGTGGGTTGAATATCGCGAATATGTAGAGCGGAGAAGGCTGCGTTTGCTTGGTGACTCGCAGGAAGGAATGTAAGAGCCTCATTGGCGGTCATGCCAGTCTCACTCAATCATGGTCTTCAACCTCCTCCGGGATTCGATTTCTTCAGAACCTTTTACGTCATACATAGCGAGCGTGTGGCAGATACATGCTCCCTACATGTGCCTGTCGCACAAAGGCGTATCATGCAGTGAGCTCGAGACAGCGATATGCGAAAAGGAGGGCAAGTAACTATACCTATACCTGGAGCTTACCTGATTATAGCTGTCATTGCATCGATCATATCGCCGAACACTGCATGAAAGCATTCTTGAACACAATCTACAATACAGTGACAATGGATCTCGCTACCTTGGTCACTGGAGCTCACCATTGTCAACGTGATTGCATGCGATGTAGCAAGAGTGTACGGATCGAGCTGCAGGACTTAGAAGGCGACGATATGCGTCGACACACATCGTGGATCTCAGTACCATGGAATTATTCATTCTAAGCCTAGATAAAGACTTAGCAGGCCAGTTGGTAATAGAAGACGAGTTACCATATCTTGGTTGTAAAACGGAGAAGAAGAAGTAAAAGAGCGTCTGTTGACACCGGAAACATGCGGCTGAATTGATGCCTTGGCGAGACGGACTTCATGCCTGCGGTCAAGCTGCAGCTCAACTCGACTTTGACAGCAGCTCTTCCTCAGCCAGATCTGAAGACCTTCACACAACAAGACCACCATGACCTCGCGACTAGTCTTAGTCCTCGGGGACCTCTTCATCCCAGACCGAGCAATAGTTCGTCCCTCCCCTCCCAATGTCTCACCCAGCTAACCTACCCAGGACATTCCCGCCAAAGTACACCTCCCCTAGCCTCTCTCCTCCCTTATATCCTAATATCTCAGTTCAAAAAACTCCTCACCCCCAACAAAATCGGCCAAATCCTCTGCCTAGGCAACCTCACCTCGCCCTCAGTGTACGCCTTCCTCCGCTCCCTCGCTCCCGATCTCCAGCTCGTAAAAGGCGACTTCGACATACCCTTATCCCTGCCTCCTCCCTCAGCACCTCAACCCTACGAAGCCCCCAACAACAACTCCTACTCCGCATCCACCTACCCCATCCCCACCGCCCTCAGCAAAGTCGTCACCCACGGCTCCCTCCGCGTAGGCTTCACGCATGGCCACACGATCATCCCGCCTGGCGATCCGGATTCGTTACTTATAGCCGCGCGGCAGATGGATGTCGATGTGTTGTGCTGGGGAGGCACGAGCCGGTTCGAGGCGTATGAGTTGGAGGGGAAGTTCTTTGTCAACCCAGGGAGTGCGACTGGCGCGGCGAGTTGGACGGGGGATGATTTGGATTATGTGGATGAGGAAGAAGAGGGGGATGCCGGGAAGGTGAGGGATGAGTTTAGTGGGATTGATCGGGATACCGGAGAGCAGAAGGGGTTGTGCCCGAGTTTCGTGCTCATGGATGTGCAGGGGGATGTGTTGGTGCTGTATGTGTATCAATTGAGGAAGGATAGCGAGGGCAAGGAAGCGGTGGCGGTGGAGAAGGTGAGTTTCAGGAAGGGTGGGAGTGGTTAGCTTCCCGCGTATCCATATTCTTGAGAGTAAAAGGGCAGATGAGGTCGTAATGAATCTAATTCCCACCACGCTATGCTATGCCAGTCCAATGTAGCCTTCTACGCCCCATCCGGTTCCTCCGTCGGCACTCTGACATGCCCAACTCCTCTCCCTCTACCCTCCACTCCCCAGCCATCAGCCAACAACTCCCCGACATCCTCGAGTTCCATCCCTGCGGTCTCCGGATAGAATCCCCACACCCCAAACCACCCGGCCACACAGACAAGCGCATATAACCCAAACGTCACTGGCGACCCCAGCGTCTCCATCATCGGCAGAAACGATATCCCCACCACAAAATTACTACTCCAATTCGTCGCCGTCGCCAACCCAGAACCCAAACTGCGAACCTGTAAAGGGAACAACTCCGACTGCTGCCACGGCACACATCCCATCCCCAACGCATACGCCGCCACAAACAGTATCAAACTCACCACCAACGCCAACGGAAGACTCGACAACGACCAACCCTCCAACGCCCGGGATACCATCGCCGGCGACAACGACGGGGAGGGCGAGGCATGACTCGCGTCTGTGGGCAGGTAGACGAAGCAGACAGCACAGAGGACCAGTCCGATGACCATGAAGGGTATGCTGAGGAGGAGGATGCGCCGACGGCCGATGGCGTCGATGAGGGAGAAAGCGACGAGGGTGGCGAGGAAGTTGGTCAGTGCGATGGAGAGGGAGGCTGTGACGGGGGAGGAGAAGCCGACGAGGGAGAAGATGGTGGCGGAGAAGTACATGAGGACGTTCTTGGTATCTGTCAGCAGGGGAACCGAAGGTGAAGTAGGGCAAGATGACTTACGAACCCACAGAGCTGCTGCAGGCCCTGCAAGCCACATGCAATCGTCAATGCCCGCCTGTTCCCTCCCACTCTGAGCAACTCCCGCATCGCATTCCTCCAACCGCCTTTGCCCATCTCCGCGACCTCCTGCTTGATCCGCCCGACCACCTCCCTCCCATCCTCCACCCCCTGTAGTCCCCCCAACACTCTCCCCGCCTCCTCCTCCCTCCCCTTCATGACCAAAAACCTTGGACTCTCCACCAGTCCCCCGAGCAAACATCCCTGGACCAAAGCCGGCAGCGCCCCCAACCCGACCGCCCACCGCCAATGCACCCCCGTCCCCCAGCCCACCAAATACGCCACCACCTGCCCTCCAGTAATAAACAAACTCTGCACAGTCACCAGCCTCCCCCTGCTTTCCGCGGGCGCAATCTCAGAAATATAAACCGGCACCGTCGCACTGGCTCCCCCGACCGCCAACCCCACCACACTCCTGCCCAGCACCATCCCCACCACCCCTTGGGCGCAGGCCTGCACCCCTGCCCCTACGACGAAGAAAATGCAAGACGCGAGAATCACCCTCTTCCTCCCGAGGGTATCCGCCAACGGCGCCGCGAGCGGTGACGCGAGCAGCGCACACAGCGACGTGCAGGACGTGATCAGGCTTTTATCCCACGTCGAGAGGGGGAAGCTGGACTCCAGATGGAGGAGGGTGGAGGAGATGATGCCCGTGTCGTAGCCGAAGAGGAGGCCGGAGAGGGAGGCGGTGAGGACGAGGAGGAGGGTTGTGCGAGAGGAGGATGGGCGGGAAGAGGAGCGAGAGGGGGTGGAGGAGGAGGTTGTGGTCGGAGAGGGGAGGGCGTCGATGGGTGTTGATCGGGATGGGGAGGAGGGTGAGGAGAGGAGGGGGGAGAAGGAGGAGTTTCGTGTGAGGTTTGTCATGGCTATTGCGGTTGATGAGGTGGATGGGTCGTTGCCATTGAGATTTGTGTTGAGGCGAGGGAGGGAGGTCATGCGGGTTTCGTGCAAGGGGGAGAAAGTCGCGGTGACGAATAGTGGGTCATGCGCGAAGGAAGTTCGCGGCTTGGGAGGAGTGGTTCGGCCGGAGATGCCGATCTGGGGTTCAGCCGCAAGATCGACAGGCACAGACTCTGGCCTCCGTCCAAGCAGGATGTTCGTTTGGCATTTAGAAATGTCAATGTCGAACTGGTACGAGGAAGAAGCAAATACAGAGTCCGTCTTAATACGTATAACACAACTTTCACGAACACGTCTTTGGCACCATCAACTCATGCGACATATTGTTGATTGTCGAGTAGCTAAGTATATGTCGCCTGTACCTCTTCTCTTCCGCGGATGGTCGCAGAATACCCGCGCACTTAGCCTCTTCCTTTCGTCTTCGATCTGCTTTTCACACCATGCCTTCACATCCTTCTCGAACTTCGTTGCCAACCTTATCCACGATCCCAATTGTCCAGAACCTGCTGCGTCGCAACATGGACATCGTTCAGATCACCCTGCTGCCTTTTCAGTTTGTGAGCGCCTGGCTACATATTGCATTTGGCCCGTCATGCGTCACAAATGCTCGCTTGAACGCAGCAGTGGACGCCGAGCATCAAGTCGGATAAATATGCTCGCGAGTAAACCGAATGCGTGGCGCCGTTGTCGATGCTAGCCCCGCCTTGCTTGCTGCCTCATCATCGTCCCTCTTCGCCGTTGGTCGAGACGGACGGATGCATTTGTGGTGCCATCTGTCCTTGATGAGGTACAGCGTGCTGCTGGCGCGGAGTCATGTGTTGGCTATATCCTCCACTCGACATGGCTCGTTGCTGCATGGCATATGCGTTGCCCGGGTGCTGTCCTTGAAATTGAGGTTGTCCATAACGCATTGGGCCCACTGGGGCATGTTAGTCATGATCGAGAGTGGAAAGTTTCCAACTTACTGTGACCACCATGCTGCGGCATCATCATCATTGGCGCTCCTTGACCAGGCATCATGAACATCTGTTGTGGGGTATGACCTTGTTGAGATCCTTGGTGGCTCATAGGATGCGCACGCGGGCTACCGGAGTATCCACCCGGCATCCCTGGTTGTCCTGGATGACCGCCAAAATGTGGCTGAACATGACTGGGTCCTGGGGAAGGGTACATGTGCACCTGTCCTTGCCCTGGATGACCCATGTATGGTCCATTGGACGGCTGTTGAACCATCATGTGCCCTCCCATCGGTGCCCCTTGCGGTGTCATGTACTGAGCTCCTGCCGGCACTGGCCGCATTCCCATACCAGCACTCATGCCGTTTGCCCCCATCGGGTATGGGTAGCCCATGTGCGCTTGTGCTTGAGCATTGTACGCCATTGGCGGCTGAGCCATACGAGGAGACGGCTGGACTGAAGAAGTCGAAGAGTAGGAAGGCATGCGTCCATCGTCCATTGGTTGTTGGCCGTTTTGCTGGGTTTGGCCACGATAGAATGGTGGGGTTTGTTGCATGCCCGATCCGCCATTCTGCAAGTGGAGAGGCAGCTGATGTTGATGCGGCATCGCGCCATTTTGCGCTGCATGCATCGGCGAGGGAGGAGGATGGTTGATCGATCGCGCGTAGAAGTCAACATAGGATTTCTCCGAGTTTGCGTCAGGGTAATCCCAGACAGGCGCGGTGCGGTATCCTTGAGGTATGCCACCATTAGCAGCATATTGCGCCCGCTTTGACTCGTCGCTGTTCTGCTCGTACAGACGCTTGACGGTTGAGAAGCAAGTCGCAGTGGTAGACTCCCATTTGCCGTCTGCCAGTCTACTCTTCCTGGCAGAAGATGGGAAGAACTCAGTGACTGGAGGGGTCGCGACAGGAGCGGCTGGAGGTGGGGAGACTACGCTTGGGCGTTTAGACGCTGGTGCTTCAGTGGCTGGTGCAGTTGGGGTGAACGTGCTTGCCGACGGGTTTGGCCTAAATTCCATCGCATTGGCGTTGAACTTGATCGAGGTGGCTGACGTTGGGCTTAGAACACGATTGTCGGTCTGTCCTGGTGTAACTTGAGGAATGGGGATCGGTGCTGGGATCCCACCGTTGGGAGTCTGTCTGTAAGGCATTTGGGTACGTTGATTGAATCCTCCTGGAACACGAGGACCTTGCTGTGTGGGGCCATTCTGGGGCCTTCCTTGCTGCTGACTTCGCGTGCGGGTACTCATCTGGGGTGCCGGGTCAGGCGGGGTCTCGGTAGTCTGCGCAGGTCGTTGCGCTTGCTGTGATGACTCTGCCTTTGAGGCACTGGGTGGTGTGACGACGCCTTGAGCACGTCTTTCCTCTCGTTCGCGAGCGTGCTGATCAGCTTTGGCCTTGATGGATTCCTGCTTCTCTTTCGATTTGGCAAGAATAGGAACGAGATCTTCAGGAACTCGAGAGTGAAGTTTAAAGTTCTGGGAGAACTTTTTCAGGTCGTTAAGCTTGACAGACTTTTCTTGCCTCGCATGACTTGCTCGTTGTTGTTGGTGCTGTCTCTGTTGCTGCTGGATGCGAAGCTTTTCAGCTGACGTAAACTGCTTGAAAGCATCGTGGACATCGCGTATAATGTTCTCGCCATTCTCCGCGGCAGCTTTGGAGGCCACACTTGCTGATGCTTCGGCTGCCGATGGGGCTCGTGGGGCTGCGATCTTTGCCGCCGGGCCGTTCGTGGGATTGGCGGCGAGCGACCTCGCTACAGAGTCCTTGACCGATTGTGACACGGCCGGCGTACTTGCTTCTGTGTTTGCTTGCTTTTCTGACGGCTTCTCCGTGACCTTCTTGGCATCGGATCCGCTATTGGGTCTGGCTAGCTGTGAAGATATGATAGCAGGATCGAAGGGAGCGCCCGAGACCGTCGGCTTGTTGGTGATAGCTCGTTTAGACGGCGGAACGTAGGCATTTGGTCCAGATGATCCAAGCGATGGTGTATCTCTGCGGACGCCACTGTATCTAGTTGAAAGTTAGCCAGCTGACATGGGGGAAAGGTAGAGATCCGCTCACTTGTCTTCTTCATCGAGACCAGAGTCGATCACTTTCCGCGACTCGCCATCCTTTTCCATCTCCCGGGCAAGACGTTCGGCGCGGTCGGCAATCTGTCTGTAGCGAGGGTTGGTCTTATCGATGGACGTGGTGTACATGTCCTCGTCATAGTCACTGCGGACGTTGTATAGCTTTTCATTGGCAGCGAACTGGTCCCACGATCCTGACCCAAGAGACTCGTCTTGGTTGAGTGACAAACTGCCATCTTCTGGTCCAGGCTCCCACCTTTGCAAGACCTTTTCTCTTACGTCGAGGTTCCCTGAAATCTCAACATCAGTCCTGAAGCCAGCGCCTGCTTTTGTCAGTCTGGAGACTATGGTTGATGCCGAGCATGACCATACCGTTCGTGGCTCGAGAGGTGCTACCGCCGATTGGCACACGCTGGACTGCTAGATCGATAGTGTCATTGACATCGAAAGCCATTGAATGATCCTCTCCCTCGCCAATGAAGGATCCTACCGATGCGGGACTACCGTTCGCTTGCTGAGACGGTGCATTTAGTCGGCGGACCATCTTGAGATGATATCGTGCTTCGTTATTCTGTGATGCAGCTCCCGAGAAGACGCCCTCGAATTGTTCGCCAGACTTTAAGGTGAGCACAGTATCAAGACCCTGTCAGTGTAAGCAGGTATGCTTTTATGGCGGGACAAGTTGGACGGACGACAAAGTTTGCGTAGAGGAAGAGCAAGCGATCATGTGCATGTTTGTCTGCTGACCGGTTGGTCTTTGTGCTTGATTTGCCATGCTCCTGCGCATGGCCATTTGCCATGCCATTGACTGGTGTCGATCCACTCGGTCGCTGGGTTATTGGATTCGTGCCAGTGGTCCAGGCCTTGGGAGCAGTGGTTCTGCTATTGTATTGTCAGCTAAGAGGCAATGACTAATGCGAGGCATAGCAAGAAACTGGTCGAGAGATCAAGATTGAGCAAGTGTTGCCATGAAGCTGTCATGAAGCTCCAGAGTGGATTGACGGCAACCACTTCGAGCTATTCTTGGAGAGAAGCACATACCTGGAGGAAGAACCATCGTCGGCTGCGGAAGACTGTTTGCGCGCATCTTCCGAGGACTTTGCTGGGCTCATGTTGTGTCTCGTGTGGTGAATTTGGACGTGCCGCCAGCGGAGGTCTCAATCAGAAGCGTCGTGTCAGCTGCAGGAGCACGCTGCCATACACCCCCAAATGAAGCCACCTCCTCTTGAGAGCCAGTGACAGGTGAATGCTCTCGATTGCTTGCAGCTCCTGTAGGTCGAGGAACCCCAGCGATCAGAGCAATCGAATGCCTGGCCACAAAGTCCAGCTACCAGGTGACGAAGCTAAGGGACAGGTGCGTTGTAAACGTCGAGCGCAGACCGTGTAGATGGAAGCTGACGACGTCGATGATTGACACTGTGCTGTTTTCGAGGTTGACGAGAGACAGTGTGACGGGATGTGCGGGCAAGATTGACAATGTGTCTGTGTCGATGCAGTCGTCCAAGTCGTCTCAAAGGTCCTAGCAGAGGCTCGGGAACTAACAGGCGCGATCCGGTTTGTGGATTTCGGGCTTGACCCTGCGGAATTTCAGATTTGGGGGGAACGAGTCAAGAGTCAAGACAGTCGAGATGGACACGTGGGACGAATTGTTTGGAGCTTGATGGGCGTGTAGATAGCTGGACTATACGAGTTCAGGTCACCAGAGCAAGTGAATGCTTTGATGAATGCACGGAAATGCCTTGTCCTCGAGGCACGTGAGAAGCTGTGAAAGAGCACAAGCCAGCGCTGTTTCTGAACAAATTATTTTGGAGCAATGTACAACACCAGATGGAGTCGTAGTCTCGCAAGTCAAAAGCGATAGAGGCTAAATAAAACAGACAAGCAATACAGGGACGGACAGGTCACAGGCCGTACCAAACTCATGCAGCCTCTCTCTGATCCAAAGGCGCGGCAAACGAGCCGAATCGACGTGAACTGAAGGATAAGCGAGACAGCGAGACGGGGCGGCGCCCAAGAGGGAGCACGTGCTTGGCGTAACTTCTCCCCGTCCTTGGTCCGCGTTCCGCCTGTCACCTCACAGCATCTGGAAAGGGAAGCAACCTGTAGAGCAGCCTCAACTAAGTCATGCGCTGCCACTTTTTCTTCTTCAGCCAGCCGCCTTAATTCTAATCCCTTCGCTTGTACTGTCCTGTCGCTGATGTCTTCTTCTCCTCATTGATACACTTTCAGCGACATCGTCAACTCCTTTGCGACGACATCCAGCTCCAACTCCCGCTGCGACCCCCGAAGCAACCATGGCTTCCGAAGTGCCACAGCAGCGCTCCTCCTCGGGGTCAGGAAGGACCTCAGGGGGAAGCAGCAGCAGATCAAGAGGAAATGTAAGAGCTAGCAACATAGCCATATAAATATCCATTCCTAATGACTGGCCTAGCCGCAACAGCAACTGTCCCAGATCGAAAAGAGCGTCACACATCTCCTCGTCGCCACAAAGCAATTGCTCGAAACCTTGACCATGTGGTCGAGGGGGTCATCCACCGAAACAGAAGTCTCCGATGTCTATGTGCGATTGGGATACGAGTTCAACATAGCATGTAGGGCCTTCAACAGCATAGGTGTCGAAACAAACGACCTCGGCCCGGTACCAGACCTGCTGAGATCGATACTGGAGGAGACCCTCAGTCAGGAGGCATCGCAAGCAAGCCTGGACAAGTTTCTTCCACGGATACGAGACATCATCATCAATCTCTTACATGGCCTGAAAAAGAAGCAGTCCCGATTAAGACAGAAAACAGGTCAACCTGGAAGCAGTAGCTCTCGTGAGGGACCATCTTCGACCAGGCAGGTCAGCACAGCTAGCAATGGCAGCACAGATACCACAATGACACAGACATTGGATGATGCTGCTCAACGAGTGTCGCATAGCAGCCGATCGTTTGCTCAGAGACATGGCAGTGGAGATATCAACAGTCCCGAACTCCCTCCCCGAACCACATCAGTACAGTCGCAGCAAGGTCGGACATCACCACGAAGAGATGGATTCAGTCCAAGTAACAGCATGCATAAACCGAGAGAGTCTAGCCGAGATACAAACGACTCCACCACGTCCTCGATGTCGAGCAACACCATGCAAAACTTGCCTGTAGTAACACCTTATCCTCAAGAGGACTCTATGCCTGCGCCGCCGGGCAACACATCCGAAGAGACAACTCCCCCTCCCCCAGCTCCTCCGCCTAAGCAGCCGCCGATGCAGAAGGATGCGCTTGCGGCGTTACAAAGAGGCGGCGAGCTGGAAAGAAGGGCTTCCAGGCGATTCTCAGCATACCAAATCCAGAAACACCTTGGATCCACAAATGGAGTAGCAATGATCCCACCAGCACAACATTCGCCAATCCCCAACAGGGGACGAGAGGCTCAAGAATCCATGAACGCAGTCCGGAATCGAGGTCAGCACATGCATAACAGGAACCGTTCTGCGTACCGCGTCCGGGATGACACTTCACCACTCAGGAAAGATAGTCAGGAACCACCACAATCACAGAAAGTCATCCAGCCAGATCAGGAATTCAAGCTTGACTTCAACAGCCCCCTCGCTAAGACGCCAGAAGATAAGTTGTCTGGCTACTTTCCGGACACGATTGCGGAGGAAGGAAGAAAGCCTGGCGTCGCTACGACTCCACTTCCACCAACTCCAATCCCAGAAGCTGAAGAACCCCCGACTGAACGTGCGACGCCTATCGATTCTGTCATTTCTGCCCCTGACCGAGTCAAAACGCCTCCTCAGACGAATCAGCCATTTGTGCCTGAGTCTTCTCCGGTTGCCGGCAAAGAGCTGACTCTGTTCCTCCAATACAAGACCAAGGTCAAGAAATTCGTCCTATCGGACGGCGCCGACTTGACCATTGCCCGGTTACAGCTTGCTTTCATTGAGAAGTTTGCCTGGAATACACACAACAATGGTGTCGATCTGCCAGAGATCTACATTCAAGATCCAGTCTCTGGCGTTCGTCACGAACTTGAGGATCTCACGGACATCAAAGACAGATCTGTTTTGGTGCTCAATGTCGAAGCTCTCGATGAAGTTAAAAGGCATATTGACGACGGTATGGGAGGTCTGCGGCGGATGATCGAAGGTCTAAAGACTGCAGTCGACGAGCAGCAGTCCGCGCTACAGCTTGTCTCCGATCGCCAACAGGAAGCTGCCAAAGATATCGCTGGCATCGCTGCAGCTCCAGCCCGTCCATCATTACCAATGTCGGCTTCCAAGGCTGCGCTGCTGCCAAAGACCGCTACCGACCAAATGAGCGAGGTGCAAGCGATTCGTCGAGATCTGGCAGTCGTGCGGCAGACCTACAGTGCTTTTGTCTCAGATATGAATGCGTCCATGACCACTATACGCACCAAAGCCTCTTCCGTGCGATCAACAGCAGCCGAAGCAGTTGTGCCCAAATTCACCAATGACACAGGGCGCGCCTACGTCAACACTGGAAAGAAGACGCTTCAAGAAGACTCTGAGAAGATCGTCACCTCTGTGGACGACTTGCAAGACATTGTTGAGGATCTTCGCAAAGATGTCGTCAGTCGTGGGGTGCGACCTCTAGCGCGTCAACTCGAGACCGTAAGCAAAGAAATCTCCACGGCCACATCCCAGCTCAAAAAGCTTCAAGAGTATCTCAAGCGCGAAAAACCTATCTGGACCAAGATCTGGGAGAAGGAGCTTCAAGTTGTGTGCGACGACCGTGATCTCCTTACCATGCAAGAGGAGCTTTGTGTCGACCTCGAAGACGATCTCGAAAAGGCCGCTCAGACCTTTGCACTTGTGGAGCAAGCCACCCGCCAACAGCATTTGGACAACCCGAAAGGTCATGGCGGTAGGACGCCCAGTCGGACCCTTGTTCCACTCACGCTGCCTTTGGGAGGTGATCCAAAGAAGGCCAAGGACGGTGTCTTGGGCGAAGTCAAAGCCTTGCGACCCAATCATGAGACACGACTGGAGGCGATTGAGAGGGCCGAGAAAGCACGACAAAAGGAGCTGGCGGATAGAAAGGGCGGTGAATTCCAGAAAGAGCTAGGTTCATTCGTGGAGGAAGGTAAGCTGAAGAAGTCTGGCGGCATCGAGGAAGTCGAGCGGATGAGGAAGATCAGGGAGGAGCGGGCACGGAAGGAATTCGCCGAGCGCATGGCCGCCAGAGCAAGAGGCGAGGAGTACGTTCCCACCGAGCCGGAAACGAATGGTGTTGCAGATGCCAGCGGCGAGGACAAGACCGCAGATGAGGGAAAGGGAGAGGATACAGGCGAGGAGCCTCAGACTCTGGACGTCCCGGACCGGACTGAAGGTGGCACCACACCTGATCAGGAGTTCGTCGAGGCCAAAGAGATGCCGACGACGCCATCGGCATGACGTAGGAAGACCGAGATGTAGATATTGAGAATAATGTGAGATATCTCTATTTGAAGGCGACACTATCGCCGCGTTGGATTACCACGACCGAAAACCTCATCATTACTCGACCCTGAACCAGAATAGACCGAAAATGCCACCGACCACGCCGGCTAGACCACTTGCTCTACGCCATCCACTATCACCGCTGCGGATCATCCCCTTGCAAGAATCCACCACCGCCACTGACCCGCACTGTCACCTGGCCCCCACACCCGCGCCACTCATCCTCCCCTGGGCCGTCCGTCTCGGAGGCATCTCCGCCGTCGTCTTCCTGACCCCCCGCAAGGCTAACCCCCTCAGCTCTCTCAGCTCTCTCAGCGGCGTTCCTCTCCTCCTGAGGTGCTAAGACGCTCACTGCACGCTCAAGCGCATGTGGCCTGTACGTCCGACCCCTGCGCAATTTGTCTTCTGGAGTCAGTTCGTCGCCGTCTCGCCAATCGCTGAATCCGAGAGCAAGCACAAGTCGCTCGAGAAATTTGGTGGTGTCTGTCTCTCTCTGTACCGTTGCGCACGCTGCTACTCGGCGTTTTGTCTGGGAGGTGCTTGCCGCTCACTACTGTTCTGCATCGTAATGTCGGGCGTGCTCACTGAAATACCTGAAAAAGGTAGATGCTGGTCCCTGATCAGTGATGTCGTTGAGACTCATCTGCTGAGGTGCCTGCTGGATACTGAATGCTGTATCCGAGGACTCCCATGGTTGAGGTGAAGGACCGATAGGAGCTTGAGGAGTACCTGGCTCTGCTTGATCATAGACGATCCACATCCTGGGTGGTGGGTACCGATCATACAGACCAGGTTCATGTTGTGGCTGGATTGAACGGTACTGGCCCCTATATTCGTGACGTGCCGCATTGATGGATGGAGGTCCGGGCGAGAAAGGTGTGGTCCCGGACCAACAGGTTCTTGCTTGTCGACAATTAGAATGGCTCGACTTCGGCGGTAGGTTGCTTACCAAAGGCGCTGTGTAAGGCGGCCTAGCTTGGTAGTACTGGGTAAGTGGCTGAGCTGGCATCGGCGGCTCAGTGATCTCGAACGACGGCACCGTGTCTGATAATCCTTTCAACGCAGTCGGAGTTGCAATCCTCTTCTTCTGCTGAGTCGCATCTGTTTTGCTGTAACGAGGACGTCTGTCCATAATGGCCCTTGTACTGTCAATTTTTGCTAAATAAGCATCTTCACCTAGCCTCAGACCATGTTGAAAAAGATGCAGTGATACTTGTCCTTTTCTTGGAGAACGACCGGGCTTTATATGCCACATCTCCACTGCATGGGTAGGTCGCGACCAAATCGTGTGTGACATCGGAGCGGATCTGAGTGATCGACAGCGGCAGACTGCTACAACCCTTGCTATACGAATCGATAGGTATCATGCCGTGAACGCCAGCATGGGGTCAAAGACGTCCAAGGCTTGCACAAAATGACCGTACAGTGCGAGCAATATATGGTGGCCCCCAAGGTGAGATGATTCGTCGTTGCCACTATCCACGAGGGACCTGTCGTTATTCAGGTCCTTCCACGTTCTGCGAGGCATTTTGCTAGGGTCCCAGGTGCCTGACTTTCGTATTTTGTGCAGGACCACCGGCTCCCTCGACTTCGAGCCTGCTATCAACCCATGGTATTCCAGATCGAACTGCCGTACCTCTCTACCGCCGCTGCTGAAAGTCATCCCAGATACCAAATGACTTGCGATGGTGTGAAGGCAATGGACGCCAGGTTTTCATGTAGATGTTTGAGCTGACACCACAACATATACCTAACAGGAAGACCTCCAAATAGAGGGATTGCTGGGAAAGTGCTTAAACACGAAGACGGTCCTGTAAACCTATCGGAGACCTGTTGTGCAAAGTCCCATGCTCGGCGGCTATTCCAACCCCTTGCTGGACGCCCCCCAGAGGACCTTGCCTCGGCGAAGAGGGGCCATATCACCATGAAATCCCATATCCTGGCGTGGGATACGTAATGTAGGATGCTTCTTCGTACCTTTTTGCTCGGGAACGTGACCAATGTCTTCAAAGACTGAGACACTGCGTACCACACGTCGTGACAGAGTCCAAGTGTGCCGGCCTGCAACTCATCATGTATAGGCGGCAGTTCAGGCCATGAAATGTCGGGAATGCTCGTGCAGGCATTGGGAAGCCACCGTTGATACGCTCGCACAACTTCGTTCCATGCCCTTTTCCCTGGGCCATGTCTGTATTTCAACTTTGTTGCGTTTCGAGTGGAAGTTTCCAGATACTCTTCGGCTTGAAACTCGTACCCCCAATAATCAAGACACTTTTCAATGTCCCGTTGCAACTGCAGCTGGACCCGGCGCGCTTTAGCGATGCCGGAATCGGCTTGCCCGACGAAGCACACCGCCCGCCGTTTGCCGTCGCTGGGTCGACAGATCTCTGCATTGACGTACATGTTGCCAACGGATCGCTTGATACCCCTCGGAGGTTGCATACTGTCTCCATCAGCGATAGTAGCCAAGGCATTCACCGAGAGTTGACCGCCCGTCATGCCAAATGGAGGGTTGGCTGCGTGGTCGACACTAACAACTTGGGCCTCTGCTGTAGGACGGGAGCTACTGAGGATAGTAGCACAGGGAACTTGTGTAGTTGTAGGTACGTTTACCAGAATGCTCGGAGTCTGGTGAAGTGGCGTGATATCATGGTACATGAGGGGTTGGCCGGGCATCTGTACTCGTCAGCACCAATCGTCCTGGAAGTGGCGCAAAACAAACCGTGGAAGCAGGAAAGCTGGAGATCCGCTGGCTCTGATCAGGTGTGATTATCCATGGCGGGTTGACCCATCTGTCATGTGTGGAGGCTTGCGTCGTCGTATCAATGACATGGTCATGTGGATGATTCACTGAAAGGCCATGTTGAGCGCCTGACATGTTGGTACTGTCATCGACCTGGGTCTGGGCTGGCATCAAAATGGATTGTCCCTCGCGGACCCCACCGGCACATGGATCGATCAAAGTGTTACGATTTGTGTCTAAAGCATGCCATGGCGCTGACGGCTCGTGATGGACAGTCACTGAAGCGTCAACTCCAATCGATCCATCTACTGCCGAAATCCCCAAGGCGATCGGGAGTGACAGCTTAAAGTCAGTGGACTGGGGGCTATAATCCCACTGTGGATCAAACCAGCCTTCTGGAACATCCGAGTTGATGCCGGTATGAACAGCAAAGACGTCGTGACGTTGATTGATGTCGTATGGGTGTTGCAATCCAAGATTGGCATCGCTGCTGTCGGCCATCGTGAAGTCCTCCGAGATAAGACCCCAGTCTTCAGTCTGAAATGTGCCGTGAGCCTCGTGGTTACTGCTTTCGGGGGTATTATGGTGACCCCATGCTTGTTGGTGTTAAGAGACATGATGCATCTGGACTCCGACAGATGGCACAACGAAGGAGTTCCTTCACAGGAAGAAGGGGGTCGCCTCACCGCGCGGTTGCGCGCTAGCGGCTGTCCCGCGCTTCGGAAACGAATGAGAAGCGAGAGCGGAAGCATCTCCGTGGCCTAGCGTAACGGGGAGCGGTGCTTCGTGCATATATAACATCCCTGTACGATGGCTGGCGGACACGTAGATGAGGGAGACCAAGCCGGGGGATGGGTGCCGTTCCGGTGAGCTGTTTTGTCGATGGGAGTGTTACAGATCACTCTTGCTGGTGGGAGGGACCGGGAGGGGGCCAGGTGAACATATTCGTCCAATACTGTAGTCCCCCGTCACTGCACTGCGAGATGATTGCATGCCTTGGTGGGGAGGTTGTGGTCACGAAAGCAACAAATGATTATACAATTCATGTCATTGCTGATGCGAACTGTATACAGGCATTTCCACACCAATCTACTGTGCTTGATGACCCCACTCAAAGCTTGCTCTTGAAGTCCCTGCTCTTGTCCTCCTTGAAGAGCACATCACTGTGGGGGTACGGATCCACTGTGATAGCATTTAGCGGGTTCAGCTCGCTTGCGCGGTAGAACATGTCCTCGTAGACCTTGCCATCGTGACGACCGAGCGAGCTGTCGAGCTGCCAATCAGGGAAGTCCCATGCGTCAACGAGACGGACGGCATGTGGGCGGATCTCCTCAAGCAGCTTCATGACGGCGCTGGTGCGGGCGAGCATGATCTGGCGGACGGTGACGGCGGAGGAGGTGTAGAACTCGCTAGCCTCGGATTCGAGTGTGTGGAGGGCGTAGAGGCGGAAGAGCTTGTGCATGAGAGTGAGGGTCTCGGGGTCGAGAGAGCTGGTGACGTCGGAAGCGTTGAGAGCTTCGTAGAAGTTCTTCACCACCATGTATTGGGAGTGAGCACGGCTGAGGCGGTAGAAGTCGACGAGGAGCGAGTTCCATGACTTCTTCTGCTCGTCACGGTGCTTGAGAGCCTCGAAGGTGAGGAAGGCGCTTCGCCAGGCGAAAGCTTCGACCAAGTCCTCGTCCTTGCCGAGAACGTCAAAGGCAGCACCCATGTCGCTCTTAGTCAAGAAATTCTTGAGGATGTGGGTGGTATCGTTGGTGGGCTCGACACCCTTGAGAACGCTGCGAGCCGACTTGAGGAGCTGGAGATCATTAGTTTTGTGTAAGATTCTGGACATCTGGAGGAACTCACGTATCGCGCCACCTGCTGGGTCAACATGTAGTTGTCGCCCTCCCAGGTAGCAGTTGGTAGGTAATCCAAGTACCAGGATGCAATGCCAGCGAAGCTGCTGTAGCCATGTCCTCCGCAAGCGCGACGGCAGACCTCGAGACCATCTACAGCTGTACTGGAGGCCAGTGACTTGAGACCACAGGATGTGGCGTGCAGATCGGCGAGAAGGTCACTACCAGAGTGGGTCTCCTCCGGACCTGCACCTCTCTTCGCATCTCCGGCTTTACCAGCATCGCCAGCCATCTTTTTCTGGCTCGCCTCGTAGAGCTGCATCATTCCACGTCCAGTGAAATGGAGAGCAAATGTGGTCGCGAGGAGTGTCAAGAGACGGATCTGAACAGTGGTATAGTTGAGGACTTGGGTCTCGGAACGCTGATCCTCAGCATCACGGTCCTGGAACTGTCGACGGACAGCAGCGTAACGGGTAGCGATTGTCACACCGCGAGCCAAGACACCGCCAGCCTGCATGACGATTGTGCTGCGCACCCAGGTAAGCGTGCCGTAGATGAGCGATGGGTTGGCCGGGCGGCTATAGCGGTTTGTCTCCGGATCAACTCTGGAGAACCGGGCGAGCATGGAGACGTGTGGTACCTTGACCTTGTTGAAGAGTAGGAAACCGTTGTCCATAGTGCTATTGGCTATTAGTGGGTTGTTCGCATGCCATTTGGCCTCTTTCAACTCACTTGTATCCGGCCTTCGGACCCAAATCGCCTACGTGGATGTTGTCGAGTGGCTTGTGTGTCTTGAGATCTCTGATCTGAACCATGAAAGGATGTGGGCCGTAAGGCTTGCCTCCAATGACGAGTTGAGCCATGACGACGGCATGGTTGGCTGTACGGCCAAGCGAACCAATCCACCACTTCGAGGCGGTCAATGTGGGGGAGTGGATGATAAAGGTCTTGTCCTCGGGGTTCCATGTTGCTGTTGTCTCGAGACCGCGAACGTTCGATCCATGACCAAGCTCGGTCTGAGCGTAACATCCGATGTAGTCATACGCCTGAGCTTTCTTGAGGAACAATTCGTGCTGCTCAGGAGATCCTTGGTCGCGAAGTGTGATCTATACACGTTAGCTTGGCTACTTTGCGAGGTGTGGAGCTCGGCTAGGCTAAATAGGGGCTGGACTTTGGGACCGCCCTCTCTCCCCAAGTGGTAGAGTCTCGATCGCGTTGGAAGATGGACTTACCAAGAACATGCTCTCGTGCAGACCATATGGACCTGGCTCAGAGATGAGATCATTGGCAACAATCTTGTCCTCCTGAGTCCAGTTGTGGTGGACAGCGATCTGGCGGAGCTTCTTCGCCCTGGCAAGCGCAGTCTCAAATCTGTCTACTCGCGAGGCAAAGTAATTCTGTGACTTGTCGAACACCTTATCGGACTTCAGGATATTTAGGATCCTCCTCTTGCGGTCGAGACCGGTCTGTGTGAAGAGGAAGCGTGACAGCCCCTCAGTGTCGACCTTTGACTTTGCGCGCTCTTGAGCAAGCAATTCCGAGCCTTGCGGGCCGGAGGGCTTCAATTTCTTGACCCATTCGGGCGTAGGAGTAATCGGGGCCATATTGAGAAATACTGGGGGTGATTGTGGAGGATGGAGATGGAAGGTCGGGTGTGGGCTGAGGTGAGGCGTGCGGGCCTGGAAGCATTTTGTTTGACACTGACGACATGGACCAGATCTAACCTCGGCATTTCATGTGATCGATTCTTGAGCCTCAATTTGCGGATTAAGCCGACTGATTTTCGTCTAGAATTTCTGGGCGCTTGTTCGGCGTTCAGATGCCGTGGTAAATCTCGGTTATAGCTCGTGCAAATGTCTTGTTGGTTGGTCCTTTTGACATTGGACTGCGCGACAGCTGCTCCAAGCTGTGCCTCGGTATTTGAACTCTATCAAAATGAACTCATCACTAATCCAGGTACACGCTCCACATATTACACAGCTCTTCATTCTGGGGCACGAATTTGACTTCGGCGTCCCCGTGTGTATTTCGAGCCCTTCCTTTTAGATGAATGAGCGACATCGAACACCCCTTCTGGAGTACTGCCAAGTCTATATGAGGAAGCGCTATTGAGGTGATTGATTCGATTGAGCTTGACTCTTGAATTCTACTATGCGATATCATCCTTCGTGGTATCTCCATGCATGTCCATCATTAAGTACAAAATCGCCCTGAACGCCACGCTGTTGTTCCCTGGTAGGTCTGCTGCGACCCGTTGAAAAATCTCTCAATGTCGAGCTTGACCTCAGCTCATGTCGCCTCAGCTTGCTGCCCTCTACCCTCCTCCTGCATCTCGGTGATAACCCTCTTCAGTGTTTCAAAGGTGAGCATGGTCGTCATTGCTGCTGGTACTGCCCTGATCATGTTTGTTCCCATACCGTTGTAGAACGCACGCCATCCCTCTTCTGCTAGAATAGTCCGGCAGGTTCTGATGACTCCTTGATACCTGGGTTTGTTGCGCATTCCATCCGAGCTGGACATTCCTGGCGCCGTCTTCGAATTCGGGTCTCGTCCAGAAGGCGTCAGCCCATCAGGCGACTGGCTTGGATGCATGCGCTGCTGCGTCTGAAGCCGGGTACGAAGCACCTCGTGAGGATACGTTGCGGATGTTGCGCAAATCTTGCTGAGAAATGTGGCGGCCAGAATCCCTGCAGTCTGAGTGCCTGCCGCACCCTCACCGCTCGACTCACCCATCTCCACCCCAGTGAACCTCATCTTGAAGTACTCATAGAGGGGAAATTGAATGGCGACATGGGTAAGCCCCAACAGTGCAGGGGACAGGCCTGAGTAGAAAGCTGCTATACCCTCTGTTGCCCACATCTTACGTGCTGCGTCCAGGGTGTTGTTGTAATGCCACGGGGTTCGCGCACCGTCTGAAGCACTTCTCGAGACTTGAGACATCAAACGTGTCTTGATCACCCAAATAGGATTCGTTGCGAGCGTCGAGCATGCGCCAGCAGTCACGGAAGCGTAAATGCGAGCTACCCACTTGTTCTCTGCTCCGGTCAATATCGGCATATCAATTGGCTCGATTCTTCTTACCAACTTTGCCATAGTAGTATTCCCTCGAGCGATCATACACCGACATGTACACCGCCCAGGTCGGGAGATAGCCCAAGAGCATGGGACCGAGACCGCGATAGAGACCTTTGAAGCCATCTTGTCGAACAATTGTTCTTGCTGTCCCTACCATGCCATGATAGATCGCACTCGTACTTCGCGATTGATGTATGCTCTGTTGTGGCCGGAAGGATCCCTGTGCTTGCAGCTTCGTCTTGATAACATCCAGTGGGCACGTGACAATGCCAGAAGCTACACCAGCCATGGCGCCAGAGAAGCTTGTCACGCTTGCGCTCGAGAAGCGAGTCGAGAATTGCGCCAGCGAAGAGATTGAGGGAGGCCGGCCACCAGGAGAATTTCCAGCCGAAGATTCAGTCGAATCTTCTTGAACGGGCGGACCATGATCGTGGGTATCCGAAGAGGAAACCGTAGTCCTCTGCATTGTGTACTATGATGCTCACCTTCTCATGCCTCAACGATTGATCCCTCTATTCCCTTCGTCTTGCGCAAGCGCTGCTGCGTTGAGCCCGGTGCGAAGCGGGACGATTCCCACAGCACCGCAAGACGGACGTCACTATCGGAATGAGGGACCCATTTGCTCGACGTGATCGGGTTGCTGTAGTTCTCTGATGCGCGAGATGCACTCACTCGAGTAGTGCGACTCGTGTGTATGTTGAGGAATCAAGGATTGAGCTTCTCCTCGAGTGTTTCTTTACCGATGGTCTGAGAGCGGGGTGCAAGATTGGTCAAGCTTCGACGGCAAGCCGGATGAGGTAATGACGGGAGCGCGGGCCAAACCGGATCAACCAGTGAGCGTCAAGCAATTCAAGGGGACTTTTTGCTGTCAACCAAACGACTCTTCGACTTGAGAAGAGGCAACTCTTTCTACACACTACACACCTCCCACCATGTCGCAGCCTTCATTCACGAATTTCATCATCAAGAGGCCATGGCTCAAGCGCTGGATGCAGCCACTGGCCAACTGGTACGCAGATGCGTCAGGATACAGGAAGCTCGGCTTGAAGTACGATCAACCTCTTTCGGATTGCAGGAGTGTGCCATTGAGCTCCATACGAAGCTCAAAAATGATCTACTGGATACAGACGGCTGACTTGGAGACTACAGGGCCGATGATCTGATCCCCGAGGAGAACGATGTTGTTATGGTTGCGCTTAAGAGATTACCACCCAAGGAGGCCTACGACCGTGTCTACCGACTGCGAAGAGCTTTCCAGGTGTGTTTCTACGACATCGAAAAGGCAAAAAACATACCCTGACATTGTACAGTGCTCGCTCGCACACCAACTTCTGCCGCCAAATGAGCACACCAAACCAGAGGAGGTACGGATGGCCGACCACGCAAAACCACGATCGCAATGCTGACAACAGACCAGGATGTCGAGTACCTCAGCCCCATCATCCGAGAGATCGAGCGCGAGAAGGCAGAGAGATTGGATCTGGACGCTATGGTGATCAAGAAGTAATGAAAGATCGAAATGGGAGGAAGCAGTGGTGTGTACACATAGACACTTTTCAGCAAGCGACGATATGTACAGCAAACGAATGGCCAAAAATGACCTCGAATCGCAAAGCTACAGTAAACACGAAAGCGTTCGACGTCAATGGCTTGATATGGGAATGCTTGCGCAGCAACCTGGTAGGCTTTGATCTTGTAGACAGCGAAAGAAATCAGTAGCATCCGTGGCTCAAGCAGTCACCGTGCAACGTCAAATGGCCATGAATGACCTCGTGTTGAGCCGACCGTCTTCATTTCGTGGAGTAGCGACCTATATACATCGACCCTTCAACCTAGAAGCATCCCATCCTGCAACTACCTACCAGATATTGGCACGGACCACATTGCTGCCTTGGGCGGCATGATTATTACTCAATTCCTCATCCTGCAGCATTCAATTATTGAATCTTCCAAATCCTGAATGTACGTAAGTTGAGACCAATGCGAGCACTTGAATTTGTACTCGAACTTGTGCCAACACTCGTGCGCCACTAGCCTAGTCGCCACCGAAGGTGCGGAAGCTGACAAGGTGGATCACAACTTCGACGACTATAGCTTGCACATTTCGCCACACGCAGTTCGGAGCTGTGCCCACACGCAGCAACAACTGAAGATCGCATCTCGGTCATAATGTCGCTGAGGAGATCGACTCGAGTGCAGTCACAGACAGTGGCCGATACCATCATTTCCGCAGTCAAAGCAGTCACCCCGGTCAAGAAACGAGCTCGACCTAAAGCAGATCCAGTCAAAGACGCTCCTACACTGTCCAATGGTGCCTCCGAGGCTCTCCCGGCTTCACAAGATGCTCAAGGCTTCAAGATCCCTACCACCCCTTCACCCGCCAAACGCCGCCGCCCCAACCCCACCACTCCCATCCCACCACCCCTAACACCCACCCCCTCCGCCATCGGCGTCATGCTCACTCCCCAACCCATCCACTCAAGCGGCGACATCGATGACCCTCTCCCCAGCCTCCCCGCCACACCCCACGGCACCAACGCCCCCCTCACCACGCCCAACGGCCAGCGCATCGCCCCCCAAAGCACCCAGGGCATCCGGCCCCCACCATCCACCACCAACCTCACCCTACTTTCCGACGCCAAAGCCCACCTCATCTCCGTGGACGCCTCCCTCCGCCCTCTCATCGAAGCCCACCACTGCCGCGTTTTCGACCCCTCCGGTCTCGCCGAAGAAATCGACCCTTTCCGCTCCCTCGCGTCAGGCATCATGGCGCAACAAGTCAGCGGCGCAGCAGCGAGCAGCATCAAGAAGAAATTCATCGGTCTCTTCCCCGCTGGCTATCGGGGGTCGGAACACCCTGGTCCGCCCACGTTTCCTGCGCCTGGAATAGTGGCTGCTACCGATCTGGCAACGCTACGGACCGCGGGGCTGAGTGCGAGGAAGGCGGAGTATATCCAGGGACTCGCGGAGAAGTTTGAGAGCGGCGATTTATCTGCGCAGATGCTGAGTGAGGCGGGGGACGAGGAGGTGATGGAGAGGTTGGTGGCGGTGAGGGGGTTGGGGAAGTGGAGTGTGGAGATGTTTTGTTGTTTTGGGTTGAAGAGGATGGATATGTTCAGTACAGGGGACCTTGGGGTGCAAAGGGGTATGGCGATTTATAAGGGGAGGGATGTGGCGAAACTGAAGGGTAAGGGAGGGAAGTGGAAGTATATGAGTGAGAAAGAGATGGTGGAGACGGCGGAGAGGTTTAGGCCGTATAGGAGTTTGTTCATGTGGTATATGTGGAGGATAGAGACGGCGCCGGGGCAAGGGGGGACGATCGTGGATGCTATTCAGGAGAATGCTTGAGTTACAGGAAGGACGGACATGGATGCTATGAGAGAATGTTTGAGGATGACAGTACTCGGGCATGATGAGACGCGACAGCGTAAAGGGCAGATGTCTCGATATATGATAGTATACTTACTCTGAAGTTCGCATCAATGTTACTTACCCGTGGAACAACACGTCAAGTCTAGGTCTACTTCAACCCGTGCATCTCCACTTACTGACGCAGACCGGCACTGATGAGATGCTGTGTCCTGCCATATCCAAGTGAGCTACATCGAGAGTCTACGCGAGAAGCATTACAGCTGTCAAGTTATTCGAGTGCCAAGTTCATGTTGCACTGGCGTCGCTATCTCACCAGTCGAGGTTGATAAGCTTCGAGTCTCGCATCCGGACTGCGATTAAACATGTCCTGTCAAGATGAAACCAAGACATGAGAAGTGGTCTTGGTATGGCACTAAAGCGTAGATCGGTGATCATTCGACTTTCCCAAAGAGGATGTTTCACCTGTCAGTGAGGTCACTTTCCATGGATTGGGAGGTGGAGAATTATGCGTTGGTACCGCAACCGGATAGGCGAATGCAATGCCCTACCATGTGAGAAAAGCTGAACAAGAGGCTGAAGACCTGCCATCGGATTTTGGAATGGAGCAAAAATGGTTCCTGGGAAAAGCTACGGAGCTTCGATTTGGTGTGGTAGAAGCGGGGCATGTTGATTGTTCGCGGCAACTACTCGGTCAACGGCTCGTGAAAGACGATCATGGTTGGGATTAAACTCTTGCATGAGGAGCCGCGTCACCTTTGGATGAACTGCTGGAATGCGCGATTTGTGAGGAGAAACGAACCTAGAGTCTCCTTCGTGTCTCCAGCTCCAGAGAAACCCAGTATTGGAGTGTGTTGTGGCACGTCGTTTTGCGTGTAACCGTCGGTTTGATATGTTTGCATGATAACTGCATGATAACGCTTGCCAACTTCCCGGCCTGGCGAGATTGCAGTGGCTTTCCGGGGCGTCTGTGCCATGCGTGGCCAGTCAAAAATTTTGAACAGCTAGTGGTCGACGGGTCCAGAAATGTGATGATGTATTGGTTCATGACCAGATACTGATGGCACGAATGACCCGAGCCGCTTTGAGTCTTTTGGGTTATGTCGGGCCTGGTTGATAAGGTAATGGTGGTGGTAAGCTTGGTATTGGCAAGGATGTGACTTTTGGGTCGGACATTGGTCGTGTGGCAATTGTGCCGTCTGTCTCAAGATGATCGATGTTATAGAGCTACACATGGCATTCGCATCTGATCTAGACATTCAATGAGTCCATGCGCGGCGTGCATTGTGTATCTTGTCAAATATTGCCCTCAAACGACAAAGCCAACAAGTGTTAGACCAAAGCAGATCAAGCCATGCGCCATCCCCTATCGGGCCATGGCGCGTGTACCCGTGCATCGCGTCAAGCTTGTGCTCCTGCGCTGCGAGCTCCTCCCGGCCTTCAGATTCGCCTGGCCGCCAAACTCAACAGCTTTTCTCCCCCTGTGTTTGCCCAAATAGACCACTTGCCGGTCCAAATTTCTCAGCCACACTCGCTCTTTCCTTCTTCACTGCATCCCAGGTGACGAAGCACTATTCACGCCTGACATTCACACTTCTCGTCTTTCGCTACAACACTTCATTACTGTCAGCGCAGTGGGAACTAATTTTTCACCCTCTTCCCATCGCCTTCACCATCGAGCAGCTTTAGAAATCCAGGTGAGTCTCCTTATCGCGCGACTTGACCCTATCTCAACCATTCACAACCTCGTTTCGTCGACAACAGAGTCCATTGACTGACAATTCCATCAGTAATTCACACTCCGACCTCACATTCACAATGTTCTCCAAGACCGCTATCCTGCCGGTCCTGGCCATCGCCGGCCGCGCCGCTGGTAAGTAAAGAGCTTGACACGTATGAAACAACGGATATCTGACACATTCACAGCCCAGTGTAGTAGCTCGGGCACCTTCACCATCCAAAACCAAGGTGATGCTGGTAGACTCAGCGGCTGCCAGACCTACACTGGAAACATCGCTATCCAGACCGGTGTCACTTCAGATATCTCGTTGGATGGTGTCAGGTCCATTTCTGGCGATTTGATTGCCGACAATGCTGTTGGACTTCCATCTCTTACGGCTAACAGCCTCGAGACCATTGGTGGCACCTTCGGTCTTACCAACATGACTCTCCTCACCAGCTTGAGCTTCCCCCGTCTTACCGAGGTTGGCACACTTGTCTGGCAGACTCTCCCCCGTCTCTCCTCCCTTGGATTTACCACCGGTGTCCGCAGGGCTGACAGTGTCCGCATCATTGACACTCAGCTTGGTTCCCTGGACGGTATCAACCTCGAGACTGTCGGCGAGTTCTACATCTCCAACAACAACCAGCTCAACGAGATCGACATGCAGGTTGAGCAGGTTACTGGCGCGTGGAACATCGAGTTCAACGGCCGTAACACCTCCGTCAACCTCCCCAACCTCGAGAATGCTTTCAACATGACTTTCCGCAACGTCTCCAGCATCTCTATCCCGTCCCTCGCCAGCGTCAACAGCTCCCTCGGCTTCTGGGGTGGCCTCTATAAGACCATTGCTGGCCCTAACCTTACCTCTGTTGGCGGCTCTGTGGTTTTCGTCTCCAACAGTGCCCTTACCAACGTATCTTTCCCTCGCTTGACCCAGGTCCGCGGCGCTCTTTTGGTCGCCAACAACACCGAGTACGACACCATTGACGGCTTCCCTGCCGTCTCCACTGTTGGTGGCGCTGTTGACTTCTACGGCAACTTCACCGAGTCAGTATTTCAGTCTCGATCAATAACATGTTGTACTAATAAATTTTTAGTGTCCAGCTCCCCGCTCTGAGCAACGTCGCCGGTGCCTTTAATCTGCAGTCTTCCGCCGACATCCAGAAGGTCTGCGATCGCTTCAACTCTCTCCGTGGCAGAGACAATGTTATCAAGGGAGCCTACACTTGCTTCGGTCAGCAGCGCAACCCAGGTGGTGTCGGTACTCCAGCCTCCAGCGGTTCCACCTCTTCCCAGAGTGGAGCCGGCGCCAAGGAGCTTTACGCCCGCTCATCGGCTGTCACCGGTGTTCTCGGTGTCTTTGCAGCCATGCTGGGCATGCTGTAAGCAAGTCGTGGATGTCCTTCTTCGATGATGTCTGTTGGGTCTTTTTCGCATGCAGCACTCTAATAATGGATCAAAACCGCTTCGAACACATCTTCTCTGTGCATCCCTTCGGCGAGAGTAATACAGTGATCGGCTAGCGGTTTTCCGCTCCTTTGAAAAGCAAGCAAGCAGAAAGATTTGGGTTGTGGAGGGTCTTCGTGCAGATCTTTGTGGTGCATGCAATACCCAGGGATTACTTTACGGGTCAGACTCAGATACATGGTTAGCTGTTGAAACGAATCAAGTTTGCTATTTCTCAATCTCAAGCGAGGGCGTCCGTAACTTCATATGTGTGTGCTTGTCAATTTAACGTCAATATTCCGATATGCTACCCCGGGGATTTCGATCAATGATCAATGATCAATGATCAAAGCTACGACTGGTGACTCGGTTGTTCAGTTGACCACCGGTCTAACACAAAAATCAAAGTCTGGTCGCGGTCACCATGGACATGTCCGTTCCAAGTCTCCAGAGCACCGTCACGTGACCTGTGCGGCGAATCCACTACTGATGAGCCGCATCATCGTAGCTGAAACTTATCTGCATTGGTGTTGTGTACATTCCATGATTGATCTATCAGAAGCTTAGCATGTCGACAAGCACAGATTTGATGTGACCGCGATCCCTGCACGTGACATGGGTCCATTTCTGGGGCGTACTGCTGATCTTATTCTGCACGTGTGGCGACACCAGCTTGGGAGTTCGAGAGCGCGTACAAAGCATACACATGGAGAATCGTCTTGGTTGACCCAAGATACGTACAGTCGTTGAACCGAGACGGGAGATGCATGTATTTGGTGACTACAGAGGAACGCGAAGGCACGTGCCGAATCTCGGTGTTGAGATGCTTGCAAACTTCTTTTTACGGATTTGCATCCCTCCACCAGTCGGTCTCTTGCAACAAAGCAACAGCCACGCTGCAGGGTCTTGGGCATCGACGGAACAATATGTTTAGGCCTTCAAAGTTTGGGGTGCTTGGAGTGATGACGTCGGGGCCGCCCGAAACGTGGCAGATGCGGCGGGATCTCTCCGTACGGCTCTTGATCTGAATTTACATTACTCCATCGATAGTTGGTCAATTATCATCAAATTTGACAGGCAGAAGGAGAGCGAACTGCGATCTCCAGACCAACTTTCCCGGACAATAATCGATGAACTTTTGCGACGTCTGCACGATCGACGAGTGACCAGGGTGTCTAGCGTGATCTATCAAGGTACATACGGAGCACCGCATCTCCTATCCAGCTCGCGCACAGCTTCTGTTCCTCTCCAAAATTTTTACTTTTGCTCGCCTTCTGTCCTCTTGATGCTTTGGTAAAGATTGCCGACCCGGGGACGGCAGCGATGCTTGTTGCACCCCTAGACTGACGCTAACGCTGCTGTTCACCGGTCCCATGCCGCGGTCTTTTCTACTTCATGCGAGCATCTCTGAGAGGCATTCATACGATCAAGAATCGGCCTCATGAAACGTTGCATACCCCCACGCCTGCAAGCTCGGCCGATGGGCTGCCCTGGCGAAATCGAGATTGGGCCAGCTAGCACACTGGCAAACGGCGACTGTCGATGGTGCATCCCTTTGCTTATGCATTGACCAGACGGAATCAGAGCCGTGCAACTCGTTCGAGAGCACTGCACAGAATATGCACCGGGAAAACTTTGGTACCTACCCTGTTGAGACGTGGGTCACGTGGCTGGCCGTCAATCACGCCCATGTACCTGGTTTCGTGGCCTTGTCGCACTGTACCGGCCGACCTTGCTGTCACTGGAGTGGGCCGAGACTCGAGACTTTTGTCGTTTGGTGATGCAAAACTATTTCGGATTCCTTCGTAGTAAGCACCTAGCTGCGATTAGCTCGTGCTGGAGCCCCATCTCATGACCTGTGTCTAGCGGGGACAACGCCTGGACTCTGACGTGTCAGCAACGATGATCGAAACATGGAGGCCTCCCTTGCTGCTTGATGCTGAATCACATTATCTCCGCTCGAGCATCTGAGCATGACGCCCACGGTCCCTTGTGCCAACCCGCGTACCCACACCAAGCATCGCGTTTCTACGCTGCAGGTCGACTTGTCGAAGATCCATAGCTCGTCCGGCTGCAATGGAACTCTCTTCCGAGTATGATTGGGACTACATACAGTGCCTGTGACACGGCAGCAGCTCGTCGTTGTTTTGCTGTTCTGTGTAACTATGGCTTCAGATGTCTTTTGAGGCGCTGAATGGAGTTATAAGAAGGCAATCGTTCTGTCTCTCATGTCTTGAATATTGTCATCAAGATCGACTCCCTGTACTGGCCAAGAAGCACGACAACCTTCAAATTCTCCACCTCACCAGGGCGCGTTCATCTGCCCGGCTGCATACGGCCACACTTCCTCCTCGGCCCGGTCCCGAGTTGCTTGAGCAGCCATTATATTACGCGCCATGACGATCCAACTACCTAGCCTCATACGTCTCACGGATGCGGACATGGACACGGTCTACCAATCTTACCTCGACTCACGCCCTGCCTCCCCCAATTCTTCGATGAGCGCTGATGACCAATCAGATCGCACAACCGACGAAAGAACAAAGAAGAAGGTTGCTAGCGATAAGCGCTTGAGAAACGATCACGCCCAGGCCCTGAAGTTTCTCGAGGGACTCAACCGGAAGTGTGGTTTTGTGGGCAAATCCCAGACGAAGTCCAACAACAGAGCTTGCGATCTGCAATACGAGAAGGGCAGCAACCTGTCCGCGGACGTGGTATTCCTACATCTGTTCTGGAAACGACTCATCAACGAGCCATTCACCGCAGCCGAGCAACATGTGTTCGACAAGGCTCAACTTGCAGCGACTTGCCTTCATCGTTCTAGGAGATCAGGGTTGGACGATCAAGAGGTTGTGAGAAACTAGATGTCACTGCGTAGCACAATTTAGTCCAAGTACCTCGAACGGTAGATATATGGTCCAAAAAATGCTCTGTCGCGTCATGAGCTGTCTAGTAGCCGATCGCAGCCAGCGCGCCACGTGAATGCCCCACCTGACTGCATTCGGCTAGCAGACCAATACCTTAACTCGAGCCGCGACCCCGCGGTCCCCCCACTTTTTGACCTCAAAGTTTCCCGTCCTAGGCTGAGTGTTTGAACGACAGCCCCTGGATTGTCAAATCCCTTCGTTGCCGATAACGACGTGTCGAGCAACTTGCCAATGCTTGCCGGTTGAGGAACCCGAGTGGCGCTTGTACATTCTTGTCAAGCTGCGTTTACACCGGTCCATAAGGTTCGACGATCTTGTTTAGCCTGTGGGACCTCTGCAGAAACCTTGCAGGTGTCTATGACTGGGGTGGGATCGTGCGGTGAAGGCTCAGTAGAAAGCATCCGCGCGCCTGTGGTTGGCTACCAGGTCCGGGGAGCGCGCGGGAGCGCATCACAGCGCCGTGGGTCTGCCGATAGATTTGACTGACTGCTGCTCGCAAGTGATATTCCTCCAAATCCTACAGAGTGTGGCTTGTCACCCGAGATTCTCCCGCGCATATGCACGCAGTCACGATTCTCTTGGCTGGCTCCCTGATCAATCAAGGTCATTCTCCTCCTCCTTGTCTGATTCTCATCAGCGATCCACGTCTTGTGTCCTATCGTTCCTGAAAGCCCTTATGCCGTGGTTAGAATTTTAGGTTTGTCAGTCCCCGAGAACGGATTGATACAATCTCTAACCCATAAGGCATCCAATGATTGGGTCAACCCGGCTAGCAAGCTTCGATTGCGGCGTGGGATCCACAAGCATTCGTGGCGGCCGGATTAGTTCCCGCCCTTCGAATGTCGGATGATGTGAACACCATTGTCATCTCCCATGCGAGCTCGTTGATCGACTAGGCAAGGCTTGCCCCGCCCCGGACCAGGCCAAAGCGATGCGAAGAAGGCTCACCCTTGCATCGATCGCTAAGTGTTTGCGTCCAGCTCAGAGTCAGACTAGGTTTGTCGAGAATTGTAGTTCAAAGGCCAAGTGATGTAGTCCCATTCGAGACACATTGCCCAACATTATGCCGCTAACATGCCTGCCAACCAGCCTGACAGAGCCGGTGCTCAACTCACTTCCTGCATCTGCAAACTTTGCATGAGTGGAGTCGCATACAGGATGCGAGACGGATCCGCCTTACCAAACTTGACGTGTACCATGCATGTACAACTCCGGCGGCGTCTCTTGGTGGATTTTTGTGATCTAAGGTGGAATTAAAGCATACGCCGCTTTAAGCGTGGACTGATCAGACACCTTCCCAACATGTCCCGTTGATGGCAACCACAAAGGTTGGAAGGAGTCGAGATGTTGCCATTAGTCAATCTCGCCGCGGGCGAGACGGTCGTGTCCCTCGACTCGCTCTTAAACTCTTCCATGCATCTCATTCGACGCGTTTCATGAAGCCGTCTTCCCCTCCTCGAGCAGTAATTCCTGTCAGCCAACAAAATGCCAGCATGCAAGGAGTGCGTCCGGCCCGGATTGTTCCGTCTACTAGGCTACGACCCGTCGATCACCACAGGACTCGAGACTCAACGCCCTCTGCCGTCCAAATCTCGACGTGTCAGTACAAAGTCGAGAGATGTTTGTGTAACGTGAGTTCAGTCTCGTTAATAGCGACGGTCGACTTGAACTTCTGACAATGAAGAGAGGTAGGTTCTTATGATCCAGAGCCAGGCAGACATCCTTGTTTACTTCCCTTCAAATCACTTGTAGCTCCCCAGAAAGCACCGAGTCAAGGTGATCTAACCACGATGAAGATCCGGGACTTGATCCACCATCCTGCCGAGCGACCGAAACGCAAAGAGGAGAGATCCAATGGGCGGCACAGGCGGGTTCACTCGCAACACAGCGTGCATGAGCAACCATATCCACATCGCCGTCATCCGGTGTCCCACTCGTCTTCCAGTCCGACAGCAGTCCCTCCGCACGTGTTCGAGACCCATTCCCCGTCGTCCCATTTGTCTCCACGAAATCAGTCATATACCCTGCCCTACCATTCTGGACTTCCTCACTCTGCTCAATCAAACTACACTTTCGTGGCGCAACCTACCCCACAGCATCACGCATCCCCGAGCAGCTTGGCGACAGCATCTCCTACTCTCAAACACCAGCGTGTGAACGAAGCATACCCTTCCCCGGCTCCAAGTGTCGCACCCCGGTCTGGAATCGCAACACAGGAGCATGCAGATGTGCGATGGCAGACTCTGGGCGAGCCTGTCATGTACAGGAGAGGAGAGCCGTCAAATGTAGCAGATCGTGAACCCGCGGTGGACCACAGCCAGGCCCACGGTCGATCGAAGAACGGACGTGATCCACACAACAAACCTCGTAACATCAAGCAGAGGAGAAATCGAGTCGTGAAGCGGGACCTGTTCAAGAACCTCGAGGATGCTGTTCAGGGGACAGGCTTCGACGGCTGGGGAGAAGGAGACAAGCACAACGGAGGCAACGGCCACGATGAGCGCCGGAAATACAACGCAGATGCTATCATACAGGCGGCGACAAGTCAGCTGGTGATGTGTCAACGGTTGCTACTCACTGTGCCGCTCGACGACGAGAACGACAGGCGGCGATTGGGTCCCTGGGCGGAAGCGGCGTGGCAGCAACAGAGGAGGCTGAAAATGTTAATTGCTTCGGGAGAAGTCAGGCTCTAACAGGAGAGTATGCCGGACGGTGAGGTGTGGAGTATGTTGTCATGGAGGGTTGTGCGTGCTTGCCACAAGATGAAGTCGGATGTGGTTGCTCAGGTTTTTCCGCCCTTTCTTCCGCTTTCCAAATCTAATTTCCAATACAAACCACTCAATCTATACTTATCGGTACAAATACTATCCATTGTGTCCTCTGACTTCTCTTCATGGCTCATGGCGGTAGAGAAAGGAGCACCATCACCATCGTCATCGCCGGTCGGCGACGAAATAGCAGAAGGATCACAGCAGTATTCATGCCAAGCTCGAGGTAGTCGCATGCCGAACGTACATGATCGGACGGCCGCGACGGGGAAGCCACTGCACGTAGCGTACCGTTCTCGCCATGCTGAGCTGCCCATGGTTGGGGTCGCTGCTGACCGGTGCCGTTCTGGTTGAACCCGTTCGACGACTGGCGAGAACAAACGTTTGCGCCGTCTGAACCCCAACCCACAAGCAGCACTTGACTCACCGCAAATTTCACTACGTCTCGCAACTGTAGCTCCGGCTGACAGTCCCCGCGGCACCCATCATCAGCTTGTCGCTGGTGTGCCTCAATTCATCGAGTGAAACAGGATAGCGAGATGCCGAGCCACGGCTGGTGGCAAAATCGTTGCAGCGGAGAAGTAGCGAGCGCATCACTTGACACTGAATCATTACTTACACCACTGATGTATCCGCAGGCCGAGACACTTGGTCAGGATACGATCCTGGTACCCTCGCAGGTTCTCGGACAATATTCCTTGGCCCGAAATGCCCAGGGACAATGAGAAGCGACACAAAGGCCTCGTCCAGAATCGCATGGAGTAACGACAGCTGTTTGCAGCTATCGGCATAGCCAGAATGACATTCCGGGCGCGTCGCAGGTACACAGCTTCGAGGTACCGACGGGCTAGCTTGTGTTGGCGCATGACACTAAGGCATGCACTGCAACTGCCAACGACGTGTAAGGGATCTCTAGTCCAAGGATCTTCTGACAGGATGTGCCGTTCTGTAGCATACTTTAGCTTCTGTCGATAACTTCACGCACCATGGCCGGAAGGGATGACCTGTCGGAAACATCAGTGGATCCTTGCGTTACAGACGCCAGACTCACGACTTGCAGTAATCTCAGCTGCTCACAGACGCGTCTCCGCTACTTACTGTCCAGCCGCTGCGACGAAATCCGACCGTAACGCGAGAAGTGGTTGTGAAGAAGCAATCATGAAGCTGGGTCAAGATTGCAACGGACTCGGGCACCCTTTGCGGCACGGGTCGAGCTGGACCATCGACCCAACAACGTCACAGACAAGACTTTCCTCGGGTGACAAACGTTCACGTGGCTTCTCGACTCACAATCAAAGTCGACGGGGAAGGTGTCCGGCGCGTTAGCCTACCAGATCTTCCCCCGGCACCAGCACGAGGGCTTGGTTCTTAGGCCAGCATCTTCAATTCTCTCCATGAGCTTGACGCTACAGGGTTCTCTGCTCGTCTACTCGCGCTGCGGTCAGGGCAGGCTCCATTCTTGCTCTATCGACTCTCTTGCAGACCCGAAGCATTTCCGTCCCGTTCGTGCTTGGAACAACCTTGTGCAGCATTGATCGGGTCGCGACACACACCGCCATTGTCTCCCTGAGCAAACTCTGCTCCGTTCCTGGGCTTGGCTCGAGCAATACATACATGACGCTACTGCAGACTGTAGTGACTGTCACCTATTCGCCTGGTTGCTTCACGAGTCAACGAAGTTTGAGCTCAGCTGATCCCCGCTGACAGTGAATGATTGCCTTTCAGCCGTCACGAAATGATCGGGAACGAACCTCAGGCGACCCTGTCTACGCTGCACATGAGACTGACCACGAGCCTTCATACGAGGACTTTACCCTGCGATGCCACCTCTCAGCAGCTGATACAGAAGGGAGCATCTTCGACTCTCCTCATCGTACCTCTGTTCCCGAGCCGGACACAGTCCAAGCAAGACAAGCACAACGAAGTGTTGGCCGCGCCTGACCAGAGTTCAAGAGCTAGATCCAGTCTTCGGAACACTTCCTGTGGCTCCTTCTAGCATGCGGGGAAAGCGGAAAGAGAAAGTCGCGCTTGCGAGGTGATATACAGAGCATGCTGCGTAGTACTCTTCATTATACACGCTCCTACGACGGGCTACTGACTTGCGGAAACGATGGGTGCTGTTATGCCTGTCCGTCGGCGCTCTTGGACATCATCTCAGAGGAAGAAGGCAGCCAAACCTGACCAAGATACATGTATGGACAAGAGCTTGTTGCAGGTAAGTACACTGCAATCGTGTGAGTGCATCCACACTGTTCGACGATGTCCTCTCCACTTCTCAAAGTTGAGACTGCCGTGTGCACGCACTGTGCGTTTCAGCTAGGTAGCATTGAGATGTCGTTCCAAGGTACAGCGTCGAACGATGTACTTGATCTCGGACTTTGGCGGTCGCTCACGAAGTAGCAGTGTCCAGTGAAGTGATGCTATAGCAGATCAGGACGGCTAGTAGAGGGTGGGTGGACTCGCTTCGAAGGACGCAGTCTTGAGGCAGTGTCCTACCCACGTGAGAAAGCTTACCATCTGGTAATGCTTCTAGTTCCGGTCAAATAGCTATATATCAGCTTGAAGCTTACATTTGACACGTGCTAAATGCTGCTCTAGGTGCATTGATGGTCACGACTTTACACAGCCATGAAGCATATTGGCGTCTAGAATCAGCTCACAACGGCAATCCTCATCAGCTCGCAATGGTATTCCTCATCGGCTCATTACCTTTTCATGAAAAAACTCCCTGTCTGTCTTGTCATTACAACTTTGACCGTGCTGTGGGGAAAAGCACCGAGGTCAGAGCCGATATCGGAGCTTTTATGTCTGCGTACCTGAAGCTCTACAGCTACCATGAAATCACTCCAACATGCACACGCTAATATGAGGGAATACTTGATTGATTCAATCTTCGAGCACTCCACGACTGAGACTCTACCGCTTGAGAATCGGACAAATCACCGATCCAGAAGCAGGCTTTTGATGAACGTCTGGTTGTTGTGCACGTTACGCTAGCTACTGATTGAGAACGAACTGAATTTACCTCCAAAACGGTGGACCAGACTTCACGCCCCAATGAGGAGGACTAGTAGGGAGAAGAGCTCAGCATATCACACTTCGATGGCGTATCAGCTGCTATGGCGGCTCCCTGAGCTGATGAGCAAGATTGCTTCATCATCAGCCGGGCATCCATTGAGACAGCGAAATACAGAAGCCACTCGATTGTGACACTCAGCTGATGAGCTTAATGCTGGAAGTGGTCAGCTCGTTGTGGGCATACACAGACCCGCGCGCCGCCACATCATCGCTAGCAACAGGACACTTGCAGTAGGGAGAATAGACATGCGAATGGCTGAAGCTCAATGCAACGCCAAACTTTATGCAAGAGACACGTCGAGAAAAATACTTGACAAGGATTATCGACAAAGCAGAAGAGGCAAAGCATTCCTTGTTGTGGGTCATGCTTCCCCGTGCCGTCCTCCAGACAGCGTGGGATGTATCAATCGAGCCAGCGCACAAATCAGCTGAGTCTTGTTCGCTTACTAGGTGGAGGATGGACCGGGCGCCAGAAGAGCTACCGAGTCAGCTTAGGGTAATCAGAGACGGGCGTCCTTGCTGAACGCGTGTACTCCAGAGAGAAGCACAGCTCCGAGCAGAAGCCTGCCGTGGGGTGTCTTCACCGCGAGAGTCGAGCACAAGCAATATGCGGTCTAGCTAGTGACCATTGGGCTTTGTTTGTCATCGTGGTTGAGAGGCTGATTGTGGAGTCACCAAAGGCCCCATTTGCTTCAGGCTTTTCCGGGATCTTCAAGCTCCCATGCTCAGCTTTCCTTTCACACGGAGCTGTGTCAGCGCGATCAGATCAGCTTGATCACTTTTCAGGGTGCAGTCTCCTCGACAGCTTTCATCAGCATTCGGGTCATGCTTTGGCCCTGTAATGCGGATCCGTTGAAGCATCCGTGGGCGATGGCGCGTCTAAAGTCAGCATTTACTCAGCTCACATTCTCGGCATCCTTCCCGTGTGCCTCGCGGCGCAGTCAGGGGATCTGGTGCCGTCGGACTTCTGACTATTACATCCTCGTTTGATTCTTTCCTTCTTGCATTTGATACAAACCACTATCAAGCGCTACAGTAATCAGTCACAACGCTACGATGGAGTGACCACGACGAACACTACCCTCGATCATCAGTTCGCAGTACAGCACAGACGCTACTGCATCCCGAAAAGAGCATGAGGAAAAAGGAGGGCAATGGAAGCGATTTGTCGATACATGGACCCACTGCACGCATGACATTCAACCTCACATCCTCGAAGACTACCTCGTAATGTCAGTTGGCGTCCGTCCACGGCAAATTTGCAGTAGTTGAAGACAATGTTGTAGCCGCGGAGATGCATAGATCAGCCTATATGGAATGGGAGAACTCAAATAAGGTCATCAACCTCCAGGACACATGAACGAGTAGGTCTTGCGCAGGTCAGGCAAGGAGGATATCTCTTCTGTCCCGTTCATTCGTATCGAGAGATGCATCGCGTTTCTTGATGATCACTATAAATGGAACCATCTGCGACGATTAAAATCGCAAGGTCGCAGACGAAATGGTACAAGATCACCACCAGCGACGACGCGTCGAGGTACTGGACCGTGGAAGGTACCTATTATGCAGATGTACCCAATGCTCAGGACATCTAAAAGAGTCTATTGTTAGCTATCGAGGTCACAACTCCACATCTCGACTCTTGGGTAAATCATATGGTCCACATTCGGTCTGTCGACGATGGGATTTTGGCACCAATATATGACAGAAACTCCACTCAACAGGAATTTGAACTTCTCGAGCTTGTGTTAAGAATGCTCACAAGAGCAAGAACGAAAGCGAAACTGTATGCACAATGCCCCAACAAAATTCGAGGAATCAAAATTGAAGAGCAAGGAACTCCCTACACTTCGTTCATACGCGCTCTCCACCACCTCGGAGTGACCATCATCGATTTTATCAGCAGGCCATCGTCTCGTCCCACCCCAAAGACGAAATCAAACAGCAACCAGAAACCATTCACGGCACCACGACAGGCACACCAGCCCCTATTCAGTCGAACACACCTTTTCAAACGCCATGAAGCTCATCAACATCTTCGCGGCTCTAGTCGCGGGCACGGCCACCCTCGTCACGGCAGGATCTTGCTGCGACTGTCTTAAATCGGGCATCGCATGCTACTGTGTCCCAGAGCCGGATTGTCGTTTCCACACTGGGCTGCCGGAGCCGGTGCCCACTTCTGTGAAAATGGAGGATATACCGGGACCGCGAGTGATCATAGTCTAGGCTCTGGGCTGGGTAAGGTAAGGGATACAATCGGCGATGATACAGGATGTCGACGGGCAGTCCATGGATCGCTCTTCCCTCGTGGCGTCATGGTGTCCATTTCAAGTAGTTTATGCAATGTCATGGAAGGGATCGGGGAAGTTGCTGCAGCACAAGTGCAGGACTGTGGGAGGAGGGGGGACAATCGGAACTTTGGATGTGTAGAGTAATGTAGACATTGGCAGAATGCACGTGCTCTTGAGGAGATTCATATTGGCTTGCTACCTAGAGCTCTCTTGAAATTCCTCAGGCGAGGACGATCTCCACGCTCGATCCTGTCGAAGACCCTCGTCACATTTCATTGTATGGAGGTTTAAAGTAATTCTCCCCAGGCATTCCCTCGAAAGCCGGGCGAGGCGTATTCGTTGCTAAGTCCTTGGCATTCTTGAACACCTCTTCGATTGCCTTTATAGGTATACCTTTGGTAATCGAGATGATCGCACCGTTGAGTATGCATCGAGTCAGCTCTTCGATCAAGTATTGTCCACCCCGAAGGCCAAATCCCTCCCTTGCGGTCCAGTGATCCACCTCATTTGTTTCCTGACAGCGGTAGAAGTCCAGGGTGGCTGAGTAACGCTTTCGTGGCTTCGCAGCACTGCTGAAAGACATACGGAATGCAATGATGTTGTCTGCTTGGTCGAAGTACAGCATGGTTGGTGTCTTGATCCCCGCCACAGGTTCTTCGAATGTCTTCCAGCGTATGTAGGTTGTTGGCGGCATGTAATAGGGCTGGGTGCTGTTGACGAAGTGCAGAAAACATTCCTCCCTCACAAGACGGCACACGTATAGAAGTGGCACGGCACCGTTTGAGGTACTGAGCTCGTCATCGAAATAGTGTGCCCAGATATTGTCTCGTATTTCACGAGGGAGTCGGAGAAGTCCACCTTTGGTGAAATTGTGGTGAATGCGAAGTTCATTCTTCATATAGTCATCATGCATCTTGAAGCGGATGTGGTAGGCACTATCATCTGAAGAAGTGAGGCCTTGCTTGTAATGCAGGTCACGAATGGCATTCTGAACAAGCGAGCGACCTAGCCCGTTAGCTACGACGTGGGAACCGAGCCAGACGTATACGTACTTGGGAAAGTAATGAGTGTGCCGAGATTGAATATCTCACACTCGGCATGTTGGAGACTAAGTGGTTCTCCGGTCCGCTTCCCTGGGCCCCGTCCCAGTCGTGGCCAGAGAACGTGCCGGTGTGCTGCCCGAGTCGAGACACTCGTTATCAACGAGGTGGATCGACGGCTCCATTGGTGAGCAGCCTCATTAGACAGCTGCTTTCCTTCCCTTCCGCACATTTGCACCAGATCGTTTCGGCCTGATCCAGCCACGGTCTTTGAGAGTGCGCCAGACGGTAGTCAGACATGCGTTCACTCCATGCTCCTCACGAAGCCACACGATGGCGTCTTTGTATGAAGTTTCAGGGAAAGCATGCATGTGATTGAGCAATGCCTACCAGATTTAGCATGTTTTCCAGGATGCAATGTCACGACTACAAACATCTTCCACCTCCGGCTTGATCCGTCTCAATCTGGACTTTCCATCATTCACATCCTTGGGTGGATACGGCTGACCATGCAACCTCATCGATGATCGAATGTCACGGATTGACCCTCTCGACACATCAGTCTGCTTATGTATCTTTCTGTCGGAAGTGCCACACTCCAATAGCAGCTGTATGGTGAAGACGGTCTCTGCCGGCAGCCTCGGACGTCCCATCATCTAAAGAGCAGCACCTCAAGTAAGTCCACATGAGGGAGCAATATGGTGACGGTAAAGGAGTGAAGAAAGGGGTGGAGGAGAGAAGAGAAGGATGTTCATGGATGCGCTTGCAACCCTAACCCTTGCTGACCAGACGGCTCTCGACTGCTTGTGCATTCCGCAAGACCACAAGCCACACAAGGGGAGGATGACGGGCCAAATACCTACCTCGACCACCAAGACAGCGTCTCACCGTCTTCCGGCGCCTGCTCTGTTCGTCGGGCCTCCTTCACGAAATGCATCGAATCTGTCTCTTGCCCGACCTGGTCCATCTCGACCCAACACGTCCCACGCTCCCGATTCGCCTCTGACGCGTCCGACTCGACCATCTGTATCTCCACCTGGATCTCCAACACAAGCGACAGGCTCGATACTTGACCTCACTCGGACGACGAGCAACGTACCGCTGCGACCAAGACCGAGCAAGAGTAGTATCGAGGCACAATGGTCGGATCTGCAGCGAACATTGAACGAAGTGGAGACAGCGGCGCCTGGATCTGGAGTGGGAATCGGTGGCTGGACAGGAGGCGCGACTGTCTTCGGTGCGGGACATGGCAAAGCACTGCAAGAGCTGAGGGATGCACAAATCAGGTTGGCAGAAGCGTGGGGACCTACCGCTAGCCGGGAGGAGGACGAGCAGGCGGATGACGAGACTGCGAAGACGAAGGCTAGAAAAGATAAGAAAGGAGGCAAGGACACTAAAGGTGAGCGGAAGGTCACTGGAAAGAGCACCGAGGAGTCTGCTGCAGGGCTATCCGACACCGACAGCGAACGAGGAGCAAAAGCTAGACCACAGCGAGACGGCGAGGAAGATCTAAAGAATGCCGCTGAGCGACGAGAGAAAAACGAGGAATATTTCTTGAAGGTCAAGGCCGGCGTGCAAGATGTGGTCGCCAAGCTTGACGAAGTCAGCAAGGCAATGAGAAAAGTCGAAGGCGAGGGAAGAGAGATCTGGGACGACAATTCCTTGGAGAGCAGAGAGATCCAAAGTCAGAGGGCTGTGGAAACGTGAGAATGCTCTTGAAGCAGCGAGATGACCGAGATGACCGGACACGACTTGATGAAAACACAACAAGGACATGACGCAACATTCAGTGGCCCATATGCTTGGAGAAGCCGCAATGTCAGTGGTATGCCAACTTGGAGTGGAAATGTAAGAGTGACCGGACTTGACTCCGGACACGGGTGATGTCACCAAGCATAAAACACCCCAGAACCGTAAGCATCATAGTCCACTTTAGTTATGCAACAAAGGATACCTAGCAGGTGCGACACTGGTAATTGACCAGGTCGGAAAGGTCCTCGAAAGATAAGTATCAAGGTTGTCCACGGATCTGCTCTCACCACCTGTCCCCAATTTCCTCTTTCCACACGCAAATGCTCTTTGATTCATCACCCCCAAGCATGACCACCACCGGCCCCCTCGCCGGTAAAGTCGCCATCATCACCGGCGCATCCCGCGGCATCGGTGCCGCCACAGCCCTCAGCCTCACCCAAGCCGGCGCCAATGTCTGCCTCATCTACTCGTCCGACCGCTCCAAAGCCGGCATCGACGCCCTGATCGCCGACATCACCACCACCACTTCCTCCCTCGCCATCAGCATCCAAGCCGACCTCTCCCACCCCTCCGCCCCCGCCCAAATCGTCCTCCACACCCTCACCACCCTGGGCCCACACATCGACATCCTCATCAACAACGCCGCGACCATCTCCAACGCGCCCCTCTCCGACATCGACCCCGCGCACTTCGACGCCATCTTCCACCTCAACGTCCGCGCGCCCCTCCTCATGCTCCAAGCCGTCCTCCCCCACCTCCGCCGCCCCGGCCGCGTAGTCAACATCTCCTCCATCGGGGCGCGCGCCGGTTTCGCGGGCGTAGGCGCCTACTCGGCCAGCAAAGCGGCGCTGGAAGGTTTTACGCGGGCGTGGGCCGCGGAGCTGGGGGGGGATGGGACGACGGTCAACGCGGTGGCGCCGGGGCCGGTGACGAGTGAGATGTTGGAGCAGGTGCCGGAGGAGATCAAGGGGCCGCAGTTGAAGGCGACGCCGGTGGGGAGGAGGGAGGGGAGGCCCGAGGAGGTGGCGGAAGTGGTGAGGGATTTGTGCACGGGAATGGGGTGGGTGAGTGGGCAGACCATTTGTGCTAGTGGGGGGTTGGTAATGTATTAATTATGAGAGAGAGAAGTGGGGAGGGGTATCGTAGTTTTGTATTCGTGAATCTATGTCTTTCCACATTGGTGCGAGATGCTGCGTCTGTACAGACATGCCTGTTCGTGCTCTTGGCAAGGTTGACATGCATGTACTGCAGATGACAGCTACTGTGTTTACAAATACAGCGACTGGGCAGCAACCAGATCTCTCCTGACCTTGCCCAGCGCTTCATCAAATCTTTTCTCCAATTCTTCATTGCCCATGACCTTTGCGGCCTGCGCTACTTGGCGCAGCAGTTCTTCCAGACGTCTGAAGAGACGAATGAGACTGCCTTCATACACATCCGTCATTTTACTAACACCTCATCAGCACAAATGTCAGTCAGTCAATCATGGACTCCACACTTACCAGATCTCAGCAAAAGTCCCACCCATACACCACCGATGCACAACCTCCATGAGCTGCCACTTGAAGCTATCCAGATACTCCTGCTCGTTGACAGGTAGCTTACTCTCCATAGAGACCTTCGCCACGACCCTCGCCTGCCTCTGCACCTCGAGATACGCCTTCTGCAATTCCTCCTTCAGCTGCGGCGCCTCGTTACTCTTCTCCTCAAAGATGAAGCAACTCAGCACCGAAGCGCAGACCTCAGGACTAAGGTCGTTGAAGAAGCCATTGAACAGCAACTCGCTCAGCACGAGCTCGTCACCGGTGCTGATCTCGCATGCGACACGGGCTTTCAGCTGAACGACGTCGGCTTCATTGACGAAGCCAAGACGGCGCAGGACGCGCTTTCGTTGCTTCAGCTCGTCGAGCTGGAGGACGCTCAGGGCGTCGGAGATCTTCTTGCGGACTTCTTTGATTTTCTCGCCGATGTCTACTTTGGCTTGGTATTGGCCGTATAGCTCTGGCAGGCGGGGGCTATTGTGTAGGGGGTTGCTGAGCAGTCTGCTCTCAAGGATTTCGATCTTGCGTAGTAGCTTCTTGAAGGCTTCGTCTGTGATGCCCATGTTCTCTACGGGGTCGAGGATGGCGATGCCGTCGGGGAATCGCTTCTTGACTTCGTCTAGACTCTTTCGGACCACGCCTCTTTGCTCCGATTGTCTCAGGTCTGTCGGCAGGAAAACCCGTATGTGACCGATGCTGTCGATGCAGCTCAAGAGGACTGGCACAACTTCCAGCTTACCCTTCTCACCAGGTAGTGGAGGTCGGACGCCGCTTGGTAGATCGCCATCTGATCTGCCTCCCATAGGTACGACGCTGTCGTTGGCGACTTGCAAGAGCACATCGACAATGTAACTATCCTGTGGCGGGAATTCTTCGCTCGCATTCTTTTGTCTCCGCTTGGCGAAATTGACCACGGCGCCCCAATTGAAGTCGTAGTCCTTATACTTGACTCGTACGAGTCTACCACTTTGCAGGAATTGCAGGCAGTGCTGAGGATGTGTGATGACGTCTCGCATATCCTTTGCATACCCGTCGAGCTGCTTGCGCAGGGTATAGTACTCCTTGATGACCCCTTCATCTTCGATCACTGTCGTGTTTCTCATCAACTCCAGATCTTGCAGGTCCTGTTCCAACGTTGCGACCGATGCAGTGTTTTGAAATTGGAAAAAGCAGCGCTCGAGCATGAACTCGGGGCTCACACCTTCGACTCGCATGAGATTGAGAATCATGTTGTAGCCGAGGTGGAATGCCGAATTGAGCTTGTCTTGCTCTCCGCGTACGATCTCCTTGGCCACCGCAGGCTCCATCTTCTCGTCGATCATCATGATGACAATGCCGCGCTCGTCCAGACCGCGACGTCCTGCGCGCCCAGACATCTGAATGAATTCTGACGGCGTCACCCAGCGTTGTGACTTGCCGTCGAATTTTCGGACCGAGGTGAAGACGACTGTCTTTGCAGGCATGTTGAGACCGATGGAGAATGTTTCAGTGGCGAAGAGGACTTTGATGAGACCTTCTTGGAAAAGAATCTCGATCGTTTCCTTCAGAATGGGCAGAAGACCGGAGTGATGAATGCCGATACCGCGGCGGAGAAGAGGTAGAAGGTGCTGGATCTGGGGCAACTCGCGATCTTCTGGTGATAGCATGTCAATGGCTGAGTCGAAGACTTTGCTGACCAGAGCCTTCTCGTTGTCGTCGTTGAAAGCCAGTTGTGACATTTGCAGGGCGTAGTTTTCGCATTCTCGCTTCGAGAAGGAGAAGACAATGACGGGATTGTAGTTCTTCATCATGATCATCTTGACAATCTTGTAGATGTCGGACGGCCCCTCTTTGCGACCGCCTTTGTTGGTTTTCTTGTCCTTGCCTTTACCCTTCCGCCGAGCATTAGGATCGGAGCCGTCATCTCCTGCGCGGTCCTTGATGCTGGACATTGCTTTTTGAAAGTTCTCTTCTCTGAATGTACCCTTCTCGTCAACCACAAGATGAATGCCGTCGGCGCCTGCTGGGAAGAAGTAGTGCTGAAGAGGAGTTGGTCGGAAATCGGTGTACACAACGTGACATGGCTGATTGTGATTCTTCGTGATCCACTCTGCAAACTGCATGGCATTCGGGATCGTGGCTGAGAGGAAGACGTAGCGAACCTTGTCCGGGAGCAAAATGATTGTCTCCTCCCATACAACACCTCTCGATGGGTCTCGAAGGTAGTGAACCTCATCAAATACAACCCAGGCCACTTCTCGCATGATTTCGGAGCCTCTGTACAACATGGACCTGAGAATCTCTGTCGTCATAACCAAACATGTCGCGGTCGGATTGATTGTGACGTCGCCAGTCATGAGCCCTACGTCGCCAAACTCGGCATTGAACTCTCTGTATTTTTGATTGCTGAGTGCCTTGATCGGACTTGTGTAAATGATCCTCTGATTCTTCTTCAGGCATTGCGCGATCGCATATTCAGCCACGACCGTTTTCCCTGCACTCGTGTGCGCCGAGACGAGAACACTCTCATTTCTCTCGATTGAGGCTATAGAGACCTGCTGGAAAGGATCGAGGGTGAAGGGCCAAGTTCTTGCGGGCTCCTTTGGTGGGGTGTGCTTCGAGATGGGAACGTAGTCGTAGTCGGGCGGCAGAGCGACCTGATGGCGGACCTGATGCGATAATACCACAGCGGCGCCGTCCTTTGAAGCTTGTAGGCCAGCCGACGCAGCTACTTCTCTCGATTCTTCTGTCTCAAACGTGTCTGTCACCACCGTGTCTGGCTCAGGGGCTCGCTTCGGTCGTTTGGCCTCTCGCTGATTGGCTTTGTCATTGATCTCGGCATCATCTGCCTGTCGCTTCTCCGACATGGGTGACGTGCCATGACCATTACTCTGAGCACCATCGTCTGACTTGATATCACCGTTCACAGATCTTTTGTGTGAAATCTTGTCTCTGCTAGCCTGATGTGTTGCGGGTTGTGCGCCATTCGATTGAGAAGGCTTCTCGTCGAAGACGTCGAAGAGCTCGTCCATTCTTGCGTCGGAAGCGGTGCAGAGTGAGAACAGCGGCGGTGGTGGTGCAGCGACCTTGAATTTCTTCTTGCACTCGATCTTAATTCGGAGCCAAGACGTCAGGATCGAGATCCGTGATTGGTTCGAAATGAGCCGCATCTGAGATGGTCATAGCGTTTCGAGATGTGCAACTGGGTCGACTTCACCCGACGACATTCTTCAAACACGATCCGAATCGACCTCAGATCGCCCACAAGGTCCGATACACAGCCCGAATTCATGCCCAATCCGCCGCTGACACCTTCAGATGCTCTCACGATCCGCTTTCCGCGCTGCGGCGCCAATCAAGACCGTTGCCCGACGCGGCTTCTCGACGAGGGCCCAGCTCGCCAGCCCATACCACTACCCGGAAGGGCCCAGGAGCAACATTCCATTCAACCCGATGACAAAGTTCTTCGCCGTTCGCTACTGGGGATTCATGGGTGAGCATGTCGGGAAAGAGATGGCTTGAAACAGGTACTAACGACAACGCAGCCGTCGGCTTTGGCGCTCCTTTCGCAATCGCAGGTACACATACCCGACTACAGACTTACGAGCTAGGACTGACACGTGCACAGTATGGCAGACCAAGAAGAACAAGTAAGGAATGGAGTGGCAATAGACATGTACAATTTGGCCGCGGGTTTGGGACGGAAAGATGGATTGCTGTGATAGCAGACAGTGAGAAACCAATGCATATACAATCAAAGCCTATATTCTGCAAAGATGGATGACCTCGAGTGGCTGGATAAGATCGTTGTCGATCGTCTGTTGTGTGATACGTCTTGACCTGATACTTCTACCTCCCCTATCAAAGTTTCTCATCCCCATCAAATTTTTTGCGACCACACAACTTCTATACAAGATTGATCCTGTCAATGTGTAATCTGCATTCATGCTGGAAAATCTCAAGTACCACCCTGAATAATGCGGAATCTCAGGAACATCCGGCATGCTTTATTAATATTTGAGGAAGTTGATCTGCCTTTAACCGCGACGGCTTGGGACTCTGATACAGACGGACTGATATGCGCACTCGGACCAACCGCCACTGAAGCCGTCATTGAACTCAAACGATACGACAAAGACACATCGAGGCCCGAGAATGGTAGACTCATCGCTTCTTGGGACGCACCTTGTCCCCTTCCAGATCTAGCATGCGACAAAATTTTGTCCGCTAGATATTTCGCCGAAGCACAGTCAACATGCTTGATACTGGCGGGTGGCGATCTGGTGGTCGTCAGAGAGAATCCACAGCCTGGCGAAGATCTTATCGAGATCGTCGGCTCAGTAGATGCTGGCATCACGGCCGCGTCCTGGTCACCTGACGACGAGCTGGTGGCGATCAGCACAAGAGCTGATACATTCATCCTTATGACTAGGATCTTCGAAAGCACTGCCAATGTTCAAATGACACCAGACGATGTCAAAGTCTCCGCTCATGTGTCAGTCGGCTGGGGAAAATCGGAGACTCAATTCAAGGGGAAACGAGCAAAGGCTCTGCGAGATCCCACAGTGCCTGAGCACGTCGATGAAGGCGTCCTCAGTCTATACGATGCCGGGGAGACGACCATCACTTGGAGAGGCGACGGTGCATATGTGGCGATCAACACGATAGAGGAAAACAAGCGTCGTATGATCCGAGTCTACTCGAGAGAAGGTGTATTGAGCAGTGTCAGTGAGCCGGTAGATGGTCTGGAGGGCGCTCTGAGCTGGAAAGCTGCTGGAGAGCTGATGGCAGGTATACAGAGCCGCAAGGACGGGAGCGTCTATGTCATCTTCTTCGAACGCAACGGACTCAGGCATGGTGATTTCCCTTTACGATTCCACGATCAACCTGCAACGAGACCAGAATGGGCACACAAGATCTCAGTATCCTGGAATAACGACTCAACTGTCCTCGCAGTGACATTCCAGGACCGAGTGCAACTATGGACGATGGGCAACTATCATTACTATCTGAAGCAAGAGATCACGTTTCCAAATCCAGGAGAATCGCCATCGCTGAATTGGCATCCGGAGAAGCCTCTCTACCTTGCCGCCAGCAGTTTCAAAGACTTGCGGATGCTGCAGTTTTCATTCAACATCTCTGGCGGTACCACAACCCCTCCCCACGATCTTGGTCTGACTGCAGTCATTGATGGTAGATCGCTGAAAGTTACTCCATTACGAATCGGCAACATACCGCCACCAATGTCATTTATGGACATTGTTCTACCCGAGCCTGCTATTGATGTGGCTTGCAACGGGGATGCAACATTACTAGCAGTCTTGTTCAAAACGAGAGTCGAAGTATACAGCCTGAATCTATTAGGAGATACTCCCACAACCACGAAATCTCTCAAAGCTTTGGATCTCCCGGTGTCAGACCTCAAATTCGTACAGCCTCGACAGCTGGCTGTCTTTTCAGACGATCAACTGGCTGTCTTGTCAAGTACTGCAAATGACAGTACTGACACAATTTACATCACATCGCCGAATGGGTGGGAAGAGGTATCTCTATCGCCATTTGAAGGTAGTATAGCGAATCTGATAGCCAGGAACGATCAGGACGGCATTTGTGTCCAGTCATTATCGCATCATAAGACCTCAACGACCATCTGGAATGGAGTACGGACTGGTGAGAGTCTTGCATTCGACAAGCTGACTGTACTTCCTGTACTGGCACATAGATTCGAGATGTGGGAGGAAGAAACCACTTGTCTGATCCTTGGTCTCTCTTCTGGTGGCACATTGAGTGTACAGGGACGATCGGCTGGAGAGCCAAATTTCAGCCAACGACTTCAGATCAAGGGAGTCACGTCCTTCATGACGACACCATCTCATCTTGTTGTAACGACAAGCCAACATCTGATCAAGTTTGTGCATCTTCATGAAGGTGAGCTCGAAGTACCTCTGGACGAGCCCGAGAAAGATGAAAGATGCCGGAGCATTGAACGAGGCGCCCGGCTTGTCACTGTAATGCCGTCTACATATGCTGTGGTATTGCAGATGCCTCGCGGGAATCTCGAGACCATTTATCCTCGTGCTCTTGTACTGGCAGGAATTCGCAAAGCGATAGACGCAAAGAATTACCGCAAAGCATTTTTCGCTTGTCGCAATCACCGGGTAGACATGAACATCCTTCACGACTATGCGCCTGAGCAATTCATGGCCAGTGTCGACCTTTTCGTTGACCAAGTCAGGAAATCTGCTCACATTGACCTTTTCCTCTCTCAGCTTCGAGATGAGGATGTCGCAGAGACACTTTACAAGGACACTCTCAACACTACCAAGTCAGGCTTGACCATTCAAGCAGCTGGCCAAAATACGTCTAAGACCAACGCCGTCTGTGACGCCTTCATCGCCGCTCTCAGTCCAGTCTCGCGACAGCAGACTCACCTACAATCACTGATCACATCCCGCGTTTGCAAATCTCCACCCGACCTCTCCGCCGCCTTGACTCTCATATCTTCACTACGCTCACCCGACTTGGACTCTTCGCATCTCGACCAAGCAGTCGAACACATATGCTTCCTGTCCGATGCCAATCGTCTCTATGATACCGCTCTAGGACTGTACGACCTGGATGTCGCCCTGCTCGTTGCTCAACATGCCCAAAAAGACCCAAGAGAGTACCTTCCGTATCTCCAATCTTTGCAAACCCTGCCTGAGGCGAGGCAGCACTTCACCATTGACAACGATCTCAAACGCCACGATAAAGCATTGGCATCACTGCTCACCATGAGTGACTCTGGCTGGGATGAGGCGAAGCGGTATGCGGTGCGGTATGAGCTTTACGCAGCCTTGGTAGAAGGCGTTAAGTACAACAAAGGCAAGAGTGAAGAGGCAATGCGGCTGTGGGCTGAATTCCTTGCTGAGAGAAACCGGTACAAAGAGGCCGGCATAGCTTGGGAGGGATTGGAGGAATACGGACTAGCAAGCGACCAGTATTTGGCTGCCGGAATGTGGAGAGAATGTCTATCCTGCGCCAGCATGACCGATCGATCAGAGAGCGACATTCAGACTTTGATGATTGGCCTAGCAGAAGGAAAGGAGGAAGCGAAAGAGTACACGGACGCCGCTCTCCTGTATACCGAACTCAACGACCAAGAGTCCTCCATCCGCTGCTGGAGCAAAGTCTACCGCTTCGCCGAGGCTCTCATGCTCGTCAGCAAAGCCTCTGCTACAAGCCGCAAGACTCTGCTCTCCAGAGTCGACGACGGTCTCGCCGAAGGCTTCGCCACTCTCAGCGAGATCTTAGCTGAAATGAAGACCCAATTGACAGCCCAAGTTGGCCGCCTGCTCGAGCTGCGCACTAAGAAAGCTCAAGATCCACGTTCGTATCTTCCACCGTTTCACCTTCGCTCCCGCCTATCCCTTCTCCCCTTCGCTTACACGTTCATCTTCCTTTCCTCATCATACAAGCTAACTCCTCACAGTCTCTTTCTACGACTCCCACCCCTCAGCCACCAACCCCGACATACCAGACGACATCTCCCTCGCCCCCTCGATGAGCACCTCAGCCGGGACCTTCATGACACGCTACACCCACCGCACTGACGCCACGCTCGCTACCAATACCACGCGGCGCTCGTCCAAGAACCGTCGAAGGGAAGAGCGCAAGAAAGCTCGCGGGAAGAAAGGCAGTGTGTACGAGGAGGAGTACCTCGTTGCTTCTATCGGAAGGCTGGTAGACCGACTCAATGGGATGGGAGAGGAGGTCGGGAGGCTAGTGGAGGGATTGATGCGGCGAGGAATGAGAGAAAGAGCGAAAGGGGTGGGAGGCTTGATGGGTGAGGTGGTTCAAGGCGCAAAGCAAGCGGTGGAAATTGTATGGGAAGTCGACAAATGGGGCAAGAGCACCAGACCATCACAAGACGTTGAGACAGGAGAAGAAGGGCCGGTCCAAGAAGCTGGAGTCAAGAGAGACGTACCAATTGTCAAAAACTGGGAGTCACTCGGCATATTGGGATAAAGCTGTGGGAGGAACCAGGGTATCGAATTAGACAAACACGCAATCTATCTACTCCTCCTTCGGCTCCTCCCACACTCAGCCCGAAAACAGCTCGTCCAATTCTTCGAGGGATGCCATCCCGTCTGGACCCGTCGGGTAGTCGTCCTCAGGGTAGTGCTCCCATTCCTTCGACGAACTATCAGCCGCCTCGATCGGGGAATTGCCCGAGTCTGATATCTCTGGCTGGCTGGTTGGCTCCAACGACCAGGAACTACCGGGCTGCTCGACCTGGGGTTGGCCATACCCCTCTGTCCCCGGCTGGGTGGTAGGATCTGGTTGCCAGGTACTACCAGCCTCGTCCAATGCAGGGAGTGCGCCCGACATGTAGTACCCATTGTCGTAGTCCACGGCCTCGCCCTGCAGCTGGTCAAAGCTGGTAGTACTCGACGAGTCGAGACTACCAGAGGGATAAACGAAGTCTGTCCCGGCTTGCGGGACCGATGGTGCCTCTTGGGCTTGTACGGGCACCATGGGCCGGTCCCACGCCTGGTGCTCGGCGGGGCCCGTCGTCCTCGGCGCAAACTGGGCCATCACCGCGGGGTCGACGGTGAAGTCTGGATCGGAGTCCAGGGCGAGCAGAAGCTTGTAGTCGTCGGCTCGATCCGACTCGGCCTCGGGGTCTAGCTGCAGCTGGGCCTCTGGGGCTGGCTCCGGCTGGGCTTGTACGGCGGGCTGCACCTGGGGCTCCACCGCGGGCGCAGACGCAGCCTCTACCGCTGCCTCTAGCTGGGCCAGGGCGGCGGCCGACCTCTGTCCGCTTCCCCTGGCCGACCTCTGTCCTCTGCCCCTGGCTTCCCCAGAGGTCCTGGATCTGGCCACTCCCTCTGGCCCCTCGCCCCTCGGCTGCTTGTCCTTTCTTTGGCGGGGAGGGGCGCCGTCGGCGTTGGCAAGGGGGTGGGAGCCGGCCTTGATCCCCCCATTGGCGTCCTTGTAGGGCACCTTCTCCGTCGGTTCCGTTGGGCCACCTCTGTGCCTGGACATGACGAAGGTGCTTGGTAGCACCTTGGCCTTGTTGGTGGTGGGTCGGCGAGGCGCCTCCGGGAATTGAGTCCCCTGCTCCTGCTGCGGGACCATGCCATGCTGGTAGTTGGCGAAGGGCATGGCTGGCTGGAGGGCTTGACCAGCAGGAGCAGGGAAGGGAGCACTACCAGGTTGCTGCTGGTAGTTGACAGGAAGGGCGAAGGGCGAAAGGGTCGCCACGGAGGCCGGATCGGCTGAGGTAGCCTGAGGGTTGTAACTACCAGCATTTTGGAGCTGGTAGGTGGCGTTTTGCCACGGGAGGGAGGTGACAGGGGCTACCTGGGGGTTGTAACTACCAGCGTTCGGATGCTGGTAGGTGGCGTTCTGCCAGGGAAGAGAGGTGGTTTCGGCAGGCTGAGGTTCGAAACTACCAGTCCTTTGCTGGTAGTTGGCGTTGTGCCAGGCATAAGAGTCGGACGCAAGAGCCTGGGAATTGTAACTACCAGCATTGTGCCGATAGGGAACGGGATGGTGAGGAAGGACGGCTGCTAGAGCAGCCTGACCTTGGAAACTACCAGAGTTCTGCTGGTAGGTTTCAGGAGTATCCTCTAAAGGGTGGTCATATCCAGTCCATTGGGCAACGGGGACAGGAACTTGGGGGTCGAGGAATAAAGCATCCTGGTCTTGAAAACTACCAGAGTCAAAATATTGGTAGTTGTTGGGTTGGACTGGGGCCTGGTCCCTAACATCATTCTGGTAGTTTCTGTTTGAAGAACTACCAGAAAATGCTCTAGTCCCAGAGTTGACGGTGGGGGTGGAGGAGTCCATTGTTGGGCGGAGAGGTGAGATCGGAGGGAGAGGAGGAGGTGTGGTAGGGGAGGGAGAAGGTGAGGTAGTTGGCGGAGGGGAAGGTAATGGGGTAGTCGTGATAGAAGATAGTGTGATAGTTGCAACACAAGATGGCTTGGTGCTTGTGTTGGTATGCTTGGGGCTATGTACAATGCAAAGAGCAATGCAAAAAGTGCCGGAAGACGGTGTGAAAACTTGGATGCTGTATGCAATCGTAGTTGGGTGATCACGATGTGGTGTAAGAAGAAGGGGAGTGCTGGGCTTACCTGTGTAGATATACCATTACTTACTCTCAGAGTCACCCATTCGGACATCTGGCAAAAGAACAGCATGCATAGAAGGTTGCATATCTCTTTGGCAAGGATTCATCCAACTCTGATGGAGCTCTGCCATAGTTGCAGCAGAAAGTTCCAGAGTGAAGTCTCAGAACGACAGATGAGATGCATACTGTCATGGACCCGGTGGAGCGGGCGAACCACTGATCGGCTGTCAAAATAGACGCAAATGAATCTCGGATCAAGCCTAAAACCAAGCTTAAAGGCGACGGAGCAGGGTCTGCCGCGTGCTGAACCCTGATTGGGTTGTCCGGGCGTCGCCTCGCAATCTGCCATTCTGCCAAAGGTAGTCCGTTCAGGACGAGAAAAGTCGGAGAATATAGCCAGCGACGAGATGATCTTCGGTAGACGATAGAGTGCTTGACTATGGTCAACCAGATGGTCGATAATGGCGACCATCTGCTATGAACAAAGTTGTCGATCTTGTTTCTTTATTTCTGATGTGTGCCTCATGCGCAGCTCAGCCTCCCGCGGAAACGGGGTCCAAGCTCCAGATGAATGAATTCCAGCATGCTTCTTCCAGGCATCTTCCACACATGTGCCTGAATCAGCAATCTTGATGTCGACCGCGATGCCAGTAGACTTCTCTTATGCGTCACCACTATCGAAAGCCAGAATGCCTTCCTATAAGGGAGATCTATTGCTGGTCGGATGGCGTACGTGGCAGGCCGTGACCGCCGCGTTGAATGAATTCCCGCTGCGAGACTCGACGGGATCGGGAAGTTATTGGTTGACTCGACGAGGTCAGCTGGCAGCACCGGCCTCCTTTCCCAGAGGGAACAGTCTCGAGGCGTGGCCGTAGTTGGGAACTGGCAGAGTGTCGCTCTCTGGGTTGCTGAGCAGACGCGTCGACGCGAACGTGATTCTCCAGGGACGCGAAAGTGACCGCTTCTCGCCTTCGCCGTAGACTACCCTTCCTCGTAATCACTTCGCCTCGCATACAGCAGCTATCACACAGCGCTCGTCTACCAAGTGCAACATTAGCTGGCGTCCATAGCTGAGCCCAAGATTGTCTGGCATTTCGAGCCTCCAAGACAAGACATGGTTTCCTTGAGCGTAACATGTACGTATGACAGCATAGCTGAATGGCATGAGAGCTCCATTCGCATTTGATATTGACTATACGACTAAGCACAATGTCCAAAGTCGCTCCATGACTTAGGGTGATGTTGGGAAATTGCCACATGCTGGGAAAAGGGCAAGTGATCCGCGGAATCGACTAACACATGCTTACAGATCCTGACCTTTGGAAGGCACACCCTATATTCCCTTCCCAGCCGACCATAGGCGCATTCCGACTGGTTGGACTTCTGGGACCTCTCGGGCGTTTTGCCAAGCTCCAGTGCGGGCGCAATCCGACTTCAGCGACATTTCTGCACTTCATTCGCACCATATCCTTCCATTTCAGCACATCCACTACAACGAACGTCATTACAAAAGAGTTGACCTTGTTGTTAATATTTTATCAAGGAGGAATCTATCGTCGGCGAAAGACGAAGTCGCGTGTCCCCGCAAGGCACGCGCCGCCAAGGGACACTTGCGGTACGAAGGTTGCCAATCACAGGGTTCAATTTGCTTCGCTTCAGCCGCTTGCAACGGACGTCAAAGTCAGAGAAGAGCGTGGCCATCGGACAAACAAGACCCTTTCGCACAGACCGGATCTAGTCCACGTGGACTCCGAACGGTTGGGAAGAGCAAGGAGTCCGAGAGCGCATGAGCTGAGATATAAGATCATCCAGTGACCAGCCGCTGTTGCAGCACCACAGGCGCGCGACATGAGCGTCATTTTGTGTACCGGTAAGTCACCCCGCTGGTGGAGAAGAAGCTCATAAGGACCGCGGAGCTGACACTGTCAAGCTGGTTATGACCACACAATCAGGTACGTTGAATCTTGAGCCTGGCGTTTCACCTCGGGAGTGAACCTTCATCGATCAGTCCTCACATCCATCAATCGATGGTGCCAGGGGTCTTCAATTATCATCAAAATGTCTCCGAGGGTCAAGACTCGTGCAGGCGCTGAACTGAACAGGTTTTGGGAAGCCCTTTCGGGTATCTGCTCTCGCACCATTCCTCACCCCGACAGCCAGGTCAACCGTTTATGTATCTCTCCCGACAAGCGATTTCTAGCCGCAGCTGGTCACCATACTGTCAAGCTCTACGATATCAAGTCCACAAACCCGACCGCAGTCCTTACCTTCGAAGGTCACACCAACAACATCACCGGTGTACAGTTCCACTGTGAGGGCAAATGGATGGTGACGTCTTCTGAAGATGGTACTGTCAAGATTTGGGACACTCGCACTGGCAACGTGCAGCGCAACTACTCCCACGGCGTTCCAGTCAACGATGTAGTGATACATCCGAATCAAGGCGAGCTCATTTCTTGCGACCGCGGAGGCAACGTGCGCATCTGGGATCTGTCCGAGAACAAGTGCAGCCACCAGCTGATCCCGGAGGAGGACAAATCGGTCGCTTCTGTCACGGTGGCATCAGACGGGAGCCTGTTATGCGCCGCCGTGTCCAACAGCATGCACGGCGCTGTCTACGTGTGGCGCATGATCACAGCGAAGGATGTCACTACCTTGGTCCCAGTCACGAAGTTCCGTGCACATCAAACATACATCACCCGCGTTCTGCTCTCACCCGACGTTCGCCATCTTGCAACATGCTCTGCCGACCATACAGCTCGCATTTGGGGAGTCGATCTCAGCAATCCAGCAGCCCTCAACCCCCCAGTCCTATCGCCTGAAGAAGAGGAGAAGAAGTCGCGCAACACCGATCCTGGCGCCGATAGCCCTTTCAAGCTCGAACAAGAGCTGGACGGTCATCAGCGATGGGTGTGGGATTGTGCCTTTTCAGCCGACTCGGCATATCTCGTTACTGCATGTAGCGACCACTACGCTCGACTGTGGGAGCTGAGCAGCAAGAGTGTCATCAGACAATACAACGGCCACCATAGAGGCGCAGTCTGCGTAGCTCTGAATGATTACAGCGAAAGTCGGTGATCTGATCTCGTCACATTTCATCTCCATCTCGAGCATCTCTACACAATATCAAACATCTATACCATCTCGGACACTTTAAATTATGAACGACACTGACGAACAACCAGTAGAGTATCAAATCGGAGCCGCACGAGCGACCTAGCAGGACCTCGTCAACGGCGAATTCGATATCCCTCTAGCACCTGGAGGCATCACAAGAAAGAGGCACTACTCGAGCCCACTGTGCGACGGTCGTCCCGTCACACCTCCTGCCTCACCTCCTGTCATGACACCTCTACCTATGGTCATTCCCCAGCATGATACAACTCATCCAGACCCAGATGCACAGAGGGGCGAGCTTGAAGATGTACGAAACACAGATGGAGGAAACGACTGGTTTTTCGTCGACAGGGATACCTTACGTAGAGCCTTACCCGACACTCGTACGCCTTTGACATCTCCGCCTGCACATCAGGATGAAGTCGATGGGACCGATGATCAAGCTACTGGGCACGAGACCGCGGAAGAAGAGGCACTGTTGCATCATGAAGATTTGGAAGGCTCGTTCGGTCGTCTCAATGTAGACGAATATGACCCTGTGAGGGATCTCGTCAGGATCATGGAGCTTGAACCACAGCAGAGGGAGCATAAAGAGTGGGGTAATGACGAGGGTAACGATTCTTGAGTAGAGCATACAGGGCATTGGCGTAATGGCAGGGGCAAGGCATACTTTCAGCGTAGTCTACAACATGCATTCTCAGCGTTGCACCACTCACTTCTCTCCGATCTCCAGGCGCAGTGACAAGTCATGTATAAGCTCATCCATTCAGCTCGTCTCCCTCGAGGCTGTGATTAAAGTACAACAAGTCAGGTGGAATACCATAAGCCTCGTCCCTTGTAATAAAGTAAAGGAGTCATACCATTCCTCTCGTCGCTCATGTCCATAACCCATGTCCTTGTCCCGTGACGCCAAGTATGCAATCTCACCTCCCTCAGCTCAGGTCATATCATCCCGCCTCGATCCACAGCACCACTCCCCCTAACACACCTCTCCCCTTTTCCTGCTCATCAACCTGCCGACCAACCTAGAAGATCGTCCCAAAATTCTCATCCTCCGTCACGGCAGCCAACGGTTTCCTGGGACTACTCGGCCTCCCATTCTCATCCGTCGTCGGCTTACGGTGTCTGTAAAAGTCAGCCAGGCATTCTCTACACGTGCCGTGCCTCTCAGAGATAGGGATGTAGACATACCTGAAAGTAAAACCAACAAACAAATGCTTCCCCATCTTCTCATCCCTCTCCGCCATCTTCTCCAACGCCTCCTGCTTATCCAACACCTCCTTGTACTTGGCCATGTCCTTCTCGTTGCTAAAGTCATCAAAGTATCCCGCGTCCGTCTCGCTGTCCAGCTCTGGCACGAAGGGGGCGCGCTCCTCCCTCAACCCGTCCCACTTCACCTCTGCAAAGTAAGCGTGCTCGCGGACGGCCTTGAAGCCGCGGAGACGATTGGTCTTGACTGCGATGAGACGCGTGATGAGGTCCCATGTGCGCTTGGACAGGAAGTAGTTCGGGTCTTCGTATTCGGGTTTGCGGAGGACGTGTTGCCATCGTTTGAGGTTTTGCCAGGTTTCGTCGACCGTGGAGCCGGCGAAGGGTGGGTAGCCGGCTAGGGCCTCGAACAGCATACATCCGAGGGACCAGTAGTCGACTGTGAAGTCGTACTCTTCGCCTTTCAGGACTTCCGGGGCCATGTAGTCGGGGGAGCCGACGATGGATTTGGCGTAGTTGACATCGCGTTCGCGGAGGGATCGGTAGCCGTCGCGACGCTCTTTTAGGGAACGTTCCTCCATAGGGCGACCGAAGGGGATGGCTTCGCGGGGCATTTTGCCGACTTCTTCGAGCTTGATGCGCATGGATTCTATCTTGGCAGGAGCGAGGAAACCGGCTGCGAGACCGAAGTCGGTGAGCTTGACGTGGCCAGTACCATCGATGAGGAAGTTCTCCGGCTTGAGATCGCGATGGATGTAGCCGAGCTGGTGAAGAGCATCGACGCACATGAACATCTCGGAGATGTAGAAACGGGCGTGACGATTGTGGAGAACACCAGTGTTATTGAGCAGAGTCCGGAAGTCTCCACCAGGCACGTACTCCATGGCGAGATAGATGCTGGAGTCGTCCTGGAAGGCATATAGCAAACGTACCAGCCAATCGCTCTTAGCGGTGGTGAGGATGTCGCGCTCGGTCAAGACGTGGCGGACCTCGTCGAGCTTGAAGAGAAGCTTCTTTGACATGATCTTGAGAGCACAGACTTCGCGTGTATCCTTCTTTTGTGCGAGGTAGACTTGACCGTATCCACCCTGTCCAACTTGTGTCAAGACCTGGAAGTCACCGTGTCGCAGTCTCGTACGGCGACTGCGCAGGTTTGCGCGCTCACGGCCCAGGTATTGTGTGAGATTTGTCTGGTACTCGTCCTTGTCTGTTGCAGGTGGGAGCGGGTTGTGAGCCTTGAAGGTCTCCATACGTGTCTGGCGGGTGTGAACATAGCTGAGAAGATCGTAGTAGTAGTCGAGAAAATCTTGCTTCTGTCAGTGATCACTACGATACTACTGAGAAGTATTACTCACATAGCTGTGTGACATTTGCCAATCGCCTGACGTTAGGCTTTTGCAGTTTCTCAATCTCTTCCTGGGTCGGTGAGATGGTGAAGGGCTGTCGCGTCGGCGATGCTGGGCGATCATGTGCTCGGTATGGATCCTGACGTGATGCTGCGGCTTGACTCAGGTAGCCACCATCTTTCTGTAGATTCGCTCTAGCAGGCGGGGTGTTCTCTTGGTTCGACTTCCTCGTAGGTGATCCAGGTGCTGCATTTTTGCCGTCGATTGGACTCATCGCGTCTTGGAATTGGTCCTGCCATGTCTGCTGCCCCTTTCCTGGTGACCCCGCTCCTTTGTTGCTGGCATTCGATGAAGGCATCAGCTTCATCGCGTTGGCGAAAGCATCCGGCAAGTCGAAAGCTCCTGGAGGAGCCTGCTTCTTGCTCGGGCTGCCCTGGGGTGTCTGTGATGGCGAGAAGAAGGCATTATCATGCTGCATTGTTGTTAGCGGGGTTGTTCAAATCGTACCCATGTTAATGAAACGGATTTCGGCGACATACCAGAGGTGTGGAAGGCATTTTGGTTGTATGCTCCCTTGTCTTGTCCGCTGATGCGCTGTGAATATTGAAGCTGTGCCACCAGAAGAACGAATAGCAGTGGATTTCGCCTGTAGCACCTCGTGTGTCAGTCGAAGCTCCGTGGCCGTTCCTGCTCCAAAAACAAAGTCGGCGTGCAGGGCAACCGAGCGTGGATCGGGCCCTAGCGTCCCGCCTTTAGCGCGGTACCGCCAGCAGGGGTCTACAGATCGGATTGACTCAAAAACTAATGAATAAAAGGCCATGCTATGTGAGTCACCGAATACCATGCCCCAGCGCCACAATATGCCCCATAGTACGAGAGTCATTATAAGTGATGCATCCTCCTCTTCTCAACTTTTGTCCTTCCACATTGATCAAGCCATGGCAGACTTTCTTGGTCTAAACTGCACCATAGGCCCCGTCTTCTCTGCGACAAAACCGTCAATCAGCTTATAAGTGCCATCCGTCTCCTCACCCTCAATGCTGCCTGGCTCTCTTCGAATGTCCATCGACCAGAGAATCCTGGCAATAGTGGTCGTCATCTCGAGGTAGCCAACGCTGCGTCCAACACAGTTCCTTGGACCAACAGAGAAGGGACAGAAAGCGGACTGTGCAAGTTGTACGGAAGCATCCTTCTCGTTGGCTGATTTCGAGATCCATCGTTCAGGGTCGAAGCGAAGGGGTTCTGTGAAGTATTTTGGATTTCGGTGGATGGCATAAGATGGGACTGCGAGATCCGTGCCTGCCGGGAAGTCGTTGCCATTGATGTTGACACCTCCAGTAAGTGCTTCTCGCATAAGAGGGGATGGTACGGGCGGAGAAATGCGCATGGATTCGTCTACGCATGCACGCAGGTAGGTGCAGGCGCTCAGCTCAGCACCAGGGCGTATTGATTCGTAGGAGGGGAATTTGCTTCGGATCTCCTTGGTCAGCTTCTCAAGAACATGCTCGTTGCCGGTCTTGGTGATGAAGAAGAAGGTGGAAGCAATAGCTGTGGAAGTCGTATCGCCACCAGCGGCAATCATGAGGTTCGCCTCAGAACCAAGCTCGTGCATGCCAAAGCCTTCACCAGTCTCAGGGTCCTTGGCTTTGAGGATGAAGTGGAAGATGTCGTGCAAGCTCTCGTCGTCCTTGCGGGCAAATCGATTTTGCAGCTGAGCAATACTGAAAGCCTTGAGCTTGATGCGCAGACCTGCCAGCTTTGGCATGATGATGGTGTCAAATCCAGAACGGATGATCCATGGCATAAAGCCGCAAGCGTACTTGTTGCGAGACGCAATTGGGACAGCGTCTTTCAGCCATCTATTCTCGCCAGTCTCCATGAGACCAAAGCGCTTGCTGAAAACCATAGAGCCCATGACATCGTTGGTGAGGTAGCTAGCCCATTCGGCCATGTCCTTGCTATCGGTCCAGCCTTCATTGTACTCGGGCTTGACTTTGGAGGATGACATGGCCTTGGCAAGAATGTCTACGCTTTCAATGACATGCTCTTCAAAGGCCGCAGTGGACTTTGTCGAAAGTCCCTGAGCCACGACTCTGCGTTTCCTGGCATGTTGCGTCCTGTCGATGATGGTATGGGTGCTTGGTCGGGCCGGGTCAACAGCAAAGGTGTAGTACCACTGACTCTTACGTGTGTTGGCTTTGAAACCATACACGTTCTCTAGCGCTTCGGTCGTGTTGCCTGAGATACGGTTGGGGCCGAATCTGACAAAGTCGCCTGACATGTTGGTCAGCTTATTATTGCCGTGGTCCGCCGGACGGCTACTCACCATGCTTTTCATGTAACCGCGTGAGCTCTTGCGCGAGACACCCCTGCCATGCGTGCCATACCGCCCAGAAATCGGTGAACTTTGCGAGGAGAGGACCAGGGTACTTTGCCAGAGGGTGCAGGAAGACTCTGTAGACAAAGATGCCAATGAACTAGACATGTCAGCGTGCTTCCATCCCTGGAGTATTTGTTTCCTCTTACGGGAAGAGTGACGAGGAGCACGAGGCCCTTGAAGAAGGGAAGATCCAGCAGTGCCATGCCTGTGGTTAGCGCTTGCTGTAATGACGGCTTGGAGGAGGGAGGAAAGGGGAGGCTCTCAAGAATAGAGACAGTGGAAGGTCAGCCTTCTTAAGCGGAACGTCTCTTACACCTACCTCTTCGTCTGACTACCTGCCGGATAGCGCAGGCCGTTCTGCTGCTATTCAAGGACAAGACCGGATACAATTTAGGTCAACCGCGGACAGCCGCGCAGATGAGCGGCCCTTGATGACGGACACGTCAAGTCAAGAGTGTGGGGAAGTCGTGTATGATTGGTTGGTGAACGTCTTCGGTCTTGCCTACAGCCGCAGGTAGCCGAAAACCTCCCCTGCCTCAGACAGCGTCAATTACGCAGCTTGTGAATGGTCAGATCTGCTATAGAGGACATCCATTCGTTATGATATATGCAAGCTCGTGCAACATTTATATACACAGTTTCGGTCAATCCTACTGACCCGATATGCTCTCCCGATCCATCGCTATGCACTTTGAACCCAAAACAATGAAGGCGTGCTTCGGCGATCCAGATTACGGTATACTGACGAGACGAGGCTCACTATGTGCCGACATCATAGTCATGTTCGCGGTTGGAAGGCGGACTTGCTCTGGTTTATATTTGGGTAGTGAAGCCACGAGCTGTGTGTCCTTCTGGATCTTGGACCAGGAAACCATGCCCCTTCTGGCATGTTCTTGTGGTACTGTCGGAGATGGTTGTGACATTGACCGGTTGAACAACTCCATCGACACCCATCCTTGGAAGCCTAGGCCATTGATGATAGCCTTGGTGATTTCTTTGACGGGCAGGTATGCTCCACGATCCTCTTCGCCGTAGAAGAGTCTGCAATTTCTACTCCAGCTCATGCGCGCGGGTTGTTCTTTGTCGTAGAACTCGTGTCCCTCGATTAGGGGACGAGAGAGTCGCTCGGCGTCGACAACTTGGATGAAGAAAACCTTCTTGACATCGATTGTCTTGACCAGATTCTGCATGGAGATCATGGTAGCCATCTCTGCGTCTTCTGTCTTCCCGCTCGGAGTAGCTGGGTCTGCATACACGCGGCCAGCGATGTTGTATGTATCTAGACAGATGCCGAAGTTAGGTCGATCTACGCGTTGAACGACATCCCAGCATTTCTCCCAAGTGTCGATATAGGTGCTCCAGCATAAGCTCTCGTAGGCGAATCTGATGGGCGGATTTCTTTGAAGGCCGAGGTCGGCAACGATTCTCAGATCAGACACGATGGTGTAGATATCGCCAGTGGCCTGGTCAGGGGGCAGGAACGATGCAGGTATTTGGATAAGATCAGTGCGCATGATGTCGGCCAGCTCGAACCAGAGCTTCAGCTCCTCAAGACGAGCCGCATGCTTCGAACGGTCCTGTAGACCATCGTATTGACTGAATGGTTGAAGATTGATAATGACGAGGCCGAGTTCATCGCACATGTTCCGCATCGATTGTGCCGCGTCTCGCAGACCTTGTGGAGACTTGCCATTCGATGAGGAATTTGCGAGATACTCGAGATCTTCGTAGAATACCTCGACGCCTTCGAAGCCATACTTGGCGGCTTGTTCGAGCTTGGTCCTCATGCCATGAACCCAAGCACGGCCTAATGACATGGAAGAGATGCCCGGTCTGCAGGCCATTGTGGAATGATGGGATGTGTGATACGAAGCGTGAGAGGGACTAGAAGATCTGCTGGGCTTGAGTATGTGCTAGCTGCGAGGGAAGGAGCTTCAAGGTTAAACAGTGCGTACATCCAGTTGATCGCAAGATAGCAAGCCCTCAGTCGATGATAACCAGACAACGACTTCGCCGACTGGAGCCTTACCTTGGGCCGATGGCACACCTCCGGCATGTCGCAGAGATCGCGATCAGCCGGACAGGATTCGAGTGCGTGATCACAACAATAATGTCGGGTGGAAACACACAGCGGAAGAAAGCTCTTTGGAAATCTGGAGATGGTCGGATAAAGGTTCTTCTGCGCCAATGATCAAGTGTTTGAAACGTCTGATCCAGGCTGGACCGTTCTCGGCAAACCAAGACACAGAAACAGGCACGACAGGGTCCGCAAAATTGTGTCTCAGCAACCTTCGTGGCAGTGCCCTTCTCCCGGTATCGCTTCTTGTCGTGACTTTTGTGAATGAAAAGTCTTCTTCCGGCCCTGATCCATCTCTCCTCGAGACAGTGTCTTAGCACTCGGGACGAGAACGGTTTGTGGCTTGCATCTTACACGCGGGCACCCCGTGGAGACTACCCCAGTCCCCTCTGCTCCCATCCCGAAGTGTCGTCTCGCGATCTGCATAAGATACTCGCCCCCGGACCTCGAGCTAATTAAATCAATCTCGATTCGCCCTTGATCTCCTCCATCACTTCCATCTTCCCCTCTTCACCTTCCATTCTACCTACACGCAAGGCTTGACAGACCTTGAACAACAATCATCATGGGTCTTCTCACCCTTGTCGAGGATAGGCCTACGCCAAAGGCCGTATACAACTGGCGTGTATACATGTGTGCCACTGTTGCTTCGTTTGCAGCATGCATGATCGGTTATGATTCGGCCTTTATTGGAACAACACTCGCTCTCCCGTCCTTTGTCAAGGAATTCCAGTTCGGCACACTCCGTACCTCTCAGCGCGCCTTGATCAGCTCCAATATCGTCTCAGTCTACCAGGCCGGTGCCTTCTTTGGCGCCATCTCGGCATATCCATTTGCATACCATCTCGGTCGCAAGAAGAGCTTATACATCTACGCATCGGTCTTCCAACTCGGTGCTGGTATTATGCTGGGTGCCAATCGCGCACGCGGTCTTGGCCTCATCTACGGTGGACGCGTCCTTGCTGGTCTAGGTGTAGGCGGTGCATCCATGTTGGTACCCATCTACATCTCAGAACTCTCTCCTCCTGCCATTCGGGGACGTCTTGTCGGCATCTACGAACTTGGATGGCAAATTGGAGGTCTTGTAGGCTTCTGGATCAAGTAAGTATATTTACGCCATGCATCATTTGCTATGCTAATAATTGCTAGTTATGGCGTCAACACTACCATGGCAGAATCGTGGTCCCAGTGGATCATCCCCTTCGCCGTGCAGCTTATCCCAGGAGGTCTGCTCTTGTTCGGCACATTCTTCCTCAAGGAATCTCCACGATGGCTTCTCACAAAGAACCGACGCGACGAGGCCATGAAGAATCTCTGCTGGATCCGCAAGCTGAACGCTGATGATATCTACATTGTTGAAGAGGTCGGTTTGATCGACGCGGCCATTACTGCTGATACCTCGCGTATCGGCTCGGGTTTCTGGGCTCCATTCAAGGCAGCCGCCAGGGACAAGAAGGTCCTCTACAGACTTTTCCTCGGTAGCATGCTCTTCCTCTGGCAGAACGGTTCGGGCATCAATGCCGTCAACTACTATTCTCCCACCGTTTTCCGATCCCTCGGTATCACTGGTACAAACACTGGTTTCCTCACGACTGGTCTTTTCGGCGTGGTCAAGACAGTCCTCACTTTTGTTTGGTTGCTCTATCTGATCGACCACCTCGGACGCAGACAATTGCTCATGATTGGTGCCGGTGGTGGCTCAGTCTGCATGTGGATTATCGGAGCATACGTATACCGTGCAAACCCCGCTGCCAAGGCGACTGGTACAAATTCTTCGCTCACCTCTGGCGGCATCGCAGCCATTTTCTTCTTCTATCTGTGGACCGCGTTCTACACTCCATCATGGAACGGTACCCCATGGGTGCTCAATTCTGAGATCTTCGACACGGCAACTCGTCCTTTGGGTCAGGCTTCTGCTGCGGCAAGCAATTGGTTCTATAACTTTATCGTATCGCGCTTCACGCCTCAGATGTTCTTGAAGATGGGCAGGTCCGGTAGCGGTGTCTACTTCTTCTTTGCCTCCTTGATGATTGTCTCAGTCTTCTTCGTCTTTTTCCTCGTCCCAGAGACCAAGTCTGTACCACTCGAGTACATGGACCGTCTGTTTGAGGTCAAGCCGGTCTGGCAAGCCAACAAGACCGTCCTCGCCGAGGTTCGCCAACGCGACGAGGACTTCAGGCATGATGCTGAGGGTGCCGACCTCACCGTTGCAAAGGAGAAGTTAGACAAGTTGGAGAGGACTTCTGATGTTTAAGAGCATGTATAATTCAGATTGTTACATAGAAAGTTGAGCAATCTCAAAGTCACATGTTGATCGCTACACTTTGTCCAGGATGAAGGCCTCTGTGTATCTTGCCATCTCCGAAGGTAGATCGGCTTTTGGGCCACGCTGTCCATCAACACTCGCAGATGATGAGTTTACTTGAAGAGATCTCTGCTGGCTGATGACACCACAGTCTGCATCTTTTCGCTCGTCACATTCAGCATCGCCACGCACCTCAATTGACACACTTCCTTGACTCCAGGCACTGATATTGGCTCAATTTTGTCGCAGGACAGATTCATGAGGATCCTTCTGACATGTCGGCACTGGCAAACTACCCTGGGGCAAATTCGGCAAGCTCGGCTTCTTGGTACCGAGTACACTTGTGAACTCATTTCCACAAGCTGAGTCGCGCCGGATACGACCACAAACACGAGATTGTCTGAGTCTGAGGGATAAAGCCTCTTCCGGCAGCCGAGCGTCCCGTTGCCTCTTCCAGGCCATCGGCGTCTGAAACTGGCCCTCCAACCGCCCCTCTATCAAAAAATTATCCCCACGGGCAGAACAGCATCCCCGCAACACAGACACGCGGCCGTGTAGGCAAATTGTCAGTGCCGTGTACCACCAGCATCATCATCGGGCATAAGCGGAGTCGTTCCCATCAACGGTTTTGGATAGAAAATACCTTGCCTCCCATTCGCCGTGCTGAGTACCACAACCCAACCCCCATCCCTCAACCTCACCAAGTAACATGACCAGCACCACCACAACCACCATGACCACGCCCGCCCCCTCCAGCACCTCCCCTCCCGACCTCCTCCCCTCCCGCGCCCACCTCGACCGCTACGGCTTCCTCTTCGGCAACCCAATCAGCCACTCCCTCTCTCCCCTCTTCCACAACACAATCTACACCTCCCTAGGGCTCAAATGGCAACAATTCTTCCTCGAGTCCGCCTCCCTCCCAGACTGTCTGCAGTACCTCCACGACCCGGCCTTCTACGGTGCATCGGTGACCATGCCGCATAAAATCGCCATCATGTCGCAGCTGGACGAGCTCACTGAGGAAGCCAAGGCGTGTGGAGCGTGTAACACCATCTTCCTCCGCGAGCGAGACGGGAAGAGGGTGCTTTGCGGGACGAACACGGATGTTATTGGTGTGCGGGAGGCGTTTCTCCAGAACGTCAAGGATGGGAAGACGAGGTATGAGGGGAAGCCGGGAATGGTGGTTGGGGGCGGAGGCGCGGCGAGAGCGGCTGTGTATGCTTTATGGCGGTATCTGGGGGCGAAGAAGATCTACCTCGTCAATCGCGATGTCAAGGAGGTGGAGGTCTTGGTGGAATGGTGCACGAAGCAAGGGTACGGGGAGGGATTGGTGCATGTCAAGACGGTGGAGGAGGCCGAGGGGCTGGAGAGCGTGGGTGCGATTGTGGCTTGTGTGCCGGATCTGGTGCCTAACACGGCGGAGGAGAAGATGGCGAGGAGGATATTGGAGCATTTCCTCGCGAGGGAACACAAGGGCGCGATTCTGGAGATGGCGTATCACCCGAAGCCGTGGACGAGTGTGGCGCAATTGTCGACGGATGCTGGGTGGCAGGTGATTCTTGGGACCGAGGCGATGATTTATCAAGGGTTTGAGCAGGATAGGTACTGGACAGGGAAGGGGCTGGAGGATCTGCCTGTGGAGAAGGTGAAGAAGACTATCGCGGAGGCGTTGGAAAAGTCGATAAAGCATTAAGCTCAGCATGAATGTGTGATATTGTATGCCACCCCATAAGATCCATCTATATGCAACCCTCCCTCCCTATAACCCCGGCCGTGTATAATCCAACGGCACCACCCTTTTCCACACCTCCCTCACCAACCTCTCCTGCTGCACTCTCCCACTCACCCCATCCCTCTCCCCCACCGCCCTCACAGCCAAATACAACCGACTCCCCAGCCTCCCCTCCCCTATCTCCGCCGTCTCCACATCCCCTCCCTCAGGCGGACTTGGTGTCGTCACCAGCCCCCCCGCCTCCACCAGCACGGCCCACGCCGCGCAAACATCCCACTCCCAACACCCTCCCTCAACCCACACATCCACCCCTCCCAGCGTCACGTACGCCAAATCCAGCGTCGCACTCCCGATACTCCGCACGCCGTGCACCATCCCCCCCTTGCCCCCCCGCCCGCCAATCTCCGCCGCCATATTGAGAAACGTCTCCACTTTACGGTACATATTCCCGTCTGCGCGATCGCGGCGATCCTTACCCCATTCGCAGCTGAAGACACACCCCTTGGGCGCCTGCTCAGGGAGCGGGGGGATGGGGTCGCGGATGAGTGGTAGCCGGACCGGTTGGTGTCCAAGGGAAGGGGTGGTGAACCAGGCGCCGCGTCCGTGGCAGGAGGACCAGAATTGGGAGAGGAACGGGGCGTTGATGACGCCGATGTAGGGGCGGGAGGAGAGGCAGAAGCCGATGGAGACGCAGAAGGTGGGGTACAGGTGGGTGTAGTTGACTGTGCCGTCGAGGGGGTCGATGATCCAGGTGGGGGACGGGGTGAGGAGGTAGTGTTTTGAGGCGCCTTTGGAGTAGGATTCTTCGCCGATGAAGCTGGGGGGCAAGGTCAGAAAGGGTTGGATGGGACAGGGGAGGAGGGGGCTTACGCGTGGGTGGGGAAGCGTTTGGTGATGGAGTTGTGGATGAAGGATTCGACGTCTGAAGGTGGTGAGCTGGGGCTGGTGTACGAGGAAGACGGGTGGCGATACCTTCGTCGGTCTTGGTCACTATGTCCACTGAGCTGTCTTTTTCTATATTGGCGTGGGTGGCGCCTCCTGACATGCGGGCGAGCATGCCGTCCAGCAGCATTTGGCCTGCATCTTTGCCGAGCTGGACGGCGAAGTCATAGATGTCGGTGATCTCGTCTTCGCTGAGCTCTGTTGACATGGTATAGCTCTTTGCGGAGGCGTTGTTGTGTCACAGCTCCTGTCAAGGGCCGATGGGCAAAGGCTGTCGATGAGCCGACAATTGCCGACAGGGGAAGAGGTCTTTGCCCTTTCTTCAACCACACCCGGAGCATTTTGCGGGGGAGGGGCACGCACGGCTGCTAGGGCATGTTGAGTTTACAGCAGATGTCTCTGCGATCTATCTACATACAAGATCGATATTTTCCATATACACAGCCACCTCAGAATCCAGTCGATAACTTTCTGATAGGAGCTTCTGCATCTCGACGCACCATCGTCCAGGATTTACTCTACTACCTACAAGCGTCGATACCGTAGTCGTTCCTCTCTACCATGTCCGTCCCTCTCCTCCTCATCAACGGCCCCAATCTCAACCTCCTCGGCACGCGGGAACCTGGCGTCTACGGCAGCGAGACCCTGGACGACATACAGTCCGCCGCGGTCTCCCAAGGCCAGAAGCTCGACTTTTCCGTCTCTTCATTCCAGTCGAACCACGAAGGGCATATCATCGACCGCATCCATGCTGCCAGGACAGAAGGCGTCAAGTTCATCGTCATCAACCCTGGTGCCTTTACCCACACCAGCGTGGCGATCCGAGACGCTCTCAGCGGAGTGGCAATCCCATTTATCGAGATTCACATCAGCAACGTTCATGCCAGAGAGGAGTTCAGGCATAAGAGCTACCTAAGTGACAAAGCGGTGGGTGTTATATGTGGGCTGGGAACGTTTGGCTACACTGCTGCGATTGACTTTGCGGCGAGGTATGTGGCGAAAACCAAGGCATGATTGCCGCCTGGGCACCATTGCCACTCTGAATATGAAACCGAGCATTGGTTCTTTTTGGATCATCTCAGGTCGGATATGTCGGCCCAGGCTGCATTCGGCCAGCCGAGTCAAATGGTAGATATGCCAGTAGTGGATCGGTTTCTTGATAGTCAGCACCGAAGAATGCTCTCAGATCCGAATCAGGTCCTAATCCAAGGTTCTGCATGAATTGTTCGTCGTCCATTTGCCGACCTGCGTCGAGCTGTGCCATCTCCTCAAATATGGCCTCGAACTCCGAGTTCATAGCTACTCCGTCCGACACTCCGCTTGGGGTGTCTTGATTATTCGAGGTGTTGTTGGGTGCTTCGGCCATACTGTGTGATTTTCGACCTTCATAGAGGTTGTTACGTTGGCTGTCGAATACAGGTATTTGATCATACACAGGCTGCTGTGATTGAGAGAGGTTCGACGGGGCAGTCTCTTGACCAAATGAGACAGTCCGTCGAAACCCAGCATTTATTGCTGATGGAGGATTGACCCAATTGTCGGTGTTTGGCAGAGGAGGCAAGTGCACATCATTCGAATTGGCAAAGACTGATGGCAGAGTGACCGATCTCTGTATCGTACTGTCCGTCATCTGTCGTACAGACGGATTCAGAGACGGGATTGTCCATCGCTGGAGTATTTGTTGTGCCGAGGTACCTAAAAGGTTATATCTTTGCATGTCTCTTAGGAGAAAAGCGACTGTCGGTGGTGCTGTCGCTGTATCACCGAACCCGATCATCTGCGAGACCAGATCTGACATTCGGTCCGAGCATGCTTGATGCGTCACCCTGGCTGCCTTGTAGGACACCCATATTCTCACTGTTTCGAGATGAAGCTGATGGGGAGTTTTGGGTATCGCAGCATGTCGAATGGGCTCAGCCTCAGGTTGTCTCAGAGCATCCACTAAGGCATTGAATGTGCTCAAGCAGCGGCCTGGCTCACGATTGAGAAGGCCCTGATTAGCGTTGGGACCCGGCTGCGAAGGCGACTGCCAGGGTGTCCACTCCTCCAGGCCGTCCTCGTCGACTCTTGCTCTCCGCAAGTCATGTATTGCGCTCAGATGACCAGGTAGATCCAAATACAACCCGATCATGTTATCGATTGCCAAACATCCAAAAACCAGGTGCCTGTCCTTTGTATCCTTACCAGACGTACTCCGATGCAAGCCTAAATGCGTCAGGATGCGAGACGCTAACCCGATTTTTATCCATGCCGGTGCTGCTTGGCCCTCGCCGACACATAGCAGAGACATGAGGATTTGAGCTCGAACGTGGCCTTTGTCGAATGTACCGCTATGGTCCGGTACGAAGCTTCGCGCAAGCTCGGTGTAGCGTCGATGTGCCAAGCTGGATGGCTCGATTTGACGGGAAGACAAGGCGACAATAGCCCACAGTTCAGCATGAATTCCTGACTGCGTGATAGCCTGATCAACACCTCGTAAAGGATACAGATACGCCGTTTTGAGGACATCGTTCTTCTCTGAAATGGGTAGCCAATTATGTGTGAATGCGTAGTAGTGGTCCATCAAGTCCCAAAAGTTTGGGGGCAAGCCAATGAGGGCCTGAGCGTCTCCATTCCAGGTATCTCCGGCCTGGTTGCTATGGGATGGCTGGTGGAAAGTTGAAGCCAGGTCAGCTACTGCAAAGGAATCGGAATGATTGGTAGCAGCATTATCAGGCAACGACGCATGGAGCTCGTTCGTCGGGCCGTCCTGCTGGTCTTCTGAGGCATCAAAGTCATTGGTGGGCGAGCCGGAGAGAATCGCATCGATCTGTTTGCAGACACTACTGTTGGTCCAAATGGCATGCAGCTCTTCTGAGTGATTACCATCTTTGACGTATTGGCGTAAGGGACCTCTGCTCAATTGGCCAGACAAGAATTTCTGGGCTCCTGCATCCCGTTGAAAAAGTAATGCCAGTGCGGATTCGAGTGTCCGGATATAGCCTGGCTGGATGCCTCGCTTCTTCGGGTTGGTGGTATAGCTGCAGTCGCGGCCGCTTGTCGTACACGTTTGACATGGAGATTTCCCATCGCATTTGTCTCTGCTCAGTCGGCATTGGTCGCATGCGCGCGAAACGCGAGATCGTTTGGCCTTTGGCACTTCATCGCCATCATCATTCCTTTGCCGTCGCCGTGATACATTTTGCTCCCTGTTCGTTTCCTCCCCATTGTCCATTGGATACTATGGCTCCATTCAGATGTCGATGAGATGCTATTGATGTACAGCACGTGGATGCCAGCCAACAATGAGTCTCATGCAGGCGTGACCACTTGGTTCGAATCAATTCGTTTTCGTTCAAGTCCGGGACGGCGGTGATCGCGGTGTTGCGATGTGGTCGGGTGGTGGCGTGTCTTGGCCGAGGCAAACCGGCGGCCGCACTTCCCACCTGCTCGTGCGGCTCCACGATCTATCCTTTCACTTCTCTACCTCGCCTTCGAAGCGCATCTTAGGGACAAGCTCCAAGCAACTCCAATCAGCAAGCTTGACAACAGTGATGCACGAATAGTCTCCAATCTAGACTCTGGATCTCCGCGTTCATGGCCCGACCGAGAACAACGTCTCACAATGACCGGGGCAAGGAAACGATCATTTCACGAATACGCGCACGATGCACGTGACGCAAGTCACAGTAGCCATTCATCTCATATCGCAAGCAGCATTCGGGATGCTAATGGCGCGATCTTGGAGACTATTGCCGTGCCTGGCCTGGCCCCGGCCTCATCCAGGTCGGATGCCACCATTGTCTTGATCGGCAATCGGGGAGCTGGGAAGTCAAGTCTAGCATTTCTGGCTGCAAGTGCATACAATCGAAGACTGCTGGAGCTTGAACGTCAATTTGAGGAACGAATTGGTCAATCGCTTGCCGCTCATCGCCAGACTGAGAAGGGCAAGTCTGGCAGGAAGCAGCGACAGGAAGTCCTCAGTACAATTCTAAAAGAAAATGACACTGGAGCTGTCGTTGTATGCGACTTCAATGACCTGGAATATGGTTCACAAACACTCGTAAACTTTGCGTCTAGCCATCCTGTCATTTACATCAACCGAGACGTCGACGGCGTGCACGACCACATGCAGACATGGGAAAAGAATAGGCTGGCACAGATGCTGTCATCTAGTGCCCATCTCCTCCGCGAATGTACGACTTACGAGTACTTCAATTGGACCGAAAGTGGACAGGAAACTGGATCGTCACAATCGGTTAGCGCTCATCTGAACGAGCACAACCTCGACTTGGATAATGTACAGTCATTGCCATTCCTGAGACTCAAACGGACGGAGCGAGACTTTCTCAAATTCTTGCGTCTTGTCCTTGGAGATCATTCCCGTGCGCCCTCTCAACAGTCAGCATATCCCCTGTCGGATCTACCTCTCAGGACCCGGAAACACACATATGCGGCCAGTGTATCAGTCGAAGAGATTCTGCGTGATGACATTGATCTTGAATTATTCCATACTGGAGCGGATGCTTTCATACTACGAATGCCTCCACTTTCACCTCTCAAGGAGGAGCGGAATAAGCAATACACAGATATCGCGCAAGCCTTCTCCGTTGTGAGAAGATTCACCATCCTACCCATCATCATCGATCCTAGTGCAGACACAGCAAACCGCCAAGATGATCACTCGTGGACCTTTTGCTGTCGCCTAGCACCTGAAGGACTGATTATACACTCTGACGTCTTGTCGTCGTTGCAGCATTCTGCTGCCAGGGCGCCGAAGTTGCCCAAGATCATCGTGAAGATTGATGTCGGGAAAAGACCTCAGTCATGGGCAGATCCGGAACTTGAAGCGGCGTACCAGAATGCTGCCGGACATGGCTGCGATATGGTTATGGTGACGTCGCACGCCTCGGACTACACGACCACCGCTCCTCTGAATGCGTTTCGTTACAAGATCGCAGGGCAGCGTGATGCCAACGCATCCCTGCCTGTCTTGAGCACATTCAACGATTGCCCTGAAGGCAGATACTCCCAGATCACCAACCAAGGTCTTTTGCCAGTGCGTGGAGCAGACCAGCAAGGTCTCCGAGATCGGCATACGGCACCTGAGCTGACAGCTCGCGATGCGACACAGGCCATGTTTGCCAGCTTCATGAAAGCACCCCTCCATTTCTGCATCATTGGAGCAAAAGTGGACTACTCACTATCCCCTGCAATGCACAATGCAGCCTACAGAGCTCTGGGTATGCCACACGAATACACGTCTCGATCGACGCAGACATTGTCCGTGCTCGATCAGCTCATGGCGGATCAATCCTTCGGCGGAACAGCTGTCACGCAGCCATACAAGATCGCGGTGGTCGATCGATTGAAGTCACTCAGTCCTCACGCCCGGGTGATTCGAGCCGTCAACACCATTCTTCCCATTCGCCGTCAATATCAACCCGGGTACGAGATCAATGATGCAGACGTCGTCAACACTCGCAATGAGAGCGGTCCCATCCTGGCACTACATGGCGACAATTCAGACTGGATCGGCACGAGGGCTTGCCTTCGCCGCGGCTTGTCACCTGTCAACGCAATCCGAAAAACGTCTTCAGGACTCATCATTGGTGCTGGCGGCATGGCCAGAGCAGCTGTGTATAGTATGATCCACATGGGTGTACAGAACATTTTCATCTGTAATCGGACAGTAGCGAGAGCCGAGGAGCTGGCCCAGTATTACAACGACTGGCTCAGGACCCGACATAGCGATGGCAACGAGCGGCCACAGGTGCATGTGCTGCCGTCACTCAAAAATAGATGGCCAGAAGGCTACAGGCTACCAACCATGGTCGTGTCCAGTGTACCTTCGGAAATGGTCAATGGCGAATTAGAAGCCAACTTCACTCTACCAGAAGAATGGCTTGGCAGCCCTTCGGGCGGCGTCGTAGTCGATCTGACTTACCAGCCTTTGGTGACTGCTCTAGTCCGACAGATCAAGAGCCAGACATCCCGAGGATGGATTATTATGACTGGGCTGGATATGCTGCCTGAACAAGCTTTTGCTCAATTTGAGCTGTTCACGGGCAGGAGGGCACCACGACCAGTAATGAGGGCGGAGGTCTTGAAAGCGTTCAGGAACCAACAGGTCAAAGGATAGAGCAAATTATGCATCTCAATTCCCCGAGTTGTGGAAATATGTTTCCCGTGCCCTGTGCATATGCACTGCCTGTATCGATTACCCTGGACGAGTTCATGGCGTTTGAGCTCGGGTAAGCGAAATGAGCACGTACCTGTTTTGGCAACGCCCGAAGAAACGGCGGCTGCTATCGGACACAAAGAATGTTGAAACAGCTGACTTGCATTCTCACAGTTGAGATCATAGATGTAATCCAATCGGATGATACATAGTGGCTGTCGTTGTAGGTCGTCCTCCTTAGGAAAATCGCATTTGACGTCCAGAGAAGCTGGCCGATTGAGTGCATGAGGTTGTATCTGTGACATATCGCGTGAGTTTAGGCGACCAATCAGCGTCCAAAACCATGTCTCATTCCCCGCAATGCAGCTCCAAATCCGGGGAAGGTGACGAACGATGGAACTTTCTACGTTCTCCTGTGGGTCCTTGCTGGACACGATAAGGCATCACGGTTGATGCAATTGATGGCAGAGCATGACGAGAAATTGACACGTTGCCTGCTCGAGACCTCCGAAGAGGAAAGATGAGTCAAAGAAACAACAGTCAAGATCTTCGAGAAGCTCCACGAGGTCGCACGACAAGGCTTGTCAATCTTGAGCATGGCTGAGGGCAATCTGAGACCGGCGCGGGGTTGTACTTCCATTTGATTGCCCGACTGCTCGCCATTCCTCTCAGGTCCCGCATCCTGTCGCGTGCTTCGATCGCCCAGGCTTGTTATCACTCGCAGTGTGCAGCACATCATCATCAATAGTGGGCTCTTCCTTGAAGCCGTGATCGCCCAATTGCATCAACAAAGAACAGAAGGTGTTCAAAGCCCACGCGACAACCACAGTGACCGACCCAGTTCGTCCGCCTGATCCAGGACACCGTTTGATTCGAGTGGAACGAAGGAAACTTCCCTCAAAAGAGCCCTGGAACTCTTCGGCTGCCAGACCCCGTGACCACGACGCCCATAGCTCCCTTGAAGCTCCTCGAACCACCTCACTCCTCTTCACTTCACTTATTCCCTCAACATCAACCACAACCTCTCGCGACTCTTGAGATCGACCATATCCTTCAACAGCAAACACTCTGCATACCTCATTGACCTCCGCATAAGTAAGTACTACCCCACTCGACGTGGTCTGACCTCATCCGCTACCTCCGGAGTCGGAGTTGGTGATCAGCCTCACCTCGGACCTCAACGCCCGACATTGTTGCACAACGAGACTGACAGACGACCACAGTGACTCGTTCCCACAAGGCAAACGATCGTGATCACGTTGGACTTGTCAACGGCACTGCCGGCCCCGAAGAACACCTTCCTCGCTACTTTAGCAAATCCGGCTACGTCGACGTCGACCCCAAGTCTACCAAGAAGCAGGGGTCTGGCAAAGGCAACTGGTAAGTCGTCCTTGATGAGAAATTTGCAAACCCGCGATATGTCGTTGGTCACGACCTTCACATCGGCCGGTTATCATCCATGACCATTGAATTCTGAGACACTAACACGTGACCAGGGGCAAGCAGGGAGACGAGCTCGAGGACTACGACTACAACTTGACTAAGCCCCGTCGTCGCAGCAACAGCTTCAGCGCTGCTCCCGGTCACAACACCTACCGCACCAAGTTCGAGACCATCGAGCCCGAACCAGTCTTCGAAGAGGACATCCACGGACCCGAGGCCGACGACTTGGCTCTCGAGGAGCAGAGCACCCATTCTTCCGCCGGCTCCGGGTCTGTCGAAGAAGAGGAGGCGGCTGTCGACAAGAAATAAGCCCGCGTTGTTGCGTCGGACAGGCATCTGCCCTGTATCAAGTTGACACAAGCGGAACTTCTTTCATGTCTGCCTGACAAACAACGCGGGACGGAGAGACGATGAGATGACGACGGCGTATACTGGGGTTTTTGCTTCTGCATGTGTTATCACGACAGCGATCTCGATTTCGGGGGTTGCGTTGCTGCTCAACTTTTCGAGTCTTTGCCATCATGGCTCATCAAAGATGAAATTCAGATAGGAGTCCGGTCTGGCCTGACGTGCCATACATTGTGGCGGGACGGCCTCTTTCCATCTGAGGAAGAAAACATGTATTTTAGTACTCGTCAATGACAATCAATGTTGAATTGTCTTGCAGGTTGTGTTTCGTTTCATTGCGTCTGAGATGCTGTCAGGCACCACCAGTGGCCAGACCAGCACCTTACGCCAACAAAATACCCATGGGCACCTTGGGTTCCAGAGTGCGCGACAAGAGCGCTGTAGGGCCATTCTATGCATTGTGTGGCAGTCGTGTATGGCTCTGTTGGTTGGATTGATCTCTTCAGTACCTTATGGCGGAGCTCCTCCAAATCCGCCTGCCACTAATACATCATACGGCAACTTTTCATTCCCTACAAAAGTGGCAGCCAATGACCGCCATCGAGCTCAGCACGCTTTCAAGGGCTTCTCACTCTCGAAAGATCAGCACTCCACACCTACCGCCGGAGCCATGACATGAGCGCACCTACATTAATTCAGAGTCCCGCCGAAGATGCCATCATGGTCATCTACAGTCCTGCCATCACGTAAAAGCATCTTCTTGGTCCTTCTGGTCATCCTCACCCTCCAGCTCGCGCTGACTGCCACGATGCGCTTCTCCGCCAGCCCGCGAGCATGGCTCATCGTCACCATGGCAGCCGTGGGACACGCACAAGATGGCAACTCGTCGTCGAATCTGTCATGGGCTGTTCCTGCAAAGTCAGACATCGATGACTTGTCAACAATACTGAACCGTACCGGAGTCTATGGCTTTGTATTCAATTCTTCACAGACACCAGAGTCGATACGATACTCGACTTACAATTGGTGCAACATGCCGCATGTTCGGACTCGGGAGTATCCAAGAGCTGACTCATCCTTCGATCTGATATATGTCGAGGTTATTCACAGGCACCACAAACGAACACCATACGCGGCAAACACCTTTCCTGTTGAGACGTATGGATGGGATTGCTCGGATCAAGGTCTCTTCTACTATGGATCCCAACTCCCGGTCGACCCAGCAGACACATCTGCATCGACCTACTGGTCGGTCTATAACAGCACCTCAAATCCTCTGCGTGCACCAGGATTTCCCGGAAACTGTCAGTTCCCCCAAATCACAACCGCAGGTCTTCGAGATTCCCATCAACACGGGCTGGATCTTGCGAGTGTCTACAAGACTCTACTGGGCTTCTTGCCAGAGACATACGACCCTGAGTTGTCCACCTTTCGGGTGACCTCGAACACGATCACTTCTCAAGTCGCGTCATCTCTGATCCCAGGACTGTACCCAGCATTATCTTCCGCCGTCGTACCTCTTCTCATCCAACCAGCCGCAATCGATTCCTTGCAGCCCTCATACAGCTGTCCCGCCTCCTCTGCTCTCTACCGCTCCTACGCTTCTGGCGCGACTACAGGGCAATGGCAGACCCACCTCGACATGACGGCTCCCCTTTACGCTACACTTGACACCCTCTCAGGCGTCGCTCCAACGTCTGCAGAATGGCACGTATCCTGGGACCACTACTACGACAATCTCTCCGCCCGTCTCTGTCACGCCCTACCTCTGCCATGCTCAGCCAACAACACTAAGAACTGTGTCACGCAAGAACAAGCCGACACTGTCTTCCGCCTCGGTCAATGGGAATACAGCTATACCTACCGCGCTGCAGGACCAGACACTCTCCGCGCCGCTGTCTCGGGCTACGGAATCTGGGTTGCCGAACTGGCTGACACGTTGCGCAACAAGGCAGGTCTAGGGAACAGCACTGTGGAGGACAAGGTCAAGTATAGACACAATGTTGCGCACGACGGGAGTGTGAGTAGATTGTTGAGCATTCTGCAGGTGGATAGGATGGTGTGGCCGGGCATGGGGGCGGAGGTGGTGTTTGAGTTGTTTAGCAGGGAGTTTGGCGAGGCGAGCAAAGAATGGTACGTGAGGGTACTTTGGGGAGGGCAGATCTTGAGGAGCTCGAGTCCTGCGTTGGGGTTGATGGATATGGTACCGCTGAAGCAAGTGCTGGCGTATCTTGATGGGTTGGTGGGTCAGGGTGCTCAGAGGGTGCCTGGTTTGTGCAATACCTCATAGAGCGGCTGGGTGGTCATCCATGACGAAGAGAGTCCAGTACGAAGAGTGATGGAATTGCACACAAACAATGTCGCATTCGCGCACGTATGTCCCGTTCGCATGCAGCAGCACATGGCAACTGCGGGTCCAAAAAAAAGTGGAGCCCTCTGATGATCGACCACTTCTCACCACGGCAACCAAGACCCAATACCGCCATGTCTCAGGCACCTCGTTGAAGCTCAATATTTTCCTCTTCACCTCCGTAGCTCGCGTGAACTACAAACACTGCACAGAATCCTCACGCCAGCGACTTCACGAAAAAACCGTCACGACATCCGACGCCCAACGAACGCCAAACCATTCAAAACCAACACCACTCACAACCACCCCATGCGCCTACCACCCACACCCTAGCTCTCCGCACCCCTCGCTCACCATGGGCAAACACGACACCTACACCTCCCTCGACGGGCGCACCATCCTCCCCACCACCCGCCGTCGCTCCTCCACGTCCTCCAGCTCCTCCTCCTTCTCGCCCCCGTCCTCCCACATAGGCCTCCTCGCCTCGGCCCCCTCGCAACAACGACGGAAACGATTCCTCTCCATCTCCTACCCCTCGCTCAGCCGCCGGCGACGATTCAGTCGGTACTTCACCCTCCTTCTCGCGTCGTCGCTGGTGTTCTTCGTCGTGTTTTTGGTTAGGCAGAAGAGTCTGTCGGAAGCGGAGATCAGGCTGGGGCTGAAGGAGAGGCCGCCACCGCCGCCGCCGGCCTGGGAGGAGTTTCCTTTTTTGAAGAGGTATCATGGGGGGGTGAGGACGTTGGTGGGGAGGGAGGGGATGAGGAGTGAGTACCCTGATAAGGAGAGGGAGTTGGAGATTGGTAGGGGGAAGAAAGATAAGGATGGGAAGAAGGTGGTGGTGGAGGAGAAGGAGGAAGGGCGAGGGAGGGGGAAGGGGGAGGTGGAGGGGCAAGCTGGGGAGGGGAAGAAGGAGAAGAGAGGGGCGGAGGCGCAGACGGATGCGTTTGTTCCTCTGGAGCAGGCGAGGTCGGCGGGGAGGAAGCGGTGCTTCTTGGATGCGGATGATGAGGTTGCGGTACCGCCGCTGCAGATACATCATGGGGTGCCGAAGGGGATGCCGGATCCTGTCATCGGGAGTTATGAGATGTTCGGGCTGCAGAATACAGGGTGCTTTGATCGGTACGGGAGGCTAGGACCGTATGGATTTGGATACAGCAGGAAGTACGGTGGTACAGGAGCAGGTATGGAGGGTGAAGGAAGAGACGAGGCAATGAAGGGCGTCTGGGGAGACAGGATCGAGATCGACTACCGCAAGGTCGACTGGGCTGATGCGCAGGCGCGCTGTGCCTACAAGAACAGGAATCGATTAAAGCAGGTCTCGAACAGCCGGAACCATTTCTTCTCGACTATGCCCCAAGGAAGCCCAGCGAGGGAGCTGCCGGAGAAGAAGAAGCCAGCCGTAGAGGCTCCGCCGAAGAGGATCGATGATCGGGGTCTGGAGAAAGAGCAGATCGAGGAGCGAGATTTGAGCGCCACGACAACGGATGATAGCAAGAGATTGCCACGGACTGCTGTATTGATCCGGACATGGTTTGATTACCAATACGATGAGGAGGATATCATATACCTGAGAGCTCTGGTCAATGAGCTCTCGCTTCAATCTGGTGGGGAGTACACGGTACACTTTCTGATACACGTCAAGGACAACGACCTCCAAGTCTGGGCCGACGACGAGATGTATCAGCGAGTAGTGGACAATGCGCTCCCAGAAGAGTTCCGCGGTATGGGTACGCTTTGGTCTGAGAGGCAGATGGGTTTGATCTACGGTGGCATTGCAGAGTCCATGTACCGCGATCTGCCTGTCCACGGAGTCTACCGATCGACGTACATGCCTGTGCAGTACTTTGCACACAATCATCCCGAGTATGATTACTTCTGGCATTGGGAGATGGATGCTCGATACATCGGCCACTACTATGAGCTATTCGAAAAGTTAGGATCGTGGGCGAAAAAGCAGCCTCGGAAAGGACTTTGGGAGCGAAACAGCCGCTTTTACATCCCTACAGAACATGGGTCCTGGGGAGACTTCTCGCAAATGGTTCGAGTGCAAACAGAGCATGGAACTGGGAATCGGGGGAACATGTATCACAAGATGGCCAAGGATCCGAAGCATCCTGATGATGCTGAAGACAACAGGCCCGAGACGCCGATATGGGGTCCCTTGAGGCCGAAGAATGACGAGGAGCACTTTGAGGTCGAGGAAGATCCGAAGCCACCTACTGAGTATGCGGAGGACAAGTACAGCTGGGGCGTTGGCGAAGACGCCGACTTCATCACCCTCAATCCGCTGTTCGACCCTGACAAGACGAACTGGATCTTGAACGAGGACGTCACTGGCTACAACACCACCGAGGGCTTTCCTCCGCGACGAACCGCAATCATCACCGCTTCACGACTCAGCCGACGACTGTTGGATGTGATGCATCGTGAGACAGCCCTTAAGCGCCACTCCATGTTCAGCGAGATGTGGCCAGGCAGTTGCGCCCTGCATCATGGGCTCAAAGCAGTCTACGCCCCTCATCCTGTCTACATCGACCGTCGCTGGCCGACGTCCTACCTTGCTGCGATCTTCAATAATGGTCGGAACGGTGCAGCTGGAGGCGCGAGGACCAGTGTCTTTTCAGATGAAAGACAGCACAACTTCCTCGGCACGACCTGGTATTACCATGCTGGGTTCCCGGGCAATTTGTGGAAGCGATGGTTGGGGTACAAGGTCGATGGTGATGGGGGTGAGCAGGAGGAGAAAGCTGGTGAGGGCAGGATGTGTTTGCCTACCATGTTGTTGCACCCTGTGAAACAGGTTGATATGATTTATGAACACCAGGAGGGAGAGTGAGTCTTGGTACGACTATTGTAATGATTAGGCATGGCACGGTGGGTATATACGTCTTACGCGGCGAGGATACCATTCTGTACATAAATGTATTGTCGTTCACGCTCGTCCGAAGTCAAGTGAAGTGATCGCGTTTGCTGCCCGGACTTCTGAACCCTGCCTGGAAGCAAAAACGAATTACTCAGCGACCAATAGCCGCTCTCCCTTATCACGCTTCACCCGACTCTTCACCCTCCCCTTCTCACAACAACAAATTTGCATACACCACCACGATACCATGGCGCCCTCACTCCTCATCGATCCAAGTGACGACATCGCCCTCCCCCACGCGACCAAACAGAATGGCCTCCCCCCGCAAACGCAACGAACCCTCCTCCTCTCCCCGCCCTCCCTCTCCTCGCATCCGGAAATCCTCAATTCCCTCCTCGCTGCACACGACCGCTCGAATACGGATATCCAAATGCTCGACCGCCTCGCGCTCGGTCTCGTCTCCCTGCCCGAATCCACGTACGACCTCGTGCTACTCCTCAGCGACGCAGACGGCACACGAGGCGAGAGCCAGTCCCTCTTACAGCGAGAAGTGCTAGGACGGGTGGTACGATCGCTCAAGCCCGGCGGGACGGTGAAGAGTCAGGATGGAGGATTCGCGGGGAGTCCAGGGAAAGAGAGGACGGAGGCGGTATTGGCGGGGTTGGAAGTGGGGGAGGATGGGGCGGTGAAGCCTTTGCAGGCTGCGGGGACGGTGAAGTTGAGCTTTGGGAAGAAGAAGAAGAAGGAGGAGGAGAGGAGTAATGCTGCTGCTGTGCCGGCGAATGGAGTGGAGGCGGCGAACACAGGGCAAGGGGTGAAGAGGGCGGCGCCGGCAGGGGTGGGGTTTGACATGGGGGATGATTTGGAGGATGAGTGGGATGAGATGGAGATTCCGAGTAAGGAGGAACTGTTGGAGGGAGAGATGATTGATCCGGATTCGTTGTTGACGGAGGAGGATAGGATGAAGCCGGTGATTATTCGTGAGTGGCAAGACATACTTGAGAGGGATGGGATGCTGACATGTCATAGCTGAGGCGTGCAAGCCGAATGGCAAGCGACGGAGAGCGTGCAAGGACTGCTCCTGTGGACTGAAGGAGAAGATCGAGGCAGAGGATGCGGCGAAGCGGGCGGCTGCAGATAAGGGGCTACAGTCTCTCAAACTCGGCGCGGACGATCTGACAGAGGTGGACTTCACGGTGCAAGGAAAGGTCGGCAGTTGTGGCAACTGCGCGCTGGGCGATGCATTCAGATGTGATGGCTGTCCTTACATTGGCATGCCTGCTTTCAAGCCAGGGGAGGAGGTGAGGCTGCTGAACAATGATGTGCAGCTTTAAAAAACGGGAGGTCGAAGGAGACCATGTACAGCATTGAGAGGGTCAATCGATGGTTGAGAGTAACGAAATGGCTGGGTCATGGATGGTGCATAGGGCGGGAAATTGTTATATAGAACCCAAAGGCTCATAGCTGAGTCAACGACCTAATGCTATCGACTTTCCACGTCACGATATCCTTGAGATTGCCTCAAGCTTACTGGCCCAAGGTCAACCTGACCTCTGTTATTGAACATCATTATTGACATATAACCTGCATGAAAACCGACATTCCTGCCTCAGGCACAAAAACGGGCATTCACCTCAATTGGGCAAGCGCAGCCGAAGGTGAAGACGGAGAAAGCTTCTCTAACACCGCAACCTCTAAACAAAGCTTCCACATCACGCACCAGCGTCAACACCCTCGCGCCATCCATCAGAGCGCCCGAACCTTCCCGTAATGTCGCTCGCAAGCGGCGAGAGCCAGAGCGCCAGGCGTGTCTCGACGCGCAACCCGCGCAGACGACAACGACTCGATAGCGACAGCGTCGGTCATCAACCACGACGGAAGAGGTCAAAAGTCACCTCCGAGACTTTTGACCAACTCACTCTCACCAATGGATCACTTGCGAATGAGAGCTTATCAAACGGACATGTCGAGGCGAGGAGCAGGAAGAGCGCAACACCGGCGGATTCGCTGGATATTCCGCTGAGGTCGAAAAAGTCGACGCAGAAGAGAGCTCCTCGAGGCGATGCTGGACTTGTGATGGTACGGTATCGAGACACAGAAGATGAGACATAGGCTAATGTGGTGACACAGACTCAGAACTCGCACTACTCGCTGCGTCAACTGTCGAGTACTCCCGAGGCAGTCCGCAGGTGCGAAAGTGGTGAGTGACGACCTTTCTTTTTATGCTATCCTCAGGCTGACAATGATCCAGATTGTCACGGATCGACGCTTTCCTCGCCTTCGCTCGCGCTAGTAATCACACGAAAGCATGCATACATCTGGGATTACACCTCTTCCACGACAGTCACGCAACCACGAACCTTTGACGTACCCAACCCAAGCAAAATCTCGGAGCCAGCTCCGCTCGGTCAGTTGATAGTCAATGGTGCGAGCACATCTGTAGGTCTGGCGGTAGTGTCGGCTACTACTGGCGAGGTCACGTACTGGGAGAACATCGAAACAGCAGAGTCTCTCAGCCTTTTCCAGGACAGACATGGAGGTGTTCGAGGGTCGATCGGAGGTCTCTTCTCGGGCGAAACGGTTACTGCTATCACCGATGCTGAACACGCTGGAATCATTCTGACGCTCAGCTCCGGACGTATCGCTCAGATCAATTTGCGCGACGCACAAGGGAAGCCGAAGATTCAGGCACAGTTCTTGCGGTCAAAAGATGGGAACAATGGCGGTCTCTTCGGAAGTCTGCGGGGCGTCTTGGGAGTTGGCTGGAAGCGTGATCTCGTAGGCGTCAGGACTCGGTCTCAAGGCTCAAAGGGACAAATGCAGGTCATTTCTGCTACGGCGAGTGCACAGATTCAGGTCTGGGACCTCGCTTGGTCTGGTCAGTCATCGTATCGCGAGTCCTATGACTTCAAGGAAGTTCTACAAGCCAAACTTGGACGCCTCGACCCGACGCCATCCAGCTCGAAATTCAGCCAAGCGCACGTGGTTGAATTTGGCGTCCTGCCTATCGTTTCAAACGGACAAGAGCTGTCGCTGGTCTCGGAAACGACAAGCATCGACCTGGTCTTCTTGGTGCGGAAGCAGTCGACATATCACCTGGTCGAGGTGACTATCGATGGGCCAAAGGTTTTCATAGAGCGATCAACCGAGCTCAAAGGGTACTCGGCGCTGACACCGGACGAGAGTCCAAAGCTGCTACTGCCACAGCCTGGACATTCTGCAGTCGTCATCTTCCCTCAAGCAGTCGCAGTGATTGGCCTTGCGGATCTAGACAATTCAGGACCAGAAGCACAGCTGCTAATGGAATCACACCGCGCACCGAAACTCTTCCAGGACGTCATCCACTTCCGCAAAGACTCGCATGCCATCATCGAGAGCGCAAGTATCGAGGAACCCGACGACAGAACAAAGCAATCGAATTGCATGCTCTTCATCAAAGGCGCAGGTGTAGCGCGACTGGCTGTAAGCGACTCCAGTGTCAGCTCAGAAGTCAAGATACCAGTAAAGTCCCGGATCGAGCAAGCCATCTACTATGGAGCTCAGGGTCATAGTGTGATCGATTTCCAACACATCGACCGCGATGCATATTCCCAGGACGAGGTGGAGGAAGCGGCTCTTGAAATCAGCGAAGAATTACTAGCCTCTGCTTCACCTTTCCTGTCGACTTCGTTCTCGACCGTCTCGGAGCAATTTCAGACTCGACAACGGTTGGCATTGACTCTAGTAGGATACATTCGCCGTCACTTTGGTCCCATCTCGAAAGCCACCTGCTGGAGACTGCTTAACGACAGTGAAAAACTAAAGGCTGGAGCGGCGCTTTTGGAACAGTGGAATCACAGTCTGGGGCTAGATACACGTCTGCAGCAATCCGTCCTGCCTGTTGTCATCAAGATACTACGAACTCCAGGAGGCAAGAGTGACGGTAGTTCCAAGAAGACCTCGGATCCAGACGAGATTCGTCACTGGTTCACGCACAGCTTGCATCAGCTTGATCGACTTGTCACGCACGTCTTCTCGATCAGCAAGAGTGTATGTGCGAACAACAAGCTCGATAACGTCATCAAGATGCTGAGCGAATGCGACGACATCGTTTCGACCATCTTCAAAACGGTGTTCGAGTTCCGCTATGTGCATGCGGAAGCATACGACATCAATCCTGCTATTATCATCGATGGCGTTCTCGAGGAAGGTTGGGAGGATCTGCCCGAGCCATGGACTGCAACACATGAATTGCTCAACGGATTCGACCAGCACGTCGACAATGCGCGAAATTTTGCGATACATTTCTATGACGCTCATGAGGACGACCATGATGATTACGACGACCACTTCGTTACAAAGGTGGTTAAGGGCAACCCGGAATTGGTCGAGATTCTTTGCAAGTGTTACCAGGAGCGCATAGCATGGTGCTCGGCGCACTACTCTGAGAAGCACCGCAAGTATGCTCCTGGTCTGATTGAGAAATTCGGACGTTCTCGCGAGCATCACCTAAAGGGCTTGATGAGGATCGGACAAGCTGCAGCAGGTCTTGACGTTGCGGAGAAGTACAAGGATATGGATAATCTCGTTACACTGGTCATGAGCGAAACGGCCTATCTGACCGAGATGCGTGTGGCGCCAGACGTCGATGCTGGGGAAAGGAAGATCATTCTCAACCGCATGGACGGGCTTACCAAGAAGATCAAAGGTTTCTTCCGCGATCATGGAGACGACTTTGCGAATCGATACTTCGATGCACATCTGGCCGGCCAGCATAGCTACGGTTTACTCATAGACCAGACTGAGGGAGCCATGTTCAAGGAGCCGTTGACCAAGTATCTTCGAGCAGAAGGCTCAAGAGGCAAGCTTGGATGGATCAATGAAGTCCTCAATACTGGTGATCTGACTCAAGCACAATCCGCTTTGCACAATTTGGCCAAAGAGCATGAGAGGAAGGTCTGGAACAAGAAAGTTGAGCTGTCTCTTGCGAAGCTGACAACTCTGGCTGCGCTCGAGAGTGGCTCGACGCCGGCAAACGATGTTGTCGTTGACAGCATCAACCAGGATCTGAGTCTCATCAGGATTCAAGAAGCCATTTACGCTCATTTGAAGCCTGTGGTTGCGACTGCAGTCGACCACGAGGCAGAGGTCCAGCTCGTCTCAGACGCCTACTCAGTCAACATCCGCCAACCGTACCCCAACCTGTTCCAGCTTCTCGAACGCAACTTTGACAATCTACTCAACCATGTGGCTCTGTCTGTCGACGAACTCGTTGATGTTCTCACCCTTATGGATTCCGTACCGTCAGCCGACGCCGACGCAGACATTGCTGGCCACGAATTCCTGCTTGCGTTCCAGGTCTTGCGCACTTCTCGATCAAGCTTGTCCCATGAACGCTTTCAGATGCTGCTGCGGCTGATCTGGAAGCGCTGCTTCCTGCAGGACGACTGGGATCTTATCAGCAAGACAAAGGGACGTAGCGATGAGAAGATTATTCAACGTGTTCGGGAGACTAATACTTGCTCGACTATTGCTCTCGGGCTCGCTGATGGTAAGCCTATCCTCACTTTTTGTCCAGTTTCACAACATGCACTGACCTTGCCAGTATTCTCAATTGACTCTCCTGTGACGATCCTCAAGCCCGAAGAGTGCATCGGCGCTGGGTCTGCATCGGAAGACCTCGCTGTACAATTCCCGGATGCTGATATCCGCAACCCCATCGTACAAGATAATGCTGCGCAAGACAAGGCTCTTCGCCAGCTTGTCGACAAGCACCAGTTGCCGAAATGGATCGATGCTGCCGTCACCGAGGCGAAGAAGCTCGCAGACGAAGAAGCAGAGTATCGCTTGGCAGTCGAGCAGTCTTCCCAGAACGGCTTTGAGGCTGACGCGAACGGCGATGGTCTCCTGCTCAGCGATGGCAACCTCAATGGCGACCTTCTCGAGAATGGTCTGGACGACAGCCTTGATGAGTTGGAGGGAGACATGATCGAGGGCGACGACTATCAGGAAGAGTATGAAGAAGAAATCCAAGAACCAGTGGTCGAAACGACCGAGGACAAAAAGACCAGGAAGTCAAAGGTCAACGGCACGAATGGTATCAAGGAGAAGTCAAAGGATGTTGGTAAAGAGAATGAAGGATTCCCGGGGGCGAGGAAGAGCAAGAGGCTACTTAGGAGTACTTCTAGGCGAGACGCAGAGGGGGATGTCGACATGTCTTAGTCGGACATTGAAGACCATCTTTCGGAAGCTCGCGGCGGAAAGGAGGAACGGTCGAGGAGAGATAGTGGACAACAGGCAGGAATGCGCGATTCTGGATCTGTACTGGATGCGATAGTCGACATGAGAGACGGCTGGCCGAACCTGGAGGAGCACATGTGCAGCTCTGCTCACTATCCTTTCGATTTTCTCCGTGATGTCGAAGAACTTCCCGATTCGTGTCTGATGAGAGACGATGGGCTGGGCGATGAGAATGAAAGCGAGGAGCCCGACCTAGATACTATGATACACTGGCCTGGGACCGAAGAACTCGTTCCTGCGATCACGGCAAGGGTCACACCCAGCACAAATGAGAATCACGGACAGTCAGGCCCACAAGGATCAACCTCATATCTTCTACTTGAGCAGCCTCCAGTGCCTACACCCATGACAGAAACGCCATCAGACCCCGAGCCAGACACCCACACCGCGACATTCACATTTCGCGCACCGCTGCCACCTCCATCATCGCCGAAGAAAATCCGCCTTCATCCTCGTCGCCGTCGCAGGCATAGATCAATCGACATGTCTCAACCCAAAAACATGATCGCAGCAAAATGGCACGAACGTGTGGCGAGCAGTAGGGATGCGGACGATCAGAGTAAGGAGTAGCATTCTCACAACAGGATGCACGTTCCCGAAGTATCCCTGGGGCCGCGCGGTTTGGGAGGCGTACAGGAAAAGCACGATTCTGCAGGAAGGATCAAGAAAAGGATGGTGCGGAGTCCTGTGCCTTCGTTTGTGACTTTTGTGTAAGGCACGGGCGGGGCAAGGGTAGGATCAGTATACCTCATCTCGGTAGCGATAAAAGAGTAGCAGTACCAGAAGCAGTGTTAGTGCCAACAGTGGTAGTCATCAAAGAACAGAATTCCTTTCCAAGTGTCTCGAATCTCCACGATTGAGTAGGCGAACGTACTGACTACGTGGGTATACGAAGTGTGATAGGGACATGCGAGACGGATGATGCATGCATGATGCATGCAGCGCAGTGTCCACTAGCTGCAGATATGGCACGATATAACTGTACAGGAGACAGTGCATACACATCACAAACACAATCGACCATCACAGCACAAGTCACAACCAATCACCACAGCAAGGCAAGTCGAAGATATCAATACTTCCATTGCCTGACAGCCGTAGATACATGTCCGCTACATCCCTTCACCCACTCAGGTGGTGTGCCCGAATGATGTTCCCAAGCGGTGATTCCCTGAACAAGTGTTCCAACAGACCAGTGTATCTCATCCCTTCCCATATCCAAACAAGCAAAGACCAACTCCAATGCTGCAACCAAAGAAAGAAAATACAAGAGATAAGAGAGAGATCATGTACACGTCGCGCTCCGTCTTTTCCTTAGTCGGCTACTCATCTCCGCTACCCATCCCCACTACCCATCACCTCACCTCCACTACCCACCACCACCAATCCTCGGACTCTTCCCACTCCCCCTACTCCCCCCACTCACACTCCTCACACTCCCCCTATCCGAGGGATCCGCATTGACAACCCTCAACCGCGCCTTGGGCACCGTGAACATGATCTGCACATCCCTCTTCGCCGCCTCCCGCTCCACATCCCAATCATCCTCATCACTCCCTCTCCTCCTCTTGCCTGGCCCCTCATGAGCCATGCCAGTACCTCCCCCAGTCCCTTCGTCCTCGTCGAACGACGCGTGGGAGTACCTCTGCTCCCCGATCTGGCTGCTCCGTTTCTCACCGGACGAAGCGTCGTCGTCGTCGTCGTCGTCCGCGAAGTTGACGCTCTTCCCTGTGCCGGCGCGGGTTTTGCGCCGGGCGGACTTGAGCGGCAACACGGGCGTAGGGGCGGAGTCTGCGTCGGGCACGCCCCAGTCGCCGCCGTCGGGCTCGTCGCGGTAGGGTTCCCAGGCGGATTTCTCGTCGGGAGTGGCCCAGTCGTCTTTGCCGCGTTTCAGAGCGAGGAAGGCGGAGGAGTCGCTTGCTGTGCGGCGGGGTTTGGAGCGGGTGGTGGGGTCGGATTGGTCGAGGGATTTGGTCGGGGAGGTGGTTTGGGAACGGTCCGAATAGGAGGACATGAGTTGGGATTGTTCTACAGGACCGGTGGGAGCGTGGAAGGTGGCCGAGGCGGAGCGGGCGAGGTCGATGGGGTTGTAGGAGCCGAGGGCGCGGCGGATGGAGCCGACCCAGTTGAGGCGTTTGCGGGTGGGTGAGGTCGGGGTGATGTCCCCGTCGTGGTCGGAGAGGTCGTGGTCGAAGTTGTCTGAGTAAAGGCTGCTGGCTGGGCGGACAGGGCGTTTCTTGGCCATGGAGGACTGAAGATCGGTGGAGGGACCGAGGAGCAATTCGCCTTCGTTGCGAAGCTGGTCGAAGGAGTACTGTGGTCGGTGACCAAAAGTGCCTCGAGTCGGTGAGGTGACACTACGCTTGCGGCTGAGGTCCGAATCAGTGCGGATATGCTTAGGTCCGGAGCTGTTGGTACGCTGGGGTGAGCGGCGGCCAGAGAGAGATTCGGTGATGCCGACATGGGTTGAAGGTGTGAAGGAGAAGGTACGGTCTTCTGTCGGCGATGGTTGTGGCGAGATGCGAGGAGCACCAGCCAGGCCGAAGAAGGCTTGACTGCGAGTGGAAGTCGTACGTGCTACAGAGCGAGCAGACTGGTAGCTCCGTGATGACATCTCGGACAGATTTGAAAGTGTACGGTCATCGGACGAAGACTTGGTCGGCGAGGAACGACCAGCGCTGGATCGATCGGCGTGAGAGTGTGTCGAAGCCCAATCCTGTGTCGAGGTACTGCCCTTCTCCTTGTTGATATTCAGAGCGTAGATCGGAGGATGACCACGGAAAGGTGATGACGAAGAGCCAGCTTCAGGCTCGGGAGAAACAGGGTGGGAGCCTAGAGGGTTTGGCTCCGGATCCTTGAATGGATCTTCGGTTGACTCTCCCTGCTTACCCGATCTGCGATTAAAGATCTCTGAAGCGGCGAGGAGACGCCTTTGAGCATCCGCAGTTCCGGGACGAGAGCTTGCGTTACTGACGTAGCCTTCTTCGTCTGTCTCAACAATCGGATGAATGCCACTGACAGCGCCACTCATTCGAGGCTCTTCCACGGGAGTTGCCTGGTACGTATAATTGCGTCCACCAGATGCGCGTCTCAGACCACGTGTCGGACTTGGTATGTTCAGGAAAGCACCAGTCGAGTCAACTTCGCGACGCTTCGCCTGCTCAATCTTCCAGCCCTGACCGATTTGTGGCAGCCAGGGGAAAGCTTCTCGTTCTGGTGAGTCAGGATGATACTCAGATCGACCAGGATCATAATCAGTTCGTCCATGGGTCAAAGTATGAGTGTTCCATCCGTCGTCCCAAGTCGGCTTCTCGTTGGTCAGGTTCGTGGCCATGCTATCTCTGTTGAGGCGTTGTCTCTTCGACCGCTTAGAATGCCAAAGGTACAAGACGCCTGCACCAGCAAGGGCAATGACACCAAAGGTGACACCGATACCGACGCCAGCTTTCTGAGAAGGTGTCTGCAGGCCACTCGACGCTGGCTGGTCACCCGAGATTGCTGCCAGCGCCTCAGGCGGAGCAGAATAGCTCGTGATCCAAGAATTGGTCGTGACATTGTAGAGGAAGGTCCTGGTATTTGCCATTGGTCCTGCTCTCTTCGCCAGTTTTGAGGAAGACGCAGAGATTGTGTAGCCTCCAATGATCATCATGACATTTCCGGGCAGCATAACAGCCCCATGACCGTAGATACCGAGGCCTCCAGAGAAGGAACCGCCAGGCATCGAGACGGTAGACCATGTCCAAGCTCCTGTACCTCCATAGCCTGATCCGATGTGCAGGATAGCAATCTGTGGTGAAGCAGGAGTATTCACGTCGCCAACCCAGCCGCCGTAAATGATTATGCTTCTGCCATCCTCGGACAGAACCGCAGTATGACCGGATCGTGGTGTGACAAAGTTAGTATCAGTGGGCACTATAGCTCCACTGGGTTGCTGAACAGGCAGGAAAGACCAGATCGCTTGCGGCAAAGAGAAAAGAGCAACTTGCGACATATTGATAAAGGCAGATTGGGTATGTCCTCCCAGGACAACAAAGTCCTGCTGCTGGGTCTGGACGCCGCTGGTGTTCGAGAATGTCGGAGACAGTGGTGTCATGCTCATGCCTGCTTCTGCGATAGGCGGACCTTTGCTGGTGATCAGCGCGACCTTGTAATCGTCCTCCTCTTTGGTGTCGTCCTGCGGGGAGTATGTGACCATGACATTCGAGTACTGTGCGCTGGTCGTCCATGCGGAGTCGGAAGTACCAGTGTCCGGACACATGCCTCCGAATGCATACAAATCTGTATCCGTCGCATTCCCTCCGACCAGTTCCGAGAAGGCCACAGCGGCATTCAAGAAGTTTGCGCCTGACACCGAGTCTTGTCCCTTGAGGTCCTTGGCTACAACTTTGTCCTGCGACCAGGTCCCTCCGTTCTGTGCGCCATTGTCGGGCTTGAGTCTCCACAGCGATGCTCCATCAGCTCCCTTGCTGCAATCTCCTGACAGCACTGTGATGTTCCCACTCTGATCCACGAACGATGTGTATGCTGTAGCCTTGTTCGCGGTGACGAAAGGCAGGGTCGAAGAAAGCGACTTTGGCTTTGGGTTGCTCGAGTCTATTGAGTTGGAGAGGTCGAGGGAGGAGAGTTGCGCCGAAGTCGTCGAGTCCGAGCCCGGCTGGAGTATGTACGCGTGCGGCTTTCCATCTGGCTGATTCGACAGATGTATGCGCGTGGGGTTATATGGTAGATTCGAGGCAGAAACCAAGCAAACAAGTAGTGATACAGTCGAAAAGTATCGAGCCGGGAGCGAAAGAGGTCGCATATCCAGTCGAGCAAGAAGAATAGTGTTCAAGGCAAAGATGCGCTCGCGTAACTCATGAGTTCGGACAAAGAAATGCTCATAGTCTCATGTTCAAATGAGAAGCTGTACTCGTCCCGCGATCGTCGTCTGCAAGTACTGAGAGCAGAAGAGGTAGTGATAGCAATGAAAGAGGTCTATGCGTCGGAGTTGAAGGAAAGGTCGGAAACACAGGAAACAAAAAGCGAATGGCGGGGCAATCGACGAGCTGCAACAGGCGTTCGATCACTGTGGCATCCCTGTGATCTGAAGGTGTGAGAGAGGGCTGGGTGTGCGTATGCAATCGTGTGGATACCTGTAGATTGCTGCAGTAGTGCGGCTTCCGGTTGGTAAACACACGGGCCTCCCGGACGGGCCTCCCGGACGACAAGGGTCTGAGCTGTATTCTAACGGGCGAATCACCACGGCATTCGTGCGCCTGTTGCTCGACAGGTGGATCTTGGTCAATCAAAAAGCCACTGATACCTCTCAGGACGAGGACGTTACGCGAGTCTGCGTTTACCATCAATCTTTGATATCCATGGCTTCAGCCACAGATTAATCTATTTACGAAAGCCACCGTCTCCACAGCAACCACGACAGCCTCATCCCACGTGTGCCCCTCTGCACCTCTGATCATTGTCAAAACCAAGGCATCACCAAAGGCTCTTCATCGCCAAGTCGAATACGTATAACACACAAGCGAGCACACAAGTCATGACTTTGAAGCTTAAAGGGACCGCATCGGCAGTCGCTGCTTTCATTTCTCTGGTGAATTTTTCAATATACACTATTTTGGCTCGATCTGTGGGCCGTAGTATCTCCTTCGAGCATGCGCTGGAATCCATCCTTGTGGATATCGGGCACTGTGGCCTCTGCCGTTCCTTGAATGCATGCGCAGCATAAATCCGTGCCGCGCGAACCCTCTATCCGGGCATGTCATGAAAAACTTCCCAAAACTCCATGGCCATGTGAAAAGTGGTATCTTCCGAACTCCAGCTCAACTGTGCAGAGCTCATTCCCATGAAAGAAGACGCCGGTATCCATGTCGCTGAAAGTCGATTGCTCAGACCGTGAAGTCGTTGATCCTCTTCTTGATCACCTCGAACATGCTGAAGAAGATCATGTTGATCAAGCATGACCTGGCCACCGAGACGCCGAGACCTGAGAAGGATTAGCATGGGGTCAAGGTTCATGAGAGGAAGTACCAACCTCTGTAAGAACCTTGCTGGAAGAATTTGATCTTTGGCTTCTCAATCTCCTCCTGCGGGTTTGACAGAAGTGCCTTCTGGTAGACAGTCTTGCTGACGTCGATGGGGTAGGTGCAAGCCCAACTGACGATACCACAGAGACCACCCCCAGCCATGACAGCAAAAGGAGAAGTTGGTGAGTTGCCGCGTGCGTTACCAAAGATCTGCTTGGCCGTCTCATAAGTGGTGAAGTAGATGCATGTGCCCATCGTGTCGCGGACTGTAATTGTTAGTAGAGAACATCTCGAGTCCGACATGTGACTCACTCAAGTGAAGTCTGTAGCCACTGTAGAGTCCCATGAAACCACGATCCTTGATGAGCTGTCTTGCGAGTGGCCACGACCCGCTGTTCACGTCCTTCTTTCCCTGCTCTCTTGCCATCTTACTCGCCAGCTGAGCATGTAGCTTGGTCAACTCGAATGGGCATGCTAGAACTGTGACGATTGACCCCGCTGTAGCACCTGCTGCACCGAAACAGAGCATGGTTGAAGCTGTCGGATAACGTCCGGGGGCATTGGCAATAGCAAGTGGGGATTCTCCAGTGACACGTTCGAAATACCCGGCGTACTTGTACTTGGCCATCTGATAGATCGAGAATGAAGCTGTACGGACTGCTGTGACGCTGACGAGTGGTGGGAGGACTCCTGGTGATGTGTTATCCAATTGTGCTCGCGTGACCTGGTGTAATCCAATCTTACCCCTCCAGAAACCACGGATTCCTTCTGCGCGGTATGCCTCTGTGATGGTTGGCACGAACTTGGTGTCATAGCTGTCGATAGGGGTCAATGTCTGATCCTCACATGGGATGTGAAAATGTCCTACGATTGCATGCGACTCTTTGCGAAATCTAGTGGGAACTATAAGCATGATCAGTGGCTGTCTGTCGACAAGCGGAGTGAAGTGGTAATTACTGCGATGAAGGTGGAGAGGACTGATGCGCTTGACGAAGCAAGAGGTGTGCGGTATTCCTTCGCGATGCGCATGAAGTTATCCCCAAAGATTGCGCTGCCACCGACCGGCGATGATACGCCCGCAGGCGTGTTGGGGTCTTGCCCCTTTGGTGCCATGGCTTGAAGGCGTGTGAAGACGTGATGTCTTCACAACGCACTTCACTTAGCCAGAGGGCCGTCGAGTTGGTGAGACTGTGACCACGTTAGTAGCCGTCTGGTTAGTATATCAGAGAGCACGCAAGCAGAGCCAGCGAGCAGCGCGCACAGTTGGAGGAGCAGGTGGGGGCGTGGTGGTGGTGGGTGGTGGTGTAGGAGATTGTGAAGTCGACGGTGAGTGAAGCCGTCAACTATTCGCGAAGTCGAGGGTCGAGCTTCACGCCAAGCCCCCCACTATGACGTCTGCGCCAATCAGCTCTCACCAATTCAGCGGCCTCGATTTTGTGCTTTTGCCTTGACAATGCCATTGATAATTCGTATCTCTATTTGCTACGTCTATCTTGGCCCATAATGCCTGCAACACTCATTAGTAGTATCCAAGCATACTTCTCATCTCGTCAGAGTCTTAGATCGTGCAGTGTTTGCAGTTCAATCATGAATCCTTGACCTCGAGCGAAGGCGGGGCAAATTTCCGATGCATGTGATTCTCCGCAATCCTTCCCCACTTCTCTCCATCAGATCTATACTGTTTCGAAGTCCTACCAGAAATGCATTACTAACACGATCCACTCGATTCCTCCCACAAGCGCCTGGTAGTATCTTCCTACGTGGAACTACGACAACGATGCACAATCAAGCGACATCAGAATCCTCCCTGCAAACTTCTGGTAGTACCCAACCGCCACGAACTATCAGATAAGCTTGATCCAATCATAGAAACAAATTGTCCTAACGTCGTCCTGTAGTATCTCATGGTTAGATACTACTACAATGCCGGGCTACCAAATGCCTGAGCACTTTGATACGCCATACTCAGAACAAGGTAAAGCCAGAACAAACGACACAAGGATCGGATATGTACCAAATGCATTGTGCCTGCTAAGAATGATATATGCCGGTCCGTGGTATCATAAAACGTGCATGCCAATACAAACTCCCTAGATCAAACCCATTCCAACACCAGAGACCACTGCGAGTACAAACACCATCCATTCCAGACCAGCCAATCTCGTCGCTGCATTCGGTGCCTCCTTCCCGACGTTCGCCTGCCCACTTGCTGTAGCTGTACAGTCTGCGGCCCCACAAACGAATCCCGAAGGACAGCACCCGCCACCGACGCTCGCCGCGCAGGTCGCCCAACCAGCTTGACAGCTTCCCACTAGTGCGGCTGTGGTTGCGCCGGCTGGAGCGACGATGGTTCTGTCTCCATTTCCAACGACAGTTGTCGAGGCTCCGACTGGACACGATGTTGAGGCGCAATCGCGACCTACCCGGCAGCAGCCGCCCACGTAGTATGCGCTGCACCTATAGAAGGCAGTAGGGCAGCCGGCGTCGGCAGGTGCAGAAGTCGCAGAAGGTGTTGGTGATGGCGCAGGACTCGCAGTGTTCGAGTTGCTGGTGGGACGGACCGGTGCCACAGCCGAGGCTGTCGTGGAAGGTATTGAAGTCGAGGATGGCGAGATTACTAATGTCTGGGTCACTGTCGTGGGCTCCGCGCTTGTGGATGGGCTGATCACTACTGTTGTGGTTACTGTCTGGACCGAGGTCACTGGCGAGGTTGTCGCCGGGTTGACAGTGGTCGCAGGCCTGCTTGTCAGGATCTCGGTTCCTGTACGAATGCAGCCAATCCCTTGACATTGGTACCCTGGTATGCAGCAGCCACCATTGGGACTGCCTGGACAGCTCGAGAATCCCTCATCCGTGTTGCAGCTAGCCACAGATCCTCCACAATTCTGACCTTGGGGGCAGCATCCAACAGGTCCCAGTCCAGTATCTTGGACGCTGATACAAGTCTCGCCGGACGAGCAGCAGCTGTTCGGTTGATTGATCGATGTGCAAGCAAAGGTGCCAACCGGGCACTCAAAATCTCGTTTGAAGATGCTCCTTGCCAACCGTAGAGCATATCTCGAGCCCGAAGAAGCACTATGCGGCGACAGCGGTGGGTTGAGATAGATATGCGTGCTGTTCCTCAAGCCGCTCATGCCATCTACATCTGGTATAGCTCCTGCTCTTGATTCCAGAGGGTCAAACGTCCAGTAGTCCAGGAAGAACATCTCACCCTCATCGTCGCTCATCTTTCGCATTCCAATCGGCCGCTGCCTTTGCAGCTTCTGTAATATTCGTTCATGGTCATCGTGTCGTCGTTGAAGTGTGTCTTGGTCTGTCTCCAGACCATTGCTGTCGGGTCTCTTGGGTTCGGCATATGCGTTCGTTGTGATGTATCGTGATTGAGCAAGCAGTCCAGCAAGAAGCCATCGTCCGAGCATTTGTCCGTGATGCACAAGGCCACTAGGCTTCAAGTCTTCGTGAACTTCTCTGCCCAGCTGTGTTGATCGACCTGTTCGAGACTCCAGTGAGAAGTCGGTGACAGCAAAGCAAGCAGCGTCAGATATTCCAAGGAGAACAATCGCAGTATACAGACAGCAGTCGAACAGTGAACAAAACTTAGCTTGTAGATTTACATGGCTGGACAATGACCTCAAAAGCAGGGAAGCACGACAGCACACCGAGTCACTCTAGTGCGCAAGCACAGCTCGTGGCTGGGGAAAAGAGCTTGCCCTCCCCATGATCCTTCCGAGTTTCCACCAGAAGCTCTGACCCACGGCCACTCCCGACTTCCCGCGTCAGCCTTGGCACGCACACCAGAATTCGCCGGACCCATCGAACGCTTCACAAATTTCGACTTCCGCTCAAACCTCTTCATCAACCACAACCGCCAACATGGGTAAGGGAAAGCCCAGAGGACTCAACGCCGCCCGCAAGCTGCGCTTGCACCGCAAAGACCAGAAGTGGGCCGACCTCCACTACAAGAAGCGACTTCTGGGAACCGCCTACAAGTCATCGCCGTTCGGTGGCTCCTCGCACGCAAAGGGCATCGTCCTGGAGAAGGTCGGTGTCGAGGCTAAGCAGCCAAACTCGGCCATTAGGAAGTGCGTCAGGGTACAATTGATCAAGAACGGAAAGAAGGTCACAGCTTTCGGTAGGTGGAATATTCGCAATGATGAGGATTAGGACATGGACTGATGATTACGTGCAGTGCCAAACGATGGTTGCCTCAACTTTGTCGACGAGAACGACGAGGTCCTGCTCGCTGGTTTCGGTCGTAAGGGCAAGGCCAAGGGTGATATTCCTGGTGTTCGTTTCAAGGTCGTCAAGGTTTCTGGTGTCGGTCTCATGGCTCTGTGGAAGGAGAAGAAGGAGAAGCCTAGGTCATAAACGACTCGATGGAGTCTAGGGACGGGTGTCATGATGATTGAGGTTGGCGATGGAAAGCATACCGAATCAGACCAGGCGAAATGGGCTTTTTCTCATCATTGACGCAGAATGCATGATACAGCTGCAGAAATGAAATCTTCAAGCATCACACAACCTTTCGAACAAGTCATCACGCACCGCACTGCTACAACTGCACTTCACGCCATTTATCGGAAAATCTGCACATCGCATACGAGCACTTTCTACCCGACCATCTAGGCCCTCTACCCATCCATCTCCTACACATCCCCCTCCTTCTTCCTATCCTTCAATCCGTCCGGTCCCTGCCCCCAAGCCCCCGCCCTCTTCCCCCACTTCACCGTCCCCCAAACATGCGCCCAGCTAAACTTTGGCGGCGGCTCCCTCGCCACCCTGAACGGACTCGCGCCATGCCTGAACATGACCTCGTCCTGCTGCTCATCCACGCCTCGACTTTTCCCCATGACGACATCACCTTGCACCTCATCTTCCACAATCTCCTCGACCCTCCCCATTGAAGGCACGGGTACTTGTTCAATCGCTCGCTCCCACCGCCGGACTTCCTTGGGTAAAGGCCGCCACCACCCTTCTTCGTTGCGTGCCCACCATTTCCGGCCACACATCTCCCAGAGCCTGCTTCGGGCGCGTTTGAAAGCGAACCGCTCGTCTTCCCCCGTGAAGGCGCCTGTGGCTTGGAAGTCGACTTTGCGGACCCTGCTGGCATCTGGGTCAATGGGGCCGGCGTCGCGTTCTCGTTGTCGCTCCCGTGCTCGGAGGACACGGTTTGGTGGGTCGTCTTCGAGCGCGTCAGGGGCGAGCATGCCGGACAGGCGGGAGTGGGTGTAGTCTGGCTCGCGACGGGGGACGTAGTATGTCTCGCTGTCTTCGCGGTAGTCTGGGTTTGAGGAGAGGACGTTGGGTCGGAAGGGGCTGGTGACGTCTTGGTAGGCTTCGGCTAGTGTTTCGGCGTAAACGGCGTCGGCGCTGTCGCCTTCTGTTGGGCGGTTGGCTTGGTCTGGGAAGAAGATCTCGTCTGGTCCGGCTGCCGCGGTGATGAGGAGTTTGCAGCGGGCTTCGTAGAGTGCGTCGAGGAGGGTGATGAAGCGGCGGGCTTCGTTCTTGCGGAGGAGCGTCAGGATTGGGACGTCGGTGAGGATGATGGTATGGAACGTGCTGGCTAGGGTCAGGTAGTCGGCTGGACCGAGGAGAGATGAGCATAGTTCTGTGAAGGTCCACTGGCTTATGCCATTCGAGGCTCGGGGAACTGGTACTGATCGACCATAGACTCGCATGATTGTCGGTTGCCAGTTTGGTGGAGCAGGCAGATGCCCTTGGGATTGAAGGTCGTCGATGACAGCCGTGAGTGATTGGAGTGATGTTTGAGGCGAGAGATCTGGTTGGATGTGGTAATGAGCTGGTGCAGATGGGCTTTGATCAGAGTCACCACTCTCGATCGGTTGCTGAGCCTGCACTTGAACTTCTTCCGAGAGATCAAGCTCATCACGCAGTTTTTGCAGGTCTTGCTGCTCGTCCAGTACCCACTGGGCCTCGTCTTCTGATGCTGGCGCCACCGTCCCAGACTCTTGTCGCCTATAGTCCTTGCTATTTTCCATTTCCCAAACTTCGCACCTAGCCTTAAGAACATCCAGAAACTCGGAGTATTCTTCTTGATATGCAAACATATTCGTGCTACCAGTCTTCTTCCTGCTTGAAGGGTTCAGACCCAATCTCCAACGTAACGAGTCCATCCGGGTAGGCGGCGGCGAGTACGTAATACCAGCAGCCTTATGTAAATCCTCGGGCATACGATTGCTCGTGGCTATCAAGACTCCACCGAGCTGAAAGAACGCAGTCATGAGATTGGTCATGATCTTACTTGCGGCTCTGTCCGGTAGCTGGAATTCGTCTAAGAAAAGAATTGGAGACTTCTTGATCAAGTCTCGGGCAAGGACAAGCATCGAGTAGTCTTCGGGACTAGTTGGCGCCGCTCTGAATAAATTGTCTCTCCGGATCTGCTCGAGCGTGGCGATTACGTCAAGGATGAAAGTATTGAAATGCCATCGTCGCTTCTTCTGATTTGGCAGGCAATCCGCGAAAAGGTCGATAAGCATGCTTTTACCAGTACCGACTTCTCCATGGAGCATCAGTCCTTTCGGTGAGTCCAGATCACGTGCCCGTTCATGGCTCGTTAGGACCCGGGTGAGTGCGGTAGAGTCCTTCCTCTCCTTCTCTGCTACGATGCTTTGCCAAAGACCGCGTCGTCCGAGACCAAGGATATCATGCTTATCATCGATTGTTTGCTGTGTCCCACTCGATCCCACGGCCTTGGAAATCTGATTTAGACGTTCACTATACTGTACTGTCGGTTCGTAGTCCTTGAGTCTATCGTAAAGCTTTTGTAGATGAATCGCTTAATGATATCAATATCGATGGACAAGCTTCACTGACACTGACATACCAAGTCTATGTTGTGCTGGATCGGGTACTATTCTATTCGTTGCAAGCAGTGCTCGGTACAGTACCAGAGGATTGGTGATGGCCACGCCTTTGGAAGCGGCCGACAGAGACATGGTCGTCTAACGAAGAAACGCAGACAGAGAAAGAGACTGGTCCCGACCAAAAGCAATCCGACCTACTCACATGATGGTATCATGATTGAAGGGATCTGTAATCACAAACTACGAAACAAACCTCGACATCTCAAGATCAACGTCATGAGCTGGAACTTGTCGGTTCCAGATCTCGCCCGCATTTGCTGCTCAGATCGCCAAGCCCTCGGGATCAGCCGATCACTAGCGCCGCACACCACACAATCTGCCAAAATTCCACCGCCGACCTCCAGCTTCAGAATTTCTCAGAGGTCGCCTACACCACGAAATCCGACAACCACCACCGCCTCCCACATCGACAATGTCCTCCACCAAGTCCGGCAAGAAGCCAGCCAAGGCCGGCCGTAGCGCCATCGCCGACGTTGTCGCCCGCGAATACACCATCCACCTGCACAAGAGAGTACGTTCAGTTTGATGAAGTCCAACTATGGCACACCGGGCGGTTGTCCTTGTCGGTTCGGTCTCCTTGATTGGATGTACTGGGAGACAAGACGATCGATCGGCGATGGCATTGGGCGGAAGACTGAGAAAAGAAGATGGGACTGAGACATAATAATAGGTTCATGGCGTGAGCTTCAAGAAGCGAGCACCGCGCGCTATCAAGGAGATCAGGGCGTTCGCTACAAAGGCAATGGTATGTAATCTCTCTTCGCTTTGCTGCTGACATGGTGATGCGCCGTCAGTCAGCGCGCACAAGACCTGGCTAACCACCAATGACAGGGCACAAACGACGTCCGTCTCGACCCGCAATTGAACAAGAAGGTCTGGGAGTCCGGCATCAAGGGTGTCCCATTCAGACTCCGTGTTAGGATCTCGCGAAAGCGTAACGACGAGGAGGGTGCCAAGGAGAAGCTCTACAGCTACGTCCAGGCGGTGAACGTCAAGAACCCCAAGGGTCTGCCGACCGCTATTGTCGAGGACGCATGAAGGGTGTCTGGTGGTGATGGGAGGAGATGCATGGACGAGGATCACTTTCGAGCGATATCATGATGGCGGCTACGGCCAGCCAAGTTTTTTTCGGAATGGAAAAAGTCTTTCTTCTGAACTACTGTTATGCACTACTATCTTGATGTGACCTTGTTCCGAACCACATGATAAGTAGTTGCGCCTTGCATGTTTCCCTTTCCACGTTGATGTTCCCTTCGCCGTGCGAACGAGCTTACTGATCAACACTCTCGTCGAAAAGACTACCAGGCTATTGTGAACCCACACAGGCACAGAACATAGCAACGACATAGCATTCATTCTGCTTCCCAATTCCGACTTTCACTCAATACCACTCCTCACTCCTCCCTCTCTGCTCTCACAACTGATACCTATAATCAGGATTCAAATCCCCCAACTCCGTCATCTCATACTCGGTCAACCCGACATCCCTCGGGGCCTTCTCCCTCTGCCTATTCTGCATCCTGCATGCAAAGAAATACGCAATGCAGCTCAGAATCGCCAACGCCGTGAACCCCAAGCAGATGCTATACCCAGGGATGAAGCGAGGGGCGTCTTTCTGCAGGAACGCGTACACGGCGATGATGCCCCCGATGTTGCCGAAGCCGATTTGCCACGCGGATCCGACGGAGCGTCGATGGTGTCCGCCTAGGTTCATGTTGAACCAGCAGACGATGATGGGCATGGTGGAGTAGGTGCCCTGGGAAGGGGTTAGGGGGGTTGGTCACAGACGGGGGGAGGAGGGACTGGGAGAGGAAGGACTGAGGCTTACCATTGTCACGAGGAAGAGGGAGCCGTATTGCAAGCTGCGGTAGTTGGTCACGCTGACCAAGATGCCGAAGCCGACGAGGCCGATGGCGGTGCCGATCATGGTGAAGGCGAAGCGGTGCCGGATCTTGTCGGAGAGGTACGCCATGAGCATGGAGAAGAAGAAAGCGACGGCCCAGGGCGGCACGGAGAAGAGTTGAGTGCGGATGGGACTATAACCATAGGTGCGAATGATGTTGGGGGCGAAGTAGGCGTAGCCGTAGGCTGGGACGATGAGGCCTAGGTACATGAAGCCGCCGATCCAGACTTTGAAGTCTTTGAATACGTTTGCTACGTCTTTGCCGGTGATCTTGCGGTCTCGTGCGCTGCGGCCTTGGTCGGCTCGGAGACGAGCTGAGATGTAGGCGCGTTCATCTTCGCTGAGCCACTTTGCTTCTTCTGGGAAGTCGGGGATGAGGAAGAAGAAGGTAAAGCTGACGATGCATGTAAAGAGACCCTCGAGGATAAAGATCCATCGCCAGCCGAGGTAGCCCCTGACGCCGTTCATCTTGCCAATGGCCGCTGCGAGCAATCCTCCGAAGGCGCCGGCGAGGGTAGTCGACGAGAAGAAGAAAGAGTAGCGCTTCTGTGCCTCGGATCTCTTGTACCACATTCCAATGAGATAGAAACAACCTATATAAGGATTAGTATCGCTGTATACCAAGATTCGAGATGTCGTGGCAAAGTTTGCTCATGTGGTTTGCATACCTGGGAACATTGTTCAAATCGTCAGCAAAGCTCAGACTATTGGTTCAAGGGTTCACTTATCCTGTCTCAAACACTCCGAGAAAGAAACGAGTCGCGAGTAGCCCGGCATAGTTGTTGACGAACCCCTGAATCAGGGTGACCGCCCCGAAGCCAAACATGCATATCGACAACCACACATGCGGTTTGAATTTCTTCAACAGGATGTTTGAAGGTATTTCCAGGGTTATGTAGGGCACGAAGAAGATTACTAATGCGTTGTTGTACTTGTTGCCGTCGAGTCGCAGTTCCTCCCTGAGGCCGAAGAGACTGGCGTTTGAGATATTGACTCTATCCAGGAACGCCAAGAGGTATAGAATGCACAGGAACGGGATGACACGGAAGTCGACCTTTGTCATCAACTTCCGCTCAGTCGTATGTGCAGGGCATGGGACGTGGAGGTCATCGTCGTAGCCAGTGGCGTCGTAGGGCACTTGGGTGGATTTTTCCGGATCAGAAGCGCTATCCGGCGACGAATCTGGTAGGTATGATCAGAACTGCATATCCAGAAGTGATGGAGACCATTGTAATGGGTTGGAAGTGTTCTGGTAGTCACGACCTTGCTGGCGAAGGGTGGTGGCGAGAGAATACATACGGTGCCACAACCACGCAAAGACAGCAAATAATCATGAACGACGAGATGAAATGAAAGATTTGGACTCACTGTTCTTGATGATGCCCATGATCCAGGTCGTGTGCTGCAAATGCCTGGTAGTGTCTACACTAGCTGAGGCTGGTTGCGGAGGTGGAAGAACTGAAGCTTCAAAAACTCGACGAACCTTCAAACGGCAAAAGCAACACAAGATGACTGATCTGACCAAGCATAAATTTTAAGCATCCTGCAAGATGCGGGGATATCAATCGTCCCCATATTCGGGGGCACTGTGGCGGGTCTTCGAATTCCGCACTTGGAGCGAAGGATCGACACGCCGCATACTCAGTCTGACGGCGTGTGGTAGTATCCGACGGCAGCCGATCAACGACTCTGAGCGACCACACGGCAGGAAAACCGAGGTGGTCTTGAAGGAGCTTGAGCCGTGTCTTTGACTTTGATCTAAGCTGCACGTGGTTGAGATGAAGCGAGAATGAAGCGAACGCCGCAGTTGACCACTGGAAGGAGAAATTGTGTTTCAGAGCCTCTACAGCGCCCCTGCTGCAAAACAAGCGCGAAGGTCGGACGCCTGAAGACATTTCATGCGCCCCTTCAGTAGGACGCGGAAAGGGGAGGAAATTCTGGTGATTGAGTCTCACATCAGCGACGCCGGCGGCGGACTCGGCGCGGCGGTGACCAGCCACGAAGACGCTTTTCCATGTTTTATTCCCGGAAACAGTCTTGTCGATTCAACACGATGGGAGCAGACTCGAAGTGAGAGCGCCCTTACGGGGTTGTTTCAGGCAGGTCGCCGATGCCCAGAATCTTCGGGTACGACCTATTCCAGAGCCCATTGCCTCCCTGCGTGGAAACGAACGCAAAACAGATGACAAACAGATGCTTACTCGATTCTTAAATACCTGCTCATGCTAGAACAACCTGCTCATGCTAAATCAAATCCTACAGGGGCATTCGTGAGAGCTCAATGGAGGGACCTTTGGCTCGGACCACGTTCGATATCTCGACCCACTCAGCAGATTTCGTATTAGAATTTGACGACAGGAGGACCAGAGCACAACTGTGGGTCTACATCCGGCTTCGTAGATACCCATGTCCAGTCTAGTGTATCATTTTGGAGTCGTGTGATTTTTGAGATTGGTAATGCACGGCCTTCACCGCGGTTTGACTCACCTTTTTGCTTAAACGTCACACCACTTTCCACCTTATCTAACGCGCAGTGCAAAACGCACATGCCTTTTTCTTCATCCATATTTTCTTCCATTTCTCACTTCAGTCCTTTTCAATATCCATCTCACTAGGTATTACATGTCAGGGACCATGGCGTCGATTGGCAAAGGACTTTCTCGAGCAGCTCGGTCGACGCTGAAGCCGAGTAACATTCGTTCCTCTTCTCTGCGTCCAGCACTCGCCGCAAGGTCGACCACTCGTCAGCAGCAACGTGGATACGCGTCTTCCGGTAGCACTACTAGTGGTAGCTTAGCCTGGCTTGGGTTCGGAGCTGCTGCCACCTTGATCGGTGCTGCCGGATTCCACGCCTACAACAAAGAGGTGAAGCATCCCATCGACAGTGGAACCGCCGTTTTCAAGCCATCGCAGTCCGACTACCAGAAGATCTACGACGCTGTGGCCAAGAAGCTCGTCGACGAAGACGAGTACGATGATGGCAGCTACGGACCAGTACTAGTCCGATTGGCATGGCATGCTTCGGGGACATACGACAAGGAGACAGGAACTGGTGGCAGTAACGGAGCGACCATGAGATTCGCCCCAGAGTCTGAGCATGGTGCTAATTCTGGTTTGAAGAAGGCCAGGGACTTCCTGGAACCTATCAAGCAACAATTCCCGTGGATCACCTACTCCGACTTGTGGTGAGCATATGACCTACCAGATTAGAGAAATCGAGCTCTGACCATTGCAGGACCTTGTCTGGCGTTTGTGCCGTCCAAGAGATGCAAGGGCCGGTCATTCCATGGCGACCAGGCAGATCTGACCGCGACATAGCAGCATGCACTCCGGATGGAAGACTGCCAGATGCTTCGCAAGGTCCGGATCACTTGCGAGCCATCTTCCATCGCATGGGATTTGACGACCGCGAGATTGTTGCACTGAGCGGCGCACATGCCCTCGGCCGCTGCCACACCGACAGATCAGGTTTTGATGGTCCATGGACCTTCTCACCAACTACTTTGACTAACGACTACTACAAGCTGCTGCTTGAGGAGAAGTGGGTCAATCGAAAGTGGGACGGACCTAAGCAGTTCCAGGACATGACCTCGAAGAGCTTGATGATGTTGCCAACCGACATGGCGCTCATCCGAGACAATGAGTTCAAACCTCATGTGGAGCGGTTTGCCAAGGATAATGATGTCTTCTTCAAGGAGTTCTCCGATGTCTTTGTTAAGCTTCTGGAGCTGGGTGTTCCGTTTCAACCTGGTCAGGCCGCACGGATGACATTTGAGCCATCTACATAAGGGAAACTTGTCCAACAGGAGTCTTGCGGTGTTTCGGGGTGCATGGAGTTGGATATCGTCAAAAGGTGATACCCAAAATCAGGATAGACTGTATAATAATATAGACGACGGATAATCACGTCAGAATGCAATCGAGATGCAGAGCGCGAGTACCAAACGTTTTGTAGCTTTTAGGTCTTCGCCGTTCGATAATGGGCATGGAAACGCACCTGTGGGGGGAGCAGAGAGCACAAGCCGGCAATCTGTGTCCAAACCACGGCTCATGGTGACACTAAGCAATGCCATCTCGTACCTGCAGACCGACAGGACGATCAGGAAATCTAGCCAACGTCGAGTCGTGTCCGGAGAGCGGCGCGCTCCCGGGGCTGCTGCTGCACGAAAAGGAGCTGCGCTAGTCCGTTAGCGCCGTCTTGGCTCCCAAAGCGCGGACGGCGCCTTTTGACTTCCTCAGCCATCTGCTATTCTCGCTCCCTGCACCCCCCTTGCAACACCAACTCACCGTCTTCCACACGGCTTTTGCTCTTTGTCTCGTAACACGCGGCAATTCTTCCGCAGACAGCCAATACAAATTGAGACTCCACTCGGTCGCCGCATTGAGCACAACCGCTTGCCTGCGACCAGGCTCCTCTATTCACCGACTCGGCTCGAAACGCGAGCACAACCACCTTCGACATGGCTAGCAGCAGTAGCAATGTGGTTGGCGTTCACTACCGCGTGGGCAAGAAGATCGGAGAGGGATCCTTTGGTGTCATCTTCGAGGGCACCAACCTCTTGAATAACACTCAAGTCGCCATCAAATTCGTACGCGTTCTCAAGCTGGACAACCAATAATTATAGCCTAATGCATGTCAGGAACCAAGAAAGAGCGATGCGCCTCAGCTCCGCGATGAGTACAGAACGTACAAGATACTCGTAGGATGCCGTAAGACTAATCGAGATTGACTTCGTGACTTACACTGACCAGTATCCCACAGCCGGTATCCCAAATGTCTATTATTTCGGCCAAGAAGGTCTTCACAATATCCTTGTGATTGATCTACTCGGACCCTCACTCGAAGATCTCTTCGACCACTGCAATCGTCGCTTCACAATCAAGACTGTGGTCATGGTCGCCAAGCAAATGCTTTCAAGAGTCCAAACAATCCACGAGAAGAACCTCATCTACCGGGATATCAAGCCAGACAATTTCCTCATAGGAAGACCTGGAAGCAAAGTCGCCAATGTTATCCACGTGGTCGACTTTGGCATGGCTAAACAATACCGGGACCCAAAGACCAAGCAACACATTCCATACCGAGAGCGAAAGTCACTCTCTGGAACAGCTCGATACATGTCCATCAACACACATTTGGGTCGTGAGCAATCACGGCGAGACGATCTCGAAGCTCTCGGACACGTCTTCATGTACTTCCTCCGCGGAGGACTGCCTTGGCAAGGTCTCAAGGCAGCGACTAATAAGCAAAAGTACGAGAAGATTGGAGAGAAGAAGCAGACCACAGCAATCAAGGACCTCTGCGATGGATTCCCAGGTTCGACTGCCATTGATCTCTATCGTGAGCAATGCTAATCATGAACAGAGGAATTTAACAAGTACCTCTCGTACGTCCGCAACCTTGGCTTCGAAGACACACCCGATTACGACTACCTCCGAGACCTCTTCACTCAGGCATTGAAAAACACTGGCGAGGTCGAAGATGGAGAGTATGACTGGATGAAGCTCAACAACGGCAAGGGCTGGGAAGGCATGAAGCAACATCCATCGCAAGCTCACCTCCAACACACCGGCGGTCAACACGTGTCGACCAAGGAGCTCCACGGAACCAACCGCCAATCAAAGAGTGCCATTCCTCCTGGAAGACTCGAGCAGGAGCTTCCAAAGCCAGGTGCCGCACGACAACCCGGGCAGGCCAACAGGCAATCGCGTACACGGGACCAACAGTATACCACACCCACATTCCAAAAGCGCGGCAGCGGTGCGCAGGATCTAGCAGCGCCAGAAGGTTCTACGGCAGCACAATTTGCCAATAGCAACGCTAATCTGCCAGGTCGCCTGAGTTCCCAGCAACAAGTCGGCATGGGCATGTCAACGGCTGCGGCTACTCGACCGACTCAGCAGTCACCACCACAAGAGTCGCAGCCTGGCTTCTTTGCCAAGCTGAAGAAGGCTCTCTGCTGCGGCTAAATCCATCTTTCACGAACAACTTCATCAACAGGAATCTACACCATAAGCGCAACCCGGCATTGGAACGTCTGACTCGATCACTCAAGATTCACGATTGACGAATTTTCGCTTCTTTCACGGCCCCGCCATTGCCTTATCTAATTCTTCCGGTCGAGTCGCCAATGTCAGACACATCAAAGCTCTGGATAAACCAAAATCCCTTCGATCACCACACATGTCCTCCATTCACTTCTCTCGACTCAGCGACTGCACTCATCAAGCAAGTGCACACCTCCGTCACGGGTTTACGAACATCATCATCAGCGTTGGAACGAGCAAGCGAGCACACATTCGGCGGACAAGCGCGTTTCAGCATCATCAACTGCATCAGCACGGCGTTTCTTTTCTTTTCGGGATTACACCATTTCTCCTTTCACTACTACTGCATCACCGAACCCGCACGGGTTCTTGTTCATAATTGTCGGAGAGCTCAGGAGGCTGTTAGGGCGGGCACTGGACGGCCATATAAAAAGCAATACAAGAGACGAAGGAGAGAGAAGGGGCAGTCTCTGCGGACTGAGGTGGAACTGGACAGGCAAGGATGGAGGCACACATCATGTTTCGAGTTGGCTTAAGGGGCATGGAGGATCACCTCGTAAACGGAGACGAAGGACACTTGTCGGCACTCACTTTGTCAACCACAGACTTTCACCCCGTTTGTAAAGCATGGCGATGCCTACGACAGGCGCAAATGGAGGAGGGAGGAGTAGAGAGAAAGCCATCGTTGGATAATACAGCATCACAACCTTTTCCCACTTTTGCCAATGCAGTGATCACAAGTTCTCCGTGAATACACCCTCCAAGTCCCTCTCCACCATCCCATCATACTCCTCTATCTTTCCCCCTGTAGCTATCTACAAACCCTCCTTCCCACTCTCCCCTCCCCGCCCTTCACCATGCCCCTCTTGCCCCTTCCCCGGCTCATGCGCCGTCCTCGCCTTCCAGCCCTGCAGAGTCTGAACCTCATACCTCGCAGCACGCAGGCTCTTATGCTTCCTGATCCTGAACCCCTTGTCCTCCCCCTTTCCCTTCCCCTGGCCTCGGCCCTGCTTTTGGGCCTCTTGCGCTGTCGTCGAAGCAGGGGTTTGCCCCCAGGAATAGGAAGCCTGACCATGACCTTGTTGCGAGTTTGTCGACGCGGGGGTGTCACCCTGGGCGCGTTCTTCGGCGAGTTTGTCCTCGTGCCGGCGGAGGGCTCTGGCGCGCATGTCGGCGAGGATGGAGGAGGTGGACTGCTTCCGGGGACGGGGAGGTTTGGTCGGGGAGGGAGGGGAGGGGGAGTGGTGGTGGATGTGTCCGAGGAGGGAGAAGAGGAGGAGGAGGAGGAGGAGGAGGCGCGGGGATTGTTGGGTGAGGCGGGGGCTGCAGGTGGCGTTTGCTGTTCTGCTTCTTGGCTTGGTAGTCGCCATTTCTTGAAGCCTTGGTCTAGTTCTTTCGCCTTTCGACGTTTCTGGGTGACGGCACTCACGAGGTTGCCGACAAACACATTGATTGGTACTGTGGCTTTGCTGGAGTAGCGAGCGTAGGCGGGCCCGACGTAGCGGCCATCCTTGGTCCGGAAGACGAGAACCCAGTCGGCTGTTCCTCTCCGGAGTAAGAAGGGACCTCGTTGCTTGGTTCGGGGCTCGCTGACTGACACGGAATTACCAAGAGTCTCGGCCCCATGGTCACTCGGGCTGTCTATTGCAGTGAACTCTGTGATGGGAGATTCGCCAGGTTCGTCGCTTCTGAGCTCGATTCTTGTGAACCAGGCGTTGCGGTCTCCTCCCTTGCCCTTTCTGGCGCTCATGACCAGCTCGCTGAGGTCTTCCCAATGCGATAGTTTCGTCTGGGCAGCAGGGTCTCTGATCCACTCATTGCCCGATACAAAGGTTTCTGCCTGTTTCAGGTCTCCATATGTAGATTTGTCCCACAACAGGCCCAAAACTGAATCACGGAGTAGCAACTCTTCTGCCGTCCATTCGTGGATTTTGATATGCCTGTCCTCTTTGTTGATCTTACGTGCATGCCTTGCTTCGCCTTCGACCGTCGATTCTATCCTTCGAGTCAAGAATGCTCCGCTTTCCAGGTTCTCTTTGAGCATCTCTGCTCCCGCTAACCCTAAGCGATCCACGTTGCGGAAGATTGCCGCTTTGTTGGTCTTCCTGTCGACAGAGTAAGCCAGTTCCAAACCCGGCCGCGGCGTCTGATCTACGATGTCCCCTTGATCGAATTTGGTGGGATGGAGAGTTTGAAGAGTCACGCCACTGTATTTATCGCCGTGAAGCATCGCCCAGTGGATAGGCGCAGGGCCGTAGAGATCGGGCAAAAAGGATGGATGCACATTAAGCCCGCCGTAGGTGGCGAGGGACAGAATGCGAGGTGGGACCAGTAGGCCAAAAGAAACAGCAATGACAAGATCAATCGGCTTAGGAGGGGTCCAAGAGGTAAAGGTCGATATCTGATGGACGGGAAGCTGCACTTGCTCGGCAGCATCTTTGATGAGTGCTGACTTGCTTAGCAAATGCTCATGGAGAAGGTTGCTGGACTTACGGTGCCTGATATCCTTTAAGCCGCGGCCTACCCTGGCCCCGGTTTTGCAGACGACATCGATCGACTCGACCACCGAAGATGGCAGCTTACATAGCGCGTATAGAGAGTATATGCTGAACTCATCCGAGCCGCAGAAAAGAATCTTGAGAGGAGGAATCTTTGGACGCTCGACTACCACCGAAGGCACGCCACCTGTCTGCCATCGCCGTTGCGTCCATTGGTAACAAGCCTGACGACGAACATACAGGAAGCATCTGAATATCATCACATAGCCAGCCAAGCTACTCGGATCACAAGGGAAGATTTTGAAAAGGACTATGTCATCGTCGATGCCCCAGTATCAAATTTAGCCTTTCCGCGGCGGGGACACGGCGGCTTCCCCGATTGGTTCCCCATGCTTTTCCGCCAGCGCAGCCCAGCTCCTGCACGTGCAACAACCAGCGCATGCGCAACAGTGACACAACATCCATACCTCCCGTCCGACAGCTTCTCACCCTCCTCCTTCTTCTCCTCGAAGTCTCCGACCTCCAAAAATGCGTCCCCGATGACCTCCCCCGCCGTCCCAGCCGTGATACCGGCGCAACTTTCCTTCCTCGCCATCTATAACCCCTCTCTGGGCCGCACAGATGAGACATTTCGCCAGCAGCTTCTGTTCTGGTACTCGAGAGCTGATCGGGATGCGAAGCTCGCTCGTAAGGCCGCTGGGCCAGGGCAAGATGTGGACGGCACAGGAGATGCACAGCTGGAGAAAGAGCAGGAAAATGAGCGGTTACGGCAGATTGGATTAGCACAGGGGATGGTGGATTTTGCACGAACATTCAGCGATGGGGAGCCGACAGAGAGTGTGGAGACGGAGAAGAGTCGGGTTGTGCTGAAGGAGGTGGAGAGGGGTTGGTGGGTGCTTGCCAGTGTGGATCTAACGAGGCTACCCAAGACGGGCGCGAACGAGAAGGGCAAGGATGATGCCGAGGGTGACCGGTGGGAGTATTCAGCTCGAGAAGTGGCGACGCCGGCATTGCTGGTGCAGCAGATTTTGGGGGCGCATAGGACATTTCTCCTGCATCATGGGCCCTCTCTGGAGTTCTTGTTCGCAAGGCTTGGGAGAGACAAGCTCTGTAGCTTTCTTGACAAGTACTGGGGCCGATTCTGCCGGTATTGGGAGGTACTACTTCATGGAAACCCGGCGGCGGACGTACTAGGTGGCTTGAAGCTGTCCGCTGGAGGCGAACTTGGAATGGGTGTCGGAGAGGAGGACTGGGGCAGTGGAGAAAGAGCAGTCCTCGAGGCTCTGGTACACAACACAGAGGGGATGGTGGACATGGTTGTATCGCGATTCGGCAATCCCGTCATAGCGGAGGGCAAAGCGGCGGGAGATCTGGAAGCGAGGATACCCTGGTTAGGTCGTGGCAGACCAGCAGAAGCAAGCGATGGCGTCATATTCGGAGGCACTGGGTCATTGTCTCGGGCCAGCGTGAGGGACATCTCGAACTGGGTGCAGCAGGTCTACGTCTATGGAGAGCATGCGTATGGAGTGAAAGATCATCCGTCGCGCAAGCGTCGGAGGCTACACAGGCGCGCTCCATCATCGACGTCCGGCGTCTCCGCCCATGAAGAGCAGAAGAGCGCGCCAGATGGGGCAAACGTTGCATCTCAGAACACACAGCTGGAAACTAAAGACTCGCCTCAAGAGCCTAGCGACGATCAAGTATCTCTCACTAAAGTGTCATCTATTCCTGGTCTGCCACCTGATGATCGGCCTGCTGTACATGATCGTGTGGCTTCACAGGATCATGCAGTCGGTGTCGCCAGTACCAAAGCTGATCCCACCACTGATCATCGACCAGGCATACCACCCCCGATAGTCAAATCAGCAGAGCAATCATTACGGGAAGCTACCACAAAAGCTACGAACACGGACAACGCAGTCGCAGCTGATGGCGCGCAAGACTCAACCCTAGGGATATCCAATGAGAAGTGGGTGACGTACCTGACCTTCGGACTGAACAAGCTCGCAAGACCAGCTACTCCTGAGAAGCAATCCACGAGACCCTCCGCTATCACTCGACAATCGACAAAATCAGCCGCTTCACGGATGACCCCGAACATTGAGGGAAAAAGCGAGTCTTTAAGACATGTGGGCCCCATGCCTGACGGACATCTCATCGAATCACGAATTGCAGAGCAGATCCGACGCGAGACGGATGGTTACTTCCTGATTGGATACAAAGGCACTCTTAGTAACGACACGCTTCGACCCGAAGATGCCAAATCTGCTTCCGAGGACGAAGACGGTGGAGATCGTACCGTGCTACGGACGATCCATGTCGAGACTATCAAACCTGTCCGGGCTGACGACAAACAAGATGAAAAATCAGATGGCTCGTCTGTTTCTACTTTTAGAAATGACATGACCACGCAAAGACCGGAGCGCCTGAGGGTTCTGATCTACGTACGCCGCCCATTCATCTTCGCGTTCCTGTTTGAGCAAAGGCAAGAATCACTTCAAATGACCTCATTCTACTCGAATCTTCACAGGCATCTTACGCCACTGCAGAAGCCAATGAGTGCCAGCACTTCATCGGCAAACGTTGCCCAGCGTATTGAAGACTCACAAGAGCCGTCATCACCAGAAACTCCCAATGGGAAAGGGCAGCGGAGTCTACCAGTCTATGATCTGTTGTTCGACCCCGTCCGTCTCACGGTGCATTCGTCAATTCCGAACATACCGCTCCCAGGTACTGCTGCAGCAGAGGGCTTCGCGCTTTCGCCTACTGGAGAGGAGTCGACGTGGTCGCGCATTGAAGGACTCAACGTGCATTCGCAGATTCTGGCGATGCTAGACAATACCCGCCGGGCCTCCCACGAAATCGAGAAGTCAGCAAAAACCAGCCGTGGGTGGTGGGTGGTCTGGATGCGCCTCCCTCCCTCCTCGCAGACGTCGGCGGCAGATCTGAAATCAGCTGCTGAGGACAGGGAAGCAGGGCAGAGACGCGCGATGAGCGATTCAAAGTACACGCACGCAGACGAATTTGACACAGAGGAATGCCGCATCGCGGTCCTGGTGCGAAAAGCGAGTGACTGGACTCCTCCGAAGCAGAGCGGGGCAAGGAGCTTTTCTGGCATGATGGGCTGGACAGGTAGCCATGTCACAGGCGGTAGCAATGCGGGCTGGGGACCAACGAGTCTGGCAGGAGGCATGGGCTTCGACCCAAGACGTTACGTGGAAGGATTACTGAGCCTAAGCCGATGAGGCTGCAGATATGGCATAGCATGGAAGGGCATCAAGCGAGTGTGGCTTAGATATCATGAACGACACCTAGGATTTTGACTAGGTCACGAATGTGCCCAATTCGGTTCGCGCCATCTTGAGACGCACCTCCGTCCATCCGACCACTACGCCCGACACGTCTCTCTGGTCCGGACTATTCCCATTGGACTCTCATTTGTTCTGGTTGACAGTAGATTGTGTGCCGTTCTCCCGTCGTCTGCACGGTCTTCATACTCATCTCATGAGCATCTCTCACGACGACTGAGATGCACGAGGTGACAAGGATAACGCGAGGTGCTCAACTACGCCGCCAAACCATATTCCTCACTGTGCGCTCACGATGCTTGCGGTCGTGTGCTGCTTTGCACACCGTGAAGATTACCACTGCTTGATCGACCGGATACGAGCTTTCATTACCATGTATCAAGTGCGTAGACAGGCCTGTCTCGACTCTGACATGTCGCATCATCTGCTTCGCGTCGCGAAAGCTCAGCCTTCATCGCGACTTTGGGGCCCTTGATGGTCTGCTGGGCTTCATTTGCCATATTGCCTCCGGCCATCGTCCTTACTTCGCCTCTGCGATTTGCCATCCACTCTTTTCCTACATTCTCGTCTCTCTTTGACATATATCTAATGCCTTAATCTATTGTGTTACACAGTGAACCGGCACGATGCCACCTACAAAGCAGAAAGAACCCGCCAAAGATCGACAATCGTTACCTTCCCAGCAGACACCCAACAAGAGATCGACCAAGACCAATAGTGCTTCGCAGCCCAGGCAGGATGGCTCGCCCGCTGTACCCGAAATATCAGGCATGGTGAAGCCTGGAGAGATGCTCCTCGTCCTCGGTGCACCAAGCTCTGGATGCTCAACATTCATGAAGACTATCACTGGGCAGACTCAAGGCCTGAGTGTGAAGGAAGGTAGCAGCCTCAACTTCCAAGGTAGGCCAATACGAAGCTGGGAACGGCGCCGGAAGGGACTGACATTCGATCCAGGCTTATCTCTGACCGATGTACAAGGAAGCTGTCGTGGCGAGGTCATCTACGTTGCGGAGAATGATGCTCACTTGTCAGACCTCACCGTCGCCGATACTCTGTGCTTTGCTGCACGCATGCGTACTCCGAGGTGCATACCTGGCGGAGTCAGCCCGAACTTTTGGGCAGTGCATCTAAGCGAAGTCATCATGGCCATTTACGGACTCACCGATCTGGCAGATGTCCAAATGGGTGATGATTCCAGCAGCGTACTATCGTCTGATGAACGGCGAGTTGTCAGTATCGCGGAGGTTGCTCTCAGCGGAGCACCAATCCAGGCCTGGGACAATACCACCAGGGGACTTGACAGCCATTCAGTGCTTGAATTCTGTAAGGACCTGCGATTGGGATCAGACCTCTTGCAACACTGCAACATCGTTTCCCTCTATCAGGCATCCGAAGATGTATAACAGGTGCGTGTATAAGCTAAACCTACGGAGCAAGATTCTGACATCCATAGATGTTCGACAAAGTCCTCCTCATCCACGAAGGAAGGCAACTCTACTTTGGCAAGACAAAGGATGCCCGCAAGTACTTTGAGCAGATGGGATTCGAGTGTGCACCTGGAGTCTCGACCGCGGACTTCCTTACCTCTGTCACCTCCGAAGCCGAGCGCAAAGTCCGTCGGAGCTTCCATGGTCTAGTACCTCGATCGGCAGACGACTTTGCGACCCTATGGCAAGACAGCTTGGAACGTCAGAACTTGCTCCGAGACGTTTACAAGTGGGAGGAGAAATTCCCCATCGGCGGACACTCCTCGAGAGATTTCGTTGCATCGAAGAATGCGCAGCAGGCAAAAGGAACGTAAGTGCAGAACGAACGAGGGTTGTATAACACAAGCTGATGTAGTCACAGGAGATCAACATCCCCTTATATCCTGTCCTTCGGACAGCAAGTCAAGATGTGCCTTTGGCGGGACATTCTACAGCAGAAGACAGCTCCACTCTCGCACCTTCTGCCAGTAGTAGTGAACACCATCTTAGGTCTCGTCATTGGTTCGGTGTTCTATAATTTGCCGTTCGGGACTGTCACCTTCTTCTCACGGGGTGTCTTATTCTTCTTGACACTTCTGATCAGCATCCTGAACAGCCCCAACGAGGTTAGTAAACCAGCAAGAGAGAATGACACTTGCTGACGGCACGAGATCTTCCAGCTCCACAGTCGGCGGAATGCGATCGAGAAGCATCGCCGGCATGCTCTCTATCATCCATCCGCGGAGGCGCTAGCTTCCACTTTCGGCAGTATCCCGCTAAAAGTGCTCAACACTACATGCTTCAGCATACCTCTCTACTTCCTGGCCAATCTCCGCCGAGAGTCTGCAGCTTTCTTCTTCTTCTTCCTGGTCTCCTTTATAATGTCGATCACCCTTTCTAGCATGTTCCGCACTGTCGGCAGCATCGTGCTAAATACGACACTGGCGTCGATACCGAGCACATTCTGCATACTGGTCATGGTGACATATTCTGGCTTGCCGATCCCGACAAGCTATATGCCGGTATGGTCAAGGTATGTCTGCTCGTCACACGTGGATGGACTGGGGCTGACCTCTCATAGCTGGTTAAAGTATGCAAACCCGGTATCCTACGCCTTTGAGTCTCTCATGGTCAACGAATTTGCCGGCAGGGGGTTTCCTTGCTCGCAACACGTTCCAGGCTATGGTAATCGCGCTCTAGGTCAGCAGATCTGTGATGTTCCAGGGAGTGTGGTCGGTGCTTCGATCGTGAGTGGCGATGTATATCTCGGAACCGTCTACGGCTTTCGTGAGAACAACAAATGGATGAGTGTTGGTATTGTCTTGGTCTTCATGGTCGGTTTCCTGATCTCTTACCTGCTCGCCGCGGAACTCGTTTCGCCGTCGAAAGGGAAGAATGAGATCATAGTCTTTCCCAGGAAGCGAAAGCAAGTGGTGCGCTTCGCAAGCACAAATGATGAGGAAAGCGTCAAAGAGATGTCAACTATCAGTACTGGTCGGCCTCGTGGGATGAGTGGAGCCTCCGCCGTGTCGACGGAAATGGTCAAGCACAACGGCAGTACCCTGCATTGGCAGAATCTCTGCTACGATGTCAAGGACGGCAAGGAGACAAAGCGACTGCTCGATCACGTCGATGGTTGGATCAAATCTGGCACACTTACGGCCGTGATGGGAGTACCTGGAAGTGGCAAGACTACACTGTTGGAGGCTCTGGCTTCGAGGACAAAGATTGGTCTGGTATCCGGGGATATACTTGTGGAAGGCAGTCAACCGAATGCTGCTTTCCAAAGGAGTCTCGGATATGCTCAACAACAGGATATTCATCTGGAAACGTCGACTGTTCGAGAAGTATTGAGGTTCTCGGCACTCTTACGACAGCCCCGAAGTGTACCGAAGCAGGAGAAGCTTGCCTACGTGGAGCAAGTGTTAGTAATGCTCGACATGGAAGAGCTAGCAGAAGCTACAATCGGTGCACATGAGGAAGGACTCAACGTCGAGCAGAAGAAGCGAGTCACCATCGGCATCGAGCTAGCTGCAAAACCAGACTTGTTGCTCTTTCTCGACGAACCGACCACAGGCTTAGACAGCCAAACAGCCTGGGGCATCTGCAACCTGTTACGAAAGCTAGCAAACGCCGGACAAGCAATCCTGTGCTCCATTCAAGAGCCGTCAACCACACAGTTCCGCAACTTCGACCGACTTCTGCTCCTCCAAGACGATGGCAAGACCGTCTACTTCGGCGAGATCGGCGACGATGCCTCCCGACTCAAGTCCTACTTCGAGCGCCACTGCGCAGTACGTTGTCGTTCAGGAGAAAACCCCGCCGAGTGGGTAACGCGAGTCATCAACGACGAAGCCGGCCCTAAGAGTAAACATGGCAGAATCGACTGGCACGGTACCTGGAAGCGAAGTCCAGAGTACTACTGGGTGCAAGAAGAATTGGAGCGTCTCAAAGCTGTCCGAAGAACGTCCAGCGCTGCCGACCATACGCTGTCACGATCTGGAATGCCGAAGCCCGTCAAGCATGACAGGTACGCTGCGTCTTGGGGGACACAATTCGTGCAAGTCACCAGACGGGTCTTGCAGCATTACTGGCGAAGTCCAAAGTACATCTACACCAAGCTCATCCTCGGAGCGATGATTGGCCTCTTCGTCGGCATCTCTTTCTATCGCTTGCGAAACACACAACAAGGCGCAGAGAACCAGATCTTCTCCATCTTCGTCCTCCTGGCTTCTTCGCTACCTCTTCTACAGGTTCGTCTCCATCGTCCGTTCCCCCCCTCCACCCCCCTCCCCCGGTCCCTTGTGATTTACCGTCTCCACACTCCCCTCCCATCTTGATCATCCCTTTCTACCAAATCTAACATCTCCCAGCTCCACCCCCGGTCCACCGCCTCCCCCTCCACGCCCGGGATCCACCCCTCCCTCCCCCCTCTCGCCTCCATCACCGCGGACCTCCTCTCCTCCCTCCCTCTCTCCCTCTTGCTCCCGCTCACTTTCCTCCTCCCTCTCTCCCTCCCCTCTACCCCTTCTTCTACCTCCAACCTCCTCCTCCCCGCCGCCCTCCTGGCTCTAGCACCACTCTACCTCTGCTCCCTCTCCCTCCTCTTCTCCACTATCCCCGGTCCTTCCGTCCGTCGCCTCCTAGGAACAGCGGTGTGGGTAGTGCTGCTACTCTTCAGCGGCGTCCCGGCCAGCACGGAAGCCATGCCGGGTGTATGGGGGTTTGTGGGGTACATCAACCCTTTACGAGGGGTTATGGAGGGGGTCTTAGAGGGCGTGCTGATGGGGAGGGAAGTGAGCTGTTCGGATAGTGAGGTGGTGCGGTTTGCGCTGCCTGGTGGGCTTGGGGGAGGGACGGGGAGTTGTGCGACTTACATGCAGAGGTGGGTGGGGGATCGGGGTGGGTATGTTGTTGATGATGTTATGGGGGTGGGTGGGAAGAGGGAGTGTGCGTTTTGTCAGGCGAGGACGGGAGGGGAGGTGTTGAGGGGGTTTGGGCTGGGGGAAGGGAGGGGGTGGTGGGGGGTTAGAGTGGTGTTGGGGGCGATGGGGGTCAATTGGGTTGTTGTTGTTGGGGTTGGGTGTTGGAGGGGAGGGAGGAGGTGATGATGCATCGGACTGGTGGCGACAGTCAGGGGGATAGAGATGAGGTTTGGGTATGAGAAATGGCTTTTGTGGATCCCGGCTGGACCGGATGAAATGTTCTGTAGCATGAATGGGTATCAAACGCTATGCAATGCAACATCTCCTGTACTTCATGCTTGTTCACTTCCGCTGGATGTCGGCACTCTTTCCCCCACCATCTCTACAAGCTTAATCCCCATCCTAAAGATCCTCATCCTCCACCTCCTCCATCGTCACGCCCTTCCTCCGCCCTCCATCCCCTTCTGCCTCCCTTCTTCCTCCCTCAGCACCACCCTCCCCCTCCTCCCCTCCCTGCTTCCCCACATACCCCCCCTTCTCTAACCTCTCCCACTCCGCCTCCTCCACCAAGCCCCCCTTCCCCTTGACCCTCTCCAAGTTCCTCCTCACCTGCGCCGGCGCAAACTTCGCCCCCGTCGCCTCCTTCCTCAAATCTCGCATGACCGGCGCAGAACTATACGTTATCTGGGCGGGCGCTGCATCCTTTTTCTCCACCTGCCCATTCGTTCTTGCGTCCGGCCTTCTATCCCGTCGTGAGATCGGGGGCGGGGTATCCCTCGGCATGGGGATACTTCGCACTTCCTCATCCGTTGACTCCTCGTCGCTCTGGTCCCTGTGGTCCCGCGTCCTCTTCGTCCCCCGCCCTTCCCTGTCTCCCTCCCCTCCTCGTCCGTCTGCTAGTCCTGCCCGCCTTGCTTCCTGCTCCCCTTGCCCTGTCCTCTCCCGCGCCTTCTTCACTTGTCCTAGCTCTTTCTCGAGTGTCTTGAGCAGCTCTGCGTCTCTCGATCGTAACGAGCCATTGCTTTCTTGCGATTTGAGGTCGGCGATTTGTTTTTCTAGGCGGGAGGGGTTTCGCTTAGCGAGGCGCTCGGTGCGGGCTTTGAGGACGGCGAGTTTGGTCTTTTTCTGGGTGGCCCGTTTTTGGGCTTTGGCGTGGGCGGTGACGGGGTTGATGTCTTTGGCCATATTGGTGGAAAGGGGTCGGAGGGGGAGATGAGGGTGAGGAGTGGTGGGAGATTGTGGGGGGTGGTTGGAGGTGAGGGTTGAGAATGGGCTGTCTATGCGAAGTTTGTTGAGCCTAAGGGTAGTTTGACATTGTCATGTAAGTGAGGCTCTTCGCATATAGCTGTCCGCAGAATGTCAAGCTCAATCGTCACTGATGACAGTTCTTCTCAGCCAGAAATTCTGCCCGCCAAGTTACCTCACTCATGCCATCGGCGGACCGACATTGCCGTAGTCTTCCCCCACATTCTTGCCCTCAAAAGCTCCTCCACGCTTCCCGTTCACCCACGCTGGTCCTGCCCTGAAGAAACTTCTCGATATCCGACACAGCCACAACGACGACCATTAAATGCCTCACTCGACGTCGGAATTGGGGTCAGAAGCGTCTATGGAGTCCCGACGCACGGCAGATCATGGTTCTATAAGGCAAGGAATTGCTGATATAGGGTACGCCCGGTGGGGAAGCTTGAAATTAAGCTTGTAATGTCCTGTCGTTCGTGGTTGGTTTCAATGGCACATGGCAGGCAGGGGATGATGTGAATAGCTCTGCCTGATCGCCAGGGACAGCAGGAGATTTTCTGCCTTGGCGTTTAACGTCTCGTGGTTGTGTTGTGCTGTATAGGTGAATGAAGCATCTCGAGTTGAGTGACATGGCGGCGACATACCCAATTCGCACAAGTCAGCTGCAGCTCGCTCGGTCACGCAAAATTTCAATCTGTCCAATGTGTGTCACTCGCATCTACCGCCATCGTCCTGCTGTCCAGCTCCCCGGATTTGCCTAACACGTGAGTACGGACACACCTCCATGGAGAAGATGCCGGGGAGTCGCTGCATCCGCCGCCCTGGGTTTTGCCCTTGACTGCACACCTACCTGCATATGCCTTATTGGTTACACTGCTGATCGTATCCGACACAAAAACCCGGGCCAACCATCAGCAAGCTGAGCTATGCAACCGAGGCCAACCAGCAAATGTCGGAGCTTCACCGCCTGTGACTGTGCTTTTTCTCCATTCGACTCTCCGCCCGGCGATCGCAACCAAAATGTCGTTGTGACCTTGTGTACTCGGGCGGGTGTCATCGTTTCGTCAACGGGTTCGCAGCGGCGGGCTTGGTTTCCGCTAGCGTGTCTGGTCGTTTTTCCTGCATTCATTGCCAAGGCCGAGACGCGTCAGCTTCTCTTTGTGCAGGATGGCGGCTGTAGGGGCGGGAAGGCAGTTTGAGCCACATGGGAAATGAGGCTACACTGCCGAAGACCGAGACTGGAGTGACTCAGGTTGTGACGTTGGGAATCACCATCAAGACGGCGGATATCGGGGGATTGCCGGTGCTCGGCGGTGGATCTTGGTACGGAGCGTGACCATGGAATAGTTGCGAACTGTTGCGAGGTACTGTGGGCATTTGACCTTCGGCATGGCCGAGAAAGATTTGTGTTGGCGGGAATACAGAGATAAGGAAGAGATATCCGGGCTGGAAAAACATGATGTCTTGGTACCTAGACCAAGGGATCCGGAGACTTTCGTTGCATCCCAGATGTGGCTTGAAGAAACAAGTTGATCTTGCTCTTTTCCGGCATTCCCCACCACGTTGGCCATTAAACTTTGCACGGTCAGAGACAAATCTGGCCCACGACAAAGTCAATTTTGGACCTCATCTGCTAATTAATCCTCCTCGGCGTTACTTATATTCCCGACTGCCAACAGGCATTGTCAGCCATGACCAGGGAACAAGAGGCAGTACCGCACAATAGCGGAAAAGCGCTTGATACTCCTACATTCCATGTCGCAATGTGTATGAATTTTCGTGACTGGGTTCGACATGTGTCTGGCGTTCCTGTCATGAGATCATGCTGAGATCAGCGACCGGGCTCGTAGGCCCGTCTGGCCCCGTTCCGCGGACTACGTGAAGATGTGATCCCTGCGGGCGAACAGGTTGATATTCTGGTCGTGTAGACTTTCACAAAAATGCTTTGGTCTGACCGATTGGTTTTTCTCTTCGCCAGTCTCCCCAATACCATGATCCGTGGCTGGAAACCGAGCCGCGGCAAGTTTCGTGCCAAAACGTGTTCTTCTCATGCTACATACTGTTTGTCCTTAGGCAGTTGGCCCTGCCGGTTCCTGTGATGGCCCGACACATGGGCAGCAGCCGATGCTCAACTCTCCTATGGCGTGCTTTTCCGCTCGGGGCGGAGTTCGCATCTCTGTTCGAGTGCCGGGCGTGACAGGCGGATCAGCCCTGATGAGAGACTCTGGCTGAAAGTATGCCGGGTGTTTCTCCATGGGTTATTAGATTGATCGGTAACATCACGCGTATGTCACTTCTCAGCATGACGGAGCCAATCCGGATGGCAGTTCTCGGAACTTGGCGCTGACTTGGAGCCCTGGTCATCAATGCATTCAAAAGCAAGAAAGAATCAGTCAGACGAGACTGCCCATGTCGATGGTCGGTTCCAGACGGCCTCCACGCCCCGGCAGTCGGATCTTGAACGCGTCTCTGCTGGAGTCGGTGAGGGATAGCTCCGCAATCTGGGCAACTGGCAACCCATGTGGGAGTGTGTCGCCTTGCCGATACTTCGAGTGAGGAAAGGCGCTACAAAGGAGCCATACTGCAATCAAAATCCACTCTTGGCAAGCCAATTGTCTTGCAGGATACGTCGCATTGGTTGCTCGATCTCGAAGTCGCCAGCCGCTCTGCCGTGCCGTGTGGGCATCAAGATGTCGATCATGAGACCCTCAGACGCGTTTGAATGGAGCGTACAGCGCTACAAGTTGCACTTAACCAGTGTGATGATTATTCCTAAGAGGGAAAGATTCCTTCACGACTCGTGCGGCGCCTATCGCTGTTGACCATGGCTTGCAAAGTGTGGGGATCCATACAGTCGCACCAACAAGCACGCGATGCGGTGGAGGATGCTGCATCCAGGATGGGTCTCGTGGGTACAAGATCCATCGTGTACCTAGCTGGACACCTTCCACGGCAATTGAATCGATCCGTTGTCGATGCTGGTCATGTCTCTCAGCAGAGGCGGCGTGAAACGTGGCAGTGGCGCCATGGAAGGTGACACAATCGTAAAGTTTCCGTGCGCCCAGCGATACTAGCAACAACAGATTGAGATTGTGGTTTGTAATATGTGTTTGTTTCAGTTGGTGAAGCTATACTATCTGAGACAATATCTATTTTTTGGTTGATATCGCTCCAACATTTGCATATCTCTCGTCATCTAGACCAGTACCATTCTGTCCATGGTCTCAGCCTGTTCCAGCGACAAGCTAATCGCAAGCGTCTCGTCTGGTGTCGTCCTACACTCTCATTCTTCGTGGGTGCAGTTACGTTGACCAAGCTTGAGCGATGAAATCCCGTCTATCACTTATGGGCGCCGCAAAGTAGCATGACATTGAGCCCCAGGGTGAGATCGACAACGGAAGTACATGGTCGACCAACGGCTCCGCTCTGGTTGCCTGTCATGTGTGGTGCAGGGGTAAGGAAGATCCGTGTGGGCTAGCTAATTGCGTCTTGTCATACTAGAGCATCCATTGCTTTATTCTTCCGCAATTCCCGACGATGCAGATCAATATTTTGAACTTTCGAGCACGTAGGCCTGTTTGTAAACTCATCCGGGGGACTCTGTAGTACCCTTTCCATGTCTGCCTTGGAGGCCCCTTGGATCATAGCCAAGAGGAAAGCTGTTGCCGGAATAAGATGGTCCCCTTGACCAATTTGTTGCCATGGAATCATGCCGTGGTGAGCCGGGAAGGCCCGAGTCATGTTGGTACATTCCCCAATTGTAGCCGGATTCGCCCATCGGGGGCCCTTGAGTAGGTCTTTGGGAGTAATATTGCGATGGGACCACTGGTTGTGTGGTCATGGAAGCGGTCTGATGCTCGTATGAAGCCGGATAGATCGAAGTCGAGTGTTGCCCTTGATAGGCAGGAGCTGAAGCCATGTGTGAGTGATAAGCTGGTGCTGTCGTCGTCTCAGTCGTCGCCCAAGTATTCGCGCGCGTCCCATCGCTGCGTCCATGATCCATGTAGCCGTACGAAATTGGCTGTCCACCAGCACCAAATCCTCCTGGGCTGTAGTTTCGAAGGTGTTCAGGTGTTTGCGACCAGCTTAGGTGACTTTGTGAGTTCGCATAACCGGGTTGCGGTAGATCGACGTGTTGGGAGTGCCAGTCCTGATTACCAGCTCGCTGGAGTCCAATGTGGTCGGCCTGGAGAACATTGGAGTGCATCATCATACCTGTATTTGGTCAAACTACTTATCTCAACCTCCGTAGGATGAATAATTTCGTACCTGGTCCTCTGCCAGCCAAGGGTAGGACGTCGGAATATCCTCCCGCTAGATGGGGTGGAGATGGATTGATTCCGTCGCGATGCTCGGGACTCACTCCAGATGGAGAGCGCGACATGACTGACGAGTCTTGGGAATTCATTCCGGCTTTACCTGATGATCGAGGATCCCCATTACTCGCCGTATCGACAGTGGTGAAGATGCATTCCTTCTTGAGCTTGATACAATTGGCGCACCTGCGCTCCGAGTCTCCCTCGGCGAGGACGCAACGTATCTTGCGCCGGCGACAATGTGCTGCACTATTTTAGCATCTCAATCACGCCGAGTAGTGGATTGACTCACCACAGGCTACTGATATTCGTGTGTAGCCGAGCTTGTTCTTGCGGCCAAAGGCATTGGAGGGGGGTGAATCCGTGTTCTCGGGGGACACGGAGGACATTTTATTCATGGATATTCGGTGTCAAGAAGTTGAATGTCCAAGATATGTGATATCGAAGGCTTTGTTTCTGTCTGGCTCTGTACTGTGAACCAGAAGCCGAGGTTGGTATGGGATTTAGCAGGCTTCGAATGGGTAAATGGGATCGCGGCCAGCAACACTGTTGTGTACAACTAAATGCAGCATGAATATGTCTGTGATTTAGATGTTTCGAGGAGCATCAAAGGCTGTGACTTGATTCGCGTGATGGCCGGAGTCGTCGATCTCGAGGTTCGAGGAGTCCTCGTCAATGCGCCGGTGAGTCCTGCGCGTGTATGGGCGATGGGTTGAGACGAGTCCTTGCAATTGCAGTAGACAATATCAGTCGGATGACGGGCACGCTCGGTGGTATGGCCAGAGTGTAGATGTGGCGCGGCGAATGTGCGGCAGCCCGGAAGCGAGGCGTAAACCTTGAGCCAAAAAAAAGGTTGGTCGTTGAGTGAAGCTGGGGAAGTTGAAAAGGTCGAGAACGACAGGATTTTTATGACAGGATGTTGAAGAGGCGGAGGTGCCAACGGCAGACGGCGGCTAATGAGAAAGATCTGTAGACCGTCCAGCCTTTTGATCGTGGCAGGTCCGGCAAGATCGTCGTCAGGGAAAGCACCCGAGCTGCAAGAGAACAGTTTCGATCAATGGGCGTTGCGAGGAAGGGACCCAAGGGTTCGGGAGAGGGCCAGGAAGGGCTTGGTCATGAGAGCTCTCGGATCCGCGAGGGGCAATTGTTTTTATGGACGTGCGCTGGAGAAACAGCTCTGGAAGCTGACTTGATCGGGAGCAATCGCAAGCAGCGGAGCGGGCTCGATAGCTTAAGAGGACTTAAGAGGATTAGTGGCCGGACCCAGTGAGTCGTACGGCTGGGCGGGCGGTTTTGTTTGAACTGTGCTGTTTTCTCTATCAGAGCTCGGATGACGTTCGATGGGGAACAAAGTCGTTAGGTAGCCCTGTGGCTCTTGGTGCCTCAGGCGTGGCTCGCAGAGCTTCTTGGTCCAAGCCAAAGTACATGTTGACGCACGCTATATCCGGACGGCTTCTAGGGTCACGCTTGTATCCGGAGCCAGGAAACGTCAACGCCTTCCCCTTCCTGCGAGCTCGCGCTAGACCTACGGTGCACTCCATGGCTGGGTGAAGGGTTGCGGGCACATGTTGAAGATCCATGATCTTCCCCAATGTCTGACTCGACAGCTCGCTCGCCTCTAGTGTTTAGAGCTCTACCTGGCAGCCACTCTCCAATCCATCCAGTCCCACTCCCCAACTCCGCGCGACCTGCGCTGTGGTTCTGGTAATTGGCCGCGATGGGGTACGCCACAGTCACATTTCCGTGCGTTCAGACTCAACGGATGCCGAGTGGACCGTCTTGGTGCTCTTTGCCTTACGTGCGTGAGGCTCGGGTATCGGCTGCACGCTGTTTCCAACGCAGGGATCTCTTGGACGTCCAGGGCTCTGCATCCCAAAATGGCCCCCTCGCCTAGCTATGTCAGCGGCTGAAATCAGTGCCGCAGAAAGCTTGTCACGGGGAGCCACGCGTTCTGCGCTTGGTGTCGTCCCTATGCATGGCATGGCGGTCGTACAGAGCTTCCTCTGGACATGCAGAGACATGGCCAAGAGATTCGCGAGCCAACTGAGCAGAATATGCAAACGTCGTATCCGTTCAACCAGTGCATACAGCATCTTTATTTCGTTCGGCTGCGATACGCAACCGCATCGCAACGGCGCGTTTAGACAGAATAGCACCGATATTGCGACAACCGCAAAACGATCAATTACCAATCACCCATTCCTTGCCATGGCGCCACGACCATCAAATATCCGAGACTTTCCCCATGGCGCCCAATGAACGTCACGGACAGGTCTCCAATCCAAGCAGTCGGTACCGGGACCTGTCTCTGATTTGACATGTCGCGAAGTAGCCACATCACCATTCCTGCGTGTCGTATAGCATCATCTCAATGCAGCTCAGGGGCAAGATCGAAAAGCGGTGGGTCTGGACACTCGCAAAAAGCGTCGTTAACAATCGGCCGGTCTTCGCCCGGATGGATGCGTTTGCGTCCCTGCTTTTGAGCACCGTCATTTGTCGGCACTGAGAAGCTACCTTCTCTTCCGATTGGCAGAGATCAGTCACTACAATCAGATCGTACTTCACTTTGGATGGCCCTTCCTTTTAGCCGGCGCTGTGGTCATGGCGGTGAGAGGCGTGACACGTCTGTTCATGCTACGGTCGTGTCAAGCTACAGGCCGGACAGTGTTGTCAGAAAAATAGTAAAGTAATAATAATAGTAAATAGTAATTACTATTTAGTAATTACTATTACTATTACTATTACTATTACTATCGACTAATAGTAATTACTATTTAGTAATTACTATTGTAGAATAGTAATTACTATTTACTAATAGTAATTACTATTTACTAATAGTAATTACTATTTACTAATAGTAATTACTATTCTAAAAATAGAAAGTCTTTATATAACTAGCTAGACTATAATTACTAATTAGTATATAATAGATAAATAGTCTATTATAGCTATAGATCTATTATAAGCTACTTATAAAAATAATTAATTTACTTAAACTAGATACTTTAAGCTCTATATACTATAATTTAAATAATAACTAATAAATACTATTAGTAAATCTAGTAGTAGATTTTAGCTCTTCTAAATCTAATATCTTTCTAATTAGACTAGATATAATAGATATTCTACTTCTAATAGACTATTTAGTACTTATATAAGCTATATATATTATAGTATTTATTAGATTTACTTAATAACTAATAAATACTACTAGATTTACTAGTAGTAGATTTTAGCTCTTCTAAATCTAATATCTTATTAACTAGACTAGATATAATAAAGGTTCTACTTCTTATAGACTATTTAGTACTTACATAAGCTATATATATTATAGAATTTACTAGATTTATCTAGTAACTAATAGATACTACTAGATCTACTAGTAGTAGATTTTAGCTATTCTAAATCTAATATCTTATTAACTAGACTAGATATAATAAAGGTTCTACTTCTAATAGACTATTTAGTACTTATATAAGCTATATATATTATAGAATTTACTAGATTTATCTAGTAACTAATAGATACTACTAGATTTACTAGTAGTAGATTTTAGCTATTCTAGATCTAATATCTTATTAGTTAGACTAAATATAATAGATATTCTACTTCTTATTAACTATTTAGTACTTATATAAGCTATATATACTATAGAATTTACTAGATTTACTTAGTAAGTAATATAATATAGATATACTTAATATATATATTTATTTACTTTGCCTAATACCTATACTAACGGCTATATAGTGTAGTAGTTATGTTCTAGACATAACTATTATATACTAACTAGTTTCGGATAAAATCCTGCTTAGATTCTTACTCTTTAATAGGACTAAGAGGAATAATAAAACTAAGCTATTAGAAGTAAGTCTCTCTTATAAGACTTTAATTTTTAGCTTAAACTAGCTATCTAGGCTTATATAAGCTAGTTTTTACTCTTTTTTCTCTTCTATAGAGCTCTAGAGGTTCTAGGTTTAAGTCTTACTAAGAGTAATTTTATATATATATTATATTTTATTTAAGTAAGTTACTAGAGATATATATAATAAATATTAGTTTATTAGTGCTTATATAAGCCTTATTACTAGCTATTTTAGTATAGTAGAAGTATAAGATACTAGTAAAGATAAGAAGTTCCTTTATAAAGAAATATCTATCTAACTAATCTTCCTCCTCTTCTAGCTAGCTTAATATCTCGAAATTTGCGAATATTAGCTAGATTTCCGAATCGGTTAATATCTAGTGTTTTAGATAGATATCCTATAAATAGATTAGTAGTTATACTATTATTATATTAGTAAATACTTACTAGAAAAGACTCTTTTTCTAGAGATATCTAGTTATATATCTTCTATCTCTTCGCTAAGACGATGACTAAGCGCATCAATTTGAAAGCGTAAGCTAACAATTTCACTATTAAGTTCTATAAAAGTTAGTTTATAGTAGTAAAAGCTAATAAAATCTAAATACCTTCGATTTTTGCTAAGGCTTCTTCTTTAGCCTTTTGCTCTTCTAGTCTAGCTTCTTCTAGCCTAGTACACTCTTGTGAAATAGCCTAAAACCCCTAAATACGGTCTTAGCAGTCCTAATTAGTATTAGCTTCTATTTAAATTAAATAGAAAGCTATCTAAAATAGTATTAGTAAAAGTTAAAGTATCTACTAAAGTACTTATAATACTTAACAAGGAGGGCTTAGCGACGTCATTTATGCTATTAGAGCTAGCCATTTTAGGCTAGTATCTATTTCTAGACTAGTAGGTAATACTAGATCTAATAGATAATAAGAAGAAGAAAAAGAAGTAGACCTAGAAGCTTCCTTTATACCTCTATTCTTAGGCTTTAGGGTTAGGGTTAATCGGCCTAATAACTATCCGAATTACAAATAGAAAGGCGGTGTGACGTAAATGAGGCATTTAAATCCTGTTTAAATAGATTAAATAGAGGGGTAGATAAAGAAGTTAACTCTTAAAAGCTTAAAATCTTATCTCTAGCTAACTAGACTATTTATCCTTATCTTCTTTAATATAAGATGTATAGAAGTACCTTATCTATAGCGTTATAGATTATTAATGCTTAGAAATCAAGAAGCTTACTAATAGATAGATAGAAGAATATATATAGCTTCTTTTTTCACTTGTGATTTTAAAACTAAACTTCGGTCAAATTACTTAGTTTTTACACCTATTATACTTAGAATTTTACAAGGATTTTAAATCTAAAATTATCTTTTTATATCTCTACTATTACGTAAGTTATAGCGATTAGAACTTAAAAGTCTTTATTAACTTCTAGATAGTATAAAAGCTATTATAGACTATTATAATAGACTATCTATTTAGTCTACTTATAACTATCTATTTACTATTAAATTAAATAAAAAAATCTCTTATTATATATATAAATCTATTAAAAAAATCTAAAGGTTAGTAAGTTATTTAATAGCTTATTATTTATTATCTATTTATTTATCTATTTATCTATTAGTACTTATATACTAGTAGATACAAATTCTTAATCTAAACTTAGTTAAATTTATTATTAAGTATATTAATAAGTCTTCTATAGTTACTACTACTAAAGTAGATAGTACTATTAAAGCTCTTATTAATTCTTATAATAAAGATACTAGTTTAGATAAAGATATTATTAATCTATATTTAAATTATCTTAATACTTTACGTATTATATATTATTTAAAAGATTAAGTTATAAAAATAAAAAGAAGCTACTATATTAAATAGTAAGTTATTTATATATTTATTAATTATTTCTAGTATTTATTAAATATCTATAGGAAATATTTATAAGTTTAATAAAAATTCTACTAGATCTACTATAGATTTAGACTATTCTAAATTTAGAAAATTATTTCTAAATCTAGAACTAGATAAAGAGTTTTCTAAACTTAATACTTATTTATTAAAATATTCTATTATTTTTAAAGATAATAGTAAGTAATATCTAACTAAATAGATATATTTCTAACTTAATATAGATCTAATTAAGTCTTTTATTAATAAAAATATCTTTACTAAAGAAGAAATAGATTATTATTATAAAGATTATAATAGTAATAAATCTACTACTTCTTATAAAGAAACTATTCTATTAGAAGATTTATATTATCTTCGAGAGCTTAATTATTTTAATAATAATTATACTTTAGAAGAAAAGTCTTATTTTAAAAATAATAAAGATTTAGATTTATATAGTATCTTTATTAAAGATACTACTATAGATATTACTAGTTATATAGAAGATAAACTAAAAACTACTACTAAAGATCTATATAATAGATCTAGTAAAGGTTATTTATCTTCTAATAATAGAACTTTAGATTTAGATTTAGATTTAGATCTAAATCTAGATTTAGATATAGAAGATAATAACTTTTAGTATAAAGAATTATTTATCTATCTATCTATCTATCTATCTATCTATCTATCTATCTATCTATCTATCTATCTATCTATCTATCTATCTATCTATCTATCTATCTATCTATCTATCTATCTATCTATCTATCTATCTATCTATCTAACTAAATATCTAACTAAATATCTAACTAAATATCTAACTAAATATCTAACTAAATATCTAACTAAATATCTAACTAAATATCTAACTAAATATCTAACTAAATATCTAACTAAATATCTAACTAAATATCTAACTAAATATCTAACTAAATATCTAACTAAATATCTAACTAAATATCTAACTAAATATCTAACTAAATATCTAACTAAATATCTAACTAAATATCTAACTAAATATCTAACTAAGTATCTAACTAAATATCTAACTAAGTATCTAACTAAATATATAACTAAATATCTAACTAAATATTTAACTAAATATCTAACTAAGTATCTAACTAAATATCTAACTAAGTATCTAACTAAATATATAACTAAATATCTAACTAAATATTTAACTAAATATCTAACTAAGTATCTAACTAAATATATAGTTAGATATCTAGATAGATATCTAACTAAATATATAATTAGATATCTATCTAAATATCTAGTTAACTATCTATCTAAATATCTATCTAAATATTTCTATTATATAATTAAAAATGTCTAGAGCTAAATTTACAAAATCTGACTTATTATTACCTAATTTAGAACTACCTCCTATTAGTAAGCTAGCTCCTATATTTAAAAATCGTTTATTTACTCTAGAATTACTAGATTATAAAGAAGGCTTAGAAAGAGAGTTTTTAGCTAAATGTTCTATTTGTAGTTATAAAAAAACTACTAAATAGCCTATAAATACTAGTAATTTTACTAATCATATTAATAAGCAACATCTATTTATAGCTAATAATAGTAATAATTTAGAAAGTAGCTTAGAAACTAGTTCTAATTTAGAAAGTAGTAGTAATTTAACTTTAGATTCTTATATTAGTTCTAATTCTACTAGAAAACGACCTAGTTATATATTCTTTGAAAAATCTAAATATAAATCATTATTATTAATGTTTTATTAAATAATAATATATCTTTTAGTGTAGTAGATAGCTCTAGTTTTAGAAATCTAACTAAATATCTTAAAGATGATATTTCTACTCTAACTCGTAATACTATTAGAAATGAATTAGATATAGTATATAATCTAGAGATAAATAAGCTTAAATCTATTATTAAGAATAATAATAGTAAATTTTCTATTACTTTAGATGAATAGAAATCACCTAATAATCTAGACTTTTTAGCTATTACTTTACACTTTTATAATATTAATTTTAAATTAGAAAGCTATTTAATAGGTTTTGAATATCTAAATAATTATAGTACCTATAGTAGTAAAGTTATATTTCCTATATTAGATAATATTCTTAAAGAATTTAAAATTAGAAAAATTTAATAGGAATTACTAGAGATAATGCTTCTACTATTAGTAATACTATTAATTTATTAAAAGACAAATATAGTAATAAATATAATAACTATATAATAGATAATAGATGTTTTGCACATATATTAAACCTAATTAGTAATAGCTTTTAACTTATATTTTTTAATATAAATAACTCTAAAAGATTTAATAATAAAATTAATAATATTCTATTTAGTAATACTAATAGCGATATAGATATAATATCTTTATATAATACTATTAAGCCTTTACCTTCTATAATAAGATCTTTTATTAATAGATTTAAAATAAATCACTTTCTTAAAAATAATTTTAAAAGAGTAGTATTAGATAATAAGCTTAGTAATAATAATATAGGTCTAGAAATACTAATAAGAGATAATAGTACTAGATAGCTATCTACTTATAATATGTTAGATAGATTTATTTATTTTAAAGATGAAATTAATAGTGTTTTAAATAAAGTTAATTCTTTACCTAGTTATAAAAGAAAGATATTAATTTAGAAGCTTATAATATTAGTAATTACGAATGGGATTATCTAATACAAGTACGAGATATATTAGAGATATTTAGAAAACCTACTATTAAATTACAAGCGACTAAATATAGTACTAATTATTATACTATAGCTTATATTACTAAATTATATAATGAATTAGATAAATTTATTACTATATCTAGTAATAATCTATTTATATTACAAGGATTAATAGAAGCTAAAGAAAAATTACTAGAATACTATCCTATTAAAGATAATAATATAGATAAATTAAAAGATCTATACTTAATTACTATATTAAATCCACAATTTAAATTAGAAACTTTACAACTATTAGGCTATAATTCTATACAACTAGAAGCTATTAAAGATTATTTTAAAGAGGTATATAATAGATATCTAAATAATAATAATAGTAATTCTAATTTAAGCTTTAGTTTTATTTCTACTAGTAATACTATAGAAGAAGATTTTGATAGTGATAATGATCTATTTATTAGCTCTTACTCTAACTCTAATTTAGTAAATAATAATGAAATAGATATATATCTAAATAAAATAAGAATTAGTAAAGATTTATCTATAGAAAACTATTATAGTACTAATAAAACTAGATTTCCTATTATATATAAAATAGCTAAAGACTATTTAACTATAGTATCTACATCTAATCTATTAGAATCTATATTTAGTAAAGTAGGAGATATAATAACTAAGAAAAGAAATAAATTAATAGCTAATACTATTAAGAAAATTATTATATTAAAAGAATTAAATATAATACAAGATGAAACTATATTAGATAATTTAGATATAGAAGAAGAAGATAATAATAACTCTATAGTTACTAATATAAGTAATAATATAACTATAGAAAGTTTAGATATAGATAAAGACTCTTTAGATTCTAAATGATGCGAGATGGATACGAACTGGATTTAGTTGGGGCCTAGTTCAGTTTAGTCACGTGATCTCGGCGTCGCGGCCCGGGCTTCCGGCCGCTCCGCCCTCGATATTACGCGTGCTTTGTACACTAGCTTTCTCTTCTTCTTTTCTAAGTCTCGATATCTTGACGAATAGACGTAATTGACCTTCCATCTTGCTAGTCGTGATCACTATATCGAGACTTCGTAACCCCTACGACCGAGCGACGGAGCCATCGAAATATCTAGCTATCCTGCTGCTCGCGTAACTACTAATAACTACTTACGAAGAACCGAAGAAGTCACGAAGAAGAAGAAGCATTACGATCGTAGTTCCCGCGTACACTGTAATAGATCCTCGCTGCCGCTACGTAAGTTAATACTACGAATACCGAAGACACAAGAAGAAGGTAATAAGTCGAGTCACTGACGACTTAAGAAGGAAGTAGGCCGCTAGCTAAATTTTCAGATATCCCCTTTGTTACGCGTTAACTTTTACTATATTTACGACTAACCTTACTAAGCCATGGCTTAACCTAACCCCGGCGACGAAGAGCGCTGCTAAAGCAAGCTACTATAACCTACCTCCGACTATAACGACGCTCCTATTAGTTCACCCTATTACGATCTGTTCGCCCTCCCCGACGCCGTACTCCTTAGCAAGCTATAGGAAGAGTATAGCATTCAGGCACTAAGGGACGCGTTCGACTACGTTAAATCCTCTTATAACGAGTGGACCGCACAAGTGAGTACTACACAGGCTCAGGTCGGTGACATCTAAGCCGAACTAGATGCATCTTAGACCTACGCCGACGGCGCTACCGCCTAAGCCGCCCGTCACTTAGCTAAGGTCTAAGAGCTTAAGGCCGAACTAGACTGTCTTAAGGCCGAGATAGGACGTAGTATACCGACCCCTTCTATACGCGGCCCTCCCTTGTCAGAGAAGCTACTAGACCCCGCCGTTTTCAGCGACGGCACACTAGAACAGTTCGATGTCTTTAAGCACTAGATGTAGAACAAGCTTCTTTCTAATGCGGACCGTTACCCTACGAAGGTTAACAAGTTCGCCTATCTCTGCTCGCGCCTCTTAGGAGACGCTTATACCCTCGTTATAGACGCGGCTCGCGGTGCAATCCTTAGCGCTAACGAGGTCTTTGCCCTTTTAGCTTAGCGCTATAAGGACCCCGACCGTAGGGCTACTACGCGTATCTAATTCGCTAGCCTCTTTTAGCGTAATAACACCTTCGACTCCTTTATCGGCGAGTTTAATAAGTACGCTCTCCGCGCTAACATTGCCGAAGAAGAGTAGCTATACTAAATCCGTCAGAAGATATCTGCCGAGCTACGTAATGCCCTGGTTAACTTTTACCCCGATAACCTCGCTGCCTTTATTACTATAGCTCGCGCTACTGACCGTAGCATCCGTTAGAACAACCTCATCGCTAAGCGCACTTAGGCTCTGCGCCCTGTAATAGCTATAACTCGCGTCGCTAGCGCTCTAACTCGCGTGCCTTACTTAACCTCTACGCCTACTGCTCTAGCTACTTACTGCCCTATCGCTAGAGGTGCTCCGTAGCCTTTCCGCCTACCCTAAACACTCGTCTACTTCGCATGCGGCAAGCTAGGCTATATCGCACCGAAGTATATAGCTAGCGCCTCTAAGAAGGCTGCTTACGCCGCTACTCGTCCCCCTCGCGCTATTAGCGCTATAGAGGAGATATAGTAGCTTTAGCACTGCATAGCCGAGTTAGAAGCCGATTCTAGTTCGGCCTACGAACTGGATTTAGTTTAGAACTAGTTCGACCCCGAGATAGATTACGAGTTAGCTAACTAGTCTAACTAGGGAAACGAGTAGCCGGAGGATAAGTCCCCTCCTCTAGTAGAATAAGGGCTATTCGAGATAGATCCGGAGGAGTATAAACGCTAAATAGTGTCGTTACTTACAACGTTACCGCTATCATGACTCCTATTACTATCTACGACCTCTATAACTATAAACGAACTATCACCCTTTAAGCCTTCATCGACACTAGCGCGCTTATTGGCGCCGCAGTCAACTATAACGTTCTCGACAAGCTAAAGACTTTCGGCTGCCCCGTGGCGTTAGCTAGCCCTATTTAGCTCTAGGCCTATAACGGTGTTCTAACTAAACAAGTTACTCATAGCGTCCCCCTTACTACTACCGTTTCTAGTAAGCTAAACACCCTCACTACCTTCCGTATCATAGATATCGGCCGTTTCGATATCATCCTCGGCCTCGGCTAGCTTAAGGCTAACAAGGCTAATATCGACTACGAACACAGCGAAGTCACATACAAAGAAGAGTTTTCACCGACTATCGTTAAGCGGCAGTAGCCGCAGCTAATTAAAGGTGCTCATTCCGGAAAGGGACCTATTTCAGTTCGGAACTAGTTCGTCCCTAGTTCGGCTCGCGAAATGGATACTATTTCGGCTACCGAATTAGGACGAGATAGACTATATCGACTACTAGCTCTCAGGTCGAATTTCAAGCTAAATTAGGGGGAGTTTAAGCTAGTCTCCTATAGCACTTAGCTAATGCATAAGTTCTCTTACGTACCTGCCCACGTGAGTAAGGCTAAGTAAGATGGACCGCTTATCGCCTTTATTAGCGCCGCTGCCTTTGCCTCTTAAGCTAAATACCGCGAACACGAGGTGTTTACGATCTCTATAAAGGATATTAAGGACTACCGCCGCATAGCCGCCGAACCGGAACTAGACCCCTTAGTCGTTCTACTAGAGGAGTTGCGTAAGTTTACCGACGTCTTCTCTAAAGAGCAATCTAACACTCTGCCGCTACATCGACCGGATTTCGATAACCGTATCACCCTAAAGGACGGCGCTAAGCTACCGCGTACTAAACCTTTGCGCCGCCTATCCCCTGAAGAGCTTAATATAGTAGAAGAGTTCATTCGGGAACATCTCGACAAGGGTTTTATTACACTAAGCTCGGCTAGCTACTTATTACTTATCCTTTTCGTCCGTAAGCCGAATAGAGGACTCCGCCTCTATGTCGATTACCGCAGCCTTAACGAGGTCACTAAACGAGACGTCTATCCGCTGCCGCTTATCGAAGAAACACTTACGTGCGTAAGTAAGGCTAAGTAGTTCAGTAAGATCGATATCCGCTAAGCCTTCTACTGTCTCCGCAACTCCGTCGATAGTAAGGACCTCACTACTTTCTCTATATGTATAGGCAACTTCAAATGGCTAGTGATGCCTTTCGGTCTCACTAACGCCCCCGCCGTGTAGTAGAGGTTCATGAATCACAACTTCGTCGATATGCTAGAACGCTTCGTGTCGATCTATCTAGACGACATCCTGATTTACACCGATAGCACCCAGCGAGAGCACGCCGAGCACATTAAACTAGTGCTCTAGCGACTCCGCGAGTTAGGCCTAAACGCCGACATTAAGAAAAGCGAGTTTTACCTTACGGAGGTAAAGTACCTCGGTATTATCGTTAGCCGAGATAGAGTCCGGATAGACCCTAAGAAGGTAGAAGCTATTAAAGCTTAGAAGCAGCTAGCCCCTAGTAACACTACGTAAGTAAGGAGCTTTATTAGTTTCTGTAGCTACTACCGCTGCTTTATCAAGGGTTTTAGTACTATCGCTAAGCCTCTAAATGACCTGCTTAAGAAGGACATATTACCCTAGAACGATAAATACACCGCCGCATTTAACCGCATGAAGCACGCCGTCACGAGCGCACCTATCCTCGCGCACTTCGATCGCTTAAAGTAGATAGTCGTCGAGACCGATGCTTCTGATACTACTACCGCTAGGATCCTGTCGTAGTACGACGAGTACGACGTCCTCCGGCCCGTCGCCTTTTTTAGTAAGTCCATGAGTAAAGCCGAACGTAACTACGCTATCTATAACAAAGAGCTACTAGCTATCGTCTAAGCCTTTAAGGAGTAGACCCCTGAGCTTATGAGCACTTAATCCGACAAGGCTATCTACGTCCTTACTGATTACTAATCCCTTATGCATTTTATGAGGACTTAAAAGCTTTTACGCCGTTAAGCACGCTAGGCCCTCTACCTTGCGTAATTCAACTTTAAGATCATATACCGACCTGGCGCCACTAATAGCAAAGCGGACGTACTTACTAGAAGGAACGGAGATGTGCTACGCTTAAAGGAAGACCCTAATCTACGCTAGACGCTTCTACTATATAAGGTGCTCGATCCGCGCATTATCGATGAACTGAGTCTAGGTCGTATCCGAACTAGATCACTACTCCGAGCTAAACTAAAGTCTAGTTCGTAATCTAGTTCGCGATCTAGTTCGTAGTCTAGTTTAGCTACCGAACTAGGACCTAGTTCGCCGCCCATTTCGTAGTCTATTTTAACACTTAGTTCGTCACTAAAATGGACGCCTATTTCGCCTCGCGAGCCGGCCTATGTCGCCCCTATCTCGGCTGTAGAAGAGCCTTCACCCCTTTTCGAAGAAGTGGCTAAAGCTAACCTATAAGACACTGAGTTCGAGTCCGCTCGAGGCATCTACCGTATAATAGGGGCCTTCCTAAAGAGGAAATAGCTGCCGCCGACCGATGTCACTATTAGCAAAGGGATGTTATGGTACGCTAGTCGACTATTCGTGCCTATGTCGATAGTTACTAAGGTCATCTAGGAGGTGTATACGTTAAAGGACTACGTACACGCCGGAGCTACTAAGACAGCAGCTATGATTAAAACAACCTTTTATATCCCTAGTTGTGATAATATCGTTAAGAGGTTTATTGCTTATTGCTACGACTATAAACGATTAAAGGCTCGCTACGGCCTTCCTGCCGGCCTACTCTTACCGCTACCTATTCCGGAGAAGCCCTAGTAGTATATTACAATAGACTTCGTCACCGGTCTACCCTTAGCAGACGGCTATAACGCGGTGTTGTGTGTTGTCGACCGCCTAAGCAAAGAATAACACCTAATCCCCTGCTTCTCTAGAAAGGAAGGTACCTCGGTATTCGAGACTGCTAAGCTGTTGTTCTTTTACGTATAGAAACTACATAGGTTACCCGATAGTATCACTTCCGACCGCGGCCCTTAGTTCGTTAGCGACGTGTGGAAGCGGTTCTACTAGATCCTAAAGATTATAGCTAAGCTATCCACCGCTAGCTACCCCTAAACAGACGGCTAGTTAGAGGTTATAAACCGGGAGTTCGAACGAGTTATCCGCTCTTACGCTACACGTTTTAGCAACTAGACCCTTATCCTTCTAGTAGCAGAGTTCTCCGCTAATGCTAACCTATCGGAAAGCACTAAGCTATCACTGTTCGAAGTCACTAGAGGGTATAAGCTAAGACTTAGCTTTTAGCCGCCTGCCAATGCACCATCGACAAGAGCTAAGCTAAATGAGACTAATATCCGTGCCCTAGCTAAGTAGCTAGAAGAAGGTTTAGAGATCGCCAAGAAAAACCTTACTATCGCCTAATTACGCATAGTGGAACAAGCGAATAAGCACCGCTTACTAATCGAATTTAAGGTTAGTGACATAGTGTAGTTATCGACAAAGAACCTCTACTTACATAGCAATCCTAAGCTATTGCTAAAGAGGGTTAGTCCTTATAAGGTACTCGAAAAGCGATCACCCCTGTCGTATAAACTAGATCTACCGGTCGCTTTGCGCCGTATTTACCCTGTGTTCTACGCCGACCTACTTACTAAACATCCGGACAACCCTTTACCTAGCTAGTCCTTCGAAGAGCTACTACCGATCGAGGTCGAGGGTAAAGAGGAATACGAAGTAGACGATGTAATTAACGTACGGATGCTATGCGGTAAACTGGTCGCTCGTGTAAGCTAGAAGAGATATCCGGAAGATCTTACCTAGTGGCTAATCGATAACCTTAAAGGAGCAGCTAACGTGCTACGCGACTACCTAGACTCTTACACGGATAAACCGAGGCCGAAATAGATTAACAGATAATGTATATTAGCGTTTAAGGGCAAACGCCTTTAAGAGGGGGGGTAGTAATACGAGATAGATACGAACTGGATTTAGTTAGGGCCTAGTTCAGTTTGGTCACGTGATCTCGGCGTCGCGGCCCGGGCTTCCGGCTGCTCCGCCCTCGATATCACGCGTGCTTTGTACACTAGCTTTCTCTTCTTCTTTTCTAAGTCTCGATATCTTGACGAATAGACGCAATTGACCTTCCATCTTGCTAGTCGTGATCACTAAATCTACTACTAGTATAGATAGCTATATTAATGATTCTAATAGTGACTAATAGATATAAAATAACTATAATATATTATATAAACTAATATAATAACTATAATCTAACTTTTATAGTAATAGTAATTATAATAGTAAATAGTAATTATAATAGTAATTACTAATTACTATTACTATTACTAGTAATTATTATTATAATTACTATTTACTATTACTATTACTATCACTATAAATAGTAATAATAATAGTAATTACTATTTACGATAGTAATTACTTAGTAATTGACATCACTGAGGCCGGAAAAGCGCAACTGGACAGAAATTGCGTGCTGTGTAGATTTGCTAAGTATTACCTAACGTCAAAGCTACCAACTGGAGCTTGGGATCCACTTGTCTTCGATACGACGTCGAGCGACATGCGTTAGTGCATTTGCCTTGAGCTGTTCTCTCGCGGGTAGACATGTTAGGTAAGAAGCGCCGAGTGCAGGCCAAGATCTGATGCCGAGACACGATCAAGCCACACATGGTCATCTGTGTAACTGTATTCAACACCAAGCCGCCGACGATTCCGACTTGTCACGGCTTTGTCACCTATACGCCAATAACTTTGAGAATACTGGGTGAGAATAGTCGACAAATGCAAAGTCCAGCCCAGGCGAGGTCGATCCAACTCATCATCGATGTCGTGCACTCTCGCCAGGATGAGAGTATCGCAATCCCTGCGCGAACCGGACACTGCGGCCATCTAGTACATCTCGAGTCACAAACAAGGCCAGGATGATCTGCGGGGACGTACATGGGCGTCACGTTTTGATCAACGGATCAAGACTTTGATCGTCGCCAGCTGATGATCCCAGTCAGCATGCCCCCTTTGCAGCACGATCGACTAGACGGCTTGCTGTCTCCCCGGTCCTCGCATGGCTTGAACGGCATTCTTCCACTTGACTCGCTGCAGTCTGCCTTGCGGTCGATAGAAGCCCACGAGACCTTCTGTACTGCTTCTATGCAGATCTGAAAAGGCTCGGAAGCGGGCAAGGTTTGTCGAGATGGGATAGAGTGCAACGACTGTGTAGATGCCGACCCGGTTGGCACCAAACATGGCACCCTATCTCTGGGGCTGAACCGCACTCCGTGATACGGCCCTGAGAAGTCCTATTTGCTGTGGATGATGCGGCTCTCCCCGCTGACGCCGAAATCAGCCATTGTGCTATCTGCTCTCGTGCCATAGATTTCTCTGATAACTTATCTCGCTTGTGTCGCGTCCTCTTGTGGTTTCGTCCATTGGATTTTTGCGCTCAGCGCTGCTATCGCAGCCTTATGCAGGTTTGACTCAAACTATCGCTCGCAAGTACTGATACACACCGCGGAAAGGAGCCAATCTGGCCGATGACGGACCTATCAGGTCACAGCCAGATGTGAACCACGACACGACCCCGCCTTGGGGCCACGACCCTTTGGCTGTTATCTTGTCTCGCCCTCAACGTACTATCTCGCTCTCTTCGTTCTCCTTCGCCTTCACTTCTTTCAGGAAAAAGTCCCGTGCGATTGCGCACATACCCGAGTCTTTGTCTATGGCTTTATGGAAGATCCCATCGTCTACCCTTCCCCATCCCAACTCCTGAAGCCGACCCCGTCTCCGCCCGATTCAAAGACCGACGATGTGGACGATGACGATAAACCTCACCCTGCCCCGGTCAAGAGGAAGAAGGCCTCGCCAAGGAGGAAGAGCTTGATAGCAAAACCGACTGCCAAGATCGGCAATGACGGTGTCGCAAAACCGAAGCAGACAAAGAGCAGGACTGGTGAGCCGACCATATTGCGAAATGCGTTGGGACAGCTACTGATAAAGTGGACAGGTTGTCAAGCCTGCAAGGATAAACGACTGAAATGCGACGAGAAGAAGCCTACGTGTGACAACTGCAAGAGACGAAATGTTCAGTGTCCTGGTTACAAGACCAATTTTCAATTCAGAGACCTGACTGTTCACCTCCATCAGCATGGCGGTAGCAAAGGCGCAGCCCAACGTATGTCCAGACGACGGCCCCGCACATTGTGCATACGCACATCCCAGGCCGCTGACTTTTCTGTTTCGCAGCTAAGAAGCAAAAGCCGTTACCGAAGGATGCACCCCAGGATCACACGCAAATTTCGAGTCTTCCAGGAGTCACCGATCATGTACTAGCAGGCGTACTCCCCACTGCACCAACTTCCGACACGTCCGTAAGCCCTCGAGAAGCTCAAGATGTGGTCGGTGGAAATGATGGTCCAGTATCTCGCGCATCACCCCGCCAGCACTCTGCATCACTCTCACCGCCCCAGACTCTGGTCATCTCCCAGCCGTCATTCTCATCCCCTGGCGATGAATTCGGTCTGGCGACACCGCCTATCAGCGCTTCTGAGGGAGCCCTAGCGGACAATGTTCAACGGACGCTATCCCAGGATCTCATCATCCCAGCTCCCGTGGATATCCCATCTGAACTCAATCCAGCTAATCTGTGGAACACGCTCGATCAGCCGGACGACCTCATGGACCAGCCCATGAACCCTAGTCCATTTGACGAAGAAGTACCTCACGACATTGACTTCACCATGCAAGTACCTGATGACCCATTCAACCTTGACAATCCCATCAGCACTTCATCCATGGTCTTGTCACCAAGGAGTGCTACGGCTCTGGCGCACAATATTCAGATGTCATTCCTGCCTCAAGAGCCAGCATTTGCAGTTGACAGTATCGAATATATCACGCTACATTTTGATCGGTCGACCTGCGGTATACTCTCCATCAAGGATGGTCCCACGGAGAACCCCTGGAGGACTCTTCTGTGGCCCATGGCTCAGGAATCTCCAGCGGTAATGCATTCAGTCTGCGCACTTGCTGCTTTCCACGGCGCTCGTCACGAACCTCGACTACGCATCGCCGGCCGCGAGCACAATGACAAAGCTATCCAAAATCTACACGAGGGCTTGCGCGACGACTCGATCGGCAGAGAAACCCGTCTAGCAGCATCACTAGCACTTGGATTTGCAGATGGATGGAGACATCATACCACGAGCGGCAACATGCATATCAAGGGTGCCAGGATGATGATTCGACAGGCGCTGGAAGAGCATCAACGCATCCCGCTGCACGAACTGCGACTTTCTCGCCTCAAATTCCTTTGCAATTCCTGGGTGTACATGGACGTCCTTGCTCGGCTTACCTCTTCCGACGTGGATGAAACGGACGAATACGAGCAGATTTACTCGTGCTTCGGCAACCCCAATATCCAGCAACAGGGGTTCGGCATTGATTGGGGCATGGGCATTGACGCACAGCTCGACCCACTCATGGGCTGCGCCAGTACACTATTCCCACTCATCGGGAGGACTGCCAATCTGGCCCGTCGAGTGCGTCGTTCGAGCTCCAATTCCCCCGCCATGATCACCCAAGCCCTGGAATTAAAGGAGCAACTCGAGGCGTGGGACCCGCCAGATTTCATCGAGCGACCAGAAGATCCAACTATTACGGTCCCTCACGCCATGCAGACGGCCAGAGCTTACCAATGGGCGACCCTGCTTTACTTGCATCAAGCAGTCCCAGAAATACCCTCTGCAAAGTCTTCCGAGATGGCCAAGAAGATTTTGCAACTTCTTGCAACGGTGCCTCCTCAGAGTCGTTCTTTAATTGTCCATATCTTCCCGCTCATGGCCGCCGGCTGCGAAGCCGTGAACGATGAGGATCGGCAGTGGGTGCGGGACAGATGGCTCTGCATGGGCCGCCGACTCCAGATTGGCAGCATTGACAAGTGCTTGGAGATCACCGAGGAGGTGTGGTCCAGGCGGGATCAATACAGCGCCGCTCCACGTCGTCCTCTGGTTTCAACTGGCAGTCTGCACGATATCGGCTTCCCGAGACACAACCGTCCAGGACGCAATGATTCGATGGATCCACGTTCGAATGGCCTGGGACTGAGCGGTTTCCAGCCTAACATGGATGTCGACATGAACGAGGGCTTGTTCCCGATGATGATGTCGAGGCCGTCATGGCCACAGGTGAAGGAATGGAGTGACGAGATGAACTCGCAATATAATGTTAATGGGAGATTGCACTGGTTGCAAGTTATGGACGATCACGGATGGGAAGGTGAGCTCCTTTTCAGACATTGTCATCGCATCATCCTTTAGGTTCTGTGAGCTGAAACTTTGTAGTCTTTCTCGGATGAGGGCATCATGTCCGGGGTACAGACACGTGTTTGTAGCCTCCGTCACTCGCCATGTCACCGATCACGGAGCTGGTTCGAGCATGTTTTCTTTGCCTCGATTCTGCATTTGACATTTTTTGCCTTTTTGGAAACTCACGATGCATCCTTTGGATTTGGGAGCAAGGCGCTGGCGGTGGAACCGGTACTGCTCCACGGAGCGACTGGAAGCATAGCCAGGTCAGGAACATGGGAAAGAGGGGACAAGACTGGTCGTTACTGGATTTCTGCCATTTGTTCTTTCGTTTCCTTGCCGCCTTAGCGTACATGATTTATGAAAGAGCCACGAAATTTTCTTTATCATACTTGTCAAGCAAGAGAACACTTCCGCTTCACAGGTTGAATACATTAATGGGTCATTCGAATATGCTCGACGCCGACCTCGCTCGATGCCCTAATGTAGCCAAGCCCACGCGCTTTCTTTAGCCCGATGCGGAAACTTCACCCTATCGCGACCGATACCGAAGCCTATCTTGATCTTCAGGGAGAGGTCTAGACCACATCTGGTCTACTTCAGCTGACTGTCCGTGAGCCAAAGCGACCTCTTCTCATGACCGAGTCCAACGACCTTGATGTCTCTAAAACTTCATTGCTGCGACACGAAGGTAGGTACACACAAATGTAAGTACGTTCTCACTGACGACAACTTTCAATACCAGCCCTCGTCGCTCGCACATGACGACCCAGCACCTCCGAATCTACAAACCTTTAACAACCTCAGACCTCGCATGACAACCTTCATCATCATCACCAGCTATCACAACCCACCGACTTGACCTTCTGCATGCACACCACCTCCAACATCACCAATGCCATCACTCCTCCACCTCCTACCTCCATCCAACCCTCGCCCCAATCCTCTCAACCTCGACACGGCTTCGAGAACAGGTGCAGGTAGGTGAGAAAGGCTACAAGGCAGAAATCGGAGAGGTTCCGAGGCAGATGCTGAGAAGCATGAAGAGAGCGCTGTTCGACCGACTGGATAATCTCGAGTGATATGGGTGAGAGGCTCTCGACGTTGAGTCTCGGCGATTGAGACCGCGAAGGAGGTTGGCGACGGGGATGAGAAGGAGGTTGCGAAAGAGTCGTGGTGCAGGGTTTTCTTGGTGTGGTCTCCTTTAGTGCTTCCCCGGGTACTGTGCTGGAAGCGACCAAAGATGTCGACGATCAGGTTTGTGTTATTCCTGTTTAGAGGGGCAGGCCCTTCTGCGGTATGGTTTGGGCTGAGGGAAGAAGTCGGCCGCAAAATGTTGTGAATGTTGTAGAGTCGCATGAACTCATGTGATCATGCTGACTTTGAGGGAGTGACAGATGGATTTGCCCTAGGAGGCGCGAGCCGGTCTCCATCGGAGATGCGTAAGATTGAATAAATGCTCTTGCCATGCGCATGTGACGTCCGCTTGCAAAGTGAAGGGACCGCCCTCCCATCAGATATAGTCTCAGAAGTGAAGATGAATTTCCTCGTCTCTATCGGACGGTACAAAAAGGTATATACAGAGAGTAACTCGCAGTCCACTAAACCTCAAATGCCCTACCAACCCATCCAATACCCTTTCCTGTATCCTTTAATGCCGACCTTGCTCATCCTGCTTCCTCCCTAACCCCATCCCCTGCCTCTCTTCCCCTGCCTGCTCTCCCCTCGCCCCTCACCCCCTCACCCCCTCACTACATACCCGTCCCCTCCAAAATCGGCAAAAAAATACAACTCTCCCCTAACGTGTGTACTCCCCCCTGAATCGCAAGACAGGGGGTCGGATGGCTTTGATGTCAGATCTGGTTCTCTCGAACCCACCCCTCAACGTCATCCGTCCAGACAAATAGACGACGTCGACGGGTTTCGAACCGACAGCCTCTACGAGTGCGGGAGTGCTGTACCAAATTTGTTGTTTTTGGTTGGCAGCGCTTTTCGGAACCGGACTGCGACGTGGCAGCCGACTGGGCTATTCATGGGACCGATCGCTGACGGACGGAGGGGGGAAGAATGGTTATGTACGTTGAGGCAGAGGAGGGGGGAGTTGGTGAGGTGTGTGCGATAGAGTGGGTGAGAGGGAGGCACATGTCGGGATCACGTCGCCGCGTGAGAGAATTTTCTGCAAGAAGTCGAGTTGGATTTGTGCGATGCCACTTTGTGCGATGCCAGGAATGATGCCGTGAACGCCGTCCAGCCTTCCCAATGCGAGGATTTCAAAATGCGCCTTAGATCCGGATAACGATGTTGATGCCCAGCGCCCGCGCCTCCCTAATGCAGCAACCCAGACAAGTCCGCTCGACTCTGCCGACGAGTGCGTGCTCGCCCACTTTGGCACACCAGGCTCGTGCTAGGAGCTGCAGGTCACCGCTACCACGGCAGTCGAGGACAAGCACTTGGTCTTCTTTCGCTGGATCTTCAAGCTTGACCCTTGGACTGCGACCGGCGCCGGAGTCCTGTCTGTCTCGACCTTCTTTGGCGTCTTTGTCTCCGGCAGGCTTCTTGAATCTCACAACTCGTTCGTCATCGCCGAGAAGCACAAGCGCCGGCGCGACTTCGAAAGCATACTTCTTCAATACTGGGTGGCAGGGCGGTGCAGGCAGCTCTTTGTCCTTTTTCTCCCGCTTCTCGTCACTGGCGATGGTGACACTCTTTCTCGGAGTCCACTGTGGGGTTCGCATCTTCGGAAAGCATGGCTGGGAGGCGACGAAGTAGACATCATACTTGAGAGGGACGGTAAGGTTGCCGAACTTTGTGTTGCGGGGTGGAGTGAAGGTGATGACGGCTTGGCTGGTGGGAAGAGCTGAGATGGTCTTGGGGCTGTTGGACGAGATGCTGTCGTTGGAGGAGATTTGTGGTACTGGCGTCGACAACTCGAATGTGGTGGGAGAAGACTCGAAGGTGAGGACATGTTGCCGGACTTCATTACCGAGCACTGGGGGACCATCGGTGGGCCATACAAAGTCTGCTTCTTGGATCGTTTCGGCCTTCGGATCAGGATAAGGAGCTGAAGAGGAAGCAATGAGCCCAGCAGATTTGATGCGGGGTTTGTTGGTGGTGATGGGGAGTGAGGAGATGTTGATCCAACCGTCGTCATGAGACTGGCCAGGAGGTGGTGCCGATATCCATGCCATGCAGTCATAGGCACCGTTCAAAGCCGCCAGTACTCGACCAACGACGCACGATTTGGACCAGTAAGATCGATTGCGGTATGTGAAGCCACCAGTCAGGTTGGCAGTATCTCCCAAAGCTGAAAGGGCATTGGAGGAGTTCTCCAACAAGGACGATATCAACAGGTGAGACGCTGATTCACCAGGCATGACCAGTCCAGTGAGCCAGGAGCGGCTAAGCCAGCCTGCCGCATTCAGAGTGGTGGACTGGTCTGTTTCTATCGGAGGCAGAAGCTGCACGGATTGCGCTGTTATGCTTCGTCCCATGTGAGGACGGACCAATACGCCAAAGTAGCTATCGCGATCGTCTGGCTTGAAGGTTGGGGTGCCGACGGGTGCTGTGTATGTCTGTCTGGCGCCGTCCTGGCTCTCTTCGGATCTGTTGGCCATCTTCTGCTTTAGCTCGTCAACATGCGGCCAGTCCAAGGCCATGGCGAATACGACCAGACCAGTCAACTGCGCTTTCTCGTTGCGCGGGTACAAGACTGGCTGAATCTCTTCATCTTCCTCAAAATCCTCGCGAGCGGTCACGAAAGACAGCATCGAGAACAAGCTGCTCCGATTCGGGTCTCTTCCAGCCTTCGCATCTATCGTGGCTGGCGCTATGCGGACGTCGGCGAGGAAGCGCTTGGCCAGGACTAAATCCCAGGCGACTTTGCGAGTGATGGCCGGTCTCCGCCGACCGACGCTTTCATCCTCAGACTCGCTGTCTGAGCCCGTCTGGCTGGGCTCCAGTCGAGTAAGAAGCTCGGCTGCGAGCGTGATCTGAAGGAGCAATACGTTCCTGTCGTTGACGACCTCCACGGCTCCAGACTCACCATGTGCCGCCCAGATGACCTTGCCTATCCGTAATCGTTCATCCGGAATGCTCAGATCGTACCACAGATTTGGTAGGTTGAGAGCCTTTACGAGTGCTGATATTTGTACATTGAGTCCGGTCGGATCCACCTCTGCTGCCGGTGTATACTTTGGTGGTGTCAAAAGCTTTGCGAAAAGGTCAGCGTACATCTCCGACGCTTTTTGTTCGTTAATGCTGGTCGAGAGATCTTGTCCGTCAATGTCTCTTTGCGCCTGTAAGTCGCCGAGCTCCGTCAGCCTATCTATGAGACGCTCGATCGAAGGCGCACGCATTCCAAGTGACTCGGGGTCGGTTTGTATGACCACTCGGTTCGAGTTTGATCTCGCATCTCTGGACACTTCGGGCGCCAACGACAGTGGCAGCTGAAGAAAGTGATCCATTCCGACAGTACCTGGCTCGAGTCCATGAAGACCAAGCATGCTGGGAAGCTCGCACACATGACTGGCGCCTTTGATGCCATCGAGTAGCCCGCCACCGTCGGCTGACAGTAGAGTCGCCACCTGAAATGAGCTGTGCTGAAAGTCAAGCGCATCGCGGCCATCTTGAGTACTGTCAGGATCCTGATCACGATATGTCGCTTGTGGTTTCGGATGGTCTCGTGAGCCAGATACCGTGAACAGAGGAGCGCCGAAGAACATCTTCCGGAGATCTGCCTCTCGTAACGATCTGACCTGGGACTCTTCTCTGACAGTCTCCATCCGGTTCGGTGGAGGATGCGCGCCGAGAGGCTTGAAGTTGTCACTCCCGGAGTAAGCAGAGCTTCGTACTGTCGATGGCTCGAAGGAGAAGTCGCTCGAGTTGTCACGTCTGGGAGATTTGTCCTGTTCTGCCATTGCGGAAAAGTTTACAACATGTCTTTGGCGGTCAAAGTCGACATGCTCGACCTGATTATTCTGTCAGTCCGTGAGCTACAGTCAGCATGGCCAGGACTTGCCTTGGTCTTGCGCGTGCCTCTTCTAGAAATCTTCGGAGCCAGAGTAGCATTCCAGAGGTCTCGGACAGACTTTCGCTTTGACAGTTTGGGTCCATCGCTCTTAGGCTCATCGAATTGTGTCGTGGAGGCTCGAGGCAGCTGTGGCACTGGCGGTGGCGGATCATAATCCGGGACTGTCGCTGTCGAATCTGCATGCTTTCGCCTGAAGCGCGTCGTCTCGAAGCTCTTGCGCAACGAGAAGGACGGCGAACGCTTCAGGTCAGACGCCATTGATCATGCCAGTCAAAGTCAAAAGGACTATCGAGGATCCGGAAGCATCATTTTGACGTTGAGATATTCATGTCAGGCTAAACAGGGACGTGTAGATCACGTTGCTGGCCACGAGGCAGAAGTGCCAGACAAGCCATTGGGCCTGGGACTGGCAGCAATCTGCGGCTGCACGAGTGCTGGGAATCGGACAGGGCTAGAGAAGCAGAGCAAATTAAACACTGCATTGGAGGGTCATGGTTAAATGAAAGCCCCCACACTTTGGGCAGATTCACTTGGCAGGGCAAAGGTACAGAAGGATCGTTTGTTATTACTGCATGATTAATTCCTTTTTATGCGAGCCTTTCTTGTACCGCAGGAAGAATACCAGCAGGATGGTAGCAGCAAAGAAGGTGACTATCTGTATTGCGTACTGTCCCGCGCCATCGATCTTCTGTGGTGCTCCTCTTAGTCACAACGCGCCCTTGTCTCCTTGATCAGGTATCCTCGCCTTGAGATACTTCTCCAAATCGTTGATCTCCTCTGGTGCGGCAGAGTGTGGCAAGCCACCATACGTGTTGAAGTCGACATTCCAGCCCCATTCCTTCAGCTTTGCGGCGGTCTGTTGACCCCATTCATACCTGACTACGGGATCCATGTCGCCGTGACCCATGAAGATGACCGTATCCTTGCTTCGGTTAGCGCGAGGGTCAGAGAGCCTGCAACATAGATCCATGATACCTTGTTTGGATTTTCCTTTGGTACCATTTCTCGGATCTTGCCCTTCAGCAGAAGGTAGCTTGACAGGCCGAATATGCCTCCGAGTCTGACAGGGGACGTCACTCCTGATATCAAGGACATGGCACCACCTTGACTGAAGCCGCCGAGCACGATGCGCTCAGAGGGGATGCCAGCCTCTATCTCGTTGGCAATCAGACCATGAAAGTAATCCTGAGACCTTTTGATGCCAGGCTCGTCCTCGCTTTCTTGCAGAGCGTCGAATGAAACCTGTCAAGATGAGTGGTCAGCGGATACGTGACAAGTGATGCAAGTCGCTGATGCAAGGTGGCGAACAGCTATGTCTCTTGGCCTTACTATGTCATACCAACCAGGCATCTTCATGCCCATGTTCTGTGCGTTGATTAGCACTGCAAAGTCCTCCTTCGGATATTGCCGAGCGTACGATGGTGATTGGTATCGTGGGAGCATTTGGGAAGATGAATTTTGTTTCTGGGAACTTGTTCTGCCGCCGCCACTGTTCGGAGAGGAATGACCTGGACGGAAGATCAGACTAGGATTATTCCATTTGCTGGAACAAGGGCCAACCATCCGGCACCACTGCTTTACATCAGTACGTGGCGGCAAATGGCATTTCTCTACGATACCTATCTCCAAGACCATGGGCGACAATGACCGTGGACGTATGACGCCTCACAGCGGGTACTACAATAGCAGCTGGACCAGACATGACAGTTGTCAGAGATTAGGTTACCGTCTATGGTTGACATTCACATGCAACGATGGATGAACTGGTGGTACAATACCAGGGTCGCAACCCTAAACCCCCGGCTGCACGGCTTACTAGTAATGATATTACTAGTAAGTATCATACTACTAGTATGCCACAGACTGCCATGGTTCACGAGGCCGCCTGCCGGGACAGCGATAAGGACTATCTCTACAAGCTCAAGTACCTGTTTGCTAGCAGCTGCTGTCTACCGTGTTGATGCAATGGTCATGCTGATACTACTTTGGGGCTAAATCTGGAAAAAAACATGTGATCGACACGGAGAGCTTGCGTATTCTCTCCCGCTTTTGCCGGCATATTGACAGGCATTTTTGACAGGTCGCTTGACATGTTTTGCAGTGAGCACGCCACGCCTCAGCTGTTCGTGTTTTGCTGAGTGAGACATCCTCGCCAAGCAAAAGACCTTCATTTCTCCAGAGAGCCTTCCGCGAACTACGACTTTTGTCCTCAACAACTCCATCCTTTGCCTACACCCACGACCGCTGCTCGAGTCCTCCGAATACTACGCCTCCAGCTTTCTCTTCTTCAATACCCTTCGTTGGCGCACGATTGGCTCTGGACGCGTTTCTCTCTGAGCGCCTCCCCGGCCTCGCCTGCAGGGCGCTCACCCTTTCCACACACGCTCGTTACATCCCCAAACACCACACATCATGCTTGTACCAAAAGGCGGAATAACTTGGAAGTCGGCAAAGGCACGGCTGCCACCGACCAGGGCGATATGGCATTTTCTTACGAAGACACGCTTTCTCTTATTCGTTGCGATTGGCGCGATTGTCGTATTACTTTGGCGGAGTTTGAGCGGGTCTGCCGGTGACCTTCAGAGGTATGATTCCATTCGATTGAAGACGAGATGCGGAAGGCACAACAGCAGCTTCAATCTGCCGTCGAGTCGTTCTGTTCCGCACTGAACTAGGCTGACACTCGAATTCAGATTCTACTGCTTCGGGCCAACAAAGTCGCCCATGCAAATGACCCCCAACGAACGAGCACAGTGGACGTCACATCTACAGACGCCAGTAATATTCAATCACCACGAGCCCATCGAGATCAACTCGACAGATATTCAACACGTCGATCTCAACGCGATCGAAACCCCGCCCAAGGGTAAGCAACGCACGGAACGAGTCCTTATCCTTACTCCACTCAAGGACGCTGCGCCATACATTGAGCAGCATTTCGACCTCCTCTCACAAATCACTTATGACCACAGCCTGATCGATCTGGCATTCTTGGTAGGTGACAGCACCGATGACACCATGGCCGTGCTATCGAAAGAGCTGGAACGCGTGCAATCGAGACCCGACAGCGTGGCATTCCGAAGCGCCTTAATCGTAGAGAAAGACTTTGGCCAAATGCTCAGTCAGAGTGTCGAGGAGAGGCACGGATTCGCAGCTCAAGGCCCGAGAAGAAAGGCGATGGGAAGAGCCAGGAATTATCTCCTCAGCTCCGCCATGAAGCCTGAGCACACGTGGGTCTACTGGCGCGACGTCGACATCAAAGACTCGCCCAAGACCATCATTGAGGACTTTATGGCCCATAACAGGGACGTCCTCGTGCCGAGTAAGCTCTTCAACCTGCTCATACCCCCCACCTCAAGCTGAAATTTCCCCAGACGTGTGGTTCCACCGCTACGAAAACGGCGTCGACATTGAAGGCCGCTTCGACTACAACTCCTGGCAAGAATCCGAGCAAGGTCTTAAGCTCGCCAACTCGCTCGACAAAGATGTTGTGCTCGCCGAAGGATACAAAGAGTACCAGACCGGCCGAACCTACATGGCCAAGATGGGCGACTGGCGAGAGAACAAAGACGTCGAGATTCCACTCGACGGTATCGGAGGCGTCAACATCCTCGTCAAAGCTGAGGTGCATCGATCAGGTAAGCTCTTTTCTTCTCTGCCATAGAAGCCGCATCACTGACACTCTTCTCCCAGGCATCAACTTCCCCTGCTACGCATTCGAGAACCAAGCCGAAACAGAAGGCTTCGCGAAGATGGCCAAACGAGCAGGCTATGGCGTCTACGGTCTCCCCAACTACGTTGTCTGGCACATTGACACAGAAGAGAAGCCGGGGAACGCATAGGAGCTTTAGTACAGCCGAGGTGAAGAGAAAATCGATGACGCGGGAAGAATATACCTACCGGGTGATACGTGGGTGCTGGAGCTCCCGCCTCTTCGAGCCTGATATGCTGAGCTTGTATGATGGTGTTCGACATGGGAAGGAGGACGAGGAAGGAGTGGTCATGAACGAGACAAAGATGAGCGATGTAATGCCCCCCCCACCTTTCTCTCTTTACTATCTGGTGTGAAAGGATTGGATATGCTTCTTTGTATTGCTGTTGATTATGGCTTTTTTCTGGGCGAGTAGAGGCGGCAAAGGGGGAGATTAATGATCTGCTCGTTTCGTGGATATTCAGGAGGCATGTGAGGCGGAGGTGATGGCAGAGAAGATTTGGCTGGCTGGCTGGCTGGCTGGCTGGCTAGCTGCATGTCACGAACGAGAGAAGCGTGACGGGGGAAGTGTATGAGATTAGGTTGGACCGGGGCATAGCAGGGCTACAACAACTACAGATCAGAGTGGGGAATTGAGGACTTGACTACCCTTTCAGTCCAACAGCTGCTATCGCGTGATCGTGAAATCAAGATCACAAGTCGGCGAGAGGATAGAAGCAGTTCCCTCACCGATACGGAGCGATGTTACATGGTCACCAGAGTGTCCGGCAAGACAGACGTCAGCAATTGTGCAAGTCGAGAGAACAGTACTTGTGGCCATAGTGATAAGTTATATGATTCATTCATTCATAGCAAAGCCACCGATGCCAGTGTCTAAGCATACTCAAGCAAGACACCGCCTCTCTCCTCTATGTACCGGTCATTATCCCGAGCAATGTCTGCTTGTGTTTTCTCCATCAGCAGTGTGCCGTTCATAGCAAGTGTCCTCCCACCCAGAGCCAGCCCAGCCGCGAGGCGATGCGATATGGAAAGTGTCGTGAGGTCGTCATGTGTGCCATCTTGTTCCGCCACGCAGGAGCTGCAAGGCATCGCTCCATCGTTCTCTCTTCGATGCATTGTCCAGGGAGACGTTCCATCGTGTGTAGGGGGTTAGAGCAGCCCTCTACCACTGGCCCCCACCCACCATCCCCGCCCCATAATTCCCACTCAACAACTCCCTCCTCACCCTCTCCCTCTCCTCCATGCCTGCACTCCCGATCCCCATCCCACTCCCCATCGGCGCCGCCCCGCCTCCACCACCCCACACCCCCAACCCTTTCCTCAACTCCTCCACCGCCCCTTGCAGCCTTCCGCCACTCAGCTCATGATGTCGTCTGACCCGGTCCTCCCAGCCTACAAACCCGAGCTGGATCCCACCGCTTCGCTTCATGGCTTCTTTCACCACGGCCGCCCACGCGGACCCGAGTTCTTCGTACGCCTCCTCTTTCGAGCGGTTGTGGCTCGGCGTGTCCCAGTTCGGGAGACGGTGGACGATATCTGTCACGGCGTCGAGGTAGCTGAGGGAGACGGTAGGTTGGTGTTCTTGCGGGGGGAGGAAGCTGGGGGTGAAGTCTTTGAGGGCTTCGAGGAGGGAGTGGAGAGCCGATTTGACTCGGTTGTAGGTGTAGTCGCTTGTTGGGCGGTTTCCGAAGGGGAAGGAGGATTTGAAGGTTTCCTCGTATTTGTGGAGGACCGAGAGGGTGGATTCGAGGGTTGGACGGGGGGTGAGAGATGTGACTACGCCTGTGAGGGAGGGGTGGGAGGTGCAGAGTTGGGTGATGACGGAGCGGAGGTCGGCAGGGGAGAGAGTCTCGAGGAGTCGAGGGAGGTCGAGCGGTCGCCCGGTCGCGGTGGTTGTGCGGGTTCGTTTAAATCGTGGTTGGAGGGGTGGTGGGAGTGTGCGGTTGGGGACGGATGGGGAGGCGGTGGGTGATGTGGACATGCGGTCGTCGGCGGGCGGTGTGGAAGCTTTACGCTTGCGGCCTGACATGGTGGAGGTGGAGTAGAAGTCTGGAGACGTCAGATGATGTCGATGGCGGTTTTGGTGAGGAGAATAGATACCGTTGCGAGGTGGTGAGTGTCGGGGATTCTCGAGCAGGTGAGGAGCGAACAGCGTGTGAGTTGGTATCACGCTGTTCATGACGCTGGTGTGAAGCGGTGTTGCCTCGCAGGCAGCTCCGAGTGTATGTGCTCGATTGCGTTGATTGCTTTGACGATGACGGGGAAACAAATTCGATGTTGTGAGTGCAGCTGTTTCACGGAGCAGGCCCGGCGGTGAGGTTGTGAAAAGTCGAGTGTCGGTGATGAAAGGCAGAGACAGTCCGAGACAAAGTGTGTTGTGGTTGTCCAAGCGCTGAGCAGGTGGGCCGGAGTGAATTCAAAGCAGCCCAGCGAAGGCCGAAGACGACCGAGTTGGCTCGAGTGCCACATGCTGATCAAATGTGGCGCTCTTTCGCTCGCCGGCCCGTCCCATAGCGATCGATCATTCACGCCGGCCCAGAGCGTGGGATCCCACATCATCTCCTTTTATTGTACCACGACAACAAATGACCACCACATGGATGTTTGTTTGGCAGACTGTTCGGCCTGTCAAGTCGCAGACAGCAGTCCGCTGCTGATTGTGCGCATGCCCTTTCACGCTGAGCAAGGTTCATATGGGACTGCCCGGCAGCCCGGCTTTGTCTCAACATGCCCTATGACCGATGCTCTGCAGAGTGGCGCTTCATGAGAGAGCCTGGGTCAACTCGGCAGGTCGATGTGTAAGCTATAAACTTGGTCATCACACGTTGATCGCATGGGCCAAGTCACCCTCCCATATCTGTTGTCGTACTTGGGCATCACCAACACGTGCATGTCAAAGGTTATATTGATCACTGGGATACCAAGAGGTAGACATGTCAGATCAATAGATCAATGAACTAGCGATGGAAGATATCTATTGCCAAGCAATATCTCTACCCTAACAACGAAAGCCTCCTCCAAAACGAATGTATCAACCCAGGTACAAATCAATGACCCCTTCACTCACCCCTACCACACCGCCCCATCACAACTCTCAAACCTCGCCAACCTCTCCTCGTACTTGCCCGCCAACGCCGCCCTCAACAAGTCCGCTACAAGCGACTGCGCCTCCCTCGTCATCCGCATCATTTGCCCAGGAACCATCACGTTCCTCTCCTCGTCAACCCTCCTCATCATCTCCTTTGCTTTCTCCATCGCCGCCGCGTCCCTGACCTCCGTCGCTGCTTCGAGCGCCGCCTCTGCGGCCCCTAAACGCCGCCCGTTCGCCGTCCACCTCTCTGCAAACGCTTTGGCTACCGCGAGGTCCGACTGGAACATGACCCGATTAAATCTGTCGGGCATCTTCTCGGTCATGGCGCGACTGACAGGGGCGAAGACGGTGTCAAGTGACGGGTGAGGGCGTCTCGCGCGGCGCTCGGCGGTGGGACTGCAAGTTGGGGGCTGGGTGGAGTCGCTGCGAGCCCTCGCGGCGGCGTCGATGTCGATGGGGCTGGCGGGGATGGTGCGGGTGGCGTGGAAACGGTCTTTCCTGGCCATGTACTTCTGCCATTCAGCGGCCACGTCGACTTCATCGGTTGGAGTCGCTGGACCTGGACTCATTGTTGGGGTCGTGGCCGTCGAGCGAGAGGATTCCTCCTGGTTGGCAGCTGGCGCAGTCCTATCTGGCAGAACAAGCGTGGGGTCTGGTTTAACATCTGCGCCATCTGACAGGACGCCAGCCCCGTTTGGTAGGACATCCGAACCGTCCGGGTCGGGGACTGTACTTTCTGGTGGAGCTTCAACCCCGTTTTGGTCTCGCGAATCACCTTCCCGGGCGAGCTCGCTGAGAGCTTCTGCAGCTGTTGTCTCGGCCTCCTCAAGATGAGCACGGAGTGCTTTCTGAACCTCCTCGTGTTGAGCGTGAAAATCTCCAGCGGACTGTTCGGGACCTTCGGGGATCTGAAATGCATTATCAGCACCATGAGCATAATCTCGCTATCTATACAGAATACAATATCTCCCGCGCAACTACGACCCGCGGCCACTGAAGTGCTCGAGCAATTTGAGGATGAACGGCTCCTGCTCTCCCTTGCGCTTGCGCTCGTAGCGAGCCCACTCATTCTCCTCTTCCTCCAGCGCATCCATATTTCCCTGCCTCATAAACTTCGTTACCCTCTCCTCGTGCTCGAGCTTCTTCATAGGATACTTGAGCTTCTCCCTGCGCTCATTCTCCCTCTCCGTTGGCGTCTTTCGCACAAATTTCTTCCTCTTGGGCTTCTCTCCCTCATCGTTGGCTTGTAAGAGAATGATTTGCTTCCCGTTTCCATCGCAAATGTCGGTAATAGAAAAAGTCTGGCTCACCTTGGCCAAAGCGTTGCTATCCCCATCATCCTCGCTGTCCTGCTTGGACTTTGCACCGTGTCTCTTGTTGCGGTTTTTACGCTTCTTGCGGGCATTAAGTCGATCCACTTTGGGCTTTACCAGGTGTGAATCGCCGCTAGAAACGTTCCTACGAATCGCCGTCGGGCTTGTCGACCTGCTACTAGTAGCGCTGATTGAGACAGTGCAGCTGCTCTCCGTGGTGGCAGTCATCTGCTCGAGCTCATCTGGGGGCGCCACCGCCTTGCCTTTGTTGAAAAGCACCATCTGCTTGTCCGCTTCAGGGACGTTTGTGTCACGGACCGTCAACGCACCATCAAGGCCAAAGCTAGGCCCTTGTTGTGAAGAACGAAAGGAGAATGGTTCGTTGCGACCCTCGATCGAATTTTGGGAGTGCGCGGAACCAGCAGTGGGACTCTCAGGGAGTGCAGCGACTATGTACTCTGCGTCGGCAGTGTCATTTGCTTTGTTCTCCGATCCAGAGTTTGCAGCGTGTGCGAAGTGACGAGTTTCTTCTTCTGCTTCGTATGAAGCTTGTTCGAGAGTAGCATCAGCATCGTCGACCGGAAGCTTTGCAGAGGTGCGTTCAGCCATGTATTTGAAGGGCCGTGAGATGGCAGTCTTCAAATCACGCAATGCTGCTTTGGAAGGGCTGAGTGGAGCCTCGTCAGCGCCATCGTGAACAGGCACCTGATCAGCACGTGAAGAAGATGCAGTCTGCTGACTTCCGGAAGGAGTCGTCATCGTCATGTCGCTGGCTCCCGCGATACTACTGGAACGGGACTGAGGATCAGACTCTAGCTTGCCCTTGACCTTCGCCTTTGCTTTCTTCTTGTCTTTCTTCTTGGCTGGAGCTTGCCTGGCGTAGGGACTGAGCGACTGTGTCTGCTTCGGACCAATCGGCTTCAGAATGTCCTTGGCGTGGGCAGAAGGATCCTGCTGTGGTGATTGCTTTTGGTGCATCGATGATTCCGCCTGAGCTCCAGCCTGAGCGGGTGACACGGGCGATACAGTCTGAGTGGTAGATCCAGCTGGACGAACAGCGATAGGAACGCGGCCACTAAACAACTCCTTTAAAGGAGTCTGTGCGTCTTCTGAAGGGCGTTCCAAAGTCATTAGCGGATCTGCATGATCAACAGTGTCCAGCTTGGCTGTGTCTGTATCATCGCCTGCGCCAGTCTGTTCAATTTTCGCTGTGTCCGGTCCGAGACCTTGGTCGAGAAAGTCCTCGATATCCTTCCGAAGAGACTCTGGGCTCTCTGCAGCAGTTTGGAAACTGTCCTCAATGTCTTCTGTTCCTGGTGTCTGATTGGAGGAATGTCCTGTGAAGGAGCGGAATGGGGTGGTATTACGTTGTTGTGTGCGGCCTCCCATCGAACTCGCAGCCCTGCTCTTCGCCCTCAGAGAAGACAGGAGCCCGTTCTGAGCAAGCGTCTCGACTGACGTTTCGTTCGGTATCGCTTCTGGAGGGGATACTGAAATCTTCTTGTCGTCAAGACTCAAAGGGCCGGCCACGTCTTCTACGAGAGGATCTGATGTGGCTGTTGAAGATGGAAGCTTGACCTTGACCGTTGCAAGCTCGGTCGTCGAATGAGAGTCCGGCTGTGGCTGAGGGGAATGTCCGTCCTTTCCATCTGACAAGCTGCTGGCCGACTGTCTCTTGCTGACTGCCAGAGTCGTTACTGGTCGAAGTAGCGGCGAGCTGGCCTGATGCCCGACATTGATTCTCGCGGACGGATCTGGTGGAGGAGCAGCCGCAGAGTCATGTACCACCTCGACATCGTCCTTGAAGACTGGCGCTGGCACCTCAATCCTAGGAGGACGATACCCAGGTTTCTTGTTGGCATCCGGGTTCTGCTGTGTTTTCTTGACTGCGCCAGACGCTGGGGCATCAGCGCGTTCCTCCTGCTTCTGATTGTCGTTCGTCTTGTTCTTCCTGTGGCTCTTCTTCTTCGATCCGTTGGACTGGCTGTGCGAACTATCGGCGTAGCTGGGATTGTATCTCGGCGGCACGGTGAGGCGATCTTGCTCAGAAAGCCTTGCGTCGCCACCAAGTCGGGTACGATCAACTGCTTCACCAGACTCATTACGGATAGAGAAGAGCTGCTGCTGCGCTGGAGTCCTGATCTCATCCTCGGGGAAAGGGTTGGTGGGCCGTCTTAGATCCACTGGTGGATGCGACATCGTTTCCACGTACTCCAAAGGACGAGCGCTAGGCATCGGAGCATGAAAGATGGGCCTCATATGCGGAATACTATGAGGTGGAACGTCAAGCATGACCGGAGTCCCGTCAAGGAATAGGACGTCTCTCTGTTTCAAAAGGTCGTTGGCAACTTGGGGAGAGCAGAAGCTGAGAGATGTTAGCATGGCTCCAGCAAACAGCAGTCGGACCACTCACTAGAGTTGGACGAAGTGTGGTGTGAAGGAACAACCCTGGTAGTATGCCGGAGGTGCGATTCTCGCAGCCCAGGCAGCGATGCTCTGTGGAGTCTGACCAGGGGGAATCCCATATGCAGCAACCGGATATGGAATGCTGGAAAAGGGTACCTGTGCTATACCTGCACCAGGTAGGACAGAGCCAGCGCCGATGAAATGGGAACTGATAGGGCCGATATGCTGGTCAAAGCGACGACCGGGGCCGTTCGGCCCATGCATGGCGCGAGGGATGGTCGGTGTTGCTTCATTGTTGGCCGCCAGACTGCCGCCGTATGCGTTGCTGTCGGACTCGGAGAAGATTCGACGATCAGTGGGTTGTTGGTGTTGTGGATGGCCACCGAGCCATGATACTGCGCGCTGCCCAGTGGGTAAGGCAGGCGGAATGTTCTCTTGCTGGTTGTTCCAGCGTTCGCTTCTGCTATTGTTCGTGCGGAAAGTAGTGAGATGATCGGCGTGCGTGTGTAAGGTGAAGGAGTTCCTACCTCCGCGGCCGCGTCCTCGAGGGCCTCTTCCTCCTCTGATGCTGGAGCTTCGATTGCGCTGTGAACCATTCTCGCCGTACCTATCAGGAGAGTACAGTCCCTGGGGTTCACTCTTGATGCGTTGAGCGATGGTTGCAGCGCCAGCTTGGGCAGGGATGAAGTCATTGTGTTGGTAGGTAATTTTGCTGCGGGACGCAGACGACGATGGGGCTTGTGCTACAAGGTGGTCAGTAAGGACTAGTGTGATCGAATGCATCAACGTACTTGCAGAAGAAGCCTTACTGCTGGTCGTCTTGACCTCGGACTTGATGGATTGGTCTTCGGACGCATGTTGAGTAGCCGTGGACGTTGGCGAGACCTTGTCACTGATCTTCCTGCTCTGTTCCCCGGCTGTGCTGTACCTGACTGGCGCAAATACAGGCTTCTGACTTGCGGAGATGGGCTCATATGTTCCATTTTGGTGTTGACAGAGTGCCGAATTGATGTCGGAATGGATTTGCGTGAGTATGAGTTGGAGGTGGTAGTCGCTGTAGCCAAGTTTTTCACAGACCTCCTTGTCGAAGAAGTGCTCAACTGCTCCCGTAGCAAGTAGATTGCGAAGAATCATCGGGTCATCGAAGTGGTGTGCATTGGCAGACTTCCATGCTGCTGCACGTGATTTGATCAAGTGCATGTGGATGTGCTGCCTCATCCCGTGCATGACGCCCTCAATGTACGCGTTCGCTTTGAAATCGCTTTCGCTGAAGATCTGATTGAGGGACGTGGACGTGAGTATCTTTCGCTTGATCTTGGGATCATTGAGATCGTCGGCGTGGACCTGGATCCAAGTATGCGCCCTCTTCTTCGTCTCGGTGGCCTGTATGTACCACATGACACGTTTGGACAACTCCTCGTTGTCGCCATGATCGATTATATCTTCAGAGTCAAAGAATTTCTTGGTCGAATCTCTCTTGAGCATGTCGGTGACGAAGGATTGATCAGAGAAGAAATCTGCCTGAGCATCCACAAAAGCTTGTGCTTTCTCTTTGACGACACCGTCATTGTACATGGCGATGTTGTAAAGTACCTGTTTGAGGAAGCGGGGTCCTTGCTCAGCGAAAGTGTGGTCGTCGAAGTACTTGGCAATGAATGCGTCTTCCTCTTGCTGTGTGGCGCCGGTGGATCGATCGCCACAAGGGAACATGTCGGTGAATATACGTCCGCACATGTCTGGCTTGCTGCGCCATAGATGCTCAATGAATGGACGGACTTCATCGTGGGGGTTCGATCTGAGGATCAAGGACGGCGCGTGAAGACCTCGTTGAGGTTGTGCTATGGGTGCAGTCATTATCCCAGCCCTGGTGCCAGCCCAGTAGCCAGCTTTGATCCTACCAGCAGCGATTTGTTTGGCAGTACTTCAAGAATCTGTATTTCTGCGATTCAGCGCATGATCTCCCGAGTGGTGAAGCTTTGCAATTTACTGGTAGTACCTAAAGCTCTGTGAGTCCGCCAATTAGCGCAGGTCGGACAGAATACGTGAAGGTCTGCAACGTACTGCCAATTGTTCGCAGGCTGTGAAGTTGTGCTGAAGCTCCGACTGAGCTAGAATAGAAGTTTGGTGGACCGCTGGTATTTCGCTGGAGGCGTAAGATGAGGTTGAGGTGAGGCCGGATGGGTGAATAAGGGAGGGTGGTAAGAAGAGAATATAATGGCGATACAATGCTCGTACGAAGGATAATGGAATTGCTGTAATGACAGACAAATAATTGTCGAGTGTTAGAGTGTCTTGCGTGTGAGCTTGCGGAAGGAAGGGACGATGGAGGGGCAAGCGAGGCAAGCGAGGCAAGAGGCAAGCGATGAGTACTACCAGAAGAGAAATTCACACCTCAAACCACGGTGCGATCACATGCTTTCATTCGTGTTCACACATCAATTGTCAGTTTGGCAATGACTGAGGTCCCACAGGTAGTTGTGCCGTATTCATATGTCCATTTCCGAGCACTGATGGACGACTGTAGTCTGGTGTTGTGACTTCGGAGCGAAGAGTTGATATTACATATTGGGCTACATCGACTATCAGCATTGGAACGTTGCAAGCTTGGATATGGACTCACTATCATTCGCGTGTTCTGGGTCTACGCGGTCTTGTGAGGCAAAGCCTTGACCATCTTGAGGATCTCAGACTCGTTGTCTCCCGTTACTGCCATTGTCAGCTTACTGCCAAACATCTAGAGTCCTCGCTACACAAACCGATTTGCCCTTTGTTCCAGTCTACCAGCAAGGGACGAGATATCTGCGAACCCTGCCTGACCTTCTTCAAGGCATCTGCCACACTAGAGGCACCCTCAACCACAGATCCAACCCTTCCATCCCCAGCGTATTCCAGTATGCTTTGAATTTGATCGGCGGTCGGATCACTCTCCTCTACCTCTGTACATTGTCTCAGTCCCCATTCGGTGCGCATTGCTTGCCTCCTACTCACGAAGATCGAACTCTGTTCTCGCAACTTTGGCATGCTGGTCGTGGCTCGAAGCCTGATCTTCCGTGGCGGTCGATTGTGCTGTAGCAGCCGTCTGCTTGAGAAGAGTATATACACGTATGGAGCTTGGGTTCTTTGGAGCATGAAACAGAGTGATCACGTCCTTCACACCAGCCTGTAACTTGGTTAGCTTGTCATTGTATCGGGAAGTGCGCGCACCCAGTTTGGGTCATATGCTCTGTCCTCGAGCTGAGACATGGATTTGACTCACCTCCTTGAATAGCTTCTTGAACATGGACATTGTGTATAAGCAGATCGGTATTATACTCAGGGAAAGATGAAGCAAAGGTTCTTGTTGATCGAAGCTTGAAGTTGAAGCTGCTGCGGGGCCATGGTCATCCGAGACCGTCAAAGACCTCTTCGTTTCTCCTACAGATCACCACAACACCGACAACATGATTTTACGGCACCTTGGCCGTGGTAGAAGCACGGAATCTGCTTCGCTTCGACCATATGGCGCATTTCGACGAACACTAATCGCCGCGCCCAAGCCTGGTTCTGGACCTCTGATGAGCCGACGAGCAGATCGCGAACTCCCTTCAGTCAACAACTCCCGGCGATGGCTCAAGACGGTGCCAGTCTTCTTACTTGTGATGGGACTCTCCACAGCCGCCATCTTCAATTACCAGAAGTCATCGTCCTCGGTGGTATCCAGCACACTCTACGCTCTCCGGACGAACAGCCAGGCAAGAGAAATTTTGGGAGATGAAATCTACTTTGCGAGCAAGTTCCCGTGGATAAGCGGAGAGTTGAATCAGCTGCACGGGAGGATAGACATCAAATTTTGGGTCAAAGGTCGGAAGCAAAAGGCCCTGATGCGATTCAAGAGCGAGAGGAAGTACAGGATGGGATATGTATGCATATCGTGGATATTGGATACGGGATCGTGACGCTGACATTTGGATAGTTTCAGACACTGGTATGGAGCCTGGAAACCGAGGACGGGAGAGTCGTGCAGCTTCTGAACTCCGATGGAGCAGATCCTTTTGCAAAGTCCAACATCACAAGCGTTTGATAGACAATCATCGCATGAGCACCGAAGCATTCAGCATCAAAAGTCGAAGCAGAACCCGCATCTCCACTCACAATGCCAGCCGTTGCGGTTTTGGACGGGCAGCGGACGAGACAGAGGGCGTCGAGCATGTGCCAGGGATGAGCCAGACAATACCATTGAGGCAGGAGGTGCCCTGGAGAGTCACTACGCAAAGACAACTGGGACGTCCCTGGAACAGCTCAAGGTGATCTTGTGATCGTGTGGCAATTGACGCCAGGTCACATCTCAACAGCTCTGGCATCATGTTTCGACGGCAGATCAGACTTTACGAGAGAGTGGCGATAGCGTGCGCAAGCACGGCAGCCCGACCATGTACATACTGTATTCTGAGCTATCTCAATTGTGGAGCTTGGGGCAATGAATTAGAGGCAGCGATCATGTTTGCACTTCAAAGCTCCTCCAACGTATGTAAAATGCATCAATGGAGCCCGATATCGCCTTTCCCTTCTGCTATATGCGTTCCATCTTGCTCCTTTCGTGGCATGCTGCGTGATCAGTCGCCTCTTGGCCAGAATCCATGACGCCAAGCAAAAGCTTCGTCAATGAAGTCGACCATGACATCGGTGAAATACTTCGACAACAACACCATCAAATCCCATCCAGTGTTTACGCCTTTTATATCATCTTGAGAGAAAGACCTACCGCCTTCACTGCATCACTCAAAAGACGATACGCCCTTCCGCGACTCCCTCGAAATCTCTCGCCACCACAATGTCCCGCACAGCGACCTGGATCAAGATGGGTATAGCGTACGTGTAGCATTCCTACTCTTTCCCATTCCGTACTATCTCATGCATCGATTTCATCTCTCTGCATGATTGTTTCTTCATTAAATCCCCTATCCATCACCTATCACCTACCCATCGACCTCCACTTCACTATTCGCAATCTGCTCCCGCCAATCCCGACCCCACTCATATCAACTTCTCCTCTCCACTACCCGAGACATCCTCTGAGAACCCCTATCTGACAATCATCAAGCGGCGCAGCAATGTGCATCGGCGGTCCAGCCTTGATCTACTACGTCACACCGTCAGAAGAAGAGCTCTTCCTTCGGTACAATCCGGAACTACAACGGCGATCGCTTGAGCGGCGTCAGGAGAAGCAGGAGGATTTCGACGCCTTCGTGACGAGACTGAAGCAGTATTCGAAGAGTGATAAGCCTAGTATGTCTTTCCCCGTGTACTCCATTCCCGTTCCCGGCCTTACGCCAGTATGCACTCGCAGGAGCAGTTGGGGCGGGGACGAGCGGAGATAGAGCAAGAACAGTGGAATACGTTGCTGACTTGACCAGTATGGGCAGCCATGGAAGAAGACCAAGCGCGACAAAAAGAAGAAGGCGTACAAAAGCTCATCGCGGAACGCCGAGCAGAGCAAGCAGCGATAGACGCCCGCAAGGCCGAGATCAAAGCCATGTCCCAGAAGTAACACATACACACGACGGATTTCTCGGAACGGCGTTCAGGCAGGCAAGAACAATGTACTAAATCATGTATAATATCCCCAACCACCAATCTCTCCCAAAGTCCCTTATCCCCCGTCTAATCCTCAAACACACTCCTCCCAAAAAACCTCCTCATCGGCCTCGCCGCCTCCCTGCCAATCAACACCCCCAACTCCTCCTCCCCCGCATTCGCCACTTCCACCACACTCTCCATCTCCAGCACCAACTTGCCCAAATTCTTCGGCGTCACCCCGGGCACCATGCGCAACATATCCATCGGGGTCTGCGCAAACGTCTTGCCCCCCTCCTCATCCTCGCCATTCTGATTGAGACCGATACTGACCGCCTTGACCGGATCCGGCTCCTCCTGCAACTTCTTCAACTCCTCGAAGATCTCCGCCGTCTGGTAGGGCGAGGAAGACCAGATGATTTTCAGCCTGGGAAAAGCAATCGTCAGCTGCACGATTTTGGTGTGCAGATCGCTTTGTCCCAAGCCAGTGCTGCCGACGGCGTTGCTCAGATCGGCGAACGGTTCGAGGGTGAAGGATTTTTGCTGGTCGAATTCGATCAGGAGCATGGGTGATTTGTAGTGTTGGAGCATCACTTCGGCTTGGTGATAGAGGCGGCCGGACGCGAAACTGCTGATGAGATCGCTGACGGATTTGCGCTCGATGCAGATGTCCGGGGTCAGGACGTAGTCGCCTACGGTCAGCATGCAGGGGACGATGACGATGTTGCGTCCGTGGAGGAGGGAGGGGAGGCTGGAGCGGAATTCGCGCACGTCGACTACCACGCGGGGGGGCTCGGCGGTGGCGAGGAGGCGGCCACCGCCGGCGATGCGGGTGTTGACGGTGCGGAGGAAGGCTTCTTGTGGGTCGAGGTTGGCGGTGTCGTGGGTGAAGGTTAGGGCCATGCTGCCGCGTTCGCGGATAAGTTTTGTGAACGCATCTTTCTCTCGGCGCACGGCATCGAGGTAGCGTCGTTCTTCCACCGATCCGCCGTAATACATGAAGTAGACTCGTACACTTCTGTCACCATGACTTGATCGGTAGACTTCGACTCGCCGGATGAAGGCTGCGTCGGGTTCGTACATGATGATGTACCTCGGCTTGACCTCGGCCAAGACATGCTCGTCCATGTCTCCGTCGTAAGGGTGTACTACAAGTAGATCGTGCATATCGTAAAGCTCAAAATAGTCGTCCATGTCGTCAAGGGGGTCGGCTCCGATTTCTGCTTTTTGAGCGACTTCGGCTTCTGTCGGGGCAAGATCGGCCATGAGGCTTGCTAGATGTGCTTCTTTGTCACCTGGGACACGAATGGCGCCAGTGGGCGTGCGCGTGGGAGCAGAGGCAACTGCTGATCCTCCTCGTATACGTCTCCGTTTGTTAGCCGGGGCGCCGCCTCCTCGACCTTTTTCGCCAGGCCTACTTCGATAGTCTGTCACGCCATTAATGGCCTTTTGGTTTTCCTGGAAAAGCGATGCGGAAAACTTGTTAAAGTCTCGTTTCCATAGCAAGTAGTTCCTCAGCTTCTTGCGCAGCATCGACTTGGCGGAGGGTTTCTCAGCCATATACGAGTCTGGGTCATCATCATCCTTGGCGTTTTCAGGCATGGTCCACATGCTTTGCAGGTATTCGCGGATCTGGCTGGAAGTAGACTGATCGCCGCACATGATGAGTATGGTATTGTTTGACGAATCTTGGGGTGAAGGATTGAAGTACATGTCGCGTTCAATCTCGTCCAGTATCTCAGACAGCAATGCCCATTTAGGCAATTCTTCTAGAACAGGATGCAGAGAGTCGGGAATGCCATGAGCGGCGTGTAGAGACTGACCGTCTGCCATCTTACCTGTGAAGACTCTCCGCTTTGAGGTGTCAAAGATCGTGTGAGCAGCATCGAGAAAGAGCCACGGTGATTGATTTTGCCTATTCGACCCGGGAGGTGGAGTCGAGGCTGCAAGCACAGTATCAAGATACCGGTTGAATGAAACAGCATCGAAAGCGAGCAGGTAGTGCAAGATGCTGCGAAGCAGAGCGAGATCACGAACAATCTGTTTCGTGCGAAAGCTGGTTCTGTGCCACACAGGGTTGAGTTGGCGCCGGACAATGCCGTCAAAATTCTTGTGCAGGGCGCTGTCCTCATTCCAGTCTTCCATGTCCAGGCCAGGATTGCCTTTCTTCAGCTCGCCAATACTCACAGCTATGCACTCGAGGACGGCGTTCTGAATGTCACGCATCGAGTCTGTCATGGGTACTTCAAGCTCAATGACTTCTGCCTTTCTTTTGCCCTCCAATGATTGCGCGACCGTGACATGGAATCTCGGATACAGCGCAGGCTTACGAAGGAAGAGGTTTCGCAAGGTCGTACTCAGAGGGGAGAAGCCGGTAGTTAAGGGCTCAGGCGCATCCGAGAAGGCTTTAAGAAAACCCGTCTTGTTCTTCTGTCGGTATGCCCTTGCGATGAATGCTTCTGTGGCAGTCGCAACAACCCTCTCAGCATGCAGCATGACCAAGCCGGTCACTACTGCTGGATCGAGGACGCCTGATAGGAAGTCGACGATCAAAATCTGAGATGTGATACTGAAGACTCCTCCTTTTGCATACATGTCTTGCCGCCTCTCGACCGTCATAAGCTCGGTATTGATGAGATTGAGACCCCTGCATTTCGAAGAGCCGCTGATGGCCGCATGCTCAGCCAGCGACTCGCCAATCCAGCCATTTTCGCGCTCATCGGCGCCGACCAGGATCACGAGGGAATTGCCAGCCGCGTCGTACGAGTGAAGGAGGTTCGTGACTATTCGCAGAAGGCCAAGACCGCGCGCTATGACTACAAGCTCGTCTTCCTCGCGAAGCTCCCGGAATATGTCCTGCTGGAATTCCTGGTGGATGTCAGCAAGGTGAGATTGAGTCGGCCTGTCGCGTATCGTACCAGGGGCAGGGAGAGCTTGACAGGCGGAGCACCGTCCTCGGCCATTTGCGCTAGCTAGCTGCCTTCATCTGGGTCGTACCGACGACAGATGTCGCTTGCGGCAGTGTGCTAAATGTGTGATGATGAGAAGCGAGTGTAGACACAAAGTGAACAGGACGCTGCGTCAAAGCCAAAGAGCTTCGATGCGACCCCACGGATCTGGGAAGGAATTAGGAATTGGCGAGATCGATCTCATCAGCTTCTGATTGGCTGGGGCCATCTGTTCTCCGCGACGCCAAAGTTCGTGTCACAAGGTCAGCACTTTGCCAAAAATACAACAGTGTTGAAAGGTTTCTCTGGGCACGACGCCCATGAAGGTACGGTGACACCGAGTGGCTGACAGAGCGTGACTGGTTGAGGTGGTATACGAGGGCGCAGCACCTGCAGACCTCCCACTACCATGTCGGGTTCTATACTCACCGCATTTCAAGTAATATTTGGCAAGTCTATAAAGATGACGATCCTTTCCTTGACAAGACCTTCATCCTCCATCAAATCAAACACATTCGCTCGAAGCCCCTCACTACAGCACATTCGCTACACACTCCAAAGACACTCGCTTCATTTTTTACACCCATACAAAGTCCCCACCATAATCGAAATTTGCAGCTCCTACCTTCTCAGTCAGCATGCGCAACGTTCTCGTCTTCTCCGCCCTGGCCATTGCCAGTGCCACTGCCACCTCCTTTGATCGTCGTCAGATCACCGACCTCTGCGATAGACGCTACTTGGTCTGCTTGAGCGCCGGACAGCCTGAAGCCTCCTGCGCGTGTGGGCGCAACTACTGCAAGACTGGCGACAAGTCTTGCTACGACCCCAACCCGAAGCCCGAACCCCCTAGCAACCTGCCTGTCGGATTCCCCTGCGGCGCTGATGCAGAGTGCGCTGGTGGAGCTCAATGCTTCGCTTCCAATGTCCTCGGCCAGAAGAAGTGCGGTGGCTTCAACGCTGCCTGCACCAAGGATTCGCAATGCTCAGGCCAGACCTGTCTGAACGGCCTCTGCAACGGACCTCCGGCTACCACCACCCCACCTCCCACTGGCAACCAGCCTCCCGTGCCACCCATCAACGTCCCCATCGGCTCCCTCAAACTCGGCGAACAATGCGGCATCGACAAAGACTGCGCCAACGGAGCCCAATGCTTCGCCAGCAACGTCATGAAAGTCAAGCGCTGCGGCGGCTTCAACGCAGCCTGCACCAATAACACCCAATGCGACGGCACCACCTGCAACAACGGACTCTGCAACGGACCACCACCGACCAGCACTCCCCCCAACCCTCCCACCCCCGCCCCTCAACCACCCACCAACAACCCCCCTCCCACCTCCGGCTCCCAACCTCCCGTCCCCCCCGTCAACGCCCCCATCGGCACCCTCAAACTCGGCGAGCAATGCTCCACCGACGCGCAATGCTCCAACGGCGCTCAATGCTGGGCCAGCAACGCCATGCTCATCCGCCGCTGCGGCAACTTCAACGCCGCATGCACCAAGAACGAGCAATGCGCGTACAACTCCTGCGACGGACGTCTGTGCAATGGTCCACTCCCGTCCGGCACTGCTCCGGGTCCAAGCAAGCCTAGTGGTCCCACGGGCTCGGTGTCTCTTCCGCCTCAGACGACTGCGACCGGGGCGCCGCAGCCGCCGCGCAATGGGACGGTGCCGGGGACGAGTGGAAGGCCGATCCCGCCGCCGTTTACTGGAGGGGCGGAGAAGATGGGTGCTGGGGTGGCGTTGGTTGGTGTTGCTGCTTTTATGGTGCTGGTGCTTTGAGAGGGGATGGTTGTATGATACACTCTTTTGGGAAGCGAGAGCGAGGAGTTGGCGGTGATTTTGCTTGGGATACTGAGGCGGCTGCACTCATTTGGGCATAGAGGGTTTCGCTTCGGACGGTGCATATTGACTCCGTAATACTTTTGGATACTTACTATAATCTGTAATATAATACAAAAGTCATACTTCGATCGGAAATAAGAGCCTTTTGTGACGTTGTCTTTTGGTTCGGAATTGTTGGGCTCTTTTACCCCATGATCTTCAACAGAGTCCTGAGCGGTCCCGGATCTGACGGTGGAAATAGCCAATCATGTCGCGTGTTTAAACCGGATCATCTGGGTAGAGATCAACTTCCGGTCCCCCAATTCTCGGATCCTCGTTGTCTGGCATCCACGTTTCACAAATGATCCGATTTCAATACTCTACACTCATTCATGCCTCGATCTTTCATTAGTAACTATTACGCATCTATTCAACTCACCAAGCCGAGTCGATATCTGGGCTCGCAATCTCGTCCACAGGATTATCCGAGGGGTTATCCACCCTACGCTGTTGTCAAGGGGTGAATATGTCCATCCAGTCTTCAAATGTAAGTGCCAGACAAGGTCATGATATCGTCACACATTCAATTAGTTGCACGCATGCACAGACAGATTCGAAATCTCGGTAATCGGAAGTGAGGTTGAAAGGCCTACTAGATGACAACCGGTACCTACAACGATTTTCGGCACGCAAAACCATGATGATGTGGTCTACCTTCTCGGAATTGAGGGAATCCTTGCTGTGTGAAGCGGCTGTGACTTCTGACTTACCATTGTGACTACCGTCCCGAGGCAAAGAACCCGAGACTCGCGCCTCCGGAACAACATGATGCCATTGTGCAAGTCCCGATGTCTGTCAGGACAAAGCAGTACTGAACAGTACCGCACAACTAACATCGGCTCACCTCTCACGTTGTCCCGAAGGTATAAAAGACCAGCTCCTCAACCTCTCCCAGCCAGCATCACATCACCAACAACACCTCAAATCACAACATCGAAAACAACCACTGACCAACAACAACAAACCAACACCCATTCACATCCAACATGAAGCTCCCGCCTTCCACCCTCCTCTTCCTCCTACCAGCCCTCTCCACGGCCCACAGCATGTTCTCTCAAACCCCAGCCGACAATACAGACGGCAACGGCCTCTCCATCTCCGCCCGCGCCGCCCTCGAGCACGCCGCCAACGACGCCGTAGCCATCAAACGCGAAGCCGAGCACGCCTTGCTGGAGCTCTTCCGCAAGCGTCATCCCGCACCTGATGCAGCCGGCGAGGAGGACGCGCAAGTCACTGCCCCTGCTGTCTTGGTCGCGAGGCAGTCGGCTGGTGGAAATGGCGGAGGATCAGCCGGTGGAAGCGGCGGTGGGTCTCGTGGTGGCAAGAGAGAAGCTGCTGCCACAGGAGTGGCGGCTCGAGACGCCGAAGTGACGGCCGCCCCACTTCTCGTGGCCAGACAGTCTGGGAGTGGCAGTGGTGGCGGGTCAGCTGGTGGTGGGGGCGGCTCTCGTGGCGGAAAGCGAGAGGCTGCTACCACTGGGGTCGTGGCTCGTGATGCCGAAGTCACTCCTGCTGCTATTCTTGTAGCTAGACAGTCTGCCGGCAGTGGAGGCGGCGCTTCTGCAGGCGGAGGCGGTGGTGGTTCTCGCGGAGGCAAGCGTGATGCGGCTGCGACTGGTATCGCTGCTCGCGAGGCACAGAATTCTCGAATTGGAGCTAGGGACGCTCAAGCTGTCACTCAGATCGGCGCTCGCGACGCAGCAGCAACGCGAATCGCGGCCCGTGAGGCACAAAACTCGCAGATTGGTCGCAGTGAAGCCTTCATCACTGCCGCGCCAATCGTCGAGCGTGATGCGCAGGCTGTTTCTCAAATCGGACGCAGAGAGGCGCAGGCCGTGACGCAGATCGGGAAGAGGTCGACACTAGAGGCTGTGGTCAAGAGGTCGCCTCAATCTGCTGTCTGAGAATGCACAGTCGAGATGGTGCAACTCAGTGGGCGATTGGAACAAGTTGCAGAGATAGACTCAGAAGTGGAAGCGTGCCGATATGGTCTGAAGTCGGCCGAGAGTTGTGTTACCTGGCGTAGCTAGCTCGTGTAGACTGACGTACTTTGGCAATGTAAGAGTGTTTGACGAGGATGTCCAATCTTTGCAATTCCCGAAGTCTCCCGTTCAGCCGTTCACGTTTGCCTTGTGGTCTGCAGTGTTGTGGGTTGTTCTCTCACCCGCCAAGTTCCTGACATTCAGTCCACGAAGTAGCTTTCAGTGTGATACTCGCGAACACGTCCCGACGAGCAGCCTTGAGCGGCACAATTTCTCGGACCCTGTCATTCTGTATCTTTGTTTCAACCGACTCTTTATAGTTCTGTCGTCCGAAACCTTGAGCTTAATTCGATGAGGATACACCAATCTCGCAACTGTTCCCAAGGTCGTCGTACCATTGTTAAAGGACACTAGAGTGTTCGGTCATTTTGAAGATGATCTCATGATCATTGCTTTATCGCTGTAGAGGTTCTTGATGCGCATCGTCCTGCTGCTCAAGTCTCTACAACGCGTGTCCGCCAGATGAAGTCGTGAAGAAGCTCAAACATGGCGTAAACCTTGCTAGAACTTTCTCAAGGTCGGTCGACCTCGCCTCTCGTGGATGCAGAGCAATTCCCCTATATTCCTTTCCTATATCCAAGTATCTCCTTGGTCGTAGGCAGAGCCCCTCGAATCGGCCTAGCTTAACGGTCGTCAGTGTGAGACGCGACGGTTGTCGTAGGTATTCATGGATGCACCTGTGGCACTTGACACTAGGATGAGAGGTGCAACGAACGGTGAGTGACTTGGTGCGGTCAATGTCGACATGAAGCGAGTGTCCGGGACGAGAAGGTCCAGTAGACTTTCTGTAAGACGGGTAAGATACCGATATGAGTTTCTTCCGATGTCCATGCTTCTCTTGTTGACAGATTGAGTACTATCGCGCTTCGCAAGTTCGCAACTACACTGACAAAGTCGAAGTCGTCAATGAGTCTGCGATGTCGTGACTTGAGACACGGTACTCGATGATTGACAGTCGCGGATTGCATGCGATAATCGTGTTAGGTCCACAACGACCTCGTCGGAACGATTGTGAACCGCGGTCGTAGGTGGCATGATGATTCGCGTACAACACCTCAGTCGAGTCTGTATCAGTCTTCTCCTGTGTTGTGTCACTTACTACTGCTGGTTTCGAAGTCAGTCATATCGTCGAGAGACCGTGCGATGATTGATCACAAATATAAGATGCGTCCTCCTTGTTGATTTTGATGATCGAATCCTCGACCCACTGCAGTATCTTCGCAGGTATCAATGTAGTGTTGCATTCCTTGTCGTGGAATTGTCAAGTAGTCCTGTACGCAAGGAATCGAGACCAGCTAGAACAGTTCGGGCGGGAAGGAATCACAGCATCCATCTGATAAGATTCCAATGCTTGTGCGGTAATTGTGTTGAGAACTCGACAGCGAACAGAGCTTTTGGGTGGGTCAGGGGCAATGCGCGATTGTTTCAAGCCCTGGAACATATGTGTCCAGAGCTGCCGAATTAGACACACCTTGAAGCTCTTGATACCTATACGGCTCAGTAGGACACAGTGTGTAGTCTTGGTCATTTGGGTTTCGGGCTAGCTTGATATCTGTCTGTTGTCGGACATGGGAGAATCTGACGTGGTTCTGATGAATGTATTGCATCGTGACCTGTCCATTCGGCTGAACAACCTGCCGCAAGATGCATACTCAGTCGTTGCAGCAGTGTGCCCTTGGGACATATTGATCGGCAACTCCGAGGACTCGTGAGGTGTCTGCAGGGTGGTTTTTGGAACGAGTCTACTTCGGCCCGTAACGAGTCAGTGGTCTCGACGTTATGACATGGGCAGAATATCTACCTTTTGCCGCATGGCTGAGTGCTCGGTCAGTCCAATAATCCAGGCACTAGGATTCGTGGATCAAATCATTCAGACAAATCAATTCGTCTGCTCCAGAGCTCTGAGCGGGATCGGAGGGTCAGGTAGCCCATTAAGGCTACTTGCTCATCCTTAATCTGGAAAATGAGCCAAAGAGCTTGGAGGCGTCGTGGAAGCTTCCTTGGATGCATGCTGGGCGTGCCCCTCACACCTTGCTCATTGGTAGTCACTGACTTGTCATAGATATTCGGTTCTGGCTTCTGAGCTGAGGAGACGCGTTGCGGAGCACATTTGGCAATGAATAGCGCGAATGATCTTTGGACCTGGAGAGCGACGAACCAATCTGGTCAGCACGGCTGTGCTTCCATGTGAGCGACGCATGGCATTGAACCAGCTCAATCAGAAGGGCGCACTGAGCGTTGTAAGCCCGTCTTGATCCAGTCTGTCCAAGATCCGACTTGGCAAGAGCATCAAGCAGGTACCGGATGGTGTGGACTTATGTCCCTTGACGGGAATAAATATTTGAAATAATATATGACAAGAAGAGTACGGCCTGATTTGAACGAAGATGGGAGCGGCCCGTGGGATGAGCATGCCTCTCCGGATCACAGAGCCGGATACAGCAGGAGACCCTCCAAGAGCTGCTCATGCAGGGTTTTCGCATGTCCACCCACGTTTCAGTGGGCATGCGACGCATCAGACAGTACTTAGCACGTCATGTGCGACGTGACCCGACAGGGTGCTGTGGCATCCGGCCAAATGTTGCTGAGGATTCTTTTCGGGTATATTATGTGCCGGGCACAATCAACGCATCTTTACGAGCTGAGGGTAGACGTGCGGTACCGCAGATCGACCAACTTGGTCCAGTGGTCTGCGTGCCGTGCCGTTTTTGACCTCCCAGTATCGACATGCTCTATCCAGCAATTAGCAATCGCTATTATCACCAGTTGCCAGCTTCAAGGTGACCGAACTTACGGGGTGAGGCAGCAGTGTGACTACATATCGTTGCGGCGTTCCAATACCTCTCACCCACTGGCACTATCGTGCCTATGGTGGTGTTGCCAGAAGCGAGCAATTGCCTTTTCTGTGAGATCAGAGCTCTTGAACCGGTAGATGAAGTAGTTGAAAAGGGCGAATTCGTCCTTGGTCATGACATATGAGCCGGGATGGGTCCGGATCCGCGACCAAAGGTCGGTCACTTGATCCTCGAGAAATCTCCAGACTGTGGGATCGACATCGGCATCAGAATTCCGGGCAATCTCGAGTGCCAATTGGATGGTCAGGTTTGACAGTAGTCGTGCTGGGTCTTGCCGTGGCCCCATGCTGAGGGAAGCCAGCGAGAGGATGTCGGCGACTGGGAATTCGGTCATTGTTGCCATCGGGATGGTGGCAGTAATATATGCTTGGCTGGTCTGTGACGTTCGGACGGCGCGGTGATATGTGTGGTCTAACCGTGCCGGCGGTATCAATTGATGTGAGCTGAATTTTTAGGGACGATCTTGACTATGGCTTGTTGAGCTGCACTGAGAAAAAGAGGACCTCAGACGTCGACGAATGAGAATACTTGAATGTGCAGCTGGAATGACCGACTAAGGTTTGTGTATGTTCCACCGCCAACGTAGCGTTTTAAAAAGGTACGTCTTGACCTCTATCGGCCACCCACAGACGCTTGGCGACAAGGGCCGGTACAAAGACTGTGGGAAGGAAACGATGTACTACCACGCCACCGAGTCCCACGCCGCTCGTCAATCGTCCGTGGGGTCGGCTCTCGTTGGCTTGAAGAGCCGGCAGCCGGGCGTGAGCTCTCGGTCGGTGGCATCGACATCTTTTCTGGATTGGAAATCAACGTCTCCTGCCGCAGAGTGAATCATGGCGCATGCCAATGGTTGTGATCGACTTGGAGAGAGATGACAGGAAGAAGATCTGGGCTCTGGCGCCAAAAATGTTCTAGCGTGGTTTCTGCGGGTCGGCATCTTTCCAGCGTGGGTCGTCACCTTGATTTCTGGTTGTCACTTCACCATTATTGACAATGCCATCAAGAACGACCGGTCAATAATCTCGCCAGCAAATCCAACGCCCTGCTTCTCGTCCTCATGTGCAGGGGAGTTGTGAGGAACTGTAACGTCCCTCTACGGACGTATCAACCGTCACGGCCTCCCTCCCTGCACAGGTTCAGACTTGTACACAAGTTTTGTCAAAGGTTGATCTGACGTTGAAGGCCTTACACTCGGTCGGTCAGAGCGGCGACGGTCGGGCAGCAGCATCTGCCTATACGCTATAGCTCCGGCATACTGCTCGCCTGACCAGCAAAGATGCACATACCATAATCTAGCCAAGGGGAAACCCCATGATCAGATAGTCCGTAAGGGCTTCTTGACCACTGAATTGACCGCCGGAGTGGAGGCCGAGGCCGAGAAAAGGCGGCATGTATTTCCCGCTATCTAAATGCACCAACCTTGAAGCGGTGCAGGTCGTTGTAATGGGCGGCGCTGTTGCGCATCCGCATTGGCCCGGGTCATGGACTGTGAGTCGCAATCAAGCAATTAGGCCGGAGTATTGCTTGCAGGACAGCACTCTGTCACGTCCACGTCGAGTCACCTTTGTCCAATAATGATTAGGGCTATGTGGTTGATATGCAGCAATCGGTCCTTCTGCCATTACGAACCTTCCAGGGACCTGTTTGCCGCTCCTTGGCTATGGCTGTTCCAAGCCTCGAGGATGCAGTAAATCTGCCCCACTTTGCGCAAACGACCTTCGTTTGGGAAGACTGCACTATTCACTTACGCAGCGATGGGCCTACTAATTGAATTGTAACGTTCGCCCTGGACCTTGTCCCGCATCTCGGAGACTTCTTTGGACTATTGGCACGTGTCAAATGAACCCATCAGGACACGGCGGAAACTGGTCGAAATTTGCTGCCTGTATCAATTCTGACTTCAGCCGTTCTCGTTGCCAAGTGACCGTCCGTAGCTATATGCTTCCACTGTCCTGAGACATGAGATGCATACCGGAACAACACGACAGGCCATTCACTGACACTAAGTATTCATCACGCTTGCTGCGACAAAGGTGATCGCAATCCCGGGGGAACAAAGACTGACGATCGCGTCTTCATCTTTTACCTAGTGGTCGTGGGGCTTTTAGAGTTGACTTTACGTTCGTCTAAGCCAACGCGCGGCCAAGCTGCAGTCATTCCATGGTAGGCCCTCGGATCGTACACTGCATACCCCTCAGGCAGCATGGCTACCAAGACAAAGCTGCGAAGGAAGCAGTCCGATAAGGTTCAGCCTCGCAACAGCAGAGCGACGAGGAAAGACCAGGCACGTTTCCAAGGGTAAGGTGTGAGAGGGCGTTGTACCATCTATGGAGCTTTGACGGCTCGCAAGAAGCCTATCACTGTGACTGAATCACGAAAGATCAATCAGACGCGGCTCAAGACTCAAGAACAAGCTTCGTGTGACCAAATCAAGGTCCAGGTTGGCAGCTAGATTCGCTTGCAACGGCTAGTCTGTTAAAGTCTATACAGTACATATAAGGTTGAAACTTGAGACATAAATTCTCCGTCCGGTACGAATAGACCGAAGCTCAACCGGTGGTGTTGCGCAATGCTGCCAAGACCCTTTTAGGTATGCTTAAACTTTTTGAGCTTCACATCAAGGCTTCAGCGTCTGACAATCCGAGCTGTTGACTTCAGCGCACACCTGCCCTCCCAAAACGGTCTCCACAAGCTCACAACGTGTTGCAAGTATCGGCATGTCCGTCCTCTACTCCTCACAAGTCACGCGGTCACTGCTGTCCCCGGGGACCACACAGCAGCTCTCCCGCGCATTGCAGCTCCCAAATCGCATCCCTCGGACTCGAGCGCTTCACACGAGCAACCCCTCAGCACAGCGATGGCACTTGCTACCCTCATGGCGATCACAACGACCCTCTTCTATTCTCCGCAATCTTCGCACAAAACGCCATTACACCTCACAAAAGCCTACGATCCCGAATCCGACCCCTCATCTAGGGTCCCCTGAACCCACCTCCCTCAGCGCCCGCATGCGCAAGCTCTCGCGCGAATACGGCTGGTCAGCACTAGGCGTGTACCTACTTCTTTCTGCGGCAGATTTCCCCTTCTGCTTCCTCACAGTCCGGCTAGTAGGGACAGAACGCATCGGACACATCGAGCACGCGGTCGTGTCAGCATTCTGGCGGACAGTGGAGTGGGTCGTGCCGGACTGGATCGACAAGGGCAAAGCGATAGGAGAGGAGGAGGATGGGAAGATAAGGGAGGGGTGGGGTGTGGAGAAGGCGCAGGAAGCCAACAAGGGGGACAATGCTTGTGAGTATCTGGTCTGGCGTAGGAGAATAGCAGGATAAGTACTGATATCAGCAGCTCTATGGACGCAACTAGCGTTGGCGTATGCGATCCACAAGTCATTCATCTTCATTCGGGTGCCGCTCACGGCTGCGGTGACGCCCAAGGTGGTGAAGACCTTGAGAGGGTGGGGTTGGAATATTGGGAAGAGGACACCGAAGAACAAGTAGCTGCTACGCGCGCAGTAGAACCGACAGCGACAGCATCGCCATGTACAACATGCTTTCCGGAGGTAATCTCCAGCTCACACAACCTTTCAGTAGAGGGACGTTCAGATGCAGCGTCCAAGGCTCACGTCAGAACGGATCGAAAGGGGTCGATTCTCAAAATCCAGTAGAGCCATACCAGGCCAAATGTACACTAATGTCTCGACCATCTCATCGGGTATCATTCCTCCTCCCATCTCACTCCTCCAGCTGTAATAACCCAAACGCCTTGCACTCACACCCACAGCCCACCTCACACAAACCCCCATTCCCCATCCCCCCCTCGTCCCTCACCCAATCCAAGCCCGAAAAGCACTCCATATGCGCCACATGCCCACAACCAAAACAAGCCTTATGTAACCCCTTCACCGGCTCGTAACAAACCCCACACCCCAACACCCTCCACCTCGCACCACACCTCGCACACCTACCCTCCTTCCCGCCCTCATCCACAAACCCACATCTCTCGCAACACTTCCCCACCACCAGTCCCTTATTCGTCTCCTTCCCCATGGCCACCTCCCTATCACCGACCATCGTAACCTGACTCATCCCATCATCAAACACCCTCTCCCTATCCATCCTCCCCTCCATCCCATCCCCTTCCCCAGACCCAGACCCAGTGTTAAACTTCCTCACCTCCGCCGCCTCAACACCCAATCCCCAACTCTCCAAAAGCGCAGCGTAGGCTTCCCTCCATCCCCTCGCCCGCCCCTGGATCTCCGGAGTCATAAGCCCAACGTCCCCCGCCCCTTCCTCATCAAACGCCATGCTGTTCTTCAGCAGCACCTTGACGCTTCCCTCTTCCGGAGTCTGCGGATCGTCGTCTTCCTCCGAACTACTCTCCTCGTCACGCATGAAGGCGCGGCGCATGGTGGCGTTGCTCCCGTGGACGGTGATGGGGCCCCATGTGATGCCGCCTGAAGAAGCGAGGGAGGAAGCGAGGTTTTCGTCGCCCGGGGTGGAGTGGCGGATGCGAGCTGGTGGGGAGGAGGAGAGTTGAAAAGGGCGCGACCACATGCTGCTTGCGAAGGAGGGGTGGGTGGAGATGGGGGTGGGTTTGGTGTCGGGGGAGACGGAGAGGGAGGCGGCGAGGGAGGCGCGGGCGGAGGGTTGGCGGGAGAGGGTGGGTGGGGTGGAGGCGGTGGAAAGAGGGGTGGGGAGGTCGGAGGAGGTACGCGGTTGCGGGTGGTCGAAGCCGTCGGAGGACGGGTGGGAGCCGTAGAGGTTGTGGGATTGGCCGTCGGAGGATGCGTGGGAGGAGGAGAGAGTGATGCGTGGGTGGGATGTGAAGAGGGCGGTGTCTTCGGAAGGGTAGTATGGGATAGTGTGACCAGGCCACATGGATGTGACGGAAGGTGGTAGTGGTCGACTCGCAGATGGCACGTCGGCCAAGACGCACGACAACATTGCGAGCATCTGGACATCGGCGAGGCGCTCGAAGTGGTCCATGATTGTAGCAACGAGCCAGATCGAGCTGAACGGATGGTTGCCCCACTTAAGTTGACCCCTTAGATGTGGGTGTGAGACTGACTCTGGTTCATCGAAGGACAAGTCCAACCCACTGTCCTGCCTCTGGATACGCACAAGTGCGCGCTTAGCCATGATGAGAGCGCTACTTTGGCCATCAAGCATGAGTGATATGAGCGGTACTTGTTTGTCCAGTACGAAGCTTAGAAGACTCCAGATTTCTGCTATACCCGTGGCACCGTGTCGAAGGGCTGCGTCACTGTTGTGACGGCAGACCGTGGTGCTGTCTCCAAAAATCATATATTCTTCCGCCAGTTCCACCTTCGCCGGCAGAATTTCGTCGTGGAGTTGAATAGAAACGATCGTCTTCGGCTTCGGAGCACCTAGTGACTTGGCTGGACCTGCACTTGTACGCTGAGATCCATCAACCGATGCAGCCCGTAATTTGTCCTTGAGAGATGATCGTTGCCAGCCTCTACGGCGATATAGAGTTGTGGAGAATGCTGGAAAGCCAATCTCGTCCGAAGACTCTGAAGAGCTGCTTGAGCTACCAGAGGAAGAATCTTCGAAATCAGTCTCCTCGGGTGAGTCCTCAGGTGTGGCATGAGAGGGTGGTCTTGACTTCTCGTGCTCTGACTGCAGTCTTCCCAGACCCTCTAGCATCACATCCGAATTGCTTTTTGCCACCTTTGTGGGATGAATCTTCTCGAACAGAGAAGGAGGCAATGCCTTTGGTGGAAAGAAGCAGATCAAACGCCCATCCGGGGCCCATATGGCGCCGCAGGCCTTGGGGATTGGTACATTTGCATTACCACTAAGTGCGGCAGAGTCAGGCCCTTCACCAGGAAGCACTTGAGACTCTGAAGTCGTGAAGTCAACCAATGGATCCTCCTCATCACTAGAGCTGTCGGCTTTGTCATCGATCTTCAGGCCATCCGCTTCCATGTCAAGCCAGGCGATACTCTGCTTCAACGTATGCTCTCCTGTGAGATAGTAAAGGATAGATTCAAGACAGCCCGCTCCTTGTCTGAGATGAGCCTCAGCGATCCGCCCGAGATCTTCCTCCAGAGCTTCCATTCGTTCATCGCTGAGAGCGGATGATTTATTGAGATCGAACACCGGAGACATTGAGATAGGATATCCATGTGGAAACGAGATGCCAACTTTGATGAATATTGGCTTGTCGTCAGAACCCCAGGGCCCACTCAGGGAGATTACAGCGTGGCGAGACTTCACATCAACCTCGTCGAAAGAGAGCTTCTTGAACATGTCACTAACATGTATGATCTCATCACTCAACGTCTCGCGCTGCGCTGGGGTCCCAGTGAATTTGGAAAAAGCCTGGAAAGAACGTCTCGCATTTCGGCGACCTGTTTTGGACCCCTTTCCAAACTTTACCCCTTTCATCCAGCTTATAGTAGTAGTAGAGGTTACAGCGAGACTTGTCGTATTCGAAGGCCGTGTCATTGTAGCCGTTGCTACATTTGTGCTATCATTCCGTACACTAGCGGCAAGTGGTCCGGATGATTGCTGCTCTTGCCAGGTGCTCGAGCTACTCATATTGCCACTAGCAGCTCGTGATGAGGGCTCATGATAAGATATGTACTGACTGCCCTTTCTAGATAGTTGTAGTTGTCGATTGAGACGAATGCCCTTCTTGAATCCGATGCCTTCATAGGGCTTGTCCTTCATCTTGTGCAGAATCAATCTGTGATCATCACCCCAAGAGATGAGCTGAAATTCACGATGATCCTCCATCTGGTCATTGACAGTGCCTCGAGCTCGCCAGAGAAATTCTTTGACGCTGTCATCATGTCCTTTGAAGGAATAGACGGGATCGATGGTGGCCTCGTAGGGAGCAGATGAATCCGGCCGGGCGTCAAAAAGGTGAAGTCTGCTATCGCCACGTTGCGGCATAGCCAGAATGGCTTCTCCAAAGGGCGTGTGCCTTGCTCGCCATACTGGATAAGGTGTACGGATAATCCGTTCTGGATGATCGTCCGACACAGAATAATCCCAGATCTTGATCGTCCTGTCCAGTGAACATGTGATGACCTTGTTTTCGTTGAAGCGACTCCAGTCTACCCCGTAAATCTTGGTCTTGTGAGCCTCGATTGAGGTCAGAGGAATGGCTCCTTTCCTGTCGTCCCAGATGCGGAGGTACCGATCATGCGAGGACGCAACGATATGAGAGTCTTTTCTATTCCATTTCACCTGGGTGGCGCCTGCAAACCAGTCGTTGAAGCTCGTTGCGGGTCTGGACGGGATGCGAAGATCCCATGTATGAACAAATCCGTCCACAGCACATGTGGCGAGCAATTCTGGATGGAAAGGAGAGAAGTTGATATCCGTGATCGCACGGTAGTGGCCATGGAGTACAAATTCGATAGGAGCTTTCTTGGTAGCGAGGGCCAAGTTCCATACCAATGCTCTCTGGTTGGAAGTGCTTACGATCCAGTAAGGCTTGCTCGCAAAGGGCGACCATTGTACGTCGGCTGGTGTCCAAGGCGAATGATGAGCTATATGGCGCGGAGGCGAGAACGGGTTGTCAAGGTCGATGATATGCAGACCAACTTTTGATGCTAATGCTATATCGCGTCCACTCGGGGCAATGGTAGCGGAGCCAATGGCGTCGGGCACGTCGATACTGAGATCTCGGTCGAATGTCGGACTTTGAAAGGCTGAGCTAGCATCTGGTGCCACTTCCTCGATGACCGCCATGGCGAAAAGCTTCTTTTCATCTGTCTATTGCCAGACCTGCCGTCGGGAGACTGACATGGAGTTGTGAGCTCTGGTCGATAGCACACTGCTCGTGCTTAACGTCCAGTAGAGCCTCGATAGGCGACATAGCGATTGAAGGGGCTACACGGAGATTCCGCCAAACTCTGTTGGCACCTCAAGACTCATTCGATGTCGTTTGTGTGAGATGCAGAAGTGGCATATAGCGTGCATGTGCATGTGCACGTGCTCGTGCTCGTCGACGGAGCGGAGCCGCGCCAAGGCTCGAAGTGGGAGGCTCGACGTTTGGACGTCATCCACCGCCAGGAACACTGTCCGCAGTCGTCGATCTGTCCGTCATCCTGCTGATAAAGCATTTCAAAGTTACAGGACCTGCTGCACACAACTGGAGAAGGACAAGCTCAGATCCCATTCTCACTGCGACTTCACCTTCGAACAGTCCACACGATCTACCTCAGAAACACTCGAGGACTTCCCTTTATCCAGTGACGACCCCTCCACACGACACGCCCTGCATTGACCGAGATGGCTCTACCAAAGCGCATTATCAAAGAGACGGAGCGCCTCATGGCTGAACCGTGGGTCGCACATACAGCGCATCGTCGGACGATCTGACATGCGAACAGAGTGCCTGGCATCCACGCCGTGCCCCACGAAGACAACCTCAGATATTTTGACGTCAAGATCGACGGCCCATCTCAATCCCCATACGAAGGTACGTTCTATTGCCGAACACCGATCCCGCTATGGATACTAATGCCAGTAGGTGGTGTCTTCAAGCTCGAGCTCTTTCTACCCGACGACTACCCCATGACACCGCCTAAGATTCGTTTCCTCACCAAAATCTACCACCCCAATATCGACAGGCTGGGAAGAATATGTTTGGATGTCTTGAAGAGTAAGTGGATACGCAGGCTTTTCTACATGGATCGCATTAGCTGACTGAACCACAGGTAACTGGTCACCAGCACTGCAGATCCGAACCATTCTTCTATCCATCCAGGCTCTTCTAGGTGCTCCAAATCCGGATGATCCGCTGGCGAACGATGTTGCACAGAGGTGGAAGGAAGATCAGAATGCTGCGATACAGACGGCACGGGATTGGACTAAGGAATACGCAAAAGCGTAAGGGGGCGATCGCAACACGACCACATCTCAAAGGCCTGGTTTCAATACTGGGATGCTTCTTGCAATTACGGATTTCTCTAGGCGATTAGCGGAGGTGCATTGCTGGAGTCGGGCGATCCATCAGTCATGGTACGACATGTGTAAGCGGCTGAGTAGACACTTTTCATATTACGAGTGAAGACTTCTCGTTTCGTTTACTATTGATGCCATTACTCGAGGCGTCCCAATGGTGCGTTTGGATACCGTATACTGACGATCTAGACGTGATTGCTATGTTTATGCCCCTGTGTGGTGACCTCGCCGTCGACCAGAAAGGTATAGCTCACATTCACATGTCAAGCCAGTAATACCTCATTTCGCCTAGCTCCTTGCCTGCCACGTCGACACGTGCAGCTGCTTAATCGCACTTGATATCAAATCTCTCACCTCCTCTTCTTCTTTACACAACAACAAAATTATTTTCAAAATGACATCGCCTGGCACGCCTCGCGATGCGAGGGTGAGCGGAAACCGCTCATCATACGTACACGATCTGGTGGGATCCCTCCAGACCAGCAATGTGAGTTCTCACCTCGATGGTAAAAGTTCACTTCACTGACTTCACATCAGTCTCTGGGGAGCACTGGGGTGGCGGGCACCTCGCCGGCCATGACGACCGGGTCGGCGGGGAGCACCCCTGGTAGCTCCCGGTATTCGGTGCCTTCGGGCACACCGGTGACGTTGGCAAGGAGGTGGGGGAGGAGGGCAGAGGGTTTGTCCCTCAATTACGGCAGGCCTCCTCCTCCTGCCACACCTGCGACGGGTATGTCTTCCACTCCTTCAGTTTCTCCTCTGTTTTGCTATCCTGTTTTGCCCAACACTTCACCTGCACATTTCCCTCACATGAGCACCATTTTTACTCCTCACTTTATCCCTATCCCTCGCACACTTCTTCATCAACATGCTTGCCTGTCATATACCACTACGAAGAGCCCCGCAACCTGCAGGGCTGCTTGAAGGGATATGGTCAGTGCTTGTATGCTTGCTTCACTCTTTGCTATATGTTTCAGTCTGTCTTGTCCCGAAAGTGGGCCTAACATCAGTGCAGGGAGCAGTGGGAGGACGGAGGGGAGAGCCTTGGCGCCTGGCTCTCCTCTTGCGTCAAGAAGCACTGGGGTGATGGGGGTGGAGATCCCCACTGGGAGTCTCGACCTGGTTCGGGGGGCCGAGGGCTTTGCGAAGCCCTCTGAAGAGCACATGGCGGTCCCCCGCCCAGTAGAGATGGCCCGGTGGGCGGATAGGGGGAGCGGTCTTGGGATCGCTCTGGGCGATGCGCCGGGTGGGGTGATGTCCCCCGGCAGAAGTTCCGGAGGAGAGAGGGGGAGGGGTCCCCAAAATACCCAAGGTGAGTCTCAAGCGAGTCGTTTTGTGCCTGCCGCCGCCGCTCGACCTGCTGGTGCTGGATCTGGACACTGGACTGGACGCAATGTCGTATTCGACACGACCACTGGAGAGCTCGGTATTCCGAGCCATGACGACCCTTCGGCGCTAGGGAAGGTGCTGGGAAAACACCCGGCGTTTACGCAGGACGAGAAGACTGTCGATTCTGACAGCAAAGGCAAAGGCAAAGCAGAGCTCCCTGCCTCAAACACGATCAAGAGATCGAAGATACCAAGACCTATCAAGGCACCATCTCTCACCTCTTCCTCTCTTGCTGGGCCCGTCACACCCATCACAACCACCTTCACGCCCTCCGACTCCATCTATCCTACACCTGAAGATGACAACGATACATCATCTCTGTATGACGACTATGAAGTCTCACCACTTGATCCCAAAGATCCATTCCTCGACTCAAAGCGCGTCCTCAATCGTTCGCCCGTCTCACCTACCGACCCAGACGAGGAAATAGCCTCTCCAGCAGTCGATTTCATTGGGAGCATCAACGCATCAACACCATCACCGACCTCGACATCATCATACGTCCGTACTGCTTTCTCACATACCTCGCTCCAATCTCTCCAGAGCGCATGGTCTTCAGACAGCGACGAGTCTCAACCACGAGCTACAGAGGCCAAAGAGCCCAAGAAATCCAGACTAAGCCGCGCATCCTTCACCGATCTCCGCAACAGCTTCAGCAAATTCGGGTCCGCCGGCAGAGACCGCAAGAGACACCTACAGAAGCTCGAAACCATCGACGAGAGCAACGTATCCAGTACGAATCTCATTTCCAAGACGGACCTGACCAACAATAAGTCATCCGCGCATATCGAGAAGCTAGAAAGCTCCGATCAAGAGGCAATCAACAAGAACCTCACATCATCCAACATGACCTCATCCCGCCAGCGCTTCAACCTCCCCGCGCTCACCATCAAACCATCTAACTCGAAACCTCACCCCAATCACCCTTTCGACTGGCACGCCCAGAAACTACACTGCGCCGTCCATCAGCACGAGTGCACCATCTGCGGGAAATTATGTTGCGAAGAAGAACGACTGAAGACCATGCTCAAGTACGACATGGCAGGCATGGAACACGGAGGAAAGGAAGGAATCGACAAGAAGCTGGAGAAGTTGTGGAGTTTGAGCAAGGAGGGAGAAGGCATTGAGAAGTTCGACACGTTTTTGCACTGCGAAGTGTGTGGGAAGAAGGTGTGTCCGCAGTGTTGCTGGTTTGCGCAGGACGGACCGATGAGGACTTTGATGTGCAAGCTGTGTGGGAGGTGATAGGCGTATGGGAGATACCATGGTGGCTTTCTGGTAGTTTCTTCGGTGGTCTGGTAGGACAGGGATAGCTTCACGGTTGTGTATCAGCGCCGACCAATGATCCGGTCTGGTAGTTTATGGAGGGAAGTTAGCAGAAATACAACTTCAAGAATGCTGCATCGAGCAGTACTACCAGCAGTACTACCAGAGCTGCTGTGATGTCGCATATTGAAGTGGTAGTATTTCCAGCCTATCAGAGCATCAGCTGCGGCACCCAAAAGAGGTAAAGCGCCAGCGCTTCGAAAATGCGAATGAGTGGCCAGCCACAAAGTCCTCTCCATTTCTCCTCATCACCTTGCAGGAACTCGAGCGCTTCTTGATGCCTTCCCCATCTTTCATTGGCTGCATGTCGAATGCGTCCTTGAAGTTAGTCCACGCTTAGCCAGCTATTGATCTACCAAGTGACCAACCTGCCCGGCACGCTTCCCTTCGCCCTCGAGGCACACATGACTGGGACGGTATTACGGTCTTTCCGTCAAGTCTCGAGCGCACAAGGTAGCTCATCATGGCTGGTCGACTCTGTCAGCATACTTCCTGAAGCCATGCACTCGAGGTGTGAAGCATCATGCAAGGACGAGCAGCCAGCGTCAAGGTTGCTACTTGTGCAGTAGAGCTGCATGAGGCTTCAGACCTGCATGATCGGCTCGGACCCTCGTCCACCTCAACATGCGTCTGACTCGCTCAATTGGTTGTAGCGCGCACTCTCGGCGAACCATTCCACGGCAGTGTGATGGCGAACGTACTTCTCCCGCCCGTCGCCACGGGACTAGACCCGACTACTCGACAGGTAAGGTGGGATGGATGGACACTGGCCCTTTAACCTCCAAGCACGCACTTTCACTGACTTCTGTCCTTTATTTCGTATCCGACATTTGTGAGCGACACCTGCATTCTCACTCGGTCGTGTCCGCATCATCTGACATATTATGTTGTGAAGATGTGGGAAAGCCACGACCACTAATCACTAAGCCGCTCGCACCTTCAGGACCAATACGGTAGAACGCCGTCTGCGATACTACCTGGATGACACTGGCTTTTGATCATAGTCTCGCTCGCTATATGTTATTGCGATCACCGGACCTCCAAGATGCCGTCCATTGCGGTTCTCCTTGCTCGCAGAGCTGGCATTGCCATCTCACACATAACGTCGCCGGTCGACCTTTTCGAAGATGTACTTGAGGACAACACACAACTACATAAACGAGTAAATATCCCATGCTGCAATTCGACAAGCCCTGCTGGATTAGTCGAAGCTAATACTCTGGACCCATGGAACAAGTCTGGAAAATACGCACTCGCCTGGGTATACTTCTGCGTCATTCTCCTTGTCATCGCCACGTTAAAACGACTGTACTCGATATGGACAGACAAGCTTCGCACAGCGTTCTACAAGGAAGAGACGCTACAGTCAGGAAAAGGCTCGTCACCTGGTTCCGATTACGAAATGTCATCGTTACCATCTGCTTTGCCTACAAGCACCTCGACGAGACGATTCTTCCCAGCAAAGGGTGAGCTACCGAAACCACCAAAATCAGAGTCCTCCTTATCGACAATCCGGCCCTTCAACCTCACCATTGCTGCATTCCGATACGTCTTCTACAGACCTCTACCACTGCTAAGGGTTAACAAGCTGAAGAAGAGGATGAGACCTGTCAATCTTCCCAATCCTGGCGTCTTCCTTCTCTTCATAGCTGCTCTGGGTGTTACGATCGGCTATTGCTTCATTCCTCAACCTTACTTCTGGCAAAGCTTTGCCTATGGATCACCTCCATTGGCTATCCGCGCAGGCATGCTAGCAGTAGCGCTCATGCCATGGATTATCGCACTCAGCATGAAGGCGAACGTCCTCACCCTTCTTACTGGAATCAGCCATGAGCGCTTGAACGTTCTCCACAGGTGGCTCGCATATCTATGCTTGATCCTGAGCATCATCCACGTAGTCCCTTTTTACATCAAACCAGCGTCAGATGCGCAGGGCTACCAGATATTTGAGTCGTACTTTCCACGAAATGGTGGCTACATCTATACTACTGGCATCTGCGCTCTGGTTCCTCTGGGACTCCTCTGCCTACAGTCTTTGCCAGTCTTCCGACGCAAGATGTACGAGCTGTTCGTAGCGCTGCATGTGCCGCTTGCTATGGTCTATTTGGGACTGCTCTTCTGGCATTGCAAGAATTACTTGACCAGCTGGCACTATCTGATCGCAACAGCCGCAATCTGGTTATTGTCATATCTCGCCCGATTGTTCTTCCTCAATTGGTCCAACCCATGGCGAAAGTCGTGGCTGATTGGTGAGGAGGCCGCCGTGACTCTCATGCCTGAGAACGCCATTAAAGTCACGATCCCCACTCAAGTCAGGTGGAAGCCTGGACAGTACGTCTACCTTCGAATGCCTGGCGTATCGATGTTTGAGAATCATCCTTTCACGATTGCGTCGCTCTGTAGCGAGGACTTCCATTCGACATACGGTGAGGAGTACCGAGACATGGTCCTAGTCTTCAGGCCTTTCGGCGGATTCACGAAGAAGGTCTTCGACAGTGCGATCGAGCATGGACCGTGGCACACATACCGTGCGTTCATTGACGGACCGTACGGAGGCATGAATCGGGAACTTCATTCGTTTGACCATGTTGTACTCTTTGCAGGTGGCAGCGGAGTTACAGCTCTTATATCTCAATTGCTCGATTTGATCAAACGAATGCGAGAAGACAAAGCAGTGACCAAGACTGTTCAAGTCGTTTGGGCTCTGAAGAGACCCGAAGTGCTGGAATGGTTCAAGGAAGAGCTTCGAATCTGCCGAGAATACGCGCCGCCTGGCACAACCCAGTGTCAATTCTACATCACAGCGGCAAAGCGACAGGCAAAGACAGGACAGCTCGTCTCCGCACAGACGCCTACCAGACCCATTAGCGGCTTCTTCCACGACAAGGTCAACCATGCATTCCAAAGCATAGCCGACAATCGGCACAGTACGATCTCGAACCATCGACACTCAGCACTGATCGCAGATGAAGCTGCCATCGACCCCACCCGTGAGAAGGTGTTGAGAGATGAGGAAGAAGATCGCATCCGACCTCTCCCACAGGCCCACCTCCTCCCACACCGAGCCAACAGCCGAGCGAGCAATCACAGCAATCGCAGTTCCAACGCCACACCACCTCCAGTCCCACCCATGCCAGTATCAGAGAAGTCAGCGACATCTCACCTGTCTCACAAACGACCTCTCGCAGCGAATCTACACCTTGACATCTCCTCGGCCCAACGAGCCACCACCACACCATCACAAACCTACGATCCTCACCATTCACTACGCCGCCAAGCATCCTCGCCGTCAATAGCCACCACGGCAGCCAATCAACGCAACTTCGACTTCGGCTTCCCCTCAACCCCGACCGAATTCCAGAAGAACCTCATGCGCTTCGCCTTCCTGCCTGCCGCTATCAAAAGCCGAAACAGCGGATGGACGACAGAGTACGGCCGCCCTGACATCAGGTACATGCTGCGGGAGATGGAGCGGACGTGGACGGGCAAGAGGGTTGCGGTGTACGTATGCGGACCACTGAGTATGCGGGTGGATGTGCAGAAGGGCGTCGCGGAGATGCAGAGCAGTGTCTGGAGGAGAGAGGGGAGGGAGGAGGTGTGGATGCATGCGGAGAATTATGCGATTTGATGGGTATACCCTGGGGTTTTCTGGTACATGTGGTGGGATTGTATAGTAATGATTCGCCAGGGAAATTTTCAGCATCATTCGCGTATCCCATTTCTTGTTCTGAATGAGATGCAATTTGCCTTTCGATCTGGATCTCGTTCCTGATGAGCGATGGCAGGGGTCAGGGCGCGTACGGTTCACGTCGACGTCATTGGGCTTTTTCGAGGTTGAAGAAGCAAAATGTTTTGATAGATTCAAGGGCTTGCTTGTCAATCGAATATCTCGCTTCGCTGACAGACGTAATTGAAGCAATCCGTTGCATGACTCGACGAGCTCAGTTCGGTCAACCTGTGATCCTCTCTATTACCAGCACAACAGTTCCAGGACTCAGTGTCCCCGGTCATACCATATATACCATGGCTCGTCGCAGCACACGCTCGCAGGCAGCTGCAGAGCCGACTCAGCTATCCAGCCCACCTCACACGCCAGCTCCAGCCACGAAACGCAACTCGCGCAAATCTGGCAACGTCAAGACTGAAGACATCAAGGCCGAAGACGTCAAGGCGGAGGACGTCAAGCAAGAGCCTGAGACCCCAGCGTCGGCAACAAAGTCCCGCAAACGCGCACGCCCTTCTGCCAAAGCTGTCGATGACTCTGTCCACGACCTCCCTCACAATCTCGGCGACCTCCCTACTCCGAGCAGCGAGCCACCGGCCAAGCGTTCTCGCTCCAACAAAGCAACTCCGAAGAGGGCAGAGGCCACTGCGAAGAAGACACCGGCGAAGAAGGGCAAGAAAGTCACGACTCCTTCAGCAGACGAAGTAGCTAAAGTCGCCGAGAAAGCTGGCTTGATATCACCTTCACCCGAGAAAGATGGGCAGTCGCCAAAGAAGAAGAAGAACATCAATTACAAGCTCACGCCAGGCACATCACCATATCCTGGCTACAACCATCCAACCAAGGAAGAGTGCCATGAAGTCGTTCGCCTCTTATCCAAAGTCCACGGCACGGTATCTGCTCCCAAAGAGATCCGCCCTCCTTCCCTAGAGGTCGCAGGATGTGGCGAAGTGCCCTCTGTGCTCGACGCCTTAATCCGTACCCGCCTGTCAGCCGCCACGACCAACCTCAACAGCTCCCGCGCATTCCAAGGCCTCGTCAAGACCTTCGGCACCGTCAAAGACGGCATCGGCAAAGGCAGCGTCGACTGGAACGCCGTCCGCGAGGCTCCCGTCGAACAAGTCTTCGAAGCCATCAAATGCGGCGGCCTCGCCGGCAGCAAAAGCAAAGACATCAAAGCCATCCTCGACCTAGTCTGGGCCGAGAACCTCGAACGCGCCCAATCCCTCTCCTCCTCCAACCCCATCCCCGGCTCCACCCACGAGTCCCCCTCCGAACAGACCTCCGAAATCACAAAAGCCCACTCCGGCGTCCCCAACCTCGACCACCTCCACCTCCTCTCCAACGAAGACGCCTTCAACAAACTCGTCTCCTACCCGGGCATCGGCCCCAAGACCGCCTCGTGCGTCCTCCTCTTCTGCCTACAGCGCCCTTCCTTCGCGGTGGACACGCACGTCTTTCGTCTCTGCCGGTACCTCGCCTGGGTGCCCTCTGACGCCGAAGCGAAGGAGAATGGTTGGCCGAAGGTGGAGCGCAATTCGACGTACAGCCATTGCGAGGTCATGGTGCCGGACGAGCTGAAGTATGCGCTGCATCAGCTCCTCATCAAGCATGGGAAGACGTGCGGGAGGTGTAGAGCTGCGACGGGGATGGGGAGCGAGGGGTGGAAGAAGGGGTGTCCGATTGAGCATTTGGTGAAGAGGCATGGGGCGAAGAAAGGTGGGGAGGACTGGGGGATGGAGGAGGACGAAGAGGAGGGAGACGAGGGGACGAAGGGGAAGAGGAAGGCGAGTAGGGGGAAGAAGTATGAGAGTGAGGGGGAAGAAGTATGAGAGTGAGGGGGAGGAGTCGGAGGATAGTGAAGATGACTGAACGCATCCACCCCTTTGTAGAATCGCAAGGCCTCTAGGTGGCTGGTCCACGTGAGATAATTTCGCTTGATGTATAGATACCACTTCTTTACCAACTACAAGCTCACCTCGTCAAACCCCTCTTCTTCTTCCTTCTTCTTCCCTTCTGCTTTGGCCCCATTCTCCCCCGTTCCGACCCCTCCAACGTCACCACCCGCCTTCTCAGTGGTATCACTCGTCTCACTCTCACTCTCCACATCCCCATCCACCTCTCCCTCCTCCACCACCACCTTCTCATATGCTTCCTGCCCTCGCCCCTCCTCCTCATCCTCCCCATCCTCCTCCAACTCCGTCGGCGCATCCGGGAACGCCTCCATCTTAGGCGGTGGCGTAGGCGGCTCACTTCTCCTCTCCTCCTCCTCTCGCCTCCGCGCCTCCTCCATCTGCCGCTGCTTCCCCGTCTGCTCCGGCGTGGGCGGGGTGTGCTCTATCCGCGGCGTCTCAGCGCGGAGATTCCTTACTGCATCATTCGCCGGCGCCTCCCCCCCGCTCTGGGAGGTCTGACTCGCGGGACTGGCGGCCGAGTTTTGCGCCGAAGCAGTGTTGATCGTCATTGGTCCAACGTTGCGTAGCTTCGGGTCGGCGTTGAGGTAGTATCCCCTCACGCCTACGATGCGGCCTTCGCGCTCGCATCCCTTGACCCAGTCCGGGACTACGACGGGGACGTTCATCTCGACGGCTTTTTCCCAGGCTTGACCTCTGCCTTCGGTGCAGACGAAGTGCGTGGTGTCGATGCGGACGGTGTCGATTAGTTTGGCACCGATCTTTTGGACGGTTTCCTCAAGGCTGTCGCGGAGGGGTTGGGGCATGATGCCGGGCGTGACGGTGATGCCGGTCAGGTCGGTCATTTTTTGGGTTTTGACGGTAAGGCGTTCGGAGGTGTAGGTTCCTGCTGAGGTGCGCAGGACCAGGTGGAAGGTGTATTCGTGATCGACTTGGAGACCGGAGATCTTGGTGCTGAGTTTGTCACGGGGGATGTTGCCGGCTTTGCTGCCGTTGCGATAGAGGCTGAGGCTGCGGAGTTCGGCGGTGGCGATGCTTACTGGGTCCCATTCGAGGACGACGGATGTTTGTGTTGCGTTGCGGCAGCGAAGGACTGGTGGGGAGGGGGTTGCTTGTCCGAACGTGGTGAAGATTTCATCTTGGAGGGCATTGAATTTCTTCGCGGCGGCAGATTCGCTGGCAAAGTTACGCGAGACGTCGATGTCGACTATGCTCCCCGAGGTAATGTCTGGTGGGAGGAGGATGGACGGGAACTCGATCTGCGAGGTGTCAGAGATGGTGGTGGGAGGGGGTCGGATGGACGTACCAGTCGTTTGTCTTCTGTCAGCAGTACGGCGACGCCAGCGTCGACCTTGCCGACTGTGAGAGAGACGAGCATCGTGCCGACTGATTGTTCAATGGATGGACAAAGAAGACATGGAGAGCTGTTGATTTGATCTCGAGGACAGACGGGGACGCGGGCCGCGCTGCCGTTTGAGCTCGGAAAAAGTCAGTACCTTGATGGCCCTTTCTGTTTCCCTACTAGATCGGATACCACTTCCTCTCTCATACTATAATCCTTGTCATGGCACAAGAAGTTCTTCTGGAGACCTCTCTCGGTGCCATCACAGTCGAGCTCTACACCAATCACGCCCCGCGCACAGTCAAAAACTTCACTACGCTCGCTTCTCGCGGCTACTACAATGGCACAATTTTTCACCGCATCATTCCCTCGTTCATGATACAGGGCGGTGATCCGACTGGTACTGGTCGTGGGGGAGCCAGCATGTATGGCGAAAAGTTTGAGGACGAGATCAGCCCCGAGCTCAAGCACACTGGTGCAGGAGTGTTGAGCATGGCCAACAGCGGGCCGAACACAAATGGAAGCCAATTCTTCATCACCTTGGCACCAACGCCATGGCTGGATGGCAAACACACTATCTTTGGCAGGGTGAAGAGCGGAATGAGAATCGTGCAGAGGATGGGTTTGGTCAAGACAGACAGGGACGACAAGCCAGCGGAGGAAGTGAAGATTGTGAGCGCGAGGGTGCTGGACGGACAGGATTGAGAAGGGACAGATTGTTTCAAGAGCTATGTACAACAATGCCTGATCTTCAGGGAGATCAAGACAAAGGTCCGTTAGGGTGGATTAGGACCTTGGTGTACCCATCAATCCTGCGGTCGAATTTGTCGTATGCCTCGACAGCGTTGTCGAGGGTGATCTCGTGGCTCACCACGAAACTTGGCTTTGCCTTGCCAGAGATGATGAGGTCGCGGAGGTATCGATTGTAGGACTTGACGTTGCACTGGCCAGTACCGAGCGTCAGGCCCTTTTCGAAGAGCTTGCCGAAGGAGATGAGAATCTGGCCCTTTGCAGACTGGGAGTCTGGAGCACCGGGATCCTGGAACAAGTCAGTAAGAGTAACCTCGATGAACGGCATAGAACCTACAGCAGGCACATAGAGACCTGGAATACCAAGACCACCCGTCGGCCTCGTCACCATGATCAATTGATCTAGAACCACGTTCGGCTGCTCCTTCTTCCCTCCCTTGTCCACAGCCTGGTATCCCACAGCATCAACAGCGCGATCCACCATCTCCCCACCATTCAGCTCAATGATCTTAGCCACAGGGTCTCCCTCAGTGAAATTGACCGGGATGCAACCAATCTTCTTCGCCGCATCCAAGCGCTCCTTGACCTGATCAACAACAAACACCTTGCTCGCACCGCGAATCACCCCCGAGTACGCAGCCATCAACCCGACCGGCCCAGCACCAAAGACAGCCACCGTCTCCCCCGACTTGAACCCCGACAAGACCAACCCGTGCCACCCAGTCGGGAAGATATCCGCCAACAGAATAAAATCAGCCTCATGCTCCGTCCCCTCGGGCAATTTCAACGCATTGAAATCCGCATACGGCACGCGGAGATACTGCGCCTGCCCACCCTGATACGGGCCCATGGCGACATAGCCATACGCACCACCCGCAAAACCCGGGTTGACACCTAGACGCACCGATCAGCTTATGTCCCCACCCATCGTGTCACGGAATGGTCCTCACCAGTGCAAAACGCCGTCCTGCCTTCCTCGCAGTTCCTGCATCGTCCATCCGCGACGTTGAAGGGCAACACGATTCGGTCACCCTTTTTTAGTAAAGTCACGCCTTCGCCTACTTCGGTGATGATGCCCATGTTTTCGTGGCCGAAGACGAGGCCGGCTTCGGCGGCTGTGCGGCCTTGGTACATGTGGAGGTCGGAGCCGCAGATGGCGAAAGGAGAGTGTTAGTCAAAGACTACCATAGGGACGGGTCTAGAGAGGGGAGGGAACAGTGGTAGGGATAGGGAAAGGCGTACCTGCGGTGGTGACTTTGACGAGGACATCGTCTGGGTGTTGGATGGTGGGGAGGGGGACTTCTTTGACCGAGACTTTGAAGGGGCCTTCGTAGTGGACGGCTTTCATGTTGGACATTTTGGCGATGGTGGTGGTCAATCGATTCGCGAACAGTGACTGTGATTGAGAGGAAGTATTGAATTGGGTGAAGAGGAATATGATTGAAGAGGGGAAGAGCTGCCATAGACAAACTATCGACTTTCAATTGTCCTCCCCGAAACCCCGGTCCAGTGGACAACCCCAGAGCTCAGCTGCAGAGCTTGGACACCTGCAATTCTCAACTACCGACCTCTGTTACAGCTCGGGATGTGCATGTTGTCATTGCCCGCGTGCGAATTGACGGCGCGTCGTTCAATCCAGTAAATTGCGGGGGAGCTGCGGGCAGAAAGAGTGATCAAGTGGGGTTGACTGAGGGCCGAGAAGCGGGGCAATTGAGTTGTGACGATCGAGGCATCGTGCTTGTTGGTCTGTCACTGGCATCCTGGTAGCCTCGTGGTGATGCGCTCTGCAGGCCGTGACTCCGCTCGAGCCGCGGGGATGTGCTGCCTTTTTGAGCCGAGCTCTGGTCTCGATGCGTGTGTCGACGGCCCGGCTTGCTTCGCGGATACGCTCGGCCTGGTAGGCAAGCTGGGCAGTTGGGTCATTCATTGATCTTTCCTGGTTCTTCAGCCTTTGTCTTTGCGCGGCGGCTGCTTGAGGAACGAGATCTTAGCCGGTGCATCCTCTGATAGACCACAGAGTTCTCGAAAGTCTTCCGCATGTCTGCGCCGCATCCTGACGTGGTCGACAAACTTGTCCAATGGACAACTCCCACCAGGGCCATACTGGCAATCTGGTAGAGCCACAATAGCATCGTTGACATTGATTCTCACAAAGTAGTCGTCTCGAGGCGGATCGCAGTAGACGTGGTTCGGGTAGTATGGTTCATTGCTCCAGCAATTCTGCGGCGCAGGACATGCTAGTCTCTCTAGAATGACCCGTCCTCCCATCGGCACTACATCGCTGGTCCTCCAGGTCCGGTTGGTCATTACATGGTCTGCGGACAGCTTTCTAAGCTGCGGGAAGAGATCCAGAGCAGCCAGGAAAGGCACAAGGTCGCCATCGTGAACGAAGCTCGCGAACATCTGGCCTGCCTCAGGACCTTCTACCAGAAGATCCTTTGTCGCATTGAGGAACAGCCAGCCCATTGTCGGTCCGTACTTGCTGCCTTCTCCAGCCCTATAGTAGTGCAGCAGATCCCTCGCATACTCAAACTCTTCCCACTCTTGGTGGGCGAAGACCTCGCACCACGGACTGCTTCCCTTCGCCAGTATCTCAAACCCACACATCTCTTGCATAGTAAAGATCTCAAAGTTCGAAAACTCCACCCCAGGCAGGAACCCCTTCAACCTCGCTCCAATCCTCGGGAGGTACACACCCATCCACTCCTCAAGCTTCTTGTACCCTTTCACCCTCCCCTCTCCCTCCTCTTCACTCCTGTATCTCTCACACGACCGCCCAGGCGTCAACGTATCCCCACCCCTCTCCACCCCCTCACTCACAACCTCCAACCTCGCCTTCTCCTGCCAATCCAGCCCCCACATCCCTAAAGCCCAATACCTCGCCGTCTCCTCAACCCTCCTACTCCCGCTCGCCCAAAACACCGTCTGTCCCCTCCTCGTCGCCTCTTCAACCAGCTCTTCATACCGCGTCCGCATTTCCGTCCCGGTCTGGAAAGCCTGCATACTCCCCGCGTACGGACCGACGGGGACGAGATTCTCCAGCCGGCCCGCGGGGTCAGGCATGAAGAAGTTCCACGTATTGAGAAACTCCAAGGGGCCAGTGAAGTTGGTCTCGAGGTGCACGAGGCGGTGGTACAGCTGGAGCATGCGGATGCCTGCGGGATGCGTGGGGTAGCGTGCTGCGTGGCGGGAGATGAGGTGGACTTGGTCGACGCGACAGCCGGGGGGAGGGGAGAGGTCGTGGGTGAGAGCGTGGGTGGTGTGAGGGATCCAGGGGCCTGAGCCGCCGAGGTGCTGGAGGATGGACCATGTGTGATTGTAGACGGGGAGAGGTGGAGGGGCGAAGTAATTGCGAGGAGGGAAGATGGTGAGGATGAAGGCGAGGATGAGCGTGGTGAGGCAGGAAGAGTAGATTAGGAGGGAGGACATGGTGGTGGTCTGCTGAAGCCAATGCTCTGCTGGGGAACCGATTGCAATCCTGAGTGAAGGTGTAAGGTCATGGTAGTGGTGTCAGACGCATATTGGGAAGTTCATGGCATGTTGTTTGATGAGCTGGACATTTTTCTGAGCATGAAGCTGTAGCTCATGACCTAATCTATGCTGTGATTGGTTGTTCGGCACCCGAAAGACGTACTCCAACCAGGCCCGACTTCGGTGAATCATCTCTTGGACCAGCTCCTGTTTCGGACCCTTTTACTTTCGACTTTCTGGAACCGCGTTTGATGGTCACGCCTGTCATTGTTGTTGTCCCTGCAGCATGCCTTAACTACGCTTTGTTCATCGTTTCTAGACCCGAGCGTGCCTTGCATGTATCAACGACCCTTTGCCAGTTCGGTTGGCGCGCCCGCGAGAAGATCTGGACTTGTGGGGGATGAACGAGGAGCAGCTTATCGCATTCCCTTTCCCCAGTCTGAGACAGGGCGATCGACCCCAGGTCTTGTGCCTGTGCATTTGCTCCGGTTCCATGAAATCTATCAGGGTCCAAGGATCAACGAGTACGTGTCTCCAACCCGGATCCAATGGTCACGAGCCTTGCTGCGCTTCGCTGGCCGTTGCAGCGGTACCATGGAGCTTATTTCGCCGTTCACCTTCGCCGTTCACTACCTGACTGGCTCGTGCCAATAATTTGGAGGGGTTCGCCTTGTTTGAGGGTCTACGGGTTTCTGGTATACTAATCTCCAGCGGCTCTGGACCCTCGTTACACGGTTTGTGCCCTATCCCTTTGGTCTCGTATCGTTGGCATCTTTTATTGTTGTCCTCTTGTCTCTTTGCTCACGCGACTGTCCTTATCGCTTCCTCTTTGTCCGAAATCCTTCAACACCCTCGACTCGGCCTTTGAAATCCACAACCCTTTGTCTCGAGACCAGTGCCGCCTATACTAGATTCGCGCTGCCTTTCACTCTCGACGCGATTGAAACATCCCCGAGCAAGCCCAAAAGTACACTCGGCGCGACCTCTCCAACAGACCCGTCCCCACACAATGTGTTCATACACCTACTCCTACTACCGCTGTGGCTGCACCTACTTCATCTGGGCCGACAGCATGGAAGCCTGCTGGAACCGCTTCCTCTCTGGTTACTCCCCCGACATCTGGAGCATCGACATGTGCAAGAACAGCACAGTCGAGTGCGGCGGCATCAGCAACTACTACTGCCGGGAGTGCAGCGAAGACCACACCCTCGAGTTCCAATTGGAAGAGTAGGACATCTTACATGGCGGATCAGTAGACCGGGCAGGATATACATCGTTTCGAGAAGCATTTGTTGTGTTGCCGGCGTAGAAGAGGAAGAAGAGGATACCCGTCGTTGTCCTGATATTTGCTCGTTTCAGCGCTTTGCATTCCAGCGTCCAGCATGTCGCATTGAAGGAGGTCGGGCGACTGCCACTGTCAGCATTATGTTTCCACGCTCCACCACGTTATAGATATCTCCATACATATCCTCAGCATAGAATCCAGGAACCACTTCCAACCCTACTACCTCTTTCTCCTCCCTGTTCACTCCGTCACCCGCTCCTTACTCCCTTCATCCGCCTCCCCGGTCCTCAACGTATCCCTCACCCTCATCGCCCTCCTCCTCGCATCCGCATACATCATAAACTCACTATAGCTCCTCGGCATAACCTTGACATCCTTCTTCACCATAAACGTATAGTTGAACTGCCCCGTCGGCTTCGTCTCCCCATGCTCTACATTCCGCACTTTACTGTCCACCCGCACCTGCACGCGCGTGTACTCGCCGTCGTCCGCCACGTGCCCTGCCTCGGGATGACTCCCGTCCGACGCGCCCTTGACGATGGGTGGATCCGTGTAGACTACTGTGGCGGTGAGGTAGAGGACGCTGCCTACTGGCACTGGGTTCTGGAATGTGCTCGGATCGAGGGAGACAAAGGTCGGGCGGACGTGGGCGAAAGAGGCGGCGCAGCAGAAGGCGAGTTCGAAGGTTTGTTTGAGCAGGAAGCCGCCGAAGATCATGAAGCTGTGGCGGTTGCGGTATTGGGGTTGCATGATGCTGGCGGTGGAGAGGCGGGTGGTGTCCATGAAGTGGACGTTGTTGGGTTTGCGGAGGGGGTCGTTGGGGTCGTGGTATTGGAGTTGGCGTTGCCACATGGCGTGGATGAGGTCGGATTCTTCGTCGTTGGGGGTCTGGCGGAGGAGGGAGCGTTCTTTGAGCTCTTTGCGGGCGGCGTGGTTCTTTTCTCCTTCTTTGAAGAGGCGTTTCTCGAGGTCGGTTTCGGGGATGACGGCGGGGATGGGGACGGGCTTCTTGGTGTTCTTGTTGAGGGACACCATGGTGAATTGACAAGTAAGGAGGATGTCGGACTCCTTTGCTTCCTGGCCTTCTGGGGGAGCTTTGGCGACTTGAACAGATATCTCCATGCTTGATCGTCCGGTGGCGTATGTGACCCGCCCACTGTACTCGAGGTCACAGATCTCAGTCAAAGGATTGTTGATTACGATTCGATCACAAGCAGCTGTGACAGTCGTGACGGAGTCGCCGGTATGGCGATAGGCGACGACACCTGACAACGCATCCAAATCCATCATGATGGTACCAAAGCGAATGTGGCCAGAAGAGTTTGCGTACGTATCTAGTAGCCATTTGTCCTGCCCAAGTGGAAGAATGACCCGATAGTAGCTGTCCGATACCTTACGAGGGGTGAGGTCCCGACTTGCGGGCGTGGCTGGCTCACTCGAGCCACCAGTCTTTCCAGTCCGCTCTGCTTCTTCCTGAGCTCGGAACGCGTCGATCCATGGCGTCTTTATGCGACTCTCGGTAAGCGCTCTGAACACCCCGTCTGTTTGCCTCACCGCAGAACTCGAGATTGTTCGTCTAGCGCATACTGATCGGACCAAGGAGTGGAATGCCCGAGATCGGCGGGCAGCTAATGCTAGATTCCTGACCGCCATTGTGATTGCTTCCAGACAAGGCTGTGAAGATGAATAGCAAAGATATCGCATCATATCAAAAAGCCCCGCGAACTCGTGGCCCAAGCTTTCTCAAAAAAGTCATAGGTATCACTCACGTTTCTACAAGTCATCCTCATCGAAGCAACATCCGATTCTTCTCAAACCCCCTCTCAGCGAGCCACGAGATTCTCAAACAGTAGTAGTTGAATTTTCGAAGCCATTGGCCGCTCCAACATGCCACCACTTCGCCCACTCTCCCGCTCCCTCCAACCCAGCACCCTCCTCCGCCGAACCTACGCTTCCTCCCCAGCGACATCCTCAACGCCCGCCACCTCACCCTTCGCCCCCCGCCATCTCCTCAGTATCTCCGACCTCACCCCGACCGAACTCACCACGCTCGTCCGCAACGCCCACGCCCACAAAACCCACATCAAATCCACCAACACATCCCCCTCGCACCTCGCCACCGCGCTCGCTGGCCAAACCATCGCCCTCCCCTTCAGCAAACGCTCCACCCGCACCCGCGTCTCCACTGAAGCCGCCATAGCCCGCATGGGCGGCCATGCCATGTTCCTCTCCTCGTCCGACATCCAGCTGGGCGTCAACGAGTCACTGTACGACACCTCGGTCGTGATCAGCAGTATGGTGTCGGGGATCGTGGCGCGGGTGCACGGTCACAGTGACGTTGCGGATTTGGCGAAGCATAGTTCTGTGCCGGTGATTAATGCGTTGAGTGATGCGTATCATCCTTTGCAGACGATTGCGGATTATTTGACTGTGTTTGAGGTGTTTGGGAAGAAGGATGGGAAGGGTTTGGGGTTGGAGGGGTTGAGGATTGCGTGGGTGGGAGATGCGAATAATGTGTTGTTTGATCTGGCGATTGGGGCGATGAAGTTGGGGGTTGAGGTGGCGGTGGCGACGCCGAAGGGGTATGAGATTCCGGAGGGGATGAGGAAGGTGATTCTGGCTGCAGGGGAGGGGGTGGAGAGGAAGGGGAGTCTGGTGGAGTCGAATGAGCCGAGGGAAGCGGTGCAGGGGGCGGACGTGGTTGTGACGGATACGTGGGTTAGTATGGGACAGGAGGAGGAGAAGGTGAAGAGGATGAGGGCTTTTGAGGGCTTCCAGGTCACGAAGAAGATGATCGACGATGGCGGAGCAAATGAAGACTGGAGGTTCATGCACTGTCTTCCTAGACATCCTGAGGAGGTCGCGGATGAGGTGTTTTACAGCCCGAAAAGTCTGGTTTTCCCCGAAGCAGAGAACAGGCTGTGGGCCGCGATCTGTAAGTCTGATTGTCATTTAGCTGTCCACCACTAACAAGCTCTAGCTGCTATTGAAGCCTTTGTAGTAAATAAGGGACGGATATCGTGAAAGCCACCCTGCGAACATCCCTAGACTCCACCGCGCTAGCGCGACAACAAACGATTTTGTCCTTTCAAGATATCCAATATAGTACATTCTACGACTAACCAGGGGGCAATGTGCTGGCATCGACAACATCCTCGGCATCCTTATCAAGAGCTTCGTTGGCTGTCTCAAGCGGAGAGCGAGGCAATGCCATGAGACCTGTGCATGTAAGTATGGGACAAATAGATAGATCAGGACGCTTACCTGTTCTTGCACTCTCCAAAATTCCGAATGGCGAAACGAGCTTCATGAACGAATCAATCCTGTTGGGTTTGGCAGAAACTTCCACAATACAGTTGTTCGTGCTGATGTCCAGAACTTTACCACCGAATTGGTGAGTCAAGAACGTGATCGACTTGAGATGCTCATGCTTCTGTCGCATTGCCTGACTAGGAGCGAGGTTGCCAGGATGATAGTCGAGGGATGCAGCGTCTTGGCGGGCTTGAATGCTAGCCTGGATGTGCTCGGGATTTGACTCATCCATGTATGATTCTGCACCGGTCATCTCTCGATGATGGTTGAGCAGTTCTTCAAAGTACTCAGGACCAAGGATACTGACTTTGGCCAAGAGTAATTCGCGTTGAACCAGAGGAGCCTCGGTGTAATCCAGAACAGCCCATACGGGGACGAGATCTTCCAATTGTCGCCGCGCTTGCTCAACCACACCGTCCTGACCTTGCAGCACGATCGTCATCCTACTGAGATCTTGTACTTCCGTGTTGCAGACCACGAGACTGTCAATGTTGAAACCTCTCGCAGCCAAGATACCAGACACTCGTGACAAAACACCAGGCTCGTTCTGCACCAAACAGTTGAGAACATGTCTCTTTGGCGCTGCTTGTGATGGTAGAGGAGTTTCATAGAGAATGCTGGACACGGCAGCGGCAGGCGAGACGGAGGGTGTTGTTGGTGCCGCTGGTAGAGGGGAGATCTTTCGGTGGAGAGCTTTGTATGCGATAGCGGAGGTCGACGACGATTGCTGATTTCGAGCTGTGGCATGGTACTGCCTCGGGGTGTTGATTGTTGTCGGTCTTTGACGAGCTAGTATACTGTCGCTGACAAAGGTCAGCCATCTCCGATTCGAAGCCATTGCTGTTTGTGTAGGCTTGCAAGATAAAAGAAGAAAATACATGAGTCTAAAGGAGCTCGATTCCTGTCGAGTCCGCCGTCATCGGCCCGACCACCGATGGCCTGCAGAGCCGCATACTCCACCTCCACTTCTAAATTCTTAGCTCGACTCCGCTGAAGCTATAGAACCGACCTCGACTTTTTCAAGGCGCATCAAATCATATTACACAGCTTTCCTCACATCTCATCATGTCGGACGGCTCGAGAAAGCGCTCGCGATTTGATCAGAAAGAGCCTGCGAAAGAGCCTGCAACACAAGATCCACGTCGTTCGAGATTTGATCGTCGCTCGAGATCACCTACAGCCAAAGATGAATCCTCACGCAAGCGCAGTCGCAGTCGCACCCCAGCCGCGCGAAAGGAAAGCCCCGAACGTAAGAAGGCGACCCCAGTGAACCCTGTCGCCGCGGCCGCAGCTGCAGCTATGGCCGCCAAAATAAATGCCGAACTCGAACAGAAGAAGAAGCTGGGTCTCATAAGCCAGCCGCAGGTCAAGACCGTAAGTCGCCTGCTGGAGCGCATTATGCTCACGTCTGACCATTTACAGCAGCTCCCGAAAACACAGTCACCGGCGCCAAACACGGACGCAAATGGTTTGAACCTCGACATCTACGAGCAGGATGGAGATTGGATCAAGGACATTGAGGTCAATGATCTTCGCAATCGCTACACCCTCACGAAAGGGCAGACACAGAAAATGGTAATTATCACTTGTCACAACTCCCAGTGATACACAGGCGAACAGCCAATGTCTCCAATTCCACATCTCAAACTCAAGGTCAAAAGATAATTCCAAAAGAGTCTAGCTTGCTCACTTATCTGCCTTAGCATCTAGGCTTTCCTCAATATTTGCATTTGCTGACAGAGGTTGTGTGACATTTAGATCAAAGAAAAGACCGGAGCTGGTACGCATACCACACGTCCATGTTTAACCTTTAGGTCAGATCGCTTATTAATTTTAAGATGTCACAACTCGAGGCGCATATTACCCCGACAAAGCCATGGCCACCGCAGCCGTATGTGTTCCCTTCCCTGTCCAAGATGACGTATCTGATCTGATTTAGGCGCCACCACTTTACCTCCACATCACCAGCACTAGCAAAGAAGGCCTGGAAGCTGCCGTCAAGGAGATCGAAGAAATGATGAAGCAGGATCTACCTAATCTGATAGATGAGCGCAGGCTACCACGTCGTCGTGAGCCTGACTTTGAGAGGGACGAGAGAGGCAGAGTATGCATGGTCTTTGGGGAAGAATGACGCTCACGGTGCTGACTCTTGACAGCGAAAATGGCCGGAAGAGCGTATTCCCATCTCTCTCGAGCCGATCAATGGTTTCAACCTCCGTGCTCAAGTCGTCGGCTCAGGCGGATCTTACGTCAAACATATTCAAGGAGAGACTGGTGCCCGCGTACAAATCAAAGGTCGCGGATCTGGATTCTACGAACACGATACTGGAGTCGAATCCGACGAGCCCATGTATCTCCATGTTGCAGCTCCGGATCCAGCACAAGTCGCCAAAGCAAAAGATCTTTGCAACGATCTCCTCGCAAACGTCAAGGTGCAGTACGAAGAATTCAAAGAACGCGCCAACAGTCGTGGATTTGGAGGACGGGGCGGCTATGGAGGGGGAGGTCGTGGCGGATTCGGCGGAGACGACCGCGGACGATCAGAGTCATACGGTGGAGGCGGTCAGTCAGCATATGGTGGTGGCTCACAGTATGGCGGCAACTCACAATACGGCGGCCAATCAGCATACGGTGGCTACGGCGGAGCACAATCTCCGACCAACCCTCAGGCGGGAGGTGCAATGAGCCCAACTGCGGCTTCAGGATACAACGCCGATCAGACTGCCCAATGGAACGCATACATGGCTCAGATCGCCCAGCAATACCCCGGCTACGACCCCTACCAAGTATACATGAGCATGATGGCTCAGTATCCTCAAGGTCAAGCACAAGGACAGGCCGCATACCCAGGACAGGAAGGCTCCCCAGCACAAGGCTATGGTCAAGCACCTCCTCCTCCACCACCACCAGCGGATGACTCCGCCCCACCTCCGCCCCCTCCTGGTGCAGGCGCACCAGGCTACAATGCAGTAAGTGCGCACTCTCGTTTCTACTACACGCATCACCACGGACACGGGCTTGGGGCATCGTCATGCTCAACAGCCAACGGGGAGGCCTACACAACCCCCCAAGCAAGGCGCGGCGACTCCCCTCGCTCCCATCCCAGCTACCAGTCGGGCTTCAGGCCCACTGAGTGGCAGGGTCTTCACCGGCTTTACCCCTCCCGCAACTCGCCTGCGGGATAGGAGGGTCGAGCTAGGTGCAATTGCTCGACTCCCATTGACGCCGACAGGTCGAGCGAATGACGTAGGCAAGTGCAGCGGATTTGGTACGATACTAATTGGGTCAATAGGGGCCTCCACCGCCCGGCATGTAGGGGTTGGGTTTGATGGCAGAGGAGTATGGTGTTGATGCTGGTGGGTATCGAGGAATGCTAGTAGGAATGCGAAGGAGGTACGGAGGGTGGGCAGAGACCGCACTTCGCATGCCGGTGGGATGTGATGATGGTGGTCGATATGAGCGACCGAAGTGGGAATGGGAGAATCTGCATTGTGCTCCAGGAGTGGTACCCAATAGCGAATCTGGATCGAAACGGCAGCAGTCAATGAGCGTGGCAGTATTCGCCAGGCATCCTGGTCCTTGGGGACAGCAGCAGTCTTCTGTAACGACACGGACTCGGCAGGACATCAAATTCGATATAGCCAACAGCGACTGTTCCTTTGACAGGCAGAGGCAACTCAGTCACCACCATGTACAGCATCCACGCACTACGCACTAGCAGATCCCGGACATGAAACTTAGATGTCTCAAGATTCAATCCAGGATATCTACCTTGTCTTTCCCAAAACCACTGCTGTTCCCTCTCTTGCTCCATGAGCTTTGATCCATAGCGACCCGCATGAAACTCCCTGCTCCCAGGCCCGTTGCCGTTCCCAGTCTCAATCCCGTTCCCAAAAACCACGACAGGTGGACGCAGAGCAAACCTATGACAAAAGCGCCTTACTAGCCACACTCAACAACCAAGCAGCATCACTCCACCCACCCTCACCCTCCTCTCCTTTCCTCTCCCTCTCTCCCTCCCCCGTCACCCCTCCCACTTGCCCATCCCCCGTCCCCTGCCTCCCAAACCACCCCTGCAAATCCAACATCACGCTCCTCCGCTTCCTGTTCCCCTCCTCTTCCCCTCCCGACCCCCTAGCCGTCCCTTCTCCTCTCCTCCCCGTCCCTCCCGACGTTGTCTCCCCATCTGTGTCCCCCCCTTCCTCCCCCGGGCCGAAACCACCCAGCCCTACCAACGCGTCAATGATCCCGAACCCCCCTAGTCCGAAACCAGGCGTCTGCGCTAAGCGAGCGACTTCCGCCTCGTCGTCATCCTCTTGTCCATCAGCCATGCCTGCGCCGTCGCCCGCGTGTCTCCCGCGATGGTACGGAACCTGGCTAGGCGAGTCAAAGTACCCCCCTTGATGCGCGGCGGCTTGCTCACGCTGCAGTTCTGCGAGGCTGGACTCCATCTCTTTCTGTGCCTTTGGGTCGACGAAATCAGGCTTGAGGATAGCGTCGATGGAAGTGGCTGTTTGGGGGCGGTCGGTGGTGGAGGACAGGGCGTAGGGTGTTGTGCTGCCTGAGAGAGGGCGGAGGTGCACGCGGGAGTTGCGCCGCGAGTTGGCGGCGGAGGGGAGGCGGGAGCCGAAGCGGGAGGACCACCCGTGGGTTTTGTGGTTGAGGTTCGGGGAGCGGAGAGCGGGGGAGGAGGTGTCGTTGCCGGCGGGGGAGAAAGGGAGGTGGGTCGGACGGGAGAAGGTCGGGTTTGGCGTGTCGTCGTCCGAGTCGGAGGATGGGTAGGCGCTGTGGGGTTTTGGGTTGGAGTAGGAGTGGAGGTTTGTCACGGAGGAGTGTGAGGAGACCCAGGCGCCGCCGGCTTTGCCCTCTTGGAGGAGTGAGGTGGTGAAGGAGGTAGCGTGGGAGAGCCAGTCGTCATCTGCTGAGGGAGGTGCGGGACGGGCTGAGCGGCCGCGGGGAGTGCTGGCGGTGTTCGGAGTGCGTGACTTGGACGCTAGAGGCCCGGCGGTACTGAGAGGACGGAGGCGGGCTTTACGAACTGCTGCGGCGTTGTTGAGACCGGATTCGCTCTTGCTCTTGCCCTTGTCGCCCATGTAGCTTGTGTTGGAGTCTACTCCGCCATGAGCATTGACGCGAACGGCTGCGTAGTCTGGGGTGTCGAAGTAGCTTGTGCTTGGATCAACGTTCTCGTCTTCGTCGTCATCGTAGACAATGTTTCGGCTCAGACCATCTGCATCTGCTTTCCTGCTTGACGATCGCGAGAGGATACCAGGTGTGGTTGGGGCTGATCGTCCAGCGAGGTAACTAGGATGGTTGACCTTGTATGCGTGTGCGGTGCTCGGGTCTATGCTACCAGGAGTACGAGGGCTATCGAGAGATATTCGCATTGTAGACCTATCCATTTTCTCTTGCTGAATTGGGGCTGGTGTCGAGAGAGGTGCAAGGCGGAGGTCGGAGAAGGAGGGGTGAGACCTCCTCGATCTCGAGCCTGATCTTCGTGGTGCCGCTGGCGAAGCCATAGTGTGGGTTTGAGACCACGGTTTCAATGAGGCGTATCTGAGCTGCAAAGAGATGTGGAAGGAGGAGGAGGATGTTGGCGCGGTGCCGTAGGTAAAGTTTAGGGAGAAATCGGGGCTTTCGTCTTTCGAGGCTGGCGGTGACGATGAGCACTTTCCTCCAGCATCTGCAGGGTCAAAGACACTTGCATCATGAGCAGGACACTCGTTTGATACCTATGACTTCTGGTATATAAGTTCAGTTGTTGATCAAATTGCCATTGTTGTTGTCACTCGCCATCACAAGTACACAAGAGCTCCACATGTGAGAGTCGAGTCACATCACTTCATCCAGGTAGGTATGATTATATACACTAAAAATGCCATTTTCTCATCCCTCATGCCCTTTTGTCATCCCTCCTAAGAAACGGTACTATACACACCCTCAAGGCGTATGGGATATCGTCCAAGCCTCCATGCCTCCCCCAATCCGCACAAAAGAGTAAGACATGACGCCGATCCGTCGTTCATCACGTCTCGCCATCACGACGACTGTCCTCGAAGAAAGAAATCCAAATCACTCGGCCCTCCTTGCTGCGAGTTTTCATTCTCGGCGAGCTGTTCCAGCAGGCTCAAGAAAGGATCCTTCTCCGTCTCGGAAGGCACGCTTCCGTTGTTGCTGATCCCACCTGGGGTTTCCTTGTCCTGATATCCAAAGGTGAATGCTTGGTCCATTTGGCCGTTGTACTGGCATTGCTGGTGGGGTTGAGCTGGGAGGGTCTGGCGCTGCTCTGCAGGGCTGTTGAGAAAAGAAGGCGGCCATGGACTGAAAGAGAAGTTGGGGGAGAAAGGGTTATGGGTGAGGGTCTGCTGCTCCGTAGCAGTAGCGGTGGGCTCGGGACACTCTGTTGGTGTTGGGAGCGAGGACTGTGCTGCGTTCTCGCCTTGATCTTGCATTTGATGATCTTGCATCATAGAATGCATGTTCTCAGTGGTGGTAATAGCGGTCATTGCTTGTTGACTCTCGTCGTTAGTCCTGCGTCGCTTCTTGCTGGGCATGATAGGTGTGCTGGCCAGTGGTGGCAGACTCGTGGCAGGCATGAACGCCGACATCTCGGCCGAGTTGAGGCCCCAAGGACGACCTTGTTGCTGTTGCTGATGCTGCTGTTGAATGCCATTGTACGCAGGTATGCTGTAGAAGGTCAGTTCTGTCCTCTGCAATCACAAACTGTCCAGCCTCACCTTTCGTGGAATTGCTCGACGGCGACATCACTGAGTATGATGTGCGCACCGTCGATGTACTGTCCTGGATACCGATCGAAGAAGTCCTCCATCTGGAAGACGGGCGAGAACCGCATTGGATTGCTAGCCAGCGACTTGACCAGTTGCGAGTGACACCCATACACGGTTTGCAGAGTCTCGCGTTGATGTTGCACTCCAGCATAGTACATTCGGATCTCGTTGAGTTGAGTCATCTCGCGCGACAGAAATTCTGCACTTCTCGCAAAGAAGTCACCGTCCCTGCCAACGTAATGCGCTCCATGGACGTGGATCGTGCCAGCAGTGCAGAGACAGTATCCGACAAAAGCAGGCCAGTCCATGACCGAGCAAGCCTTGCCGACTTCGACCAAATTTGCAATCGCATTGGCGTGCAAGAAACAAAGGTTGGTGGCCTCGAGTTGCCATGGCTGATGTTGCTCTGTTCCCGCGAGTTCGATCAGATCGACAGGCAAGAATGGCCGATAAATCAAGCAGTGGATCAAGTGGTAGACCAGTCTCGCCAGAACAATGGTCAGGCTCTCTGGCTGCGCAAAAAGCGCCTCGACCGCCATAAAGACTTCCTGGTTGCTGCTAGCCCAGACTTCCAGGTCTTGCCGTATGCGCGACAAATTCGACTGCGAGTGCCATGGGAAGTGCGAGTCGCCCTTGACACCTCCAGCTGCCAGATATCGATTTGTGATGCCCAAGATTCGGGTAATCTCAATGAGCGAAGCATATGTACTGTGTCCGACACGTCCTCCGCTCGTGTTATTCCCGGCTGCCATGGGCAGGTTGGACCCATTCGAGAAGTACTGTCCCTCTTGATAAATCGCGGATCCGTCAGTCGGCCATGCAGGTAGTCGCAGTTGAATCGATTCGTCGGCAATCAGTGACGGTCGCTTCGAGCCAGAAGCTGTGAATCGGTCCATGAGGTAGCACGTCCAAAACAATCTCCGGCGACCTTCTCTTTCTGCTAGTGGTATTCGAAATGCGGAGGGGAGTTCTCTGTGAAGACCTAGAGCTATTGCCATGCTGACAGCGCTCGCTGGAACCTGTCAGTAGAGCTCAGACTGGTGTTGGTACGGACGGACGTACACAGAAGCATATATGACTTTTTGCCCTTGCCGGCTTGAAAGAAAGCATTGGCCAAGAGCAGTGAAGTCTGCAAGTTTTCGATAGTGGGCTCGTCGCTGTTGAGTGACAAGCGTGCTCGGTTGCAGCACTCATCGCTGAGTCGTACCGCCGTGTTAAAATTGCCGAGAAGATGTTGACCATATCTAGCCATGTCAGCATCAGAATGTGATCGCGCGAGCCGATCATCGAACCTTGCTGCCACGGCGTGTATCGAGTCGAGGATGTTCGCAGGTAGCTGGCCTGCTTCGAAACGTTGTCGAGTCGCGGCCTCATCGAGGATGTAGTATGGCTTGCCATGCAGGCGCTCAAAGTATAGGTCGAGAAGGGCGTCCTTTGGTGTCGATACAGTTTGCGGGAACCTGATATCATCAGCATAGCTCGTGCGGACATGGACCAACAAGCTCACTGGGCTATCGAATTTGTGTATGGTAAAGTCTGATGTGTGGCGAGACTGGGGGTCTGTGGTTCTGGCTTTGGTCGGACATTGTCGCTGCGGGACTGCTTTCGTTTGGTGCTGCCCTCGGAGCCTGAAGACTTGGTTGTGCGCGCTGTGGGCGAAGAGTCGGACTTGGTCTCCTCCGGAGATGCGTTCTTGTCGTCATCCTTTAATCGTTTCTCAAGTCCATTGACACGTTTGAGCAGGGCTTCAAGAACATCTGTCTTGGGACCTCGCTTTTTGGGAACGGCATCTTGCCCTGTCAGTACCACACGACAACAAAGATGGGGGATCTGATCGTACCATAAACGCATTCCACATTGAAAACTTTGCAAGCTTCACAAGATGGTCGAAGACGGTTGCATTTAATCTGTTTTCCTGTGAGTTGGCCGTTCTGCGGCGAGGCGGCGGTGTCGAAAGTCGTACCTTGCGCTTCCTGCAGCTTTTGCAGTTCATGGCCTCTTTGGGTTCATTGCTTAATCTCCGTACGGGCAGACGCTCTATAGGTCTCTGTGGCATCTGGACGAGGCCGCCCTCGGGTGCTGTGGCTGCCATTGTGCAGCTCATGAGGTGACGGTGTCGCGCATCCAGCGAGGTGCGGAAGATTTGGCTCCCGCCGCGGTGTCTAATGCATCAATGCGGCCGCAGGAGCTCGGGGCACGGGTGAGCCAGTCACGAGGGATGCGAGATGTTGGATGGAATGGTCGAGTGTTTCCAGAAGAGACAGTAGACAAGTGTAGAAGCAACCAAGGCAGGTAGATTGCCGGGATGGAATGGTCAGAGGCGAAGATCGCAGACGGCGAGCGTTTCTCGGTGACGGGGGAGAGTGAAACAAAAAGCTGATTCAGAGCATCCCAGGGTGTGGGGAGAGCGAAAAGCGAGCAAAAGTTCAAGCTAACGGCGGCACTTGACACGAGAGCACTGAGGGGACCAGAAAGAGAAAGAAGAGCAGCATGGCTTGATCCCCCGCCTCGTCCTGGTTGGCTGCTGCGTGTGGTCAAACTGGTCACGATTGCTTCACGCGTCTTCAAGCGTCTTCTGCTCCTCTTTTCCCTCGTGGCTCCTCTTTAGATCCCCCAGGCCCCTTGATGCCAGTGGGTCTCATACTCGGATAGCCCGCACAAGACGCAGATCATGCTGGTCATCGCTCTGGGGCAACACTCCCATGGCACAAGGATGACCATTACGGAAAGCTGCACCTGGTTATACAGAGAAGGACTCCTCACTTTCCACGGTTTACTTGTTCCGCCAAGTTCTGGTAGCGAGTCACTGCCTCGGGTTGGGTTGATTTGTTATGGAAGAATTAGCTGACATCGGTGTGCACCAGTCGCAACGATTTTTTGAAACAAGTGCCGCGGTCTGGAGGGCATATCGACACGAAACCTTGCTATTCGCGGTGATTGTCACACGCGCAGATGAAGTGGAGCTCAAAAGCTGGGGAGCATCTTCATGCCCAAACAAGCAAATTCCTGCAGGGTTTGACCTGTCCGAAGCTAATCTTCCCCACAGGCTCCTGCTTAATTAGTGGCGCGGTGCTGGAGCGGTCCTGGAGCTTGAGGTGGACCGGCGAATCGGGCTAGAGTGTGCCAACATCAAGGACAGAGGAGATACAGGGTGAGTGTCTTTGTACCAAGATGTACCTCGATGAGATTGCGCAGGAACGAGGTCACGTTGTACGGGCCTTGCAGCAGGTTGTAGCTGCGAGTGGACGCCATGTGTTCTGTCAACTTCTCCGTCTCCTAGTCGTTCGGTCGTTCAACCGCGGCGAAGCAATAACTCGTCCTTTCTCCATTTTGATCTTCATTTTAGTCTACCACGTCCGTAGATCCAGTCTCGTTGGCCACGCCCACCGGAACAGGAAGGTCCCTCGTCCAAACAACTTTGATGAAAAGCGGATCTAAGCTCTTCCACTCCCGGCGGGTTGAGCCTTCCGAGCCAGATATTCGAACAAGCTGGAGCCAACATGTCGTGGTGAAATGAATTGATTTCTAGAAAGGCATGTCTGACATGTCAGCGAGTCGCCATGTGGCACAGCTGGTCCCTGTTTCATCGATACCACGTGTGGTGGAGGGTTTCGAGGCAGGGCTCGGCAGAAGGGCGGAAGTATCTGTCGAGTCTGCTGACCATAGACTTCGCCATCAACATGCCGGTCTAAACGCTATGAGCAAGCCACGGCGAGTCTATCTCACTTCGCATCAGTGCTCAAAGTGGCAACGTACACTGGATCGCCACAGTGCAGAATAGTAATGTGACCAAGTCCATTCCAAGAGTCTAGCTGCCACCAACAAGTGCAAGGCAAAGTCGCACCAACCGCTTCCTGGACCCCTAAAGCTCTCCGTAAGTGTAAATGAGCAGGCCCAGTCATGCCGATGTCTGCTGCCTGACTACGGAACGACAGCTGTGTATCTGTGCTATTGATACAAACCTCCCGAGGTTTCCCACTCCATGCGCCGTAACAATGTCATGATGCTTATTGTGCTCATGTCAGTGGCAATCATATGCCCTGACGTTCTGTCTGATGCTATCTCTGCATATCAGTACAGACTTCGACCGGACGCGAGTCGGACAAAGTCATAAGGAACGTTTTGTCCAACAAGCAGTCTCAATGTCTCCACAGTGGTCCACGCATTGACATCCGCCATGCCATATGCTGTCCAGCCCAGCGATGTTGCCAGGGCTTCTGGATCTCCCTTTCTTGGCCCCCCGTTGGTGAGGTCCACAAATACTCGAACTGCCCGCTTGATCTCGTCTGGCTTTGCCCTGTAGTGTTTTAACAGTGGGTTGACCACCAACGATTTGTCCGCGCGGAGTGCCGATACCACCACGGCTGGTTCCTTGTTCTTCTTCAGATCTTCCACGCCCTTGAATGGCTCCACGAGATCAGCCAGAGGTCCAGTCGCTCGGAATCCGATCGTGTATATCGTTTCGACTGACAAGCTCTTCAAGGCAAAGATGACGGCCGCAGCTTGAGATTCGTGGCTTGCCAGAACGAGTGCTGCTTGACCTCGGTAGGCTGTCGGCACGAAATCTCTGCAAAGTGTCGCTCTTATCGCTTTCCAGGTCGCGTTGTCGGCCGTCAAGGTTGACTTGTTGCCGATTGTTTGGATATATATGGTATCGATTTGTCCAATGGCCATGGCTGCGTTCGATATCGAGGGGAGACTGGCGGCGTTTGCAGGGAGTGGAGGATTAAGGTGAGCGCCACCGAAGTTTGGTTTGCCGATGAAGTGTTCGACCGTGGATGATGCCTCACGGTCAATACAGATGAGATGATGAGGCAGACTCAGCTCGTTGAAACACTTTTCATAGAACATTGCCTGGCCTGTAGCTCGCACGCTGCCAATACCGTAGACATCTAGTCTGGGCAATTGACCCATGGTGTGTAAGGCAGCGTTGATCTCTGCAGCGCTCAATTGGCCCGGCGCTGCGATGAGGGGAAGAAGAGGATGTGTGATAGGTGTGAAGATCTTGTTGAGAGCCCGAGAAAGTTGTCCCATAGGACCCATGTTGAGACCCGAGAATGGCGGGTAAGGGTAGGTGGTTTGAATGATGGAGCGGAAATATTCCAATTCGTAGTTCTCTTGCATTGATGATACCAGGGCAATCATCTTGACCACGTCACCATACACCGCGCCTCGCTCGAACAGTCGCTGGGCTTCGGGTGACGTCCATTTGAAGTTGCCGGAGAAATCGTGGAAGGCGGATATGATTTTGCTGTGTGCTTTGCGGTCCGAGAGCTGTTTCCGAATCTCCTCTGGCAACCAAAGCTCCACGTCGATGTACTCACAACCCCATTGGATGGCCTTGTGAAGGTATTCGAAGAACAGCTCTGGTCGGTCCATAGGAAATCGACCGTTCTCGTTCGTGCATCTTGTGGTAAAGATGATTGGGAGTTCGGTCCGTTGCCGAAGAAGCATCAGTTGCTCTCCCGCGTACTGGAGAGAGGGGACTGAAGGATGTGATCCGTCTGGCTGCTTGTCCTCTAGGAGATCAACACGCAGCTCGACAGCGTCCGCGCCGACGGACAGGATGTCGAGATTCGGTAAAGCAGCGTGGACGTCTGGAAAGGTGGTGGAGATGAGAGTGGTCTTCTTTTTGTTCTTCAGCTCCCTATGGGGATTGCTTTGGCCCAAGACCAGTGCCAGGAAGCGTGCAAGGTCTCTCCGGTAGAATGGTCGACTTGTGTAGAGGTACTCATAGTCGCAGAGTGAGGTTCGGGAGGCCACCCGCCGATTCGACTCGTCTAGACAGTGTGTGCTCAAGACTGTGCGGTTGCCTTTCCACTTGCTGAGAGAAGATACGTCGAGATGATCCGATATACCGATGACAGTTCCGTTTTGTATAAGTCCCGCCTCCTCCTCGGACTTTAAGCAAGACCAGGGCTGACCAAGCACACTGGCTATTTCCAGCACAATGTGATCCTGCCCATGTTCAAATAGCACCACAACATTCGGCTCTTCTTCGACCTCCAGCTCTTCAACATGAACTACGGGACTGGTCTTGGTCTCTGCAGAGGAGGGTGCAAGCGAGGTTTGCAGGTGGACCTCTGTGGTGGCCATGCTGCCACGAAGAAGCGGGCGGGTAAAGAGCGTAGGGAGTCCAGAGCTAGACGGGGGGGAAGTTCAAGGTGAGGCTCTGTTTATGAAGCGGAGGAGAAAAGTCGCATGGTCCGGAAGAGCAATGGGGTCAAGTAGAGGTTGTCGCATGTGATGAGCTCTATCTGGAGAGAGATATTACAGCGGAGAATTGTCGTGGCCAGGCTCCAGATTGACATGAAACATGACAGTAGCAATTCGCGATTGCGAGCGCGCACGGCGACAGGAGGATAAATGGGTGTACTGTAGGGAAAACGCCGCCCAGGAGCGATGTGCAGCGGTGTTGGCAAGCGGATTGTGCAGATTGAACCTCTGGCCTGGGGTCCCCGCGAATGCCTAGAAAAAGTGGCCGAGTTATTGCACCAATGATTGGGCATATCGAGGACCCTTTGGCCCTGGGTCGCCGCTTGGAGCACGCTGAAGCCCGCTGGTCTCCGCTGGTCGCCGCATCTGAATTCTTCCAGTAGCCGTGTCTCAGCACTCTCTCCGCGAGCTTTTTGGTGGCCGCGCCATGACGGCGGCTTTTGCCCAGCATTTTGCTGCCGGCTGAGATACACCGCACAAGACGGAAGAAATACAAGACCGCTAAGCACGTCAATCCCATTGACGACGGGGCGGTGGTCTTGTCTCGGCGAGCTTGATGCTGCTCCTCGTCGCCGTCTGACTCTCTCGAGGGCAGTGGGCAGTGGGCAGTGGGCATGCTTTCGGGCCGACTCCACTCTTTGGTCTTCTAGAATGGGATCACGGCTATTTGGAGGGCATGGGAGTGCCGTGAGCCGACAAGTCCGGCATGATTTTCCGACTCTCGTCCATCAGAAGAACAAGGACAATAATCGCGGGTCGTCCTCACAATGGCCTGCTACAGACCGTTCATAAGCATCTCAGGGACTCCTCAGGGACTCCTCAGGGACTGCGCCCAGGCGGAAAAGCGTCTGCTGATCGAAATGGGTTAGGTAAGTCATGCGGAAATAATGCGATAGAGAGGAGAGGAAGCCAAATCCGAAACGTGAGTGAGGACCTGACCTTCATGCTGTAGCACCCAGCCTCGCATTGACAACTCATCATATTGTCCTTAGCTGTTGGCCCGCCGGCGGATGAATATTGTATGTATGTAACTGACATTTTTGAGGCAATAAGGTATGCCTCCGGCCAATTTCTCCTGCCCAAGACATTGAGATAGCCCAGCCAGGAACCACGAGGAGCAAGCAAGCTGAAGCTTTGGATTTGCATGTTCGTCCAAGGCAAAAGAAGCAAGCGAGCTATGCTTGTAAAGACTTTGTGAAACGCACCCACAACATTTCATGCATCTGCAAAGGGCAGGGATGGCGCAATTTTCTGGAGCTCGAGATTTCTCATGAGATGTTTCGAGATGATTTGGCAGGGATGTGAGCTGCAAATGACGATAATAATGGCCAGGTTCAAGGTTGGAGGCAGCCCACAAATTCACAGCGGCAAGCAACTCTGCGGCAGTGGTTCTCCCGAAAGCCCCTGCAACGTCCTCGAGCTCCCTCCCAAAAACGTCATCGAAGAAGTGACATTATTCTTGGTCAACGCTTCTTCCTTACCGTTCTGGTGAGTTCAATGAGTTGTGGACATGGTTGGGGCTTGACCGAAAGTCTATGAGACTTTTTAGGGCCTTGAGAGTCAGGAGCAATTATCCTGAAACGTGGCGATCCAGAAGTCGACAATGCCCCAGAGACCCAACGATCCGGACGACAAGGCACTCGATCCACAACATACAATGAGAAATTGTTTACTAGGACCCCTGCTGCTCCCGGTCAGCATTGAAAACAGGAAGCAATGCACCACGCTGGCGTATGCTGTAACCCAGCCGTCTATGCCCTAGGCGCTTGCTGGGCGCCTGGTGAAATGATGACCCAGCGAGTCATATGCTGCAACCCTCGTGAAATTGACACGGCAATTCTGATTGGGATAGACCGGATGAGCGCAGGTCAGTGAGTTCCCTCTCCCAAGCGCCCATGTCTCTCAAGATGCCGGCGCCTAGCACAAGAAACAATAGCACCAGTCCAGATCGACCGTGAATTCTCGCCTTGGCTGTGATTCTTGCGCCCTCTTTAGGAATTCAGGTCGAACAGACAAGCCCACTGCTGTGATGATTGGTTTCTGGTCAAAGCACCATGACTGGGAAGAGACACACGAACGCCACACAGGATGACAATCATCTCATTGACCTCGTATCCATCATGACGACTACGCAGGCGCAGTGGAGCTTCATGTCGTTTGCGGAGATTGCGGCCCTCTTTATCTGAAAGCATGTAGAAGGAAAACAGATCCGTTGCTGTGCCGAACAGACGGCGAGGCTGCGAGCGATGCCAGAAAGGTAGCTGAGGACCATGACAACTGGAAATGCGTTCACGGGCCCACAGATCCGCAGTGGATATGCAGGAACAAAAGCTGCCGACCACTCAGGGGCCGTGTGGCAGCGACCGGACCATGCGCCTGTACCTGGTCTATACCGCTTCTGGTCTAAGCTCGACTGACCGCTTGTGCACCGACCAGAGTTGAAGGGAAGACAGCATCCTGTCGCAATCTGCGCTCGCTGCGCTGGGAAATCAATGAGGGCGCCAGATTGGCTCGTTCCCACACCAAGCGCCATCTTTTCACTACGCCTTTCCCTCATTTTCCTTCTCTTCGTTCTTCAACGGCCTCACATCCTCACGCTCTCTCTGTAAACCGGTGCTCTTGCTCTTTACGTCTCTCGTAGGCGTGTCCATTCACTTAACACCACAGTCAATCTTTACCAACTGCGCCGGTATCAGTCTTTTCACCACATCCGCTCTCTCCGCCGACCGTTGAAGCGAATCCTCGTCCAGTAGTCGTTCCCACAAACCGTTTCGAACGCTTCCCGTAAACCGTAACACCCGTTGCACCAGATCAACCAAAATGCATCTCAGCAGCACCCTCGTCGTCGCCGCTCTCGCGGTGGCCGCTCACGCTCGCGTGCCCCAGCAGAAACGTCAAGGCTATGGCTCCTTCACCTACGCCCCGCTGCCTAGTAGCTCCACCGCTGATTCCGTCCCTACATCAACCAGTGGCTTCACGTACAAGCCTTTGCCATCTACGACTTCAAGCACCACGGCTGCAGCTCCTACCACGACCACTACCTCCCCTGCCCTCTCCAGCTACCCAGCTACCACCCCGAGCACCACGGCGCCAACCACGACTAGCTCTACGACCGCCGATGCTCCCTCCACCAGCTCGTCTTCTGTTGGCCTCTCGAGCTACCCGGCATCTTCCTCCACTGCTGATGCTCCATCAACCAGCAGCTCGAGCTCCTCTGCTGGTCTCTCGTCCTACCCGGCCCCGTCCACGACCGCGGATGCTCCAAGCACATCCAGCACCTACTCGGTTCCTCTCGTGACTGGCCCGACCGGCGGCTCGACCTCATCTGGTCTCGTTCCTTACCCCAGCTCCAGCCCATCCACTGCGGATGCGCCTAGCACCTCGAGCAGCAGCACATACTCCGTGCCTCTCGTGACTGGACCAACTGGATACTCCACCTCGTCCGGCCTTGTTCCCTACCCTTCAGCGACTAGCCCATCTACCGCTGATGCACCAAGCACATCGAGCTCTTCCTCTTCCTCAATCCCTCTTGTCACTGGCCCAACCAGCGCAAGCTCATATCCCAGCGAGCCCGTCCCATACCCATCTGCCTCGTCGACTGCCAACCCAGTGCCAACTGGAACCGGAGCTGGAACCACAACCGATGCGGTGCCAACTGCTCCTACCTACGCTCCTTACCCAACCGGCGGCAACGGAACTGTTCCAAGTGGCTACACCACGGTCACGAGCCCGATCTCCACCATCACTAGCGCGGTCACTCTCACCTACACTCTCAACCCTAGCCACGGTGGAGGTTATGGCTCTAGCAGCGCTCAGCCAACCACAATCACCACTGCCATCACCCGCACCTCCACCATCTACCAGACTCTTACTGTGCCCAAGCCCGCTCCTACTGGCGAAGTCCCAGTCAGCAGCGACGGTAGCCCAGTTCCTTCTGATGTCGATACTACCCGCACTACCACGTTCTTGTCAACCTCCACCATCTTCAGCACCGTCACCGTCAAGCCTGTCCCAACTGGCGGCTACGGCGATGTCCCTGTCGGTTCGGATGGCAAGGGTGATGAGGGCGAGTGCGCCCCTCCCGTCACGGTCACCGTCACTGCTACTGCCACTGTGGTAAGTAATACTGGTTGATCATTCTTCCTTCTCGAGACTAATGTATTTCAGACCGTCACTCCCGGCGCCGACTCCGAGCCGACTGCTGAGCCCACTGAAGGCCCAATCCAGTCCAGCGAGGCCCCGTACTACCCGACCGCCACTGCATCGGGCGAGGCGAGCTCCACATCCTGCTTGAGCACCGGCTTCATCACCGTCCACAGGCCGCGCCCAACTATCAGCTCTGCCGTTGCTCCCATCGGTACCGGTGCCACCTCCGCACCTTACTTCCCTCTCCCCACCGGCTATAAGGCCGAGCCCAGCGGATACTGGGGCTCCTACTAAGCGTCCACTCAGCGACCTCCTGGAGTTCTCCGGCGTTATGATAGATGCATGACGGACAAAGAAACAGCATTCAGAGCGCGCTTGGCCTGGGGCCGACGGTTTGGGGGAGTGTCCTTCCGTGGCGTCGGTCAATCTTGTTCATAGCCCGTGACGCCTCGGGAGTTTTTTATTTGCTTGAGTGGGGAAGGGAGACGCCCTTTCAATGGTGGCGAGATCCAATCTTTTGCTTGTTTAGAAAACAACTTCGATTTTATCGTGTCGCTCCCGAGGGGAAGCATATACCACCTTTTAGTACTGTTCTTTCCATTGAGCATACTGAATGCAGCATGTCCATCCAAAAGTTATGTTCTATGGGACGTTCTTTGGGACGTTGAGTAAAGTGACGGTGCGAAGTTCAACATGTCCGTCGACCAAGGTCTACGATTGCGGACTAGCGCGTATCGCTCCCTTCTTGTCTCATTCCTCGAGATGGAACATGGTACCTACACAACAGCCATGGACAACAAGTACCATTGGAAGGCTGTCGCCAAGTCTGACTTTGAGAAAGTACTCAAGCACTACCCGACCATCATCCCTGACAAGCTCAAAGGTCTGGACCAAAAACGTCTAGTTGACATTCCCAAAGCCACACACAAGCGGCAAAATAGCGAAGAAGGAATACACCTGACTAAAGATGAGGTGGTGACCTTGGTCAAATGGAAGTTGTAAGTCTATTGCAAGTTTCATCTGTCTTGAAGCAAAATCCGTTGGTTGTACCTCGAAGAGCGTACGGCTCCCTTCATTGTGCCAATGCCCATACCCATACAACAATCGCTTCAAGCACGACGCGATCGGCACGATACAACGATTCCTGCAGATGCATCTCCACCACATTTCTGGCCCAGCAAGCATTTGTTACAGTCGATATATAACGAGTCCACGGCGAGGGTTTGGCACAGACCATTCGGCAGCCACATGCTTCCCACTTAGTCCGATTCGGAAAGCAAGATCGTCCAGAATATGCCCGCGGCCGCACTCATCTTGAAGTACTTGAGGATCGAATTCACCAGTGCGCTCAGTACAGAGTCCGCGCTGTGGTCATATGGTCCGTCTGAACGCTCAATGGCTCTCACAGACAGCCGGATCTGCTCGAGATGTGTCGACGGACCTGCCTTATGCTCGGGTGACACGCCAACGTAAGACTTCCACATATTGTGGAAGGGGCATTGCCATGATTCGGCATGCCTTGCTGTTCACAGTCCTGGGCAATACCCTCGGATGCTTCGCTCGATATGTGCCCTTCCGTTGCCCTCACACCTTATTCGCTGATATATCGCTGAGCGATCGTGCTAACAAAGCGCTCTCTCTAGATCCCATGGCACATTTCGACCACGCCTTCTCTCCCTCGCTAGCTCTAACAACGCCATTCCCGCCACCACCGCCGAGGCCTTTGCTCTCTTACCATCCGATCCACCTATTCCCGCCGCTACAGCCATTGCTGCCCTGAAGCAGCTTACCTCCCTCTCCGGTATCGGTCCCGCAACCGCATCACTACTACTCTCAACAGTGTACCCCGACGAGCTGCCTTTCTTCAGTGATGAGTTGTTTCGATGGGTGACGTGGGATGACGAGAAGGGAGGGAAAGGATGGGATAGGAAGATTGGGTACACGGTGAAAGAGTACGAGTTGCTGATCGGAAGAGTCGCCGAGATCAGGCAGAGACTAGGAGTGGCGGCGAGGGATGTCGAGTGTGTCGCATACGTCCTGGGTAAGACAAATGGTGACGGCATTGGCGATGGAGAGGGAGCGTCCAAGAGCGAGGAGCCGGTTCAAGGGAAAGAGGATGCCGATGAGAAAAGCAAGCAGACTGAGCACGAGTCAACCATGAAGGACGAAGACAGCGCCAAAGACTCGGAGAAGAAGCCCACAGCAGCCGGGAAGTCGAAGAGCGAAACCCCAGCCAAAGCGACCAAGCTCGTTGCGAGGAAGGCCAAATCGCCCTCCTCGACGCAATCACACAACAAGCCCGCAGAAGACGACACAGTCGGACCCCAACGGCGAAGCAAGCGACTCAAAACCTCCAGCTGGACATCATAGCATTCTCACAAGGTCATCTTCCATTCCACCGATGTCACCTACCGTGCGAGTCGAACTGCGCTTAGGCGACATACTTCATAACTTCCCTGCGGATAATCTCGGCTTGAGAATAGCCTACAAGACTCAATCGACCCTTTCGACGAGGGGACGCATGAGTCGTGACACAAGGTTCTCAGAAGCACGCAAGACGGGCGGATGACTGGTCGCAGGCGGGTTTGAGTGTCGGCGAGGGGGAACGGGTCGTGGGACTTCGACAACTTCCACCTTTTCCCTTGGACGGAACAACCTCAATGGTGTAGGTGGTGCTCAGAGGCTTGGTGGAAGGACTGGGAGGATACTGGCGAGCTCGGATAGCCGTGGGATGTCAGATGGTGATGGCTTGGAGCACTGCGCTTGACATGGGGGAATTTGTCGTGCTTAGACTTCGACCTGAGGGAGCCTGGAACGGGAGGCGCTAGGAAGAACATTGTCGTTTTTTTTCTCAAACGACCAAAGCTTCGTTTGGCACGAGACAATACTCGTGGTTGAGATACTGCCAGAGACCACCATGCGCTAGTGGTATTGTATCAAATGCTTTCAGGTCAACATCACGAAACGAAATCTATGAACAAAAGAGATAAGTACCGTGAAATATATTCGAGCGAATACCACCAGAAGCTGGGCGGGCCTGGTAGTCACCAAGGTCGGGTATGTCAGATACCTTGTCTTACGATCGGATGTATGTGGAAGACGCTACCATGATGTAAGTTGTATGGGGACTACTAGAGATCGCTGTTGGGTAACATGCTCTACACATGCAGGATTGTATTACAAGGTGAGCTGCTCTTGAGATTGACGTGATGGCCACGGTGCAGGATGTGTGTGAAACTACCAGAAGTCGGTAAGGCCTGGTAGGAAAGGAGCAGAGACAGTCGGATCTTGTTCATTGAGAGTAAGGGTGTCGTCAGGGGAGGTGTGAATCGTGAGGTCCATTCGAGCAAGGCTTACCAGACGCTGAGGAAAGCTGGTAGTTACAATGTCAGTAACAGTCGATATCGTAGAACAGGGTTAGGTGGACTCAAGGTGCCTCCTGGGCTGGCCTCGTGGGGGCAGCGATAGTGGCGATGCCGAATGGATTAAGACCTACCAGAAACGATCAAGAGCTGGTAGTGCGTGGGGAGACACATGCAGATGGTGATGGCAGAGAGCGAATTTGCAAGACTGAAACGAGAAGAATCCAAAACTGTATCAGAAGAAACTACCAGAATGTAAAGAAAGCTGGTAGTAACAAGGTCAGCCCCAGTCGAGATTGTTTTCCAGGATCTGGTCGACTCAAAGTGCCCTACGAGGTGGCTTCGAATGGAAGCGATAATGGCGATGCCGAATAAGTTAAGAGCTACCAGAAATGATTAAGAGCTGGTAGTACATCGCGAGACATGTGCAGCAGTAGTTTACAGTGAATAGGGTTGCACAATCGTGATAGGAAGGGTTGTGATGTGTATTTACACAACAACTACCAGAAGCCGAACAGAGCTGGTAGTTATGGTACTGAGGAGGTCACAGTCGAGATGGTAGCACAGGATCAAGTGCTCTCAAAGTGCTCTGGAAGTGTACTCGAAGTAGTGGCAATTCTGGTGATATGGCACGGGCAAATAGCTACCAGAAACCACTCCAGAGCTGGTAGTACATGGTGACACAGGTGGAGCTAAGATGACTGGGAATGAGGTTGCGAGACTGATATGGGAAGAACAGTGATGTAAATTTGAGCAAAAACTACCAGAAACCCAAACAAAGCGACAGATACAAGGGTATAGAACAGCCCAACCAAAAACTCCAAACAAAAATCCCAAACAAGATTCGTACAAAAGACCAAAACACTAGCGACCACGCTGAGCACGCTCTTCCCAATACTTCTCCCACATCGTATCGTCATGAAAATCGCAGATACATTTCAAGTCCTCATCCTCCGGCATCCACGAAAAGCGAGGACTACGATGCTTGCGACAGCGCCTGCAATCATTGTACAGCAGCTGGTAGGTTTCACCCTTTTCTGACAAGGGCTGCATCCTCTCCTCGCATCTCTCCTTGACCCACTGCATGCACCCGCCCGCCTTGTACTGGCGCCTAGGATCCGGCGCGCTCGTGATGAGCGTGTTGTGCGCCTTCCTCCAGGACTCGATGTCCAGTCTCGGCTGCTCGATGGAGCCGTCGACTGTTTCGCAGTGCTTCCACTCCACGACGAGCGGGGAGCTGACGTTGACGTATGTCAGGCGCTTGAGATCGCCTTGGCTTAACTCGAGGCGTTGTTGGCCGCCCCAGCGGTGGGTCGAGTGGCCGACGGGATGGTACATTCTGGCCCACTGGGCCGACTTGTCCTTTCGCAGGTAGTCCTCCGTGTTGGAGAAGGAGGTGCATTGGGCGGTGACGATAATGTCGTCCCAGGCCTCAATTACTACCAGAGGGTGATTTTCGGGCTTGCCCGGCTTGCCGTAGAAGTAGTTGGCCTTGTGTTGGTGGAAGACCGAGTCGGGGTGGACGGTCTGCGGGAGCCAGACGAATTGGCCTATGGCAGGGGCCGAGGTGAGGGGCACCCTTGGCCCTCCTGAATTGCGGAGGGAAGGGTGCGAGCGAGGGCGTGCCAAAGAGGGGGCGGAGGGGGTCGGGCGGTCGGTTGGCTCACCGCTCACTGATTTGGGTGAGACGGGGCACTCGACTGAGGTGACCGGTGGAGAAGCCGGTGAGGTGAGGGTTGAGGAGACCGGGGGGTCAGGCGGTGAGGAGGGAGTAGACCTCTGTGGGTCGGAGGGGGTGGAGGGGGCGGATTTGGGCTGCGGTAGGGTCCGCCAGGGTCCGTCCATCTTCCGCAGCTTCTCACATCGTGAGCTGGCCAACGGAAGTGCCGGCCTTGGATCCCGCCAGTTGTCTGATGAAGAGCCATGGGAGTTATTGGTTGTCATTTTGCTATACGAAGCCATGGCTTCGAATGCTTAAATGACTGATAATGATCGTCTTGTATGACTGAAATCTGTGGAAGATAATTGCTAAGCAAGTTGCTAAGCAAGGAGGGTGGACATATGAAGGAGGAGTGCTTGGAGAGAATTGTGAAGTAATCTGAGTGATAGACTGTGAGCAATACCAGTGGGTAAATGATATGCTTGTATGTCTGGAAGGGAGATGGGTTTTGCTAGGAGAACGAGGAAGGGCAGGAAATGGGCGGTTTTATACAGTACCCAGACGCAGAAGCAATACTCGCATCACGAGAAAAGAAGGAACATGACCAGACCTCAAAAAGTGTATCATGCAGTTCTGGTAGGTACTACTGGCATGGTTGGTGACTGTGAGTTTGCACAAAGCAAAAGACGGGAAGCTTGAAGGCGACGGGCGAGCTTGTTTCTGAGCGAGAGCGAACAGTTCGGGTACAGTTTCAAACATGGCGGATCGTTCAAGGAAATTGATCATGTTCATCGGTAGACGATGCATCACCGGATGATGTGAATATCAGTCGGTTTGGCGTCCTCGTCGACGTGCTGGTCGACTTTTGCGTGATGGTGGTCGGTGTGAATCCCATCGCTCAGGGTCCTAGCTCAGACATTAGCTTCGACCTACCTTCTTTTTTTTGAGAGTGAGGTGGCACCGACGCACTCAGCACTGCCCCGATCATTCTGAAAGATGACAAAAGACAAAGTCTCGTCGATGGGACAGAATTCATTTGCTTTGCGTGTGATGCTGGTCGAGGTTGAGGTCGAAGTTGGCTAAGCGCGGGATTCTGCCAGCGTGATCTGGAGAAAGTTCCCAGTGAGGTAGCACTTCGGCGACGACGAGTACGGCAAGCCTTGATGTCGTTGTACTACTGACCAGGAATCTATACTCATGCTATTCGTAACAATAGTGACGACCCTGCCGAGCTGTTATCTACGACCAGATCTGGACGGGACGCGTCGCGCCCCCAGTCCAGGTTTCGTTCGGTGGCTTCGACAACGCTGCGGACGATTCAGCTCCATCTACCTCTTCCTACGAGCATGGATCACTTACACGTCCACGTGATATCCTTCCGTAGCATCGTCCTCTCATGTTTGATGAAACTCAGGTAAGATCTCAAATGGCGTTTCTGCACACATAGCTTATCGTCTGTGCTATGTTGCAGGACAAGGCTGAATCTCCCTTCGCCATATGTCGTACAGCAAGAGGCATGATGTATGTTGTTGGCGACATCTCCGAGCTCCCACGTATCTATCTGGAGGCACTCTATCGTCTGCCCGACAAGATCATCCAGTTGCCCAATGACAGAACAGGCGACATGGCACAAAGCCCCAATTCGAGTCTCCACCATTGTCATTCGTGCGTACCATATCGATATAGTGCTCGACCAATGCTATACGTGCCTCTTCGATCATATCTGCGGGATGTCCCGATGGTCGCAAGGTGTGGCCAGTCGGCTCACTCTTTCAGGGGGGAATAAGCTTGAAGGGAGGGCGGGACGAAAAGCTTGCATCTTGATCGAGCAGCGCTGGATTTTCATGCTTGGAAGCGCACAATGTGACATGTAAATACCTAAGGAAATGGATACTCAGCACGCATGATCTGGAGATGAAAAACATGGACGCATGAGATGAAGTTGAAGTTGAAGCCGAGTCAAATGCGAGGTGACATGTGCTTATTAGTGCCCAAAGGGGCTGCTGCCGGCCAAAGCTCCGTTCGAAACTCTCCTCGGACAGGCAGGTCAACCGTCAGGCAGGGCAAGGAAGCGGGCAAGAGCATCCTTCCAGAGGCCGCCCGCGAGTTGCTGTGAAATCGCGACGCTTGTCACATTGGTGCCATTGCAAAGCCGAACACACGACCGTCATCCTCCAACGTCCTTCACTCCCGACAACGACGCAATACACCTATCGATCCGATTACTAAGTGAGCGCTACACGAGAGACCACACGATTGCCCACCTGGAAATGTCAGCCGCCTGACGTCGTTGCCGCGCCCCCGGAAGCCTAAAATCACGCTTTGAATTTCGCCCATATACGCGCGCAGACCAAGGTATCTGATCCCCACACCAAAGCACAACCGACCCTTTGTGCATCATCTAGAGCCTCCGAACCCCACCTGTCCGACTGCCGCACCACCGTATCTCATCCTCAACTTGGCACGTCACTCAATACACATCTCCTGACCGACCATTTGTCCTCGCCATGGGTCAGACGCTCTCAGAACCCGTAGTCGACAAGGTATGACCTCCAAGCTCCAACACCAAGGATCCTGCTCGCCCCACCGAACAGAGTCCCACCGACAATACCCATCACGCGATTGTTCAAGGCTGATGATATTTTACAGAAGTCGGAACAAGGCAAGGATGACCGCATTGCATACGGCATCTCGTGCATGCAAGGATGGCGAATCAACATGGAGGACGCGCACGCCTGCATCCTTGATTTACAACCTCTCGAGGGCGACGAAGAGCTGAAGCCTGCTGCCTCTGATATACGGATTAGCTTTTTCGGTGTCTACGATGGTCACGGAGGAGACAAGGTAGCGATATACACTGGGGAGAATCTGCACAAGATCATTGCAAAACAAGAGGCTTTCAAGAAGGGACAATTCGAGCAGGCCCTGAAGGATGGCTTTCTCGCCATTGACCGAGCCATCTTGAGCGGTATGCATCCTTGTCTTCATCGAGGAAAGAGCAGGCACTGACACGGACTCCAAAGACCCCAGATACGAGGATGAAGTCTCCGGCTGCACCGCATCTGTCGCCATCTGCACAAAAGACAAGATTTTCGTGGTATGACAAATCATCAAGAGCGAGGGTGGACAGGTATTAAGCATAGCAGGGCAACGCTGGTGACTCTCGCACCGTACTTGGTGTCAAAGGCCGGGCCAAACCTCTTTCATTCGACCACAAGCCGCAAAATGAAGGCGAGAAGGCAAGAATATGCGCCGCTGGTGGTTTCGTCGACTTCGGTCGTGTCAACGGCAACCTGGCCCTGTCACGTGCCATTGGCGATTTTGAGTTCAAGAAGAGCGCCGACCTACCTCCTGAGCAGCAAATCGTCACAGCATTCCCTGATGTTACTGTACACGACGTCTCCGAAGACGACGAATTCCTCGTCATTGCATGCGATGGTACGGTCAATCCACTCTTAGAATCGGGCACATCTAATCGCGAACAGGCATTTGGGATTGCCAATCCTCCCAAGCAGTCGTCGAATTTGTCCGAAGAGGAATCGCCGCAAAGCAGGAGCTCCAACTGATTTGCGAAAACATGATGGACAACTGTCTTGCCTCTAACAGCGAGACTGGCGGCGTCGGATGCGACAACATGACCATGAGTGTCATTGCTCTCCTCAGAGGCAAGACGGAAGAGGAGTGGTATCAGTTGATCGCAGACCGAGTCGCTCAGGGAGACGGTCCCTGCGCTCCACCAGAGTACGGTTCGTCATAATCCCTCCCTAGCATCTTTTCATATGCGGCCCCTCCCTTCTGCACCCATCTGGCGCTGGCTCACTGGCTACCTGGAGTGCTTGTCCAGAGTATTGCTTTTGCCTTGCCCCTTCGCTCCTTCTTCCCGCACGCTACTTTTACCCTGGGAGCACACATCTAATATATCATCCCCTTCAACAGCGGAATTTAGGGGCCCCGGAGTACACCATCACTTCGACAACAACAGCGACGAGTACGAGATGGATCTTGACCAGCGGACTAGGATGTTGACTTCACGTGCGGGCCGCATCATTCTTCTTGGCGATGGTGGCGCTGAGTTTCATGCAGACGCTGACTCGGCAGACCAAGACACCGATATGTTCGACCAAAGCGATGACGAAGAGAAAGATCTCGAGTCGCAAGTCAAGAAGGGTCAATCCGAGGCTAACGCGTCGGATCGAAGCAAACGCGAAGAAACTCCCGGTCCTGAGGACGAGCCAAAGACGAATCAACAGAAGGCTGAGGAGTCTGCGAGCAAGGGCACCGGACCTGGCTCGACTCCTGCAGAGCCGAAGATGTCAGCCGCGACGGACGGAGCTCCTAGGGAGAGCTAGTGGCTCGAATCATGTCGCAGTACCTGATTCAGTCGTCGAGCATCTTCAAGATAGACATGACACGGCCGGTGCTCAAGGTTCTCATCGACCACCTCCTTTCAACGCGAGCAGTCGCCTACGGCGCTGTACTTCTATGCAATACCAGCTAGCACTGAACGAACAAACCGGTCACGATCAACGACATCCCTTTCCCTGAGTTTCCCACGACAGACAGACACATCATCATGGTTCATGCATAGAGATACCAGGAGATAGCTTTGTCTTTTACTTTGAATGCGGAGACGCTGCGGCCACATTATGACACACGTCCTCTACGCTTATACTGTCGTGATATCGTATCGGTCGTTATATGTCCTCATCATCATCCTCGTCTACATCTGCACCACCATTTTCCTCGTGCTCTCTCCTCGCTACTTCTCGGCTTGCCCCAATCTTTCTCAGTCCATCGACCACACCGCCCACCAGACCCCGTACCTCGCACACTTCCATCCCACCTACGCCGTTCATCTGCACCCCAGCTCCTGCATCCAGTACCCCTACGCCCCGTCTCAGCTTCGTCATCCTCACCTCTCTCAGATCTCGAACCAATCGTCTCACCCCATCTGCATCCTCGATGTCTCCACTGCAGTGCGCCAGGAGCAAATGGGCCATCTCCAGCCAATGATATGGCAACGCATCTCTCTGCGCCTCTGCCGTGCAATGTCCCAAGAACGGCGTTGACGGCTCCAGGCTCTTCGCGTCCAGGTACCCTCCTCCATCTAGTCCTACCGCCTGACTACTCGTTCCCAGCTCATGATGTGGTTCTACCAAGGATAACGTCGTCGCCTTCCCTAGCCGTGGTCCTGGACTGAATGCTTCTCCCGCATGCTCGAGCTCAAAATCAAGAATCAACTGCAGAGAAGACACTGAGAGCCACGCCGGAGGCCGGATGTTGCATCTTTGCTGCCGCCGTAAGAGGAGCGCATACCATAGTGGTAGCGGCGTGGGAAATGGAGGTCGTAACTCAGGTATCGGGCCCTGGAGAGGTGTCAGATGAAGAAGTTGTAGATGGTGGGTGGACGGACGCCGAGAAGGTCGAGCCCTGCGAGGCGCTGGCGGGGGATGACAGTGACCAGCTCCATCTCGCAAAGAAAGGCGACCTCGGAGGGCAGGAGGCCAGGCTTGAAGGGCTGCACCATGACTGGCTACGGTAGGAGGATAACTTGTAACAGAACTTCTATTTTGTCTGTGCAATGGCTATCGACAGATGCATGGAGGGGCAGAAGCGCGTGGAGGCACGCGTCGCCTAGACTGGGCCGAAATTGAGCCGCGGGGAAGGAAAAAGTTGTATCCCCGACTCAAGTCAGAGTGTGTCACATCTCTGCCTTCTAATCGACGGGCAGCCTTCAGAAGCCATATCGGATTGCCAAAAGTACTCTTGAAACTTGATATAAGGCTTCAAGAAGGAAATCAACAAAGTAAACCCATCAAACGCACAAGGAACTATACGAATATCACAACATTGAACCTTGCATACATTTCTTTTGATATCGCAGTCATGGAGGACTAGCGTCCCCCTTCCCCCCGCCATGGCGTCTCTCACTGGACGCGCTTGGAACCATCAAGACATCTGGAATCTCATTCTCTATCCTGACAGGCAGTGCTGAGGTCTCGCTATACTCACTTACCTGACCCCGAAATGGCGCCTACACAAGTCCAGGCTATGCCTGGCCTAAGCACCTTCCTAAAGTCTTTGAAGCAGCAAAACGTTGAAAAGGCCATAGAGTCATTCATATCGTGGGTCTGGCGCATCATGATGCAGATGGAGATGCTGACATGATAGTTTACTCAAACGACGACAAATCCGCAACTCAAGGCCTTGCGCCATTGCCACAGCTCAACTCCTGCTGCGAGTGGTAGCATCAGCAAAGGCCAAAGAGCCAGCTGCACTTCTGGAACGAGTTCGCAAGGTTGGACAGAAGCTCGTGGCCGCTCAGCCCCGGGAGATGGCCGTCGGCAACATCGTCCGAAGAGTACTAGGTTTGATCCGTGAAGTGGTCGAAGATGGAGCAGGCTCCAATGCCGCCGACTCTAGCGATTACGATCAGAACAGCTCTTCGACTGCCAAAGAGAACAAGAACGATTCTCTACATCGACCTGCCCTATCCTCCCACATCTCGCAATTCAGCCCTCTCAATCATGGTGTCACGATCCCAGAGGACGTGCCGGTACAGCATCAGAGTCGCAGCGCCTCAGCATCGCCAATCGATGGCAGCCTGACCAAGGTTGACATGCCCATCCGCCCATCCATGATGACCACCGCGACTAGCACTGGCATGACCTCACTCTTCGGCCTCCTCTCCACGCCCGACCGCGGCTCACCCACCGCCACGCCTCCCATCGGCGCCACCTCCCCCGTTATCAAAGGCCAGAACCCACGAGAAATCGCCAACATCACCGACCCTAAAGTCGACGTCAAAGCCGAAGTCATCGACGGCATCAAAGAACTTCTCGACGAACTCGACATCGTCGACGACCAAATCGCCGCATACGCCCTCGAACACATCCACAGCAACGAGATCATCCTGACGCACACCTCGTCCCAAACCATCCAACGCTTCCTCCTGACCGCCGCGCGAAAACGCAAATTCACCGTCGTCCACGTCGAAGCCTACCCCAACGACCACGCATCCACGCACGACACCATCATGCGCGGCCACCGCAAGAGCGACGGCGACGGCGACGACGAAGACGAACGCTGGAAACCCCTCACCGCCATGGGCATCACGGTCATCATGATCCCCGACTCCGCCGTCTTCGCGCTCATGTCTCGCGTCAACAAAGTCATTCTCGCCCCGCACTCTGTGCTCGCCAACGGATCCCTCATCGCCGCCGCGGGTGCGCAGACGATCGCCCAAGCAGCCAAGGTGCACCAGACGCCCGTCGTGGTGTTGAGCGGGGTGTACAAGCTCAGTCCAGTGTATCCCTTCGACACGGAAGATTTGATCGAGTACGGGGATCCGGGGAAGGTGATGGGTTTTGAGGATGGGGAGATGGTGGAGAATGTGGAGGTTCTGAATCCGATATTTGACTATGTGGATGCGGATAAGGTGGATTTGTATATCACGAATTTGTAAGTTGTATATTTGACTGAGATGGTGAGAAGGGGTTGCTAATACAGACAGGGGTGGGCATGCGCCGAGTTATTTGTATAGGATTGTGGCGGATCATTATAGGGTTGAGGACATCAATCTTGGATGATGGGGAAGGGAGGGTGGAAGGGTTAAGGCGGAAGGGTAGAGGTAGATGGTTGGGTAGTGGTTCTAACGCTGACATGTCTTTTGCACCTCGATGCATTCCATGACCTCCTTCACGTCCCGATATCTGTACAGCACTTCCCGTCAATCCCATCTCGTCTGGAAATCTATCCACACAGTGAATACCCATCCTTGGCCCATCCCCAACACCCCCTCCATTCCCAGCATTGAAACACAACATCTCATATCCTCGTCCTCTCCAACGCAGGATACACCCTCTCCTTCCCCTCCACCTCCCGCTCATCCACAACCCACCTCTCCCACTCCTCCCTATCCCTCCACTTCTTGGGCACCTTACTCCTCCGCACCTCCCCCGCCTTCCCCTCCTTGAACCTCTTCTCCTCCTCCCGCTCCCTTTCGGCCTCGGCCCACTCCCGCTTCCCATCCAACCACTCGAATTTCTTGACCATTTCTTCCAACTCCTCGCTGCCGTTGTCCCGGAATCGTGTGACTTTTAGCATGTTACCCTGCGTGAGCTCGTTCGGTGTGGAGGAGGGCGAGAGGCGTCGTTGGGTCGCGAGCGTGCGGGCGGTCAGGGCGAAGCGCGTGTCCCGCGGGGAGTCGACGAGTTCGAGGATCGCGGAGGGGGATTGGTCTTCTCGTTGGGGTTCGAGGCGGAGGACGCGCGTGTAGCCCCCGGGTCGCGTGAGGTAGCGTTGGCGGATGGTGGTGAAGAGTTTGGGGAGGAGAGTGGGTTCCTGGGGGAATGTTAGAGGGGGGATGAGGCTGGGGGAATGACGAGGTCGTGAGAGGGGGAGGTGGATGGGGGAGAGGATGGTGTGGTAGGAGGAAGGAGGAGGGGGAATCTCTGGGCGGAAAGGAGAAAGGTGGGCGAAGGTGAGGGTACAGGGTGTTATGGGCAAGTAGGACGTACATAGAATATCCCCTTGGCCTTGTTCTTTGCTGCTTCGGTGTTGCGCTTCCCTAACGTGACGAGCTTGTCTGCCATCCGTTGTGCTTCCTTCGCTTTTGCCCATGTCGTTGTTATCGATTCATGCTTGAAAAGAGCTGTGACGAGATTTCGGAGTAGTGCTTGTCGGTGTGCCGAGTGTCGCGACAGAGTGCGGTATTTCATGTGCCCACCTGCCATGGCGGTGGTTGATTGTGGGTGTGGCTGCTCGACTGGGTGATGTAGACGATTCCAGACAATATATTGCTAGAGCTGGAGAGCCAGATGCGTCAGCAAGAGGTAGCGGAGCGTGTATAGTGGGATTGTGATATAGTAAAGCAGACGCAAGAAGTTCTCCAGTGGTCAAAGTCGACGTCCCGATTAGGAAATTTTCGAGATCCCGGAGCTTCACGACATCATCCGAGGCCTCACGCTCCGACACTCAACAAAATTGTCCACACCACTTTCCCCCCGCCCAACATTGGATCTACAGCACTGAGAACTCATTTGTGACAGCTATCGCCGTACCAATTGGGCCCCTCCGCCTCTTCGCGCACCGCACTGCCCAGCCCGAACATGGGCTTCACAACCGGCTTCGTACATCTCCCCTCCTCCCCTCTACACTCTCCTTCTATGCTCTCCCCTCCACGCACTCCTCTTCTCTGACCCGTACTGACCTCCCCCAAGCTAGGAGGCATAACCCTCACCACAACCCTCATCTACCTCTCCCTCTCCCTGCACACGCGCAACCGACAAACCCAAGCCCTCCTCCTCCGCCAACAAGCCGCCCTTCTCGACAGTGCAGTCGCGCCCACCCTTCCCCCACCACCCAGCACGGCGCGGACGGCGGTGCCTGGTTTGCAGGAGAGGTTGAAGGAGAGGTGGAATCGCGAGCTGGAGGGGAATTTGAGGAAGGTGTATGGGACGGATTGGAAGGGGGTGAGGGAGGAGGTGGAGGAGAGGGTGGCGGGGGTGTGGAGGAGGGTGTTTCAAGGAGCGAGGGAGGGGGTGGATGAGGGGGTGAAGAGGGTGGAGAAGGTGACGTAGGAAGGAACTGGGCGGTAGATGGAGGTGAGAAGGGTTGGGCAGGCAAGGCGAGGGAGTCGACCGAGGGGCAGTCATGAAGGGATTATTACAGCTATACACTGAGGAGATGAGCATACACCCTGTGAGGAGTGCACCAAAGAAGCAAAGGTGAAATCGTTATCATGTACAAAGAAGTCTACAGTCTGATCTTCGCCCCTATGCCGCGGCCTTTGTACCAGATCCGCTCCTCCCATAAGCCTAGCTTGACTCCGACGATTGCCTCTGCGGACAACTTCAAGCTGCCTCCTACTGCGTGACGGATCGCATCGTATCCAACGCTGCCTAAGCTCCAGTCTACTGGTAAGCTTGGTGAGACGACGGGAATCGATGGCGGAATGGCGAAAGGCAGATCATAATCGATGTGGCCCACCTTGTCGCCTTTGTACAACGCTGTGGCGTTGATATCTGTGATGTAGAGAGTGGATGTGCGTAGTGGAGAATGTAAGGTGAAGGTTGCGCTCGAGGAGAGTAAATGCATCGTACCGTCGGAGATAAAGTGAGGTCCCTTCTTCTTCTTCTCGAGATCGTCAGGGTGGGGATCTGATGGATCTGGATCTTCGTCGTCTTCGCCATCGTCTGGTGACGACAGAAGATCCGGCGTGGGTATCTCGATTGGGAACGCAGCAAGGGCCCGACCGAGGGCAGGTTGGGAGGGTATTGTACCTGCATGTGTTCGGACGGTAATGGTTGTGTTGAACCCCGAGATAAACTGTGACAAGAAGTCGATGCCCACTTGGTGAGCGGCGGGGCCTCCCATTGTCAATGGATCCCACACTGCAATCACAGGTATGTTTGTGTTATTTCCAGGCTTGATCTGGACATGTTGGATAGTGCCGTGCCCCAAGACAGACCCGTTCTTCCACAATTGAATATCGACATATGACAGGCTTGCAGAGTAGTCGGTGGGATTGGTGAAGTTGACAAGAGCAGAAAGCGTCAAGGATGTCTTTGTCGTGTCGAGGATCTGAAGCTGGCCAACAGACGGCTTTACAGTTGCGAGACTGGCCTTTTTGCCGATAGCTGTGAAACGACGTGTCAGTAGACCGCAACCAAGGACACGCCGGTGAGACTTTACACTCAAAGGAGATGGGCTTCACGAACGTTTGACAGGAACGCGGCCCTCGGCAGGAACCTTCCTGACCGTGAGCACGCCTAGAGCAGTCTCCAGCTTGACATCGACATCTGCTTGGATGCCCAGAACAATCCTGCTGCCCCCAAAGAGTAGAGCTTGAACAACTTCTGTAAAGACGTTGTCGTCGGTAATCTCCAGTGGTGCCTTGTCAATACGCGATTCCACAAGGAGCTCGGGGCTGCCGTCTGGTGCCTTGGTCTCCAACATAGTAGAATTGGCATCCTGCCATTTCTGTAGGTCGAGCTTGCCCAACTTCTTCCCCTTGTAAAAGACGTCCGCATCTGCTCGTACGTTGTGCACACTCAAGTTGAGATTCATCTGCTCCGGCAAAGCAATTATTGCCTTAATTACAGCAGAGATTGTCGGGTTCGCCTCAGGCGAGTCTTCGTCAGCCATAGGATCAGGAAGCCCAAAGTGGACATCTGCGAGAGAGAAGTTCCTGATCAGATGTCCGAAGGTGTGGCCCGGAACAGAAACTGGAACTGTCACTTCCGAGACCATGTCAGAGATCCACTTGGGCACCTTGTCTGACGGTGCACTGGATCCTCGGACGTAGACTGTCACGTCCTTGCCATGGATGTAGTTGCCGACCAATTGATCCATTGGCGAGTCCTTCTTGTCCGGGCAGATGGTCGTAAAGTCTTGCGGCAGCTTGTGGACCACGCCTAGAAGGTCGACTTCAATGTCCTTGTGCGGAGACACATGAAGTGGTTCGGAAGATACGTATGCGAGTTTGATTCGTGGCTGATCAGGATGGCAATTAGCAGCCAGGACTTCAAAGCCGAGAGGTGGCAGGCGGATGTCTACGGGGTAGTCGTTCTTCAGCACTACCTTTGCGTCCGCAGCCACCGCTCCCTCTTTACCAGGAAGATCGATATCATGGAATTGAATCTTCTTGATGTCATACTGAGGAAGTTTCGGAATGTCGTTGTTTTCGAACAGCAGAGACTGTGATATGGCCTGCTCGCCAAGCGATATGAGTCCAGACTTTAGCGGTACTTGGGCTTTACCCATCACCCGTAGTTGTCCGATCCGATGCCCGATCAAACCCTTTGCGATCCGTCTGATACCGTCATAGTCGCCTGGTGTCAGGTCCGCGACGATATCGACGTGAGTAGTCTGTCCGTTCCTGACGTCTACCACGATGGGTGGTATCTCGGCTGTACCAAGTACCACGTTCCCGTACTCGGGGAGGGATACCTCGACGAACGACTGCCCTGTCTCCACCTTTGCAGCCACAAACGTGCCCAATCGTCCAAGATTCCGAACAGACTGTTTCTTGACTTTGCTAGCATCCATGCTAAACTCTCCCCGTACTCTTGCTCTGACGCCTGTGGCGGTAAATTCCTGGATTGAGAGACTCGTCGGCTCAAATTTGGCAGCCTCCATGGCATACTCGTGGATTGCTTCCGGGGTCAAGAAGCCTAGGACCATGATCACTATGACTACAGCGCATAGCAAGAGCAGCGCAATGAGACTTGGCCATCTTCGCCGACTCTTGCCGTCGTTCTGGATAGACTTGAGGAGAGAAGCCGCCGAGCTCCGCCTCGTTTGACTGGCTCCCGAGTCCTCTGTTGGTCGTGATAGGAGCGGTGTCGCTTCAGACGCCTCTAAGTCGGGATGCGCAGTTTGGTTTTGTGCTGATAAGAGCGGTGCGTCCTCCCTAGTGGGGGAGGCGTCCCGGCTTCCTCGTGATTCGGTCATGTTGTGCGTTTGAAGAGGTTTGTCGCTGCTTGCAGTCGGACTTACTATCACCGCTCGGCCATGCCTTGTCGAATGAAGTGGACAGAGGTGGATCGAGGTCCTGTCCTGGTCTAAGAGTCTTGGTAAAGAGTGGCAGGGCAGTGTGAATGACGCCGCCATCTGCCCACATCCGGGGAACACTTGCGGCTCGTGCACTCGATCTGACGCTAGTCCGAAATCGTCACCATCCGCATCCAGAGTTTCTGAAGGTGACCACGAGACCTGCTTTCAGCTTGCCAGACGGTAGAGTTGCGGCCATGTCAGACATGTCATGTGAGGTGGCCCTCGGCTCCATCAAGGCATGTCACCGACTCGCTGCAGTTGAAAGCAACGTAAGATACGAGGCGAGCCTATCTGGTCTCAGTGATGAGATGCGACAGCTCCCAGTGGCAGATATCTGTCAGAGGCAAGTATGGATACCAAAACCGACCATCATACGCATCTCCATCGAGCTCGGTTTTGACGATGAGGTCTTCTCTACATTCGCGAGCTGGCCAACGAGAGCGATGGTCGAGACTTTAGCAAACGCAGAGGTATAGCAGAAATGGACATGGCAGAGCTAGACTACTGATGCCGACTCAAGCTATGGTCTGAATTACAGTACGACACTTCGTCAGAGTACACAGATCCTGTTGCGGGAGATCAGACCATTCGAATGGTCCTGTGTCTTCATTCCAAGGAAAATGACAATGACACTGCTTCTATATCGACTCGAAGAGCATCACACAGGATCTATAATGGTTCCATGCCACAATGCACACAAGCACCATTGGGTGTACCTGCTTGCAATTTGGAAAGCGTCAAGATCAGATGCAGATTCTGCAGACACACGACGAGAGCGTCTAATCGAAATCAGACGAGGCGTCGATTCGATAGCGGAATAGGTCTATCCAAAGACGATCCTGCGGACGCGGGCGATATCGACATGCTTGACCTATTTGACGATGATAGTGACGAAGATCTTTTCGACGATGACAGTCATGAAGATCTCTTCGATGATGACAGGGAAGAGCATCATTCCAAGGACGACACTGTCAATGAACTTTTCGACGACTATCCATCACTCGCTTCTGAAGCCTCTCAAGCGAGGATTGCAAGCAGCGCCCAAGCATCAGATGAGGAGGGTGGCACGTTATCGATTCGCGGAATCATCGACATTCTCGATGCTGCCGTGCGGACGATTCTATGTCCTCGACTGACCGGCCCATCCCCGGATGTCAAAGTAAAGAAAGACAAGAACCTCGTCAGGCTCGACGAACTGGCACCGGCCGCATTGAAGCCTCAGGCTCTGCGAGTATTCACATTCGTGCACTCGTTACTCACATGTCTCGTGCTAAACCTCTCCCAGGCTTTCGCGCTCCATTCCGTCTTCTCACCCACGATAAGCAGCATACTGCGCAAGCATACGTCCATCAGCCTCGACTCGGCAATAACGAGAGTCAGGCGTGATCAAGAAGGAAATGAGGGACAGCAAAACGAGCAAGGGCTCTGGTATTTGAAGTTCCGAAAGCTGCTGAAGGGTGGACCCGGGGTAAGACTGACGCCCGTCAGAATCACCGACGGTGAGGCAATTCTGGAAGACGATAGCGGGAAGGATCCGTTTGAAGAAATGGACTCGGAAACATTTTTATAAGGCAATCCTCAAGTCTTTAATACAACATGACCTGGCGAGTACGAATTCCTGCCAGTACTCGTAACATCCCGACGACCAAACTTGATATTATTTACTTCATAACGACCTCGGCCGTGCGGATCTCCAAATCGCAGTGGCTATCATGGTAGATGTATGGATCGTTGCATATAGCACGTATATCATCCAGCAGACGAGTAGCATCTTCACTGGCAGGACCCCTAGTTTCCATGGTCCTTGCCTTGACACTCCAGTGGATAAACCAGTTGCTGATGTTTGCCACCTGCAGGGCTGCTCCAGATGCCGATGCCGTATCAATAGATGCCTGCGCATCTTGCATCCTGACTACATAGATGGCCCACGGCCAGACACCAAAGTCATCTGCCAGCACTTCCGACAAAGCATCCACGCCTCGGTCTCGTATCAGCGACTCCGACACGGCGATAGTGAAACGGATAGGTGTTTTACCGCTGCTCCGATCCATAAAATGTGCCCAAGCAATCTTTTCGGCTTCTTCCCCAAACTCCTGCGAATCATCGCTCGCTACGAACATGACATCTCGCTCGAGACTAAACAGACGTCGCCATCGCCGACTGCTGTCATTCTCCACCTGTACCAGGGTGACCTTCAGCTTCCGCAACTCGCTGAGAAAGATGCTTCTGGATTCGTGGTTGACGAACAGCATAGGCGCGTCGAAGGAGGGACCGCGAAAGTCTCTCCAGTGGAATGTTTGTCTCACACTGTCCGGGAACTGCGCGGAATATTCAGGGTCGCCTTCTGGGATGAGATCCCAACTCCACAATCCGGTGTGCCAGCGATATATACCGGGGTAAAGATGTTCAGGTAGTGCAGCCTGCCAGATAGCATGGCGGAGCTCTGCGGGTAGATCGGGAAATCGAAGCATGGTGATCTTGCAACTTTGATTGATCTTTGATTGGTATCGATCACGGGGATCGCGGTCGACGGCGAGGTATTTTTGTCTGAATTGTCGATGCTGTCGAACCAAGAATGACAGCAGCACGAATTCCTTGCAGGATATACCTGAAGCTATACGTATGTACTTTCATGTGCTGGCGCGAGGACAAATTCAGGCAAAGCTGGTGGAGGCGCAGCCTTTGTGGCATGGAGAAGAGAAGCTGGACAACCAACCATATGGCTTTGCTATATACGACTGGTCAAGATTACCTGAAACGACTTGGGTCGTGAAACAAGGAAACCCTGCCGTGGTTCTTCACCGGTTCAGGCGGCTGCATCCTCCCAATCCTTCCCCACGATCTGAACCTTCCACGCCTTCCTTCCATCACTTCGCACAGCGGCATGGTAAAAGTGCATCTTCGGTCAACATCAGGACAGATCGATGGCTCTGATGCATCTTTCAAGTAAATTACTACGGACATGGGTTCCATTCCATCGTTATGGGCCCGGGCAAGCGACGTACACCACATCGCAGAGATCTATCTGGCTGTTCCATCGGACGTGGTCATCAGAGATTGCCTATTGACGACCTGTCCCGCGCTCCTTGCTGTGTCAGATAAGCTGATTCCACAATTCGTATCTTTTTCCAATGAATCTATACATGGTATGGTAGTATAGGCCAGGTAATGAGGAATCGAGCATATAAATCGCAGCGTCGCAGTCGGTATGGGCCATTTACAATATCAACTCAAGCGTCATCTGCTCCTCAGCACCAGATTCTTCCTCAATTTACGAGACATCAATCCAGATCATCCCTGAGCATCCTCTCTGACAACACCATCCCACCAACCCTGATCATCATTGAGATACTGCCCGGCCTACCAGAACATTAACCGGCCAAACTCCTGCAATGATTGGAATCCACTCTATCCTAACCATCACCCTATTACTCGTATGCACCATCTTGGCTGCACCGAGTGGCAAGGTGCAATACAATGCCAAATATACAAGTGTTATTGGTTCCAGTCGGAAAGACAACTCATCCTGGGAGCCTAGCAGGCATAAAATGGATCCAGCCAAGCAAAGCGCCGTCCTGCAGAACTGTGCGGCGTGGACGAATGGCATATGTACTGCTCACATGGGCAAAGGCAACACACTTCAAGTCACGGACACCAGAAACACATATCCCACCAAAGGTGCTGCTTCCCAGGCGAACCAGCAGCACAGGTCGGCAATAGATGCTGGCTATCTGGCACAACAGCAAGCCGCTGCTGGGCCCGCAGCTCCTGCGCCGGCTCAAGCTCCAGCCCCCGCCCATGGAGGTTCTGCCCCTGGAGGTTCTGCCCCTGGGGGCTCTGCTTCTGGGAACCCATAGAGGCTTCATGCTGCTCGACAAGAGCGCATACATCACTCCTAGGAAGATATTGCTTCCTGGACACAGTCGTTACTGGCAGTGGGGTTCGGGAATGAATTGTATCCAGATATCTCACCACCCCATAGACCGACCATATAGATAGTTTGTCGAAATTTATTGGATCACACGCTCGCGTACCACTACTACTCATAGAGAGCCAAATGTACGACCGGCCATGCGGTTCTCCGTATCTGTCGGTCATCGCTCTGGTTCCACATCATCCTCACACGTTGACCATATCTTCGATACTGTCGATTCATTCGTGGTGGTCAAGCATAGTGGCTTCCGGTAGGGAGCAGTGCCCACAGGCGGTACAACTAGAACAAGCAGATGAAAGCAACACTGGGTCCTAAAATCTTGGGCTAAAACATCTCAGTATCATGGAAAAGGTTGTGAAGAACCTGTTGAGAAGCTATGAAAAGGATTGAAGAAGAATTCGGGGTATACCTTATTGTCCACGCGTGAAGCTCCGGCCTCGCCACATTGCCCGACATACTGACCTTAACCATACTTGGGTTTGCACGATCTATCATCCATTGCTCCAACGCTCGACATGATACCATCGCCAAAGACGTATTGCTGAACAGTGTTCCCTTTGGACCCATTGTGACCTTGGCGTTCCATATGGTAAAGACGATACTGCTTCAATGTCTCAAAAGGTGCGATCATGCCGAGGCCGGCAAGCATGTGAGGACCACAGGCACAGGCGAGCATCCAGGAGAAGAAGCAAGTGGCACCCTCTACGTACTTGACAAAAGACCAGTCGGAACCCGATCTATTCGATCAGCTGCTCAAGTAGGCATCGCCACCTCTGCTATCTCTGTCATTAACAAGCGACAAGCGAAAAGCTGGGGAGGATCTCCTGTCGATCCCACCCCACGACATGTCAAGTAGGGATCACCGAAGACCATCTTACCTGTGCCCATGCCGAGGCAAACATACCGGGAGTCAAGACCCCATCACAGCAACGGGCCATCGGCGACTACGAATACTAGGGTTTTAGCTGATACACAGGGCACGCACCTGCCAAGGACGAAGAATCAACACAACCACCTTCTGTCTCAACCCGCCCGGAACGAGAAAAAGCAGGTCAGGAAGAGGCTTGACCACAAAGTTGGTCGCGTGGCTTGGTGAACCAGATCTACAGAAAGAGAACAAGGGGGAGATGTCAAGGTTGCCACTTGCTCACGCAAAGTCTCGATGTCAAGCATCAATATAGCAGAGTAGTCGGACCGTTTCCAGTGCACAGTCGATCCCAGATTGAATATTGGGGGCGAGATGTGTTGGTCCGGGGGGGACGGTGAGACGCAACGGTGATGGGCAAGTAGTGACTAGATGACAGTTTTGCCTGGGAGGAAATGTCCGAGACAATAATCTGATCTGTGCGAGTGAACACCTCCAAAGTTCTGACTTATCAACGGGGAGGAAAGTGAGTTGTCTGCTTGGATCTCGTAGGGGGGTGTGGGGTGGGTAATTTCCCAGGCGTGCAGGTCAACCACGGCGCGGTAGCGGGTGAGGATCAAGGGCTGGGTTTCCGTCTGATCAGCCGTCGCGAGAATAGTCGGACTGCTTTGATCCGTGGATGGTGGAAAAGGGCCTTTCCCAAGGGCTTGGGACTTGTGGTTTGTAGGTACTCGACGGGACTGTTTTGAACACTGCAAGCAAATAGACCGAGGTTGGGTTTGTGTTCGGTCCGGCAGTAGTAGGCTGTATTGAAGCGTTCGCATGAGTGCAGGTGCAACGTCTGCACAGCAATCAACGGCGGAGAGGTGAAAAGTGACGAAACCAACCAGGGATCGGTGTCAACGGCTGACAGGGCGAGCAACGTCAACGAGCTGAGCTGGGCCAGGCCAGCAGATCCACGATGGACTTGCTATAGAGGCAAGAATAACCAGCAGAAAACTATCGATCGAATCTATCGAAGCCTTGTGGGTACGCAAGACGATGAACAAGATTTGGCATCGCGTGCTCTTGCTTGCAGTTCGTCGTTGTCCGATACAATAGCTTGGAGAGCTTTGGGCCAAAAATGGTAACTGCGACAAGAGTCAGGTAAGGGAGTGGAGACTGTGACGCTCGAGCTCCGGTGCATTTTAGCCTTTTGATCATCGGAGAATTGACGGCAGTAGTCAACCAGCATTGACCTCTTGAGGATCTGGTCTGGTACAAGCGGTGGCCCAGCGTGCAGGAAAGAGGCTAAGAGCCTCGACGGTGGATGCGGCCTGACGAAACAAGAGTCGAGGTTCAGGCTGGTCAGCAAGGGGATCACAGACGACGTGTTCGCGTCGTCCCTGGACCTGACTCTTAGCTCGGAGCCGATGCAGCCATGCTGCAGGTACGGCACAGGTGAAATTTATCCCATGCGTGGAGCAGAAAGCCCCGTGCGGCCGAGGCGGCACAGTCGAGTACAGCGAGAGATGTACCTTTGGCATGTCCAAGTCGTAGACTCGACATCGAAGGTGGAGAAGAGGAGAGGAGTAGGTCGAATAGGGGAACCAAGTCCGCCGAGGTACACAAACCGTCATGCCGCAATGAGCGTCCCAGGAATCTGGCTATGATGGGAGGATTTGCAAACTTCGGGATGATCCCTGCAAATCCAATGGACAAGCAAATGATTCGCGAGGCGTAAAGTGGCTCACTTTTAGTCACATGTTGGTCCTGGCAAATCCACAGCCGCGAGCTCATTCCAATCTGCAATCCGCGCCAGATCGCAAAGAGTGAATGCCACGAAAGACCAGATGTGATTGACATGGTCTCGGGCGTCTGCAACGGCCAGACGATTTGATAAACCGTTTGTGCCGGCACGTGGCATCTCACACGTTGAACCGTCCTGCGGCTACGGCAACAATGCAACTCTTAGCTCTTGATGATAATGCTGTTGAACGTTGCATGAGCAAATCGGAAGGTGCTTAGGTCTGCAAGCTGCATGCAGTCAGAATATGCATGTTGGTGCCACAGATAGGCGGCCTGTCTGTGGTCGGCCTCGAGAAGTCTCATGCTCACCCAATCGTGGTACACTTGGGCGGCATGGAGGGCCTGAGCGGCGCTCGGACTCTATCGCCCCAAATATGCTCTTTGGAGCCAGTAGCTTCGCCTTCTGCCGCTGGAGATTCAGCTCGGCAGACTTGCGAGACCCATTTACCACAGACTTTTTTTCCTCTCGACCATGCGGTGCCTAGTGATGATGCTATCCATGTAAACGGTCCCGGGCACCACTGTTTCCCATTTCACGGGCTCTCTTTACTTTACCTGGGCATCCCCTTCTCAGAGTGATCGACGCCGCGTCCTGACCCTTCCACCCATCCTATTCCTACTCACCTCCACCAACCTGGGTTCTTGATCCGACTTGTTCCCTTCTTCACTTCTCTTCCGTCCTTGCTTTGTTCACCTGCAGCAAGGCATACACTCCTTCAGGACAGAACAAGGCCGCGCCTCTCACCACACACTTACGCAACCACGTCAGCCCAACATTCTGTTCGATATTCTAATTCTAGGCGGGGATTCTTAATACAGATACTCGAGTCACTCATTACGGTTTACGCGCCGGACCAAGCAGCGATATCAGTATCGAACATTCGACTCGAAAGGATATAGCCATTGTTAGCCAGTCCCGCGACACCCTCAAAGACCCGACCAGTGGATCTTGAACCTCGAGCGTCCCGAACAGGCTCTCACGTCGCACAAGCATACGACATTGCTGGGATCAGAGTAACACTGCAGGAATTCAAACTCCCGCCGGCCTTTTCTGGACCCGACAGTTCTGTGTGAAGACGAACCTTCGCATCGCCACCAGGGCAGTGGTTGATTTCAACCTCCCCTCCTCCACCCCCTCCATCGATTCTCAATACTGCTAGCTACTAGCAGCACTCTCCTCAAAATGGACGCCACATCGCCATACGTCGTCGGCGAGATCATACCATGGCATTTTGCACCCGGCATTGTGGTTGGCTCGTTCTTCGCCAGTTTGATCGGTAGTGTTCTCACAGTTGAGCTGCTTCACAGGAAGCGATTGGGAAAGAACTGGATGTCAAGGTCAGTCGAGCAGAACCAGAAAGCCACTCACAGCGTACTAACCATGAGCCAGATTACAACTCCTCCTCTGCGCAATTTCCATGGGTCTCATCGCCATCTGGTGTATGCATTTCATTGGCAATCGATCTGTCATTCTCGGAGACGGCAGCGATATGCTGCAGATGACCTACAGCCCCGGCTGGACTATCCTCTCCTGCATTCTTCCCGTCATTGGTCTGACAGTCGCCTTCTACATTGCCGAGCTAAGAGTCAAGAACATTATCCTCCGCCGATGCCTCGATGTTCTGACTGGTGTCTTCGCTGGTCTATCCATCGTCGGTATGCACTACTGCGGTAACCTGGGAACATACAACTACACCTTGATATACCCGGCTCGCTTTATCATTGCGTCATGCATTATCGCCATCGGTGACTGCATCATCGCTCTGAATCTATTCTTCTACTTCAAGGAGAAGTGGATCAACGTTCTCTGGAAGCGTCTGGCCTGCGCCCTTATCCTCGCGGTCGCTGTGTGCGGTATGCACTACACCGCATCCGTCGGATGCACCTACCAGCTTAAGACGATTGCTCCCTCGAACCTCAACCGTAACACGGCCGTCATTGTTGCCGGAGCTCTGGTGAGTCTGAGAAGAAAGTGAGAGATGAAAAACACGACTAACCTTGTACACAGTGTGCCCTGGCTGCCTTCATCTGTCTTGCCATCATCTTCCTCACTAGCATGCGCCACAAGCAGCTTGCCGACAAGGCCCAACAGGTCAACCTGGCTTGCGCATATTTCGATGAGGATGGCAACGTCCTGGTCACCAATGAGGGTGTCTTGCCAGCGCAGAAGATCGCAAAGCGCTTCAACCTCCAGCGCTTCGACGATGAATTCAACACCGCCCACCCTGTGTTCCACTGGCTCTGGAAAGTGTCGAACGACTGGGACTCTGTCGCCGACCTCATCCCAAGAATGAGGAGTCATCTCAAGCGTCTCGATCCCTACAGCCGACAAAACAGCCGACCTCAGACTTCTGCCTCTACTGGTAGTTCCTTTGACGAGGAGAGCTACAACGATCAGACCTTGCTGTTCCGCGAGGGTTTCTGCGTTGCCTCAGCTGATCTCGCCGACCGCATGCACATTAAGCTCGAGGAACTCGGCTCCCTCTTCGACCGTGTCACTGGTACCGGTGTCATGCCAACTCCTGCCGAAGCCAAGAAGATGTCGAGGTCTGACGTCAACAGCATTGCTTCGTCCTCTGTCCTCGAAAAGGGTCAAGTTTTGTTCTTCACAAAGGTTTTGAGCAGGCATGACGCTGATCGCTTCGTCGCTGCCGGCTACCGATTCGCACTTCCTGCTCGTGTCGAGGCCATGATGGCCAGGACCATGCAGATCCCCATCCAGTTCGTCTCCAGTCACATCAAGTCTCTCCAGGAATACTCGGCCGAGATCAACACCCCTGCTGTCGTCAAGCAAGGTACCTACATCACCTGCTTCGCCGCTCTTGGTCGTCTCAGCAAGCACTTTGATGTTCTCGTCTCCAAGGCGAACCAGTCTCAGCTTCCTGATATGCAGCTCACTCCTCAACACCTCAACGCTGCTCAGATCAACTTCCTTAACCAGTACGATGGCTGGACTGCCGGGAAGATGGTCAACGACCTGAAGCACAAGCGGTCTCGCGAGCAACATGTCCAGCCCGAAGTTCGCGGTTTTATCCTTCTCCTGATCAACTCTCTGTCATCTCTCGCTCATCAAATTTCCGAGGAGTGGTTTAACGACCTGATCTTCAACTCCAAGCCCGTCGTCTCTCAATATGGTCAATCTTCTGTCTCTGGTCCCGCCATGGTCTTCGGTCTGACGAAGCTCCTCGACATCCACCAGGGTATGGTCAACCAACCCGAGCGTCTCACTTTCGTTCCTCTCGACTTCTTCCGCGTCCGTACCGCCTTCTTCCCTGGCTGCCCCGAGCGAACCAAGTTCCGGTCCCAGGTCCACACTGAATTCGGCCCGATCCTTACCAAGGCATCGCAGCTCGAAGCCGATGAAAAGGCCGCCATGCCCAAGTCGTCGAAACGCGGCTTCATGCGCAAGATGTCACGGGGCAGCAAGGGTGACGAGGAGAGCATCGTCAAGGAAGACAGCAGCTCGGAGCGCGGTCTCGTCGAGGTCGAAGGCGACTCGCAGTATGATCCGTCCTTTGCCCCGCCAGCCGGCAGCAACAAGCAGCTCTGGGGTGGCATCCTCGCCACGACTGACACTGTCGTCGTCCAGACCGTCAAGGACACCACGACGGTAGAGATGAAGAACCTCGCTCCTCGCGTCATCGCCACCGCCGTACCAGAGAGCAGGGATGATGGCCGGACGTACGCCGACGCTCTATACGAGCAAGCTAAGCTGCGAGGTGTAACGCGGCCGACGGAGCGGACGCACTCTGTCTACTAGAAGTAGTCGAGTTGCGTGGGATTCGATGCATATTGCCAGGCGTTCTTCGGGTGGAGGATAGAGTCGGTTTCTTGCCACATACCCCCTCCATGCTGTATGGGTTGTGTTATCTGCTGGGATTTCAAGGCAACGGGTATGAACAATGTGGACTATAAAAGATGGGAAATGAGGCTGGGTTTAAGGTCGGAAGATGACCTGCTTCCTGTGTATATTGCCGCTCGCAAAGAACGTGTTTCTTGGCCCCCTTTGGGCGAGTGTATTGATTAATATATATTACATACCTGCCTGTCTTGCTCCTTGCTTGGTGAATGTCTTCGGTGAAGGCGTCCAGACGGTTTAAGCAGGGAGTGTGCCAGAATGGTCACCAGGCGTGATACCGTCAGCCGTGGCAGTGGATGCCACCATGAGTGACGGGAGAAGGAATGAACGTCTTGAACAAGAGCAAGTGGTAGCTATTTGACACTTGACAGATGCACGCAAAAGGGGTCAAGATCAAGCACGTGAAGCCCATCTGCCCCCACCGTGCGCAGAGCCGCACACATGACGTTGTTCCCGATTTTTTGCATCTCCGGTCCATCCTCCATAATCCCATCCATTGCGCACTGAATACCCCTCACAAGCTCTCCTCCCAAGGTATACAAGCCTCGCAACACCTCCACGACTCCAGTCAATAGCTGCAGCGACACCTCCTCGCGCAACGAGCTCGTCAACCACTCTCCAATGCTTACCACCCTCACCTAACCATCCCACCACAACCCACCACCAACACCACCTCCCAGCCCAACACCCTTGCACCGACCCCACCATGACCACCTCCACCTCCACCTCCAAACCCCGCCCCCTCACGCTAACCCCCCTCTCCACCATCTCCCCCCCCTCCCAAACCCGCCTCTGGTCCACCACGCCCCACCCCACCCTCCCCCTCCTCGCCACCGCTTCAGCCGACAAAACCGTCCGCATCTCCTCCCTCTCCTCCTTGCGCGTCCTCTCCACCGTTTCAGGCGGACACAAACGCTCCATCCGCTCCGTAGCATGGAAGCCCGGGTCCGGGCCCGCGCGGAAAGTGAGGCGGTATGGCAAGGAGGTCAAAGGGATGGGGGAGTCGGTACTTGTGACGGGGAGTTTTGATGCGAGCGCTGGGGTGTGGAGGAGGTATGAGGGGGGGGAGCATAGTAGGATTGAGGAGGAGGGGGAGAGGCAAGGGGGAGAAGGAGGTCAAGGGGGGAGGCGAGAGGGACAAGGCGGGGACGAGGGCATGGAGGTGGATTTTACCGGGCAGGGACGGGTGAAAGACGGGGACGACGATGACGAGTGGAATTTCGCCGTCATTCTGGACGGGCATGATAGTGAGATCAAGAGTGTGGCTTACTCCCCTGTTGGGCCTTACTTGGCGACTTGCTCGAGGGATAAGAGTGTTTGGATCTGGGAGGAGCTGGAGGATGATAATTTTGAGACGGTGGCCGTGTTGCAGGAGCATGAGGGGGATGTTAAGTGTGTGGCGTGGCATCCTGAGGAAATCCTCGTCGCGAGCGGGAGTTATGATGATTCGGTGAGATTATGGAGAGAGGAAGGGGAGGGGGAGGATTGGGGGTGTGCGGCGGTGTTGGAGGGGTTTGAGGGGACGGTGTGGGGTGTGCAATTCGAGCCTGGGGAGGTGGTGGGGAGGGTCGGTCGAGGGGAGGCGACGGAGGGGAAGAAAGGGGAGTTGATGGAGGAGAGGAAGAGGGCGGGGTCGAGACTGGTGACGTGTTGTGATGATCGGTCGGTGACGATTTGGAGGAGGGTGCCCAAGGAGAATCAAGGGTCGGTCACAGGCAGGGCGAAGATGCCGAGTATTATCAAGACGCATAGTATTGCCGAGGACTGGGTGGAGGAGGCGAGATTACCGGATGTGCATGAGAGAGCGGTGTATGCGGTGCATTGGAGTCAGGGGACAGGGAGGATTGTGACTTGTGGGAGTGATGGGCGGATAGTGGTTTATGAGGAGCGGTGGAGGGAGGGGCAGGGTGAAGCAGACACGAAGATGGAGGGCGCTGATGGAGCGAATGGAGACGCTGTGGAGAAGCAGGCTGCGAGTCTGACAGAGTGGGTGGTGGTCGCTGAGTTGGAGAATGCTCATGATGTGTTTGAAGTGAATCATGTCACTTGGGCGCTGAGGGCGGATAAGGGCAAGCGTTTCGAGGATGAAGAGGTGGTTGTAAGTACAGGTGATGATGGCGAAGTCAAAGTGTGGTCATTGGATGAATAGATATTGTCGATGGAGACATGTGTAGTGCATACCCTGAAGCAGCACACATTGATAGCGAGCACAGATGTGTGAAGCATAGAATGAAGGTCTAGAGCATAGCAGTCTGACTCGTCGAAGTCTGGAGGTTGGAACTATGACCCGTAGAAGCCTGAAGTGCAGAAGGAAGGTTGAAGTATACCTTGAAGCCTGAAGCGTGCCAATAATGCGTCTGAAGCACGAGAGCCGCATCGCCTTCAGACCCCAGCGTCAACGACTCTTGAGCGCGCTCGATTGATAGACGAATCATGCTGAAACCCAATCTATCTGAGAAGGACATGACGAGACGCATACAAGACCCTGAAGAAATGAAGACCTACAGTCGACCCACCTGAAGAGGCTCATGGCGGCTGAAACCACGTGTGGATCTGCACAAGCCATCAAGAAGAAAAACGAAGCAAGCAAGCTGCCTCCGATCGATCAGTCGTCGCCCTGGGACACCACAGACACGGAGGCGAAATGCGGGTCGAAACCCTCGGTGCACCATGCGCTGTGCACAGCCTACAGCGAGAGGTGTCACACGAGGGCGATCCTTCTTGTTTAATATGTCGTCAGTTTGCGACGGGAGGTGCGACAGCCGGCGGCTCGGGTCTCTCTGTCTCTGAAAAAAGGTGCATGGATATTATAGTACTCCGGTTTCAGGCTGGTTCGGAAATTTGGACAGAAGCCACTGCTGGGTATAAGATCTGTCTGTTAAGCGAGTACAAACGGTGGCTGTGTGGGTAAAAAGGCAATAATACGGATTCGACCATGGATGAGCCTGTTTGTTGCACGAGAGGATCGTATTGAGGTTTTTCCCGCTCATCAAAGGAACCGCCCTTGTCGAATGGCATGATGGGGGGGCACACTTTAAACAACATTGACGGAGAGAGGCGTCCTTCTCGAAGGAACAGAGGAACAAATGCACGGGCTGGCCCCAGCACGCGTGAACAGGCCCCCAAGGCACCGGCAATAGGGTGGGAACTGTGATCATCAGGAAGCATCACAATACATAATAATCAACAAGATTTGCCATGCCATTGCTATGGATCCTCGTGATGTGATCCTGAGCCCGATCCCACGCTGGATCCACGCTGGATCAACATGTTTCCAACGTTCGTCATCTGCCTCCACTGGCCAGCATCCCGCTCGCGCGATGGATCATCCAGGATTCTGGCCGCAAAAGTGTCATGCCGTGCTTGTCTCTGATGTCTCTTCTTTGCTTGTCTTTGGCAGCCGCAAAAGCGTGTCACCCTGCACAATGGAACATAAGCCAAGTCGTAGGGTTCGCGGTGCTCAGATGATAGACGGTAAACGTGGCCAGCGTCATTGCTCTCCTGCAATCTCCCTCGAGCCTCCCTTGGTTTCTGGGTCGCCGTGGTCCTTGTCCTCATTCTGCGCTCCACTCTGCCAAAGTCAAAGTAATGATATGTCGATGCTCAGGAGGAATCCGACTGGTACATCCACTCCAGACGTCCTTCCAGTCCTCCCATGACATTGACCCTACCGCATCTTGACCCTTCCCTGCTTTGCCTTGCTCCCTTGATCTCTCCACTGTCCCTTCCGCCTCTGCTTTTCTGCTCTTTGCCCTCTTTCCATCCGTAGCAAGTAGCAAGGGCTGCTCCTCGACCCAACGACTGACGACCTTTTCTGTACCGACTTGCATTCCATCGCCCTCGCAAGTCACAACACCTTCGACCACCAAACAAATCCTTGCTTCCTCCTCCTGCCTCTGCCCGACAAATACACACACAATTTCCTCCTCGTTGCGCTTCAAACTATACCCCCGGACTATTGCTGCCATCATCGAAACGGTCCCGAACAACGTTGCGGCGGCCAGACTTGCTGCTCACTTCTTTTAGCAAACAGCACAAGCGTTTGTTGTGGCCAACGCACAATCGCCCGACCAACGGCACAAAACGCATGCATTATTGCGACTGACCCTTTTCGCGAGAGAAAAACTGCCACAGGTCCTCGCTGGGAGGTTTCATCGATAGTCACCAGTCGCTTCACATCCGGACTGTCGCTATTGAACGCAATCCCTCACCTTCCACTACTCCCACCACCGACCCTATCCGCTCTTTTAGCTCACACTTGCATTCGCTGAGAATACTTGTTTCTTTGTCCAATCTACTTCAGCAGGTTTGTCTACCCTCCGTGTCACCTCCAGCTTTGCCTATATAATTGCTATATCGAAAGAGGATCACACGACTGACATCCGCGAAGCATCTCTGCCGTACTATTTTGTGCTACGTAACACCCGAACAACCACCAACTCAGTCCGCATACAGAGTCGCACAAGGATCTTCGTTACACAGGCTTACTCGTCTTTAATACTGCTGGTACCACGGGCGCCTGCATATTCGCCCGCGAGCATCTCTAACCACCCTCACATTCACATATCAAATGGACACTTCGAATGGAGCCAATGATGGCAGGAGAGGATCTGTGAGCCACAAGCAACCAGTCAGTCTACCAAACACCACGTCGACACAATCGCCGTCATGCCGGACCAAGACACAAAAGGCAGAGAATCCGAGTCACATTGCTGCTTCCGCAAGCTTCACATCAGCAGACGCCTCGACATTATGCAGCACAGGATCACCAAAGAAAGCATACCTCCATGCTGACCAACAGACACCTAAGAAGCATGTTTCGACGCAAATACTCAACAAGTCAAATGGCAGACCACGAAGCATCGACATAACACCGTCCTCTGCACCGATCAGCACCTTCTCTCGCAATGGAGTCCTGTCGGATATGGAGATTGAGTTCAAGCTCCACCAGCTCCTTGAAGTCGAGACCGGATCAGAAGATGGCGACTACGTCACGGCTTTCGCAAAGGCTGCTCGTCATCCTCCCATCACCCACGACTCGCTCAGCGAACTCGACATCAGCCGCATCATCAACAACCCAAAGCTCCGCCACGATGTCAACTTTGACAAGGAGCTTCATTTCCGCCCAAATCTGGACGGTTCAAGGGGTCGACAAAAACTCCGCGCCGCTGACGACTACTGGAGGGCTTTGATCGCCGAGCTCGTGCTTTACCGGGTTGTGGGTACCAAGCTCATGCAATGTTCAACGGTCCAGGAGGCGGAACACTGGTCGCGCATGATGCGCTCAACACAGAGGAGAATGCCTGTCATGTTCGAGACGATTCGAGACATTCTCAAGACGCTCGTGCCGGAGCGTGACCAAGCTGTCGTTGCCGAACGCATCGACGTCGCCATGATCATGCAGGAGATCTCCAAGGGGGTCTTTGACATGATGAGCCTCGCCAACTGGCTTGCGACCCTGCTCAAGGCTCACTGCGCTCCTATGCGTGATGAGTGGATTGACCAGATGGTCGGCCAGGTGCAGAAGAGCATTGAATGCACCGAGGAGAGGTACCTCGCTTTCGGCCTTCGACAGCTGCTTGGCATACTCGAAGCAATGAAGCTGGACGTCGCCAACCACCAGATCCGTCACCTGCGAGCCATGCTGATCGAGGACGGTGTCAACTTCCAGACCAAGTACCATTTGACTAGGATCCACTATGGCCGCATTGACGTGCACAAGGCGAGGAAGTGGTTCTACCGCGAACACCGTCTCCACCTGTCCAGCGCTTCGTCACCCGACAAGCTCTCCGTCTTTGTCTCTGCTCTCTTCAAGTCGCTGCTCTCCTCGCCGTCCTTGTCATCACTCCCGGAGAACTTTTCTCTCGACTCGGATCGCCTACGCTCATTCCGTGCGGATCTCCACACCCTCGTCCATTCGTCGCTTGTTGCCGACGTCCTCGACCGACTCCTTCCTTCCAGCATCTCTGCAGAGGCTCGCAGCCAAGCTCACGCTACACTCAAGGCATCTCTTCCATCGATCGTCCCCGACCACCAGCGCCCGGTTGACTGCGCTGCTAACATCGCCGTCGAGCTGGTCCGTATCGCCGGGTCCTTGACCGCCGGGCCTCGCAACTTCGACGGCGTCAAGATCGACTTTGCTGAGCGCAACCTCCGAAACGACTTGGCTCCAGGGTCCAACGCTTTCCACTGCCGCATCCGTCAGCTCCTCTCCAAGCAGCTGCCGACCCTGGAGAAGCTTGTCCGCGAGCACTTGCCGCTCACTCCTCTCAGCCTGCACGATGCCATGTTCGCCAACAGCACCGCTTCGCCGTCAGCACTATTCGATCGCTCAGCACCGCCTGCCACTCCTGCCAGCGTCCAGCAGAACAAAGGGATCGAGGCCATCCTGAAGCGTATCGCCCATGTTGCTGTACTCCACTGGCACATCTGGAGCCCTATCATCTACGACGCCGAAGCCGAAGAGGGGGAGATCCTTAGCCCGACGTCGGCGTACGACTCCGAGGGCAGCAGTGCCAGCGGGTCCGACACGGAGAGCGAAGCTGGAAGCGAGATTAGCGAAGTCAGCAGCGCTGGCATTGCCGGCGACAACATGAGACCCGCGAGCCCTCTTACCAAGGAGGAAGAGAGCTCAGACGAGGCCGCCCGCGAACAACTATAATGTCGACTCATATCGACTAACGATTTTCTTTTGTACCTGTAATTAGCGATGTATAGCCTGGCGTTCTCGGGATACGGAAGGCCGATCGACTCACGTCGAACACATTGTGGCACTTGCATGGACGGAGCGACTGTATTTGGTCTGATGGGGAGTGTGATACCACATTTGTTTTTACCCGATTGTCTGGTTACTAGTGCATGGAGGATCGGTTTGGTGTCGCTCTTAATGAGCCTGAGCGACACAAAGGTGTATGGAGTAGATGGAGGATTCTTCCGTGGTAGAGATACACGGTGCATACTCAATTGGTGTTAGCGGTAGAGATAATGTGGTAATGTGTATCTGATCAGTCTTCTGTCACCAGCCGCACTGCCTTGATCAGGACAAGATGGACTTTCCCGTGTCGTCGAAGAATCAAGGACAGAGCCACACCGCACACGTGACGCCAAGCTCCCCAATGACGGCAGATTGCAGCTGTCCAACCACGCCTCGCGAAGCTGCACGACTCAAGCCACGCTCCCCCAAGAAGAGAGATAATTTCCCTTTTCCCTGGACCAACCAGGCATTGGGAGCTGCAACTTTTTCTTCCTGAGATGTATCATCTTGACAATTGATCCCCACCTTCGGTCTCCGACTTTCACCAAAGCCATTGACTTGGCTTCTTGTCTGCTCTGAGCCTCCTGATCCTCCAACGCGTCACGGTCTCCACAACCAGCTATCAATCACAATCCAGCTTCACAGCTGCACACATCCACAATGCCTCCGAAGCGAAAGCGAGCCGCCAACCCCACGGACGGCGAGAATGAACACATTCCCCAGCCGTCATCGAGAGATGCGTCGGGCGAAGACACGGCCGACCCCATCCTCTCTTCCGTCTTGGATAAGAAAGAGCAAGACGGCACTCCTTCACGTCGGACGAGGGCTGGGTCCAAGGCGAGCACACAGACGCCAAAGATCGTGACTAGTGCACCGGGGAGCGATGATGGTGACGACGAGGACATGGAGGATGAGCCGGAGCAACAGGGTACAGGTAAGGGTGAGAATGGTGAAGCTGGCACCATGAGGATGGCCCCTCCACCAAAGGCTGGCCAGGTTGATCCGGTTGGGTACAAGACAAACAAGCCGCCAGAGGGAAGGGCCGTGAGAGTGTATGCTGACGGAGTGTTTGATCTGTTTCATTTGGGGTGAGTACTTTCCTGCCGTGCAATCCGGAGCTTCAACGAGCGTTGTAGATGCTCGGGGCGACCACAAGAGCCACGACACTGACCCGCGTTAGTCACATGCGAGCTCTACAGCAGGCCAAATCTGCCTTTCCCGACACCCACCTCGTCGTCGGCGTCACTGGCGACCGCGAAACCCATCGCCGTAAGGGTCTCACCGTCCTATCAGCCAAAGAGCGCGCCGAGTCCGTCCGCCACTGCCGATGGGTCGACGAGGTCATCGAAGACTGCCCATGGGTCGTTACTCCAGAGTTTCTCGAGAAGCATAGTATCGACTTTGTTGCTCACGATGACATTCCATATGGCGCGGCCGAGGGCGATGACATCTACATGCCCATCAAAGCAGAGGGCAAGTTCCTCGTGACACAACGGACCGAAGGTGTCAGCACCACTGGCATCATCACCAAGATCGTCCGCGATTACGAAAGCTACATCGCTCGACAACTGCAGCGAGGCGAGTCTCGAAAGGAGCTCAATATATCTTGGATGAAGAAGAATGAGCTAGACATCAAGCGTCACGTCCACGAGATCAGGGAGAGTATCAAGCAAAACTGGTCTACCACGGGACAAGAGCTGGGCAAGGAGTTCCGGCAATTCTGGATGCCTGGTATGAGCAGACCAGGCAGTCCTGCCGTAGGTGGTAGCGTCAACGATCCAGAGACCGGTAGCGTCAGGGGTAGGAAGCGTAAGAGCGACTTCTTGACTTCGCCTGTCACACCAGCGGATGAGAGAACTGCAAGAAGTCCCGGTGCCTGGAGCAGATTCAGCGTTGGCACAGGCGGCCGAGGCGATCGTGACTTCGTCGCGGGCTATGCAATGGGTTTGTTGGGCAGCGTTAGGGGCTGGGTATGTCTTCCCACCACAATTCCTCTCACTGCTTCTCTTGCCGGATATGCACACTAACATGAACCAGATGCAACGCAATCGCCGTAACCTCATGACCTCGGAAGAAGGCCAGACGGAGCATACCGACCTGCTTTCGCCGCGCGAATCCAGCAGCGAGGGCGAGGACGGAAATGGCCATGTCGGCCACAAGAGCAAGGCAGGCACGAATGGTTCCGTCAATTCGAGCAGTGTGGTCGATCGGTTGGAGGCAAGCGTGGCCGATACCGAGGACACTGATGTTCTGGGCGAGGAGAGAGGGCGGAAGAGGGGAAAGGTTGGGGTGTGATCACATATCCCCACAACCATATGGATCAGGAAAGCACGCCAAGCAGAAGGACGGTGTAGGGCGGAAGTTGATTTCCGCAGGAAGAGGCGGCGGTAATGGCAAGCAAAACCAGCTTCAGGCTTTACGGGAAGACCATGTAAGGACACAGGCGTGGGTGTCTAGACTGGACATTTGAACAACCAGGTATGATACTCCTGAAACAGACCTAATGTCACACTTGGATGTACCTCAGTTGGGGTCAAGGGGAATAGACGATAGACACTCGACGCACATGCACCATTTCGACGCCTTCCTCCTCTCCCTCTACGACTCTCCTTTCTCGTAATCCATTTCCTCTAACTATCCTTCCGCCGCGTACCTCATACCATCACACACATCTTCCATTTTCTCCTCGTCCCACCATCCCTCATCTCTCCCTGTATCTCACCGCCAATCCATACTCTCTCCTTACCACTCCCTCCTCGGTCTCCCACCACGTCTCCTCTACCCTCCGACCCTTCTCCTCTGCCATGACACCACCTCCTCACTTCCTCTCACCCCCGCTGTCCAGCCATCTCGCTCCCTGACTTCGCCCCTGTCCTCTTTCCCCCATTGCCTCCCCTGCTCTCCCCTCTCCTCCCATCCGTGTGAGGAGCAGTGGGGACATCAAGGTGAGGAGGTGAGCCGGCAGTGCTTCACGTGGAATGGCAGAGGGGTACACATCAATGAGCCACCACTAGGAAGGGTCAAGGGGCTATTATCAGCGTGTGCACGTGCGGCTGAGCAAAGGCGAGTGAATGGTCTCCATTCTCTATCTGGTCCACAGCGATGGACAGCTCCTGAGCTGGCCTGGCCACGTCTCTATCCCTCACCGCCAGCCTCTCCCGTCTCCCTCATCCTCATCCCCTCCTTCATCCACCATGCATCCTCTCACCAACAGAGACAAGAGACTAGCAATAAACGAAGAAAAAACGCCCTCGCTGTGCCCGTTCCTAATCCTACCGACCCATTTTTCCAACCAGACATTTCAATGGCGAAAGTGCGGAACGGTCTCCTGACCTGAGCAAGGGGGCCAAAAGAGGTGAGATGATGCACAACGGTGGTCTGAACGGCGGCGCCTATTCCAGACTGAAGCGGGAATGAAAGATCCCCTCCCTCTAGCCAGACAAAAGTGAGAAATGAAAATCCGATCCTTCGGGAGTTGAAGGCGGGAAATGATGATTACAAGAAGTGCTCTTTCTTCCGCGGGCCAAGGGGCCGAGAGCGTATGTTTTGAATGCAGGAAGCTGGAGTTGAGTGTAGAGTGAAGGCATGTGAATTCGTTGCGGGCGATGCGGGAAAGACGCTGGTGGGTTCTGGTGTAGATGCCGTGGCGGTCGTGGCAATGCGGGTCGTGTATAGGCCGTGTCTATAAGTCCTTCTCTGCCTGGGTATCCTCCTTCTATTTGTGTTCGTTGGGTCCTCCTCTTTATTCTTCGGTAAGACTGGCGCTGATTTTGCGCTCTCCTCGTCCGTCTTCTGGGTCGCTCTTAACATCGGTGGGTTTGATTTTGCGCATTGTCCCGCCACTGCCACTACGTTCGGACTTCTTGCTGATGGTACTGCTGCCTGTCTCGCGGCGTTCTCGATGACGAGAAATGGCGGCAACGTTGACGCTTGTACTTCGTTGAGGGCCTGGGGGCGGTGGGTTTGCTTTGCCGCGGCCCATCATCAGAAGACCACCATCTTCATCACTAGAATCATCGTCATTGTCCTCGTCGCCGGAATCGACGGCGGTATCTGCATGGTATCCTTCGTCATCGTGAAGACTATGAGGTACCACGCCGAAGTGCTGTGTTGCATCAAAGGCTGACACGACATGATCGGGATGCGATGATGGCTCAAATGCAGCGTCGCGCTCGGATGGAAAAACCCTTTGTGCGGTCACTGGTGTCTTCTCCTTGACTTCGTGCTGGTCTTCATCGATCACTGACGGGATCGACGGCGTCGAAGTGGCTGGCGTTGCACGGGGCCTTATGCGATCCTCCGACGAGACGGGAGTGATCAGGGGCATGACGCTTGAACTCGGTGATGCCGGTCCAGTTTCGACACTAGCCAGTGAAGGTGGCATCGAGTCCATTGAAGTCCCAAGATTCCTGGAGAATCGCCCTCCTTGAAACAGGTCATCATCTGGACTGGGTGGACAAGGATCTGTGTCATGCCCAAGTGTGGTTGGAGATGCAGCCTGCTTCGAGAGACCTTCCGCAACTTGTCGGCGGAGAAGTTCATCTTCAGCACGATCGTAATCTTGTTCGGACGACTCGTTCAATCGGGACTCTGGTCTTGTCTGAGGTGTCGGTGGCTTGTGCTCTGGTAGATTGTGGCGACCAGTGTTGACGGCGACCGGAGATCCCTTGGACAGCCTAAAGTCATCGAAAGCGCCCTGTTTGACAGAGAGGTCGGGTGTCGTGACAAGAGAGCTTTGCCGAGAGACGGATGGACTGACAGGCTTGCTCGAAGCAGGCGTGAAGTCTTTCAGTGCTCGCGGAGGGTTGAGCTGACCTGCGGCAGATGCTGTGCTGACAGCCACACTAGGATCTCCATGTACAGATTCGGTCCCAGTGTCAGACGACCTGCTTGACAAGACCGATGACTTGTCCTCACTCCTACCAGTCGCACTCCGGTCGCGAACACTCTTGATCGAGCGTATGGCACTTCCAAGGAGACCGCTGAAGCGGTCTTGCCCGTGATTATCTGTGTCCGTAGTCAAGGTGGGCGAGGTAGGAGGCGACGAGTCGAAATAGCCAGGAGCCTGACCATCGACTGGCCTTATTGTCTTTGCCGAAGCAGTTGTAGACATCATTGAGCTTGTCGAATCGTGCAAATCCCTCCTTGCCGTTCTGGTCTGAGTCGGTGTGAGGGAAGTCGTCTCGGAGCGTGGAGTACCAAGTGAGGTCGTGTTTGAGATGCGTTGGTGGTGAGGCGTTGACACTGGACTTGCCGTCAAGCTTTTAGACAACGGATGGTCATGATCGCGGGACAGCTTGAGTGCTTGCAGAATAGGTTCGTCTCCACGCATGCTCTTCCTCCGCAGCTCGCGAAGGTTGTCGCGCAGCTCGCTGTGCATGTTGCTAGCTGACGACGAAGCTGAAGCTCCGGACCCATCTTGAGATGCATTGCGCCTTTTCGTCGATGCACTCCTGCCAAGTCCGACCGAGCCAGCTGCTTTGAGAAGACCAGATTTGATCTTGTCCATAATCGTAATGGGCACGACAGATGACTCGACATCCTCTCGCGATACCTCGATCCTTTTGCCTTCAGCTTGTTTCGCAGGGTTGGAAGTCTCCAGCCAGCCGTCACGGTCGGGCAGATCGCCTGTGACCCACGGATGGTGCCTTACGCCTTCGAGTGAGATTCGCTGTCGAGCATCCTTGGTGAGGAGCAGCTTGAGAAGGTCGATCAAGTCGTCCGGCACCGGTTCGTATTCCAGCATGAACCCATTCCTAAAGGCACTGTACTTGTTCCATTGACGGTTTTGCGCAGGGGTGTCGGACTGTGGCTTGTGGTCCACAGGCCGTAGGCGTTTATTCGGAATGTAGACTTCTTCTTCAGCAATTCTGCGCATGACGATCCACTCATTGTCGACAAATGGAACTCTCGCAAAGATCATGCAGAACAACGTCACGCCCAGAGCCCAAACATCAATGGCCTTGCCGATTGGTGGATGCTCCTCGGTGTCTGTAATGCAGAGCTCGGGTGCGTAGAAAGCAGCCGTTCCGACATTCTTGGCCAGCTCTTTCGCCTCGTCGTAATCATGGTCAGTCTCGGATTCTTCTGCGTCTGCGTCTTCGATGGGTCGGCCGAGATAGGATACACCAAAGTCAGAGATCTTGGTGCGATAGTCTCGTGTTTGCAAAAGGTTGGGCGGTTTGATGTCACGGTGGATGATATTCTGATAATGAAGGTATTGAAGACCTAGCAAGGTGTCTCGGAACGATTCACGTGCTGCTTGCATAGTCATGCAAGGCACATACATGAGATCGGGATGTATGTCGACTTCTAGTAGGTCCGCTGCGCGTTGAGCAAGGTTATCGTGGCTCAAATCTCGGGTCAGGCCGCGAATGTCTGTCCTTGCCTCTTCCTCTGTGATGACCTGTTCAAGGCGGGGAAGTTCGGCGCGAGCGGTTTCTCGATCCAAAGACTCTGGTGCAGGCGGATCTTCTTCGGGCGGAGACATTGGGTCCTCAAACGCACCATACATGGTCCCCGTGAGAGCACTGGCGAGTTTCTTATCTTCGGCCGAGAAACGATTCGTTTCTGGTGTCACAGTGGCGAGTAAGTCGGACGTTTCAACGCGCTGAAGTTTGTTAGCGGACTTCGAAAGAATGCGATCGAGTTCCGGTGAGCTTTGTGGCTCCATGTATGAGCCAGATCTTGAGGCGCTGTCGAATTCGGAATCCTCGTCAACATCTGGCGCAAGCTCGATACTCCAATGAGCTTCGTCGTCCTCGTCGAGATGATGCATCCGTTTGATCTCTCGATAGCGACTGCGAGCAGTCTTGACTCGACGCACGCGACACAAACTGATAATGGCTTGGTCTTCCTTCTCGGCTTCCTCGTCGTCGAATATGCCTTTCGATTCGCGCTCGTATCTGCGCCACTCGATCAGACAAATTTCCTTGGGTCCGCTCTGTCGCCACGGTATTTCGCCCATGTCAACACGTTCCAATACGATGTAGACTTTGCGTCTGGCTGGATCATCGATGACTTCGAGCAAGGCTACGATATGCGGGTGGCGTGCCTTTTTCAAGATGGCGACTTCTCGTTTGACCTTGTCCTCGGCGTTGCCTAAGCGACCCAGACGTCGCTTCTTGGGGAAGCGCTCGACAATCTTGATGGCGACGAAATCACCAGTAGTGAGTGACCGACCGAGCTTGACCTTGCCGTGTGTACCTCTACCAAGCTCGTCAATGATTTCGTAGTCGTTGATGAGTTTACGACCCGATATTGGGTCGACATCGATATCTGCAACATGCGTCTCTTTCGGTACTTGTGTATGAAGGTGGTGTAGGTACGGACTCGGATATGATGCTTCGGTGACCGGAGTACCACTTGAAGATCTGACAGGCGATGGGTTGAAGAGACCTGGTGTAACTGCGGGTGAATTTTCATGTGTGCGAGCACCAGAGATGTGTGAAGGAGGTAGATTACCTGTGGGGGGTAAGGACCCGAATATACCAGGCGTCCGCAATGCAGGCGGTAAATGTGGTGAAGGATATTGTTGGTGATGCAGCGCAGAAAAGGCTTGATTTGGATATGGCACAGGGCCGAACGTCACGGTAGGTCTCCCTGTCCGTGGGCTGGCTGGCACGACGGTAGCCGTGCTGTCCGTACTCTCAGCGCTCGCAGCAGATGCGTGTGAGAGGTCCCTCTGAACCGTCGGCCGTGTGCTCGAACCCAAATCAATCTGAGCAGACATCCTTCTCGCGACGTCGAGTACAGCATCTCTTAACCTCGACGATGAACTCGAAGAAGCGATCGAGGGAGTTGGTGACCTTCGAGATCCAGTAGTATCTGCGGTAGGGTGGGGTGCCTCCTGCGGTTTGAGGTCGAAGAATCCATCCTTGTTTGGAGGATCTGCAGAGAGTGGTGTAGGCTGAGTTGCTATGATCAGAGGTTTCTCGACTCGTGGGGTGACATCAGAGCCGGATGGAGAGATAGCGGGCAGTTGCTCGTCTAGCCGTTGAGCTGGTGGTTGGTCTGGATTGGGTTCCGTCATAGTCCTGCTCTTACAAAAGACCAACGCCCGAGAGACCCAGCAGGTCTATAGGGTATACAAGCGAGTCGGACAAGTCTTGAGCAGTCGGACTGGCGATCCAGACCTTAGCGGTCGACCTGCGACCCGGCCTGAGGTTGTGGGAGTCCTGCGCCGGGCCTGACTCTTTTTTTTTTTGGTATGACGGCAACGTTGAAGCAGAATGGTTGAACAGTAATTAATTGTGTAGAAGCCAGTGTCGTATCATGGCGCTGCCGGGACTCTGACCGTGTGTCGAGAGATCCCGAGTCTGTGGTGCAGCGTGTATACAGTGTTATCGTAAAGTGAGACACAGGCAGTGGAGGGCGTCGTGTGGAGGGGCTCTTGAGAATGTCGAGGGTCAGGTGAGGGACGGTTGAGAGCAAAAAATGCTGGAGTGACGGTTGACGAACAGACAAGCAAAGCAAAAAGCAACCCCAGACGAATAGCAGCGGTTCGTCGGGGGAGAGGAGCAAGAGGAGTCGAGTGTTCAGTGTTCAGAGTGGAACTGGAGGAGAAGCATGGATCATCATCAAGAGTCGTGAGAGTCTCGAGATGTGCAGGTCAGGTCTGTGTCAGTGGCAGTTGAGATTTTGGGCGGGCTTTCGATTGGGCCCTTTGATCTTTTGCTTTGCTGCCGGTCGGTTCATGAAAAGCTCGGGGCACTTTTGACGAGCAAAGGCTCAACCTGTCGGTCCTGCAGTGTCCATGAGAGCTCGGCCCCCTCATTGATCTGCACTGCTTGTCAAGTGAAGAGCATCGCTGCGATCATCATCCGCGGCCTTTGTGCTATAGATGCCAAGCGTGGGCATCTATAGCACAGACTCGTTATAACTACACCCAGTATCAGAAACACGGCCAGCCACAGAAGGATGACCTCGGCTCATCCTGGTCCACCACCGGCATCGAGGCACACGACCCATGGTGAACGGCCGGAGGAACGCATGATCATGATGCACCCGGTTCCCAAACATCCATGATCCATAGACTTGTGTATCCACTTTCATCGTCAGGCTTGCCCTCGCCTGCAGCCTGATCCCTGCCGTAGCCGTTGGACGAGCTGGTCCACAGGTTGGCCACGGCTTCATCTCAACCACACCCAGCACGATAAGTGAACCAAAGCATAGACCTCCCTGAGATACCTTGACCCTTCACATGTTTTGTTACACAAGCCCGTCAGCCCTCAGGGTCTGTTGAAATTTGTTGGGACCTGCCGCGCTGGCTCGGGACATCGAGCTCGAGACAAGCCCGGCGCCAACTGGTACTGCACCTAATCAGATCCGTGGCGAAGCTGGCCGCCATCCGAAGCTCCGCCCAAAGGTCGCCTGGACGCCAATGCGTTTACCAGATACAAACATGTACAAACCACTTTATCTGGAGACGAAGACCGTCGCCGACGGGACTTGCGTCAAAGTTGCCCGTCCCAGCTCGAGCACATGCGCATCTGTCCTCGTCCGCCGTCGTCCGTGACGGCTGCAAAATACACTAGACCAGCACAAGCATCAGCGGAGAGTTCGACCGTGCATTGCAAGATGGTGCCTGACATCATGAAAAGACTTGGTTGTGATAATTCCTCCACAGCCGTGATAGGTCCGTGCAACATGGACACAAAAGTACAAAAGTATTTCGCATCGATTTCAGCTTGATTGACGAATCACATCAAGAAGGGATCGGCATATCGCTCCACCGGAATATCATAGTATCCTCGACGGTAAACCTGACCCGTCTTCCATCCCCATACCCACCATCCACATCCCATCCGCGCATACCCTTCCATCCCCAGACTCCTCCCAAACCCCCCAAGACCGTCGCACGAAACTAACGGCTCCTCCCCTTCCTTCCCGCACCCTTATGCTCCACCCCACCAATCCCATCTCCCTTCCCTCCCCTTCATCGCACAAGAGAATCCAAGAGGGTGTCCCCCTCCAGACCTTAATCCGATCCGCGATGGCATGCATTAGCCCCGCCACCGTCGGTGTCCGTCACTGCCCATCGCGAGACGGCGTGGATGAGAGTCTGCAGGCACCGGTCTTGGGGGAAGCCAATCATGTGCAAAGGAGGGCGATGAGGAGGCTCTGCGTATCTTGTGCTCCCGGTGGATAGGCTGTTAGTGAGGGTGCATGGCATGGGACGGGGAGGGTTTGAGGGGCGGGTGGATGGAGGGTGATAGGGCCAAGGGGGAGACAGGGTGATGTCGCTAGGGGGAGAGGGTGTACTGTGCACATTGGTGGGCATGTGAAGGAGGAGATGAACATGGGGAGCTGGGCTGCGGAGCATAGGCTTGATCAGGGTAATGCTACTTGCTGACCACCCTTCTGGAAATGAAAATTGTATGGCTATTGTGCTCAGCTGAGGGAAGCAGGAGCATTGCCGTCTTGTTCAGCTGAGATGGAGGCGAGATGGTGTGGTTGCTCTATACGCGCGCTACATCTGCTTGGTATTGGCTTGGGTATGGAGGGTGAGGTGGGCTAATTATCGCCAAAACGACGCCTGAATGGCCACGCCTGACGGTTGCTTTGGAGTGCATGTCGTCTGATGGACCTTGTTGCCTGTTTTGACTGTGTCGTCTTGCATGCAGATGGTATCGCCTTTGTGCGACAGTACTCGGAGCCTTGTTCCCTGAAATGACCACGTGACCACGATCTATGTACTGCATGCTCTGATTGCTTTGGTCACAATTCCGTCTTGTCTTCTGAGAGAACTATTTCCTGTTCGAGTAGCATCTTGACACTCTGCAGACACCAAACGACCACGTCCCCCTTGCGTCTCCAGTCGTCGTGAAAGTGACTGTTGAATCCCCGCCAACACTCCGTATACCCACCCATGTCCTTTGCAAGACCAGGATAGACCCTCATGACTGGCTCCAATTGCTCAAAGAAGACCAGAAACATCGGCCACTTCCGCTCTCTTCTCTCTTTTCCCAGCACCATTTTCATGCTGGCCGCAGATGCTGGTGGTGGGATGCCCAATCCCTGCTTTCCCAAGCTGGTGATCTGCTTTCTTGCTTCGACTTGATCATGGGGCGTCCGAGGCAAGGTCGATAAGGGTGCCATTGCAGCCTCCATCCACTTCGTAGATCTTGCGTAAAATACATCTGCCTCATCGAGATACATTGCTCGTTGTTCCAAGGTCTGGTTGAGTGGGGGCTCGCACGTCAATGCCCAAGCATGAATTCCCGAGTGGACAAGATGCGAGCGCCATGGTGTAGAGTGACAGGGCATCAGGAATGCAACTGTAGTCGTTCCCTGCTTGTCCTCCGCAGCTGTAGCGGAGGTGATGTCATCAGAAGTCGGATGGAGTGTCTCGTGGGCGTGTCGGAGGTAGGTCGTCACATCAATGACACCTCGCTGGTGCACAAGCGATGCATATAGTGCAAGGGCGATGTTGAAGACCACTATGATGAGCAGAATCACCTTCCGGCCGGTGTTGTTCGGGAAAAGCAGCGGATCAAAAAAGCTGGCGAATGATGGAGCTGCGAAGAGGTGAAAAATAGGTAGAAGTGGATACAGAAAGCGCACTTCTTTGTGCGGAATTGTCGTGAGTGTACCTATAGTGACGACAACGACCAAGATGAGTGTGAGGTCGCGAACACTGGCAGTACGACTTGCTACTGTCGATTTGGTCGTGCGGCTGCTACGTAGAGCTCGGTACACGCCATGGACGGCGAAGGGAAGCAGGGTGGTAAGTAGGATTGGCAGTCCTTCTGTGAAGTAGTAGTCTGCTCTGTTCTGGCCGTAGAAGACGGCAAGGCTCTGTACAACGTTGAATTGGATAAAGCGGTATGGTGGAAATACTGCACTTCCGTAGAAACGCCAGTCTAAGAAGGCTGACCATGCCAGGATATAGCATCTGTGTGAATTAGCCGAGAGTACTACATGAATGGACGACCATTCATACCCAACGAGGATGGCATATGCGATAGCTCTTGACAGCACAGAGATCGACCTCACCCACAGCCACAGTCTGTAAACGAAGCAGACGCCACCGATCACCAGCCATATGAGGATGTTGGGTGCTCGCAGAATGCTTGTGAGCGCAGCTAGGGTAAGGGAATAGAGTAGGCTATGGATCTTCAGCTTCGAACTTAAGTCTGATCAAGGCAGACATACGATTGGGTGGTTTCTGGTCGTTTCCGGAGGCTGATAACACTCGTAAACATGTCCCATGGCCAGTAGTATAGTGCTGCAGCTGTGAGTGTGCACTCAAGGCTGTTCATCAGGGTCCTCGTCGAGCAAAACCATTGCCATGGGCTCAAAACAGATATGAAGAGCTTTGACAGGATCAGTCTCGTGCCACATATGATATGATACTACAACTGACCATTGCTAGAGATGCCTCAGATCCGGGTCCGTAGTGCTTGCTTGACAACTTCCAAGTGTACAGATCCATTAAAGCAGCCAGGCAGGCTTGTAAGAGTTTCGGCGCAGCGACCAGCAGCTCTCCCTGGGAATGAAGGTCTAATTGTAGAGCTCTTGAGATCCAGGCTACAACCTTGTAGGCGTAAGAGAAGAGAAACGGATGTATCGAGGACCTGAGATACTCCCGCCATTCCTATACATGTAAGCGTCGGACCTCGGAGAATCACGCTGAACGTCGAGACGAAGCAAGACTGGATATACGCACCCAGGTGATCCATGCACCGCTATCACCTCCAAATGCAAGTTTCCAAGCAGGCTCAAGAGATTGGAAATACTCGTCTGGCTGGAAGAATGTCTGCAGAGTGAAAGCATTGAGTACACGGAAGGCAAGTAGCAATAGCAGTATCTTTGTGCCATCTTGTGTTGTTGATGTGCTCCCTTTCGTTGCGTTACGAGGTCGAGCTGGTGGCATTGCTATAAAATGTAGTGAAAGCAGAACGGAGTCATCTGAACACAGAATCGTGACATTGATCGACCAGAATATTATGTATCGCTCTCCATCATGTCACTAGGCCGCTCAGATCATGTAGTGCATCTCGCAAATAATGGGAGTATGTTCGTCGTCGGTGCTGTCTTCTGCCTGATATTTGATGTCCGCGGCGACTCTGTCCGCTGATTGGACAATCTGACATCGCTGCAGTGACTCGTGCATATTTGACCACTCCTGCCTCTCCTTTCTCGCCATCAATCCATGATTCTTCGTCCTATCTCTCGAAGCTTAAAGCAGCGAACTACCTGGAAGAGCTTGGTCACGGCTCGAAAGATGTCGACCGACCCGCTGACAGCTGGACTATCTGCAGTGCCTCCATCTGCAGCAGCACCCGAGGCCTTGAAATACGCTGACGTTTGTCCGCTTCTCCCACACAGCGACAAGCTTAGGTCAACGCTGACAGATACTTAGATCGGCATCAATCTGTCTGATCCAATCTACCGTGGTGTACATCATGGCAAGAAAGCCCACGAAGATGACCTCAAATATGTCATAGAAAGAGGAGTCAAGGCAGGTTGCCGCAAGCTGATGATAACGGGATCAGATCTCGTAGAAAGCAAGAAAGCAATTGAGATCGCTAAGGAGTACCGTATGTTCGAGGCTGTACGAAGCACGAGAACCACAGCTGACTAGGCACAGCTGGTCTCTGCTATGCTACAGTCGGCGTACATCCATGCTCGGCGCGCACATTCGATTCTTATCCAGAAGGTCCGACAGCTCTTCTTTCGGCATTGCGAGAGGTAGCCAAGGTTGGTAAAGAAGAGGGGACGGTCACAGCGTTTGGCGAGATCGGACTTGACTATGATCGATTACAACTTTGCGACAAGGAGACACAGCTTAAGTACTTTAAACTTCAATTGGATCTGGCTGTCGAGCTACAACTCCCGCTCTTCCTTCATAGTCGAGCAGCCGCCGAAGACTTTGAGCAGATATTGGGCGCCCGGCTGGATGAGCTGCCGAAAAGAGGATGCGTACACAGCTTCACAGGCACGAAAGAGGAGTTGGATAGGATTGTCAAGATGGGCTTCGACGTTGGCATAAACGGCTGCAGTCTCAAGACGGAGGAGAACTTGTCCGTCATGAAAGAGGTACCACTTGAGAGATTACAAATCGAGACCGACGGGCCGTGGTGTGAGATCCGAGCGAGCCATGCCAGCTCGAAGCATCTCGATGATGCCCCTGAGCTACCCAAGGCCGTCAAGAAGGAGAAGTGGGACAAGGACTTCATGGTAAAAGGGAGGAATGAGCCGTGTACGATTGGCAAAGTCGCTCATGTGATTGCCAAGGTGAGAGGAATCAAGGTCGAAGAAGTCGCGGATGTGTAAGTGAGGATGCATTCCAACCCAGTGTTTTGACTGACCTTGCTCAGAGCTTGGAAGAACTCGATACAGATGTTCGGTCTCGGCGAGCAACCTTCGAAGTAACAGTCGATGGCTGTATCCCAAGTTCTCGAGTCAGGGTTTTTCCGAAGTATAGAGCAACCATGGGCTTAGCGCTACAGGCGCATACCATGGAGAGACAAGCAATATAGAAGTAGAAAATGCTCGGCATAGTTTCCCTTTTGGTGCCGATCTGCCGAGCCCCCGCACTTGATGAGAGCCGCAGGATTCGGGGTCCTTTGACGCGAGATTGCCTCTGTCCAACCAACGACGACGAGATTGTTCTGACTTCCAAATGCCGATAGGTAGGTGATCTGCGCCATGTAGACTTGACATAACACTCTCATATGCCTTCTCGACTTTCAGCTTTCAGTATCTGCATGAATCTTGATCACAATGTCGGAGAAGCTCCTCACAGTAGACGAGATATCCAAGCACTCGACTGCGGACGATTGCTGGATAGTCGTTGACGGTGCTGTATGGGATCTCTCAGAGTTCGCACCCAACCATCCTGGTGGTGCTCATAGTATGTCGTGTATCGAAGGCGATGACTAAAGCTTACACTCCCAGTCATTACTCGCCACGCCGGCCGCGATGCTAGCAGCACCTACAACAGCATACATGACTACTCCCTCCTCAAGACCAACCTCAAGCCAAACGACTACAAGGGCAAATTAGACACCAAAACCGTGACCGAAGAATGGGCCAAACCACCACCAACCGCCACCCCTCAACTCCAACTCAACGAGAAGCCCCCACTCTCCTCGGTCCTCAACTCGCACGACTTTGAAGAAATCGCCTCCCGCACCATCTCACCCAAGACCTGGGCCTTCTACTCCTCCGCCAGCACCGACTGCCTCACACGGGACCTCAACACCTCCTTCTTCTCGCGCATCTCCTTCCGGCCCCGGGTCCTCCGCAACGTCTCCCAAATCTCCACCTCCACCAGCATGCTCTCCCACCCGATCTCCCTCCCCCTGTACATCGCCCCGGCCGCCCTCGCCAAACTCATCTCCCCCCTCGGCGAAAAAGCCCTCGCAACCGGCGCCGCCTCCCCGACCCTCATCCCCCAAATCATCTCCACCAACGCCTCCTTCCCCATCGCCACCATCCGCTCCGCCTCCCCCTCCACCCCCATGTTCTTCCAGCTCTACGTCAACAAAGACCGCGCCAAGACCGCCGCCCTCCTCGCGCACGTCGCGCAGCTCAACATCTCCACCGTCTTCCTCACAGTCGACGCGCCCGTGCCGGGCAAGCGCGAGGCGGACGAACGCGTCAAGGCGGACGAAGGGCTGAGCACGCCCATGTCGGGGCAGTCGGCGAAGAACGACGCCAAGGGAGGGGGGCTGGGGCGGATCATGGGGAGCTACATCGATGATTCCATGACGTGGGATGATCTGGTGTGGTTGCGGAGTGTGTGGAAGGGGAAGTTGGTGCTCAAGGGGGTACAGGGGGCTGCGGACGCGAGGCTGGCGTTGAAGGCCGGGGTGGATGGCATAGTGTTGAGCAATCATGGCGGGAGGAGTTTGGATACGTCGCCGCCGGCGATTTTGGTGTTGGTGGAACTGCAGAGGGTGTGTCCGGACGTGTTTGAGGGGATGGAGGTGTTTGTTGATAGTGGGATACGCAGGGGCACGGATTTGGTCAAGTGTTTGTGCTTGGGAGCTACGGCGGTGGGGATGGGGAGGTCGTTTTTGTATGCGTTGAATTACGGGGAGGAGGGGGTGAGGCATTTGATCGAGATTATGAGGGATGAGGTGGAGACGACGATGAAGATGTTGGGTGTGAGTAGTGTGGAGGAACTACATCCGGGACTGGTGAATACATTGGATGTGGATCATTTGGTGAGCACAACAGAGGGGCATCCGTATGCGAAGAAAGTAGCCAAGAAGAGAGTGGCGGCGAAGTTGTAGGTGGATATCTTTCATGAGAAGATATATTGTACAGATTTGCTAGAATAAAAGCCATGGAAGCACTACTGGTGGTATCTTTGCCCCCGTCAAGCAGTCCAATAATGCTCCAAGAGCACCTTGCTTTTCGAAAATTCCTCGCAATTGCAATAAACAATCATGTCTTTGTGATCTTCGCCGCGCTGACGATCTTCGCCCTCTTTCCTCCTGGCCCAGATTTCTGCGTGATGCTCTGCCTCGCCGAGGGTGGACCGAAGCCCATGTTTGCCACAGGCGCAGACGGTCCAGCCATGTTCGCCACCGGAGCAGGAGTGCTGTTCCCAAAAGCTGCTGCAGCGATGGCGTCGATCGAGTCGTCCAGCTCCTCGTCTTCGCCCATCACATCCCTCAAAGCCTCTAGCTTTGCAAGACGATTCTTCTCCTCTTCCGTGATGGAGCTCTTGCTCTTCCGACTGCTATTACCCAGACCAAAGCTCACACCCTGGCTGCTACTATCGCCATTGCCATTGACGCCGTTCGTGGCCATATCATCATCTACGTCGATTGGATCCTCGGCTGGACGGAGGCCAGTCTTCGAAGGCCTCCCCCTTGGCCGGCCGGTATAGGGCTTCTTTGGCTTTGGTGCAGCCGTAGAGGTGAATTTTCCTTCGCTGTTGCGGATAGTGTTGGGGTTCCGGTAGACACCCGTACCTTGGCTCTTTCTCCTGCTATCCTTGTAGCCTTCCGGCAACTCCTCCGGCAGATCTTCGTCTCCGTGCCTGGCTTGAAGGTAAGCAGAGATACGCCTTCGGCCATCCCCGTCCCTGCGCGCTGTCGACGTGATTTCTGAAAAGTCTTCCTCGCCACTTGCATCCAATTCGTCCACATCCTCGGCATCCTCCACGTCCGACTCGCCTGGTCTTCGCTTCCGCTGCTTGGTCTTTGCTGGAGCCTTCGCAGTGTTTTTGGGCTGCACGTCGCTCCTCAGAAGATCACCACCGAAAGCCTCCTCGTCGCTGTCGACCCTTTCGGTTTCCGCGAAAATTACCCTTCTTGGTGGTCGACTTGTGATGAATGCCAGCTTGTCTCCGGGCACACGCAGACGTACAATCTTCTTCTTGCCTCTGAGTGCTGCATTGACAGCAAAGTACCGCCCTTGCGATTTGGCCTTCTCCAGTGCCTTTCGCTCTTTGATACCCTGGTACTGCCGACTTGCCTCATTAGCAGGGCGAGCGAGCACGTCATTGCCTTGTTCCGTTGCACGACGCTTCTTCGGCTTCTCCATGCTGATCTGAGCGTCGCCATCACTGGCTCGTGGCCGCTTGCGCTTGCCTTTCGAAAACTCACCATCGCCATATCCCTTGCGGCCTTTGTGCAAGAAGGGACGCACGCCGTCGGGATCTGGACTACCGTCGAAAGGTGGATTGTCGTTGAGCTCGTTGGGATCGGGGTAGAAGTAGGAGTCGTCCTCATCATGCATAGGATTATAGGCGCCGTCCTGAACAGGAATGTAGCCATCCGGAGCTTGGCCGGGACGCGCGCCAGCCACCATTGCCGCAGGGGAAGGCAGCGTCTGGTTGAATTGCGTGAGACGCTGAGCGAGATCAGATTCGTTGCGCAGTTCAGGATCCAAGAATGCGTCGTTGTTGTCCATCGGATGACCTGTCATGGTCGTATCCTCAATCTCGTCGGCGGGAGCATCAATGTCTTCGTCGTCATCGCCTGGATTTGCTCGTTGAGCCTGTTCAGCTCTCTCTGCCTCTTCGCGGGCACGGCGCATTTGAGCACTTTCTTCTGCTCCCTCTTCTTCCCGTATCCAATTCAGGTTGGAAATCGAGAAGTCGACAAGAACTTCGACACTCCTGGCGTCGGCGATTTTCTTGGTGTCGTGGCCGAGAAGTGTACCTTTGGGCTGATATGGACGTTGGCGAGGGTCGCGGCGACAGTTGCCAGCAAAGCAGACGCCCTGACAATGCGTGCATTCCCAATCAGGGTTCTGCATAATGTCGAGAGGCATGTCGTCGTGACCGCGAAAGAGAGAGCCGAAGCACCACCATCTGTCACAGCGGGTGCATCGAGCCATTTTCCAATTCTCATGACGGTACTGGCAAACATGACATCGCGAGTGGTTCTTCAACCACGTCTTTGAGCGCTTCTTTATCCGCTTCTTGACACGTCCATCGTCGTCCACAATGACCTCTTCATCGCTGGGCTCTTCCTCGACTTGGTCTTCCTTCGGCTTCTTGGGATCCATGAATGGGCGCTTCTTCAGCTGTTCGCGGACCACTTCGGCCAGGGTCTTCTTGCTTAATCGACGGCGTTCTTCATGCAGAGTAAGAGGAATCGAGTGGTCAGTCTCACCGAGCAGCTCCATTATTTGGCGTCTCCATGCTTCGTACTTGCTGACCAACTCTTTCCACTTGAACTGCTCAACCCACTTGTGTCCAGCGATGCAATAACAAGACCGGCCCATGGCGTAGCACTCCATGCAAACGTCATACGGCTCGGGCTCTGCATGACCGAGAGCATCTTTGCAAGAGTCGCAAGACAGAAAACGATTGAATATGTTACCACGACAGTAGCCGCATGTGATGTTGGAATCAAATTGAATGTATTCGCACTTTTCTCCGGTGCCATCAGGCGAGAACATCTCGGAAAGCAAAATGTCCTTGAACAGGACGAGCAGCGAGCGGAAATCCTTCGTTAGGGATCGCACCTTGCCCTTGTACAGTAGTTGTTGGGCGGCCTCGGGGAGGAGCTTATCAGATTGAGCTTTGACGTTCGAGAGAAGTTCCGAGTACTTGTTCAGGCTGTAGTATATGATAGCCTTGTTCTTGTACTGTTCGTCTCTGCAGACAATCTTTGCTTTGGGTAAAGCTTCCGATATCGCCATATTAAGAGTCTCTGGTGTTGTCCGGTTCCAGGCAACCTTCATTGTACGCGTGCCGCGATTCCAGACCTGGTGCGGTGCGAGTGGCGGGACTAAGACGAAATCGCCGACCTTCTGCTCCACAATGTAGACCTTGAAGGGAGCTAGCTTCCAAGAATTGATTTGAGCAAAGTGGTTTTCGACCTCGATATCGTGACCTAGTTTGGACAACCAGAACTCAGCTACTGTCTGTCTGTCTTTTGCCTCGGTCATGAACCAGACTGACGATCCCGGCTTTTCAGGTTTGCCATCTTCGCCGAGCTCTGTCGAAGACTCTACCATGATGTTATGTCCCATTGTTGCACACATCTCGCGATGCGCCGGAGTGTATGTTCCCTCATGACCGATGTAACACATGAGATTCTCGGCCCTCATTTCCACAGGCAGACTGCTCATCAGATCACCCGCCGGTGCAATACCCTTGCCAAGCCGCCTGCCAGGCACTGTGGATCCCTTGAGTACGCTCGCTCCAGGACCGCCATAGTCTCCAACCGATTCGTTAAGGTAGAACAGAAACGGTGGTATAACCTCTGCAAGCTTTTGCTGCCACACTTCAGGACAATCAATGTCCTTCAGGTAGATTCTCTGAGGTGGTCTGTCGTTGCCGTCCTTCTTCTTGAAATGTTGGTTCGTGACAGCATTAATGTTGTTCAAGTAGTGCCGGATTGTGAGAGGTATGAATTCCTTGTTGTTCAGGTCGCGAGCGTTCTCGATTTTGTCGCCGACGTTGTCCTTGAGCCATTTCGCGGAAAAGGTCCAGGGATCGAGTTCCTTTTCGAAACCTTCTACGACCAGTGGCTTTCCGTCTGTAACAACATGCTTTTTCACGAGCTTCTCGAACCTCTCGACGCCGTGAAGAAGGATGTCCTGGTAGGTGATGCGAGGGCAGAAGTCGAAATGCTCGTATGCTTCCACGAGCCGTGTGAGGTTCAAATTCGGCGGTATAGGCTCGAATTGCGCCCGAGGACGCTGTGCGGGCATGACTGTAGAAGCTTCACTTCATCGCCGGTGTGAAGTCAGGCCGGGAGATGGCGAAAAGAGGCAGAGTTGCGGCGTATCAATTCGCGCGTTTCTCAGCCACCACACGGCGGGGGTCCAGCTTGATCGAGCGTCAGAAGTCGAGGAAAGTGTTGTGGCGTAGGAGCTTGGAATTACTCATGGATAGAGTGGAGCAAAGAAGGCCGCACGGACCACTATATAGAATGTACGTTGCAGCTTGGCATTCTGGCACTTCGCCAAGAGCTTGATATCAAAGATTTGACGGGCGGTACTCCGTATCATTCGGGCGGACGACTCGTCGTCGCATTCTTACCTACAAAGGTGGAATTCAAAGAAACCTCGGAATTACATAGGAAATATAGTAACTGGACGAACTATCGAATTGCCACTGCACCAAGAGCAGTTTTTGAAGCAATGCTGTCATAATCGTCTTTCAGCACCAGACAACGCATCCAAGTCAAACTCGGGGCATGTTGCGCTACTTCTCTGGCCATGCTTCCTCGTGAGATACTCGCGGACTTATGTACACGTTCAGCAGCTGACTACATACAGAAGGCTGAACACGGTGGCCAAACCACCCAAGGGTGGACTGTCGAATTGGTCACATCGAACATGCACATTCTTCCAATCCCGAAACAGCTGCTCCACACATGATCGAATACCAACACTCAGATCCTCTTCATATCAGACTCGACGTTCCACACCGCCGCCCATCCCCCGCTATGATCTCACACCCTTCCGCTTAGTCACCACATCCACGACCACCCCGACCACGGACCCCCTGAACCACGACCCCCTCTCATCCTTCCCCGCCACTGACCACCCCCCCACAACCGGCCTCCTCTCCCACCTCCCCCGCTCCCTGGTCCCCTACGCCGAACTCTCCCGCCTCGACAAGCCCATCGGGACCTACTACCTGCTCCTCCCCTGCATCTTCTCCACCCTCCTCGCAGCACCCCTCACCTCCCCTCCCGCCCCCCCCTCCACCCTTCTCACCACCACCCTCCTCTTCATCTCCGGCTCCCTCATCATGCGCGGCGCAGGCTGCACCATCAACGACATCTGGGACCGCAACCTCGATCCGCACGTCGCGCGCACCCGTCTCCGGCCACTGGCTCGAGGCGCCGTCTCGCTCCCTTCCGCAGTGGTATGGACGGGGGTACAGCTCCTCTCGGGGCTAGCGGTCTTGCTGCAATTTCCCGCGCAGTGTTTCTACTACGCCACCCCCTCACTGCTACTCGTGGGTCTCTACCCGGCTGCGAAGCGGGTGACGAATTACCCGCAGTTTGTGCTGGGGTTGACGTTTTCGTGGGGGGCGATCATGGGGTTCCCTGCGCTTGGGGTGGATTTGTTGGCGGATCAAGCGGCGTTGTGGGCTGCTGCGGCACTGTATGGGAGTAATGTCGCCTGGACGGTGTTGTATGATATGGTGTATGCGCATATGGATTTGAAGGATGATAAAAGGGCTGGAATCAGGAGTATTGCGAGGGCGCATGAAGGGGAGACGAAGGCGGTTTTGGGGGGGTTGGCGGTGGTGCAGGCTGGGTTTTTGGGGGTTGCGGGGGCGATGAGTGGGGCTGGGTGGGTGTACTATGTAGGCGTGGTTGGGGGAAGTTTGATGGGGAATGGGTTGCAGATCTGGAAGGTGAGGCTGGAGGACGCGACGAGTTGTTGGTGGTGGTTTAGGAAAGGTGTGTGGATCACTGGAGGGACGATTGTGGTAGGAATGGGGATTGAATACGCGGTGAGGTACACGGGTTTGTATGATACGGACCAGAACGAAGAAGAATAGTTCGGTACAGCAGCTTGACGGCCGTCAGGAGATGTTATATTGATATTGAATAGACATTAGAGGACTCGTGTCGGTCTGTTTTATGGGGAGAGACAACGCTCATCTCTCGCAAATGTACATATATATGCATTACATTAGTCATGCTTTCGTGTCCGCTCCACCGGCGCAGTGTAGTGCTTCCGTGCATGCAACCAGTAGTAGAGCGAGCATCCCGTCACGCAGCATCCCATGACCAGCAGACTCCAGTTCATGGTCATTGCTGTTGGATTGGGTATTGATGGGAAGAAGCTGAAAGCGAATACGAAGCTCAAGAAGCAGATTGCGATAAAATTGATGACCAGTCCGAACTTGCGGCCGAGGGTGAACTTTCCTTCTGGCAGTGGATCTGGTCTCAGCTTACGCCAAAAGATGACACCAATGGCGACCAGATACGATAGGATCAAGCCATTGAGTGACAAGGAAGTGATGATGGTGAAGGCGTTGGGTGAAGCGATGATCACAAGTGATGTGATGAAGGCGTAGAAGAGTGTGGCGACAACGGCGTTCAGAGGAAAGTCCCAGCCGGGACGGACCTGCAACTGTATCAGCATCTAGATCAGACTTCGAAGAAACACCAGTACTCACATAGGCGATCCACTGACTGAACGGCATGCCATTGTCCCGTGCGAAAGCATAGAGGTTCCGGCTTGAAGTAGTCGCCTGGTTGACCCCGCATGCGCACATCATGAAAGCGATGAGTGCTGTGCAGAAGATGGTAGCCGCAGTAGACCCAGTGGCAGACTGTATCACGGCAACGTAAGACTGGCCAGTAAAGCTGTGCAACACATCTTCGATGTCTCCGATATTGAACATGAAGGTGACGACCATGACAAGACCCAAGACGTAGTTGGCCAAAGCTGTCAAGATCATGGCTTTTGGGACGTCCCGCGATGCATTCTTCATCTCCTCGGCAAGATGGGCAGACGAGTCTGCACCGATCAAAGTCACGACAGGAGGCGTGATCCCGACAAGCGTGGCAAGACCAAGACCCGACCAGCCAGACTGGTTGTCGAATTCGGTAAAGACCGTAGCTGCATCGCTTCTCGGACCCATGACCCATAGAATGACGATGATGAAGAAGAAACCGCCGATGTGGATGATGAACATGAGGCCTTCCAGTAGTGGTAGCTTTCGTACCAAGAAGATGTTGCAGAAGACAGAAAAGGTCGTCACAGCCATGGTGAAGAGAGTTCCGTGCCAGCCGGAAGGTTGATATGATGGATCGAGCAATGATATTAGTGATTGGAATTGTTGACCGCCAATGTACCCGACTAGGGTCATGCAGGACTCCCAGCCTAGAACTGCTAGCCAGCCTGTATAATGTTAGTGCGGTCCATTGAGCCCTACGACATTCACCTACCGACTGTGAAAGACAAAAACTTTTGGCAACGAGCAGGTGCAAACTCCGAGACCCAGTGGTATTGAGCGCCGGATGACGGCGTCATCGAGGCCATCTCGGCCATGGACAACATGACAGTGAACATGCCGAAGCAAGTGGCGACGAACATCCAGATGGTGCCAGCGATGCCTCCATTAGCGAGAGTATATGTGCCAGTCCTACACAGAGTCAGCGAGATTGAAAACGTCATGATGAGAGTACTCACACGAGCGCGAATTCCCATGAGCAGCCCAATACAATCGAAAAGCCTATACATGAAAACAGACTGAAGTTTCGCTACTGCCGTCAGCAATAATAAATCGGTACGAAGAAGCGTAGCACAGACTCGGAGCTCAGCCTTTCGTCCCATGCGGTACATGTCCCGTTGGTCGGATCCTGAATGCATGGGAGGACTGTCCATAATCGTCGACAATCCCGCCTTGGACGGTCGTGCGGAATAGATGATCTTCCCTGGCAGCGGGCTTCCTTGGTCATCGTCGACACATTCCAGGATACCGGGCATTATCGTGATGCTGTTCGAACGAGAGACTCCTCCAAGGTTGGGTGGTGGCCTCATGAAGCTGTCACGCCTGCCGGCAGAAGGAGAGACAATGGGCAGATTGATCAAGGACGATCCCGCCAGAGTATCTTTTGCCTCGTCAATCCCGGAGCGGGAGGGGGCAAAGCAAAGGTAGCGAACCGTTATGACGGGTTCAGCGGAGCTCCTACCTTTACCAATAGTCGACACGAACGACCGTTGAGTGGTCATCTTCAAAGAGATTAAGATGGCCGTTTCTGGCCACAAATCATGGCGAAGAATCGTGTGGCTGGACCGTCTGGAGCTCAGGTAGCCGACGGAATGCTTCGATTGGCGATACAGACGGGTATCTTCATGGCGACGAGAATATTCTTCGATGTTCACGTTTATAACTCTCGTGGCAGTTCGTCATTATCATGTCGGACGCGGATGAAAGTGCCGGCGCCCAGATGGCAGGGGTCCGACATGCATCTGTCCGTGCCATGGCAGTCGCAATGAGGGTATGATATACAGTTCGGTATGGTGTCACTGTGACGGTCGTCGAGGTCTGGATCCGTGGGGAAAATCGGAAAAAGACGCCATGAGGGGCGGGCCGGAAACGGAGCGAGCACATCAGATCAACCACAGCTCGCACATCCGTCTCTCCTTTGCCAGATCTCTTGATCACCTTGACCTACAACCCCGAGCTTCCAATGTCTCGCACCCGTCCAACAGCCGTCGGGATTCTTGACTAGATATATTCTTTCCCAAGGAAACAAGGCCCCTAGGGCGTGGGCGGCGTGCGCTCGGACGCATCCATCCTGCGCCCGTACCCGTTGCACTACTGGCAGCATTTATTCTACAGAACCACTTCGTCGGGCTCAACTGCTGTCGAAAGAGTGCGCAATCCGGAACGGCTGCACAAAAGTCCTCGGATCGACGTCGAGGGCTGGCGAAGACACAGAAGAAGCTGTTCATGCCGGTAATTGTACGCACGGGAGATCACCAGGTGGGAGTCATTCTTTTTTCCCGCTCAAAGGAAGGCGAACGGGTGGATTGCATGATCCCTGACATGCGACCTTGCCCTGCATCGACGGTACTTGCCCATGCTGCTGCCATGCATGAGTTCCTTTTTATCGCAGTTTCTTGACCAGTGTGTTTCGTGTCTCTCGCCACGGATGATTCGTCGCCTCCATCACAGCGCCGTTGACTCACCGTTGATCGACAGCCATCTATTCCTAACTCTGTCGCACTCTTCAGAGCTCCAGGTCTACGGCAGCACCCGGCAGGTAGCACCGTTCACCTATCTCTGCCCAATGTCCTCTGCTCACCACACGATAACACGACCGCGGCAGACTCAGGCATTTCTCTTCGCTCAACGTTCGCGTCTCTCGAGCAACATCTTTTCCTCTTCCACTCGTCGCTAACCATTGTCTCTGTCTGGGCACACCTGCGTGCAAAGCCATGCGGGAACCGGATGCTTATTCCCATTAGCCTTTGATCACTGGGTGGGAGGCAATCGGCTTGCCGTGTTGTTTCCATCCTATTATCAACGCTGCCCTCCCGTCATCCCTTCCCCTCTCCACTGGTTTGCTTGGTAGGGAGGTCCAACACCCTTCAACCTCGCCTCCATGGCGCATACGACGACAAGGTTCGCCCAGGATACGGCGGACAGTCACCAGGCATGGCTATGGGTGACGAGCCTTCTGGCTCTGATCTATAGCATGCTGGTGATCATCATTCGAATCGTCATCAAGTGGGGTGTCTTTGACGTATGCGATTCGGTACTGGCTGTCGCTTATGTACGTCCAGTGAAAGTATCCTTGAGGAAAGGCTCATACTGACAATCAGCAGGTCGTATCTCTCGTTGTACACATCTGCATCTACGTCGGTCTGCAATCAGGCCTCGGAAAGGCGGCGTTCCTGCTTCTACCCGATGACCTTCTCAACGTAGCAAGAGTAAGTCCACCTCTACCTCTACCGTGATCGAAGCTGACTTCTCGTCCCAGCTCATCTATGTTACCCGATTCTTTCTCTTCCCGGTACTTGGACTGTCCAAAATATCTGTCCTCTTATTCGTCCAGCGACTCTTCTCCCCCGAGTCGAAAGGACCCTGGCTCACACTCAAGGTCGCTATCATTCTTGTCTCTGCGTGGACTTTTGCGGCGCCCGTCATCATGTGTGGAGGCTGCCGGCCCAAATACTTTCTCACGGGCGAAAATAGCCTCGCATGCGGAGGACAAAACACTAGACTCTACGTCGTCGCAGTCGGAGAGTCCATCACCGAGTTCATTGTAGCTTTTCTACCCATTTACCTCTGCACCAGTATACAGCTGCAGCGCGACCACAAGATCCTAGTCTATGTCGGTTTCGGCTTTCGATTAACGTGAGCTCAACCTCCCTTCGTTTACAGTTCTCACTAATTCGTCCCAGAATTTTCCCACTTGGCATTTACTACTTCCTAACCTACATCTCCTTCCTCTCCTCCCGCGCCGACAACATCGGCATCGTCAAAAACCTAGTCTTCCAAGAAGCCCTCATGTGCTACTCCCTCATCCTCGCCACCACACCCTGCCTGCGCACCTTTGTCCGCCGCTTCCACACTGGCGGCATCGCCGAGATCGTTGGCAACGAATACGGCCGCTCCGAACGCATGTCCACCAAAAACGCCGCAGCCACTGCTCTCCGCTCGATAGCGACCCAAGTCCGCACGCTCGGCGCATACAGCATCTTCGACACCTTCGCCAAACGCAGCGAAGGGCGACAACACCTTGCATTCCGCCCGGATCTGGAGAACCAGCACTGGGCGAGTGTCTTCCGGGGTCCCCCAGTGACGGAGCGGAACGGAAGCACGATGTCAGAAGGCATAGAGACGTTCACGACGTGGGATGTGCAGTATCAGACTGCCGAGGGATGGGAGAAGAGGAGGGCTCAACAGATCATGAGTGCGCCGCGGAGGACGAGCGTGCAAAGTATTAATTTCATAACGACGGCTCAGTGGTGATCGGACAAGGAAGGTGAGAGACGATACCCAGCCGTCGAGGGCTTGGGCCCCGGAAGCCTTTCAGTGGCACGGCGATACCAGACCCACTGTACTCGGTACGGCCAACCCAGCTATAGGCCCGCTGATCATGTCAGAGTAGAGCACGACTACGACGGCAAATGGCCTCAAAGAAGGTCCAGAAGCCCATCAGAGGACAGCCTTGACAGCACGTCACAGATCAGCCGGAACGTGCCGAAGAAGACAGGCTTCAAGAGAGTCCCAGCAGTCGCAGCCAAAGGAGAGGCACACGCCAGCTCAAACGCGGCGATTCATGTACATACACCTATAATTTTTAGTCCTAGATATTCCGGCACGCGGCGACATTACAAAAAAGTGGAATAGATGCCATTGATCACTCCGTTATCACCTGCCCCTACACAACTTGAAGTGAAATGGATGCAACGTCTCGTCAATCATGTAGCCTGGTTCGCACATCTAGTACGAATAGTGTGGACAATCGAAGTCGATTCGAGAGTTTCATCATACATTTTCCATCTCATCTATTCCAGCAACGCTAAGTACAATCCCATCCATCTTCTCCTTCCGGCGTTTAAGCCGTCACTGGCTTGCCTTGTACCGTGATACATCCCAGTGCATGTGCCTTACACACCCCTCGCCCGCGCCGAGGTCCCCTTCCCGACCACCGCTGAGGGTGCCGAATCAAGACTGCTCAACCACCACATAAACGCGAATTGCACCACGTACGAGTATACGAACAGGAATTGTGTCCGTCTGTTGCGTTGCGAGCGGGCGATGGTCTGCATCTGAGGGCCGTTGGTGGAGTTGTCTGGGAGGAGGACGTATTTGAGAGAGCGGAGCTGGGAGAGGTCAGTGCCTCGTCTTGGTAGAAGGAAGGGAAGAAGCAAGAAAAGATGAAAGGGGTGATGGAGGAACTCACGAGGAAGAAAGCATTGGCTAGAAAAGTGTAGGCGAAGATAGTCCAGCCTATCCATCCGCCTGTTCCTTTACCTCCAGTGGCGATGCCACTGATGGCGATCGTGGCGATGACGCCGACGAATTTGTACCCCGAGTAGGCTACAAGGTCGAGCCATTGGCTCTCGTTACTGATGTTCAAGAGGTAGGTGCCTAGCTTCAACAGGAGCAGCTCAATGGCTACCACGGCAAAGGCGTTTGTGGCTGTCAGACCGAGGAGTTCGGGGCGGAAGGCACCTCGGAGACCAGCGAGGAGGGTGGAGAGGAGGATGTAGGTCACGAATGCCATGGCGGGAATGTACATGTCTGGGGAGTTGACATCTTCTCGTGGTGGGAGGAAGAGCGGACCTCCGGCTGCGGATGTTTGAGGGGATTGAGTTCGTGACCAGGGTCTGTGCCGCCAGGGAAGTAGGACTATGAGGAGTTTGCTAAGGACGTAGCGATTTGAGACGTTGAAATAGTGTTTGAGGGCGGAGACGGGGATGTAGCGATTGAACTTTGAAGATTAGTATAAGTCCCGGAGCATTTGCACAGCTCGATGGATATGAGACATACGTTCTGCTCCATGTATTCCTGTCCTGCCATGACCGCACTCTTGCCCATCTGTAGTCCGACTTGTGCTGTTGGATCGCTCATAAAGCCATTGAATGCCGGATGCATGTAGTTTCCACCCATCCCTCCCCCCATACCGCCTTGCTGTTGATGTTGTTGCGGAGAATAGCCATAGCCACCTTGCGATGGTTGCGATTGTGACGGCGGAGGCGGTGATCTTAATTGAGGTACTGTCGAAACATGTTGTGGGACTGGATGGTGTAAGGGAGGTGAGTGTGCGGGCGGTACCGCAGAGTAGGGACCGCGTTGCATGTTGTTTGATGACGTCCTATTAGAGTGAGACGAAGTGCTTGAACACGTCGTGAACCTGTTTGTCGACCAAGGTGCTGTATGCCTGATTATTGACGAAGCCATGTGTCCCTGAAATGCAAGGCAAGAGAACCATAGAGCTTCGGCTGCCCGGGCCGTCGTTCCCACCACCAAAACGTCATGCCACATATCCCTCGACTCACCCCTCTTGGGATTACTTGCTTGTCGCATACAGCACTGTCAATCCGATATCTCGAGTCTGCGCCATGTTGGACTCGTTCGAGGTACTGACCACATCTGGTGTTGTCCTCTGGTCGAAATCCTACGTCCCGGTGAGCTCTAACATCATAAATGCTCTCATCAACGATGTCTTTATCGAAGAGAAACTTCCCTCAAAATCACACACATCGGACGGACCCTCGTCACGGATTCCTCCTTACAAGAAAGAGAAGTACACCCTGAAGTTCACAACTGCAAAGGACATTGGCCTCATCTTTGTCGCTGTCTATCAATCGCTGCTGTCTCTATCGTGGGTGGATCAACTTCTCGATGTAGTGCGGGGTCTCTTTATCAAGGAGTTCAGCGCGCAATTGAAGAAGCCGAACAAGTCGACTCAAGACTACTCGAGATTCACATCGACTTTCGATGCGCTCGTCACCAAACTTGATGCGAATGCTGGCAATGATGCGACTCGACCAAGCGACTCCGAGTCCTTGTCGGAAACACAGCTTACTCCACCTTCGAGTTCAGGAGGGACTGAAGACGGCAAGGAGGATGCACCTCCTCCCGTACCGGGGTTGAGGAAGATCACACCAAGGAACATCATGTCAGATGTCAGCTCTGCAGACGCGACGCCCGTCGGTACACCGGAGACCTCGCGGCCGAGCTCTCCAGCTGTGACAAATCAGCATTTGCTCATGGCGAAAAGCGGACCAGGAGGACGTATGAGTCGACGAGCAAAGAAGGCACTGGGAGGGGCGACGAGTGTACCCATGAGTTCTGGAGACGAAAGCTCGGCGAGCAAGAGAAGCGTGAAGAGCAAGGGTAAAGCAAAGCGAACATGGGGCGCGGACGGCTCCGCACAAGATGATGATGGCGACGAGCTCGACTACTCGGTCGCGACACCGGATGGCGAGCTTGACCAGGTCGAGACTTTCGGGGTGGATGACATCAAGGCGGAGGATATGGGCAGCCGAAGTAAAGGCATGTTTGTCCTCAAGGACCTGGACGACGAAGTCGACGCCATCATCAAGGAGAGCAAAGAGCAGCAAGCAGCAAAATCCGACGATGCGAGTCGGGGAGGTCTTCTCGGCAGCAGCGTCGGTGCCATCAGCGGATACTTCAAGAACATTGTCGGTGGCAAAACCCTTACAAAACAAGACCTCGAGAAGCCCCTGAAAGGACTCGAGGACCACCTCCTCAAGAAGAACGTCGCCCGCGAGGCCGCCGTCCGACTCTGCGAAAGTGTCGAACGCGACCTCGTCGGCACCAAGACAGCCAACTTCACCTGTAAGCTCTTCCCCCTCCTCTATCACCTCCGCACTAACCCTCTCAGCCATCGACGCGACCCTGCAAACCTCTCTCCAACGAGCCCTCACCAAAATCCTCACCCCCACCACCTCCCTCGACCTCCTCCGCAGCATCAACACAACCATCACCTCCCCCACCTCCCCGCGCCCCTACGTAATCTCCATCGTCGGCGTCAACGGCGTCGGCAAATCCACCAACCTCTCCAAACTAGCCTACTTCCTCCTGCAAAACTCCTACCGCGTCCTCATCTGCGCAGCCGACACCTTCCGCTCCGGCGCCGTCGAGCAGCTCCGCGTGCACGTGCGCAACCTCTCCGAGCTATCCCGCCGGGAACAAGTAGGGCACGTCGAGCTCTTCGAGAAAGGCTACGGGAAAGACGCCGCCGTCATCGCCAGGGACGCAGTGACGTACGCTTCCGAGACGGACCCCGCGACGGGGCAGAAGCGCTTCGACGTCGTCCTCATCGACACCGCGGGGAGACGACACAACGACACGCGTCTCATGTCGTCGTTGACCAAGTTCGGACAACTCGCGAACCCAGATAAGATCTTCATGGTGGGCGAGGCGTTGGTGGGGACCGACAGTGTAGCGCAGGCGAGGAATTTCAGCGCGCAGTTTGTGGATGCGAAGGGGAGGGGCAGGGGGTTGGATGGATTTATTATCAGCAAATGTGATACTGTGGGGGATATGGTCGGCACGCTGGTTAGTATGGTGCATGCTACGGGCATACCGGTGGTGTTTCTGGGGGTGGGGCAGCATTATGGGGATTTGAGGGGGTTGAATGTCGGGTGGGCGGTGGGGAAGTTGATCAAGTAGCTATTTGGAAGGAGGAGAGGTTGGGTGCAGAAGATGAGGGAAGAAGTACTGTGATGGGACGGAGAAGGGACTGGCCGGGCTTGTTAGGCTGGTAGAGGGCCGAAAGAGAGCAGGGAGCGGTCTTTGACATGACAGAGTCTCTTACAGAGGAGATGGAAGCAAAGACTTGTTTTGCGGCGGCATTGCCAAAGCGCTGCCATGCCATCCTTGCTCTCAATACTGGTCAGATCAGACGATGTTCTAGACGAGATGCGAGACACGGATGACGACCTGTCATTCAGAGCTCAGCGGTCTATCTCAGACTGGCCAGGCGCATAACATTTGATGCATGACGAAGCATATGTAGATGCAGTTATCATGACAGTCACGGCCATCTTGTCATATCAAAGTCACGCTGAGCACCAAAGAAGCATGAAGGGAAAGAGAATTAGTGCCTTCCATACCAAACTACAAAGGGATATCGAACCAGGAAACAACACAATCGAGACCCCTCAGCGCCCTGCTTGAGCCCTGCTAGCACCCACTCCGTTACCAATCACACAACGCCGCCCACCTCGAAGACTTTGGGAAAGGAAGTACTCAGTGCTTCTCCTCGTGCACATGCTGCACCTCAACCGGCGCAGCAGGAGGCTGATACACCATGCCAGTCTCCTGCTTCTCGTACGTCTGAGCGGGAGCACCGTTCTGATCAAGGAGCCTAGCGCCCTCTGCTCTCGTCTTGAGGTCCAGATTCGCCTGAGCCAAGGTGCAGGGAGAGCAGCAGAAGGTGCAGCAGCAATCGTTAAGTCCTGAGCCTTGAAAGAGTCAGCTAATGCCCCGTCATGCCATTGTATCCATGCTTGGTCCGTGAAGGAGAAGCTGTGGTTTAGAGACGAGGAGGAGGGGAACTTACCCTCGATGCCGAATCTCTCCCTCTGCTCGGTGCGCTTCATCAATTGCAGGATCCAACCGCAGCCGCCGGTGACGTAGTTGACGAGAGTCATGATGAGGCAGTCGCTGTTGACGTACGAGAAGCCGGTCTCCTCGGGAGTACGGGGGAAGTGCTTGTTGCGATGGACGACGCGGCCGTACAAGCAGGAGTAGCAGAAGAAGGCTCCCATGCAGGGACCGCATCCCTGGTACCTGTCAGTGGGAGGGTTTGCATTTCGGGGGTAGCCGAAGGAAGAGTGGGAGTGAGGCGCGGAACATATCGTGCTGGGAAGCAATGACTCGACTTGCTGAAAGAAGGGCGATGAAAGGAGCACTTACACCACAGTCACAGATTCCTGCGGTCCATTGACCGGTGTTAGGGACAGCCATGATGTTTATAGGTCGATGTGATGGGACTGTCACAATCCGGGATAGTTGTTGAGGATCTACGAGTGCTTGTTGTCCTCCTATGGAGGCTGTTGGAGTAGGATAGGCGATGAATGGGGTGGATGTGCCGGTCGTCGGAGTCTCTATCTTGCCAAGCGGTGACTGGGTTTTGTCAATCGACGTGTCTCTGTGATCGCTCAGATCTCTACTCACCTTTTCCAAACGTGAAGTTGTAAAAGCGAGATCGTAGGTGGGGATCAGGGTCTTTGATGAACAGGTTCGTGGATAAGCTCAAACGTTCCACCGTTCGTGAAATGAATCAATAGACTGTACCTTCAAATGATGATGATGTGTGTTGACAACCGATGATTGAGCGAGCGAAGTACTATAGGACTGACTACAAGGTACCTTGTGTGTTAGCTGTGGCAGGCACAGCCTCGTGGTTGCCTGAGGATGTGAGACGGGGCTCACACCAGCTCGCAGCTGAAGTCGCTCCCGTTAAAATCTTGGTGCGCTCGAGGAGATGTTTTGGGTCAGACCCTCGCCAATTCGCGAACGGTTTTGTGGCAGTACTGAGACCTCATCTCCACATGTCCTCATGATGGTTGCTTGCCATCTGCAATGGCGAAAAGTCGGACAAGGTACAGCAAGCTTGAACCAGCTTCCAACACGATAGGTATGATAGGTTCAGTGCATTCCCGAATATGAGGGCATTGAAGTGGATGTGGGAAGTCTTTACCAGCTTACCTGCAAGTGTTGCACATGAAGATGTAGATCAGATCTTGTCTCGGATCAAGCTTGCGCCTCAGAGCTTGAGTGCACTTGGCAGCAGACGTTGACCTGCAGACATGCTTCAGTGAGACGACAGGAGCATGCACAGCCTACGGCAAACAGCAAGCCAAAGGCGTTGTCGTTTGCAATCGTACACAGGAGATGCAGCGAGAATATGCGAGGAAGAAGCATGGTCCATATGAAGGCAGCAGAGATCCAGGAGTGCAGGATGTGCAGGGCCGCTTCGCCGTTGATGATTCACGACACCGAAATGCAGACGCTGCATCATTCCAGCATATGCAGTCAGGCTGAGCACTCGTATAGGCATGCATGTGCGATGGTGGTCATGTCAAGGGGAGGAGCAGTGTCCATGAAGCCGAAAATAGGGGCAACGTGCCTTGGTATCGGTGCAAAAATTATTACAGCTATAGCGTAATAACATCTCGCCTCGCAGGAAGTCAAATAGATTGAACCAAGCAGTTGTGAGGGTGTTGGGATGTCCCACGCGTCTGGGCTGTGATGGCGTTGGCTGTATCCGTGCTTCGGTATCCATGATCCTGGAGCAGGTACACGTTGTTCACCCCTTGGAGATCATGCATTCATCCTTGTCTCGAAGTGCGAGAGATGATCATCTTTGACTCGGCATGTTGATTAGGGTAGGGAGCCTTGCATCGACACGGAATGTTAATGAGCAAAGAAATGGCCATGGCTAGAGCACTACCTGAGTAAGTGACGGAGGTGTGTTACTGGAGCTGCCCAGATGGGATCTTGGATAGCGCGATGCAAAAGTGCCTACCTGACCAGGCGATGAGCAGAGCACGGGAAAGATGCGCACGGATAGTAGATGAAGTCGAGGGGAAAGATGGGAGATCGACGTGGGCCTGATGGGAAGGGAACCGACTTCGTGGCTGCGTTATGACAGTGCGCCACGGCGGTGTCGATCTGCTGCACTTCCACGAGCTCCCCGAACCGCCCATGTGCGATTTTGTGGTGCTGCGCTGCTGGGGTCCGTGATGGCTGGTGCGTTGTGGATAGTGTGCTAAATTGAGATTGTAGACCCCGGCGGCATGGGTGGTCTGTCACGAGTCGGTCTGCAGTATCCAGAAGGTCCAAAGAGTCAATCGGAGATTTGCATGCCTCATCGTAGATTCGAGCAGTTGTGTATCGAACCCAACCGATCGCAGTATAGCAAGACGAGATGAAAGGGAGGCTAGAACGTGCATAGGACGTTTCATTTGATCGACGAGCGAGCTGGACCTTGCCCAAATTGGCTGCACGCCGGCTCATCCTGCCCGCGGATTGTAGAGTGGAGCTCACCAAGCCAAGAGATTTGCTCGCGTGGTCGCCATTGCTGATCAGCTCTGCGGTGCGGGGTTGCCTCCGTGGGCATGCGAGAAAAGCGTGGGTGAGGGTTCCCAACAGACTGGGTCTGGCTTGATGGCCCAAAAAGCCATTTGGCGACTCGATCCACAGTTGAAGGCTGCCATGCTCAGCCCCCCTCCAGAGTGGCAGGGCTCATGAGCCACAGGGTGCACGCCGTTACCGCTGTCAAACCCGCGAATGCTGATGGGCGTCTGAGATGGGCAAACGTCCTGTGGTACCCACCCAAGGCTATGCTTTGACTGGATTATGCATACCGGAGGCTCCGAAGGTCACGCGAAAGCTACGCGCGGACGACGTTGGGTAAGTTGCTGTATTTTTCCAAACGATGAGGTTGCGGCTAGCTGGAGAATCCGCTCGCAACGAACTTGCATACGGCCGTATGAGCATGGGGGGGCTATGGACGAGAATCGGGCGGACACGTTTTCTCGGATGCTCGACCGGGCAGCAGAGCTGTAACGGTCAGAAGCCAATCATGACTGACTAGAGAGACAGGCTAGTCACTTGTGTCTCTCCGATGATGACAACAAGCTCTGCCCAGCAAGGGCAAAGCACATTTCACGCATCTCGCTGTCTGTGAAAGCGCGCGGAGCGCTGCCGGCACTGACTACGGCGCCAACCGCTTCTGGCGTTTTCTCGCTTGTCGATGCTTGCCATTGGCTGGACGTCGGAGCCGGTCGAGTCAAGAGAATTGAAATCGGTTTTGAGCACACTTCGTTTAGCCAGCTAGCTTGCTCCCTGTGCCTCACGCTGCGTTGGGTGTGAGCTTGCGAGATGACCTGATTGCCTTTCACACTGGCAGGATAGCAAGATTGCGGTGTGCTCACTGACAGGTCAACGGTGAGATGGCAAAAACAGAATTTTGATATTGCCCGTCTGTCGTCCAGTACCCTGACGCCGGCACATTGGCACCAGCAACGCAATGGCTTAATCGTTTTGGCTTGTCTGTACTTTTGTGGCGTTCCCATTTCACGTATCGTTATGCTTGCCGGCCGCACAGATCTCTGTATCGTCAGCCCCGTGCGACTTCACCTCCGGGACGGATACCCCAGCCCAGGGGTACAGTGTGTCTGCGTTACAGAAAGATGGCGGGCGTCTGCCTGCCGGCGCAATCTACAGGGCAATTCCAAGCCATCCGCACATGGAAAATGGTCTCCCCTGTATCTTGGTCAATATTAGCCCTGTCGCTCTTAGCAGACTGCCTATCTGGAATGGTTGCCGCCGTGCAATTACACACTCCATCCTTCCATCATGCTAGTCAAGCGTATCAAACCATAGAATCAAGGATATGGTAGGCGACACCGACCATCGCTTAACATCCTTTACGTTTCCAAACGGTTCGGTTTGACATGCTGTCTGCGGGGTTCCCTTTTCAATCCAAATTTCCACGTTTCGCCAGGAATACTGCATCGTCACGTTCCCATGGACGATGCATCTCAGGCTGAACGACTATCGTCCGTCTGTGCGTCTTGCGCGACTGCTGTACACCGAGGTATTCCGAACTGCTGGGTAAGAGCCAGTCGGCCGCAGCAGCTGCAGGGTTCGCTCACGAGCCGTCTGCCACGGAGCGGCGTGATATCGCTCGATGAGGTGGCACGACCAGGTCAGCCGAGGACTGGGGAGCAGGCAGAGTAGCTAGATACGGTTCTGATGGACGAATAGGGAAAGTAGAATGATCCAAAAGTGATGGCATTCGAGAGGAGGTCGAGCCCGTGCAGACGGGTTTGGCGTGATTGACGTGGATCGACAGAGATTGCCAAAGCGACTCGACCGCCCACGAGCCATGTGGAGAGGGAGCCTACCATCATTTCCAGTTCCTGTTTGCCCTCGCTCGAGAGTTTGCTCCACCTTAGCCAACAGCGGGAGGACTGCTAGACCCAAACTTTGACGGTGCCGTACGGGATCGAATTCTTCCTTGGGCAGCTGCTGCGACGGAGGATCTCCCCTCATGTTGTTGCTCTGTCGATGCATTCGATGCAAAAGCTGCGACAGTCGATTGTGTCAGCCCTGCACAGCGGTCGCTTCTTGTCTCTGATCGACCAAGCCTGCCCCCGTTGTCGACGGCCGTCTCAGGTCTTCTGCTTCTGCCCACGGTCCAGGTCTTAGCTCTGTTCGGCGAGTGCCATATTATTCTCGAGCAAGCTCAGCAAAGGTCTCGAACGAGCTGCTGGGTTGTTCCGCTAGCGCGCGACCGCCAAACGGACAACGCTTGTTCCGCCATCCGCACGCTTGGATCAGATCTGAGGTTGAGGATGCATGGGTGATGGCACGCATGGCCTGTAAAGTGTGTGACCAATCAGAAACTCAGATATGCGAAGCTGCAGCATTAGCGCGCAACCAAGTGCGGAAGCGAGTGCATGTTCTGACTCGTTTCTTGACTCTCCTCGTCCCAGAGGCGCTCGTGCCGCAAGCCCCATCTGTCTATTCACCTTCCACCATCACGGCACCATGCATCTCATCATGCAAGCGCCTCCAAGCCTTTTCGTTCAGACCTGCTCAGGTCCACAGAACCTGTAGTGGCTCTCGTAGCCCCCGCGCCATTCGGTTGCTCCAGGATGTGTATTTCTGGCACCTGTCTTGTGCGCAGATGGCCTTTGAGGCCCACGAGTCAAGGGCAGTACCAATAGGCCACACCAATGGGAGCCCTCTGCGGACCATCACTTTTCGCAATTGTTGGTCGGGCCCCATGCGTGCTAGTTGCTCGTCCGGTCCAAGGGTCGAGTCGGTCGAGATGAGAGTCAGAGACCAGAGTCAGAGACCAGAGTCAGAGACCAGAGTCAGAGACCAGAGTCAGAGACCAGAGTCAGAGACCAGAGTCAGATATCTTATTGTTTCGTCTCGATCGTCATGGGCCTCCCTCGTTTACACTGCTCACCCCCTCCCTGACTCTTCTCTGCTGCCACTCCCTGGCTCCGGGCTCACTCCGACGCGATCCAGAATTCACCATCACGCACCCAAGGACCGCTGTCCGAGCCTCTGTGCATCTGTGCTTTTGCTCTCCCCTCCAAGGACAATCTGTGCTTAGGATTCCCGCCTTTCCTTAGCGGCCATTCACGTCTTCGCTAGTCGTTTTTCTACCGGATCTGACCTGCCCTGCACACCCTTGTCCCACGTACATATCAGCTTCAAAGTCCGCCCGTTGGCCACGGAGGGACTGGACCGTGATCAGCCCACCTGCCCTCACCCTCCACCCACGCTACCACCATCCGTTCCCCAGCACCAAGGACCAGGACATTGACAGCAGCCATCCTCACGTCGGACCTTGAACAAAGGATCGCCACTCCCCGTGAACCACTCGCAGCCGAACCTCACCGTCCAACAGCCCCTCGCTTTCATTGTTCACGTTCAGACCATTATACCTTCTCCCCCGTTTGCGGCAGTTGTCAGTTACGCTTCGCATCAACTTGCATTCCTCGTTGGCCTTGCCTGAACGCTCACCGCGACGCGTGCCAGACCACTCCCCGCTCCCCTCTCGTTCGGACATCCACCGTTCAGTCTCAGCGAATCAATCAATACCTTCGCCCTCCCCGACTCTGTGCCACCGACATTCCTCAGCCTAGACTCGTCCACCTCGCACACCGACTGCAGGAACTACTGACTTGAGCAACTCATTGGTGACGAGTGAGTGCCCAATCCTCACGTCAACCATGCAGAAGCTTACTATTCGTACAGGCTTTTATTTGAAATCTTCACATTCCTGCACTTTGTTGAAGCACAACACCGGTTCGACCGCTCAGTCGGAAGATCTGCACTCCAAGTCTGGACTTTAGTCACCTTACCCACAGGTGACGCTCCGGACTACGTTACATTACTCGATTGCTCCCAAGTATACCTAGCAATACCTTCACCGTGGCTGCCGCAGTAGCATATCCGTCCCATATGGCTTCGGATCCAATGGGTGCACCCTCGAGCTTTACAGCTCGCCGACCAAACGCCTCAAACTTGCCCCAGTTCGAGCTTCCGCCTCCTCAGCTGCCTGCCTTTCAAAAGTACAATAGCTATCAACCTCACATTGCTCACCCGCAACCGGGATCGACCAGTCTCGCGAGCGTCGGCAATCTTTTGACTCCACCAAGTGGCTCCTCCGCAGACGGACTAAGCCCGACTTCTTCAGCAGGCGCCATTGGGGCAACATCGACAGCGCCTCACACAATGGCACCATACACGCCGAGCTACAACTGGCCTGCGCCATCTGCTCATTACAACTTTCAGCAACCGGCCATGTCGCCGAGCACATTCAATTCATCAAGACCACCCTTCTCGCCATCCTTGAGCACGATCGTCAAGAACACCAGCTCGCCCAACCCCACCAATGATCTCCCACATTCGAGTCACTCTTCCGAAGTGCAGAGCTATCCGATGTCTGCCCCCGTCAGCCTCCCTTCGCTTTCCACCCAGCAGCAAATGGCCATGATGGGCCAAGGGCCAATGAGCGCGCCAATCACCCAGGCCTCACCGGTGCATTCCCAAGATGCATTTGCGCGACAGCCACCAACACCCACATACTACTCCGGACCACATTCGGCGACGCCGGCGCAGACCCCCTTCCCCTACTCTGCCGGTCCGTCACCAGTCCAGCATAGCCCAGTTAGTGCCGGTCCTCTGTCTCGCATGTCTCCGACCCATTCTCATGGTCAGATTCCATCAATTCATTCCCAGATGAACCAGACCCATTCGCCATATGCGCCTCAGCGACCCTTCTCCTACCCCGGTCCGGTCATGTCAAACATGAACAACCCGAGCAATCAGATGGCGCTCGTGGGCGGCATGCCCAATGGCATGGTACATGGCTACAACAGCGGTCACGCTGCCATGATGTACGGACATGCAGGCCAAGCGCAAGGACCCAACAACGACAGACCATTCAAGTGTGACCAATGCCCGCAGAGCTTCAACAGAAACCACGATCTGAAGCGCCACAAGCGCATCCATCTGGCTGTCAAGCCGTTCCCATGCGGACACTGCGACAAGAGCTTTTCCCGCAAGGATGCCCTCAAGGTATGTTCTTGCTGAAACCCCCGCGTTACTGAATACTGACTAATCCGCCAGAGGCACATTCTTGTCAAAGGTTGCGGAAAAGTCGGGGCTCAAAATGATGGTGACAAGCGATCGTCAGACGGATCCGTCTCTCCAATAGCAAAGAGCGAGATGGCCGACTCCAGCCCAGTCGTGGCAGCTTCAGCATAAGCTCGCCTCGACTTCTCACCCGACCTTTTTACCTCTATATCACGAAGCGTGTGCGAATTAACGATACCCAATCTTCTTCATCGACCTGTATTACATTAAGCCACATACTTCCAACAGAAACGACGGATGAACCTTTTCCAGAGCAAATTTACGGCAGTACTCGCGTTCCAGTAATGTCCAGCATGAATTCTTGCGCGGTCACAGTCCGCTAGAGAGGGCTATCAGCTAGAGCCATGGAGACAGGAAGAGTTAGGAAGCGGAGGATACTGTCCTAGCCAGGATCGTTCTGTACACATCACAGCCACTCTTGGATGGTGATCTTGTCCCGCTTCAGAGCGCGATGGCGGCATTGAAGATGATACGACAGATCAGAAGAGGCAGATACAGTACAGCCTTTCCTGCCAAATCCAAATGACCATTCCCTGCTCTACCATCGTGTGCTTGCTTTCCGATTTGACATGACTGTGACCGCAGTAGTAGTACGTTTTAGCTGCATATGCAACCTCCGCGCACTAGTTGGAGCCAGCGATCCCGCCTATCGACCAGGAGTGTGGTTGCAGAAGAGCGGTCTACCCAACCTGCCCAGTGGTGTGGTAATAGTGGCTTGATGGCGCCCCGAACATCACCTCTCGCTGATCACAGATGGCTCCACCCGTAGGGCAGACGTCCCCAGAACTCCCATGTGAATCTTTCCCTCCTTCTTCAACATATCCTGGAGGCCAACCATGGCCATCTTTACCTCGCATGTCAAAGGGGACCTCAAATTATCCCCGCGTAACGGCAAAGACGACGTAACGGTCGCGACTTTGATTTGAGCTCTTCTCCTGCGGCATTTGCATGGATGGCTGATTGATCTTGTGTCATGCGGCAACACGTGTGATGAGATGAAATGGAACAGGACAAGTGAAATGTGAAATACATACAAGCGGTACATGTGATCGCAGCAAGTGAAGTCCGACTTTTCCCCTTGACCAGCGTGTTTGTCGTGTTTGCAGCGCGACTGAAGAAGGAATTTCTTGCATTCCTCAGCTCAACGTCCCGCGCCCGGGCATACAGCTCCCTATCCGCCGCCGCGAATAAACACTCGCCCCCCATAACAAAACACCTCCAATTCTCCTCCTTTGGCCACGCAATTGGCCCAATCGACCCAGTACCGCCAAATCGAGACTCTGCAGTGTCGTCCTCCAACGCTTAGTCACTTGCACCTTATCGGTCAATCGCCCACTGCCCGTCGACCTTCATTCCTTCCTTCCATCCTCGACGCCAGCTCCCACACGCGCTCTTTTACGTGGGTCGCCAGCCACATCTCGACCTTCCGGTTACACAGCATCATCTGTTCATACTACGAAACAGTCGCAAAGGTAATCATATACACAAGCCCCAACTTTAGCCGCTCATTCTGCCGCTGCCACGCTGTTGCTGCTCGACCCCACTGGAAGCAGCATCGATAACACATCCTGGCACTTTTCAGCATGACTTGGGAATAACCTGGTATCCTACCTCCCACGATTAACTCAGCATCGATTCTTCTCAGTACACCTTCGACCAATTTTCTGCGACAAGACAGAGTCGCTCTGTAGTAATATATAATACCTAATCAGACCTATCCACCTGGATACCGGAACCACAACAACATGGCTACTCGGTATCATCAACAAGCATACGCGCACGTCCGCCCACCCGCTAGGAGGCAACCGCTTGGTCCTGGCGACGCTCGTGCTAACATGCATGCTCACGCATATCCTCCCACAGAAAAGGTCTCCAGACGCCCCGTCAATGCCGAACCAAAGGACAAGAACCTACCTCACAACGAGTCTCTCGAGAACGATGGCTCGCTACATGTTCGTAGCAGCCCAAACGAGTCAAGAGGCTATAAGAGAGTCTCGGACATCAAGCAACAAGAGCAAAAATCAAAGCGTGATTCGGAAATTTCCACAGCATCATCTACGGGCTCAGGAGGTGGACGAAAGAGGACGATTGGACAATGGCAACTTGGAAGGACTGTTGGTCAGGGTGGATGTTCCACCGTCAGACTCGTCAGGCATGTCGTGACAGGCCAACAAGGTGCTGTCAAGATCATCTCCCGAAAGATGGCAGAGCAAGTCCGAGCACAATCTTTGGCCAACCTGGCTGCTTCACAGGAGAAGTCGATTCAGGACTTGGTCGCAGCTGGCAAGATCATCGCGCCGCCTCCACCTGGGCTTATGCGCGAGATTGCAATCATGAAATTACTTGATCATCCCAATATCGTCAGACTGTATGACGTGTGGGAGAATCACAATGAGCTGTAAGATCCCTGTTACCACCTTGCCGTTCTGGTCTGAGTCGGTTCATCTGCTGACAGCGACAGCTATTTGGTCATGGAGTACGTCCCCGGCGGTGAGCTCTTTCATTACGTGGAGGAGCAAAGAGGGCTAGACGAGAAGGAGACCGTCTACATCTTCCGCCAGATTGTCGCAGCTCTTCTGTACTGCCATCGCATGAACATTCACCATCGCGATCTCAAGCCTGAGAACATCCTCCTCGACCGAGACAATGCCCAAATCAAGCTTGTTGACTTTGGAATGGCAGCCCTCCAACCAGAAGGCAAGCAGCTCACCACCGCATGTGGTTCACCACACTACGCCGCTCCTGAAGTCATTCGTAGCAGGCCCTACGACGGAGCAAAGGCCGATGTCTGGTCTTGCGGCGTTATCCTCTATGTTATGCTCACTGGCACTACCCCCTTCAATTACGATCACGACCGCAATCTTGCCGTTATGTACGCAGCGATTCAAGCAGCCGATTACTACATGCCTCCCGATCTCACTTACCATGCAAAGGACCTGCTGCGCAGGATCTTCATCACCAAGCCAGAAAAACGCATCGACATGGACGGCATCTGGGAGCATCCCCTTCTGCATAAATACGACAGAGAGTTTGGATATGAAGGCGATCTGACCAAGAAAGATCGTTGGATAGGCCCAGAAGCAGTGTTGAATGAGTGGAAGGTCAATTCCGAGGACGACATCGACAAGGAAATTCTACGCAACATGAGAACCCTCTGGCACAGTGTGCCCCAGAATGTGTTGGTCAAGAAACTTCTTAGCCATCAGTATGCATGCTTACATTCGAAAATTTATGACATTGACTGATTATCGCAGGCCAAATCAGGAAAAGTTCTTCTATGCGGCATTGGCAAAGCACAAAGAGGATCACATGGAGAACTACACTGGCGGTGTCGATGGTCTCGCTTATGCAGCGAGTGATTATCAGCATGCCCGCCCGGAAAGTGGAGGACCAAACATACCTCAAACGAAGCAAACTTCGCAATCATCTTATTCGATCATGAATAACGAGCATCTTCGAAGCAGCAGCATTGCCGACAGAGCTCCATCGGAAGCAAGCTACGATCCCTATAGGTCAGGACGACAGTCTGCCACCAGCCGCACATCACAGATACCCAGAGCTCCGGGTCACAAGCGTGGCAACAGTGGCAGCATGAAGGGAGCGGCCCTACGTGTTGAGATGCTTAAGAAAGCGAATCAGCAAGCTATTGCTCGCCAAAAGATCACGCCTGTCCCTGGTACCCATAGTCGATCTGCCAGCCGCACTTCTATCAACAAGGTTTCTCGCACCAATTCAAGACAATCTCTCACCAGCTCCATCTGGCCGAGTAGTCCTCCTGTGGTTGTACATGTCAAGACGAACTCGTCTCACAAGCGAAGTGTCAGCTTCCAGCACGTCAGGAAGAGCTCCAATACTAGCGTCATCAACCACAGCGCTGGCAACTCTCGATACACGCCCACTCCAGACATTGACGAAGAGGAAGAGATCGTCGAAGAAGATGCCGCCGAGGATGATGAGACCGCGACTACCATGTCAAGCCCAACCCGTCGTGTCGTCAAGGATGCTCAGAACAGAAAGTCCAAGGTGCCTACAGGCATGACGCCGAGGAGTAGACCACGCAAGCCGGAGACACCAGGCCACATCATCAGGACCGAGGTTCGTAAAGTGAGCACCGAGCTTGAGAAGGCTTGTGAAGAAGCTTTCTTCAGATCATCCTATGGATCGAGTGATCAGACCAGCACGACAGACAGGCAGGGCTCGTACGACACTCCACCATCATCAATCTCCAACCAAGCCAGTGCAGCACTCCATAGCCCGAGTGGTAGACCTCTTCCAGCGGTCCCGACCGACACGCCAAACACTTTTATCGCCAGGACTATTGAGGAGACCAGGAAGAAGCTTGTTGAGAGAGCTGCTGGCGGTGAAGCAGATGCTGCAAAGATCAATGAAGTCCTTGCTTCTCTGGAGAAGATCATGCCGTCCGAAGCGGAGCGTAGAACGACCTCTGCACCAGAACCAAAGTCTGCCGGCGATATAGGCTTCTTGCCAATCATCACCGAAGAGCCACTTCCGGACACATTGAGGGTTGGCAAGGGTGAGAAGAAGGGTCACCGATCTTTCACTGCCCCAGGTCCTACTCAGACTGGAATCGCGAGAAAGCATGAGCCCAAGCACGAATCCATTCGTGTCGTCGAGCAATCCCCCATCACTCACCAAAAGGTGGTGCCCAACAAGCGCGACTCAAGTATGGAGAAGGAGGTACTCGTCAGCAGGCCAAAGACATCTGATGGTGCCATGCCGCAGGATGACAAGCACCTCCAAGTACCTAACCCGTACGACTACCTTCATAGAAAGAAGTCCCATGACAGTGCTATCGGCTTCAAACCCACTGCCAACGAAGAGGAGGTCCGTCCCGTCGCTGTACCGGCCGCCTCAGACAAGAAGGAGTCCTTCTGGTTCCGCCGCTGGAAGAAGACGCCTGCTCCCCAGGCGACCTCGCCGCCAGATCCTCATCCAGGCGTCCCAGTCCAGTTCAAAGATCTCGATGACCGCAAGGCAAAGCCAAGTCTGCTCAAGCGCGACAAGCAGCCGGCTCCTCTCGACCTCAATAAGCCTGATCCTCCAGCAGGACCCCCCACCGATGGTTCCGAGTTCCCCATGCGTCGCGCCTCGGACAGCGAGCAGAAGGGCTTCAGCAAATGGCTCAACAAGCTGGGCAAGAAGGATGAACCGATCCGCGCGATCGAAATCAAGGGTAAACACCCACTTTTCCTAGACTCACCCATCTACCCTTCTGCGGCCTCGCCGCACCTTGTCCCCAGAACCATGGCGTCGGCGACGAAGAAGGCGCCAGGATGTCTCCCCTTCGCCTCGAACTTAGACCTCCTTCACCACCTTCCGAACCTGTCCAAGCTGACCTTGCCTCCAGACTCACAACCTTCCCCCGGCATCGCCGCACCATTTCCGGCGGCCCCACCTCTCAAATCCCCCAACACCGCCGAACCCTCCCCACGCACCACTTCCCCCACCACCGCCGTCAACGCCCAATCCTGGTTCGCCCGCTTCTTCCGCCTCGCGCCCCCGAGCCACGTCACCGCCTTCTCCGTTCCCCGCTCCCGCGCCAGAACCGAGATCTACCGCCTACTCCGCGACTTCCAACACGCCGGGCTTGGGGATCTATGCTACTTTCCCCAGGAGAATGCCATCACTGCGAGGGTCGAGAAGTCGAATGCGCTAGGCATCAAGCCGGTTAGTTTCAGGGTGGAATTGTTTGTGGTCTTGCAGAACGGGAAGAGGAGTGGGTTGAGTTTGGGCAGGTGGACTATGGTTAGGGGCGCCGCGAGTGGGTTCGAGGCGGTGGTGGAGGCTGTGGAGAGGGTTATGGGTGAGAGAGGGGTGTTGGTCGAGAAGGGGGGGAGGAGGGAGGAGTTGAAGGGGATTTTGGCTTGAGTGTCGGGTTTGACGCTTGGGCGAAGAAAAGGAGGGTTGAGGAAGTGTCCCGGGTTCGGGGGTGGGAGTTGTTGTCTGTTCATCGGGGTTCTGGAAGAGGAGAGTCCGGGATGAATATCTCTGCTCAAGGAAGGATGCACGGCAGGGTGGGTGGTTGGACGTATCGGAGTGTGCAAAGGAGTCATCTGGTCGGATTGTACTGCATAGCGAGCGTTTCCCGGGATCGCGCATGGATCAGGTCATGGGGCGTCGGTTTTCTTTTGTGTCCATTGTGAGTTGAGAATGATACCGTGGGCAAGGCTTGGTGGGTGAGGGGAGGAACATAGTGGACGGGGAGGTTCGGTGAATGGATGTCCTATCATATGGGGTTCTGTGCAATGTGTGCTGTGCCGTGCACATTGTGATTCGTTTCGCGCGGTCCGGCCGCCACTGGGGACACGTGTGGCCGCTATACTCGCCCTGTGCCCATGAGGTAGGTAGGTGCTCACTCTGCCTGGACCTTCCACAAGATCATCATCCTCAGCGTGACACTCTCGCGAATATCTACGTTGTATCTGGACCTGACAGCTTGACATATCTGACCTGCGAATACTTCACAGACCTGTCTCCTCGCCACTCACGGTCCGACTGCTTGCCGTATCTCCTGTAACATAACCACGTATCCTGTTGTCCATCCTCCCCTTTGTCCGCATCTTCTACCTTGAAAGTAGGAGCTTGGAACAGTCGACCACGATTCACGTGGTGATGCAGGCTGGCTGCCTATTTGGAGTGGCTTGGGCGTCTCGACTTGTTTGGACCTCTGCGCCGTCGAAACTTCCGAGAGAATGCGGAAAGGACTGGCGTGGTCCAGTGTTGTGGGAGGGAAGTAAGGAGGAAGTAAGCATGAAGTAAGTCGGATGGGGAAGTCTCATGGCAAGTCGAAGTGGAATCAAGCGTTTTGGAGCAGAAGGACTTGCCCTTGATACGGAGGCGGAGGCTGCCTAAGATAGTAAAGGCGTGAAGCCCATCCAGTGCTTCGTGTAGGGTAATCAGATGAGACTGTAGGGGCCGAGATCGAAAATATTCTAGACATGCACCCCAAAAGGCTTCTCATCCACCTCACAAGTCGTGTTAGCAGGAGGCAGCTGCCCGGTCTGGAAGTACTGCCTGATGTACCTCTCCGTGCAGGCGGAGCGGGTGTCGACTGTTATGTGCTGTGATCTCTGTCAGCCAATCCCGTCCAGGGTAGTCACAGAGGGACCTACGCCTATGCCATGTTGCTTGAGGACGACGGAACCAGGGTAGGATTTCGAGATTTCAATTGCGCTAGTACGGGTCAGTCAGATGAGAGGCAATGGGGAAGGTGGCAGGGAGTACTTTTCGACTGGTGTGACTGGGTCGAGGAGGTTGTTGAGTATCAAGATTGGGTTTGAGGTGTTGGCTGTGAATGGTCCTGCGTCTATCAGTCACCTGCCTGCGAATGTTACTCAAAGTATGGACCTGTGAATCGCCACTTCGCCCTTGCAGTCCATCCAGCGCATTTCATGTTCAGCTCCGCCCAAGGTCTGGCGATGTACTTGCTCTGACTCTCAAGGTGTCTGAGGTAAGCGTCAAAGTTCTCGACGGTGTCGAGGCCGTTGTGGTCTGCGTCACTGCAGGATACGCCGGGATTGACTTCGTCCTCCCAGGAACGGGGGAGCATGCAGCTGGGTGAGAAGGGGCAGTCTTTGGCACATTCTGGGGAGATAGTATAAGGGGTCTTCGTTCTTTGCTTGTGTTCGGCGAAGTATGTGCCGTTACTCCTCGAGACGGAAGCTATGAGTCTGGCGAGGTTGGGGAAGCTCTTCATTGGGTCGTAGAGTGCTGAGCGGAGGGCGCTGGTGACGTCTGACCAGGTGATGATCTCTGATCCTGTGGTCTCCGTGGCAGGTACTGACAGAGGAGATATCTCTAGGTATTCGAGTAGCTTATCGAATTCGTTCTGCATCGCTGCTGGGCCAGAGGTAGAGTGAAAGTCACAGTGCTCAGGTCCAGCAGCGTAGCACAGATCGAAGAAACGCTTGACAATCTCATCAGCGTGGATGATACTGGAGCCTCGAGTACCAGCCAGACCTTCTGCGGGTAGTTTCACACTGTCGAGGATCAGGCTGCCAACACGGTTGGGGTACATAGCTGCGAACATGGCGCCGATGAATGTACCGTATGATTGTCCCCAGAAACTGAGTGTCTCCTCCTGTCCGCGATTGGAAGTGTGAGCAAGGATAGATTGCCGGCTAGACGGATGATCTGTGTGCTGTCTCATGGTTGCCATCCTGCCTACTGGACTATTCAGCCATGATATTGCAGCCTTCTCTCGCCACTCTGCGTGCTTCTCGACCATTTCCAGCAGATCACGCACCACGGGCGTCGTATTGAGATGGTGTATGATCTTAGCTCGAGGGTCTGTCTCCGCCCTATCTAGACAAGACTTTGACACGGCAGACCAGCGTGCTTTCTTCACAGAAGTGCCTACATCTGAGGTGGCGACTGTGCCTTCTGCTTCGGATTGGACCTCCCAGATCCGCCGGGCGTGGTAGTCCGGGAAGCAGATCAGACGAGGACTGGTGTGTCGTACACCGCGAGGATCGAAGCCAATGATGTCGAAGTATTTGTGAGCACCCAAGGTAGTCTCGTCGGCTGTAGCATCGACGAGCGCTTGCATCTGTCGACCTTCTCGGACTGCCTCTTGTGTTCCTGAAGCTCCTGGACCACCTGAAATCAACATCAGCGGCGCCGGAGCCGGTTGACGATATGGTCCTGCTCACCTGGATTGATGAACACTGCTCCCCTATACATAGGGTCCGTGACAGGTACCTTCGCCGGTACTCGGACAATGGCAATAGCCACCGTTCCATCATCGAGCTCTGTATTATTCCAGTCCATAGGTACCAACAGTCGTGCACACTGTAGATCATCGTAGCAAGGATGATAGATAAGGTCCTTGTCAGGCTTGATGTTTGCCCATGGCAGATCATCTGGATGCAGTTTATGCAGCGCAGCGACTCCATCGGGTTTGGTAGATGCTGAGCTCAACGTCGCCTTCTGGATTAGGCCTGCGGACAAGAGTATCACGCATATTCAGTCGAGCTTCAATGCGGCATCCGTGGGCGCCTGAAAGGCCTGCATCGTGCCGGTGCCGTGACACGGTGAGAAGCGCCAGTGGATCGGTCCCGTCCCGCGATCTTCATGTTAGGTCAGCCAGAAGCAGTGACCGAATCAGCATGTGTAAGCATTGATATCGTCAAGCTCAACAGGAGCTTTTACGAAATCGTGCTTGTGTCATTTGCGTAAATGCAATGTTCAAGGTTGCTCACGACGGAAGGGTGAAAGGCACATGGGGATGCGGCTCTGCTTGCCTGACCACACTCGACGCCAAATCACCACGATTGATAGCGAGGGGCGCTTGAAATGAATGTCCCCTCAAGGACAAGTCTAATGAAATGCCTTGAAGATTCTGCGCATGTGTCTACACGGGAAACAGGCCTGTTGCACATCAATCATGTACCTGACCATTGACTGTCTTATGCCGGTATGAGAGATTGCTTGTCACAGCCGATGCGAAGAGCTGTCACACATGCAACCGCGATGTCATCTTATACAAGAATCGGGGCGATCCAGGAATCTCTCATTGTCCCTTCTGTGTGGCGTGTACTGCCTAGAAGCCTAGTTCATGTCAGCATGTTCTTCGTTCAAGAGACACAGAATTACTCACTCCCTTCCGTATTTCCCTCACCCATACTCCTACTCCCCGAACTCCCACTCTGTACCGTCCCCAGGATCCCGTCCAAGTACCCAGCCCCACTCCACTTCTGATGCGTCAAAACATCACACCCATCTTCCTTCTCCTTACTCTGCACCAGCTCCACATAAGCCTTCATCCCCTCCTCCTTGAAGCCTTTGCTTAGCTTATTACTTATCATAGCTGTTGAATGCAACCCAGCCAAAGAGATGAGCTGCAGCACGAAACCCTCTTTCCCAAGGTCCCAGATGAAGCTCTTCAGGGTGTCTGGCGTGAAGCCAGCTGCGAGCCAATTGAATGATGGCGAGAGATTGTATACTAGCTTCTTGCCGGGAAGCACAGAGCGGATCTCGCGAGCGAATTTCGATGCGGTCTCGACCGACGCGGAGGACGTCTCGAGCCAGAGGAGGTCGGCGTAGGGTCCGAAGGCGATGGCACGCTTGGTGGCTGCTGCGGCGCCGGCGCGGTAGTGGTAGTAGCCTTCTCGCGTGCGGGGGAGGTCCCACGAGAAGGAGACGGCGGAGCCGGCGAGTTCGGCGGCGAGCTTACGGCGGTCGTGTAGGGGAATGTTACGGTTGGATTTGATTGCCTGTTCGTATTTGGAGACCTTGTTGGGATCTGAGCTGGTGGACTTGATGTGCTCGACTGCAGCTTCGTCAAAGGTGACGAGCTTTTGTGACTTGGTCCAGTCGGCTTCGAATTGGTCAATCTCGGCACCGGATGCGCCTTCGAATTCCATCTTCTGGATGGTTTCGGCGATCGGGGCCACGGAGGTGTCGGTCAGGCCGAGGATGAATTCGTGGTCTCTAGCATCGATGGCGGAAGAGAGGAGCTTGCCACTCTCCGCATCGGTGCGAGCAATGACGAGATTCTCACAACCCATCATGTCCCATTGGAAGCGAGTAGTCACTAGTCGATTGATGTGCTCTCCTGTAGGAACGAGCACTTTCCCTGCAAGATGACCGCACTTCTTACCGCCGTGAAGCTGGTCTTCGAAGTGAACAGCAGCAGCTCCGTTCTCAGCAAATAGCTTAGCAAGCTTAAGCACTGCTGAAAGACCACCATGTCCAGTATCACCGTCTGCGACAATGGGTCGGAGATAGTCGACATACGGAGTCTTTGCACGATCAGACGCCGAAAGCTTCCGCCGTGCGTCGAAGTGCTTGCGGTCATGTAGTTGTTGGGCCTTGAATAGTCGTTGTACCTGATTGGGAACAGTATTGTAAGGATAGTCACCAAAGTCTGGTGAGACTTCGTTCGTGGTTGTCAGGACTGATGAGCAGGCCCATCCAGAAACGTAGAGGATCTCCTGATTCGGGGCTTGTTGTGTCATTTGTACAGGATCGATGGCACCCACTGTTGAGACGTCAGCGACAAAGTCATTGTATTCTTAATTGACCATAGACTTACTGGTATGCACTGGTTCGCCTTTGGCAGCTTTCGTCTCCAGCAAATTGAACAATTTCCTGGCCATGAGTGAAGAGGGATAGACTTGCTGCAGCGTGCCTCGTTTCGTCACTACCGATTCTGCTGAGTACGGTCTTTTGATGCCGGCATAACGTGGCGAGGCCCACCACTCTTCGACCTGCTTAACCTGTGCATCGAAAAGTGCATCCTCTGACTGTCCGACCTTTTCTATTTCAGGTAATAACTGATAAGAGTCCGCAGGGTGTGTACCGGGAAGCGGCGGATTGACAGATGTAAGAGAGCCGGTCATACTGCCAGATACATTCGACGCAGGTCGTGTCTGAGTATATGTACGGGGTCTGAGGGCTATGGGAGTCCGCCTCCGCAGGCATTGAAGCCCAGCTCGGCGCATATTCCTGTACGTCAGGCTCTGATTAGGATTATGCTGTAATTATCTGTGCAGTCGATGCAATCTGTAGTGTGGTAGAGAGGATAAATGGCAAATCCTTCTGTGCTGATGTCGAAGACGGAACTTGATGCCGAAGCAGCTTCTTTGCTCACGACGTCCATTGTCCCGCTGCTAACCGAGGCAATATCAAAGTGAACCATTCGGACATGCATTCTTCGTACATGGCCTCACAGCATCGGTGAGATCGGTATACATCATTTCCTCATCATTTGTTGTTACTGCGAAGATCAGGGGCTTGCTCAAGTGAAGTTCATTGCCATGTCAAAGTGGTCACGTGATTGCACTCCAACAAGATATATATTTATTCTGGACCTGCTCTATTCTAATCGAAGTAGCTCATCGGGTAGTTTCTATCCGCTCTGGGTCTGTACTGCTATCACGAAACCAATCCTCACGGATGAGTTTGTGGTCTCTCGTGGCCGGGTGGGGAGAGTCGAGTAGCCTAGCTATCACTCCCTACGACGTCAGATACTTCCATATCGGGAAGCGTGTAGCTTAGCTATCACCCTGATATCAGTCGTAAAGCATGACTTAAAAGCTGAGGTCGTAAAGCATGACCGCATCAAAATAAGCGCCGAGGAGAGTGAACACTTCTCGAAAAACAACCAGAGTTCAATTCGCCGTGAGAGATTTTTTTGCCTTCACAAGCAAGTGATGAAGGGGTGAGAGTCGTAGTCCGAGCATGTGAAAGGGTCGGGTTCACACAGGGCATGTGACGGGCACTGAAAATGGTCCAGCGCTTGCCCCTGGATTTTTGGTCGTTCCACGCGAACCCTGTCTGCAAGCACACCTGCTTGAACAGACAGGCAGACTTATCCAGGGAAGGTTTTGAGTGTCTGCAAATGTGCTACTACAGTCGGCGTGATGATGGCTGTCCTTCGTCAAGACTTAGCGTATCGAAGGTGGCAAATCGTGACATCTAAATTGATATATCCTCTCTCTGTACGAGTTTCAGGACTATGTAGATGGGCTACGTAGCAAGTATAATTCTTGTCCCTGTGTAGTACTGCATGCCATTGAGACATACTTACCCCTTTGCTCACCTGGATGAAATCGGACCCTTGGGCGATCAGAATCACAGAGAGAGAACGATATGGCATGATTTGCGTGTGCAGCATTGGATGCGAAGTATCACGACTTGAACATCGTGATGTAGGGAAAAAGAGGATGATTAGTCTTCGCCTGAAAGTCAATGCCGAGCAATGTGGTTCTCCGCTTCTCCGAAGGGACGTCATGGACGCCGAGGCCGACGATTGCCGGGGTCAAAGTTTTGGAGCATTTGCATGGCATTTACATCTTCTGACCTTGGAATTGATCCATTGAAGCCGTGTTGGTACCTCCCGAGCACTTTCCACGCATCAAGAGACCCACTGACTCTGTGAAAAAACCACAAGTGCAGCAAATATGTCTCTGGCAACGCGCGGGGCAACCCGAGCTCTCAGGGCTTCGAAGGTGGGATACCCCACGACCTTAGAGATTGACACAGAGCTAATTGGAATACAGCTCAACACTGGCAGATTTGCAGTATCGCGTAAGGCGTCTGGACCGAGCTCTCCGAACGCCAGGAACTGACCTTAGTACACAGAATATGAAGGAAAGCGAAACTATGCTTCGGCCGAGCCCACGCTCAAGGAGACTCTCGCGAAGGTCATTCCCGAAAAGCGCGAGCTCTTCAAGATGGTGAAGTCCCATGCGGACAAGAAGATTGGGGATGTCAAGGTCGAGAACACAATCGGAGGCATGAGGTGGGTCTGTGTATACCATGCTCAGGGGCTGGAATGCTGAACAAGAACAGAGGTCTCAAGGCTATGGTCTGGGAGGGCTCAGTCCTCGACGCGAACGAGGGTATCCGCTTCCACGGCAAGACGATCAAGGATTGCCAGGACTTGCTTCCAAAGGGCACCACCGGTACTGAGATGCTGCCAGAGGCCATGTTCTGGCTTCTCCTTACCGGCGAGGCTCCATCAGTCAACCAGATCCGTGGCTTCTCCAGAGAGCTTGCGGAGAAGGGACAGCTGCCCAAGTACATCGAGACGCTTCTCGACAACTTCCCCAAAGATCTCCACCCAATGACACAATTCGCCTGTGCAGTGTCTGCCCTCAACCACGAGTCGATCTTTGCCAAAGCGTACGAGCGTGGCCTTAACAAGGCCGATTACTGGGAACCTACTTATGAGGACAGCATCAACCTCATCGCAAAGCTCCCGACCATTGCAGCCAAGATCTACCAAAATTCTTACCGCGGAGGAGGTGCCCTGCCAGCTCAGATCGATGCTGACCAGGATTGGTGCTACAACTACGCAGCTATGCTCGGTAAGGGAGGAAAGGAGAACGAAGGTTTCCAGGACCTTCTCCGTCTCTACTGCGCGCTTCACGGCGACCACGAGGGTGGTAACGTCTCCGCACACGCGACTCACCTTGTCGGATCCGCTCTTTCAGACGCCTACCTGTCATACTCGGCCGGCCTCCAAGGTCTCGCCGGGCCTCTCCACGGTCTCGCAGCGCAAGAAGTCCTCCGCTGGATCCTCCAAATGCAAGACAAGATCGGCACAAAGTTCACCGAGACAGACATCAAGGACTACCTCTGGAGCACACTCAAGAGCGGTCGGGTGATCCCCGGGTACGGCCACGCAGTTTTGCGCAAGCCAGACCCGAGGTTCGAGGCCATGATCGCCTTTGGCGCTGCTAGGCCGGAAATCATGGCCGATCCTGTCTTCCAGCTCGTGAAGAAGAATTCGGAGATTGCGCCGGGGGTGTTGATGGAGCACGGAAAGGTGAGTACAACGTTATGCATGTCATATTTTAATCGACGACACGATTTCGTGCTGCGACCGCCTGTGCCATGCTCATCTCCCTGATGGGACGATACACGAAGCGGGTCCTGCAGGTTAGAAATTTCATGGTACACAAGCTGATCATCTATCGCAGACCAAGAATCCTTTCCCCAACGTCGACTCAGGGTCGGGTGTGCTCTTCCACCACTTCGGCTTCAAGGAAACGCTGTACTACACTGCCATCTTCGGCGTGAGTCGCGGTCTAGGACCCCTCGCACAGCTAATTTGGGATCGTGCACTAGGTATGCCTATTGAGCGGCCCAAGAGCATCGACCTCAAAGGCTTGTTGAAGGCGGCCGAGGGAGCATGATCGCCTTTGCAGCCGACCAGGATATGAACGCTGAGGTCCGGGGGGGAAGTGGGTATCAAGTCGTCCAAGGAGTGACTCCAATCTCCCATGGCTATATGTGGTTATTTTTATGCAACAAAAGCAAATATCCGATAGAATCGCTGTCTGATGCAGAAGAGTGGATTGATGTGTGGATACATCTATGCAGCTCCAGCCTCGAATAGATCATCGTCGAATAGAGTTGCTGCACTCCCGCGGGGGGGATGCGCCGCAGGGTGGGATGCACGATCGTCTCAGTGGGCTTGGTATGGCGTTCTCTGTCTAGGGTGTGCCGAGGCAGGATGGCAGAGGATGGCTGTCTTTGTGCTCGTAGTCAGCCGTTACACAGGCACTTCGGCTCAGTGGCTTGTTGGGAAATGTGAGCATGTTGCAATATGAATCAAGTTGGTCGAGCAGAGATCCATCTGATCGTTCAGTATCCACAGCTGAATCGTCATTGCGATGGATCTTGTTGGACAATACCACCCACAACGGCAGACTAAAGGGAGCTCTGACAGCGCCGCCAGCATCATGACCGCGAGCCTTGTGCATGATACTGCGGGTCAGCGCCACGGCGCATGAAAGCCCTTCTGTACCGCAGTACGGAGAAAAACGTGGTGATGGGAACCCAGATCGTGCAGGTTCCGTGGTCGACAGACCGAGGCAAAATCGCAAGTAGCTGCCGTGAAACGACGCTGACCGCCATCACAGAGTTTCACCTTTACTAGCAAGCTTCCCAAAACAGCCTAGTTCCCCCCCCCGACCAACTCCCACCGCCTCACGGGTCCTCACCCCTGCTCTCTTTTGCTTCTGTCAAACAGCACCGGCCTCGGAACTTTTCTTCGGAAAATGTACATCTCGCCCTGTCTGTCAACATTACGCAACCTGGCCCTCTGGATCGAGCATCAATGCTGCCTCTTGGCATCCGACCCCCAACTGCCCGTGTACCTGCATTTCTGCACGTCTCGAAACAAACACCCCAGGGTCCCGTCCGCCCACCAACTCTGCTCCCTCCGGTATGCATCCGTATCACCATGCTTGTTGGCGCTCGTCGAGGATAGATGGGCTTGTTTAGAAACCGCCATGAGCTGTTGTGCCTTGCCAATCTAGCCGTCCCCGCTTGACGCATCCGATGGCGTGCACAAACGCCACACCAGGCGAGTAGATATAAGCCTCTCCTTCTCTCAAATCTGCACTCGCCTTCCACGTTCATCCACAGTCCTTCTTTTGCCCCTAGCTCTTCTTCTTTCTTTGACCAAGCAGGATCTTGGTCCAACATCCATTCGTTCATCCACCACCCCATTTCACTTCATCCATTCCCACACTCATCACAAGTCATCATGAAGTCCACAACCCCAACCCTCCTCGCCCTCCTCGCGGCCCTCGCCCACTCCGCCCCCGTCGAAAAGCGCCAAGACGACCTCATCAACGTCCCCGGCTCAGGCGGCTCCGACGGCGAAGCAGGCGCCACCATCCCGACCCCCACCCGTCCCCGTCCCGACCAAGGCCAAGGCGGCGCCGCTCTCCCCTTCCCCATCGGGACGGGACGTCCTTCTCGTCCTCGTCCTGGTAGGCCTGGCAGGGGGCCGGTGCCGACGGGTGTGTTCCCGCCAATCCCTGGTGCTGGTGGTGAGGGAGATTCTGGGGTGGGAGGCATTGAGGACTTGTTGAATCGTTTGTTGGAGAGGTTGAGGGAGCGTGAGGGCACGGAGGGAGGGGATGCTGCGAGCCCCGCGTTGAAGGCGAGGGATGCTGAAGCTGATGCGCAGTTTGGTGGGCTTGGGTCGCTTGGTGGTGGCGGTCTCGGGTCGTTGGGTAGTGGTGGGGCAGGGGGATCTTTTTTGGGTGGCGGCTCAGGGGGTACCGGTCTGGGATCCGGGCTTGGAGGGGGTTCCGCGTCCGGATTTGATCTGGGTGCACTTTTGGATAGGCTGGGCAAGGGAAGTGGCTCTGGGAGCTTCCCCTCGCTACCAACAGGAGGATTTGGGTCCGGGGGATCTGGCTTTCCCAAATTGGGTGGAGGATCCAGTAAGTCTTCCCAGCTTTTGACTGAACGTCAAGACTTATACGTATGCAGGTGGCGGATCTCCTTCCCTAGGTGGTGGCGCTGGAGGAAGTCTACCTGGTCTCGGGTCTGGTAAGTACTTCTTCTTCTTCTTATCGTATCGCGCGCAAATCCTGGTAGGATGTGTCAATGTGGCAGCTCAAAAAAGAGACGGTTCCAGTACGGACTCTTGGAGTCTGTGGCTCTTGGGCCATACACATCGTCCATCTCCTGCACCACCGCAAGCTCTAGGATCACTATCGAACACAAACGAATGCTAACACATCCCTTCAGGTGGTGGCTCTCTTCCAGGTGCTGGCAGCGGAAGTGGCGGTGGAGGCCTCGGTGGATTTCTGGGCGGAGGAGGTACGAAGTTCTTCTTCACCACATCCTTCTTCACCGCATCCTTCTTCACATCACGAAAGACGAAAGCAGGCACTGAATTTGTCCTGCGAGCGGTCTCTGTCTGGCACATACTTTGACGAACGCGCTTCGTGTTTGTTTCGCTCTGTTCCACTACCGCCACACACCAGTACTACCAGATACAGTCGCTAACAGCTACCAGGTGGCGGTTTCCTCGGTGGGGGTGCAGGAGGCGGTGGCTCTAGCAACGACGTCGTCAGTGGCGAGTGCAAGGGCACCACTCTCATCTTCGCTCGTGGTACCGGTGAGCCTGCAACTATGGGCTTTGTCGTCGGCCCGGGTCTCTCCAACTCTCTCCGTCAGAACCTTGGCGGTGATGTCGCTGTCCAGGGCGTCGACTACGCTGCTTCAGCCGCTGGCAATGCTCAGGTATGCATCGAACATCTCAACAAGCCGAGAATGAAAGCTAACAAACATGCCAGATGGGCCGCGGCGCCGGTGCAGACAAAATGGTCCAACTCGCGAACCAGGCTCTCCAGAAATGCCCAGACACCAACCTCGTTCTTTCCGGCTACTCTCAAGGTGCAATGGTCGTTCACGCCGCGCTCCAGGGAGGCGTAGACGGCTCCAAAGTCGCAGCCGTCGCCACATTCGGTGACCCACTCAACGGCCAGGCTTTCCGGGGCGTCGACAACAGCAAAGTCGTCCAGGTCTGCGGCAGCGCTGACGCGCTCTGCGCCGGTCGTGGCCAGACTTCTGGCTCCGGTGGCCACACGAGCTACGGTAGCCAAACTGGTGCTGCTGCGCAGAAGCTCGCTGCTATCGTCAAGGGAGGCGATGCTGCTGCTCCTGCTCCTGCGCCGGCTCAGTAGAGGGTTTCATGGTTGATGACTCTTGGAAGTGGGCATGGGGTTCTTTTCTCGCTGCATCAAGGGGGCCACGCTAGAGGCAATACCAAGTGTTGGAATGTCGATGGCTGGCTTCGGATTATGTGAAATTTGATTGAAAAATAGCTTCTTGATGTCTCTTTGATAGAGATGAATAGGACACTTTTGGACGAAACCTATGTCACCTACCCAAGTGTCATGTGTCGTGGCAATGTGAATGTACTACCAGGCAGTTGAGCATGTAATAGACCATTGGACGCCTTGCGGGGTCAAAGCGATCTACTTCGGTTGCATCTCTTTCCGGACACCGCTCATGGGGCGGCCAGATAGAGATTAGCATCGATAGCAGTATTGCAGGCAAGCATACTCTTCTTGCATTCGATCGATTTGTCTCATTCTCAATTGCTCCGGATGCTATTGCTGGTCGGACCACATTAATGGCTTCCAACCTTACCCTACGCCCCGCGAGGCGGTCAAATATATCAAACCTCGCCCACTTGGGAAACGCAGCAAACGCTCAATCAGCTCTTCACAGACGCATGTCGCCTGGTCGAGACATCTACCCTACCAGCTACTACCTCTGGCGTCTCAACATCATCCGCGAGCGTTTCGCCACTCCTAATTTACGAAGTATGGTCGTAGAAGATACTTTCACAGGCGAGATACTTGGACTCTCATGCTGGACTGTCGAAGGCCCGAAGACGCCACTGTACAAGGGCTGGGTCAGCGAGAGCTCATGGACGGACTGGCTTGAGCGGAAGCTGATAGGGATTGAAAAGATGTACGGACGTTACGTCTCGGACAGAGCAACTGATTACGCATTCCTGGATAGATTCATGGCTGCGTTCCTTGGGCAGGATCAAATGGCTCATCCGCCGTGTATTCGATTGCATATGATCGTGGTTGATCCGAGTAAGCAGTCGAAGGGGGTGGGGAAGATGATGATTGATTGGGGTAAGGAGTTGGCTTTGAAGGAGGACTTGCCTATGTACTTGGAGTCGAATCTTGAGGCGACTGGGTTCTATGAGAAAGGCGGGTTTTCTAGGCTTGAGGAGGATATGGTTGTTGATGTTGATGGGGACGAGCCGTTTCGGATTCCTGTCTTTGTGTGGGAGGGTGAAGAGAGGCGGGGGCGGTGGTTGGAGCCGTTTGCTTCAGGGGTGCGGTGGAGGTGGAGAGGAGATCCGATGGATAGTAGCGTATGATATGACTAATATGTATGCCGCATTTGAACACAGTTCCTTCGACACGACCGTGGTGATGTAACTGGCATGACTTACCAATTTGCATACAACTACCACGACTCCACCGTGAATAAGCTACTAGGCGTAGACAGAAGGCTTTGCGATACTGGACCCGTCCAATTTCTCGTCTGTTAGTACTTTGACAGCAGGATTCTGTCACGTGTGGGTTTTGAGTCAGGTGGGTGTGCGTTGTGACATTTGATCCTTTGCTGGGAGGACGTGGTAGCTGCCACTACTAAACGCTTTGCCGTCAACGTGGAGGATTGCTATTTGCCGTTGCAAGCGATGATACTGGAAGTTGAGAACTACCAGATCGGTAGATGATACGTACAGCGTCTCTTCATGCTCCATATGGATCTGGTAGTGGACACTGATGGACATTGCTGGAGACAGTGGCACCGAAAGCTTTGAAAGGGGGAGAGAGCTTACTGTGAGATGGCCGAAGGAGTAAGCGAAAGCACAGTGGTACTGCTTCTTGTCTGTAGACTGTGCCCTTCATGTTGAAGATATAACAACCAGGCGGTTATCGTTTTCGAAGCTCCCAGTAGGCTTGTGGGCAAAAGCTGAGCTATCGCCAGTTGCTATCGCCAGTTGCCGAGGCGAAGGGCAAGTCCGAGCTCAGCGCATGCAGATCATCGAGTGCTTCGTTGGAGGCACCACCTTCGATACCGTCGTCGTGGTGTCAACGTGGAATGAATTCCTGCGATCGGTCAGGATTAGCTGCTACTACAGACTCATCCCTGCCGTCTTGATCAGTTGTAAAAGCTGAGTCCTTAGGGCCCAAGACGAGCCTCATTGGCTGCATAACTGGATGGCGATTGAAGTCATGTCCGCTCACCTCGCCTGCTGTCACATGCCGCCAAGTCCACTCACAATAAGACTAAGTATATATTGTCACCTTCTCCATCCATATCCTAGCGAACAACGTGTGAGCTTAGCTCAGTGGTTAAGTAGCGAAAACCAAGTCTCTGCCTAAAGCAGTTACCGAGTTAAGAATATCTCCTATTCTCAGCGTAGCTCTGACACAGAGCGAAGGCCTCGGGTTCAAATCAAGTTCTCCTCGGAATGAGTTGAGAAGCCCTGGTACACCGGTCGTAGTTGAGTTAGGTTATAGTCTTTTTGCTGGTGATCGCTGCTCATCACGTGACTGTACAGCCTTATTGCTTGACTGCACCAAAACCCTTGTAGGCATGCCTTGAAGCAGATAATGAAGCTCAGGCACCTACCATCTGTCGATAGTGCCCCCGTATAGCTTGTGTGCGAGCAGTCTGATCTGCGGACAGTATGGCTAGAGGTTGTTTGTACTGGACCCGGAGCTGTGTCTGTCGATGAGATGATGCAGAAGTAGATTAGAGTATACTACCCAGCCACTCGATTCAGTCCAAGGTTGCATCTCTGTTGGCAAATTCATGTCCAATTGTGTCATTAGATCAGATGAAGTAGCATGTGCCAACCTTCAACGGTGATGCCACCGAACTCAATCCAGATCACCATTGGAAGTCCCGTCCGTGACGGCTTACTTTGACCAGATATGAGCATGCGGATGTGACTTCAGATGTAATGCACTGCGAAGTGAACTGACTGGTATCGATACGGCTATCCCCGCTTGTCCGGGGTCTAGTTAAAGCCTTTTGATTGGTCAATGGTTACGGACCCTGGCTGCACGTTGATAGCTCAGGCGAAATTTGTGGAGCAAGACTCCAGGCCGCTCCACCATAATGTCGCCTCATGAGAGCGCGTACAAAGGCCTTGATCTCTCTCTTTTCCGATCAAAACACTTCACGACACAATGGCACCTTCGATGACCACCACTGCGACAGAAACGCGCTCAGCGCCTATGATCCGATTGAAGGAAGATGTCGCCCCTGAGGCCACTACCACACGTCACATGCCTGGCAACGAGAAGGAGGACTTCTTTTGGACGTACACAGAGGAGCCACACAGGACGCGGCGGCAGGCCATAATAAAGGCACATCCAGAGGTGTGTCAATGTCTTTGTTTCGGCATCTGGTGAACATCAATCTTACAATTGCAGGTACTCAAGCTCTGCGGCCCAGAACCCCTCACAATCCCAGTCGTGATCGGGGTCGTCTCACTCCAGGTCCTCTGCGCATATCTGCTACAGTCAACTCCCTTCTTCTCCCTACGTTTCTTCTTGACATCTTACATCATTGGAGCGACCGCGAACCAGAACCTCTTCCTCGCCATTCACGAAATCTCCCACAACCTCGCCTTCAAGTCTGGCCAGCTCAACCGACTATTTGCCATCTTCGCCAACCTGCCCATCGGGATCCCCTACTCTGCCTCGTTCCGACCATATCACTTGACGCACCACAAGAGCTTGGGCGTAGATGGATTGGACACAGATCTTCCGACAGCCTTTGAAGCAGTCTTCCTCGACAGCGTAGCAGGCAAATCATTCTTCTGCACCTTCCAGATTCTGTTCTACGCCCTCCGACCCATGTTCGTCTACCAGGTACCTTTCACGAACATCTCCGCCCTCAACCTGGCCACCCAGCTCCTTTTCGACTTTGTCATGTACAAGAGCTTTGGCGCACAAACGATCAAGTACTTCATCTTCTCCTCCTTCCTCGCCGGCAGTCTGCACCCCTGCGCTGGCCACTTCATCGCCGAGCACTATGTCTTCGACCGCGACGGGATCGAGAGGAAGTACAACGAGCAAGTCCGCAAGGCAAACAGTTCGACGAAGGAGGCGTTGAAGAGTGTGCCGGTGCCGGAGACATTCAGCTACTACGGGCCGCTGAACTATCTGACTTACAACGTGGGTCTGCACAACGAGCACCACGACTTTCCCGCGATACCCTGGACCAGACTTCCGGAGCTGAACAGGATTGCGCATGAGTTCTATGACGACCTGCCTTGTCACAAGAGCTGGGTCGGCGTGATCTGGCAGTTCATCCGAGACGAGCAAGTCGGGCTGTGGTGCAGAGTCAAGCGTGCCGAGGGAGGCAGGAAGGTTGGCGGCGGGAAGGGCGATGCAGGTCTAGGCAGAGCCGACCCGATGATCCAGTAGACATGTGAAGCGTTCAGCGTTGATCCAACTTTCAAAGGAGAGGTGCTGCTCGAGGGTGTACATAGCACGATTTGCATATGGAATAGACAGCGTTTCTCATGGTAGATTATAACGGCAAACGATATGAAATGGAAAGTAATCATTCTCTCATCAACGATAGTGGTGCCTGTGTCTCATTCGAGGCGGATATCTTCCCATGCGCCAAATGAATGTCAATGCCAGTCAGGTCATTACCACTCCATCTCATCCACCCAGCACTCCCTTCCCTCTCCTCTTCCTCCCCTCCTTCTCTCCGCCCCTCCTCTCCATCTCAACCCCCAATCACTCCCTCCCTCCCTGTACGCAACAAAATCAAACCTTCCCCCGACTAGGATGCAACGCACTCTCCGGCCGCCTCAACCAATCAAACTGCGGATTCCCCCCCAACGGCGCAGAGATATTCACCGGCAAAGGCGGCGCCAGACTCTCCCTCTTCTTCCCGCCACCGAACGGGTGGAACCCGCCTTTCTTGAAACACATGGTCGCGCGGGAGTACTTGCTCGTCGGACTGTCGCCTGGTTCTGGCGATGCTGCGGGGCGGAGGTGGGCGTGAGACTGCTGTTGATGGTGGTGGCTGGGTGGGGAGGACGAGCCCGGGATGGTGCTGGCTTGGTAGCTGGGGAGGATCGGGGGGTCGCCTGGTTTGCCGCCGTCGAGGCGGTCGTGGATGATTTGGAGGGGGTCGGTGATGAGGCGGAGGGGGTTGCGGGAGCGACGGTTGGTGCGGTCGGGGGTGACGGGGGTGCGAGGGGACGAGCGCGGGGAGGAGGAGTGGAAGGAGGAGGGGGCGAGTTTGGTTGACATTTCGGGGCCGGGCGTCATGTGGGAGGCGACGGCGCCGTGGGAGCGTACCTGGCGGGCGGTGATGCCGACGCGGCGGTCGCGGAATAGGTAGGAGGCGATGAGATTGATGAAGGAGAGGATGAAGATGAGGATGCCGGCGCCGATGACGATGCGCCAGAAGGCGAGGCCGAGGGCTTCTTGGCTGTTGGTGGGGTGGTTGAGTTTGCCGAGGAGGTCGGTGCCGAGGACGAGCATGGCGAGGGAGAGGGTAACAAAGCCGCGGGAGGGGGAGAGGAGGGGCATGTTGCGAGCGAAGTAGGTCTTGAACAGGTTGAGTTCGGAGATGAGGAGGAAGGCTGGGGGTTGTTAGTGGTTACGCATTGACTGGATGGAATGTACTTACTGGATGAGAAGGCCACGACCACATCGGAACAGGCGTCGAAGAAGAAGTACTGTGAGCATTAGTGATGAACTGCAGGGAACATCGAGGGGGACGTACAGGAGAGTCGGTAGTTGTCTTGATCAGCATAACCACGCTAGCTGCTATCACGGCCAGGAAGCCAATGATGTTCATGACCCGGATACCATTCAGGGCGATATAGCCAAAGCCGGCAAGGCTTTCTGAGGACAGAGCCATGGAGGGCAGCTTCTTGCGAGGCAGGACGTCTAAGTAGCTGGTCTTGTCAGTGTATGCAACGGTATGCCCAGTGGAACTTGCTCACAGATTGAAAGGATGAAGTCGAAGGAACATTCAGTATTAAAGAGATCTGACCGGCAGATGGCTGAAGCAGAGGGAAGTCGGCAAAGATGTGTAGATACGCAGAGAGAGAGAGAGAGAGAGAGACGGAGGAAGGGAAGGGTAGATAGAGGAGGCCTTCTGCCTGCAGTCCTCTATTCACCTGCTTCACAATAGGACAATTGGTATGGTGAAAGTGAAAGAAGAGAGATATTCAAAAGAGCGACAATCATCCACATTTGATTGAGAGGATAGAATCACGCACGCGTTTCGCCACTTGCTGCATGCGAGCCCAAACGCGTGCAATCGAAGGATGTCTGCTTCAGGAGTAGGGCCCCGGGCGGCAGTCGATGCAAGAGGACGTGAGAAAAATGCTTGACGCCTACCTTCGGACTATTTTTGAACAGCATGCATGTCCAGTTGTTTTGCTTACGACAGGGACAGGCGATACCTGTTTGTCGGGGTACGCAGTCCCTGGTATCAAAGGATTGGTTGAGGTTGATTGCATCGTGGGCGCGAGCTTGACTCCTGGTGTTTCACATCCTCCGGTCCCGCATTTCTCGAGCCGGGTATGGAACGTGGGGTCGAGTCATGGACAGCAGATCATTTTGGTCGATAGCGTCGGTCAACATTGGATATGTAATGGCGAACAATTGTGCAGCTGCTATCGTGGCCGATGAGATAATTGTCGAAAAGCATGTGAAGTTGGGAGAGAGCGAAGCAGCAAAGAAGCTTTTGTACAAGCGCCGCCAGAAATGGAAGTCTCGACGGGTCTGTGCGCGGCCTTCTTCTGGACCAGTCAGCCTGTTCAATGTCTATTCTTTTCTTCCCAGGACACAAAACAAACCATCAAAGCACAGTCACCATAGCGCTTGTGAAAGCTCGGACAGACCAGGGAACATCGTACCACGAGATCGATCGACAAGTTCGAAGAATCTACCGGAATGGCACGTGGCAACCAGCGAGACAAGGCCCGTGAAAAGGCACAAAAGGCCGCTTCTGGAGTGGTATGTACACGTCAGATGAATGGCAGCTGCATGATCGCTACATTTCCGACTGAGGACGGACGACTGACTCTCAGCAGAAAACCAAGAATACCATGTCCGGCACAGAGTTTCAAAAGGCCAAGGAAAACGCTGCATCTATCATGCGTGCGAAACAGGCTGCTGGTAAGTCTATGTTGCTTTTCACGTGCGCTACTCCTGCTGATGCGTGGGCTAGCCGATGCGAAGAAGGCCGAAGCTGGGCAGAAGAAGTAATCATCACCCGATCCCTTTACCACTGGCCCGCGGTTTTTGGTTGTGCTCAGTCCTTCCAGCAAAGGTATTTGGAGGCATTCTTTCGAATTGAATTAGCGTTACTGGGTCCAATCGATCATCCCCAAAAAAACATACCCAACAAGCGCCCTATCTCTGTGGACAAGTCACAATTGTGCCATCCTGCGAATGCTCTAATCGCCACTGTCCGTCGATTCACGGGAGAACATTCAAGGACGGTGGTCGGCAGTGTTGTACCTGCGGAGATCAGTCTTGGAAAGTCTCGGCGCTTCATCCTCGTGTGTCGTCTGCAGCATTGATATCACTGTGCGCCTTTTGCTGTCCCTCAAAGAAGCCAGTGTAGTATCCAGCGTAGTACCAAGACATCATGAGGTTGCGTATATTCTCGTCTTGCACTGTGCCTGTTTAGCAATCGTGTGAAAGCTGTACTCTTCACTGACCTGAAGCAAGCAAGGCCTGAGGGACATCTTGAGGTGGCGTTGGCTGTGACTGTATTGCGTGGTGTACCTTGACATGATTTGTTGACGAACCAACATCTTGGATTGGTACCTTCGATGGTAAGATCGCAGCTTCTGGCATGTATTCGTCCTCGTCGTCGTTGGCTGCTGGCCGCTGTGTCTGTGGTGGCGTTTTGCTACGGAATGTTAGCAACGAAAGGTCCAGAGAAAGGACTACTTACCCGGCCATCTCTCCATTGTTGAATTGTGTGATCAAATCATCGATATTCTCTCCCCTTGCAGCAATGCTGTGATATTTCTACTAGGTGTTAGAGTAAAGGAGTTAGAGTAAAGGAGTTAGAGTAAAGGAGTTAGAGTAAAGGAAGGATGAGCTTCGGAATGCCGACCTTGTATTCGTCTAATGCATCATTCCATGAATTGACTAATTCGCTATCGTCCCAGGTCTCTCGATGCGTCTGATCGTGATTCGACATACTGTGTCATGTGTCTGTGAGTGTGAGATGCGCTGTCGTGCCGAAGTTGATGGTCCCGCTTGGCGAGCTGTGTGCCCTGACTCGTGGGTCTCAAAAAATATCTACTGTAGAATTTCTTGACCTCCGCATCACCGCTTGTTCTTCTCCTCCACGCAGGCAACCCGGCGCAGGTTTCCTTAAGAATGGCAGAATCGATTTCCAAGAAGCGCAAGGGTACATCAATTGTAGTTCACAATTTTGAGCTCTCCTCTAATCATCTCCAGGCGCTCCAGAATCTACCACGATCACCAAGAGAACGAAGGTCACACCAACGAAGGGCAATTCGAAGACGAAGACCGTAGAGGTCAAGAGCACGACTGTAAAGCCTGCTTCCACCAAGAGCTCGAGAGATGCAAGCAAGGCGGTCAAGTCAACCAAGAAATCCACCACCACCACCCCCATCGCCGGCAACGATGACTTCGCCGGCTTCTCCTCCGAAGACGAAGCGATCCCCAGCACAGCAGACCAAGCCGCCCTCCTCGCCGGCTTCTCCAGCGACTCCGAAACAGAATCCACTCTCCCCGCCGCCATCACCTCCATCCCACCCCTCCCGACCTCCACCGACCTCCAAAAACAGCTCAAGAGCGCCGCCTCGGACCCCGACTCTCTTCCAGGCGTGATCTACATCGGCCGCATACCCCACGGCTTCTACGAGCCACAAATGAAAGCCTACTTCTCGCAATTTGGCACCATCACCCGCCTGCGCCTCAGCAGGAATAAGCTCTCCGGCCGTCCGAAGCACTACGGCTTCATCGAGTTCGAGAGCGGTGCCGTGGCCGACATTGTCGCGAAGACAATGGACAAGTACCTCATGTTCGGGCATATCTTGCAGGTGAGACGGCTCAAGGAAGAGCAGGTGCATCCTGAGCTGTGGAAGGGGGCGGGGAGGAGGTTCAAGGCTATGCCGAGGAATCAAGTCGAGAGAGGGGTCCTGGAACGAGGGACAGGGAGGGAAGGGTGGGAGAGGAGGGTCAAGAAGGAGGAGAAGAGGAGGAAGGGCAAGGAGGGGAAGTTGAGGGAGTTGGGATATGAGTTTGAGATGCCGGGGGTCAAGGGGGTGGAGAGTGTGCCAAGGAAGCTGGAGGCGGGGGAGGGGGAGAAGGTGACGACCGGGGAGGAGGTGGTGGTGGAAGAGATCGCTGAGGCTGTGGCTGATGCTGTGGTGGATGCTGTTGCGGATACGGCAGGAGAGATTCCTGCGATCGCGGAGGCGGCGGATAAGGCTGATGAAACTACCAGTGCTGGCACGAAGCGGGCAAAGGGTCGAAAGGAGAAGAAGACGACGAAGAAGGCTCGGTTATCAACGTAGATGGCGCGTCTCATGTATCTACTATTTTACTACCACTGTGCTGTCCCTGCCCCGGCGTGTCCTTTCGAGGCTGCAGTCTCATTTTGTGCAGAGCCATGTCCTCTCCGAGATCGATCTATTCGGAGTAGACTTTCGCGGCTGTATAAGTACCAGCATTGTCTTGGCTCTGCTGTCTCCTCAGTCATATCCCTCGCCAGCACTCGCCTTTAGCACGCTTGAGATCATCGCTTCGTCTCGTCATCATCGCGTTTCTCTCGTACTGCTCATTTCACGATCAACGCAGCACTCGGCACCAGCCCAGCCTCCTTTAGTGACTGGCCAAAGTCCTGATTATCGTACGTCTTCTTGGGGAAGTTCGTCGTAAAGCTCGACACCTGGAATCCAGACTCCTGTGAGATAGCATGTGCAACCTCGGACAATGTTGTCTCCACTGGAAATGTCTTCTGTAGCGTGCCATTCGGAGTTTGCAGGCGGAGTCGGGCTTCGGTGTAGCTTGCGGCTGCTTTTGGTGCCGACGGCTTCGGTGCAGCTGCTGGCTCGGCAGCGACGGGTACGGGCTGACCTGCGCGAGCGGCTTTCTCTTGCTCCGCTTTGAGCCTGCGTGCTTCCTTGTCTTCTTCGATCTTTGCCTTGATACGCTTCTTTGCTTCGATGTCGGCTTGCTTCTCTTGTCTCTTCTTTTGCGCTTCCTTGATCTGCTCCTTCTTCGCGAGGTCCTCCTTGATGTCCTGGAGATCCTTGGCTTTCTTGCGGGAGATCTCCTCGTTGCGCTTCTTGGCAAGCTTGTCCTCTTCTGACTGACCTGCACGCTTGGCGGCGAGCTTTTGACGGAGTTCCTCAAGTTTGGCTTTCTTCTCTTCCTCTGTGAGAGGGGCGATCTCCTCGGTGGACTCTTCGAAGTTCATGTGCTCGGATTTGCTGGCGTGAAACTCGGCTTGTGCTTGTGAACGGAACTTCTTGCCGCAGTCTTTGCAAACGAGAGACCGTGCAGACTCGCCGACGGGGATGTTAGGAGCATCAGGCTCTTCCGCTGCATCCTCTCTGAGCTCTTCGATTGACTTGTCTTGGTTTCGTTCTAGCCAATCGATGGCACCTTGTAGATTGCCGCCCTTCTTGACAGCAAAGGAAGCCTTCTCCTCGTCGAAGCCCATCTCTTTCAGAGTCTCCAAGTCCGACATCGTGGCTGTGAAGTGAATAGATGTGTGCCTAGTGTCTCGGCTCTCACAGCGTTGCGAAGTGTTGAGATCAGATGCTTTTGGGGAGTGATGTGCTGACTTGAGTGCAGTATCGTGGAATGGCTGAGTTCGGTATTGAGACTCTCTGGTGAAGTCAAAGTACCTTGAGTGTTGATTCTCAAGTGTGAATGAACTAGCAGAGTTAATTCACACAGAGGCCGTGAAGAGCTGCTCCAGATGACGACGTGGGGTTCTCTGTCGGATGCGGGCCGACAATTCCGGACTGCTGACAGATGACGCTTGGCTCAAGCCTCCTCCATGGATTCTTCCCATTTTACCATACCCTGATCACGGAACCCTGTTTCTGAATCTCTCCAAACTTCTTGCTTTCATCTGCACTTCACCGGCGACACACGAGCTTGCCAATTTTGCGATTGAGTGACTGTCCCTTACAAGTTCGACCACAGCCCTCCACAATGTCGGTCGAGCTGGAACCCGCGGAACTGGGCTTCAAGCGTAGGTTCTATCGCGAACCATATCTCGTCTGCAGCTATCTGATGGAAGCTAGGCCCTTTCACCCAAGAAGTCTCTCAGGTCTTGCGCCTCTACAATCCTGGACAGCTTCCTGTCGCTTTCAAAGTCAGTGCCGCCCTTTCTCAAGTCAAGCTCACCTAACCCTTCCCAGGTAAAGACAACAGCTCCAAAGCAGTTCGTAAGCTCGTCTACCGCGGTGTTCCTAAGCTAACTCATCATAGATACTGCGTGCGTCCCAATTCTGGCCGAATTGATCCCAAATCCGAGGTGGAGGTTCAGGTACTGCTGCAGGCTATGAAGGAGGACCCACCACTCGACGCAAGATGCAGGGACAAGTTCTTGGTCCAATCGATCGCAATTGACGCGAACAACGAGTTCTCCAACATCCAGCAGGTCGTGAGTGCTAGAGGTTGACAAGTGCTGGGAGGGATACTGACACGTGACAGTGGCAGCACATCGAGCAGACATCCAAGTCCAATATTCAGGAAAAGAAGATTCGTGTTTCATTCCTGCCAGCGGATGGCTCCGGTATCAACGGTGTCAGCCACGGTGATGATTCATTCTCGCGCGACTCTCCGACTCCAGCACCACGCACGCCGCAGCGAGGTTCCGAAGCCAGCCCCTCGGGACCAGTCTCCAAGCCCGAGTCTCGACCTGAGGACAACAAGCATCTTGGTGATGCAGTGGCTTCGGCTTACAACCCTGCGACTGACAGGTCCGCAGTCGGTGCAACCGCCGCTTCAGTAGCCAGTGCCATCCCAACATCTTCCGACGACCTCAAGAATCAGCTGGATGCAGCAAAGGCACAAATCGCCAAGCTCCAATCTCAAGCTCAGGATTCCGGCTTGAGGCAACGAAAGACCGAAGCATCCAGCAAGGATGCCAAGGATCGTGTCGCGGCAGGACTCGGTGTCCAGCAAAGTCCAGCCAGCGGTGTTCCTGTGCAAGTGGTTGCCGGTCTCTGCTTGCTCTGCTTCCTCATCGCATACTTCTTCTTTTGAACGACGAGTCTATTTTATGCGGAGCAATGGCGTTATGATGGGATGGTGAGCGTGGGAGGATTGCGGCAGAAAAGAAGACGCATGGCAGCTTCGGTAAGCGTAGCGCTGGCTTCAACGATAGTCGGACGCACATGATTGTACTCTATCTACTTCTTCCAACGTAAGCAGAAACGGGAAGGTCAGCATGGCTCCATGGCTTCTCTACGGAGGGTTCGAGTCGAATTAGAGACCTCCTCAAACTGCAGCGTTGGGTGCTGTTACAATTAGCTAGCCATACAACACCAGAGCAAGAAAGGAATCATTTCCGCATATGCATCCCATTTTCCCTTAAGATTCATCGCTTCTGTAGATCCATTCACATGTCACATCCCGTCATTAAGCTTCAGCCATCCCCGCAACTGCAAAGATGACCGACATGTCTTTTCTCGAGCACAATCGCCAACCTCAATCGCCCATACCTCATTTTCTAGCACATCCCAACATGTCGAAAGACTCATAACCACCGACCTCAAAATGAAACGCCTCCCGCCCCTCCGCCCCCCTTCTCGCCCAACACCGACCCCCTCCCACCTCCCCCCTCCCCCAACATACGCAACAAACCACATCCGCCCCGCCCCGAAACCAGGCCAAACCCTCCCCAAACGCCAACCCGCCTACCCCCCACCACCTCTCTCCCCGACCACCTCGACCGCGAGCCCCATCCCCTCCGCCTCTCCCACCCTCAGCTCCACCTCCTCGGCACTGAAAGAGCAATGGCGGCCCCTCGGCCCCCGAGCCCGCGCCGCTTTACCCTTTCTGCTTTCTCTGGTCGTAGGACTGGGCGTAACAACGTATTTCACATCTGTCTGGCTTGCGGCGCCGCCTGAGCCCGGGTCCGAGGGAGACAGGAAAGAGCTAGCGAGGCTGGAGAAGGCGGTGGACGAATTGTTTCTCGTGAAGGTGTATAGGGGGAAGTGTGTAGCCGCGGGCAGGGCGATCAGGGGGGAAGGAGGGGGCGATTGGCGCGAGCTTGAGATGCGTAGGGGGGACGCAGAGGGGCCAGTGGGAGGAGGGGCAGAGACGATTGGGAAGGTGAGGAGTGCGGAGTTGAGGTTTGAGGCGGAGAAGAGGGCGAATGCTGCGGTGGTGGAGGAGAGGGAGAGGGAGATTGTTGCGATGGGAGGGGTGAATCTTGGGAATAAAGGTGGGAGGGAGGAGAGGTTGGAGGGACTGAGGCAGCAGGCCCAGGCGTTGGGGTTGGAGGTCGATTTTGGGGATACGGGAGAGGGGAAGGGGGATGGGAGGTTTGGTGGGGGAGTGGTGGAGGGTGCGTTGGGAGGGAGTAGAGGGTTGGCGGTGCAGAGGGTGTTTTGGAATAGAAAGGAGACGGAGTTGGTTGCCGTGGTTTATCTTGGGAAGGGATTGTGTGGGTGGCCGAATACAGTGCATGGAGGATTTCTGGCAACGTTGATGGGGGAGAAGCTAGGAATGGCGGCTGGGTTGTTTAGGACGGAGGTAGTACCAAGTGCAAAGCTAAGGGAAGGCGGAAAAGGGAAAGGTGAGGAAGGGGATTGGAGGGAGCTGGCAGAGCTGGAGATTCAGTACAGGAAGCCGACGTATGCTGGGCAGTTCTACGTGGTAAGAGCCTTGCCGAGGGTTGGAGAGGACGGGAAAGGAGTCGAGATTGAAGGGACTCTGGAGACGCTAGAAGGTAAGGTCACTGTACAGGTCAATGGTAGAGCTCCCGTGGAAGTAGCAGCACCGGCCCTTGTCAGCAGCGGTGGATGGCTGAATGGGTTGCTCAAGTGGTTGCGGTGACCAAAGCATTGTACATACTTCTGGCAACAAGCCATCCGCACATAGCCACTCGAGACAGGGTGAATATAGAAATGACAAAGTTCCGATTTCCTAATTGCGCCTGATCGTATCGTGGGTGGTGGTATTTGACATTCAGAAAGCCAGGAGGAAAGCAGATCAAATCAACTGCGCGCCATCCCACGTCTCATCCGTATCGTCCTATCGTACTCTTTCAGCTCCCGTCCTCTCTTCGCATCTCCACCAAGTAGTGAAGCTGGCCGCTGCTCCTTTCGTGCTCCCAGGCATCCTTCAAGATTCGCTTACTTCCTGCTAGCAATGACTTTGACACGTTAGCGCGACCAACACTTCCTGGCAAGGCGTAAACATACCAGATGGCACAATGATGATAACCAGCAAGATGATGATGCCGACAATGATGCAGATGCGCATCTTCATATCCTTCCACCACATTTGCTTGCGGACCCTGTTGGCACCTCGACGGAAACCTTGAGCAGATACGGCGAGGTTGTCGGTCTTGTCTTGAAGCGAGTTGAGGTTCTCGCCACGTTCCGAGACCTTGTTGATGTTGCTTCGCATGACATTTACGGTAGAGTCGATTTCCTGGAGTATCGTGTCAGCATTTCGTCTTTGATATGTACCATACAGCTCCAAGTATGCGATCAATATTCCTCCCCTCTACGTCTTGGTCTGCCTCCTTTTGCAAATGACAGTCGCTGTCGCATAGTTTAACCTAAGGGAATGACGTACAGCTTGGAGAGCAGCAGTGCGCTGGTTGTTGTCCCTCGGACCTTGCGATCCTCCGGCACCCTGGCCGCTGGGGATATACGGGTCATATGGAGCGTCTCTGTCGGCCATTGTGATGTGTGGTTGGTGTGAGAAAGTGGTGGAAAGCTGCGGTCTATCCGGAATCGCCGTCTATCGGGCGAGAGTCGAACAGCTGTGGATGAGGCGATGAAAGGCCGTCAAAGATATGGAGACGCTGGTTGTAATGGTCCGAAAAAGTGGAAGAGGTGTGACACGTGTTGCGCAAAGGGTGGTAGAGATGGCTAGGAGGGCAAGTGATGCTGGAACGATTTGAAGCTGGTCGACGGTCCGACTGGAGACTTGCTCACCAAGCGCAGAAGTCCGTGCGTTTCCCTGCGGCCCACAATTAATCCAAAGCAGCAGTGTTACCATACTCTTACACAGACTCCCTCCTGCAGTTCAGTATAATCACAAAGGTATTCAGTCTCCGATGAGGTAATACGAAGGCACGAGAAATGCCAAGCTGCGGCGACATAGAAGAACTGCGCAGTCAAGGTCTGCAGTAGGCAGTGTCGACATAATCCATGTTACTACAGTTCACAAAGCACTAGCTAAGAGCAGATCTCGACCCTCTTGATTCCTGGGTATGGCTTTACCGCCAGACATGCTTGCTCTGTTTCGTGTCACTTCTGGTGTCCGCTGCGAAACGTTCTCCACTAATTTTGAGCATGAATTGAAATATCATTCTCGAGCTTGACAGATCACCATTCCAGCCACGCTCAAGATGACAGGCGCAGATCATACACTCCATAATCCAATACGAATTGGCACACGCAGGTCAAAACTTGCTCTGGTACAGGCCGAGAGCGTCAAGCAGAGCCTCCTCCAAGTGTGGCCTGACCTGCAATTTGAGATTGAAGCTTTGCGTACCCTTGGCGACAAAGATCAGTCCAAGGAATTATACAACTTTGGAGCAAAGGCATTATGGACTACGGAATTGGAGGAGAAGCTGACATCTGGACAATTGGATATTGTTGTGCATTGTTTAAAAGGTACATGACTGCGATTGTGGTACGTATCGCTTAGCTCTAATGACGGTGCAGACATGCCCACCAATCTGCCGGACTCCTGCGAGCTAGCCACCATTCCTCTCTACGATGACCGCCGGGATGCTTTGATTGTGAAGGCAGGACTACCTTACACCAGTCTTGATACCCTACCGCACGATGCCGTGGTCGGTACTTCGTCCGTGAGGCGTTCAGCGCAGCTGAAGCGACTATATCCACATCTCAAGTTCGCGAATCTGCGAGGCAACGTCGAGACTCGGTTGGCGAAAATGGACGAACCGACAAGTGACTTTACCTGCATGATCATGTCGGCATGCGGGCTTGAAAGGATAGGTCTGCAGAACCGGATCAACCAAAGATTGAGCTCCGAGGAGGGAGGCATCTACCACGCCGTAGGTCAAGGCGCATTAGGACTAGAGATCCGTAAGGGCGACTTGGCCATCAAGAAAATCGTCGACAAACTTGCCGACGCCAAATCTACACTTGCATGTCTGGCTGAACGAGAGCTGATGCGAACGCTCGAAGGTGGATGCAGTGTACCTATCGGGGTCGAAACTCGTTGGCTCGATGAAAAGCATGAACATCTTCTCATACGTGGCATTGTTGTGAGCCTGGACGGTTCACAAGCTGTCGAGGAAAGCATACAGCGAGAGCTCAAATCGAGCGACGATGCCGAGCACTTAGGACGTGATCTCGCCGAGCAACTCACTCGTGGAGGAGCAGACAGCATCCTGAGAGATATCGATGCACACCGGCCACCAAAGGCAGATTGACAGACAAAGGAAATTTATCTCCGCAGAAACTATGCACAAAAGAGATCACGTGACCGGTCCTCGTATTCGGTCCCGTGTGTCTTACAGATTTTTTCGAGATACTTCAGATCCCGATGCGCAGATGGTCCTCGACCTTGAGCCTTGATGCCCATCAGCATTGTGTTGTACATGCTGATGCTGTTGTCTCCCAAGCGAATTGGATCATGAGAGTCAAGCAAACGGCTAGGATAGACGGCATGGCAATCTATTTTGAGCGACTTGACATTTCGCTATGTAGAAAAGGAGCGGGACCGCGGAGCCACAAGAGTGTAGAGAAGGATAGAAGCGACTGAGGCAAACATGAAGATGGAAATATTTCATCGTCTACAGTGATACGGACGGTCGAGTGAGAAGGATGACCGATGAGCATGACATTCTTCCCTTCTCAGCGGCCTTGAACCCAAGGGTGGCTGTGGAGAGTGACGAGGCCTACGGGAAAGCGGGAACACGGACCATAACACGCCCAGAGACGGACTCTCCCCTAAACCGGGCTTGCATCTTGCATCTTGCATCCGTTCACTCTCCCATCACAACCTCCCTCCACCACCACCACCACCCATACCCTCTACGCAATCCACGCTCGTTCTTCCGACACAGCAACGTCGTCACGGGAAGAGTCTCGTTCAAGTTTGCGCCGGGACAGCGCTGCATCCTGTACCCTCACTGTCGCTCCTCTCCGCCCCGGTCGCACCCTGGATCTCACAACTTCCGGCTTACTGCGCTTCTCATCTTGTTTACGAGTCTGGTATACTTGGTAATCTCGTAAAAAGATAATCACGTATACATCTGGTCATACCCAAAAGCTCTTTGAAACGCGATCTTCGGTCTTTGCGTCTGACCGTTGGCACAAACGCAGTACACAATCAACACATCATGAAGTTCTCGTCAAGTCTCGCCGGAAAGGCGTCAGTCGCCCTGCTGGCAGCACAGTCTGTCGCAGGTATTGAACTGAACACAAATGATAGAGGTTGGTAGTCGATACAGATTATGCTTTGGACTCATTACTGACAGATTTCAGCCTCCGTCAAAGCCGCGGCCTACACAATTGCAAACAAGATGTTGACGTACTACCCAGGAAACAAGACTGGTGGTATCCCTGGTCTGTTGGGCGACCCATACTACTGGTGGGAAGCAGGAGCCATGTTTGGCTCGTTGGTGGACTACTATTACTATACTGGAGATACATCATTCAACCCGACTGTCAGCCAAGGTCTTCTCTTCCAGGTTGGCGACACAAACGATTACATGCCTATCAACCAGACAAGGTCGCTCGGAAACGATGACCAGGGCTTCTGGGGTCTGGCTGCCATGTCCGCCGCTGAAGTCAACTTCCCCAATCCGCCTGCAAATCAGCCACAATGGCTAGCCCTTGCACAAGCCGTATTCAACTCGCAGGCTATTCGATGGAACACCGAATCATGCGGCGGTGGTCTCAAGTGGCAGATCTTCACCTTCAACAACGGTTACAACTACAAGAACACCATTTCCAACGGATGCTTCTTCAACTTGGCTGCCCGCCTCGGTGCTTACACTGGCAACCAGACCTACAACGAATGGGCCGAGCGCTCTTGGGACTGGTCTCAAGCTATTGGTCTCATCAGCCCGGAATTCCAATTCTTCGACGGTACCGATGACACCAAGAACTGCTCCGAACTCAACCGTATTCAGTGGTCTTACAACGCTGGCGTCTACATGTACGGTGCAGCCATGATGTTCAACCAGACTAAGTCGGATGTATGGAAGGACCGCGTCCAGAAGATCTGGGACGGCTCCAAGGTCTTCTTCACAGGCTCCAGCGGACAGATTATGTATGAAGTGGCCTGCGAACCCAACGGAAACTGCAACGTCGATCAACAGTCCTTCAAGGCCTACCTTGCCCGCTGGATGGCCGCCTCTCTTAAGGTCGCCCCCTTCCTCCGCGACCAGATGATGCCGTACCTCGTAGCTTCCGCCAACGCTGCTGCACAGTCCTGCGTCGGTGGCGAAGACAAGATCACCTGCGGTACCAGGTGGGACACTGGCGGCTGGGACGGTCTTTACGGTGTCGGTCAGCAAATGAGCGCCCTCGAGACGATCCAATCTACCCTTATCGACTACGTCGCTGGCCCCCTTTCCAACAACACCGGTGGCACCTCAACGGGTAATCCTCTCGCTGGTACCGGCGGTGACCGTGACCCCGACGAGCCAGTCCGCCCTATCACCACCGGCGACCGTGCAGGCGCTGGCATCATCACATTCCTGATCCTTGTCGGACTGGTAGGCGGTGCATGGTAAGTATCCGTTTTCTACTCGTTCCAATCACACCACTAACATTTCCCAGGTGGATGATTGCTTAAAGATCCCCTCGGCAACATCATAATGAGAACCACGTCGACACCCCACCACGTCATCACATCTCTAATCACGCCTCTTCTTCTGTACAGATAGCTCCCTCCTTTCCTTTCTCCTCGCACTCTCATCGAAGAGCGGCAGGTCACAATCATGGACGGCAAAAGGGACAAACCAAGGGACAAAGGGGGGTCCAAGGTATGCGAATTTACTTTTCTGCGATTGCACTTGGGGTTGAATAAGAAACTTTACAAAACACATCTCGCGTCCTGGCAGGGTCGATGCCCTATGTCAAGGCTTCTTTTGAGCTTGAGCATGCATGGGTATGAGCATCCTTGCTCAAGCTGTGCAAGTGATCGTGTGAAAGGACAGGAACAAATTTGTCACGCCCGCCTCGCTTTTGTCTCCAGTAGCAGCTTGGGCCCTCTTTACTACGTTCCGAGAAAGATCCTGCGTGACTAGATTGACGTGTCCTTTTCCTTCATCTCAGATGGAGGGAGTGGAGGGGGCGTCTCATTGTGCGCTTACATGCCTGTTGTGCTTGTGTCTGGAGATGAGTGATCGTGCGGTGTCGTGATATGTTGTGCCGTGCTATAAGGGGACATGAGAGGTGCAGGCACGGCTGGGGTTTGGAGGGTCTGGAAAAGGGATGGATTGAGTGGGAGGATCGGATGGAGAACGAGGTGGGGATACAGGAAGGGAGGACGTGGAAGCAGGCGAGGGCCAGTGTGGGAAAAGAGGATGAGTTGTTAGGAGGAGGAAATGCTTGATTGTCTGTCGTTGATGTACATGTTACTGGCTAGGTATGCATGGGGTATTAGTGCTATGAATATGTTTTCCCCAACAATCGCTTGACCTTGCCACCTAGTACAGCGTCTATAGTCGCTGCTGTTCAGTCTCTGTGTATTGTTGACCTTGCCCGTGAGCAGATGTTTATCGCCTTAATGTAAGCTAGTAAGTAAGTTTCTTAGCTATACGATAAGTGTTGGTCCTTGTAAAGTACTATACGGATGTCCTTAAGCTATTATAGCCAGGTATATGACAAGGCAAAGTAAGAGACCTAAAGCATAAATGACCAGGCGGGCAGCGCATGTAGGCGAGATTGCCCGGCGAGAATGCTTCACGAGCCTCGCAGGTCTTAGTCGATAATCCCAGCAAAAGGAACTCCAGGATTTGGCCGCGCTGTCAGGTTCACGCGGGGACGACGATCATTCAGCGACATGTCGTTGATCAGATCGATCACCGTTCCACGCTCGCGCAGATTGCGGTCGCGCCTGTCGTCCTCCCTATCTGTATCCTCTAGACTCTCGCGACACTTGCGCAGGATCTTTTCTGCCACCACAGGAGGGAAGGCATTGCCAACTTGACCCCATTGGACAGACTTGCTGGGACCTTTGAGGATATAACTATCCCGGGCTCCGATAAGACGCATGCCTTCGTGAGGTGTCATAGTGCCACCGAGCCAATGCTTCATCATGGAGCCCTTCATCAGGGTTTTGGCATATGTTCGGCGCGGGTCGAACTGGATGCGAGCAGGATTGCGGGCGGGATTGCGGCCGGAGACGAATGGCGCGTGGTTGGGATGATTGCGAATCGGGTTGCAAAGGACGTCCCACAGAGAGCGACGAGTAGATGAGGCGTTAGCACTTGGTGTTGGAAAGTCCGGGAGGGCCTCGCCGGGTCTGTCTGATGGTTAGATGAATCCTTCACGACAAGTCGGAGGGTACTTACGCTGCTGCAAGGATGATCAGTCGCTTCCGATCCGAGTTGCAATCGAAGTGACGGAAATCAAGAGTAGCCATGCGCAGACTGTAGTCAGTATTGCAGAACATGGCAAGCATTGTTGCTAGCCAATCCTTGTGAGCTCGCCATGTCAGCCCAAATGTCTCCTCTAGAACCACCAAGCGCGGCTTGAGCTTTTGCAGAATGAATTCCAGACCGAGCAGAGCAGCGCGATTGGTTTCATCGTTACGTCCAGGCTTGACTAGTGCAGGGGACCAGGGCTGGCAAGGGAACGAGATGACTAGACAATCAACGTCGATGCTGTCGCCGTACTGGTGGATGAAGTCTTGGAAGTCTGAGCACTTCGCCAGTGCATCTCGGTGGTTGACAGCGAATGACCGCGTTGCGTAGACATCGTTATCACAGCCCCAGGTGACCTTGAAGCCCGCTAATCGCCCACCTTCGCTTGTGAAGCCCGCACCGCAACATATATCGACCAGGCAGTATGTGCCGTGACGATGGCTCGACGGCCCAGCAGAGATGTCCCGGCGACTGCGACGCTCATACCGTCCTTGCAAACGTAGAAGTAAGTCGTCGATCCGATATCGCTCGTCCGGAATGTCCTTGTCCTTGAGCCTCGCCCATGACTTCTCCTTTGAAGTAACATGTTTCGCAGTGCTGCGACCGCTGAAACGAATGACATGCTTAGATCGGCACCACAGAACGTCTGAGTCATGAGAGATTGGATCTCGAATGCCTATCGGCAGGTCTTGCTCGCGGCGATCGTGCTTGATCATCTCGCGTGTGAAGTTGGTGAAGGATAACTTCCTCTTGACCACGGGCAGCAATTGATCAATCGTGTATGACTCCAGGTAGATATCACACGAAGCGGACTTGTCGCTGTCAAGGTAGACTTCCTGCATGAGCATGACCTCGTTCTTGAAGCTATCAAAGCCGCCCGGCAATTTGGACATACTTCGATAACGGACTCCTTGAAGCATGAACTTGTGTCTGTTGTCTGGGTCCTGGTGAATTCGTTTGATCTGTAGGTAGTCGCCAGTGCTGTGAATTTTGACCACATCACCAGTGTGGATATTGTGTCGAGAGATTTTGTCGCGGCGAATCCATTGACGAGGTATGTGACGATTTCTCTCGGATGCTGGAATTGCTGAGTCTAGAACCCCATCGACAAAGAGGCTAGTCGTGTCGACATCTGCGTTTTCTTGCTGCCGCTCGTCTATTATGGTGACAGACGATTCGTCTTGTACGGGCGATCTACCGTTCGCTGTCTTGTCAATGAAGCCCTAATCACCGACAGTCTGATGTGACTTACGGTACGGATTGAAGCGAGTCCCCGAACCATTTGTGCGATACGGAGGCATCCTTGTGAAGTGTAGCTCAAGCTAGTTGAATTGCATTGGCAGCAACATATGGCTTAGGAGCTTGGAAGCAACTCACAGGGAAAAGTCTGATGTGAGTCAAGAATGCTGCCTTCCGAGAGTAGAGTGCAGTGAGTTGAAGTGGAGTGAAGTGAAGTGAAGAGAGGTCAAGGAATGCAGTGAATATGAAGCCGAAGAGTCGCCCTCTGTGAGTTTGAGTCGGGAGCAGGAACAAGATGAACTGAAAGCTGCATATAGAAGAATCTACCCCATCATGTAGGCATCTGATATCACATGCAGAGTCGTGGGATTTCGCTGTCATTATACCTGTGTCCTGCTTACGGACTTCACGTTGAGCGACATTACGCCTGGGTTAGCGATATGTAGACATTGATCAAATGTCAGTAAACCTTGGTTGCCATCGGCACAGCGAATGCAGGTCAAAGTCCTGTTGTACACGGCTGCAGTCCCAGTCCTCCAGTGCTGCACTATGTCACAAGATGCTTGCTACTGGCGCCGTCTCATTGTGAGCATTGCTTTGGCACGGGCAATCAACCCAGGTGAGACAAACACTTGTCGAAAGTGAGGATGAAGTTGGGCAAACACGTCGCGTGGGAACGCGTGGGAGCGAAGTAGCACTAGAGGTTATCGGCAATTCCGGGCATGGGGAAATTTTTATCTTCGTGGAAACGATAATAGAGAAGTTTTAACAATGCATCACACAATCGACTGGGCTCATTCTGGTTTTCAACACCTCGCCGCATCACTTGACAAGTCATGCAAGTCACACCTTTCAACGAGTATCGCTCCTAGATACCCACCAACTCACACCTTCATCCCTCCTTGAAAAGACCCCTCGCTCGAACATTCGGATAATACAGGTAAGATTGGTTGCGCACTTTCACTTCTCTCCCTCTCTTTCGTGATGAATTGCGAAGAAAAAGATGTTAGACTGCGTAATCCTCTCTGTCGACCACAATCCGCCCTGACCATTTCTCCAACACTCTGTCCTCACGACTGCCCCCCCCCACCATGATCTTCGACTAACGCGGGGCTTGCAGATCACACACATTCACCATGTGTGGCATCATCGCCGTTCTCAAAGCCGCGACCGACGAATCTGCGGCAGCCGAGCTTCACCAAGCCCTATACTACCTTCAGCACCGCGGCCAAGACGCCGCTGGCATAGCGACATGCGCACAAGGAGGGAGAATATACCAGTGTAAGGGGAATGGTCTGGCTTCCAAGGTCTTTCAGGAGGGCATGCGAGTCGCAGATCTTCCTGGCTTCATGGGATGCGCACACCTGCGATACCCGACGGCAGGAAGCAGCGCCAACGCCGAGGCACAACCGTTCTACGTGAACAGTCCGTACGGTATTGTCTTCACACACAATGGTAACCTGATCAATGCTCCTGAACTCAAGGACCATCTGGACTATGTTGCGCACAGGCATATCAACACCGACAGCGACAGCGAGCTTATGCTCAACGTTTTCGCCGACGAGCTCAACCAAACCAAGAAGGCACGTATCAATGCCAGTGATTGCTTCGCCGCACTGGAGCGGATGTACAAGCGGTGCAAGGGAGCTTGGGCATGCACAGCGATGCTGGCTGGATTCGGCCTGATCGGATTCCGGGACCCACACGGCATCCGTCCCATGGTCATCGGATCGAAGAAGTCTGACTCTGGTACCGGCATGGACTACATGATGGCTTCCGAGTCCGTGGCGCTCTCGCAATGCGGCTACATTGATGTCAAGGACATCAGGCCTGGACAAGCTGTGATCATTGAGAAGGGAAAGGAACCAGTCTATCACGATGTTGCGAAAGAAGAGAACTATGCCCCAGACATGTTCGAGTATGTCTATTTCGCCCGTCCTGAGTCGATTATCGATGGCATCTCCGTCCACCGAAGTCGCGAGCTGATGGGAGAACGACTTGCCGAGAAGGTCAAATTACAGCTAGGTCCTGAGGTTCTCAGCACCATCGATGCTGTGATCCCTATCCCAGAGACTTCCCTCATCTCCGCCTACTCAGTAAGCAAGTACCTTAAGATTCCGTACTGCCAGGGCTTTGTTCGAAACCGATACATCTTCCGCACATTCATCATGCCCAACCAGAAGGCCCGGCAAAAAGGCGTGCGAGCCAAGCTGAACGCCATCCCCCTCGAATTTCAAGACAAGAACGTCCTGCTTGTGGACGACAGCATCGTTCGTGGTACCACATCGCGAGAGATCGTCATGATGGCACGAGAAGCAGGTGCGAAGAAGGTCTACTTTGCCTCTTGCGCACCACCCATCAGCTACGCGCACATTTACGGCATCGACCTTGCAAGCTCAACCGAGATGATCGCACATTCTCGATCCTCAACAGACATCGCCAACCAAATCGGCGCAGATGATGTTGTGTATCAGAACCTCGAAGACCTAGAGAAAGCTTGCGCGGTACTCAGTCCTCGAGGCCCCGGGCAGAAATTCGAGGTCGGTGTCTTCTGTGGAAAGTATGTCACACCCGTGGACGACGGCTACTTCGATCATCTGGAAAAGGTAAGGGGCGAGCGTGGACGGATGAAGATTGTGGAAGGCGCGAGAGAAGCCGTCAGGAACGGCGGCGCGACTGAAGAGGAGGTACGCATCGCAATGAGTGGTGGTACAAATGGGGTCAATGGGCACGGTCCGTACGAAGAGGGCGTGAGACACGATGCAGAGCAGAGGCCCTCGCCTGTCGTAAGGAGCAGTCAGGACATTAGCATTCACAATCTGAATGATGAGCGGTAGAGGAGATGTGCACTGGCACAAAGATACATGAGACATGGCATAGATGGCGTTGCTTTCCGGGGAGGACCATATCGCTTCAGCTTCTTCGCAACGCAAGCATACTGTCAAGCATACTGTCAAGCATACTGTCAAGCATACTGTCAAGCATACTGTCAAGCATACTGTCAAGCATACTGTCAAGCAGACTTCCATCTGCAGTAATATATCACGGAACATGAATGTTTCCAAACTTACTGTTCAACCCAACGACGTTCACCTTTTTGTACCTCGACTTACATCCTAGTAACAGCGACACCAATACCTCAACATTATGTTGTACATGCACAGGATACCCATCACACTCACATATCCCACCGTCGCCTCATCGTCGCTCATCGAGACACCCCCCTCTCCTCCCCTCGCCCAGCCTGCCCACCTAACACTTGCCAAGTCAGCTTCGATTCCTAAGCATTACAAGCCCCCCCTCCCCTCCTCTCCTCCCTCTTTCCCCTGCTGGATCCCCTCAGCCCAGACCCTCACAGCCCCCCCTCACATCCCCCCACCTCAAACCCTGCATGAACGCCTCATCAATGACACTTTCCCGCATTGACACACCCATACATGATCCCCACAGACCCTTCCAGATCACCTGGCATCGAGGGGTGTACGAAGGGTTCTCGGGTAACGAAAGAGCCTCGCGATCGTGGGCGGGAGTGTAGTCGATCATTCACGGGTCTGAGACGGGCCGGGGGATCGGGGCGGGGTGAGTGGTTGGACTGAGGGGTGGGGCGGGGTGAGGTCGGGTGGGGTGGACTTGGCTGGGGTCGCAAGCTACGATATCAGGGAAGGCCGGGCAGGGGGGACGGAAGGGTGGTCTATGGCTGGTGCAGGGGAAGGGGACGAAGATGGGCAAGCGAAGAGGTGGAGGGTTTGGTGGTGGTTTGGTGTTCATGCATATGCGAGGGCCGAGCCGTGCGGTGTGGAGGATTGGGAAGGCGGCGGCATGCTTTGTGCTTGTGTCTCAGACGACAAAGGGATCGAGTAAGTGGTGGCATGCACAATTCGGCAAGTTGGGAATGTCGTTTGAGAAGTATCCGTGACCTAAAGGCTTTACCACGAGGAGAGAGCGTGCACGACGGGTCACTGTCACTGAGGGGGAGGATACGGTCAAGAAGCATGCTCGTTGGCATGGGCCAGAGTCACTGCGCCGAGAAGTAGAAACTATAGAATCCGTGCGCAGGGAGACTTCGATATCCGTTCCGCAGGTACTGGAGATGCATATTGGTTCTTCGGCGGAACAGAGCTGGGCGGTCATGCAACGCATGCCAGGCCAGGATCTGGAACATGCATGGCCAGATATGTCGGAAGCTGCTCGGACTCGAGTGGCGACTCAGATCAAGGCAATGGTTGAGGAGCTCAGAGCAATCAAGCAGGATGATGGACCATGGGTTGGGACATGCTCTCGCGGTTCTTTGTCGGTGCCGCGAGGTACTGATGCAATCACCGCTGGCCCATTCGAGTCGGTACGCGACTTCCATGACTTCCTCAACATTCCCATTCGGCAGCATTTTCCAGCGGAGAGAGCACAGAGGCTCCGCGCTGTGTACACTGATACCTGCCAAGTCTACTTTTCCCATGGCAACCTGATTCCAGAACACATCTTCGTGGTCCCCGAATCGGGCGACATCACTGGAGTGATTGACTGGGATTCTGCAGGGTTCTGGTAAAGGAGGTCATGAGTGCTCCTGAGGATTACCTCGCCATATGTGACACGGACGGGGATGTGGAATTTTGCGGAAATGATGTGCTCATACCTCTGAAATGCATTCAACATTTTACCTTGAATTTGAAATAATGTATTCCATGTGGTTTGCAGCTTGGTGGTCAAAACACTGTTTGTACTTGATGCAACGAGATACTGTACGGCGCGATGTTCTACCGACAGACGCCAATCCGGTGTTCTCAAATTAGCGAGCGCAGCAGTCAGGGAACAAGGTTGGACATCCCGGCCGATCAGTCGATTCAGGACATGTTTCGGATACATACGACATATTTCAGGGCCACGTCGTGAAATTGCGGTGGTGATCTCTGGCGGAGCTCCATGACGTCGCTCACAGTAGGCCCGAGATCGAATCATGGCCATGAAGATCCTCGCCAGCCACGCCGGCGGGCCTCGTACGGGTTCTGCGTCTGACGAAGACTAAGCCGGCGGGAGATCATGCAAATCAGCCAGAAAGTCCAACTGCCTGTTGGGTCTTTGGGAGGGGGGGTAGGTGCCACTGGCGCGGTGCCAGAGCGCTGCACCTCAATATATATCGTGGCGGAGACAAGGGTGCTTGAGGTCAGATGGAATAAAGTTTCATGCGGTGTGTCCCACTTCGCAGGAGGATGCTTGGGACAGCAACATGTCAGCCAACTCCACCTGTCTGTCCTGCATTGTCACACAAGAATTGGTGCGCTTGTGGTCAAAAATTGTGGTAAAATGATATTTCCAATTGGTGGAAATTCATCCGCTGCAACAAACCATTGTTCCATGAAAAGGCCTGGGAGCTCCTCACGCGTCAACGGCTTGGAAAGTTCCGGTCTTCGGGGAGGTGGGATGCAAGATTGTGGGATGCTCATCTTGCAGCGAGCTGGTCAACCATTCTTTGACCAGGGAGGGTCTTTTGCTTTGCACTCCGCGAGCTGGGATCATCACGGGAGGGTCGGGAGCGACAAGCAGGCTGTGGATCTCTGCCAAAGCGTCGTGCACGGTGTGCAGACAGCTCAGGTCTGATGAGGACCTGCCGTTCTTGCAGGCAGCTTCAGACGGGACAGAGGGCAAACGTGACCTGTCAAAAGTGGACGATCATCGTGTGGAACGACGTGGGCCTGGGAGAGCGACACCGGATCCGTCGGCTGCGGACTGAATCGTCAGAGCCAAAATCCTGCGCGGAGAGCAATCCCAAAAGTTGTTGCTGCTGTCGAGGACGTCATTTGGTGCGACACTCTCCTCATCTATCGAGATCTCCATGTCCAGTACGAGGGTAAACTTTCCTCACCCATCGCGCGGCTGATCTGGCAGGCACTAGAACAAACATGCTGAAAGCTGGACTGGGCTTGACAGTCCAGAATTATCCTGTTCATCCAAGAATCTGATTGGATGAAAATTTTCTGCGGCAACGTGCATCAATAGCGAACCAAATTGAGCGAAGAGCGGAGGGTTTGGAAGACCGAGGCATGCAGGTGCGGCAAAGTGAGGCCTGAGCCTTTTTGCGGGTGTGCTGCAGGCAGTCGATTTGGCGTTTTTGCTATCGCCGCTAGCGTATCCAGCAAGATTTACCGTTCGTGATCGACTGATCTTCAACACATTCGCGTGGCCGTCGATCTTCTGCATGGCTTGCCGCGCCAGGATGCACGACCAGCGCGACCTGAACGATCGCATCGTAGATGTCTTTGCATCCTTTCGAGGGACGAACGCTTGAGGGACCTCGCTTAAAAGATGCCCTCGTCATATACGGCTGGACCAGAAAGCGGAGATGTGGTTGGCATTGGTCGCCTTGGATGCAGCGACGGTCCACACAGCTCTAAACAGGCAATTGCTTTGCCCAGCTATCAGGGCAGCAAATATTGGAACACGTCCCGTAGTTGGGAGAAAGCAAATTCTGCTCTCTGATGAGCATCGGACGTGGCTGGTCCGGCGCACTTTCCTACGAGCCAGATTCTAGCGGACTTCTAGACAAGACAGCCACTGTCAAATCCCCCAGATAAGTTTCATGACCGTGATCAGGGGGCCGGTGATGATCTGAGAGCAAGCCTCCCGGTCGCTCATTAGCCATCGCGCCGGCTGAAGCTCGCGGACTGCTGGACTGTGCGTCTATTGCTTCAAGCCACACGTAGATCGAGTCAGGGAAATAATGCGAATGATACGCAGCCCGCGTCTTTCATTTTAACGCACCTGTCAGATGGGTCTTTGCTTTCCCTAGTCACATCTTGTTTCCCCTCAGCTTCAGGGTCTTTGTTGGGTTCCAGCCTGACGCCTTGGGAAGCAGATCCAAAGAGGATCCTTGTTGCCGTTGTGTCCGTTGCATGAACAGGTGATCCTGGCCTGCGTTTCAGCTCGACGTCGCGACTTCTCACTGTGCATAATGGAGGCCCACCAAAGGAGCCCAGGATGCGAGGATTCCCCGTAGGCTCTTCGAGTGCAGCTGGAGGCGTCGCATCGAACGATGGCCTGACATGAGAGGAGCAAGCAGAGTCAGGTAGCGCATGTGCTTAGGGCGGTGTTTCTACGGCAGGACGCATATGGATCCCCATGGCGTAGTTGCTGACCGGACGCATCGTCCCCAGCCTGTGAAATCGATACAAGGCAGTGGTAAAGTAGATGCGCCAGGGACGTGGAAAGTGCAGTTGGAGATCAAGCGAAGCATCTATTCGTCACGCTCGTCGACGGTCGAATGCTTGGTGCAGTGTCGCCGATCGCCATCGCATCACCGCTAGAGACGGGCAGATCCTGCGCCTCGTCTCCCGCAGGAGTCAGGACCAGCTGTCCGTGCCATTAGAGTGCCAGCCAACAGATTGCGTACCTTTCCGGTAGGACTCGAGGTGAATTGGCTTGTGCAGAGGCAGAGTTTGAGCAGAGCCGCCCGTCGAGTCTGGTGGCACGTCTGAAGCGATATTGCCCTCTGAGTCGCAGTCACTGTAGCCAAGTTAGTTGTACCCACATTCTGCCGGGGCCTGAGTGCCCTTTTGTTGATCGATCGTCGGATTCCTCTCTCGTTCTGCTGATCATCCACTCCCATCGCAGTTCCTGGGAAGAGTGAGAAGCATCTTAGTTGGCCCTCTGTGGCATTTCGAGGGCCTTACAAACCCATCCGTCTCTTCTTCGGCTCCTTTTGTCACCCTCTTGTGTACCTAGCCTTCTTAATCCAGGATGGAGGTCGCAAGCATGATGCCTGTCCACAGCTACAATCCAGCGTTGCAGTATGCTCAATACCACGACCTGCGAACGCCAACCGCAACTTCGGCCATGAACTCGAATGTAATGGGTCACGGCAGACACACCGACTATTCGCATTATCAACAAGCACAAACTGCTCCAGCAGACTCTCCAATCCACGTGTCGACACCACCAGAGGACCCGAACAAGCCATCCCTCCCGTCAATCTCCAACTTGCTCGGGATTGCAGACGGCGAGAAGAGCTCACAATCGCCTTCGGAAAGCCGTGAGTACAGGATGAGGTGTCTTTGTGTGTCTAGGATCGGAATGACTGATTTGTTACACAGGAAGCCCATCGCAGAAAGTTTCGCCAGCTGCTCAGCAGCCTGCACCTGTCGACAGCACTTCTGGACGCTACGGCCCGGACACGATCAACATGAACGGCGATCATATGCAAAAGGCTGGATTGCCGCCTACTCCTCCAATGCGAGCTGATTCAATGCCTGAAGCTGCGCAGAGTCCATCGACCATATCTTCTCACTCGTCTTTCTCTGGACCTTCACACGGTCTGGGTGTTTCGATGAACAACATCGACCCCAACCAACAACGGGCCTACCTGCCAGGTATGCACATTGCCAAAGCACCTCATCCACACCAGGCAGTGTACTCGGCATCTCCATATGCTATGCCTCCATACATGGCCTCACCAGCTTCAGTCTCCAGTGGATACAGTTACTCTCCAGAAGCCGTCTACCAGACTAGCATGTACCAACAACGACCACTCCCCTCCAACTTCCATCCTGCAGTCATGGCAGCTCCCATGCTTCCTCCTGGAGTCATTGCGACCGCCAACCCATGGGAACATCACCACTACCTCAGCGCAGCCAACCAGCCGTTCCCCAGCGTCCAGGATCGATACGTTTGCACGACTTGCAAGAAGGCTTTCTCCCGACCAAGCAGCCTAAAGATCCACAGCCACAGCCACACCGGCGAGAAACCATTCAAGTGCCCTCATCCTGGTTGCGGCAAAGCCTTCAGTGTTCGCAGCAACATGAAGCGCCACGAACGAGGATGCCACACCCCAGAAATGGGCGGCTTCTCTTCGTGATGATAACCATTTTCCACCAACATACTCGTTGCCGATGCATGTCTTCTTCAGCGGCCCCACCTTTCGTCTGTACTATATTACACCAATAATGAGACCCATGATGGGCTCGGCCACTCGCTAGATTCCTCTGCTTATCAGTCACTCGCTTTATACCCCATCTGCGCACGATACCACTTCGCGATTTCACCTCTGCTGGTCCCACAAACGCATCTCTTTTTTGCATCTCTCACCGCCCGGAGCGGATACACCGCCAACGTCTCCTGATAGGGAGGTCACTTGTTTAACTAGGACGATTTTTTCCACCCCACAAGATTGTAAATGGACGGACCAAAGTACAAAGCATCACACCGCACTCGCGACTCTCCCGACGTCGCAACAAGATGTCTCGAAGGATTCAGGAGGATAATCTTAAGGAGGACGAGCATGGTAGTAATTCCATTGCACACCGCCGCATCTACTCTCCCGACTACATCGCTGCGGTTTTTGAGGAAGCGCGGTTTTCATGTACGATAGTCGTTCCTTGCGTAGCTAGATACCCGTGGCTCATTCGGAGCTATTGTCGATGCGGATAAATGCAAGTTTTTGTGACGAACATCGTATCCCCACAACTCCTTGATTTCGCAGCCTATGACTACATGATTGTACCGATCGTGCAAAGCTGTGTACATTGATGGAAGGATTCAAAACCTTCCAGTAAAACCTAGAAGATTGACGACGTGTCAATTCTAGAATAGGATACACACTGTGCATAAGAGAGATGCAGTGAGCTTTGCTGCACGCGCATCTGAATCTCCAATATGCCAACTCATGTGGCACAATTGAGCCCCGAGTGATCTCCAAGTACCTCCAGTAGAGCGTCGAATCGAGACTTATGCCGTGCGCCGCATCTGACATCACTGTGCTATGCATTAAGCAGTGAGTAGTAATGCGCAGCGTCCAGACTCAGCTAATGCGGACCGCGGACTGCCATACGTAGATTGCCATACACAGCATTGAGTGGCTCTTGCAGCAGATTTGGGGGCGAGTGCATGTGACGGGTGAGTAGCAACAAGCCTTTCGAGCATGCACAAAGTCAATCATATAGAAGCGGTTGTGGGTTCGAACAAGTCTATTCAGGCAGCAAGCCCTTCGACGCTAAATACATGGACAAGTAGACGGTCCGTCTACAAGACGGAGAGGTCGCCGAACTTGTTCTGTAGGGAATGTCAGTATCCGATCTCATATCGCTACACCCAGCACCACTTACCTTGTAGCCAGGCACATCCCAGCGACCCTTTGAAACGAGCTGAGAGACCTTGTCGTCAATGTCCGGGCGAGCAGCCACAACCTCCTCCTATTCAAAAGTCAGCATATATCCGCAAGACCCGATCCCATCTCCATTTCTCATCCACCACCCCTGCATCCCCTCATCCCTCCCAAGGAAACAGAATATACATACCACCGTCAACTCCTCAAACTCCCTCGCCCCCTGGATATTCTCCAACGTCTTCTCCAAATCCTTCAACTCATTCTCCACCAGTCCCTTGGTCTCCTCGGCACTCTTCACCGCCTGAGCCTCAAACGCCTCAATCGCCTTGAGCTGCCTGCCCACGTCGTACTTCTTCACCGCGAAGCCGCTCAGCTGCTTCTCCAGCTCGTCCACGATGGCGCTGTTCTTCAGCACGCTGCGGTAGTGTCCGAAGTCGACGGTCGTGGGTTGTTCGGAGAGGATCTGGACTCGGCGGCGCGCGTCATCGTTGCGCTTTTTGAAAGCCGTCAGGGAGCCGAGGGTTGCGCCTTTGAGGCCGAGTTGGGTGCCCAGGCGGGTCCAGTCGAGTTTGGAGGCTGCGCTGCGCTGGAAGTAGGGGGTTAGTGGTGAACACGAGATTTCAATTGGGGCGGCGGAGGGGTGGGAGACGTACTGCGACGGCCATGGTGTTCGATGGAGGGTTGTGTGGTGGGTTGTGGAGTGGAGAGTAAGCTGTAGTCAGAGGTTGTTTGAGCGATGAGGTTGACGGAAAGCTGGGCTTGGCGCGGAGTTTTTCGGCTTCACTTCGTGATTGCTCGAGATCAGCAGCACATCAGCACATCGACTCGCAGGAATTGGAGAATATAATTTTAGTCATTGGCCACGGAGATATGGAAGAATCACATCAAAAGTTATTGTGGAAAGTGTTTCCCAGGTAGATTCGGCTCAAAGGTCAATTTGATGTTTGGCATTGAAGATGCGTATAACTTTTGCCTCCCATTGCCCATCATTGACTAGCCAAGTCGACCCCGACCGACCTTCGTCTTTGACTATGCGTACAATCGTCTACTGTACTCCTGTTACGTGCTCAGAGACATGATGGAGTTGACAATGTCGTTGTCATTCTCCTTCAGTGCTTTGACGGCCTTCTTCCTGCTCACACTCGCTTGGGTCATGACAAGCTCAATGTCCTTGCTTTCAAGACCGGTCTCATCAACCTCCTCACCGTCGTCCTCATCCTCATCCTTCTTGGCATCACCGGTCTCGATCGCCTTGCCCTTGTCGCCATGGTCGTGGCCAGCATGGTCGTGTCCGGCGTGGTCGTTGCCGAGCTGCTGAGCAGCGGCAGCTTGAGCCTGGGAGTTCAAGTCCTCAATCTTAGCCTCACCGAAGATGCTGGTCTTTGTCAGATACCACGTCCGCGACTTCACGCCCTTGGAAGATCCTTACATGTAGGTGTTGCTGTTCGGCGACTTGTAGACATCTGGGTTGCTGATGACGAAGAGAATCTTGTGTTTGTTAGATAGCCCGTCCTATTCTCTTGATTCTGCTAGCACCTACGTTCTTGGGCCTCCTCAGTGTGACACGAGTGATACCCTCGATGTGCTTCAGACCGAGCTTTGCGATTGCCTTCCGTGCCTTCTTCTCGTTGCGGCTGTGTACAGTAACGCTGGAGCCAGCAGGGATGTTGGCATCACCCTCAGCATCACCGTCAGAGTCGGAGCTGTCCTCGGCGTCCTCAACCTCAGTGATCTTCTTCTCAGGCTCATCGGGGAGCTCTTCTACTCGTGGATTGGCCATGATTGATACTGATGGGGTGCTATTGATGTCTCTCAGCAATTGTTTTGTGTGATTGCGCAATTGTACGTACAGTATCGGCGTTGAGATTCGGGGTGGAAGGAGATGTCGTGGTGAGGTCAATTTCAGTAGCAGGTGCTCCGAGCTCTTGCCCACATCGTAGAAATTCTCGGCTAATCCCGCAGTGCGTCAGAGGCAACATATCACTACAGCACATCAATGGCAATGGCTTTGTCAGAAAGTGGACAACGGAGGCATGAATAATAAGATATACAATGATTGGCACAATCACGAAGCGCTCGAACAGTCAGTGGCTTCTTCTCATGTCATTTTCTGTGCGTATCTGACAAAAGAGCCCGGATCACCACCCAGCCAGCCCTTGACTGATTGTGCTTCGCATGGACTCGATTGGATCCATACGTGCCCTCGTCATCCATGTGTCGGAAATGAAAGGCCCCCCGACCTCTGAAAGTCGCAGATCGCTTCCTTGATGTTGGTTGTAGAAAAGTTGGGACAGGAAAACACCATGAACCCATGCAACACCGACTGTACCCTTTCCTTCGCCATCTATGCCTTGGCTTTTGCAGCCGCCAATGTCTTGCGGACCTCGAAGCGCGCCTGCGATGTGTAAGCTGAGATATTCCCATAGTCATTCCCACATCGGGTGATGCTCGGACTCGTCACTGACCTGCTTCCTCAACCTCATCACCTTGAAACGCTCAAAATCATTCAACTGCCTCCTCCTGGTCTGCTGTGCCCTAGTCTTCGCCCACGTGCTGTTCTCCCAGCTCTCATCAACCTTTGCCTTTTGCCAAGCAGCCTTGAGGGGTCCGTGGCCAGCTGCGCGAGGAAGCTTCGGTATCACGATCGGGGTGAGGGAGAGATCGGAGAGAGCGATGGCGTGACGGGGAACGATGGAGTCTTCCTTGTTGGCGGGACCGTCCACAAGAACCTTGAGACGTTGTCAGTATTCGCTAGAAGTGCGCTCGTGGTGGCCGCGCATACCCTCTTGTGGTCGATGATTTCGACAATGGCAGCGAGCTTGCCAGCATAGGTGCCTCTCGTGAAAAGAACCACGCGGCCGACTTCTACGAGTCTCCACTGACTTGCTGTGACATCCGCGTCGCCCATTGTGAAGTTCTGCTGCAGGAGTATATTACTGGAGGCCGTATGTCAGCTCTGCGTCGGCAAAGGATCGCTGCTTTGACTGTCGGAAGTGTCGTAGCAGAATGGAAGAAGGAGCTGACCTGTGCAGAAGAGTTGTCGTTTGGATGGCTAATCAATGTCATTGGCGTTGAGGGTGTGCTTCAAGATTTGTCCGCACTGCCAAGCTGCAATCGCGGAAAAAGGTTTCGCCGACGTCTCATGATTGGCCGACGATCTCTGCAGCTTTGCATCTTCAAGACTTCATGTCCATCTGCAAACTCCTATCCTTCACAGATTCGTTTGATAGAACTGCATGCAGATATGATCATCACGAAACAGCCTTTATAGGAATCGTCAATTCTTCGGCATGATCATGATACCCTGATCTTGACAGCAGAGTGGCTACTCCACTCCACTGGACTTGACCACGTTGTAAGTCAACCTCACCACTTATGCCATTCCAAGATGCCATAATTTGCGTGTGATACCCATGACCGGAAGACCTCGCCGGGTTTTCTCAACGGCATGGGTGAATTGATCGTTCTTTCTTACATATTCTGAGACACCTAGCAACCACATCATTCGCCCCATCAACTTATGGAGTGACTGCTGACAGCGTGCAGATAGTATCATAAAACAGTCTTTCGACACCGCCTACAATGTGATACCGGTACGTCGCGACATAATCTCCTTTCTCCAATGATTAAAACCACTACGCACTAGATAGTAATTGACCCTTCGGGGCGTGATCGTTTTTTACACCAAGATCACTGAGGAAGATCAACCGCTTCAGCATGTCGGAAGATGTTGTTGAACACTTGCTGACTTCTGTAATAGATCCGCTTACTTCGACATCATCCACTTGGTCCAATATTGTCCAAGAACGTCTTCAGGTGCAGCATGGATTTGACTCCAATTCGAATTCGCGGTGCTCGGCGCCGGAACGGTAACAAGCATCCTCCCATGAAACGGTCCGCAAGGCCTGCTGGTAGTGGGCATGATCCAGCTTCTGCGGCCAGCAAGTCATGGACATCACCGTAAGTATCGAATATCGGGCCAAGTCAAGCATTTCCTACAACTCCCTTCTGCTGCAATTGACTTTCGAAATAAGGGGTCATTCCGCCTGTGGAACTTGTCATCGAACATGCTCATGAGCTGGATGTTGACAATGGCCAGTCTTGCACGAAAGTCAGCCGTGACTTCTCTCGAGCAGCTGCCGCCAGAGATCATACAGTCAATCTTCTCCTATTGTCCAAATCCGCACCTTCCCCTCGCCTCCCTCGCCATCGCTGCGAAGCTCTCGACAGAAAGAATGTTCACGCGATGCGGCATCTCACTACTACTGAAAGACGTCCCAGTCGCGACCGACGACGATCAACCCACCGAGGACCCAACACCAACACCACACACACGTGCCGAAATCGAAACCCTCCTCCGCTGTCGCTGGCTCACCTGGCCCCGCTTCCAAACCATCCTCCGCGCCGTCCTCACCACCTTCCTCTCCCACCACCCCTCCACCATCAGCCTCGTCCCCGCCCTCCTGTTCGACGAACCCCACCTCCAACCCCCCCTGTCCTTCACCACCCTCGACGCCACCATCTCTCTCCCGTCCCGCCTCCTTCACGGCCCCTGGACCCCATCCAAGTCCTCCTTCCTCCACTACCTCACCTTCCTCAACCTCACCATCGACTGGTCCACCACCACCCTCGGCGAAACCGCCACCCTCGGCCTCGCAGAAGCCATAGAATCCAAGTCCCGCCTCGCAGTCGCCTCCTTACTCACAGAACACCTGGGCCTCCGCCCCGCACAAGCCCATCTGCGTAGTGCCATCCTCCAGCACGGCTGCGACCCCACTATCGTCTTCCACCTCCTCAGCGCAGCCGTGCGGGCGAAGGCGAGAACTCGTCGTGAGCTGGGCCCAGGGCAAGGGAGCGACGTGAACACGCTCGATCCGTCGATTTGGGCGTGGTTGAAGCGGTTGGAGGGGACGGGGGATCAGAGGGCGGGGTGGTTGAAGGGGGCGTTGAGGGCGGCGGGGGATGCGATGAAGGTGACGGCTGCGAGGGCGGAGGGGTTGCATGAGGAGCTGGTGGGGGTGTGTGGGAAGGAGAGGGATGGGGTGGAACGGATTGAGATGTGGTGGGGTGGGGGAGGGGGGGAGGTGGAGGAGGAAGGGGGTGAGTGAGGGGAAAGGCTGTTGAGATTGGCGAAGGCCGAGGACAAGACTTAAGTAGATGTAGCGGTATTGGTGCACGATCAAGAGCGATCAGCGGGTAACGGGTGCGTGTGGAGCAGAAATGGTTACAATGGAGACGAATTGTACATGAATGGGGATGCCATAACACCTAAAGGCTACGGACTAGTGATACTGTTACTCACCCCTGTCGTCCCTGTAATGTGCTCCGCCTTGCACCCCATCCCCTAAACAATCATCGCGCCAAGGGTATCTGTCATGATCCATGCACCACCTTCTCATCCCTACTACATATGCCCCTCTCTTGAGATCAGCCTAGAACAACGGCGTAGCATCCTTTCCAGCAAAGTTATACCTCGTCATATCAGGCATCATCTCCGGGTCAAAGTTCCAGCCCGCCTCGTCCGTGAAGTTGGGCGCACTAGTGAATGCGGTGTCGAATGTCGTCTATTCAGTGTAAGCACCATGCCACCCAGACAGATTAATGTACGTACCCAATCAAATTGATCTTCTGGTACATTCATCATCGAATCGACGACATTTAATGCTACATCGCCGTTGGCTGTCATGTTAGGGGGAGTCCATGAGGTTGCGCCCCAAGATGGTCCCATGAATGCGAGATCAGGAGCGGACTGGATGGTGGGCGCGGCTGGAAGGTCAGTCATATTGTTGATGCAAGTAGGATGCGACTCACGCTCGAACATAGATGGGGTGCTGGACATGGTGTTTGTGCTCGTGGTGTTGCTGGCAGATGGCGAGCCCATGGCTTCCACGCGGACGACCATGGCATCCAGTGCTCGGGAAGCCTTCTTGGTCTCGTGGACAACGCTTTGCTGTTGCCATGTAGCTTGCGCAGCAGTTGTCTTGGCCGCTTCCGGTTCTCTTGTCCAGATGTCTCGGGTTATCTTGAGTAGGTTGACCATTTCTTGACGTTTCTCCTCAGGCTGCTGCGATGTGTCTGAAAGGGATCGGCTGGCGTCATCGCATTGATGTGAGAGCTCGAGGCACAGTATCATGGCTGCAAGGAGGTAGTCATGAGTGGAAATCGAAGCCTGAGTATTGAATCAGCGATGCTCTATGCCACACAACTCACAGACTGACCATGTAGCAGCGGGCGAAGATGCCATCTCCAGTCTGACTGGCGAGGTACACCTCGTGATGATGAGAAAGAGTACACATGGCTGCATCCACGCAAGATTGCCGGGACGCAAGTGAGAACGAGTCGTTACGCCTGGAAGCCATGAAGGGTCGATGCAACACGATCTTCACCTTGAGATATAGTAGGCGAAGATTGAATGCCCACATGATCGTTTCCGGCTTATCTGCTACAAATTGATGCAAAGGACGGATTTGTACCTGCATTGGGAGTTCCTCTTTGGCAGCTTCAAGCTCGTTGTCAAGTCGTATGACCTGGTCATGTGACGGTAGAGTCGGAGACTGGGTCATGTCGTATACCTGTGAAAAGACACGACACAAGTCTACCTTTGCTATGATGTATGAAACTGGCGTAAGCTCATTGGCCGGCCTGCTTGGTGGCAGTACCGTCATCTTGGCTGAGATATCGCTGTCGTGAAGATTGCTTGGTGGTTTGGTGTCGCTGGTGATAGCCCGCATCAAGCTGGGAAGACCTAATTGGAAAGATATTAGAAGATCGACCATGAACATTTGATGCCAATGTCGCCGCCTCATTTCCTGCTCGAAGATGGACAAGCTCGGAAAATGTGATCCATCTTTGTGGTACCCTGCGCGTAATGAGAGACGAATCATCAGACCTATAAGCTGCCACATGTCGATGAAAGCAGTCTGACTGCGCAAACCTCCAATGTACAACGACAGAAACTCAATCGTGTATGCCTTCATCGTTGTATAGTCCGCAAGGACGGCAGCTGAAGCTGCCAGCTCGTGGTATTCGATGGACATGGCCAGTAGTACGCCCGCTTCCGAGGATGCAGGATTGGGGTTGAAATGGAACTGACTCCCCGCTGACAGACTTAGTATCGCGTAGAGAAGGGCGATCCACATGGTTGGTGTCTTCAGAGGATCTTGCCAGAACCTTGTGTACTCCTCTTGGAAAGTAGGAGGATGTAGGACAGGCTTAAAAGCATCTGCAGCATTGAACCACTGATAGACAAGCCGATCGACCTCGCTTCGAAGAGGGAGAGCATTGATCAATTCGACTTTCGACTTGCGCTTTGGTGCTCTCAGAAGATTCTCAATCCCGGCAGGTGAGTTGTTGTAGACGTCCTCGAGTTCTTGGCTCTCATCTTCGTCTTCTTGACTCGCATCGTCGTCTGATAGATCCCTTTTGAGGTCGGATATACTGGTGAGAACTGCACTCCAGTGCGACTCGCCAACATACTTCATCTCCTTCTTGCTGATCTGCATACGGCCGAAAGCGCCCTCATTCGCCCTCTGTGTCTCATCAACAGAAGAGCCTGAGTACGCATACCCGTCCTTGTCGTAAGGTGGCGTGAGCCCGGACGACGGAAGAGTGTTAAAGTCTTGACTCGGGCTACGACCTTGTGAATCTGTGCCACTGCTTCCTTTCGTAGACTGTCCATTCGAGGTTTGATTCGAGTTCATCAGGTCGACTACCAGTTGTTCCAGGTGTTGAATACGATTCCGCACATTCTGACCAGTTCTGCCTTTCTGCGCGGGTGGTAAATAAACGCATGACGATTCTCTCGACCTTTTCTGGCACTGAATGCACGGGCTTAGTCGATCGCATTTCAGTTTACCAGTTCGACATGGCTTGCAGCTTAGCTGGCTGCGGGCGCGTTTCTGCTTGACTTGGAAATTGCCTGCATGACTGTGGTCAGGACTCTCGGACTCTGGCATGCTGTGTCTGCTATCCGGATGAAGTAGTTATAGGATATACGCCCTCACGTGCGAGTTCTTGATCTCCAGGGTTTTCGTGGTCGCTGTCAGCGGTAAAGTGAATAAAGTGGTTGCCTCCAACCGCCAGACAAACCCTACACGGCTTACTAATGTGCTTACTGTCTCGCACGGCACGCGGAAGGCCTTAACATCATGCAGTTAGGAGCACAGAATAGATATTGGGCGTAGCCGATACGATTTGGAAGTCTTTTGTGATTGCTCAATCGCTACATAATCTAGGTGCTCCCGCTAACAGCAAGCTTCATCAAGTGGTCCATGAATGTCTGGAGACTGACATCGTCCGTGAAGATCGTTTGCGCCGTTTGGGCAACTCCGCCATATGCGCCGGTCGTGTGAGTCGTAGAGGGGTTGAGTTTGGAGAGAAGGAAACGAGCCTGTGAACCTCCGGCGTCGCAAACGATGAATCGTGGTAGAGGGAAGCGATCTTGGATGAGTTCCTGCGAGCACGTTAGTAAGGTATTGAAATGCAACACAAACAGTGGCGTACCTTTGCATCTTCTTTGGGTGACTCGAGCAGCTCTTTGAAGTTCTCGTAGCCTTCCATTTCCTGATAGCCAGCTTTGCGCCACTCCGCGACCGTCTCGCCGTGGAAGATGAGGATGTGAAAGAATGTGTCGAGCAGTAGGATATGCTGTGGTTGAATGCTGGTGGAATCTAGCAAGACAGGCACACTTCCTTCTTGGTCGAAAGTGTAGCTGTCGAGCGTGGGCTGGATCATGACAAGACTGTTGGACACGTCCTCATGATTCAAGACATGACGGTAGAAGGCGGTCTCGTCCGGCGAGTTGTTGAAGACCTGTAGGAATTGCGATCGGCGAAGGTGGAACATGAACTGTGGGTATAGCGTGAAGTTTCTCTCCAATCTGAATGAGCTTGGATCGTCCTTCCTGTACTCCGCGAATCTCGAGCAGAGCCTGATAAGCATCCTGTCGACCCAGCGAAGGACGTCAGGGCCATCGTCGACTTCTGCCTTGAAGACCGCGATGCGAGACATCAGCACTGCCGCAGCTTCTTGGTCGAAGGATTGCGCAAGAGCTGGATCGCCAGAAGGCCCACTCATGTTGCGAGCGACTGTGGTAACACGGAGGTGATATTGGCCTGAGGAATGCTGATAGTAGGTGAGGAACTGGATCAGGCCCATCTGTGGACCTTGCTGCATCTGCGTTGGACCTCCCTGCCCAGCGACCTCGAAGTATATGCCGTAGCTGGCAGCGGGATCGATACCACACATCTTCCACGAGCAAGTGTTGCCAATACCACATTCGGTCTCGCCCACGTTTGCCGACTTCTTGTTCATCGAAATGGCGTGACCAATAAGACCAGTCACCTTCAGCTCTTTTGTGGTGAGAACCTCCAGAGATGCATTGAACCCCATCAAGAGATTGTCGTTGTCATCCTTGTCGAAAATACGGACGAAAGACTGCTTGAACATGGACGAGGTGAAGCTGTCCGTCAAAATCATGTGGCCACCAGTCGAGTTTGCCAAACCTCTCATCTCCAGCAGACCGACCTGATCAAGACATCCAGCGAAGATGTCTATAATGTGGCCGTTCTGCGCCGTACGTTTCGCAAGTGTCTCGTAGAATTTGAGCGCTTTCTTGTAGTACTTGATACTGTCGCGATCAATGTCATGATGTGAACGGATCGGCTCCTTCAGCTCGGGACCGACTACCATACCCGGACCTTCTGTTGCCGGCCCGCCAGTGAAGAGCATGATACGTCCTCCTGCGTTCTGGAAAGAAGTTTCCATGAGTCCTGCGGCAACTGACAGAGCAACGCCTGTGCACCGCAGGGCACGCTTGTCGTTGGCGACTGGCCAAGGATCCTTCTGAAGCTGTTCAAGCGCATTCGTGAGCTGGAACTCGCATTGTTGGAGAGGAAGCAAGAACCTCTGAGCAGCTCCCATAGGCTGCGCAGGAGCTGGTCGGCCGGGTTGAGGTGCAGCTTGCGCGCCAGGCCGTGCTCCTGGCGCAATTGCAAGTCCTAGCATTTCCTGTACTTGCTTGCCGGTGTAATCCTTGCTTCCGCGGAACACATATGACTTTGCGCACTCCGTGTACCCTAGCTCGTGGACCTGCGCCATTGTACCGTATGTGATGAGACCAACCAATGCGTGAGGCGGGAGAAGCTGCAGAGACATGATGATAGAGTCCTTCAACGTCTTGAGACTGTCTTCCTCCTGGCATGTGTCGACTACAAAGACGAAGATAGGTGGGACGGGGGCTGGGCGTGCAAGTCTGTACTCGACAGTGGTACTGTTCTCGTGAAGCTCAGGAGGAAGTTGATGTTCTGAGATGTCCCGGTAATGTGGTGGCAGGTTGTTCCTCTGCAAGCAGAAGGGACAGATCCATATCCGGGCTCGCTTGTCTACCTGGCTGATAGACTGTCAGCAGTCTGTCATGGCTACTTTTGTTCAGGGCTCACCAGAATCTGTTCAGGACTGCTCGACATGGCGCTTTGCAAGTCACTGGCTCGTATTGGAGGAGAGGATTGCTGTTGATCTTCAGAGGGGTGTAAAGAGCTCCGATAGGTACTGTGACAAGTCAGGGCTGGATCGCAGAATCGGCCGGTACTGCATACCAACAAGTCTTGATGCTTCCTGCGGCTGATCAGCAAGATGAATGAAATAGCGGCCGCAGATGCCTCACCATCCGTGACGATGGAAACGTATTCCAACTGAGTCGCACGCCATCCCTCTCTTCAATGTCCGACCACTGCTCCTTCAGGACTTCGTAGTCCACCACAGGGGCCTGCTGGCCTGGAAAAGCAGCCATATCGTAGCGGCTGACCAGCTACCCCTTTCGATAGCGCTTGATGCGAAGAGAGCAGAGCCAATTGATGTTTCAAGCTCAGTGCATAGCCCAGGCTGATGGACAGAGCTGCTACGGATGCGGGAGCAGAGATTAAAGTGACGAGCGATGCGGTTGTCTGCCTGTGACTTTCTGACAAGGGCGACGTCGCAACTGTGAGCTTCGAGCAATCTTGAGCACAGGCCACATCGGGAGCAGGCTGTATTTTATTCGACATGTGCGGCCAAATCCTTCCTTCTTTCTTTACAGTCCCCGCCAGCGAAATAATCACATTACTATCGACAGTCTCTCATCTTCGATTGTGAGCTTGTTTTCGCGCTGGCGTAGATGAATGATACCCATTGCTGGGCGCCCACCTGGATTGGATCGTTCCGATCTTTTAGGAAAGTTGGGAATCAGTGGCGGTTACAATTCTATATATGATCATGGCTATTTACAATTCGCTGTCCCAAACATGACATGGAAGACCTGTTGATGCCCTTTTGGAGATCCTGACGATCCAATTGGGTATGTCTTCTTTCTAGGCGGAGTGTCATATGGCCACTGAACGGTTGGCGCTGCTTTGAAGCGCTGCTTGTCACATTGCAACCTCTGAACCGGCCGCAGAAGTACCTGGGTCCTGAGATGAGTCTGCCGCTGCCGAGAGTGCTTGGTGCTTCATGGGGTATAGCTCGCGAACGTCGTGCCCTCAGCCAACCCTATAGCTTTGGGACCACATCGTCTTCAAGGCAGCACGGCGGGATGGCGCGGTGATGCTGTAACAGACGGCATTGCTGTCGAACACACGATGGGCTCTTCACGGCTCAGTGCCTCCCAATGTACCAGTCGGTACAGAAGGGAATGTCGAAGGATTGCGTAAGCGTTCTTGGTTTCTCTTTGCCATCTCAGCTGTTCGTTTCTTCTCCAGGCGCATGTTGTAGAAGTGTCTGCGAGACGTCAATACCCGGATGTCAAGTCCAGATCAAGTAGCATACTTCTGTAACCGGAAGATTCGGGGGCCATCTTCTACCTTGGTCTCTTGCTTTCCGACAGCATTGATCTATGATGATCAGTTGGCGGCACTACTTCAATGATGCTCTAGGCTACCTTGTCCTGCTTCTCCTTTTCCAGCTGCTCTTCTGTCTTCTCCTCGTCCTTCTTCTCCTCCTTCTTGTCGTCCTTTCCCTTCTTCTTATCCTGCTTCTTCTTCAATTTCTCTTCGTATTCCGCCTTTATCTTCTCAATCTCCTTGTCCATTTCCTCCTTCTTCTTCCGCTCTTCCATGGCCTTTGCTTCCTCCTCTGTAGGAAGTGCGAAGTTCCGATCTTTCAAGTGGCCGGGACATATGTAAAAGAAGTCCTTACTATCTGGTGTGATCAAGACCGAGGTACTAGATTTGAAGCACATCATGCAGGCCTTCGCAGACGTATCAGCCACTTTTCTGTGGTACCACAGGTTCTCCATATCTCCATGACCCAAGCGGCCTGAGTCGCCCTTCCGAGAGATTGTTCACCCAGGTCCTGTCAACCTGGTGTCTGCGGAGAGGGCACTGTTTGATTGCGGGGCTCTCATGATGTTGGCTGGTCGGCGATGTCGGCGCCGACATCGCGAAAAAGTTCCTAGGGTATGACTGACTTCCATACACAATCGAAGAGTGCATACAACTCGAGTTTCCCTTGCCATTGTGCCTTACAAAATTCATTGGATCTTCTGATAGTCCTTAGAAAGCTTACTAGCCTTGTACAGAAGCTATTGCGACAATGGCACAATCTGCACCGGGAAAGAACATGCTTTGGGGCGGTCGCTTCACAGGTACTATCTTTTATAATTCCCGGATCATTTGAGACAGAAGCTGACATACGTAGGCGGGCTGGACCCCCTCATGGTGGCGTACAATGAGTCCATATACTACGATCGTGTCATGTACGCCGAGGACATCGCTGGGTCGATCGCATGGGCACGAGCGAACAAGAACAAAGGCATCCTCACGGAAAAGGAGTTCTCCGAGATCGAAAGGGGCTTGAAAGAGGTTGAAGCAGAATGGCGGGACAACAAGTTCGACATCAAGTCAGGCATAGATGAGGATATCCACACCGCGAATGAGAGACGGCTCGGCGAGATCATAGGCAAGGACATTGCTGGCAAGCTGCACACTGGAAGGAGCAGGAACGAGCAGGTCGCAACAGATATGCGAATGTGGCTGAGGGAGCAGCTGAGGACCATTGAGGGATATCTTATTGACTTTCTCAAAGTCGTTGCGAGCAGGGCAGAGGTCGACATTGAGCATGTCATGCCTGGCTACACACATCTGCAGCGAGCTCAACCGATTCGATGGAGCCACTGGCTATTGTCGTATGGACTCAACTTCGCTACTGATCTTCAAAGACTCCGAGAAACGATCGCAAGGGTGAATAGAAGCCCACTGGGATGCGGCGCATTGGCCGGCAACCCGTTCGGTATCGATAGACAAGCAATGGCCCAGGAGCTCGGATTTGACACACTCATCTACAACTCCATGGCCGGTGTAGCAGATCGGGACTTCGTCGTAGAGACGATGCAATGGGGAAGCTTCCTCATGATGCACATGAGCCGATTTGCTGAGGACCTTATCATCTACAGCTCAGGGGAATTTGATTTCGTTCGCCTGGCAGATGCTTACAGCACGGGCAGCTCACTCATGCCACAGAAGAAAAACCCGGACTCGATGGAATTGCTTAGGGGCAAGTGTGGCAGGGCTTTTGGCCAGATGGCAGGATTGATGATGACGATCAAGGGCATCCCGAGCACATACAACAAGGATTTGCAAGAAAGCATTGAACCAATGCTCGATCACGTCAAGACGGTGGGGGACAGTATCCAAATCGCTACAGGTGTCTTATCAACACTGGCTATCAAGCCGGAAAGCATGCTCAAATCTCTCACACCTGACATGCTCGCCACGGACCTTGCAGACTACCTGGTACGAAAAGGGGTGCCATTCCGAGAGACCCACCACATCTCCGGCCGTGTCGTCGCCCTCGCCGAGAATGAGAAAGTGCCCATGGACCAGCTCACATACGAGCAACTCTACGAAGTCGACAATCGCTTCGAGAAAGACGTCGTGCAGATGTTCGACTACCAACGCAGCGTAGAGATGCGCAGCGCAAGCGGCGGCACAAGCAAGAGCTCTGTGCTCGAGCAAATTGCCGTCCTGAAAGAGATGATATCAGGAAAGCAATAGACTACGCTTCATTCGATACCCCATTAGAATCCCATAGGCGTTCGATATAGACTAGCTAGCCCATGCCCAAACCCTCACGCACCCTTGTACTCATACCTCATCCTCTCCAGACCCTCGATATCAAGAGGTACGAGTTCCCTCCTCGCCATCATAACAACCGCGTACACCGCGGCAGGCACCACTCCCCATAAGCCCCCTACCACGTCCCCTTTCCTCCACAACACCACCCCGAACAGCGCCAATACCCCTGCCAGTACCCCATTCAAAATAGGCAGGTACAGCGCCACAGGCGTCTCCATCTCCGCCAGCAACGCCCTCTGCCTCCTCCCGCCTACACCGGTCGGCACCTCCCCCTTATGCGCAGGGAGGAAGTAAATCGTGTACGCCGAGCAGAGCAGATTCGAGATGGAGAGCAAGGCAGTGAGACCACCCCGTCTTTTCCCCGGGACGACGAGGGAGGGGAGGAAGAAGGCCGCTATGAGGACAGGCAGGGCAGTGAAGATTGTGCGATATAGTTTGATGGAATTTTCGTTTTGGGTGCGGAGAGAGGTGATGATGGCTTCTTGTTGGTCGTTGTCGAGCTCGTCATCCGGGTGGCGGGTGATGGGGTCTGGATCGGTGTCGGAGGAGTAGTGGAAGGTGCGGCGGAGGTGGGTGGTCATTTTGGTGACATGGAGAGAGATGGGTTTGGGCTTGGAGGATTATGGGAGAGGTGGTGTGAGGATGGAAGGTAGCAAGAGAGAGGTAATTGTAAAGACGAAGGCTGCGGTGGATGGGTTGTTGGGTCACGAGTCACAGGTAATGTAATCACGTGTGTTGCGGATGCTACAGTGCTTCCCCAAGGAGAGTTTTTCAGCGGTAAGAGGCACATCTTCTGGTGGTGTCATGAACTGTTGTGCATTCAAATTCACCATCTAAACGCCATGGACACGCACATCCCGTGCGGCATTCCCAGCATTTTTCAGCTATGGTTCCTCTGCCACTCGATGAACGATACGTGCTAGACCAGCTGTACACTCTTCTCCTCGTGCGAGCGTCGGCCTCCCGAAATGCATACATGCAAAACCATAGCGTTCCTGCTTGCTTTCCTCACCTCCCAAAGTCCATCACCACTCATGCTTCAAGTCGTTCGTTTATGAGGTTGGGTTGGGGTTCATCTTGGAGATGTTAGCCATCGTTGTATACTTGCAGAGTTCTCATCTGTTGTCCTTACCTTTCTCTTGCCTCCAGTCATGGTGACGTTCACGAAACGGCGGGTGTATGTGATTCTCTTCTTTGCGCGGCCCTTGGGGGTCTTCTTCTTCTCCTGTGCTTCGACCTTGGGAGTCTGCGACTTGACTTTGCCGGCACGGGCGAGGGAACCGTGGACCTTTCCCATATTGACGGTTGATGCGTGTGCGTTTGGATATCTGAGTGGCGGATGAGGTTAGCCTGCTGTTCGGAAGCTAATGATGGATGATGTGTGCAGTTTTCGAAATTCCAGAAGCGCTTCAAACTATGACGAGGAGATTTGTGATGACTCACGAGAAGTTGGGTGCTGTCGGTGATGTCCTTAATGTTGGAGCTGGCGACTTTGACGAAGTCGAAAACGAGCCATCTGGGCTGTGGCCGCCAAGCATTTTAGTCATTTTTCGCTGACCGTGCGTCGTGCCGAGACCCCGCGGGATCTTATCGTATCAGATCATAGTTCATCAATCACATGCTCGCCCCCCTCCTCGCCGCCTCTCTTTTTGTCCACACTCGCGTTGCAGAAAGTATTAGCAGGGCTCCTTCATAACCATGAGGTTCGAAATATTGCCATTGCTGGCGCTGCAGGCCACGGCGTCGATTCTCCCTGAGACACAGAACATCTTCTCCAACTTCCCGGCAAGCGACTGGAAGATTCCCACCGTCCATGAGTCTGCAGTACAGGCGCGCAGAATCCTACAACTCACAAACCTCGCCACGCTTTCGACCGTATTCCCATCCGAGGAGTCCGACATAAATGCACAAGAGAATCGACCTTCTGGTCTTGGAGGCGCTCCAATCGGATTGATGGACTATTACGCCGACTGCGAGACCTCTGGTGATCCTACCATACTCGCTATAGGCATTGCGACCTCATTCAAGAATGTCAACGCTGGTAGTAATATCACCATGTCATTACGATGGCATCCTCAAGACGGTAGATGGCACTCGGCTGCAGCGCTTCCACGATTCAGTCTGCTTGGTCATTTGGAGAACATAAGTGACGAGGAGGTGAAGGAGGAGGGTGTGACTGCATGCTTTGTCAAATCACATCCTGACAGCGTAGCATGGCTTCCGGGGAATAGGATACATGCTAGCCATTGGGTTCGGCTCGTGGTGGATCAAGTATACTGGATCGGAGGGTTCGGCGACCGTGCGTACATTGGCTGGATACCGGCAGAAGAGTGGAAGAGCGTGACACAAGAAGAGATCGATGGCATAAAGCTTCCAGGAGAAAAGGCGAGCTGGAATTGGAACAAGTTGTGGTAGTGGACAATAGTTCAGTTGGCAACTTCTAATGGATCACTTCAATTTCACAGTTGGCCACATCGTAGAACAGATGTTCACCTCACATTACACTTTCCTTTGACTTCTTGTTCCACGTGCTAATCGCATATGCAGCACCTAAGCTTAGCGGCGTTGTTAAAGTTCAGCTTACTTACCTCTGTCCCACCTTCACTAACAACATAACCTACCTCCCACTCCTCTCCCTCAAGCTTTCCAATCTCTGTCTGCGCACTACAGAAGTACCGATGATGGCGCCCTAGGAGTTCAGCGACATCACACTCAATTTGCGTAAGAGCGCGGCGTGCTAAAGGTACTACTGAAGATGGAGGATTCCATGGACATAGACATCGACATTGGGGACGGTATCGACTATGGCGCAACAGCTGGGGAAGCCATGGCGACGGTACAACTTCTCACCGGGAAACCTGAACTTTGCTGACAGGTGAAGGAACCTTCACTAGGGGCACAACAGCAGCAGCCGCAAACCAAAGACGACATACCAGACGCGTACAAGGAGGATTTCGACGCTGATTTCCCTGCAAAAGAGAAGATCCACATCACTGGGCTGGATGGCGTTGCCGAGCCTGTCATTCTACAATTCCTCGAAGAGCATGTCCCAGATCGCAAGGTAAAGAGGCTGCAATGGATCGACGACAGCTCTGCCAACATTATCTACTTCAAGCACGAGGACGCCGCCGAAGCTCTCGTACGTCTCAGTGTAGTGCAGGACACAGCACCGGCTCCGTCACAACTCCGACCTGCGAAGACATTCAACGCGCGACCGGACTTGCAATTCCACATCCGACAAGCGCTCGTGAGTGACAGGAAGAAACCTGGCGCAAAGGATCGCAGTGCGTTCTACCTCTTCAATCCAGAGTATGATCCGGAGAACAGAAGATCCGACAGGCGCCGTGATCGCCGTGACGGACGGGACGGAAGACGTGGACGAGGAGGCAGATATGAAGATAGGTACGACCGACCTAAGGCGAGAAGGAGAAAGTCAGTCGAGAAGAAGACATTCACAGAGGATATGTACGACGATGCTCCGCCAGGACAGACGGCCGACGAGGGCGAACTCTTCCGACGCATGTCGGCTGCAAGTATCTCCTCCGGCGAGCATAACAGGAGAAGACAATCGTACGAGGACATCGATCTGTTCAACAAGAGGCCGAACGACTATGGCAGGCTTCGCGATCGCAGTAGGTCACCAGTGAGAGGAGCAGATGGGGATGGGCGCTACGGATTCGCCGAGCAGCCCGCAAGACAACGAGCCCGCCGCAGGAGCTGGACGCCACCAGAGAAGCGACCACTACGCGAGCCCCGCAAGAAGGAGTTGTTCCCAGACCGAGCAGCGCCTGAGACACCTCTGTCAAATGGTAATAGAGGCATCGAGCTATTCCCGAATCATTCTGCAAAGCGTAGTCGGGAGCTCTTTCCTCACAAGACTCAGCACAGCAATCATCGCAGGAGCGACGCACTGGATAGGGTCGAGAGTCTGCAGATCTTGACGCCGAGTAAGTCTCCAAACCCTTGTATGAAGAAATCAGTCGGCTAACAGTAAGCAGAAGGAAGTCTTGCAGATCGCATCTCAGGAGGACCAGAGGGCCGCGGGAACAGCCAGCCAAACGAGGACACGGGCTTCAGCATTAAAGGCGCAGGGGGATTCAGTGTCCGCGGAGCAGCGAAAGAGATCAATCCGAAAGTCAAGGAGCTGTTTCCTGACAGGGTCGGATCCGGTGGCAACGCCGGCAAGGAATTGTTCCCAGGACCACGTGGACAGCGTCGCCGAGCAGAGGATCTATTCGACTAGTGGATGGGGTTCCAGCTTGAGCACGCATTACGAATCGAGGCATCAGCGGGCACGAGATCACCGACGGCAGGTGCAAAGGAGAGTATGCCACGATGAGCATGAAGCGATTTTAGATACCCAAGCGCAAAAGCGCTGCGCTATCAAGCATTTATCAACATGAAACGGACGGCCGTTCCCCTCCTCATACCTTCCCCTCCCTCGCCATCTTCCTGATGGTCTCAATACTCCCCTCAACAGCCATCTTCGCCCCCCCCTTGAACTTCTCCAACAATTTCCCCTCCTCCTCTGACCCCGGCTCAGCAGGCTGTCCCAACCACTGAAACGTATACGTCATGAACATATCCTCCGCGTTTCCACTAGGGCCATCACTGATGATATTGCTCACTAGACTGCCATCCGCCTGATGGAAATCCACTTTGAGCGGCCGGTACGAGACGACGGTCTCTTTGACTCGCTTGAAGGTGTCGGCTGCGAAGACTACTTCTCGCACGACTTCGCGCTCGCCGGAGTCGCTGATGACGTCGCAGGTTTTGATGGCCGAGACGAATTCTTGGGCAAAGCGGATCTTGCGTTGGAGCCCGGCCCAGACTTGGTCTTTGGTGAGGATGGGGGTGGCGCCGGTGGGGTTGATGGGGGCGGTGTAGGCGAGGTAGATGTCGGTGGGCATTTTTGCTGTGCTTTGAAAGATTCGCGAGAGGCTGTTAGGGGGTTGTGTAGATGGATGTGGTGGTTATGCTGTGTGCACGATCGTTATAGCGGGGCATGAAGATGGACTGCGGGGCCGGAGGATGTTTTGCTGAGCTGTGAATGGGAATTGTTCTAGGGGAATTGAAGGAGATACTTATAGCCTTTCTCATACCGTGTCGGACCGATCGTAGCTCCATGAGATGGCTTGTTTTTGCTCACTCGGGACAATGGTACGCCTTGTTGGACAGACGTTAGAATAGCAAGTTGGAAGTGAAGTGCCGACCGCAACGGGAGTCCTCGGTTGTTTCTGCCGAGCCTGGCCGAGCGGGCGGAGCTCCACCTCCATCCATGTTGCTCACTCCACCTGCTTGTCTCTACCCAGTACAACAACTACTGCTGCCGCCGCCACGCCGGCAAAGCTGACGTTTGCCAGCCAAAGAAAGAGATCAGGATGCTACACCGGTCTCTTCCCCCGACCAAGAGGGAGTAGACTCGCCCGCAGCTAAAGCAGCACCACCTCGAGCACGATGCCACCACGACTTCCTCGCCGGGCGACCGCCCTGCCCTTCCGTCGCTTCACCTCCACCATCTCGACTCCTACCAAACGCCGGCCCCGGACCGCACTGTTCTTCCCGGGCCAAGGTACACAGAAAGTCGGCATGACCCTCGACTGGCTAGAGGCATTTCCACGTACCGTCAAGCCCCTCCTGGACGAGATCGACCACACGTTACAGACTCCCCTTACTCGCATCATCGCGGAAGGGCCCAACTCAGTTCTCACTGCCACCGACAATGCTCAACCTGCTATCATGGCCACGTCGATCCTCGTTCTCCGCGTCCTTGAGCAGGAATTCTCCTTTGACACACGCTCCACTGTCGACGTCGTCCTTGGGCACTCTCTCGGGGAATTTGCTGCGCTCGTAGCAGGTGGCTACTTACGCTATGCCGACGCTCTTCTCCTCACCCGGCGGCGTGCTGAAGCCATGACCCGAGCCTCGCAGCTCGCCGCTACCGAATTTGGCAGCGAAGTAGGAATGATCGCGATCGTGACCGAACCAGACAAGCGAGATCCTTTGATTGAAGCCATTCATGAATTTCTCGGACATTCATCTACCGGCAACAAGACGGATAGTGGAGTGGACAGCGACCTGCCACCCCTCCAACAGGTTTTGATCGCCAACATCAACAGCAAGAACCAAATTGTGCTTAGCGGCAGCATTACACGGATTCGTGAACTCCTCACCCACCTTCGGCAGTTCAGCGGACACGATCCTCGCGCAGTGCGTCTCAAGGCCGACTCACCATTCCATTCTCCCCTCATGCGGCCTGCTGCCGACTTGATGAAGAGCATGCTCTCCCGACCTTCCACCGTAGCAAAGGATGAAGATATAGTCGCCTGGCCCGGCATCTTTCCCTGCGTCTCGAACGTGTCAGCTCGCCCTTTTCAAAATCGTGAAGAGCTGAAGGATCTCCTTGCACGGCAAGCGGTGGAGACGGTGCAATGGCATGAGAGCATAAGATACCTCCACGAAGATGAGAAGGTGCGGCGGTGGATCGGGCTGGGTCCGGGAAAAGTAGGAAGGAATCTGGTGGGGAAGGAGGTGGGAATGAAGGGAGCGGTGAAGGGTGGTGGAGTCTGGGGTGTCACGGAGCCGAGAGAGGTGGAAGAGCTGATGCGAGGATTGGAACAAACGGAGGGTTATGAAGAGGAGGAGACAGAACTGGGATGAGATGGCTGTCGGAATACAGGCAAGACATTGATCTATACAGGCTCGCCCAGTGCAGTCACGACCAAGCACATGTGCGAGTCACAGATGAGCTGCTCACGACCTTGAAGGAGGAGGACATCGAGCACGGAATATCCCAGTCTGAAGGACGTGTGTACCTCGAGGCGGTTGTACAGAGCATGATTGCTGGGCACGAAACGACATTACATGATTAGGCAAACGAATGAACTACTTGTGCACCACCTCCCTTTCAAGCACCTCCGTCCTCCCAGCCCACCAGCCAGACTCAAAGAAGCATCAAACCCCCTCTCTCCCGTCCCGTCCTTGGCCCCTCCCCTCCCGTCCTCTCTCTGCATCCTCTCATCAACCACCACCCCCACCAAGGCCCTGCGCCCCACCCACCCCGCCCCTCCCGTCCCACCTAGCACCCCCACCACCACGACGCCTCCTCCTCCGGCTCCAGAGGGTACTACAACATCGCCCTCTTACTGCGCGACCTCGACCGTCTCCCCGCGACCATCACCACCCGCCACGTCACGCCTCTAGGACGCGTCCGAGTCGTGATCAATCGGCTGGACAGTATAGGGCAGTACTCGGAGGACTTTCAGGGGTTGACGCCTGTGTTCAAAGGGTGGGCGAGGGAGGCGGAGAAGGGGGCGTTGGCCGCGTATGTTTATACTGTTGTTGCGGGGGAGGGGAAAGGTGAGGAGGTCCTGGGAGAGGGAGAAGGGAAGGAGGAGGGGCGGGGAGGGGGGGAGGTAAAGGGGGAGGTAAAGGGGCAGGTCACGGGGGAGGAGGGCTGAATGGGTTTGGAGTCGTTATCATGATATGGAGTTACGATGCTGGGTATACTACTGAAATTGAGCACTGATCCATGCCTTGCTGCTCGCGCCGTTACCATTCACACCAGCTCAACCTCATGCTTCTTGATCCACGCTTCAACGATGAAGCACGTTCGCTCCAATGCGGTAGATGTTCTTTGCCCGTCCTGCTCGGCCCCTCGCGTTTTTATTCTATTGTCTGTCAGTGGGATTGTCGTTACTTCGTCGTGACGACGTACCTTCGCACCGTCAGTGAACACCAGCTGCTGATCATACAGCATCGGCACCACACTTTCTGGCATCTCCACCAGCTCTTCCAAACTCTCGCACTGCGTAGGTTGCGAATTCTCAAAGTCAACGTCGGCTACGCCGTACTCATTGCCCTGCTCATTCTCACTGCCATCGCCGCCACCCTTCCGCCCAAGGTGCTCGCATATCGCTTTATAGCGATCGACCGCGGTGTTATGACCAAGGCGTGAAATATGTTCATTGCCTGGCATACGCATACGTTGTTTCTTTGTTGGGCGAGCCTCGATGACTGATTGCGGAATGTGATTAAAGGTATCCGATGCAGGCAAGGACTCTGACAAGTTCATTACTGAAAAGTTCTGCGACTTTGCCGTGATACTAGCTAGGACGCGCGCTTCGTACTCTGCATCTGAGGCTGAAGCGTGATCGTTGCTGTTGGCTGCATTGGTAATCCCGTCAAGCATGTTGATGTTTCCAGTAGATGTGTCCGTCAGCAGGTCTGTTTGAGTGCCAATATCGTGTGAAAGCTGATTTGCGTTTGCCAGACTCACGTTCGGTACTAACGGTGCTGTGGAAGCTAGAGTGAGGATATCCGATGTTCCAAGCTTATTAGTCGATTGTGTTGGAACCGCTAGTTCTTCCAGCGTGTTCGATACTTGGGGCGTCCGCAAAATTCCAGGCGCTTTCGACGCATCGGCAGTGATTCCTACACCGTCCGTCTGCCTCGGTGGAGGTCTGAAAATCAAGCTGGAAAAAGGCGATAGACTTCGGTCTCGCTTAGACGCCTCGTCGGGAATCATAGCGGGCGACTGGACGCTGGCTCCTTTCAGTGGCGCAGACCCTGTAGTGGAACTCTCTGACGATGCCCGGCGGTCTTCTGGATCAGCCTCTCCATTGTCTTCGTTCGCAACATCCATCTCTGCGTCAGTGATCATCGCATCTGACTTGCGCGGGAGCTTGAGACGAATCATAAGTCGATTACGCTCATCAGCCGTGCTGGGACTCTCATTTGTGACATCGCTCGTCACAGTGCCAAAGCTCTGATCTAGCCTCTGTCGTTTCCGCTTCTGCGGAGCCATAGATGTCTCATCTCCACCCCCTAGAATGCACTTCTTCTCATGATCCCAGGGCTTAAACTTGTGCTCCATACCTGGTTTGATGGCCCACCAAGAAGGTTTACCAGGTCCGTCAGGGTCTTGCTTTTCGAATAGCGGATTCGCCCCCCTCGAACGTGTTGATAAGGCATTTGAGACACCATTGTGCATCTGCTTGTCGGATTTGTGGTAGCCAGGGATATGCCTGCCGATCCATTCGTGGATTGACTGTGCTTGGAGGCGATGTCCCGGTGCTTCGAGTAATGCCATACCGATTAAGATGACTCGTGAGAGTGTACTACGCTCTCCTGGAACCGCGTCTGGATGCGGCGTGTGTACTGGAACTGCGGGAGCCTGATCTGTGCCAAATACCGGAGTACCACCTGTACCGAGTTGCGGCGTGCTTGTCCCGACGTCGGACAACGGGGTGGATCTATTAGTCCGGAGGAGGCCGGCACTCTCTCCCAGTTCCGGACTTCCATAGACTCGTGGTGGTGTCGTGATGGATCCATGCATGCTGAGCACAGGTTCGGGCTGCTTGTCGTCGGCCTGGAATGAGAAGTGCGAGTCTTTCCTACCTAGCTCTTGCGGCAGCTCTGTTCGACTCTCTGCGATGGCCTGCTGCTCCGTGACGGCCTTAAGTTGGACGTTATTGGAGCTTCCGGCATCCAACACATTCGATGCAATTGGTGGCGTGCTTGCACTTGTCGACCCTGTGACTTGTTTTGACCTAGGCCCAGTGGTATCCGCGCCATGTCCGGGCGGAATCCTCGAGTTTGGTTGCCGTAGTCTGTCGGTACACTTTCTGCATCGCCATCGACCATCCTTGCCAAGATCATCCCTTGGATTGACACACGCTTTATGAAAGCATCGTTGGCAATCGGCACAATTGACTAACAACTTGTCGTCTAGGGGTTGGGCTTTCTTGCAACGCTCGCATTCTCGTTTCCTTGTCGAGGATCTTGACGAGCCAGAGGCAACTGATACGCCTGTCACTGATGAACTATCTTGGGGCCCTTGCCGCGAGGATTGAACAGCCGGTGAGGGCCCTTTGTTGATGGCGGTGAACTGCATCGGGGTTGTAGGTGGCTTTGAAATTGTCAGATCGCTTTCGTGCCTTGTACTTGTTGCTATTTCTGGTTCATTGCCCTTGTTGCTGTTCGAAGAGGATAAATGAGTTTCAAAGCGCTTCCTTAATTCTTTGCCTAAACCGTTCCACTGCTCAGTCAAGGATTTCGCAACTCCTTGCCTCTCAGCACCTGAGATAATGTCAGTGATTAATGACGTTGAAGGTGAGAACAAGATCTAATAAGATTTGAAATTGTAGAAGTCAGATCTTTTCAGTTTTTAGATGGACATCACTTCGTCCCTTTGGCGGTTACACCATCTGAGTCCTGGCGGAAAGTAGTTGCGATGATTGGGATGATTCGAAAATTGTGTGAGAGTGCTTTTAGCCAAAGATCGAATGCTCTGGATGATCGGCTCCATTGACAGACACCATTTGGTGTTCGCAACGTCGTGTCTGCTCACTCCGCGGTTGCCTGAGAAGGGCACCTGGTGCGAGAGATGTCGTTTCTCCAAGGACGTTGAAGACAGAAAGCAAACACAGCGCAAGAGAGTAGTCGATAAGCTCTTTTACCAGATCATCCTGAGTAGAAATTGAAGGTGAAAGATAAGGAATGGTCGCTCACCTGCTGCGTTCATGCTGAAGTCAGATCTGACTGAAATTATCGTGAGTCAGCTCGGTCATATTAGAGAAGGCTGTCCGTAGATTGACGTGCTATTGGCAGAGTAAGGCGGCGATTGTCGAAGTGCGATGATGTTGAGCCTCGCGAAGAGTGACTCCGAGCATATCGACGCATCAAATCATATGCAGCATGTTTATCATCCGTATGTGAGCGCATGCCAAACCATGGTCGATTATCTTTGAGAATGTCGAAGGGAGGTCTGTTGACCAATGTCTTGGCACACACATGGTCTCAGCGGAAAGGACATTCCACTACCTTGAACACTGACGGAGACACCTCCCATCGCATTTGCTTCTTCACGGGCCGAAGATGCAGTCGAATCACTAAACCACAAGCATCTCTTGACGCCATGGACTTTCTCAAGTCCGCTGTTGCATCTGCCATCGCGAAAGGCCCAGCGTTTGGCTACAGCTTTGGAGACCGAGTTGACATCGATCAATCTATATGGACGCTGCACAACGGGACGAAGAAGGTGCGCGGACTACAAAGCATGACATTGCACACGACACTAATTTCAGCCGTAGGAAGACGGCTCGAAATGCAGCATCTTCTCCTTTGACGTGGTCGCAAACAAGTCAAGACTACCCCTCGCAAAGAATGCCCTTCGTAAGTTCAAAACATTACGGCATCCTGGAATCGTAAAAGTGCTGGACACAGTGGAGGTGAGCATGAGCGATCACAACGACACCAGTGCAACTGCTTATGTTACATCAAAAGTAGACAGATACGTACATCTATGTCGCAACCGAACGCATAGAACCGCTTGGATGGAAGACAAGACGGAAAGCACTGGCCGAGGGCAGCATAAAGTGGGGACTGCATAACATAGCCAAAACGCTGCGATTCATCAATGATGAGGCAACTTCTGTTCATGGGAACGTGCGGGTATCTTCCGTCTTTACTGGAGAGAGCGGTGAATGGAAATTAGCTGGACTTGAAGCTTTGAGTTCCATGAAAGAGGATGAAGCTGTCATCTATGTCAGTACAGCGACATGATTCAAAATGACATGATCCTAATGATGACAGACATATGGTAGTCTCGTCCCGGATTCTGGCCGATATGCTCCACCTGAAGTGGCCAAAGGGGGTTGGGACAGCATCAAGCGTGGACCGGTGCCTGCCGTGGACTCCTATACTTTCGGTATCCTCATCTCCGAGGTCTTCACTGGGTCTTTCAGCGGTGCCGATCAGGTCGGGCAGACCAAAGGAATACCTGCGCAGATGCAAGGAAGCTACAAACGGCTATTGAATCCCAGTCCAAAGGTCAGATTGACGGTCGGTCACTTCTTGGAGCAAGGCATCAGATCGGGATCATACTTTGATACCCCGTTGATTCAGCTGAGTGACGGCATTGACAACCTGGGATTGAAATCAGAAACTGAACGCGAGGAATTTCTGGGCGAGCTGGACTCTGTGGCCGAATCAGACGATTTCCCCGAGGACTTTTTCAAGGTCAAGGTATTGCCTGAACTTTTGAAGTCGGCTGAGTTTGGTGGCGGTGGTCCTCGAGTGATCTCGCTCATCATGCGATTCAGCCAGAAGCTAGGCGAGGATGAATACACGGCGCAAATCACACCAGTCATCATACGCCTTTTCCAAAACCCAGACCGAGCACTTCGTGTAGCATTACTAGAGAATCTCCCTGTCATGATCGATCACCTTTCGCAGAAGATTGTGACAGACAAAATCTTTCCACAGATGGTAACAGGCTTTTCAGATCTGGCTCCACTGGTGCGAGAACAAACAGTGAAAGCGGTGCTGGTCGTCATCTCAAAGCTCTCCGACAGAATTGTCAACGGCGAGCTTCTTCGGCATCTGGCCAAGACTGCGAATGACGACCAGCCTGGCATTCGTACAAATACTACCATCTGTCTGGGCAAGATTGCGAAGAATCTAGGTCCGAATACACGAATCAAGGTACTGGTGGCAGCCTTCACGCGATCTCTTAGGGACCCATTCGTGCACGCAAGGAATGCCGCATTACTTGCTTTGGGGGCAACAGCGGATCTTTTCTCAGAGGATGATTGCGCGACGAAACTGCTTCCCGCCATCTGTCCATCTCTCGTGGACAAGGAGAAACTCGTCCGAGATCAAGCAAATAAGACTTTGGATGTATACCTTCAGAGAGTCCGAAAGCACGCATCGACCATGGCAGACAGCATGTTGCCACCTCCTGAGGTGGCGGGAGGGGCACCGCGCATGAGTACACCTCAAAACGACAGTACATGGGCGGGATGGGCCATCTCGTCCTTCACCAACAAGTTCAACACCGCAAGCGGCGAAATGCAAACAGCCAAGAACGGAGTCGCGTCGCCACCGTTGTCCCGGCCAACCTCAGTGCCACCCACGGGTGCATCGAAGCCCACCGGTGTCACCGCGAGTCAAGCTCGTCTCGCGCCAGCTGTGCCACAGATCTCCTTCTCGAGCCCAACATCACCTCAACCCGAGACCGAAGACTTCGGCGCCGATTGGGGAGCCATGGACGATGAGGAAGTGGCGGATGCATGGGGCTCGCCAGAAGTTACCAAGCCAAAGACGCGAGCGAAACTCGCCACTCCAGTGTCATATGATGATCAAGGCGAACCCGACTTTGAAGGATGGCTCAACGCACAAGCGCAAGGGAAGAAGGCTACGAGCAAGCCGCTGCCAAAGGGACTTGCGAAGAAGACAACAGCAGTACCTGCGAGACCGGCAGCTCCACGCGCATCGTCAGCGGCGAAGACTGCGGCCCAAACTGCGGCGGCAAAAGCGGTGGCCGAGCCAGTACCGACGAAGCCTACGGCAGAGGAGGGAGACGACTGGGGAGATGCTTGGGATTAATCTAGCTTGGACGCTGCAATGAAGTCATGTTCATCATGTGCCATGTTTGTTCTGGTCTATTTGTACATGTCCTGCTCCTGTCCTACATACAGCGGTGGAGCCTTGCTGGCTTTCCTGCAAGGGATATCTGATATATGAGCCTCGATCAGCGCCCCATTTGGTACCCCACCTGAGCGTGCATGCGGTCCTCAACAAAGCCTACGTACAGAGGTCTAGCGCTCTACGTCTGATAGCCCTGAAAGTCGACTTCACGCCGCCGCTGTCGCCGTGGCCGATGCAGTCGCCTCGACCTCCTCCACTATAGTCGCCGGAACATCAGGCCAAGGCTTCTTGATCGCATCCTGAAGCTTGATGGTCGCTTTTTTCGGTCCTGGAATAGCACCTGGAAATAATAAGTCTTTGCGCATCTCATCAACGCATGTGTATCTTACCATGCACAACCACAATCCCATTCTCCTTGTCTACCTTCAAAACCTTCAGATTCTGCACCGTCACCTGCTGCCCACCCATGTTACCCGCCATCTTCTTCCCAGGAATAACCCTGCTACCACTTCCCTGACTACCACCCGCCGAACCCATCGTCCTGTGATTCAACGAGTTACCGTGACTCTTCGGCTGACCCGCCCAGCCATGTCTCTTCATACCGCCCTCGAAACCCATGCCTCTACAATCTGCTCTGATGTCCACGAATTGTCCTTCCTGGAACCAGCTGGCATCAATCACAGTCCCGACTTTCGGGAGACCCTTTTCGCTCTTGACTTTGAACTCCACGAGATGTCGTTTGAGAGGTACACCGTTTGTGCTGAAGTGCCCTCGTTCTGGTCGCGTCACGTTTCGCTCTTCTTTCGACCCGGATCCGACTTGTACGGCCCAGTAGCCGTGCTGAGGTAGGGTCTTGTGGCTGACGACTTGTACCCGGTCGAGTTGGAGGACTGTGCAAGGTGTTCGCTTTGCTGTCGCGGGGTCGTAGATGGCTGTCATGCCCTTTTTGACGGCTAGGGCTCCTGTTCGGTGGGGTGTGACATGTTCTTTTCGCAGGCGAGCAGCTTCTCTCGAGGATTGGAGGAGCGGGAGGTTGCGCTGGGTGTTCCATGGGTTTGCTCGGGCGTGCTGGACTACGGATCGCATACCGCGGACAATTGTGTAGGAGACATCTTGCGATGGAAGGAGGAAGGGTGGAGGTAGGCTGAGCGCCGATAATGATGGACGGGGCGGCATTGTTGGACTTGCTCTCTTGATACTGATGCTGGCCAGCTCTAGAAAAGATGCTGTGCCTACGGTGAGCTAGATGATCAGATGTGCAATTGGAGAAACAGTCGCAACGAAAATTACTTGGGAGCTTGGACTGCATGGCTCTGGTTCGGTGACGCGATTGGCTGCTTCAACGTCGCGAGCGAAGTGGTTCCTTTCTCCTCCTTACGTCGTCAATAACATTCGTATTCACGCCAATTTAGACACCTTCCCATCTCTAATCACCAATCGCATACACAATGGCTTTCGCAGGCAGATCTAGCGATATCCCAAAACCCCTCTCTACTGAGAAGACGATCCGCAACAGCGTCCAGACCATCCCGGTCCCAGCTTTCTCGGATCTCTCAAAGGCCGCCAATGATGTGAGTGGTGTGACAAGGAAAAGCCGAGCAGAGACTGACACTCTATATAGCTGATCAACAAGGACTTCTACCACACCCAGGCCGGCATGCTTCACTTTTGAAAAGAGCTTGGGTCTACACTAACACACCTCCCTAGCCAACCTTGAGGTCAAGCTCAAGGCTCCCAATGGCACTGCCATCACCGTCAAGGGCAAGCAGGGCTTCGACAGCACCACCACTGCCAGCGTTAGTAAATCTCCCAACCGAATAGAAATCCCATCTGACGCTTTCCAGCTTGAGGGCAAATACACACTGAAGGAGCAGGGTAGGCCATCCTTTCTCAAATCAAGCGTTTTGTTTTTCAAGTTACCTGCTCCGGCAAGACAAGCGCTATACCTCCAGATCATCAATTACCCCTCTTCGCGGCGTAGTTCGCATGGGAAGGATGACCTGGCCAAAGCGGAGGCAGAAGAAGACTCTCACACACGATCGCTCAATCACAGCATATACCTGACTTATCGGAAACCAGGTGTCACCATTACCCAGTCTTGGACCACTGCCGCTCTCCTCGACAGCAAGGTTGAGTTCACCGACGTCTTCTCCCAGCCGGTCAAGGCCGAGCTCCAGAACCTGTGGAACCCAAATGCGCCGCAAAAGGGAGCCCAGAAGCTAAACTTGACCTTCAAGCTGCCCAACTCGCATGCTCGCGCCTTCATTGACCGCAGCGCCAGCGGTAACGTCAGCGCCATCCTCGATGCTGTTGTTGGCCACGAGGGCTTCCTCGTCGGTGCTGAGGCCGGTTACGATGTCCAGAAGGCTGCCGTCACCCGCTACGCCGCCGCCGCCGGCTACACTGCCCCAACCTACACTGCTTCCATCACTGGTACCCAGAACTTGAGCGTCATCGCTGCCTCTTTCTACCAGAAGGTCAACTCCAACGTCGAGGCTGGTGCCAAGGCCACCTACGACCTTCAGGGTAACAACAACGTCGGTCTTGAGGTCGCCGGCAAGTACAAGATTGACCCTACCTCCTTCGCCAAGGTAAGCTGCGACCAAGATTTTGCAGGAAACTGTGACTAACAGGAGATCTAGGCCAAGATCAATGACCGCGGTATTGCTGCCCTGGCCTACAACACCAAGCTCAACCCTGGCGCCACCCTTGGTCTCGGTCTCTCTCTCGATACCGCCAAGCTCAACGAGGCCGGCCACAAGATCGGTACCAGCTTGACCTTCGAGGGTTAAACGTACTCATTCCCAGTCCCTGCCCACCTCTACTTTGATTCGAAGCCAAGCTCGTATACCATGAGTCTTCAGTCAAGTCGAATACGAAGGTAGATAGAGCTCGCCACTTATCAAAAGATGTGTAAATCTGTGTCAATTGTAGATCTACTGGACATATCCCTTCTATCCTGATCATTATGTGCTCATGTCCCTGGCGCCGAGACCCCTCCTTCTCTAAATCTTACATCCCTCCTGACCGGTGTGGGCGCAAACAGCGCACTTATCCCAAACACCGCCCCAATCACTGCCGTCACCGCCAGGAAACCCCCCATCACCCCACCACTGGGCTCCACCTCGACCCCCTCCCTTCTCATCCTACTCCTCATCCTCTCCACCCCTTCCTGCGTCCTATAGTGCCCCTCCCGATCAAAATGCGGCACATCATTATCCCAGCCCGGCGCGAAACCTCCCGGCCCCGTTCCCGGCTCGTTATACGCAAACCCTCCTTCCGTCCCCGCCGTGGACCCCGCCCCACTCGCCCTCCCCGTCCCTGCACCAGCCGTGGATCCACCGCCCTGCGACCCTCCTGCTCCTCCCTGAGAAGCAAACTCACTCCTCTTCGCACCTTGCCCGCCCCAACCCCCACTCTTGTAAAAACTCGGGGGCGGGCCCCGGAACTGCGTCTTCCTCCTCGAGAGACCAGACGGTGCGCGTCCCCCCGCCGGACTATTGGCTGTATGTGATGAGTAACTCCCTCTCTGCCCTTGCTGCGGACCTGCGGGGGCTGAGGCAGGGGCGATGGAGCGGTCGTATTTTGCGCGTTTCTCGGGGGAGCCGAGGACGGTGTAGGCTTCTGAGATTTTGACGAAGCGGGAGGAAGCGGTGGGGTCGTTGGGGTGGAGATCCGGGTGGTGCGATTTGGAGAGAGAGTAGAATTGGGATTTTATCTGTTTGGCGGTGGCGGTGGGGGGGAGGGAGAGGGTGTCGTAGTGGTTTGTTGGGTCATGAAGGGCGGGAGGGGTGGTGGTGAATCGTCGGCGGATGGAGGGGAGGGTGGTGGGGAGGCGGCGTGGGGTGGGGAGCATGCCGCATGTCGTTGCTGGAGGGATGTGTGGATTGGTCGGGTTTGTGTTGGGTTGGAGGGTGAAGTTGGAGCTTGAGGTGGTTTGGATCCGGGAGCATTTTCCCATCATGACGTCGTGGTTGGAGTGGAAGGTTGAAGCGAGGACCCTTCGCTTGGGATTTCACTATCATTTTCGTTGTGCACTGCGAATTGAAAGTTTGATGTTGAGCACACAGCAAGCTCGAAGCACGTATAGATGACGTTAGGTCTATTTTTCAAATCCTTCGAACGAGCGTTGAGTTCAAGGCCGAACACTCTCTAATTTGATCGACGGACCTTCACTTCACGCATCATGGCTGCTGTTGCGGAGGGCGTGGAGAAGCTCAGTGTGGACGAAAAGCCGACGGAGAACAAGCCTACGAACGGCCGAGCAGATGCCGATGCTTCAGATGATGGTGATTCGGATGAAGGCGAAGGAGGTACAAACGGAGCCACCGAAGGAGCAGCCAAAAAGAAGAAGAAGCGGAAGCCGAGAAAGAAGAAGGCTGGTACAGCTGGAGCGAAAGTACAGAGCGACCCACCGAGAGTGCCCGTATCACAACTATTCCCGAATGGAGCGTATCCAGAGGGAGAGATCCAAGAGTACAAGAACGACAACACATTCCGGACAACGAGCGAGGAGAAGCGCCACTTGGACCGCATGAACAACGAGTTCTTGAAGGAATACCGAGAAGCAGCTGAGGTACACAGACAAGTGAGGTCATGGGCACAGAAGAACATCAAGCCTGGTCAAACGTTGACGGAGATTGCTGAGGGGATCGAGAATGGTGTGCGGTCTCTCACTGGTCACCAAGGTCTAGAGGAGGGCGACAACATCAAGGGTGGGATGGGATTCCCTTGCGGTCTGTCAATCAATCACTGCGCAGCGCATTACACACCGAACGCTGGAAACAAGACTGTGTTACAGCAAGGAGATGTCATGAAGGTCGACTTTGGTGCACACATCAACGGCAGGATCGTGGATAGTGCTTTCACCATGACTTTCGACCCGGTCTATGACAATCTGCTCGCGGCGGTGAAGGATGCAACAAACACTGGTATCAGAGAAGCGGGTATCGACGTGAGAATGTCAGATATTGGAGCCGCCATCCAAGAGGCGATGGAGAGCTACGAGGTGGACCTGAACGGAACAACCTATCCTGTCAAAGCGATCCGTAATCTCAACGGTCACGACATTCGACAGTGGTCGATACATGGCACAAAGAGCGTGCCGATTGTCAAAGGGTCAGATCAGACGAAGATGGAGGAGGGTGAAACATTCGCCATCGAGACATTTGGATCAACAGGAAAAGGATACGTCAGGGATGACATGGAGACTAGCCACTACGCCAGGATTGCGGACGCAAAGAATGTGCCACTTCGCATCAGCAGCGCGAAGACACTGTTGCGGAGTATCGACAAGAACTTTGGAACGCTGCCTTTTTGCCGACGATATTTGGAGAGGTTGGGACATGAGAAGTACCTTTTGGGAGTAAGTGGTCCCTGACTAGTCGATGGCGCCTGGGACCGGACTGACACGAAGCAGCTTAACAATCTCGTACAGAGTGGTATCGTTGCAGATTACCCTCCTTTGGTTGACCAGAAAGGCAGCTATACGGCACAATTTGAGCATGTGAGTCAAGATATGCACAGTCGTTGAGCTAGTCGAGGCTGACAGTTGCAGACTATCTTGCTGAGACCTAATGTGAAAGAGGTCATCAGTCGTGGTGACGACTATTAGATGGCGTTACCGCTTCCTGCGTCATGGGGATGTGACCAGTCGAGCGTCGACCAGCCGAGGGCGGCAACGCAGGGACGATGGCCAGTGGCCAGTCCACTGATCATGACAAGTGATGAAAGGCGATAGGAGGATGCGTGCATGCAATCCCCAAGGCCATCGACAGGCAGGGCTCAGTATGAGTCGTAGCAACGTACAAGAGGCAACGTGGGTTCTGGCAGTCGACCAGTGAGATCTGTCCACAGTGACGCCGTATAACAAGGAACAAATGCCGAATGGTTCATGCAGGTGCATGTACGAGCCCTGCGTTTCAGATAGGGAGATCTGGCGGGTACGATATAGGAGCTGTGGCCGGACGGTGCAACTGTGCCACGAGCTGATATACGATTGTGATCAGCTGTGTTGATCACGCATGGCGTGACCTTCATTTCAACCAGAATCGTCGCCGTAACCGCCGTCCATATCCGTGAGAATATATTCAAAACATTAGCCCAGATAATTATTGCCGGGCATGCAAGGCACTGCGCAGGTGCTCTGCTCGTCCACGGTCACGTTGCCTGGTCCAATGAGGCTGAGGCCCATCAGCTCGGCAGTGAAACACATCAAAGCCAAAGCCCGACTTGCACGGAAGGTCAGTCACCGCATTTGAAGCCGGTGAACAACCATGGCCGAGCAGTTGTAGTGGAGCAGATCACCATATGCATGTTATGCACAAAGCAAGGTACGTGTTGGGAGTGATTGGGGGACCAGCCTCGCGGGTACACCGGCAATAGGGCTGCAAGACATGCATCGGCTTCAACAGCAATAATGGGAATCCTGTCGGCCTCGTGAGGGGGACGTGACCCTTTCGAGGCTCGTCATTCGAGGCCCATTTCGCGGCCAGAGCCACCAACCTCGTGGGATGACGACCCTGATTTCCGGTGAACGTAAAGCGCATCGGCCCACTGGCGAAGACGGCATGATGAGGGAGGGACAATCCTACGTCCAGGTGCATGTGGACGTTGGAATTGATCAACTTGACTCTGATTGATAGCCATGGCGAACGTTGATGTGCGGTTGCGGTTGTTCAAACGGTCTACCTTTTGCGGGATAAGATTATCTTTGTTAAGCATTTCTGCGGACTATTTCGGCCAGCAAGTGGGTCTGGTCCGAGTGTCATTGCCGCCAAGGTTGCTATTTCCAGCTGCGGCTAATTTGTCCTCTGACCCTCACTCCACCACCACTCGATTCCAACATCGGTGAGGCTGAACTCACTGTGCCTCTCTCTGCCTGCCAGCTCGCCCCTCGTCCCTCGTCGCTCATGGATCTGGTCATCGACACAGTGGGTGAGGTCGGAGGCTGGAGAAGCGCAGCGCCAGACCGATGGCACCGCTGTTTTGCGTTCTGCGGCGCAAGTCCTTGGTCCTCCTCGCCTGCTCATCCCATCAGCCTTTTGAACCCGCGCTGCCCAGTAAGTTAGGCGTATTCATTGCTGACTGCTTGATCCTATTCTATCTCTCTACATCAATCTGTCTTTTGCACTTCAATTGCCACATTGTCACAACACTTTCACACGTGTCATTGATCAGACCTTAAGCAATAGTCAACCTCACGGACCGCCGCCTCGAGCCCACTCGGCTGTTGGGAACTACAGTTGGGGGGACGCACATGTGAAACTACAATGGCAGCCGTGTCAATTCCTCTTCGTCCTTTCGACGACTTCGCACACGTTACACCATCTCCTCATCCCACCTTGGCTTCATCATGTCAACTCTCTCCGCTTCACAAACAACAATGCACTACGATTCGCCCTCGAACTACTGCTAGGAGAAGTCAATCCATCTTCAGCAGACAAGGTTCGATCTACTGCGACAAGATGCCGCAACACATTTCGGACGTTTTGAGGACCGCGCCTGCGAACAAGAAACCCGCAGGCATCCGAAAGAATACTGTCCGTCGACGACCCTCTAATCGCTTGTCGATCTTACAAGCACTTCCACCAGGCGACACAATCTCACCAACCACGCCAATCGCCGCGGTTCAGCCACGTTTGAGCTCTATCAGCGAAAAACGTCCGCCGTTGGAACGTCCCTACCCGTCCTCGGAATGCTTACCATTGTCTGCAGCGGCATTGGAACGGAGCATTCCTAGTCCGCACACTCCACTAGCTAAAGAGGAATCCAAGACAAGAATTGGGGTGTGGAGGGATGGTGTCGCCAACAGTCATACCAACGGTCGCCGCAACACTATTGAGCAAAAGACGGAGAAGCAACGTGTCAAGCGGTCGAATGAGCCCTTGCCGGCACCGTCACAAGCTCAGATGTCTCGAAGAAGTTCGAAACCAAGCCTTTCTGTTGTCATCCCCGACTCCTGGAGTCCAAAAACCAAGGATCTCGCAAAGCAGATTTGTGAGGACTTTGCTGCTACCGCCACCACGCCTGCCGTGTCAAAGTTCAACATGACGGCTCACATACTTCCCACGGCGGTAGAACCGCGTAGGAACAAGTTTGGATTCACATCGCCGCTTGCTGATGACTCGGATGAAGACTATCCAATGACCGCGCCACCGACCATACCGGAGTCTTACTCTCGACCAAGCACACCACCAGAGCGGTCCAACCCATCGAGAAACTCGTCCAACGCCAGCACTGATCCCTCATACATTGACAGTGATGGCTCAACATACAGCCGGAAATCATCAAAGTCGTCGAGGACGAGCATTGATTCTTCTGATGAGATTCAACCTAAGACGCCTCGCCCAGCATGGAAAGGTACCAGGAAGGGCAAGAAGCCAATGAAGCCTGCCTTTGCTGTCATGGATCCGAACAAAGCCGGCGTCTTTGAATCCCCTGACCTCAACAAGCCTCTCCCACCGAGTCCTGGACCAGATGCGTCCGTCTTTGGTCCCAGCAGGTCGTGGTCGTCGCTACCAAGGACGTCACCGATGCCAGAGTCAGTGTCATCTGTGAGATCAGAGTCCATCTCGTCTGCCAGACCGGACCAAGCATGGAGCACATTTCAGCGGCCATACATGAGGCCGACAAATCCAACGAACTGGAAGCCTGTCCGAGTCAAGCCTTCAAAGTCATGCAAGTCGCTGCACAAGCTCGACATGTTCGACAATGAGTTCATGAAGACGGATCCTTACGTCTCATCGACTCCGACAAGCCCTTCTTTGAACGAGGCAGCCTCCGAGCTGAACGACAAGCTTTGCGAGATCAAGCCTCTGCAAATCCGTCGCAGGTCGAGACCTGGCGTAAAGAGATCAGTTTCGTCTGATGCAGTCAACCCGGCTATCGCTGACGAGGATGCCGTTCCTGGCATTAAGGTCACCCGCACGGGGAGTGGCTCGTCCGAAGTATCACTGGCTCCCATCATCCCAGTCAAGTCTACCCTTCGTGGCGGTCGCCGTCCGTCTGAACTCAGCGACAGTATTTTGAGTCCAAGCTCTCCATCATCTCATCGCATGTCGGATTCACACCTCTCTCAAGGGTCGAGTCGCGTTGATCTGAAGGTTGCCGTCAACAAAGCGAACCGACGACGATCGGGCTCGGACGTGAAGAAGGCAGACCTCACACCACTTCGCATTCTGGGCCTCAACACTCCTGTGACTGCCCGACTTGCAGCTCCTCAATTGCCAGCCTGGAGTCCTATGCCACGTCTCCTCTCGCCCCGCACGCCTTCAGCTCGAATCTCCATCCTCATTCCATCCACTCTTGACGAGGAAAACACTACCAGCCTGACTGGTCTTGATGAGACATGGCGTCCAACGTCACCCATGAAGTTCCAGACCGCGCGTGCCGCAGCTGAAGGGGCTTTGCTCAAGATCATGGCCTCACTTCCGTCTCTGCATGATCTAGCCAACACGGCTGTCATCAACAAGGGAATGCGCAGGGTCTACAAGCAGAACGAGCTGTCCCTGCTCAAGTCTGTCCTTCGCAACCAATCGGCTGCAGCCTGGGAGCTACGCGAGTGGTCCCCTCCTCCAAGCCCGGAGTCAGCAGAAGACCCTGACCTGGACCTCCCTCAGGTCTCCTACACGGCCATCACTTACAAAAATCACGCTCTTCGGGATGAAGCCGTCATCGCTGCTCTCAAGCCAATGATCGTTGAGCGATGCGAGTCTTTCCTGCGCCCAGAGACCGTCTCTGCCTTGAGCGACAGCTCAGAACCTCTGGTAGCACGCTTCGACGAGGCATTCTACCGTGTCTGGTGCTTCTGCCGCATTTTCGGTTCAGGCAAGCACCGAGAGGAGGATATCACTGGTCAGATCGACTGGCTGAAGGGGGGCCTCTTGGCACATGCGCAAGGCTGCGCGGCTACCGTCAACACCAACTTGGAGTTTGACATGGCTTCGGTCCTGCTGAATCCTCCTGACTACTTCGGCATTTGCAACACCGGGGGTCTCTCGGCCGATGATCTTTACGACATGACCGAACTTTGGAACTGCCTCGCCGCCCTGCTTCAGGACTATGTTGGCAAGACCCGCCAGGCTCGCACCCACGGTATCTACTCGTCATCGACTATCGAAAAGGGTGATACTGAGACTGAGTCGCTGGTGCTCGAGGAGTGGATCTTCCATGTCCTTACCCTCGGTCCGTCGGCAGTGTTGAAGCTCGCCGAGTTGTCTCATAACACCAACTCTGGGTTTGCACTTGCTGCCCTCAATGGGTGGATGGACTGGTCGCCGCCAGCGTTCGGCTCTTCCCGCGGACCATTCCTTCGCGAGCCTCTTTGCCGCCTGTACGAAGAACGCGTCACCGCTACTCCTCACCCGAGCACATTGTCTGCTAAGGACCAGGAGCGAAAGGAGCTTTCTCGCAAGCGTGTTGCCACACTCGCCGCCGAGATTCGTGCTGCTCGTTGCAGCAGCTCCTACAAGCGTCTGCCTCTCATTGACATGGCCACCGAGCGCCCGATGAGCCTCTTCTCCCGCATGACCGGTTCGAACAGGGCAAGTGTCGCCAGCAGTGTCACACTGGTTGGTCGCACACCAGTCAGCGGTACGCCAATGACTGCTTTCCCTGCCAGCCCAATGAACGTTGCTGCAAGGACTGCAGCATGGACCAAGAAAGTCAGCCCCATTCAGGAAGAGCAATATCTTCCCGTCCAGAGTAGCAGCAGCAGCACTCTTGCCATCCCACCTCGCAGTCCTCTTCGAGACGTCTCTCCTCCTCTTCCACTGCGAACACCTTCGTCACTTGCTCAACAGCACCCAGCACTCAAGCAGGCACATTCGCCAGCTCCTACCTTGACGCCACCAACATGGCACCCCTCAACACCACCACAACATCCCGCTCTTCAACGCTCTGCTTCGAGACGACAAAGCGAGTGGACCCCTCGTACTGAGCAACCGCAGATGCCTAGGCTGAGGACTAATTCTGCCGACATTGCGGTGCAGAATGTCGTCTCCATGGGATTCACACCGAACCAGGCGAGGGAGGCGCTTCGGATCACGGATAGTGGAGATGGACTTCACGTTGACCGGGCGGTGAATTGGTTGTTGAGACACTCTCCTTGATAATATTTTGGTAAACTTCTGGTCACTCCTTTTGAGTATTAGGGAATGGTTGATACCCTTATGAATTTCCTTGGGAAGGATTACTGAGATTGGTCGTGTATACTAGCAATTCTTGTAGCAGAGCCACCTTGTAAAGGTTGAATATGAAGAACGTGAAACACAGTCATTTGGAGATTTTGTACGAATGCGGCTCTGCCAAAAGGTCCCAATCTGCTGGGCCGAGATCGGCGTCAAAAGCCAATGCGAGCAACGGCACGACCCTCCTCCAAAAAGTTCCCTTGGTTGACTCAGAGAGGGATTCAATTTCGCCGGTGACAAGGACAGCAATTGAGCAACGTACACTTGTCTCTTGTTTCTTCATACCTACTCGACAAGCTCGCAAACATGTGCGGAATATTTGCCTGCCATTGGTGAGTGTCTCTTCCCATTTTGCTCTTCCTCGAGGCTGAAGAGCAAATGCCCCTCCATACACCACGTGCCCCTCTATAGCAAATCACTGACGTAGCAACAGTCATCCCGATGTGCAAAAGTTCAAGCCGACGGCCCTGCGCATGGGCAAGGCGTGAGTCTCCTCGTTCTGGCTGCTTCTGCCCTCCTCTGACATGACTGCAGCATCCGGCATCGCGGACCTGGTGTGTAACGCTGCCTCAGAAACAAGAGTCACAAACACTGATAAGCAAAAGACTGGTCAGGGAACCACACAGCCAACAAGACAATCCTTGTTCACGAACGTCTGAGTATCGTCGGTATCGACACCGGCGCCCAGCCCATCCTGAACGAAGACGGCTCTATCGCCCTTGCCGTCAACGGAGAAATCTACAACCACAAGGTCATCCGGAAACAGCTCCCCAAGCCGTACCCATTCAAGACACACTCGGACTGCGAAGTCATCATCCCTCTCTACGAGCAGTATGGCATCGACGCGCCGCGACACCTCGACGGCATGTTCTCGTGGGTGCTGCATGACAAGAAGCAGGACAGACTGGTGGCCGCGAGAGATCCGATCGGTGTGACTACACTCTACATGGGACGGTCGAGTGAGACGCCAGATGCGGTGTACTTTGCTTCTGAGCTCAAGTGTCTCTTCCCCGTATGCGATCAGATCGAATTCTTCCCTCCTGGTCACGTCTACGACTCGAAGACCAACAAGGTCACCCGGTATCATGACCCGAAATGGCTCATGGAGCCGACCAACATCCCGACTACACCGATCGACTACAAGCTGCTCCGGACTTCGTTCGAGAGAGCTGTGAGGAAGAGGCTGATGGCTGAGGTTCCTTATGGGGTGCTCTTGTCAGGAGGTCTGGACTCGAGTCTGGTTGCGTCGATCGCGCAGAGGGAGACATTGAGGCTGCAAAAAGCGCATTCGGCTCAGCTCAGTGGGCAAGCAAACGGATACAACACACCACAAGAAATGGAGGATCTGGCAGGCATTGATGAGGAGTACCGCTTGAACAGCGTCCCGGTTCTGTCACAACTCAACTCGTTCTCGATTGGCCTACCAGGCGCTCCTGACAGCGCGGCCGCGCTCAAGGTCGCTCGCTTCCTCGGAACAAAGCACCACAACTTCACTTTCACCATTCAGGAAGGTCTGGATGCGCTTTCAGATGTGATCTACCATCTCGAGTCCTACGATGTCACGACTATCCGCGCTTCCACGCCCATGTTCCTCCTCAGCCGCAAGATCAAAGCTATGGGCGTCAAGATGGTCTTGTCAGGAGAAGGTAGCGACGAGATCTTCGGTGGCTACCTGTACTTCGGAGCCGCCCCAGACAAGAAGGAGTTCCACGAAGAGACTGTCCGAAGAGTCAAGAACTTGCATTTCGCCGATTGCCTGCGCGCCAACAAGTCAACGTCCGCGTGGGGTGTGGAAGCCCGTGTTCCGTTCTTGGACAAGGAGTTCTTGAATGTCGCCATGAACATTGATCCTCAGGAGAAGATGATCACAAAGGACAGGATCGAGAAGTACATCATGCGGAAAGCATTCGATACCAGCGACGAGCCGGACGCAGAGCCATATCTGCCGGACGAGATTCTCTGGCGGCAAAAGGAGCAGTTCTCGGACGGTGTTGGATACGGCTGGATCGACGCGCTCAAGGACACCGCCGAGGCGCAGGTCAGTGATGAAGACATGAAGAATCCGAAGCCGGAGTGGGGTGATGATATCCCGGATACCAAGGAGGCGTAAGTGTTGCTGTCTTGCTCTCTTGGGAATTGATACTGACCACCCCAGATACTGGTACCGCTGCATGTTCGACGACCATTTCCCGCCATACTGCGCAAAGACCGTGATGCGATGGACACCGACTTGGAGCAAACAGACGGATCCAAGTGGTCGTGCTATCGCGAGCCACAACGCGGCGTACAAGGCTCCAGCATAAGGTCTTTCGTCTCTTCTAGTCATCCGGCGTCAGAGAGGAGGTCGTCTGGGGTTTTGCACAATTTCGTCCAGTCCATAGACCACAGTCCACATTTCACCCCTGACCAGTACCATTCACCTCTCCCTTTCCCTCTTGCTTCCCGTCCTCCCCAGCCTCCCTCTGACCTGACTTCCCTCCTCCCTCCCCTCCATCCTTCCTCACCAACCCCAACCCCTCCACCACTTCCCTCACAATCTCCCCCCACTCCACCATCGCCCCAGCCCCAACATCCCCACACGCCAACCCCTTCTCCACCGGCCCCAAAACCCTCACCCAACCCCCCACCTCCTCCCCCCACTCCCCCCTCAACACCGCCATCTGCCTCCCCGTGACCGGATGCCCCCACATGGCCGTATTCATAGCCGGCGCGACCCAAACCCTCTTCTTCCCTCCCTGCGTCCGCGTGCGCTCCTTCCCCTCCGCCGTCCCGTCAATAGCGCCCGTCGTGTCCCACGCCCTGAGCACGCTCGTGATGAGATTGTCGCTCAGCCCAGCGACCATTTTCGCCATCGTGTTGGCTGACAGGGGCGCGACGAGCATCGCGTCTGCCCAGCGGCGGAGCTCGATGTGGAGGATGGGCGCGCCGCGTGTCCAGGGGGGGGACCACTCGTCTGCGTCGAGGTGGATGCCGTCTACGTTTGGGTAGGAGAGGAGGGAGGCGAGGGGGGGTTGTTCGGGGGATTGGGATTGCAGGAAGGCGAGGGAGGAGGGGGTGAGGAGGAGGCGGATGGAGAGGTTGTAGTGGCTGAGGGCGGAGAGGATGAGGGGGAGTTTGATGGTTGCTACTGAGCCGGTGGAGGCGAGGAGGAGGTGCGGGTGGGGGGAAGTGTGGGAGGAGGCGCGGAAGGGGATGGGGGGAGATGGGGGGGAAGCAGGCGAGGGTGAGGGAGGAAGAGGGGTTGGGGGTAGGTGGTTTGCGTGTTGGAAGGGCATCAGGTTCAGGAGAGAGTAAAGTGGGAAGGGAAGTAGAGAAGTGAGGTGAGAAATGCTACCTTGTGTGAGGTTATCAAGTGGTTGATTGGAAATGTTGATGGTTGCGTCATTTCGAGGGAAGCTTTTGCGGAGTGAAGCTCGAAGATTTCGGAGGTGTTTCTTTCTCCGATTACAAACATCTCGACACGAAGCAAAGACACTAGATATGGCGTCGCGAACACTTACTGGAGCGGTAGGAGATATAAGGAGATCGTTGGCATGCGAAAGCTGATGGTCATAGGTCTTCCGCTCTGCGCTCCGACCGAGATACAACCCTCTACTTTCTACCCGCTTCAACACCCTTCAGCAGCGACTTCTGTCCGATTCTACTCGCAAGGCTATCGAGAGAGCCGTAGCATCATCTCCGGTCGTACTGTTCATGAAGGGTGTGCCGGAAGCCCCGCAGTGCGGTTTCAGCAGGGCAGCCATCCAGATCTTGGGCTTGCAAGGCGTGGATCCGCAGAAGTTCTCTGCTTTCAACGTGTTGGAGGACGAGGAGCTTCGTGCAGGTAAGGACGGTCTGCTGAAGCAGAGGGGGGACGTGGCTGACGACTGCGTAGGAATCAAAGAGTTCTCCGAGTGGCCCACGATACCACAACTCTACCTTGATAAGGAGTTTGTCGGAGGAACAGATATCTTGATGTCGATGCACCAGGACGGATCACTTGCGAAGCTGTTCGAGGAGAAGGAAGTATTAGTACCGGCAGAAGGCAGCGAGTCGAGTTCATAAGAGGATGGTAATGAAGATGTTATACAACCAGTCCTTCCAAGGACGATCGAGGAAGAGTTGCAATTCGATATTGTGCTTCCAGGTTGTCATGAATGCTGACTGTAGCAAATTGTCCCTTCCTAGGAGAGCATAGCTCTTTCCATGCGAGTTTTGACGGCACTCGGTGTGTTGAAATGCCGCGTTCTTTCGCTCCCAAAAGGTTTACCTTTCGACTTCACCACCTAAGCATTCATCTCCTTTACCCTTTGAAGCTACAGTCACTTTAAGCTACTGTCACTTCAAGCTACACTGTCACTTCAAGCTACACTGTCACTTCAAGCTACACTGTCACTTCAAGCTACACTGTCACTTCAAGCTACACTGTCACTTCAAGCTACACTGTCACTTCAAGCTACACTGTCACTTGACATCGGCTGTCATCATGGCATCTCAACAACCACTTACGTCCGCTCGACCATCGAAGCTCAATTTTGCTCATTTCATGAAATCCAAGGTGACGCCTGAGGTCTTGAAGTCAAAGAGGCCTACGCAGGGATATCAGACACCATCAAAACAATCTAAAAGATCAGCTCCTACGACCATTGAGACCTCGAGGAGCAAGAGGAGACATGTCGCCGAGCATAAGAAGCCTCGCCAGCCACCGCACCCACGTCTCGAGCAATTGAAAGGTGGGCAGAGACCCACTCCATCCCAGCAGATCTTTACTGACGTCCGGCAGAGGTCACTGGCAATTATCTCCATGTCGTTGCCGAGCAGTCGTCTTCGAATTTGAATGAAGTGCTGTCGGGCTTGCTGGAACAGCTGGACGATGACTCGATCGAGACAAATGACGGCACTCGCATCAAGGCACACGAGCATTGCTCCGCCATACAGGATCGAATCGCAAAATTTACATCCGGACTACAAGAATCTCGAGTCGAGCTCGTCGTGGATCGCAGCACAGGAGAAAGCGGCGTTTTCATATTGGGGAAGCTCATGTCTAAGCTTCAAGGCTTGGTGCCTGCTGGGCGAGCACGTCTCGAGAAGCTCACCAAAGCATACGCAAAAATCAACGCCGAGATCGCGACCCTCCACAAAGAGATACTGCAAGGCATTGGTGAAGAAGCGGATGGAGATGCCGAGTCGTCAACGACACTGGTGTCTACGCAGCTGCGTCAGACCAACAAGCTCCGGCAAGAAGTTAACAACCTGTCTGCCACGGGAGTTGCAGCGATTAAAGCTCAGGAGGAGTATGAGATCAAAGTCAAGGACGAGCTCGACAAAAGAATCAGCAACGCACTCTCGGACCTGGCTTAGCAAGCTACGTTGCTTGAGTGAGCCGTGATATACCGTGTTGCTGGGAATCATGAAGAATATGAGGAGGAGCATGTTACAGCATATCATTACACTCATCGCTATTTACAGCATCAGAAACTGATTTCAATCTCATCCTCTGGCGCCACAGGTCTTCCCAACAGTATCTTCGCCTTCTTCGCCTTCAGGTCCATCACGATGTTGAACAGCGTGGCGGACGTGACATCTCCCTCCTGCTTCCTGCAGATGGCTGCCGGATAGTTCTCCTCGTCTGTGAAGAGCCCCTGCACGCCTTTCAATGTCGGAGACTTGAGCTTATCACAAAGTTCCTCAATCCTCTTCACTCTGAAACCACTGTCCTTCAACCACATCGTGTCCCCCTCTTTCAAATCCTCATGCAAGTAATGATTGCTGTGCAACACCCTCCCCTTCCCATCCATTTCTATCTTCCTACCCATCTCACTACTCCACTCCAATCCAACCATCCCCTCCTCATCCCCTACCAACATATGACACGCACTCGCCACCCCCCAGCTCTCCAACCTCCCCACCGCCTCTTCCCGGGTCTCACACTCCAGCACCACCCTCAACGCCAAATGACACGGCAACTTCCCCACATCCATCCCCTTCCTCCTGATCGCATTCAAACAGACCCCCACCCCCTTCTCATTCATCCCTATCTTCCCCACCAACCCCGCCTCCGTCATCACCTGAAACCTCACCTTCCCCTCCCCCTGCACGTCCAGCAAAACGAGATTCTCCTTCTGCTTCTCCATCCAATCCCAATTCTGCGCCAGGATGCTCCCTCCCCCTCCCTGCGCGTCAGTCCACCCCACAGCCGTGCATCCATCGCTGAACAGCCCGAAATTGATCTCGGTCCGGACATTGATGGCGATAATCTCGAGGAGGTCACGCTGGGCGCCGTCGGCGAGACCTTGCATCTCCGTGAGCAAGGAGGGAAGGTGGGATTTTATAAAGGGGAGGAAGAGGGAGGCGAGGGAGATGATCTCGGGCCAGGACTTTTTGGTGGTGGAGAGGAACAGGGACGAGTAGAAGGCGATGGTGCGGTGGATGGCGGGGCGGAAGTGCGTGCCGTGGAGGTGGCCGAGGGTGTAGGGGGGGCCGGTGAGGAGGAGGCGGGGGAGGGGGGGCATGGTGGAGGTAGGGGTGGAACTGTGGGAATGGGGTTTGATGAAATGGTGATTGCAGGAGGTGCTTGGGGGAATGATTGCAAGGTGTGAGAAGGAGCAAGGGTACTACCAATTGGTCACATGTTTTGTGTGGGACTACGAGGCGGATTGGTGAGGGGAAGAGGATGATGGAGTTCGGAGTTGCCTTAAGCGTGCAAGATCGCCACTCCTATCACGTGATCATGGATGGTAAGCAGCGCAGAATGCAACAAGATCCTATACGAGCGTCGTACCAACATATCGTAAGCATGAACATGTGCATGACCATCCCATCGCTCACACCTTAACATTTCCCACCTTGTCCACCCTCCCCTTCACCTCCTCTTCCCTCCACACAATCCTCCCCTCCATCCCCCCATCCACACTCACACACTGCCCACTCACATGCCCCGCCGCCCTCTCACTGCTCAAAAACGCCACCATCCTCGCCACATCCTCGGGCCTCGCAATCTTCCTCAACGGCACCGTCCCCTGACTCTCCATGTACAACTCCCTCTCATCATCCAGCCGATCCCCAATAAGTTCCGTATCCACCCACCCCGGCGCCACAGCATTAATCCTCCCCCTCGGATTCAGCCTCACAATCTCATTCTTCACCGTCAAGACAAGCCCGTACTGCAGCCCCGCCTTACCAGACGCATACTCGCTATGCCCCGCCTGTCCGAAAACACCACACTCTGACCCCGTGACGACGATGCTGAGATTACGTACGAGCTCACCGGTGCGGTCTTGGTGTTCCTTCGCGGAGAGCAAGAAGTGCTTGATCGTGAGAAACGTCCCGCGTACGTTCACTCGGTAGACATTGTCCCATGTCTCGACGGGCATTTCCCAGATGTTGGGGTGGGATTGCTCGTTGGTGATGCCGGCGTTGGCGGCGAGGAGGGAGATGGGGCCGAAGTGGGCGTAGGCTGAGGCTATGGCGGAGGTGATGGACGGTTCGGAGGCGATGTCGCCTGAGACAAGGTGGAGGTTGGGAGAGGTGGGGAGGGAGGTGATGGGGCGGAGGTCGTGGGCGGTGACTTTGCAGCCGTTGGCTTGGGAGGGTCAGGTGCTGTGAGGAGGAGGGAAGGGGGATAGCTTACATAGAAGTTCGCGCACGATTTCTGAGCCGATGCCTCCTGCGGCGCCGGTGACGAAGGCGTGGAGGCCTTCGAGGGCGAGGAAAGACATGGTGGGGTAGGAATACTTTGATGAGAGAATGTAGATGCGAAGGAGAGATGTACTTAGCTATGATATAAATACAGACGGTTGATATCAATACTCATGGTCTAGCTTGTGCATTAGGTCAAGCTATAGTTTGGATGGGTGGACGTGGCGGTGGAGAGAAAAAGGTTCCAGAACAAAAGCTAGGTGGGTCTGGTCATTTCTATACATGAATTTTGTACACTAAGTATCGCTAATTGTGCCCTATATCGAGTACATGGACGGAAATGCTTGATCGGTCGAGCAGAATTATGAGCATCATCACGACGTTGTCGCGGTTGTCTTACCACTTGTCCGTGCCCTTGCTATCGCTTCCCCAAGAGATGACAATTGCTCGTCCGACACTGGCCCAACAGTCGACTTGAAGACCTTGTGCTGCGCAGATGCCACTTGCATTGGTGTCATGCCCAAGGCTTCCAATCCTTGCTTTCGTCCCTGGACAGCTGCTGCCTCAGCCTGTTTCTGAGCGAGCCACTCCGGCTCATGTCGAGTCCTGAACTTGCTGTATTTACCTCGCAGTTCGTCGATCACCGAAGGAGGCATGGGCGGTCGCTGTAAAGTAGGTGTGAAAGTCGGCTCGTCCACGGTGAGACGGAACGTGTCCGAGTCGGTGTCCTCAACACTTTCGGGTTCCTCGTCCTTTTCCGGCCATTCAACTCTGATATTCAGACCAGGTATCCATCTCTGGCCTCGCACGTCTGCATCCCGTCTCTTGGATTTCCGAATCTCGAGCTCTTCCACCACCACATCTCGTACAAGTCCAGATCGGTCTTTGACACGAGTAACCAGCTTGATGTCCTCGAATTTTACGGGTCGTGAGCCGTACACCGTAGGAGTGTACTCTTGTTGATCCCCCTCAGCTACAAAGTCCGGGACCGTGAAGTTGTACTGCAAAGAATGATTAGCAGGAGATATGATAGCTTCTGTCCAGACCCACCTGATTGAGATCTTCCATATCTATGTCTTGCCGATCCTCATGAACCTCGCGCACCCTTCCAATCTTGCCCTTGTCCACGCCCTTGAGGACGACAACACGATCTCCTGCGGCCACAAATGCAGGTTTCCTCCATTTTTCAGGTACTACTGGATTGGCATCCAGATTCCTGTCGACAGTGCCGAAGGTAGTCCGCTTGATCCCAATGTCTCTTCGAGGGAGCAGCCTCGTACCATATTCCCAGTCGGCCTTCCGAAATTGTCTTTCCGTCCGGTATTGTGATTGTATCTCTTTGTCTCGCGCATCTCGGGATATCCTGTGCGTGAATCTCTCGTCCTTGTATTTCTCCAGCTCCGCCTTCTTTCGCTTCTTGGAAGCATTGTTCGTCGCTCTGATCACTCGACCAGTCATGCGCTGCAGTGGCGCTTGCATGATTGCTTATGGATGAAGATAGTATAGTTTGGGGAAGCTCTAGAAAATGTCCAGATCTGCCAAGCATGCGGCTCTGTGAAGTCGTCGATCTCCCGCAACTCAATCACGTGCCTGTGATACACATATCGATACACACCAACCATTGCTTCGTCTTCCCTTCTGTCTCTCGGCGCATTGACAAGATATCCCCGAGGTGAGGGCCAGCTCGGGGAGTGATTGAAGGAGGGGCTTGCACATCCTCTCGAACATCGCCTCTTTGCACATTGTCCAGTGCGTTGGGAGTTCATTCCGACCTTTGCAGACATGGCAGCGCTTCTCATTAAGATTGCAGCTTCCCTGATTGCACTTTTACTATCCGCTATCTGGCTTCGCTTGCTCTATGTCCTACCACGATGTCGAGCACGGCCAATGCCGAGGAAACGGGGTGCAAAGAGCCACCTTCTCGTTGTCCTTGGATCAGGGGGTCACACGGCAGAGATGATTTTCATGTTGGAGAAAGCCGTCTTTGGACCGACTACTGAGTCTGCGCAAATCAACAAGGACGAACGTGGTGGCGACTTGGACTGGTCAAACTTCACCTTTCGGACGTGGATCGTCGGAGCCGGTGACAACTTCTCAAGTCTTCGAGCACAGGAATTTGAGAGGAATGCGTCGAAGAAGCCTTCATCGCATCCTCAGGATGATTCCAAGTCCTACCGTGTCGTTCAAGTCCCGCGAGCACGAAAGATCCATCAGCCTCTTCTGACTAGTCCGATTTCCTGCCTGCAGTGCGCCTGGGCCTGCTTGCAGCTACTCCTGAATACACCAGCTGGAGTTGACTATCCGGACATCATCCTGACCAACGGACCCGCCACAGCAACAGTACTGATCTTCACATCTGTCCTTCTACGGTTCCTGGACTACAAAGGCGCTCATTCTCGCGGCAAAATGCGAACTGTGTACGTCGAGTCCTGGGCGCGAGTCAAGAAGATGAGCTTGAGCGGACGGCTGCTGTGCTGGGTCGCTGATCGAGTGCTAGTACAATGGGAGCAATTGAGGGGGTCAGGTGGGAGGGCCGAGTACCACGGAGTGCTCTGCTTTTGATGCTACGACACCTGCGCTTGACGAAATCAAGATAACGTAACCTAATACGACGCTCTAAACGGTCAAAAGGATGACCATTCTAGAAACTGTATAAATATCATTCAACAACTCAAGGCACCCATCCCACCTTCTTCGCACACCAGCCCGTTCCTGCCACCGCAGCAGTGACACCGGAGAACATGATCAGCCCGCCGTAACCACTTCCCCAGGCCCAGTCTCTGCCACTCGCGACCCATCTTGCATCCACAATGGCACCGCTCAACGGCCCACTGATCACGCTTCCCACGCCCTTGCCTGCCGCGAACAGGGCGATGATCATCCCAGTCTCCGTCGCAGGCCACCTTCCTCTCATTATTGTGGCCACGCCCGACCATGTGGCCGCGAAGCCTCCAGCAAAAATGCCATACAGTACCGCAAAGACATACAGCACTGGTGCATACACCGCGAAGCTCCAGAACAAGAAGACCGCCACCACTGTGCCAACCGCGCAGAAGTTGACCGCCGTGGTGACATGGTACCTATCTGTCAACCACCCCGCCACAATGGTCCCAATCACCGTGCTCGCGTTCGTCAAACTCACAGCTACTGTCCCTTGAATCTCTCCGAGTCCCACAGCGCGCGCGAACGAAGGCATATACAGCGTCGGCATGAAATACCCAAGCCCCTGCACGACATTGCCCATCTGCAAAATCCAGAATGCTCTGCTCTTCAAGAACCCAGTTTCCACCCTCTGCGGTCCCCTCGGCGCGTGCTGCGCCGGTAATCGTCCTTTAAGACAGAAGACAGCTGGCGTAGTAAGAATGAGGGACACGACAGCCCACGTCCGCAAGGCCGTCCGATAGCCCCAAGTCCTTAGAATCCACTGCAACGTCAGCGGCAGCGCAACGCCTGCGACACCAGTCCCAGCCCAGACAACACCATACGCCAGCCCCTTACGAGCGAAGAACCACTCGTCAAGATACAGAAAAGCAGGACTGTCCACTCCGTCAGCACCACCTCCCTCCCCACACCAGCATCAAAAAAGGAAAATCCCAGACTCACAAATAATGCACACACCCCCCAACAGCAAACAACACCCCCTGCGTCCCCAACAACCCAGGTATCGTCTCGCAAAAACTCCCCGCCACGAGCCCCACCTCCAACACCACAAAGCCCGCGATACAAGCCGGCTTCCTCAACCTCGGCCACCTGCGCAACACTGCATACACCACCGGGGCACCAAAATACATGATCCCCGTCTGCGTCGTCCCGATGGCCGCTATCGCCGACGTCTGCCCGGCGAACTGGGGGAGAGTGTGGTAGTAGGCGTTGAAGACGGGGTAGGCGAAGGGGAAGCCCCAGACTAGTGCTTCGAGGATGAAGCATGCGAGGAGGACAAGCCAGGCGTCTTTGCCGCCGTCGGCGGGGGGGAGGGAGAAGTGTGCTGGGAGGGTCGGGGTGGTGAGGCCGGAGGGGAGGGAGGTGGGTGTTTGCTGGCCGGAAGCGAATGGGTTGCGGGGGGAGACTTCGAGGTCGATTTCTTCGTCCGTGGAGGAGGAGGGATTGTGGAGGATTGCGGCGCGCATGGGGGCGAGAGGGGGGAGGTGAGCCATGGTGTGGTTGTTGATGGGAGGTAGGAGGTGGAGGAAGGGAGACTCACGTAGATACACTTATATGATATGATGGAGGGGTATGACAGATGCTAATGTGCTAATGTTCTAATTGTTGATGACATGAGCGGTGAGGAGAGATAAGGACAGTCGAATCACCGCACGCCCTACAAGGGTGTGTTGAGGGGGTTTCGTTCGGAGTTTTAGTTCGAAATAGGAAATTTTCAACCGTCCAAGATACGGAATCGGAGTTGAGCAGAGGGAACGGGAAATCGCAACCGAGTGCGACGAGATAGTGATGATGATTCATCAATTCAATATTTGGTCATGTCTGCATACCGATGGTGAAGCCATCACAAGACCTCGTTGTTGTCGTGGCCTGTGTGAGTCCAGTCTGTAGCACTCTGTACCCAGGATCCAATCGCCCAAGCTTGAGTTGGAGCGAGGTAGGTGAGCGCCAACCAGGCAGCGAGCGTGATAGGCACTGCAACCGCGCCCATCTCTATGACTCCCCATCTGTGCGATGCAGGGTCTACACCTGCGGGTGCTTCCTTGATAGGGCTGTCGTCGTTGATCCGGAAGCTCCTTCCAAAGAGATCTTCCAGGCCAGTTCCATCATTCTTCTGTAGTCCAAGAGTCTCGAGATTCAGTTTGCCCTCTTGAAGCTCGTAGTTTCTTTCATCCTCTTGGTCTACCGTTCGCACATAGTCTTTGTTCGCCCAGCTGGTTTGTGATTGAGCCAGACCCATGCGCTTGAACCAGTCTGCTTGTTTCGAGTCGGATGTTGGCTTGAATTGTGGAGGCGGGTTTTGCGCAGCACCACGTATTCTAGCTTCCATAGACTTTGGTGCAGGCGGCAGGCTGCCATAGAATGGTGACGGCACTTTCGGAGCTGTAGATGTTGTTGATGGCTGAACGATACCTGGTACCACTTGCCCCGGAGACGCGAGTGCAGCTCCACGGGGCCGTAGTGGTTGAAGGGGTGGCACGTGCGAGGGTTCCCAGTCCATGGAGTCTGCATCTGACTCTGGCGGCGGCCGGAACCTTTGAAGAGGCGGTGTAGTAGATGAACCCGATGATATGCCCGTCGGACTGAAGGCGCTTCTTGGCTTCAAATTACCGATGTTGAATGCTTCAGGTGCTCTCTTAGTTAGTGTCGCTTGACTGATGAATTCTTCTTGTGGATGCTGAATAGCATCTCTGTCCACCAGAGGCGTGTCGAGACTGCGGAACTCGACTTTCTGGCGAGGAGCCGGGCCGATGATGCGGTAAGAAAGTAGGAGAGTCATTGCGATTATGGCCAGACTCAGAGCATGTGCAGCTTTCGTGGTCTGCAGATCCAAACCATGTTGTTCTCTCAGGTACCACCAAGCAGTTGCTCTGAAGGCCAGTATCGCTACCTGAACGGTGTAGAAAGAGATCTTGTTAGTTGTACGTACACCCCTCAATCGGAGTAAAGTTGGATTCCACCACAGCATAGCAAGCGCTACTCCCAAAGAGTATTGAACCAGGGCTGCGAATTGTACGTTGCAAAGCGGATGAAGCGGTCTTGCTTGAACCGCTGACTTGACACATCTGCCGATGAGATTGAGGCGTATCTGCTGCACTGGTGAGTCTCGATCGACTGACGGCAGAGCTTCTTTTGCGCCCAGCAGATGCCAGGCTGCCTGGATCAAGTTGTTTGACCACCAGAGAGCTTCGGCAGAAATTAACAGTAATCTTGGTAGAGTCCATGCCGAGCCTGCTGAGAAGTACGCCAGTTGATTATGATTCTTTCCCAATGAACGAGCGAGAATATCACTTTTGGCTGCGTACGAGGTCTTCTTCAAGCGTTCCCTGACTCGGGGCTCGCATTTTGAACATACGGGTGGGTATCGTCGCTCAATATCCTTCTTGTATGCGGGATACGCGGCGAGAAATTCGTCGTATCGAGGATCTTCCTCATCAGGCAGATAGTCGGCTAGGCGTTGAGAGAGAAAGTGCTGATTCGTCAAGCAGTTCTTACAAAATAGAGAGTCGGCAGAATCGTCGACTCGATTTGGGGGGCTGAGACTGGGTTCTCGTTGGACAGCATACTTTCTGTCTGTCCGAGATGGTGTAGCTATTGGGTCGTGAGGCACATCTGTGATATCTCCATTCTGTCAAAGCGTGTCAGTGCTCGTAGTCGTGATTTGTGGGCTCGACATACCTCGTCGAGGAAGTTTGTTCCCTCGCAGCTTGCACACTGGAACCTATCGAGCTCGTCGCCCTTCCGGTGCGGTGATTTGCCTCCACAGTAGAAGCATTTGATCCTCGGGCGCAGCAATGAGGGCATTACTTGGTCGGTGATGTCTGCTCCAACAAATGTTTCTTCTTGAAGGCGGAGTTAAGGGCGAGTCCGGGGAAGGTAAACAGAAGGTTGGACCAGTTGCAGGATCATGTTTGTAGCACTGAACTGGGTCATTCGCGCATAGTAAGACTACTTATGGGTGACTGGCGATCTGAGAGCAGAGGCCCAGCATTTCTTTGTCATGGTGGTTGAATGCAAAGATGTACATGGTCAAAGGAACATGTCGTTATCTTCTCGTCGTCCTGTTTTGGGATCGGCGCATGTTACCGGATTGGGCAAGATTGAATGTCGATCACACAAAGGTCCGCATGCAATCACTATACTCTTCGTAGCACATGCCAGGCTCCCACATGTCAATCATTCCTTGGTACCATTGTGTCTTCTGACTGTTGTTCGCATCCTTGAGGAGTCAAAAGTCAGCCGTATGGGTGATCCGGACGTCTGACCCAAGAACTGATATTGGGAAGAAGGGAACGCTAGTTTCGGCTTCCATGTGCTTCTGACTGCTATGTCATCATTTCCCACCATTTCCCAGCCACCTTCTCTCATACCAAACACTATCAGGTGTGCTTATTGATCCAGCTGCGGGGTATGGAGGTGTCTTTGTATAGGCACCTACATATTCTACTTCAACTGTCGCTTACTTGAACCCATACGCGACGACGCTGGCCGTCCAAAGTCTTCTCTTCTTGATAAACACTAGGCAGCAAATACGGAACCCGAATACACAACAGCTCCGGTAGGCCCAAGGGACATCCAACATGTCGAGCAAAGAACACGCGAGCAACATGCTCGGGCACCCCACTGAGCAGGAGAACAATCCACCGTCGTTCGACGCTGCCGACGATGTCGACCGTGTGTTTGAACCACCTGCGCACATCGCCGCACGCTTCTACCGTAGGCCGCTCACTCGTCGCAAGTCTTCAGCAGCATCATCCCGAAGGAATTCCTTGTCATCCTCTCATTCTCATACATCCGCTCGCTCGCTTCGACGAGCCTCATCGCAAAGCCATGCAATTGCTCAGCAGTTACGCAGAGCCTCGATCCTGGAGTCCCGAAAGGCTCGTCTCGCCGACCGAGCCGCCCATTGCGAGCAAGTTCGCCTCCGTGCTGCTCTCCTCAAAGCTGCGCCTCAGCGAAGCACCGCCAGTGAAGAACGAGCCGTCGCTGCTCAGGTCGCTCGGGAAAAGTACCTGGCAAAGGTAGCTGCGCAATGCGCCGAAGAGGTCGAGCGTGCCAAGCAGAGGGCGCAAGAGATGAAGGCCAGGAAACTTGAAGAGGAGAGGAAGACACGGCAGGATATGGAGGAGAGGTTGGCCGAAGCAGACAGAAGAAGAGCAGAGTACCAAAGGAATCTGCACGCTCGACGGATGCGGCGAGCAAGTAGCCAGGAAAAGAAGTTGGCACCAGTCGCGGAAGACATCGACGCGGACAACACGAGCGTCGCTATCGTGCTTGACGAGGACACAGCCGCGAGGAGGATCCAACGCTCATGGAGATACAAGATCCGAAAGGCAACAATCGAAGGCTGGATGGATATCGGTATCAACCTTGAGCAAATGCGGCTGATCTCGTTCGAAGATGTAAGCAGTCTGATCATCAACGAAAAGGTCATTCATGGTACTAAGCGCATCCTCGATCTCTTCAATCTTCGCAACGCTGCTGAAGACACCTCCAACTCCGACACCCGAGCTTTCTTATCTGCTTACCTTTTATTGGCGCACCCAGACGCGGTATTTGGCAGGCTTGGAGCACAAGAGAATGATCTGGTGACCAAAGCGCAAGAGCTCGTGGTACTGTTCGAAACAGCCACATGTCGACTCGCACGGTGGAACAGGTTTTGCCCTACGCCGACACAAGTCGAGGAGCTCTCGCAGATCTATACAACTTATACTAGCGCCTTCAATGCATGGAAGGCTCAAGACTCGTCGACTTTGATCGATACAATGGTAGCTTCATTTGTGGAGCTCGATGCCATCTGGCAGACCGTCAAGGACGACACCCTAGGCAATGTGGCAGAAGACTATCGGCAGGGCATTCGAGATAATCAGGTCATTCTGTTGAGCCGCATCAGAAAGCTTGCTGGACCTGATCGTGCAGATTCTCTGATCAAGAAAGCCATCCGCGAGAGTCGACGACGAAAGGGTAGGAAGCGAACCGCAGCAGAGGTTCGCCCGCGTGTTGCAGAGACATCAGCTCACGATTCAGCTGCTACACCGTCGAATGATGTTGCTCTGGAAGAGGTCCGCCAATTGTCCGCTGCTGTGCCTGAGCAGTCCAGATCTGGACCACAGTCGTTTTCGGCACTGTTCTCGCCAATCCCATCGAATCGTGTCATCACGCACGAGCTCGCCATTAACAAAGAATACCGTGTGCAGACATCCAAGCAGTCCGAGATGCGCGATCAGATCAATCGTGGTCTCTGCGACAGTATGAAAGACGGCATTGAGCAAGGTGAGCTTGCCCACTGGACTTGCGCAATGGCAGAATGTATTCGGGGCAAGCTTTTGGGTATCCTCAAGCCAGGCAACTCAATGCACACGCTCATCTCCGAGGCACTGGATTCGGATCATGTGTACCGGCAGTGCACACAGGGCATGTTTTCATACGCCAAATTCTTTACATTCATGTCATCCATTCTGCCCAAGCTCTGCGCACCTTTCCGCGATGAGCAGGTGAAGGTTTTGGTTGAGGACCTACAGAACATGACCGACGACACCAGCGAGATGATTGAGAAGCTTTTCCGCCTCCTTCACTTTATCGACTTGCTTTGTTTGGACTATTCTAACTTTTTGCTCATGAATGCAGCCCCAGTGCTGATTCGTGAGGCGGCCGGGTACGAACAGAGAATGTTTGCTCAGGATCTGGAAGCTGGCAGGACAACTTTGACGCAGACAACTAGATGGTGGCGCAACGCTAGCGTCAATGCGCTTACTGAGGCTGACCGACGCGATCCTGAGCAAATCCGACTAGCTATGGATCGCCCGACCCCACCGAAGATCCACGCTCGAGGACTCATAGAACTCGCGACATCGTCCACCATGCTCGAAGAATCTGCTTGGCCAGAGACACTCGCCCTCGACAGGGAAAGACTTTTGCACATTCGGCGCAACTTTTACAGAATCATATGCATCGGTGCATCCTTGCTCACGGCCAAAAATCTCATGAAACGAGACGTTCGTGCGCCTTGGAGGCCAGAGGCGAATCGTCTTTGGGATCTGTCCTCCAAGGCTGGTCTCGAAGCGGAGGACCTGTCTCAGCAAGTCTCTTCAGTATTGCTCTCATCCAGAGGTATGCCCGAGGCCTCGGAAAAGTTCCTGCAGGCTGCTGTAGGTCGTTTCTGCCAGCAGTCAGCTTCAGCCAGGCTATCAGATCCTGTCCTCAAGATTCTGGCTCAGCGCCTTCGCACTCACATCTTTATGCGTATATCAGCATCCACCAGCCAGGAGAGGGTCAGAGCCGCTAGTAGTGCAAGCGAGAGTCTATCGAGTGCTGGTCTGCCAGAATTCATTGCGCACATCAGCGACATTGTCGACGTTATGAGCAGGCTTGCGGACGTGGACTTCAAAGCTCACGGACCTTGGTACGAGCAGATTGCTCAGGAGACTCGAGACGCAGGAGACGCGTAAAGGGTGCTATGAGTCTGCATTGGTATTGTTTGGACCATCATTTCGCTGTACTTGATTTGGTTGTTCGTTGCGGGGATACCAGCATTGGTTCGGGATGGCGCCGTGGATGTTTTACTAGCATGACAGAGAAGCATGATGTTGCATTCATAGCAATAACGACAACTGATGACCTTGATTCACACTAGCTGCCCCTGCTCCCTTTCCCAGTGAATATGGTCGTGAAATTCCCAAATTTGCTTTAGCGATGTCGGCGGAGCGCTGGCCGAGGCCGATGAATAATTTCTCCAGACCAAAAGGCCCATTTCCAGATCGCGAATTGCTTCATTCGCAAAGCACTCCCCATCACAATGGTGCAAGCGCGGGTTCTGAGGACAGCTGCGAGGCCGGTCAGTAAGGTAAGCTGCACCATGCAATATCGCAGACAATTGGTTGACCCACCAAGCACGCGACACACCATGCGTCCCTATCCTCCTCGAGGAGATGTCTCGCCACGACCACAGACACAGCAGCTATACTTTCAGAAGCGCAGCTTAAGCAGAGGACACCTCCATATCCCAAGCTCCTCAAGCGACTGCACGAAGTCCGCCGACTGCTCCCCACCCGACCCCTCACATTAGCCGAAAAGATCCTCTACTCACATCTCGACAACCCTGAAGAGTCGTTACTAACAGGCACGAACAATGGTGCAGATATCCGAGGGAAGGCCAATCTCAAGCTTAAACCTGACCGGGTAGCAATGCAAGATGCGTCGGCGCAAATGGCTCTTCTTCAATTCATGTCCTGCGGTCTCCCCACCACAGCTGTCTCGGCCAGTATACACTGCGATCACATGATTGTTGGAGAGCGGGGAGCGGACGTGGATCTACCAGAAGGAATCAAGGGTAATAAGGAGGTGTTCGACTTTCTGGAGAGTGCGGCGCTCAAGTATGGGATCGAGTTCTGGCCGCCAGGAGCAGGGATCATTCACCAGACTGTGTTGGAGAATTACAGTGCGCCAGGGTTGATGATGCTGGGGACAGACAGTCACACGCCGAATGCTGGAGGTCTTGGAGCGATTGCTATTGGTGTGGGAGGGGCAGACGCGGTGGACGCTATGGTTGATGCGCCGTGGGAGTTGAAGGCACCGAAGATACTAGGCGTTCGTCTTACAGGACAGCTCTCTGGCTGGGCTAGTCCCAAGGACATCATTTTGTATCTTGCTGGTCAGCTGACGGTCCGCGGAGGCACTGGCTATATTCTGGAGTACTTCGGACCTGGCGTAGAGACACTATCATGCACAGGAATGGCGACAGCGTGTAATATGGGCGCCGAAGTTGGAGCCACGACATCGATCTTCCCGTTCTCGCCATCGCATATACCATATCTGGAGGCCACGGGCAGAGGATCGATAGCAACGGCAGCTGCGACGATAGCGTCTTCACCAGGCCCACACAACCTTCTCCGACCAGACTCGGGAGCTGAATATGATCAGGTCATTGAGATCGATCTAAGCAAATTAGAACCGCACATCAACGGACCTATGACCCCTGATCTCTCAACTCCCCTGTCCAAGTTCTCAGACCTGGTCAAGGCAAACGAATGGCCAGAGACATTCGGGGCTGGTCTGATTGGATCATGTACGAACTCTTCCTACCAAGACATGACCCGCGCAGAATCTCTCGTAAAGCAAGCATCTGCAGCAGGACTCAAGCCCAAAGCCGACTTCTTCATCACCCCTGGCAGCGAGCAAATCCGCGCCACTCTGGACCGTGATCAGACTCTCGACACCTTCTCCTCTGCCGGTGGTGTCGTTCTCGCCAACGCCTGCGGTCCCTGCATCGGTATGTGGAACCGCACAGACGGCGTTAGCAAAGGTGAAGAAAACGCCATCTTCACCTCCTACAACCGTAACTTCCGGGGCCGCAACGATGGCAACACCAAAACCATGAACTTCCTCGCCTCCCCCGAACTCGTCACCGCCATGTCCTACTCCGGCAGCACCACCTTCAACCCCATGACCGACTCCATCCCACTCCCCTCAGGCTCAACCTTCCGCTTCTCCCCACCAACAGGCCAAGACCTCCCCTCCTCCGGCTTCGCCAAAGGCAACCCAGCCTTCTACCCAACCCCTGCCCACCCCAACCCCTCCACCGAAGTCGTCATCTCCCCCACCTCCACTCGCCTCGCCATCCTCGACCCCTTCCCCCCCTTCCCAGCAGGCGAACTCACCTCTCTCCGCGTCCTCGCCAAAGTCCGCGGCCAATGCACAACCGACACCATCTCCGCCGCCGGGCCCTGGCTGAAATACAAAGGCCACCTGCCCAACATCAGCGAAAACACGCTCATCGGCGCCATCAACGCCGAAACAGGCGAGACCAACACCGTCTACGACATCCCCGACCTCGAAACCAAAAAGGACGGCATGGGCATCCCCGCCCTGGCCAAAAAGTGGCGCGAGAAAGGCCAAGAATGGCTCGTCGTGGCAGAGCACAACTACGGCGAGGGCTCGGCAAGGGAACACGCTGCCTTACAGCCTCGCTACCTTGGCGGGCGCATCATCCTCGCCAAATCGTTCGCGAGGATCCACGAGACGAATTTGAAGAAGCAGGGCGTCGTGCCGCTTACGTTCAAAGATGAGGCGGATTTCGAGGTCGTGCAGGCGGGGGATGAGGTCAGGACGGAGGGGCTGTGGGAGGTTTTGAACAAGGGAGGGGAAGGGGAGGTGGTGCTGGTCGTTAAGGGACGGGATGGGGAAGAGAGGAGGGTGCAGACGAGACATACGTTGACCGAGGGGCAGTGTGGGTTTGTGTTGGCGGGGAGTGCGTTGAATTTGTTGGCGAAGAAGGCGAGTGCGGGGAGGGAGTGAGACGCGGGATGAGATTTGGGGTGGTGATGGGATGGAGTAGAGCGTGTAGGAGGTCGTGAGTGAGGGATGGTATGGAGAGAGGACGGTGTAATTGTTAGCGCGAGCAGTCGGGTTGATATGGAAAAGGGGGATGGCGTTTGGCGGAACAGAAGGGTGGATTTCTTGTTGATAGATTTGCATAGCTCGGTCATGAAAAGAGCACTTCAAAAACCGTCGCTTAGGGATATTTGTGTAAGCCTATTTGCTTCTCAATGCACGCCAAGGACTCGAGTACTGGAAGCAGGCTCAGGACAACTACACAGTAATCATTGTCCCAGCCATACCTCACGAAAGGTATCATACACAGCAGCCTGATCGGGTCTGCCAAATGAGACTGAACATCGACGAGAGCTCTCGCGTGCATCACGACCGATCCAAAGAGGAAACAACAGAGAAGACATCGTCAAAGAGACTCACATTCTCCATGTCCCACCAGTGGACATCGAGCTCGTTTCCCCGATAAGTATACACCCCTTGCACCAGAGCCCAGCGACCTCAGAACCCCTGCCCACCACCCCAATACCACGATCCAACATGTCCAACCTGCCCACTCTCACGCCTCCCTTGATTTCCTTCTTGACTAAAATGACCCGAGTACCTCCCTACAAGCCATTAGTCATCTAATTCCCTTGCCACGCCATTCCAGCTCCTGTTATAGCCACACAAATCAAGACGGAAAATCCTCAACATCCTGCCCCTTCACAATTCACAAACACCACTACTCACCCCCAACAGCACTCTTCCTCTTCCTCCCAGGCTTCTTCTTCTCCTTGACCTCCTCCACCTTCTCAGCCGCCGCTTCAGCCTCAGCCTCCACCTCCACCTCCGGCTCCTTGACCTTCTTTGCTCGCTTCGCCTTGGGCGCTTCCTTCTTCTCCTCCTTCTCCTCGGTCGCAGCCGACTTGCGTTTCTTGTTGGGAGTGTCCGTCTTGCCGTTCACGGCCGTGAAAGACTCCTTTGGTTTCTTGTTCGTGCGGGGCGGGGAGCTGGCGAGCGTGGCGTCGGATGCGTCGACGGCGGCAGCTTTGGTGGCTTTGGCTTTGGCTGCGGCGGTGGTGCGGGGGGTGGCTTTCTTGGCGGGCGTGGTGGCGGTGGGTTTGGGTGGGGTGGGGAGTGTAGGGGCTTCGGCTTCGGAATCGGAATCGGAGTCGTCGGAGGAGACGACGGAGGATTCGGCGTCCGAGTCGGTCGAGGCATCTGCTGGGGCGACGGGCTCGGGAGCAGGGGCGGGCTTTGCTTCGGCGGCCTTCTTTGCTCGTGGTTTGGCTGGGGCCTTTTTGGGCTTGGGTGGTTCAGCCTCGTCATCTTCTGGGTCTGCTGGGTCGGGCTCGACGGCACCCTTGATCTGATTGAGGGGAGACTCGGGGTGGGCGATCTTGTAGGCCTCGAGGGCTTTGAGATACTCTTCCCAGGATTTGGTGTAGCGATCCTTGTAGACCTGGGCGGACGTTAGATGCAAATCTGAACGAGTAGTGAGGAGAAGCACATACCTGCTTGGCTGCATCACTCAGCTCGTGCCAGCGGCGAGTGCCTTCACTGCTGATGTCGCCACGTCGCTGACCCGGACCGAGATCGTTCTGGATGATAGGACGCATCTCCTCAAGGTAGAGGAGGTAGGCGGTCAGGGGACGCTTGGGTGCGTTAGGATCCTTTGGTGCTTTGGCACGGGTGCGTTTCCTCTTCTCGCCATCGTCGCCCTCGAACTTGATTTCGCGAGGAGTAGCCTCAGTGGTGGGAACGACAGGGTCAGCAGCAGTGACGGGTGCGACAGCAGCATTCATCAGAAGATTGAGTCCACTCTGATTGAGGGCCTTTTCGCCACCAAGTACAGCATTGGAATGATCGATGTATGCTTGGATGGCAGATTGCAAAGCACCGTGGAGACGCGTCCATGATGTGATGACCTGAGAAGCTGTCAGCGACGTTGTCGTTGACATCGAAGCTCGGAGCTTGACGCGGTTAGACGCGTCCCCGCGAAAGGCATCAACAAAGAAGTCTAGGTGAAGCTCCTATGGTCGCACAATCTGTCGGGCGCGTGGGAATGTCAATTGACTTACAGCATCACGGGTGCGGACGAATTCTGCTTCGTCTACAACAATGGTCTTTGTTGCGGGCTTTGCGACGGCGGCAGAAGATTGCTTCGCCATGGTTAATAACGGGTCCAATAGTTTCGGTTCGGTTGTTGAAAAAGAGGGTAAGAAGGGGTGGAAAGCCGAGTTGAAGTTGCAAAAAGTGGTTGAAAATTCTTCGGGGACCTGGGGCCCAGCGAAGGCCCCCAAAAAAATCGAGTGAGCTCCCCTCAGTTTAACCAATCCGGCTAGGTCGCTTTTGCCGAGGCAGCAAAAGGAAGCCCTATTTTTGACGGACGATCGATCGCTGGCCAGTCAAATCGTGCGCTGAATTGCCTGATTCTGTTGTCAAGCTGGACTCTGAAGCGATTACCAATCCATTATCATTGCGCAGGTTGAAGGTATGCTACAGAACGGAAAACTCAATATGAAAAAGGTATCATCGCGGAGAGTTTGCAGAGTAGGTGGTGATAATCGGGGGTCCGTTAAACGCCTTGAGATGCACATGGTCAAACAGCCGGTTTAGCGCTATGCATATTGACCTTGTCCGCCCGGCGGCATTGCGCCTAGTTGATGTGCTCCCCCAGCACTGCCATTCTGTACATCAGGTCGATACCTAAATATATATGTTAGACAGCTGTCGCGTACCGACCATAAGTGGAAGCCCATACTTTATGTCTTGATAGAAATTACAGATGTGGCATCCGACTTCCTGCCATGGCTTTAGACTGAACGGAATGATAGGCTGGAACAAGTATCAGCATGTATAGCCATAGGTGATGCTTTGGAGACGAAGGCGCGGAGAACCATTAAACGCGTCCAACGGAATACTCACAATCCAACAGATGGTGAACCACTGCCTATACCACTCGTTAGCCTCTGTATCTCATGTCGCATAAGGCGCATCGCCCTACCATCGCTTGTAAACTCTTCCACTGAAGTTTCCGCAGTTCTGGCATTGTACTGTCATGTGTTCGTAGCCTTTGAGCTGGCTGGAGAAGGTGTGGGAGCCGCAGACGAAGATAAAGGCCATGGTTGATGGTGATGCCCGGTCGCAACCCTGATGGCTATGGTAAGATGATGGTGACTATGTCAAGTGTCAACCTTGAAGACGATGTTGAAATCGCTTTTGATCTTGAATGTGATTCTTGTCCGTCCTGTCTTGGCTGGCGCGTCACTGCTCAGCTGCGCCACCATTTTTGGCGGCGAGGGCGGCGGGGGCAAAGAGTCGCTGGGCTTGCTTTGACGTCTTCTGATTTCTACTGTCAACTATCGCACTGAAGAAGTGAGTGATAAGCCTATCCAGTCTATACAGGATCCTACTGCGACTGATGAGGTTTTGTATACAACCAATCCTCCTAGGCCTCGGAAACTGCTATCGCCAGCACTGCTCGGCATGACACCCTCCAACGCACTACTGATTCCAAACGTCTCGATCCTCTGCATATGCTTCTGTCTTCTCCCCTGTAATGACTTTTAAAACGTCTTCTCTGATCAGGTGGTAGGTAGAGTCGACAGGCAAGTCGACTGCATTGGTTTTGTTCTCTTGGAAATTCGATTCCAAGCTTCCAGTCTTCAAATCAACGACACAGATCCCAAGCCGTGCCAATTCGATTCGCTGCATGTCGTTGAAGGCAGCCATAGCAGCCTTAGAAGCTCCATATGCACTATGATATGGTGTCCGGAGGACGGAGGAGATGGAGGTGTTGTTTACGATGATGCTCTTTCTATCACCGGATCTTGGATCTGCCCGTTTGAGTAGAAGAGGTAGGAATGCCTGGGTCACTAATAGGAACTGCACTGCGGCGTCGACTGATTCTTTGGATAGAACGTCCAATTCGAGCGTTTCAATGGCAGCCTCAGTCATGGACTTTATATGCTGGAGATTGCGTGCGGTGGCGAAGACACGATGTCCACCGTGTGCATGCAGCGCAAGTGCAAGAGCTGACCCCAGCGAATTGTCGGAGCATCCTGTGATGAGCACCACACGTTCGTCTTTGTTTGATTCCATGCTTCTCTATGGCCAGCATATGATCAAGGCAAGTTAATTCATCGTCACCGACTTAATGCCCGTGCAAGGTGCACCGTCGAGAGTACAGCATGACGTTCATATAACGGGGTCAAGCATGCTCATCTCTTCCATCAAATTGACAATATACTTCACCCTTCATCGGCAACGAATCTTGGTATCACCTCTTCGCTTATCATAATACCGAAAATCCGTGGATCTCCTCGCCCCGTATATTGATCGCTGCCTCTCGTTCGTGTGGAGAGATACCGCTTGCATTCTCACTATCTCTGTGCATACGACTATCATCACAGGACGATAACCAGAGTATCGATACTACTATGACCAGCAGCAACGACCCTCCTGGGAGCCTAGTAGTATTGCTTTATGCTCTGGGAAAAAGCCACAGGGCGGCGGTACTATAAATTGATGTCACTGTATTTCGCAAGCAAAGACTAATACCAAAACCACTCCCGCGCTTCCACGGTAGGTACTCCAATGGTCGTCTTTGCCTGAGTAACTCCTCGTATACCGCTTCATAAGTTCTTCCCCTCGACGATACCCAACCTCTTGTTAGCGAGGTATACACTCCAACACATCTCAAACCATGCAGCATCTGGCCCTTCGCCCGTCATTCCCTTTGCGTACCATCCACCGCTCGCGTCTCTACCCACAAGACCGTATACCCATGACCCTGCTCTCATGTCTCTCCCTGCCTATCCTTCTTCACCTCCCCCATCAGCTGCTACGTCACCATCCCTCCCCCTCAGCCCTACCCTTCCCCTCGATCACAGCCACCCTCTTCATACCCTCAATCTACCCGCCAAAACGTCCCTTGGCCAGCAGCAACCAAGACCAACCAAATCCCCCGTATCCCTCACCATCGCGATCCTTCTAACCCCAGAACAGCAAACAGCGCGGCCCGCCCCAGGTCCTGCCCTTCAACGGCTTTATCGCCGCCTGTTTCTCGCAGGCCGTTTGGGGGCCGTTGGTGGGCGTCTGGGCTGGATCTGGCGGGAGAGACATGGTGGATACGGACGTAGGGAGTAGGAACGAATGCTTCGCCGTCCACAGAGGCAAGTCCCAGCGATGAGACGAGAGTACAGCCTGAAAAGCTGAAAGGCAGATGATATCAGAAGCGAAAGGAAAGGGGGACTGATGTCGACAAGTTCGATTGCCAATCTACTCTACCATGCATCTATGTATAACCCTGGGTATCTTTTCCCTCGTCTTATATGCCATCCTGCCCAAAACCAAACCATGCCATGCAGAAAGTACGCCCGCTAAATGAGTCCCTTATCCCTATCCCTGCCCATACCATCTCTGCCCAGATTCAACCACCTGCCCGTCCTGTATGGACCTAAACCCTCAACAACCTCGTCTTCCCCCAAGCACTAAACTTATTCAACTTGCCCTTCGCTTGCTTCGTCTTACTCATCCTCCTCCCGCGCGAATCGATACTATCCGTATCCTCCCCTTCACGACCAGGTATCACGACCTGGTGGATCGGCATGCCGTACTCATCGTACATCTTGCCGTCGATATTGTAGATGGCGCCGGACTGTATTGGTGCAGGAGGCGGGAAGAGGCTGCCTTGGTCTTCTTCCACTTCTTCCGTGGGGGTGGAGCGCATGGGGGGGAAGAGGCCGCCGCTGGATTCTTGTGGCAGGTCGTCCTGATAGGCGGCGGTGAAGAGCGAGTGGTTTGGCTTGGACTGCTCGTCGTAGGCGGGGAAGTTGGCGGATTCGGGGGTGGAGTCTTGCTCGGGTACGCGCGAGAGGGGGTCGACGTCGTCGTCGGATGGGGAGAGGGGGCGAGAGTAGTTGATGCTGTTGCTGCGCGCGATAGAGTGCGAGCGGGAGATGGAGTGGCTGCGGGCAGTTTGGTAGGTAGGGGACTTTTCTTCGGAAGAGTCGACGGCGGAGTCGACGGCGTTGGAGGGGCGGCGGCGGTGCCAGAGGGGGCGCTCGTGCACGTCGGACTTGCGACGGCGCGCCTCGTTTTTGGCTTCACGCTCGGCGGCCTTGCGGTCCTTGGCGGCTTCCTTCTCCTCGAAAGCGCGGCGGGCAGCGGCAATGCTTGCGCGGCGGGTGAGTGGATCTTCGAGCTCGACGGTGCGGTTGTTGGACAACAGGTTGAGAGCGCGATCGAAAGAGCTGCGCACAGGTGAGGTTGGGGAAGAGTCGTCGTCGTTGTCCTTTGATCGTAGACGGATGCTGAGGGATGATTTTCTTGATCGAAGGCCGCGGCCAGATCTGGCTGAGCTGTTCGACGAGGAATCGGTTGGAGTGACGATGCGGCTCGGGGAGACATCGCGGCTGTGCGAGATGTCGTCCTCCTCGATGATGGTGTGGGGGATCTCATCCTCGGGGGCGAGATGTTCGGCAGCAGCGGTGGTCGGGCTGCCCTCGTCAAGAGGTTGACCATCAGGATCAACAGATGGGCCAGGCACGGATCCGTTGTTGACGGACCAGCCAGACTTCCAGCCACCGTCGGAGGTGACGCTGTTCATGCGCTCGACCACGACATGGTCCTCTTCATGCTCATAAGTGAGACTGCGTTGAGATGCGTTCTGTGATCTCGAGTTGTACGTGCGTGGTGTCTGTCTGTTGGGGTGGACGAAATTCGTGGTACCCTTGAATGTGAAGCCGACGCCATCACCAAGTGAGTTGCCGACCTTATTGCCAGATCCGCTGCTCCCGACCGAGCGAGCAGAGCCGGCGCGAGAATTTGATGACCAGCAAGTGAGCTGTGCCATGGATCGTGACTGATGGATGCCGAGACCATTCATTTGCTTCTCGTTGTCAGGTGTGAGGAGACCGTCTTGACTGCGCTGCTGGAGCATGGAAGCCATTGCCTGGCCGGGCATGGGGAAGTTGGACAGAGTGAGAGAAGAAGCTGAACCTTGCTTTTGGAGACGAGTGTGGCCAGCAAGTGCCTTTGCCGCAGTCGCAGCGAGTACACCTTGACCAGTGTTCTTCTTGGGCTGCATAGCCGGACGAGCTGCACTCGCTTGCCATATTGGCTTCTTTGGTGCTGGAGCAGGCTCGGCCTCTGCCTCAGGAGCAGGAGTTGGCTCCTCGACCGGTGGCGGTGGTGGAGCAGGCGCCCTTTGAGCTGGAGGATTTGAGAGCAGAGGGTTGATGTTTGTGTTGAGGTTGTGGAAGGTCAACGACGCCATTGCTGCGGTTGAATGATTTGCCAGAAACCAGAAAATGGGGGGACGCAGTGGTCAAAGAGTCCGGGGCTAGCCGAACGAGTCGATGGGATCAACCAAAGGATGCTGTAGTCGATGCTGTCTTTTAAACAATCATGCTGCGAAGACGATAATTATTCCAAGGGCTGAAGTTGGCCGGTCAAGGTTGTTGATGTCACTGGACTTGGTCGACTTTAGAGCGTGATGCGCGCCGGAGTCAGCCGACAAAGTGGGAAACAAGGTTCTGAAACCTTGCTTGTTGGAGCAAACCCGACTTGAAGAGTGAAGAGGAGGACGTCAGGTAATAAACCGCCCTTCTCATCGGACGAGTGAACACTGCTGGTCACCGTCGAGTCAACGGTCAAGCACTGTCACTCTACAGGCTCGCCGTATCTGGATCATGGGCTGAGTTGGGCATGTGCGTTCCAGAAGCGTTGTAACGGCAGCCAACATCCTGAAACGGCGTATGCAAACTGCTTGTCTGTCCAAAACGTCCCGTCGACTAGTAACTTCAATATTCCCCCACTCCCTACGCCATGCCGTGGTGATACAAGGCCGTCATTGGCTTTTTTGACACCATGCAGTCGTCTGTGTCAAGCCTTGTTCTGATGGCGTAGAACGGTAAACAAGCCGGACCGAGTGTGTCGTCATGGTATAGGCAGATAGTGCGGTGAGCATGATGCATGATCCCGATCAGAATACCTCATGTCCGTCTTGGCTATGGACGAGTTTGCTCGGTGGATACCAATATTCGAGTGTCGAGATCGAGTCTCTGATGATCAAACGTTCTCACACAGGGCAGACACGGCCTCGATTGAGAGCCTTGTTCCGAGTGAGACCTCTGGGGGAGCCCATTCTGGTGATCGGGTTGATTCCAGAAGAGAGTGGCGATGGTTAAAGGGATTAAGCTCGTCTGAGACGCTGCAACGCTTTCTTACTGCTTAATTGACAGCCACATATACCGGCTTGTGTCCAGACCACTTCGAAGCTGCCAGTCCTGATCTATCGAAATGTCCTGCCGAGGCCACGCAATGAGACTACTTCCATAGCAGCACTAGAGAAGAATGATTGGATCCATGGCGGCACGTTCAAGCACTATCCTACTCATCATTATCACACCGTTACACCCGAGTGCTATGCCATCTTCAATGGAACCACCCGATATCTGATTGGCAAGGGACCTTTGGACGATCATGTCCCAGGTATCGAGCTAGACCTCGAGGCTGGTGATCTGGTCATTCAACCTGCTGGAGTAGCTCATTGTAATTTGAGGTCTAGTGATGACTTTGCATACATCGGGGTCTATCCGAGGGTAAGAGCCTTCTACGTTTCCATACCATCCTCCTCATAACGCCACTGTATACCTGTCTACCGTCTTTTGCATGTGTTCTGTCCCTGCCATGATCTCGCAAGCATACGTTGACTTGTCACACAATCTGACACCATCAGGGATCACCTCATTGGGACAACAACTGGTGCAAGGCAGATGCTCAAGAAACACATGAGAAAGCGATGACAGCAAGCTCCCTCCCCGTGCCGACGACTGATCCGGTGCACGGCATCAATGGTCCTCTGGTCGAGATCTGGACCAGAGCAACGGGTGAGATGGCCTAAGAAAAGGTCGCATACCAAGGCCGTCTGTAAAACATCAATTCTATCAATCTGTCATGCCCGACGGCCAATTACAAAATTATCTCCAATATACTTTACACCCGTCAGCCACTAAGTGGTCCCCTTCTAGCACGCTCATCAAATGCTCACTCTGATATCAAGCCCGATCGCTGACAAGCCGCACGGGTCAAGAGCCGTTGACACCTCGCACACACCACCCAGCCAAACCATGGCGCTAGTGAATCCACAAACGTGCGATACAGCTCAATCCACATCGGCCTTTCCTTCTCTGCCGGAAAACTCAGCCCTGCGAGAGCTCATTCTGGGCCCTCGATCAAGATCTTGATACCCTTGGCAGCCTTGACATCCTCAAATGCCTTTTCTGCATCCCGGAACGAGACCTGTCCAGTGATGAGCTCCTTGACGCTGACCTTCCCGGAACCCAACAGCTCCACCGCCAGCTGGTAGTCACCAGGTCCATACCTGAAACTGCCCTTGACGTTCAACTCCTTGGCGCACATGGCCATGATAGGGAAAGTGATGTCTGGCTTCCCCATGCCACCTTGGATGTAGGTCCCACCGGTCCTCAGCACGTGGATGGCCGTCTGAATACACGGTTCAGCCCCACTCGCATCGATAGCCACATCAGCACCACTCCCCAACTCCGCCTCATCGATCAACTTCTTCGCCATGTCTTCCGCCGACACCCTCTGGCTGACAATCGCATGGGTCGCGGCATAGCTCTTCGCAAACTTCAACCTCTCCTCATTGATGTCGATGACCACAATCTTGTTCGCCCCCAATGCCTTCGCCACAGCACAACACAGCAACCCCACCGGTCCCGCCCCAAACACCACCACACTCTGCCCATGCTTCACATCCGCCTGCGTCCTCGCGATATGCACCGCGACCGCCAACGGCTCCACCAGTGCCCCATGCTCCAACGGCACCCCCTCGGGCAACTTGAAGCAATAATCCTCGGGCAGACGATAATACTTTGCCAACGTGCCATCATACGGTGGAGTCGCCGCGAACCTCATATCCGGACAAAGGTTATACATCCCCTCCTTGCACCTCACACACGACCTACACGGCACACCTGGCTCCATGGCGACGCGATCCCCAGGCTTGAGCGTCTTGACGTCGGACCCGACGCTGTGCACGATGCCAGAGGACTCGTGGCCGAGTACCATGGGGGACTTGACGATGAAGGATCCGATGGCGCCGTGTTGCCAGTAGTGCACGTCGGAGCCGCAGATGCCCGTGTATTTGACGTTGACGATTACATCTTTGGAGGTCGAGGGGGTGAGTTCGGGGAGGGGTCGGTCTTCGAAGGTGACGGAGAGGGGTTTTTGGAGGACGAAGGAGAGGTTGGCTGGCTGGGAGGAGGTTAGTATGGGGATGAGGAGGGAGTATTTCAAGGGAAGGGGTGAGTTCGTGCGTACTTCGTTGCCCATGTTTGCGGTGCTGAGTCTGATGATACCTGCTCGTTGGTTGTGTGGATGTGCTTCTCTCGTGCCCTTGCAAGCAGTGCTGTCTCGCCAATTGTTTTGTGAAGTCTTCAAATAGTAGTGACAAGAACAAGAGCAGTTGACAGGGACGAAAGACTCACCTCTCCCTGGCTCGCTGCCCCGCGGTGGGGTAAATACAGGCAAAAAAGAGCCTCAAGACCCTGCCACTTTTGCCGGTCGCTCCGGTGGGGGCACATTAGGCTGAACCCTAGGGTGAGACACCGAGGTCATGTTAGAGCATGTGGTATGGTTGAGGATGACTTGATAAGATACCGAATGACGGTAGTGGGTCTGTCAAGACTGAACGCAAAGAATCCGATGTTTTGTGTTCTTGCGTCGTTCGTCCTGTGACAGGCCGTAGACGTTGTCGCATGGTACTGCGAGCAGACGCCCTATACCAACGCCACCATGATCTCGAAATTCATCTATCTAGTCTTCCAGAGAACCAAACCCACCGCCCACATCCATGAGCGGTACTAACTGCTAATGATCATCCACATCCACCACGCCCATACTCTTCATCACCTGCTCCGTCGGACTAACATACCCACTCTTACTCTTGACAAACCACCATATCGAAATAAACAAGGTAATCCCACTAATAACAACCGACACATAATTCATCGTCGCCGCATCAAAAGGCAGTCTACCACATCGTTAGTCCCTTCCCCCAAAAACCTGTTCAAGGATATACTCACGCAGCCGGGAAACAAAAAATCACAATAAAACACACAATATACGCATTCGCAATCGCCAACAACGGCGTCGCCACCGCCTTGGGCATCCAAAACGGTCCAGGCACCACATACTTTCTCCCAGTAAGCAAATGTGGCCCGATAGCACACACGAAACTCGCCGTCGTGAGCACCACGAAACTCCCCACAAACGCCGCAAACGCCGTCGTGTTGCCCACCTGAATGGCCGCCAGCACGGTGCAGATGACGGCGCACACCAGCGTCGCGTTGAACGGGTTGCGGTGCCGCGGGTGGATCTGCTTGGTCCAGTTGGAGAAGGGCGTGGCGTCGTCGCGCGCGAGGGTGTACAGCATGCGGCCCGCGGTGATGTAGGCGCCGATGCAGGTGCCGAGGGTGGGGAGGAAGATGACGATTAGCAGACCCAAAGAGCCGCCGCGGGAGGAGGTGGCTTGGCGGTAGACTTCGCCGAGGGGGTTGGGGAAGCCGGCGTCGGTGACACCGGCGAAGTCGTTGATGGAGTAGAAGATGGCGATGATGTAGCAGATTGTCGTCAGGAAGCCCGTGGCTATTTGGATGCCCATTGCTTTGGGGATGTTGGTGCGCGGGCGAGGGAGTTCTTCTGCGAGATGCGTGCAGCAGTCTGGTGTGCCGACGGCGAAGGCGCCGTTGAGCATGCCGGCGACAAAGGCGAAGCCGTCGGGCCACCCGGTGCCGTTTTGCCAGTCGCTCCAGACGGCGCGGTTGGTGGCGTAGCCGGAGCCGGTGGTGGAGGGCATGATGGCTGAGACGAGGATGGTGATGAAGACGCCGGCCAGGATGAGGAAGAGCATGACGTTGTTGAGCGCGGGGAGTTGTTTGTTCATGAAAAGAACGGTGGCGGTACAGGCCCAGGTGACTAGGACGTAGACGATGAAGACGTTCCAGGGCTGAGGTGTGTAGTCCGGGTGGAACAGCATCCACATGGTTATGACCTGGTTGGCGAGGATGCTGGAGAGGGATGCTGCACCAAAGACCCAGGCGAAGAAGTTCCACCAGCCAGCGAACCAGCTCAAACTCTTACCCCATTTGCGGCCACCGGTCACGGATGCCCAATGGTATACGCCGGCGCTGGATGGGATGGCGCTGGCGAGTTCGGCAAGGCAAGCGGTGATGATCCAGTAGAAGACGGAAACGGCCATGAACTCGTAGATGACACCGGGAGCACCTCCGTTGAACAAGGCCAGGGAGATGGAACCACCAAGTGCAGCCCATGCATTACCAGTTACGATACCGACGGCGCACATGGAGAGGAGGGAGAAATTCCTGGTCGCATGTAAGTGTCTTTTCTCTATGCTGCTACTGTCACCTTTGCACATACCGATCGAGCTCCTGCTTGTGACCCGAAGCATTGATGATAACAGCTTCATCCGCCTCATCTTTATTGTAAGTGAGCGCCCCATGATGGCCTTCTGGCGCCTTCTTCTCGTCGTCAGAAACGCTCATCCTTGCTATATCACAAAGATCGACCCTGCAGAAACCCGCAGGCACGGTTCGTCCTTGTAGCTGCACAATCGTTGTAGGTTTATCGCTAGCAGCAATAAGACGGGAGGAAGGGAAAAGAAAAACGCGATCTCCTTCGGTAGATAGATACCTGGCCTGGGTCCTGCATTAGATAGCCCCCTCCCTTCGCACACAATGCATGGCAGCCACATGGACGGACCCTCCCAGTTCATTCCCACTGCTACACGAATGTGAACACACAAGTAATGCCCAGCTTCTCAGCAGAAACGCCATTTCCCTCTCGAGCGAAAAGAAACGATCGAGCACACTCTCGCGAATCGAAAAGTGGACGTCGTAGGGAACGGACCCGATATGCTGCAGATAAGGGAAAGATTGGCCTGCAGACGGAGGGAAGAACGTGGGAAATAATCAGTCAGCGTGATTGAAAATGGGATCGTCGAGGGGAGAGATTGGGTAATGGACTTGTGTCAAATGCCAGGAAACTTCGTCTATGCATGTTTCATTTGAATCTTACATTAGCCCTGCATACACAAAAACACCCGGTCAAACGCCCTTTGTCCTTGCCTCGCCTGTAAAACTTTGCCGGTGCGTGCTCGAATAGCGTGCTGGCCCTGGCCCTGGCCCTGGCCCTGGCCCTGGCCTTGATTTCCCCCGCGCTCGGATGCCATTCTATACTTTGCCAATGTACTGCTCAAATACACTTTGTAGCTGCTTTGCACTCTTCTTGGGTATCCGCTTTTGGCCATTCTCGTAGTCGACGTACGTGGTGCCAAACCTGCATGAGTAGCCATCTGCCCATTCGAAATTGCTGTGGCATGGTTAGTGAGGTTCGTAATGTAGCCAAGGGGAACATGTCTTACTCCATGAGGGACCACGCCATGTAGCCTCGCACGTTGACCTTGTCGAGGGTATACGACTCGGCCATGGCTCTGAGGTAGCCCTTGTAGAAGTCGAGGCGGAAGTCGTCGTCGAGGATTTGTTCGAGGGGAAGCTCATTCTCTCCCTTGATGCTGGTGCCGTTCTCTGTCACATAGATGGTTGCGCCTCCTGTCCGGTCACTAATCCACTTCAACAGGTGTCGGAACCCTTCTGGGTTAGGCCACAGCCAGTCACTCTCGGTCTCTGGTCCGACGTACTCGCCCCTGTAGTTAGTCGGCAAGCTCTCCACGTTGCCGAGATGGTCGTCGTGAGCTGGCGCGTCGGTCTTGTGTCTGATGTAGTGAGCGCAGTAGTGGTTCATGCCGTAGTAGTCATTGCTACCCTTGATCAAGGCGCGCTCTGACTCTGTGAACTGCGGTAGACGGTCGCCCAGCTGTGCTCTCATCGACGCAGGGTAGTCGCCATGGTAGATCGGGTCCAAGAACCAGCCGATTGTGAATTCGAGCTTCCTCTGTGCACCCTTGACGTCCTCTGGGTCATTTGGATCCCATGGGTAAGCATAGTCACCTGTCATTATCAGTCTTCGTGTACCAAGCGTCGCTCGACCAACTTACCGTTCAACACAATGCCAATCTCACCACCATTTTTCTGCTTGTATTGTTCTCTGAACAGCTTGACGGCCTTCCCGTGCGCCAACAGCAATGTGTGTCCCACAATCCACGGCTCTACACCACTGTCCCCAACCGCACTCTTGTCCCTCCTACTCGTATGCCCCGGCGCAAACACACCAAACCCATACCCCAACTGAGCACTACACCAGGGCTCATTGAAAGTAACCCAATACTTGACCCTGTTCCCCAACTTCTCAAACACCACACCCGCATACCTCTCAAAATCCGCAGAAAACTCCTCCTTATTCAACAACCCCGCATACCTCCTATCCAACTCGGCCGGCACATCCCAATGCAACAATGTCACCATGGGCTCAATCCCCTCGGCGAGCAACGCATCCACCAAATCCGAATAATACTGCAACCCCTTCTCGTTGACCGGATCCCCGCGCCCACCCAACGGCACCACCCTGCTCCACGAGATGCTGAACCGGTACGCCCTGGCCCCCAACGACTTTAGCAGCGCCACGTCGTCGCGGTAGCGGTGGTAAGAGTCGCATGCTACGCTGCCGTCGTGGCCGCCGCGGATCTTGCCGGGGATGCGGCAGAAGACGTCCCAGATGGAGTCGGCGCGGCCGTCGTCCTCGGTGGCGCCTTCGATTTGGTACGAAGCAGTGGCGAAGCCCCAGAGGAAATCCGAGGGGAGACCGAGGGTGGTGCTGGCGGGAGACATTTTGTTGGTTGGTGGTGTTTGGGTGGAGGGGCAGATGGTGCGGGGGAGGGGTTGTGGTGGACCCTGGGGGAGGAGGCGGGGGGAAGAGAGACGCGAGTTGCGAGAGGAAGTGGAAGGTGAGTGCTATTGTGGGCGGTTATATAGATGCCTTTTCTCGTTGTACTCGAGGGGAGCTTCTGAGTCGAAGAGGAACAGGGTCGGAGGCAGGTGGAATATCTACGTGTACGGAAGAGGTACACGCTGGAGAATTTGCTGGACGGGATGAGTGTCTGTCGGTGGAGTCGATGATGCACCGAATAGGCGCGGAGGAGGCATCTCCGGGCGTGTCCAGGTTCTGAGACGACACGCCTGAGAGGCTCAATAATGGTTCTGATGGAGCTGAGGAGCTCAATTTGGGGTCAATTCTTCCGTTCTCAATGCGGCGGCTCGGCTAAATGCGATCTCGAAGGATTCTTTCATCAGTGCTTCACCGCATCGTACCGTGGCTCTGGTACGGCCCAGCGGGCCGGGCGTGGAAATCGGAGCATGACCCGTCTCGTTTTGACAGATGGTAAAACCTGCAGGCGGCTTGGTTAAAACCCATGCCACTTGCATCTTCTAGTCGGCGCCTGTGCCTTGGCACGTTTCACGGACTACAAAGCCCCATCGTTCATGTGTATCTGTCATTGGTGAAATCTGATGCAAAGTCTGATGCTATACCACTACCACCATGCCCAGGCGCCTTAGCAATTTGTCGGCCGTCTCGTCGTTGCTTAGATGCGCGCCGCAATGGGAACCTGGACTTCCATAATGTCCTTTCCTCGTTGCAATTCCGACTTGCCCGGCATTGCGCCTCTCCTCATCAACTCTGCGCTCTGTGTCATGTATGGATCCTTCATCATGCTTGCGACGGCGACAACATCGTCACCGAGCGTGTAGTAGGCAACCCAGCTTGGTCCATCGGGATCGGTCTTGCCCTGAATGATCACATCGTCGTAGCCATTCGGAGTGTGCCCGCAGTACCTCAGCTGAGCACCGACTGCACTCCAGAAGACTGGAATAAAGTGTCGTGATGAGCTCTTTGGACTCTTTGATCCGTTGAGGATGTGTGAAGCCACGGCACGTCCAGCATTCTGGGCGACATCCCAGTGCTCGATGCGAACCGGCTTGCCCTTTCCAGTCGGGCCGTAGTATGGGTAGGTGGCGATATCTCCGATGGCGTAGACGTCCTTCTGTCCTGGCACCGAGAAGTGCTCGTCCACGGATATACTGCCGTCCTTCTCAAGCTGCACCTCTTTCGATTCAGACAGATAGTCGGTGCTTGGTCGAACACCAACACCTTCGACAACAATGTCTGCCTCTAGCGTCGTTCCATCCTTGAGGTGGACAGCTCCAACGTAAGAAGAGTCTGACTTGCTGGGAGTGGCCTTTTCGACCGACGCATTCATGTAGAATTTGACGCCATTCTTCTCCAGTAGTTTCTGGAAGATCAACCCGACTTTTGAACCCATGACTCTTTCCATTGGTGCACCCTCCATACCAACGACAGTCACGTCGTGCTTTTGACCTGCCAGACAGTTGCCAACCTCCATACCGATGAAGGAGCTGCCGATGACAACGATCTTCTTGCCTCCGTCACTGCCAGCTGCCTTCATGATGCCTTGAGTGTGCTCTAACGAGCGGAGGACGAAGACGTTCTTGAGATCACCCTTCAGACCGTCGAGTGCTAAGTATCGCGGGGTGCCGCCAGATGCCAGGATGAGCTTGGAATAGTCGTAAGACTTCCCATCTGATGTAGAGACTTTGCGGTCGGCGAATGAGGCTGAAGTCACCTCGCTATACACGAGATCGACACCACCCTCCTTGAAGTGGCTCTCTTCTCTCCATGCCGCCTTGCTTGCGTCGGTGAGAAGTGCCTTGGACAACTTCGTACGGTCGATAGGTGGGACACCTTCCCGTGAAATCATGGTGATGGGCCCATCGAATCCTTCGCTTCTGAGCGCCTCGACGGCTGCAAGAGCACCGGCACCACTGTTGTATGATCAGCATTCCGCCCTCTTTGTTCGGAGAAGTATGCTCACCCTCCAACCACAACAATCTTCTCTTGCTTCTTCGGTGAGCACTTGATGCTCAACTTTCTCCTCTGGTCCTTGACCTGCTTCTCTTCTGCCGAGACGAACACTCCGCCATCTTTCTGAGTGACCTTGAACTTGTGCAGAGGGTCAAGGGCAGGGGCATCTTCGACGTCGCCAGTGCGGGCATTGAAGCAAGCTAGACAGGTCAGCGCGTCCATCTCCCTAGTATGATAGAATACATACCTCCGTGCCATGGACAGGTCAATCGTCCCTCTGGTGTAAGCACGCCCTTTGCCAATGGAGCTCCGTAATGGGTACAGTTCGAGTTGAGAGCATGCACCTTGTCGTCGAGCTTCACCAGCAGTACCTTTCCACCCTCAATGCCCTCAACTTCGACCTCCTGCTTATCACCATTCTTCAAGTCCAACTTAGTCAAGCCCTTGATCTTGAATTCGGTCGCCATGTTTCTAATCGAGCTGCTGAACAGCTGTTTCCGTACTGTGGGGTAGCTTGTGCTGATCTTCTGGAACTGAAATGCAGTACGACTCAATGGGCGGAGAAAGTGCATGAAAGAGCTTCAAGGATACTTGACAAGGCCGTCAATGAAGTTATACAAGCAAAAATTGAACCCGTGAAGCCTTCACCTCGATTATGTATGAGATCGGTGTGTCGACATCACTTGCATTGGCCAGCTCCTGATTGGGTCCCGCACTGGACAAATCGGCGTTGATCAAATGTCATCATCGCATCACCTTGTCAAAGATCCCGATCCGCGTGATGAACAGGGGGCCATAGCTCCGCCCCCAAACCCATCTGACCTCCTCTCCGCCAAGCATAATCTCCCCCGTGCCTGCCCCTGCCCGGAGCCATCACCGCACCAATGTCCCGTAGGTCCCCTCCCTCGCAGTAAGTCCCCCCCCTCACATCTCCCCCAGACACCACCTTCCCCTCCACCATCCCCGTCCCCCACGACGATGGCGCCACCTCCCACCTCCCCGGCGCTGCCCTCCCCCCCTCCCCCTCCCCACCACCGCCTCCAGCACCCTCGACCCCTCGACCCTCTCCCGCCTCACCATCATCTTCATCTACCCCCGCACCGGCGCTCCCGGCGAAACCATCCCAGACTCATGGAATGCCATCCCCGGCGCAAGAGGATGCACACCGCAAGCGTGCTCGTTCCGGGACCTGTACCAGGAGCTGAAGAGCAAAGGGGTGGAAGCAGTGTATGGGTTGAGTACGCAGGGGACTGAGTACCAGCGGGAAGCGAAGGAGAGGTTGGGGTTGCCGTATGAGTTGCTTAGTGATGAGCGGCTGGAGTTTGCGCGGGGGCTGGGATTGCCGACGTTTGAGTTTGGGGGGAAGCGGTTGATTAAGAGGATGACGCTGGCGGTGAGGGAGGGGAGGGTGGTGAGGGTTTGGTATCCTGTTTTTCCGCCGGATAAGAGCGCGAAGGAGGTGGTGAGGTGGTTGGATGAGGGAGGGGGGAAGGAGGGTTAAGGAGAGGGGAAACCGGGGATGAGGGGTTTTATTGCATGCTGAGTTGGGAAGGCTATGGACAGGTCTGTCATGAGACAGGCTGTGGGGGACATTAGATTTCCCCCTCGTTCCCTTCTCCTTGTGTGTCTTGGCTCATGACTTCGTCAACTGTGCCGTATGCTTCTACTTTGCCATTCGCGAGTCTTAAGCATCTCTCAGCTCCTCTGACGGCGCCTGGCCTATGGGCGATAGTGACTACCGTGCTGCCTACTAACTCTTCTCTCAATACACGCTGAATCTCCCATGCTGTCTTCGCATCGATACTTGCTGTAGCTTCGTCCATGATGACAATACTGCTCCTCCTCAAAATGGCCCGCGCGAGCCCAACGAGCTGTCTCTGTCCCTGACTGAGATTCTTTCCGCCTGTGTCGATCTCGGTCTCCAGAGTGAAGCCGTAGCTACCACAAACCCGTTCCAGTACGGCGGCGCATTCTTCGTCTGTGTGAGCTTCGACTGGGTCAAGATTGTGCCTCAGCGAACCAGGAAAGAGCACTGGATCCTGTGCGAGGAAGGTGATGCGACTGCGCAAAGCGTGCTTCTCGACTTTGCTGGTATCCACACCACCAATGAGAATACGTCCTGAAGACGGAGTGGTGGTGGCCAGCAGTGCTAGGGCAAAAGTTGACTTGCCAGACCCCGTGCGACCGATGACAGCGGTCGAAGAGCCTCCAGGTATTATGAGGGATATGCCATCTAATGCCGGCTCAAGATGTGGTGCGTAGCGAATTGAGACATCTTCGAAGACAATGTCGTCGGATGTGCTCGGCCAAGATGCAGGAGGTGAAAGAGTCCCCGCCGGCTCCTGATCGAGGTGCATGAGCTCCACAACACGCTCGACGGCTACAAAGTCCAATTGAAGTCGGCCGTACTGCCTGCAAAGAGCATGCGTGGCTTGCACAAATTTGCCAGCTGCAATTAAGACGAAAGCGGTCAGACCAGGAGACAGCCCAGAGTAGATCGCAATGAGGGTCAGTACCAATGTCGACACCGCGGACAAGAGGTCGAATCGGAAAGTTAGCCATGCCTGAAGACTCCAATAGAAGTGATCCATCTGTTGAAATGCATCGGTGGTAACGATGATGCGATCCTGAAATTGCTTTTGGGCACAAAATGCTCGGACTGTCATGAGTCCCTCCAGCAGAGCTCCAAAGTTGGACATGAGAGGGCTTAGTGAGACCATCTCGAGTCGTCGCAAGCTCTGAGATGTTGCTATGAAGCGCAAGAAGATGAAGACAAATGATAAACTGAGTGCTATGACGGCAAGGAGGAATACCGGGGTCACGAAAGCAATGATCGTGACGGATGATATCCATGATACCGAGTGCCATAGGCACATGAGGAACACATCCGAAATGCCTCCATCGATTGTGCCCATATCAGACGTCAGTCTGTTCATCAGTCGTCCGACAGGAGTAACGTCGTAGAATCTGAAGGTCGTGCTACTGACTTTGGTCATGATCCGCTTGAAGATCCTCTTGCCAGATATGTAGGTGAGCACAATGGAGAAGATCATGGCGAACAGGTACAAGAAAGCATCAAGCAGGACCAGAACCAAAAATCCGATTAGCCATGGTCCAGGATTCTTTCCAGGATCTGGGAAGTGATCAAAGAGTCGACTGATTGGCGTCGATGCGTTGTCGAATGTGGTCAATTGATTCTGTACCACTAGCAGACGTAAGACGGTATCCTTGTAAGCCTCCGACCATTCTTTGAGGAACCAGCTTTGCCCGAAGATGATCAGACGGCAGGCTGCCGAAGACACAAACACCAGTGTCCACCATCTTAGACGACCAGCTTTGATGTATTCCCAGTAGACCCTAGCCTGGATACCTCCGTGTGCTCTGTTCTCTTCTTCCTCGAATTTCTCCGGCACGGCAGCAGCTTCATCTCGCTTGTCGTCTGCATTTTGGGCTGTTTCCTGACGGCTAGTGGTTGGTGATAGAGCGTACGAAGGAATTGATGTCTTCCGACCATCTTGTACCTGAACCTTTCCCTCCAGAACCTCGACGACCTGCTCAGATATATCCATGCAAAGATCGACACGATGAGTCACCAATATTAATGTTCGCCCCTTGGCCAGATTGCCGCGGAAGCAGTGCTGTACAATGTGCTCAGCCGTCTGTTGATCGAGAGCACTGAGCGGATCATCGAGTAGGAGAGTATCGGCTCTCGAGTACATGGCCCTGGCTAGAGCCGTTCGCATCTTCTGACCGCCTGAAAGGCCAATGCCATTTTCACCTATTGGTGAGAGGTCTCCATGCTCGAATGAGGCGAGATCTGGTACCAGCGCACATGCTTGTAAGGTCTGCTTGTATCTTGCCTCATCATATGGATGCCCAAAGAGAATGTTATCTCTGATTGTCATACTCTGCAGCCATGGTGTTTGCGAACAGTAAGCCACGGCGGACGATGGTCGAATGAGTTCGCCAGATTGCAGATCAAGTTCTCCGAGCAGCGCCTGTAGCAAAGCTGATTTGCCAGCAGCCACTTGCCCGTAGATGACTGTGACTCCACTTGGAAAGGTAACATTGATATCCCGGAGGACCGGCTTAGACGTTCCAGGCCAGGCAAAGGACCCATTCTTAATCTCTAGCTCCTCACCAAATCTTTGGTTGTTGCTCTCGGTTTCGTCCTTGTCAGGCTCTTGCATGTAATCCTCGATACGTCCGACAGCCACGTAAGCATTGAGAAGTACCGTGATCAGGCGAGGAATCTCTCTGAGATTACTCTGTAAAAGTCCAAACAATTGCAGGGCGGGAAAGGCGATGTCAACTGTCAGATGGTCTCCCTTCAGACTAGTATATGCCCAGAAAGCGCTGAGTGGTAGCATGCCGCTTGCCATGATGTTGACAAAGACGATGAGACAGTGCCATATGGTGGCGATGACCTTGAGATTCAGCTCCTTCTGTCGGGCGGACATGATGCCGTCTAGCCATCTTGACTGCCAAGCATAGTATCTTAGATGCCGAATGGCTTCAATGTATTGCGTGATTTGTTGGAGCTTTGCGTCTGTGGCTTTGCGTCGAACCGTCTCCCAGCTTACAAGTACTTTTGCCAGAAGAGTATTGAGAATTTGCGCTATAATGACCGTTGCCACGCCGAAGAGGCACGGCCAACCAAGCAGGCGCCAGACCAAAGTGAAGGACAAGATGGAGCCTACAGGCAGAACGATGAGGGTGGGAAATTCCCAAAAGCGTTGAGCAACCTCATAGACATCATTGCGCATCATGTTCAGAATCTTGCCCATGGTGGCGGGTCCGGTTTTATCTTGAATTTCCTTTTTCTGCCTTGAGAAGGGAATCGCTCGCATCAATTTAGCGGATAACCGGGAGAGTCGACGCCAGAGGTCCGGTACTTTCTTTGTGTCTTCATGGAGCAATGCCGAGTTCTCATCAGCATCGATCTGATCACCATCTGTTGGTGGTTCTCGAGTCACCATAGGGGTTTCTGGCAAGTCTGATTTCGTTATCTTTCCTTCATCTTTCTCTTGGACACCGCCTACTATCTTTCTCTGTAGTGTCTTCTCAAAGATCATGGTTATCATCTCTCCTCTCGACCTCTCATAAGCTCGTCGAGAATACCATAAACTGAAGACCCCGCTCTGTGTGGCGACATATCGAACGATAAGGATCAGTACTGCATAGAATATCGCAGGGCCCTTGACAACAGAGATTCTCTCCATGGCTTTCAGGAGCTGTTGGAGAAGTAGCGGGATCGAGTAGTTCGCAGCAGTTTCAACCAGCGCAAGAGAGCTCAGGATGATAAGGTCGATCCAATTAGCCCGTACCAGTCTTCTCACAACGGTTCCTCTGAGATGTCTGAAGGCATGATGGAGATGTTGATGCTGAAACTCATACGGCAAACGCCAGACGTCGGCCGGCTGTAGTTGACGGATATTACCAATATCGATTAGTGGGGACATCCAAGATACTGTCATCCATTGCCAAAGTGTGAGGTCGTCCTCGGGAGATCTCAAAGTCTCGGTAGCCTGCGTGAAGGGCCGACTAATGCCTTTCCTCGAGAGTCGTGGCTCACGCAGAGGCATTTGCAACAGCGCTACCAGAAGGGTGAATGAGCATAGCGTTGAGAGACTATACAAGATGCCGTATGGTATGATGATATGATCTTGACGTTTGATGTATGCAAATATGATCTGCAGGATGAAAATGGCGGCCACGGCAAGGACGATAGGCAATGAAGCAGTGCGTGGCCGTATCAAGACTATCAGGAGGAATAAAGCTACCCATACTGCCAGAATAGGTGCCAATCCTGTTGAGAAGCGTACTGTTGCGGCCTGGACTGTCAAGCCAACCAGACATAATGTGCTGAGAAAGAGCGAGTATCCAGAATACACTTCAGTTAAGAGGTTGTCTTCCGGGGCATGCTCCTCAATAAATGGCTTGACGAGTTCCAGCACTCGAGATTTGACACTCCGAACGCCCATCATGCCCCGACTTTCCAGATTAAGAAGTACGCCAAGTCGACTTCATCGATGGATCTAAGGTTAAAAGCCTTTCCCTCCACGCTCTTGTAATACACACTGACGAATCCAGCAATCCGTGATGCAAGGGGATGAAATGCAGGCACTGATGGTGGCGATCAGCTCGCGTCAGCCCTATAGGCTATAGGATGCAGATGTCGGTTGCGGCCGCAGAGCCGCACAGTTCGATCCGTTCACAAGAATTTGCTTTATCCACGCCTTCATTATGGTTGTTCGGCAGACTACAGGACGGACGGACATATTCTTCATACTTACAAACGGTCATGGAGTGTATCCAGTACCGGAAGCCACGACTGACTTGTGAGCTAGGTGCTCACTGGTCGAGGACAGTGATGTCAATTACTAAGTAATTACTATCGTAAATAGTAATTACTATTATTATTACTATTTATAGTGATAGTAATAGTAATAGTAAATAGTAATTATAATAATAATTACTAGTAATAGTAATAGTAATTAGTAATTACTATTATAATTACTATTTACTATTATAATTACTATTACTATAAAAGTTAGATTATAGTTATTATATTAGTTTATATAATATATTATAGTTATTTTATATCTATTAGTCACTATTAGAATCATTAATATAGCTATCTATACTAGTAGTAGATTTAGAATCTAAAGAGTCTTTATCTATATCTAAACTTTCTATAGTTATATTATTACTTATATTAGTAACTATAGAGTTATTATTATCTTCTTCTTCTATATCTAAATTATCTAATATAGTTTCATCTTGTATTATATTTAATTCTTTTAATATAATAATTTTCTTAATAGTATTAGCTATTAATTTATTTCTTTTCTTAGTTATTATATCTCCTACTTTACTAAATATAGATTCTGATGGATTAGATGTAGATACTATAGTTAAATAGTCTTTAGCTATTTTATATATAATAGGAAATCTAGTTTTATTAGTACTATAATAGTTTTCTATAGATAAATCTTTACTAATTCTTATTTCATTTAGATATATATCTATTTCATTATTATTTACTAAATTAGAGTTAGAGTAAGAGCTAATAAATAGATCATTATCACTATCAAAATCTTCTTCTATAGTATTACTAGTAGAAATAAAACTAAAGCTTAAATTAGAATTACTATTATTATTATTTAGATATCTATTATATACCTCTTTAAAATAATCTTTAATAGCTTCTAGTTGTATAGAATTATAGCCTAATAGTTGTAAAGTTTCTAATTTAAATTGTGGATTTAATATAGTAATTAAGTATAGATCTTTTAATTTATCTATATTATTATCTTTAATAGGATAGTATTCTAGTAATTTTTCTTTAGCTTCTATTAATCCTTGTAATATAAATAGATTATTACTAGATATAGTAATAAATTTATCTAATTCATTATATAATTTAGTAATATAAGCTATAGTATAATAATTAGTACTATATTTAGTCGCTTGTAATTTAATAGTAGGTTTTCTAAATATCTCTAATATATCTCGTACTTGTATTAGATAATCCCATTCGTAATTACTAATATTATAAGCTTCTAAATTAATATCTTTCTTTTATAACTAGGTAAAGAATTAACTTTATTTAAAACACTATTAATTTCATCTTTAAAATAAATAAATCTATCTAACATATTATAAGTAGATAGCTATCTAGTACTATTATCTCTTATTAGTATTTCTAGACCTATATTATTATTACTAAGCTTATTATCTAATACTACTCTTTTAAAATTATTTTTAAGAAAGTGATTTATTTTAAATCTATTAATAAAAGATCTTATTATAGAAGGTAAAGGCTTAATAGTATTATATAAAGATATTATATCTATATCGCTATTAGTATTACTAAATAGAATATTATTAATTTTATTATTAAATCTTTTAGAGTTATTTATATTAAAAAAATATAAGTTAAAAAGCTATTACTAATTAGGTTTAATATATGTGCAAAACATCTATTATCTATTATATAGTTATTATATTTATTACTATATTTGTCTTTTAATAAATTAATAGTATTACTAATAGTAGAAGCATTATCTCTAGTAATTCCTATTAAATTTTTTCTAATTTTAAATTCTTTAAGAATATTATCTAATATAGGAAATATAACTTTACTACTATAGGTACTATAATTATTTAGATATTCAAAACCTATTAAATAGCTTTCTAATTTAAAATTAATATTATAAAAGTGTAAAGTAATAGCTAAAAAGTCTAGATTATTAGGTGATTTCCATTCATCTAAAGTAATAGAAAATTTACTATTATTATTCTTAATAATAGATTTAAGCTTATTTATCTCTAGATTATATACTATATCTAATTCATTTCTAATAGTATTACGAGTTAGAGTAGAAATATCATCTTTAAGATATTTAGTTAGATTTCTAAAACTAGAGCTATCTACTACACTAAAAGATATATTATTATTTAATAAAAACATTAATAATAATGATTTATATTTAGATTTTTCAAAGAATATATAACTAGGTCGTTTTCTAGTAGAATTAGAACTAATATAAGAATCTAAAGTTAAATTACTACTACTTTCTAAATTAGAACTAGTTTCTAAGCTACTTTCTAAATTATTACTATTATTAGCTATAAATGGATGTTGCTTATTAATATGATTAGTAAAATTACTAGTATTTATAGGCCATTTAGTAGTTTTTTTATAACTACAAATAGAACATTTAGCTAAAAACTCTCTTTCTAAGCCTTCTTTATAATCTAGTAATTCTAGAGTAAATAAACGATTTTTAAATATAGGAGCTAGCTTACTAATAGGAGGTAGTTCTAAATTAGGTAATAATAAGTCAGATTTTGTAAATTTAGCTCTAGACATTTTTAATTATATAATAGAAATATTTAGATAGATATTTAGATAGATAGTTAACTAGATATTTAGATAGATATTTAATTATATATTTAGTTAGATATCTATCTAGATATCTAACTATATATTTAGTTAGATACTTAGTTAGATATTTAGTTAAATATTTAGTTAGATATTTAGTTATATATTTAGTTAGATACTTAGTTAGATATTTAGTTATATATTTAGTTAGATACTTAGTTAGATATTTAGTTAGATATTTAGTTAGATATTTAGTTAGATATTTAGTTAGATATTTAGTTAGATATTTAGTTAGATATTTAGTTAGATATTTAGTTAGATATTTAGTTAGATATTTAGTTAGATATTTAGTTAGATATTTAGTTAGATATTTAGTTAGATATTTAGTTAGATATTTAGTTAGATATTTAGTTAGATATTTAGTTAGATAGATAGATAGATAGATAAATAGATAGATAGATAGATAGATAGATAGATAGATAGATAGATAGATAGATAGATAGATAGATAGATAGATAGATAAATAATTCTTTATACTAAAAGTTATTATCTTCTATATCTAAATCTAGATTTAGATCTAAATCTAAATCTAAATCTAAAGTTCTATTATTAGAAGATAAATAACCTTTACTAGATCTATTATATAGATCTTTAGTAGTAGTTTTTAGTTTATCTTCTATATAACTAGTAATATCTATAGTAGTATCTTTAATAAAGATACTATATAAATCTAAATCTTTATTATTTTTAAAATAAGACTTTTCTTCTAAAGTATAATTATTATTAAAATAATTAAGCTCTCGAAGATAATATAAATCTTCTAATAGAATAGTTTCTTTATAAGAAGTAGTAGATTTATTACTATTATAATCTTTATAATAATAATCTATTTCTTCTTTAGTAAAGATATTTTTATTAATAAAAGACTTAATTAGATCTATATTAAGTTAGAAATATATCTATTTAGTTAGATATTACTTACTATTATCTTTAAAAATAATAGAATATTTTAATAAATAAGTATTAAGTTTAGAAAACTCTTTATCTAGTTCTAGATTTAGAAATAATTTTCTAAATTTAGAATAGTCTAAATCTATAGTAGATCTAGTAGAATTTTTATTAAACTTATAAATATTTCCTATAGATATTTAATAAATACTAGAAATAATTAATAAATATATAAATAACTTACTATTTAATATAGTAGCTTCTTTTTTATTTTTATAACTTAATCTTTTAAATAATATATAATACGTAAAGTATTAAGATAATTTAAATATAGATTAATAATATCTTTATCTAAACTAGTATCTTTATTATAAGAATTAATAAGAGCTTTAATAGTACTATCTACTTTAGTAGTAGTAACTATAGAAGACTTATTAATATACTTAATAATAAATTTAACTAAGTTTAGATTAAGAATTTGCATCTACTAGTATATAAGTACTAATAGATAAATAGATAAATAAATAGATAATAAATAATAAGCTATTAAATAACTTACTAACCTTTAGATTTTTTAATAGATTTATATATATAATAAGAGATTTTTTTATTTAATTTAATAGTAAATAGATAGTTATAAGTAGACTAAATAGATAGTCTATTATAATAGTCTATAATAGCTTTTATACTATCTAGAAGTTAATAAAGACTTTTAAGTTCTAATCGCTATAACTTACGTAATAGTAGAGATATAAAAAGATAATTTTAGATTTAAAATCCTTGTAAAATTCTAAGTATAATAGGTGTAAAAACTAAGTAATTTGACCGAAGTTTAGTTTTGAAATCACAAGTGAAAAAAGAAGCTATATATATTCTTCTATCTATCTATTAGTAAGCTTCTTGATTTCTAAGCATTAATAATCTATAACGCTATAGATAAGGTACTTCTATATATCTTATATTAAAGAAGATAAGGATAAATAGTCTAGTTAGCTAGAGATAAGATTTTAAGCTTTTAAGAGTTAACTTCTTTATCTACCCCTCTATTTAATCTATTTAAATAGGATTTAAATGCCTCATTTACGTCACACCGCCTTTCTATTTGTAATTCGGATAGTTATTAGGCCGATTAACCCTAACCCTAAAGCCTAAGAGTAGAGGTATAAAGGAAGCTTCTAGGTCTACTTCTTTTTCTTCTTCTTATTATCTATTAGATCTAGTATTACCTACTAGTCTAGAAATGGATACTAGCCTAAAATGGCTAGCTCCAACAGCACAAATGACGTCGCTAAGCCCTCCTTGTTAAGTATTATAAGTACTTTAGTAGATACTTTAACTTTTACTAATACTATTTTAGATAGCTTTCTATTTAATTTAAATAGAAGCTAATACTAATTAGGACTGCTAAGACCGTATTTAGGGGTTTTAGGCTGTTTCACAAGAGTGTACTAGGCTAGAAGAAGCTAGACTAGAAGAGCAAAAGGCTAAAGAAGAAGCCTTAGCAAAAATCGAAGGTATTTAGATTTTATTAGCTTTTACTACTATAAACTAACTTTTATAGAACTTAATAGTGAAATTGTTAGCTTACGCTTTCAAATTGATGCGCTTAGTCATCGTCTTAGCGAAGAGATAGAAGATATATAACTAGATGTCTCTAGAAAAAGAGTCTTTTCTAGTAAGTATTTACTAATATAATAATAGTATAACTACTAATCTATTTATAGGATATCTATCTAAAACACTAGATATTAACCGATTCGAAATCTAGCTAATGTTCGCAAATTTCGAGATATTAAGCTAGCTAGAAGAGGAGGAAGATTAGTTAGATAGATATTTCTTTATAAAGGAACTTCTTATCTTTACTAGTATCTTATACTTCTACTATACTAAAATAGCTAGTAATAAGGCTTATATAAGCACTAATAAACTAATATTTATTATATATATCTCTAGTAACTTACTTAAATAAAATATAATATATATATAAAATTACTCTTAGTAAGACTTAAACCTAGAACCTCTAGAGCTCTATAGAAGAGAAAAAAGAGTAAAAACTAGCTTATATAAGCCTAGATAGCTAGTTTAAGCTAAAAATTAAAGTCTTAGAAGAGAGACTTACTTCTAATAGCTTAGTTTTATTATTCCTCTTAGTCCTATTAAAGAGTAAGAATCTAAGCAGGATTTTATCCAAACTAGTTAGTATATAATAGTTATGTCCGAACATAACCACTACACTATACAGCCGTTAGTATAGGTATTAGGCAAAGTAAATAAATATATATATTAAGTATATCTATATTATATTACTTACTAAGTAAATCTAGTAAATTCTATAGTATATATAGCTTATATAAGTACTAAATAGTTAATAAGAAGTAGAATATCTATTATATTTAGTCTAACTAATAAGATATTAGATCTAGAATAGTTAAAATCTACTACTAGTAAATCTAGTAGTATCTATTAGTTACTAGATAAATCTAGTAAATTCTATAATATATATAGCTTATGTAAGTACTAAATAGTCTATTAGAAGTAGAACCTTTATTATATCTAGTCTAGTTAATAAGATATTAGATTTAGAATAGCTAAAATCTACTACTAGTAAATCTAGTACTACTAGTAGTATCTATTAGTTACTAGATAAATCTAGTAAATTCTATAATATATATAGCTTATATAAGTACTAAATAGTCTATTAGAAGTAGAACCTTTATTATATCTAGTCTAGTTAATAAGATATTAGATTTAGAATAGCTAAAATCTACTACTAGTAGATCTAGTAGTATCTATTAGTTACTAGATAAATCTAGTAAATTCTATAATATATATAGCTTATGTAAGTACTAAATAGTCTATAAGAAGTAGAACCTTTATTATATCTAGTCTAGTTAATAAGATATTAGATTTAGAAGAGCTAAAATCTACTACTAGTAAATCTAGTAGTATTTATTAGTTATTAAGTAAATCTAATAAATACTATAATATATATAGCTTATATAAGTACTAAATAGTCTATTAGAAGTAGAATATCTATTATATCTAGTCTAATTAGAAAGATATTAGATTTAGAAGAGCTAAAATCTACTACTAGATTTACTAATAGTATTTATTAGTTATTATTTAAATTATAGTATATAGAGCTTAAAGTATCTAGTTTAAGTAAATTAATTATTTTTATAAGTAGCTTATAATAGATCTATAGCTATAATAGACTATTTATCTATTATATACTAATTAGTAATTATAGTTTAGCTAGTTATATAAAGACTTTCTATTTTTAGAATAGTAATTACTATTAGTAAATAGTAATTACTATTAGTCGATAGTAATAGTAATAGTAATAGTAATAGTAATAGTAATTACTAAATAGTAATTACTAAATAGTAATTACTATTTACTATTATTATTACTTTACTATTTTTCTGACAACACTGGTCGAGGATGAAGAGACAGAAGATCTTTCTGGGGTCCGGGAACCTGTTCGGTGATTGCGATCGCCTGATTTCGAAATCCCAATTGATCACACACAGGCATCGACCCCTCCGAACTCAGACGCTTTTACCGAACCAGAACTATTCATGGTCTGAATTGGATTGAGGTAAATGAGCTCGAAATCTTTTCAGCCAAGTCCCCAACTTGGAAAAAAGTCTAAGAGGCATCAACAAACAAAACGTCCTCGGTTCGCAGAAAGCAAAGAGGTCCAGGCGTCTGAATTACGTCTTGCTTGGCAAACACAAACCTTTCTCCTCAATTGTCATGTGAGCCTTCTTCGCTCAGGCCGTCCCTCGTAATCACCCAGTGATGCTTGGTACGGTAGCGGACAAGTCATTTTCATCTTATCGTTACCGACATGGCGGATAACGGTGGTACATTGCAGCCGGATACCGGCCAGCCCGCCTACGAAGAGGATACCCTCGCCGACTACATTCCGCAACTGCATGAACCCCAATGCTGTTGCGGTAACGTGGCTTGCACATTCCTTAGGGAAACCCAAGCTGCATTTGATCGGTTGGATGAGAGTCTTCGCACGGCCGGCAGACTCGGTCAGGTACGTTGCCATTACTTTGTACTTCCTATTCCCTCCGCGCATGGTACAACCGTTGCACTCATTTCTGATATCACCTTTACGAACATCGTTCGTGATTTTACATATCGATATGGATCATTGTTGTTATAGTTATACTCAATGATCTGCCTCCTCCAGACTTTGGGCTTTCCGATGCTCTCTGTCACTAATTCACCTTGTCGTCGACCTAACAATCCACCATGTCGCTGACATGGTCTCTCCAGGCGCTTCTGGTCAGACACGAAACATATGTCACCGAGGCGGAAGCTGAACGGAAGCACATGCGGGAGGAGATTGATCGTCTCGCTCAAGACAGGGATGCGCTTCAGAATCAAAACAATGCTGTCATCGACGAAAACAGAGAGTTGCTAGAGCAGCTCGAGTCTGCCAACAATGCTGTCACTGATTCGGACTCACACGTCAAGTCGCTCACTGCTACTCTCCAGACAGCTCAACAAGAAATACACCGACTAAATACCTTATCACGACGGACACAATCACTCGAGCGGGAGTTGGAGCTGTTCGAACTCGAGCAAACCAAACTCCAATCATCACTAGCGACAAAGATAGAGCAAGAGCGTGCTGCCAATTTGCGATGCCAGCATGCTGAAAGGCAACTCGCCAATTTTGAGGATCGGATAGAAGCAATAGAACAAGAAGCTAAAGCGGAGCGAGAACACCATATCGAGATCATTGGTCGACTGGAGCGTCGGAGAGTGGTGGAGAAGGAGTTGGACACAGCTGCAGGTAGATTAAAGAGTGCCGCAGCAGGACAAAGTAGCATCGAGCATGGAAATACTGGTGTGGTGTCACACTTTGTCAAAGACATTCTACAAGACAACGCCAATCTTCAGCTCAATGTTGTAGAGCTGAGAGAGCTCCTTACCAACGCAAATGAGGAGGTGGAACGCTTAAGGGATCAATTACTCGAGCACCTGCCGTCACCAGATCCACACACTACGTTACCGACGGATGGCAAGCCTCCTGCACCGTTGAGCCAGGAGATGTCGCGATCGTCGACAGCCCAAGAAGTTCACGTACATCACCATTATCATGCACCAGCTTCAAAACCAGATCCAGCTCGACGAAATAGTCAGAATATACGCAGACCAAAGCGAAGACGACAAGGCATCTCGTTTGGGAATTTTACGCCATCATCAGGCCATCGTACACCTTCAAATCTGTCAATCTCGACAGCGGGCTTCCCAACGCCAGCGACCACAATCACACCATCCAGCGGTCAAGCACAAGGTCATCGATGGTCTGTCTATTCCATGGCGGCGCAGTCATCAGTACCAAGCTCACCTCGTTCTTACCGAAGCCCATCGCTGTTTGATCGACCCTTCAGCGATGCAGAGATGGATTCGTCGCGGCCAACAACACCCGGCACAGAAGCTGGAGATTCCCCATATTTCACGGCCTTCCATTCCAAACGAGGTTCAAGCAGCTTCTTCCAACCTCTGGATGAGACGATACAAGAGGACACAATCAACACGCTGGGTATAGAGAGCATCCCTGCCAACGATGCTAGTTCTCCGGACGATTCAAAGGCCATACGAGTTGACAGCCCGACATCGAACAAGGCATTAGAAGAAGATGACGAAGACGACCCAGAACATTCTCTTGTGGACTTTACGCAACCTGTTCCAAGAGTACGACCATTACGAATGAGAGTCGGCCGACCCATGTCGTTCACCGATGATGATCTGCCCTCAGATGCTCCGATGGAATATCAGTCACATTCACTGCATCGGGCAGCTTCGCATGAATCATTGCTCTCGGTGTCTGGCATGGATATACACACACTCAAATCGCGACCCTCGCAAATGCTCACTGGGCATGCCCCACGATCGTTCTCTGTCGAGGCAACAATCAGCTCCACGATGGCTCAAGCAGATCGACCTTCACTAAATTCAAAGTCCAGCCATACCCTCCTGGCAAATATGGAACAACGGGCAGGAAATGCACAGTCTCCAGCCACTGGACTAGGAAAGCGAGTCAGCGGATGGATGTTCGGTCGATGGGCATCATCACCACACAATCCAAGCCCACTGAACCCTGCTAGAAATTCGAGTGCGCCCGAGCCTACAGCATCGGCCAAACTCCAAGAGGTACGAAACCAAGTGAGAATCCGGCCGCCCGGGATAAATCAGCCGGGCGCCATACTGGGCTTCCTGGCTGACCATCCGTCCAACAGACAACGTCCAACACTTCAATTAACGAAGACGACGATCTCGAGGGAGCCGATTATGCAGATCTTGAACGAGGAGGAACTGAGGCAGAGCTTGAGCGAATGTTAGAACAGCTTGGACCAAATGATCCACGCCGGGCTAGCATTGAGCGAGAGTACAGCCTACTAATGAAGGATACGGACTGGCGTTTTGGTGTTTGCAGCCCTTTTGGATAGTCCAGCGTTGGCCAGATACCCCTTACCGCCACGTCTTTACATCAATGATAATCTCGTATGTCGACAGAATTTGCTATTTCCCCAAGACTCTGCTTAGTACATGATCGGCCGATGAGTGGCCACACCTGCATGCGCCCGCATCTAAAGGGCCGTTTCAACGGAAGTACATACTGCTGGGGAGTTCAGTCGTGTCCTGCGCCTGACAAGCTCTCTAATCAAGCGACAGGGCCCTCGATCAGACTTCAATACGAAATCCTTAACGCTCCTGTTAGCGTTACAATACCGTTGGGTTGGTTTGTGGAAGTAAAGCCCAACGGCTTCACATCATGCAAGCCTATCCTTGTTACTGGCGTCCGTGATGACAACAACTTCGAACATCCCATTCACGAGGCCTCCGATGGATTGATATGACCTGAGAGGACAAGATACGACAGCAATGACACCGCAACGCAACAGCCAGTACCGCAGATAAGTCGGTGGACTCTCCGGCCATGAGCGAGTTGAGAGGGAAGAATGCGCACTTTGCCGTCTATACCTCCGTCTCGGTCGTCCTTCAGATCATTGCGACATTGGCGCTTTCAGCACGCATCTATGTACGGCGGAAGCTGACAAGGACGTTCGCAAAGGACGACATTATGCTCGTTGTCGCCCACACGTTCAATACTGTGGCAACCATCATCTGGCTTGACAGCCGGGTCAAATCAACTAAATACCCACCTGGATCTTTAGAACTTTTCCAAGCATTAATAGCTGTAAGAGCAATCATTCATCGTCCCGTCATGTCGGCTTACTCGCTCCAGCGTTCATGGATCGGTATCAGTCTATATGTCACAGCTGGCATACTCAGCAAGATCGCTATCGCCATGTTCTTCCTCCGTATGACCCGGCGGCGTCGTGACCGCTGGATCGTCCTGATACCGCTTGGAATCTATATCAGCGCCCTGTCGATCTCTATGACTGTCATTCTATTCCGATGCGGGCTACCGCTCATGGCGATAAAGATCCTTCGAGATGAGACATGCCCAATCGGTTCTCGAGTCATTGAGCCTCTTGGGTACATGATGGCTGTACTTTGCAGTGCCTGCGATCTCACATTTTCGATCTTACCTATACAGCTTTTGCGGAAAGCGAGATCGATGAGTCGATTCAGCAAAAGATCTGCTTGCATGGTGATTGGTCTCGCCAATATCGGGACTGTAGTCTCGATCATTAAAATACCCTTCATTCGTGGTAGCACCCTCGGCCCGAATACCTTCGAAAACAGCGCACCCGCATTCATACTCTCTACTGTCGAGACGGCAGTCGGCATCACTGCCATATCTCTAGCTTGCCTGAAACCATTGCTCCGAGTCCTCTGCATCGGATCTTCGTCCCCTCGCTCGGCGTCTCCGATTATCACTTCAGCAGAACAACAACACAGCGATAAGTCTGGCAATCCTTCTAGGATCAAGTCTTTACAGATCGACTCACAGGTCCTGGGAGGCATTGGTGTCCTTCCAAACTCCATGTCGAGCACGCTTCGGATGGGGTCTTTCGATGACGAGCGGAATGATAGCCGCCGCATAGCGGAGTTGTCCAGGCAGGCTTCGCAAAGGTCGACGAATATGATGAAGGGAACGACGACCATCACCGACATACTCTATAGCGCGGATGAACGAGGCCGGAAATGAATTCTTACAATCTATGCATCATTTTGAATACTGCTGATACAACAACTTGTCGGGAGAATCGACTATGATGAAGCATATCACGGGCTACGAATTTGCTTGCGAGATGACCATGTCGCCCTCTGCCCCGGCGACTATGGTCATTGTGATTGTACAAGTCAAAGGACTGGCTACCTTGGTATCACTACCATCTTGGACCCACTCAAGTGCCAAATTATCGATAGATCTTGCGGACCTCGCTTCTGAGCAGATGATTATGCTACACCACTTCTTGCAACATCCTCCGCGGAGTGAACCCAACATTCACTAATTCGTCGAGACCAGACTGTAGTCTGCACCAGGATCTTGTTAACGGTGAGCACTGTCATGGTCTCAGAATCTCGATCACGAACCACATTCACAGGCTTCCCCAGGAAGAATCGTCTTCATGTATGCCGAGTCCTCCAACGATGCCCACGGATCATCCCACTATTCTGGGATCGGAGAAGTGTCGCGATACAGGTGGTCGACCGCAGATAGTAATTTCGCATATGGCGCCCGTTGTGCAACGGTAAAGCTTGTCAGATATAGGAGCAAATGGAACCCCCAACTTGTCGATAGTCCCGCTTCAACGATCCTAACGGTGCCTACAAACAACCAAACCCAACCTGTCGTTCGACTCACTCTGGACTCGTCCAACCAAGCCTGAGGCAGGATTGCCACATCTCCAATGAGAGCAGCTAGCTGGTGAGAACCTTTGGATACTTCACGACATTCTCCGCCACAACCACAACCCCGCCTCGAGTATCAGCATGCAATATGTTGAATGGCAAGCGAACCGAGAGAACTTCGTCACCTACTTTGTCATCCTCATCGTCCTGCAATCCATCACCACCATAGCCGTAGGCCTACGCATCTGGGTCCGCTCCAGCATCACCCGAAACTTCGATAAAACCGACATGCTCCTTATCCTGAGCCACCTGATCAACTGCACCGCATCCATCATATGGCTAGTCATCCAAACCCACGAAATCAACTACATCCCCCGCTCCCCCGCCCTCTTCCACGACTGGGCCACAGCACGTACCTTTTCCCCCATCAATATCCCACCGCCACTAACCCCCCAAGCCCTACCTCATCGCCTTCTCCTTCTACGTCCTCTCCGGCGCCCTAGTCAAGATCGTCATCGCAGGCTTCTTCTTCAAAATCGCCCTCTACCCATGGCAACGCATCCTCGTCATCGGCCCAGTATGCGCCTACATCCTCACCCTCACCGTCGGCGTCAACCTCATCGTCTTCCGCTGCCGGCTCCCCTTGGACTCGTCCCGCATTCTCAGTGATCAAGCATGCGCCATTGGCTCCGCGTCGATCATCAAGCTCGGTTTCGCGGTCGCGTCGATAAATTGCTTCTGTGACTGGATCTTTGCCGTCGTGCCGTTGCAGATGCTGCATGCTGCCAAGGGGCTGAGTCGGGCGTCGCGCATCTCGGCCGGGTGTGTCATTGGGCTGGCGGTGGTGGGGAGTGTGGTTTCGGTGGTGCGGTTGCCGTATTTTGGGCAGTTGTCGTTTACGCCGATGTTTTTCGAGCGGATCCCGAAGTCGTTTATCTTGTCGTTGATTGAGACTGCGGTGGCGATATTGGCGATTTCGATGGCAACGTTGAGGCCGCTGATGAAGGTGATTTGGGAGGGGGTGACTACGAGACCGTCGAGGAGTGAGACGGGGATGGTGTTGCCTCCCAGGCGGCCGAGTATGTACCCTGATGCGGATTTGGTGGCTACGGGGAAGGGGACGGAGACGGCAAAGTCGTTGCGGTTTGACAGTAGGGCGATGGTTGGGATTGGGATTTTGCCTAATATCACGCTTAGCACGAGGGCTGAAGAGGAGGAGGATGATGACGATGACGTGGAGAGCGTGCATGTCCAGGTTCCGAACTTATGCTACACGAGGAGGCTGGTCTCGCAGATGTCAATACCATCGATCAGCCAGGTGCTGATGGAGTCGGAGATATCTAGGGATCGAGTAAATAAGGAGAAGGGGATGACGCGAGCAGACGATACTGACGGAGAGGACCAGTCTCTCCAGATGATTGAGTGAGATGATGATATTGTTAAGCAGCTACGAGTGTACAATGAGACCATGATCTGTATTTCGCCATTGCACTGTCCACTCTTGTTCTCTCTCAGCTTCGAAACGTCGCGAAGCATCACTAACCACGAACGGCCAAGTAGCTGGCGGTGACGGACGGCATATACTTACTCCGAGGGCGACCACACAGTTAGTGACCGTCGAGGAGACACTCCTTCTACCACGAGCATCCCTTGACGTCCAAGCTCACAATCTTCCCGGCAGTCGTGAGCGGAGCTCCACTCGCATCCAAAGTCAACCCATCAGTCGACACTATAAGCTTTCCCTTACTCTTGCCTCTACCGAAGACAGCCGTCACAGGTCCAATAAGCTCAGTCGAGTTTGCGTTACCGGCAACAGTCTCAACTCTATCGTCAAGGAAGACTCTCGACAAGGTTCTAGCTGTATTCCTAGCAAGGAAGACCGAGCCATCCCTTTCGTTGACGGCAAAGTCGTCGGCAAAGCTGACTTGGTCTGAGACGATGGTGATCGGGCCTGTCAGGCGACCAGTACGCAAGGAGATCGGTGCTCTGGCGACTCGTCCGAAGCCGACGTTAGCGATGTAGAGGTGATTGCCAGACACTCTGATGCCGTTCACACCGAAACCAGGAAAGGTCGAGGGACCTTTGAGGTATGGATCGTCGACCACGATTTCGAACTGGCTGGTGCGGGTGTTCAAGCGATATATGACTCCTTGCTGGGAGTCGGAGAGCAGAAGAGTCCCCTCATGACGGTTGAGCAAGGTCATACCGTTCAGGAATTGAGCTGAAGGGATATCGACCACCTTGATGACTAGCGGCTTATGGGTGCGAGCATGAGACCTGAGATCGAGTTTGTAGATGGCAGAGGCATTGGGCTGGAAGGTGAAAGTGTAGACGTCCCCTTGCTGAGCGGACACATAGAAGATGTCATCCTCGACTTCGGCGATGCCGGTCAATGTTGTGCCTTGAGGGAATTGGTAAAGAGTCTTTGGCTCCACACCGAGCTGGGTTGGGTCGACGAGATATGTCCTGTATTGACCGAGATCATTGGCTAGGACATCACCGTTTCGCCGGACTGCCTGATTGATGTTAGAGCATTGTCCTGCCACAAGATATTGAGGAGTCCTACCAGGTTCTCGATCCAATGTCTTCCGGGAAACTGGAAGATCGTCTGCAGCGGACGTTGCTCGCTCTGTCTTGTTATGATCGCAGCACTAGCTGGGATGGCCGTTGCGGTGCAGATCAGGACAAGGATTCTAGGAAACATGGTGAATAAGGAGAATTGCTAGAGGATGTGGAGAAACGCAGAATAGACTGTAGGGAATACTTGTAGACATGACGGGTTGTTTAGAATGATGAATGGTGCCTAGAGTCAGCGCTAATGAGTGGCTGAGGTCTTCACCGGAAGCAACACAGCACACCATCTACCTTCGAACTCGGTTTGCAGCTGGGTGCAAAGGATAAATGTCGGACGGCACGGGTATGCATGGCGTTGGTCTCGCTTCTGTATCGCCTGATGTATGCCTTCTTGACAAAATCGACTAGTGAGGTCCATCTCGCTCTCCATCAATCCTTCTTGATGCAAGATTAGTAAATCAACCGGGTGCTTAATGCAATCAGAGCAATCCTATGGCGTGTAGACCCATTTAGGAGTATATGGTAGGTGATTACACGAGTATCCTGGGTGCTGTATCCTCAGCCAGGCAAAAAGTGTCCAATCGAAACGCCCAAATTGTGCCACTACATGCACGTCAGATCATATCGAAATAAATGAATTGAGCTGAGATGCTGGAAGGATCCAGCAGTATGGCTTCCACATCGCGGTCGTTCTTTCCTCGTTCTGTGGTAGACAGCCGAGCGAATCCTCGACATGAGCCCGCAAGCTGCGCCGCTGGACTATGCATATGGTTGTCGTATCAGTGCTGCCAGAGATTGGCACAAATCGAGCTGCGACTGTGTCCGCTCAATTAGTCAACGACTTTCCATCACTCAAATTCGGCCTCTTGGTAGGCATTGGAGGTGGTATCCCCTCTCCTACCAGCGACATACGACTTGGCGATGTCGTTGTCAGCAAGCCTACCGCAGGAAGCCCAGGCGTCGTTCAATTCGACATGGGTAAGATCGAAGCTGGAGGCTCCTTTCGAAGGACTGGATACCTGGCTAAACCTCCACCTGCTTTGTTGACCGCAATGGAGACGCTGTTAGCAAAGTTCGAAATGGATGGTCCGAAGCTGACAAAGGCCATCAACATCAACCCACGATATCTATAGACGACACTTTGGATGTTGCTGTGTCATACATCAAATCACTGGAAGGAGAAACCGCAAAGGATGCCCTGGCTCTCCTGGATTTCATATCCTTGATTCACTTCGACGGTATCTCCGAAGATCTTTTCCATGCGGCGTTCATCTCGGCTAGCATCGACGATATCAAGATCCTAGGTCGGGAGATGTCACCCCCTCACCAATGCTGTATCCGTTTGCTCCGCTCGCTTCCAGGCAAGGACAATGCAAGATTTGATCATCGGCCATTCCGAGAAGCTGTAACGCTTCTCGTTTCGCTGTCGATACTCGTCAATCCGGAGGTCTCTTTCAAAAACATATCAATGCACCCTAAAACGCATGCATGGGTGATCAGCAGAGTTGCTCTCGATGGATCCCGTGGCTTCAAGAGGTTGAGACCTAGTAGATCTGCCGCCTGGCGAAGTCGCATCGCCATTGCTGATACTGCTTTCAACTGGTTCGAAAATTTCCCTGCCCACAGAGGATCAAATACCATAGAGTATTGCATACGCCAATTACTGAAGGGGGAGAATGATGACTGGGACGACCTGCGCACGCAGATGGTCACGCATTCCGAGACCTATTGCAAGAGAATCAACTTTCAGTTCGAAACCTATGTCGCCTCAACGACTACCATAAGAGCCAATATTGCGGCTCTTCACGCTTTGAAAGGAGATCAAGATCTGGCTATGGAACTGTGTAAGCCCCTTATTGGTGCCAAAGTGCGCAAAATTTTCAACGACAAGCTCTCGGGACTGCTCAACGTCGCCATCTCATTCCATGCTGGAGGCCGCTACCGAATGGCTGCGCCTTTTATTGAGTCGTTTGGCAACACAGAGTGGCACCTGAAGTTCCCATACCACTCGACTTACGAATTCGTGGTGAAGACCTCGAGGTACCTACCGGTCATACTCCTTGATACATGGGAAGTTCAACGTGCCTATACCCATGCTCGGCATTGGTACGATGCCTATGCGAAAGGATTGGGATCTCGACGTCTACACACTGCAGCCTTCTGTATCCCTTTGGTCGAGGCTTCATTGAGATCTGGTTTTGCCTCGGAAGCACTGGATCTCATCAGCAACGTTCCGGTCAAATTCACAGCCGATGGTCCGTTCGAGGGCGACGATGTGATCCTACGAGATTCTATACCAGAGACTGTCGCCTGCTTGAAATTGAGGGCACATCTCGATACAGGCGACTACGATAGCGCCCTCCGGCTGAGCGATCAGTACATGACCGAGATACGGACCGATAGTCAACCCTATCCCTGGCCGTTCACAGAGTACTACGTTCTTGCCCTCGCTCAGCATCAGCGGTGGGAAAAGGCAGCCGCCGTCATCGACGGAGCACTTGAGCAAGTCAGACGTCGACTACGTCCGGAGCATCCTGCTCGAGTGTCTCTCAGCGTCCTTAGAGCAGTGATACATTTCCATCAGGGCCAGGTCCAAGAGGCTACAAAATTAGTCACCACATGCTTGCACGAGCACCGTCAATCTGGTCTTGTCGACTACCCTCAGACACTGCACACCATGTTCGAGCTCACTACCCTCCTGGACAAGGTCGGCCAGACTGAAGTCGCCGCCGAGCTCGCCGAGAAGAGCGTCGAGCTCCGTGAGCATGCTCTGTCACAACACAATCCGTTCACTCTTCAGATGATGCACAATCTTGGAAGGTTTTGGTCGTCGCTAGGTCGACAACAAGAAGCGGCTGGTCTGTTTGGAAAGATGCAAGGCCTAATGGCAAATCATTATCAGGGCCTGGAGCCCGTGTCCGACTGCCGCACAGCACCATGAGCACCATGGTCGAGACATGGTCAATTCGTCTCCCAAACCAGCGTAGCCTGCTCTCGTCAATCGACAATGCTGTTGTGACTGCATCAAACACTCGATTCGGCTTCTTTTGTTCAACGTCGACAGTCTCATCAGGTTGTGGTGTTCGTAGCCACTTTTATCCTCTCTCCCACAGAAGCAAGTTAGCTGCCATAAGGTCCGTCCTCTAGTCGCTCCTGGCAGGGTGAGATCGTCTTTCGACATGATCGCGCAGGAGCCAATGAGGGCGAACAGTATTGGCATGATTATCTTGGACGATGTTGCTCGGCCCCGCGACCTTCTTTGAAGCCATGACATGCGGAATGAGTGTCGATAGCAAGCGATTCCATAGCGCGCTCCCGATGTGATGTGCCTTTTAACGTCGTGCGCCCACGATCCGTGCGCGTCCATAATCCGTTCACACAAAAAGGCACTTTTGAACAAAATCAATGAATAACTCTATCAAATCAAGCTAGTTCGTCCCTAGAATTAGACTCTATAGGCATTAGCTCTTCCTCTTCCGATTCCTCCGGTATAGGTGTCGGTATAGGTGCCTTTTTGCGCTTTGTTCTCTTCTTCTTCTTTGTCTCTTCTTCGGCCTTACGAAGGAGATCGATTGTTTCTTGCTCACTAAAGACGAACCGGCCTTCGACAGCGACGCGCTTACCACTTTTCTTACGCTTGCTTACGCGTCTCAAGAAGCTATCGCTATTGTTTAATTTCGCGCCGGAGTAGTGTAAGGGACATTATTGCCGATTCAAATTGTGACGTCATTTTCGAGATATAACGTCGCGCGTCCACAACCGACGCACGTCCACGAGCGACTCACACAAAAAGGCACTTTTGAACAAAATCAATGAATAACTCTATCAAATCAAGCTAGTTCGTCCCTAGAATCAGACTCTATAGGCATTAGCTCTTCCTCTTCTAACTCCTCCGGTGTAGGTGTCGGCGTAGGCGTTTTTTTACGCTTTTTGCCCTTCTTCTTCTTTAAGGCTTCTTCGGCAGCGACGCGCTTACCACTTTTCTTACGCTAACGCGTCTTAAGAAGCTGCCGCTGTTGTTTAATCTCGCGCCGGAGTAACGTAAGGGACGTTATTGCCGATTCAAATTGTGACGTTATTTTCGAGATATATCGCTTAACCGGTGTTTCGACGTCGACGATAGCTATACGCGCGTTGAGACTACGGTTAACCGTACGTAAGCTTGCGCTAGATTGTGGCGACCCTAACCGCAAGGCGTTTTGATCGAACTAGCTGTTTTCCGTCGGGGTAATTGCCCGATTAGGCGATTTGTCACGTGATTCGTGTGGCAAATTGGCAAGCACCGTAATAGGGCTTATAGGATAGATTCTAGAGTACTTAAAACCAGATTGAATATTCCTTATAGTTAGGGCGCGTGTTCTTGCGTTTACGTAGGATTCGGCCTACTATACACGGTATATTCGGCTATGATCGAGACGCATTAGATTGTCGATTTCCCTCGTAAGAGCTGTCTTTAACGGTGAAAAACAGGCTACGTCTAGCGGCTAAAGGATGTGCGATACGTGAGGAGGGAACATAACAAGGTCGATATTATGCTCGAAACAGAAGAGGGCGAATGCGGCCGTAACGTGTGAGCTATAGCCGTCAAGAATAAGAAGGCGTCGGTAGCGAGTAACGTCACGTGTTTTAGGCTCAAAAATCGTCGATAGCTATTTAAAACCGTGTACGTCACTCGTCTAGCCTTTATTCGAGGTTAAGAATCGCCATCCGGCCGGCTACGGGTCCGGGATCTAGTTTGTTTAAAGGTTTTTAGCCTTATAGATAACGAGGGGAGGGAGCGCGTCTCCGGAGGCTCGTACACACTCTAGAATTAATATCCACTCTTGTCGGCTAATAACGCGTTTACGACGCTTCTTTCGACGTTAGCTATGATCAGAATTGACCACTACTTGCGTCGATTAAGTTATCCTAACGCTTGCGCCTACCTCGTCGAGGTTATAGACGTCCGAAGGTAGATAGTTGTGTTTTGCGAACAGGTTCGATAACGCGTCAAAGAACGGCGCGATAGCCTCGTAGGTCCTAGCTTTATACCGTAATAATTCTAGCTGCCGTGACTAAGCTATCTTAATCTGCGGATGACGTTTATATAGTCGTCGTATCCACGACCGACTTATTAGCTACGTTACGGACGGGGGAAGTTAGTGGTCTATTTAACGTGCTCGATATCGAATTATCTCGTAAACAAGTTCACGGATAAAGTAAGGCGTTGCAGGTGTTCCGAGGCTATCGAGCTAAAGAACATAGGCTATAAGTGTCTGTTCTTTAGCTGGAGATAGTAATTAGCGTCCTTCATTGCGTGTGCGTCGTGATTATACGCCGTGATATCGGCTTCGAAGCGTAGTGTGCGGAATATGATACGCGTCGGCAGCAGCGTTTAACGAGTTAAATCGCTCATGTCGATAGCTGTCTAGTGCGGCTATAACGTCAGCTTTAGTGTACATTATAAAATAATTTAGAATATGATATTTGTCACGTAAAAAGGAAGGATAGTCACGAATCTTACGCGTAAAAAAAAGGAGGTGTGAACCGATTGTGGACGCGCACCGATTGTGGACGCGCGACGTTACATGCGTTATACATCCTTCAGCCGCTAGACGTGGCCTGTTTTTCACTGTTAAAGACAGCTCTTACGAGGGAGATCGATAATCTAATGCGTCTCGATTATAGCCGAATACACCGTGTATAGTAGGCCGAATCCTATGTAAACGCAAGAATACGCGCCCTAACCGCAAAGAATATTTAATCCGGTTTCGAGCACTCTAGAATCTATCCTATAAGCCCTATTATAGTGCTCGCTAATTTGCTACACGAATCATGTGACAAATCGCCTAATCGGGCAATTACCCCGACGGAAAGCAGCTAGTTCGACTAAAACGCCTTGCGGTTAAGGTCGCCACAATCCGCCGTAAGCTTACGTACGGTCAACTGTAGTCTTAACGCGCGTATCGCCGTCGTTGACGTCGAAACACCGGTTAAGCGATAAATCTCGAAAATGACGTTATAATTTGAATCGGCAACAACGTCCCTTACGTTGTTACGGCGCGAAATTGAACAATAGCGACAGCTTCTCGAGACACGTAAGCGTAAGAAAAGTGGTAACGTCGCGCGTCCACAATCGGTGCGCGTCTACAATCGGTTCACACCTCCTTTTCTTTTACGCGTAAGATTCGTAACTATCCTTCCTTTTTACGTGACAAACATCATATTCTGAATTATTTTATAATGTACACTAAAGCTGACGTTATAGCCGCACTAGACGGCTATCGACATGAGCGATTTAACTCGTTAAACGCTGCTGCCGACGCGTATTATATTCCGTACACTACGCTTCGAAGCCGATATCACGGCGTATAATCACGACGCACACGTAATAAAGGACGCCAATTACTATCTCTAGCCGAAGAACAGACACTTATAGCCTATGTTCTTTAGCTCGATAGCCTCGGAACACCTATAACGCCTTACTTTATCCGTGAACTTGTTTACGAGATAATTCGATATCGAGCACGTCAAATAGACCACTAACTTCCCCCGTCCGTAATACAGCTAATAAGTCGGTCGTGGATACGACGACTATATAAACGTCATCCGCAGATTAAGATAGCTTAGTCACGGCAGCTAGAATTATTACGGTATAAAGCTAGGACCTACGAGGCTATCGCGCCGTTCTTTGACGCGTTATCGAACCTGTTCGTAAAACACAACTATCTACCTTCGGACGTCTATAACCTCGACGAGGTAGGCGCAAGCGTTAGGATAACTTAATCGACGCAAGTAGTGGTCAATTCTGATCATAGCTAACGTCGAAAGAAGCGTCGTAAACGCGTTATTAGCCGACAAGAGTGGATATTAATTCTAGAGTGTGTACGAGCCTCCGGAGACGCGCTCCCTCCCCTCGTTATCTATAAGGCTAAAAACCTTTAAACAAACTAGATCCCGGACCCGTAGCCGGCCGGATGGCGATTCTTAACCTCGAATAAAGGCTAGACGAGTGACGTACACGGTTTTAAATAGCTATCGACGATTTTTGAGCCTGAAACACGTGACGTTACTCGCTACCGACGCCTTCTTGTTCTTGACGGCTATAGCTCACACGTTACGGCCGCATTCGCCCTCTTCTGTTTCGAGCATGATATCGACCTTGTTATGTTCCCTCCTTACGTATCGCATATCCTTTAGCCGCTAGACGTAGCCTATTTTTCACCGTTAAAGATAGCTCTTACGAGGGAAATCGACAATCTAATGCGTCTCGATCATAGCCGAATACACCGTGTATAGTAGGCCGAATCCTATGCAAACGCAAGAACATACGCCCTAACTACAAGGAATATTCAATCTAGTTTTAAGCACTCTAGAATCTATCCTATAAGCCCTATTACGGTGCTCGCTAATTTGCCACACGAATCACGTGACAAATCGCCTAATCGGGCAATTACCCCGACGGAAAACAGCTAGTTCGATCAAAACGCCTTACGGTTAGGGTCGCCACAATCCGGCGCAAGCTTACGTACGGTTAACCGTAGTCTCAACGCGCGTATGGCCGTCGTCGACGTCGAAACACTAGTCAAGCGATATATCTCGAAAATGACGTCACAATTCGAATCGGCAATAACGTCCCTTACGTTGTTACGGCGCGAAATTGAACAACAGCGACAGCTTCTCGAGACGCGTAAGCGTAAGAAAAGTGGTAAGCGCGTCGCTGTCGAAGGCCGGTTCGTCTTTAGTAAGCAAGAGACTATTGATATCCTTCGTAAAGCCGAAGAAGCCTCAAAGAAGAAGAAGGGCAAAAAGCGTAAAAAAACGCCTACGCCGACACCTACACCGGAGGAGTTAGAAGAGGAAGAGCTAATGCCTATAGAGTCTGATTCTGGGGACGAACTAGCTTAATTTGATAGAGCTATTCATTGATTTTGTTCAAAAGTGCCTTTTTGTGTGAACCGATTATAGACGCGCACCGATTGTGGACGCGCGACGTTAAGCGCGTCGCTATCGAAGGCCGGTTTGTCTTTAGCGAGCAAGACACTATCGATATCCTCCGTGAAGCTAAAGTAGCCTCGAAGAAGAAGAAGGGCAAAAAGCGTAAGAAAACACCTACGCCGACGCCTACACTAGAGGAATCAGAAGAGGAGGTATCTAACGAGATGCCTAAGGACTCAGAGGACGAGCTAGCTTGATTTAATAGAGTAATTGAATGATTTATGTCGTTGGTGCTGTTTTGTGTGAACCGCTCGTGGGGACGAACCGCTCGTAGGTGGGTCACGTTACTCCGGCGCGAAATTAAATAACAGCGACAGCTTCTTAAGACGCGTAAGCGTAAGAAAAGTGGTAAGCGCGTCGCTGTCGAAGGCCGGTTCGTCTTTAGTGAGCAAGAAACAATCGATCTCTTTCGTAAGGCCGAAGAAGAGACAAAGAAGAAGAAGAGAATAAAGCGTAAAAAGGCACCTATACCGACACCTACACCGGAGGAATCGGAAGAGGAAGAGCTAATGCCTATAGAGTCTAATTCTAGGGACGAACTAGCTTGATTTAATAGAGTTATTCATTGATTTTGTTCAAAAGTGCCTTTTTGTGTGAGTCGCTCGTGGGGGTGCGTCGATTGTAGGTGAGCGACGTTAAGTTAACTTAACTTAACTAGTTGCATTTCTTCACAATTTGACATTGGTTTCTGGCAGTGTAGACGTCAAATAGTTGGCCAGACAGTCTGTTGCCAGGCATTCCGATTGTCAGGCGCTCAACCACGAGGCTCGCAACGGCGATTCCCCTCAGACAAGTCAAAAGGGAACATGGCGCTGCCAAATCACCTGCCTTTGATTAAATTTTCAGGTCGACAAGATCTAAATCGATGCAAAGATGTTCTCCCAAGCGACCCGAAACTCCAGGATAAACGATCGCACTGGCTTTTCGCGTCTAAAGGAGTGCGGCTTACCCGTCCTCAGACCTCCTTCTCCAAGTAGGACGTCACGTGTGGCGTCTCGCCACCCCACTTCGAGTCATCCAAAGTCATGACGAAGATCTTCAGGCGAAGATTTTGAGCTTCGACTTCCCCACTCTCGAGCAGCATCGAAGCAATGCCCTTTCTTTGATGTGCTGGGTGGCAAACCATGTAATCCAGGACTCATCCGAGTCAGATGGAGCAAGGAACACTCTTTCGAAGTCGTTCACTCACCAAGATACGGACCACCCTGTTTTACAAGCTCATTGTATGGCTTGCCCAATCTTGGGCCTAGGTAGTTCGCCATGTCATAATTGAACAGCTTCCTGGCTCCTCCCTCCGGGCTGCGTTAAATCGAGAGTCCGCTTGAATTCCTCTTGTTGCGCTCTCGTCGCGGCGGGAGGTTGAGCATCTGGCCACACATTGTCTGACCGGCGTCCTTCGGGAAGCTCCCAGCGAGCGTAGCCAACGACCTGTCCTGTATTTGTATCGACGACCTTCTGGTGTCTGAGTGAGCTCCGATTCTTTCTCGCTCAGATTATGTGGCAAACGCAAGGTCGTCTCCGATATGAGTTCTTCCGTGGTGGCGTTGGCGCGCAACAGGCCGTAGTGCGGATCCTGGTTCATGGCGCTCATCATGGTCTCTGCAAGCCCCGGAGCATCTGAGTAGGTCACTGGTGCGATTTCGTACATTGTCGTCAGGCGAGTTGGACCTGGATTGAACGCGCGAAAGCATGGGAGCGACGATTCGGTCTGATTATGAGGCTGCCAGGCGCCGAATCAATAAGGCAGCCGTGACACGCTTTCCCCCCCGATATTCCAGTCCTCGAACCTAAGTCGCCTAGGATTTTCCAGATCGAAACGGATCAAGCATGGAATTTTCCTCCTTTCTGTCTCGTGCATTCATGCTTTGGAATTTTCCTTGATGGCGTCAACACCCACTTGGACCTCGATGGTCCCCCGTCCCTGTGTTGCAAGTCACACCGCCTGGCATCATGAATGGGTTCCGTCTTCGCCATCCTCCTCACTGCCTCCGCCTCCCCCAAGGGGGAATTTTGAGCAACTCCACCCACGCCGTCTTTCAAGACCTTCCTAGGTGGCCTCGCCATCGATAGAGCGGTGACTGTAGTCATGGTGTAATCGCACAATCCGCTTTTCCCCCATCCCGTGGTTGATTCAGATGTCAAGTCCATTCACAAGACACATTCCATTCATGGCGTTTCGCTCTCGAAATCACGGCATTGCATCTCCCAACCTATCAAGTCCCATCACCCCCTAAACCCCACCACCCACCACCCCGTCCTCAACAAAAGACTACTCCCCACAACACTCACACTGCTCCCCGCCATCGCCGCCGCCGCCCACGCCGGATCCAACCTCACATGCCGTCCCCCCACGGTGACGGGATACAACACCCCCGCCGCAACCGGCAACGCAACGAGATTATAAACCAACGCCCACGCAAAATTCCACCTCACCCTATTGAACACCTGCCTACTCAGCCTCACCAACGTCAGCAAGGCGCCCAAATCACTCCGCAACAAAACAAAATGCGCCGCGGAAATCGCAACGTCGCTCCCGGAGCCGATCGCGATGCCCACGTCCGCCGCTGCGAGGGAAGGGGCGTCGTTGACTCCGTCGCCTACCATGGCGATTACTGCGCGCCGACCTGCAGGGGCGAGGGAGCGTTGGAGGGCCCGGATATGGGAGGCTTTTTGCGTGGGGAGGACGCCTGCTATGACGTTGGTCGTGGGGATGGAGAGGGAGGAGGCGACGGCGCGGGCGGTGAGGGGGTTGTCCCCTGTTAGGAGGTAGGTGGTGATGTTGAGGGCGTGGAGGGCGGAGATGACGGAGCGGGCTTCGGGGCGGAGGGGGTCGGAGGTGGAGGCGAGAGCCGCGAGGGAGTAGGGCGTGTCTAGGGTGCGGACGGCAATGAGGACGAGGGATTTGGCGGCTGTGGACCAGGTTGTGAGGAGGGACTGGTGGACGGGGGAAAGGGGGATGGCGTGGGTGGTGAGGAGGGATTCGTTGCCGATGAGGACTTCGAGAGGAGGGGAGGAGGTGGTGATGCCTCGCATGCCGTGGCCGGGGATTTCTTCGACTTCTTGAAGAGAGATGGGTTCTGCAGATCGCTCGCGGCAGAGCGTGACTAGAGCTTTGGCTATTGGGTGCGTGGTGGATGACTCGATGGCGAGGATAGCGGATAGGAGCTGCGACTCCTGTACGATACCAGGCATGAGCTCAAAGTCAACGACACGAGGCTCACCACCCACAGTGAGGGTGCCGGTCTTGTCAAAGACCACGCAATCGAGACGACTCGCTTCTTGGAAAGCTTCACCGCCGCCTTTGACAAGAATACCATGCTTAGCAGCCAGACCTCCTCCAACGAATAGCGCAGTGGGAGCGGCCAGTCCGATACCGCAAGGACAAGCGATAACAAAGACAGCGATGGCAAATTGCAGCGACCAGAACGGCCAGCCACCAGTGAGATTGTCACGGTAGGACTCTGGCAGCATCCCACTCAAGCCGAGACTCAGCCAGACGATCCAGGTGGTGATGGCCACAAGTGTGACGGCAGGGACGAAGTAAGCAGTCAAACTGTCGACGACACGCTCGACTGGTGCTCGTTTGGTTTGACCATCCCTGACTGCGTCAATGATTTGGTCTAGCATTGATGTACCTGCAGCTCCGGTAATCTTGATAATTACAGGGCTGCCAGTGTTGACTGTGCCAGAGTAGACCGAGTCTCCAACTGATTTGGAGACAGGTCGTGACTCTCCTGTTAGACTTGACTCGTTGAAAGTGCTTGTGCCATTGGTGATTGTACCGTCACACGGCGGTGAAGCGCCGTGAGTTACTCTCACTAGATCACCCACATCCAGAAGGTCGACATTGACAGTGGTTCCGTTCTCGGAATCGGTGGCCAGTACTGCTTCGTCGGGACGCAGCTTACCGAGAGCAGCGACAGCATCTCCAGCTTTGGTCTTGCTATATGCCTCGATCAATCTTCCAATGAGTAGAAAGAAGGTAAGAAAGACAACACTGTCAAAGTACGAGTAGGTAGTGACTTCCGCGCTCTGGCCTTTACTATGAGACGCAGCCACCGAGAGTTCCGCGATCGATGAAAAGTACGCAATGGACGTGCCAAAGGAGATCAAAGTATTCATGCTCCCGAATCGGATGAATCGTTTCCAGATTGGTGCTTGACTTCGAGGATGCCAGAGTACTCGCAGCTCCTTGATAGATCGTCGATGGAAGATGTCGGCTGCGAAGAAGTATACTGGCGTGGCGAGGATGAAGAGTGCCCACTCTGCCCGTGATACTCCCACCAGCTTCTCCATCAAGTACATCCTTCCAGGCTGAGACTCATCGACCAGGTTCATAAAGACGATGCCGATGATGAAGGTGGGAATGACTGCGACGCCGGACAGGATCAGCCGACGCAGGAGGTTTCGCTGCTCACGGGCATGCATGATGCGTGCTCTTTCTTCAATAGTCGTTGGGCGAACAATGGTGGCGCTGAAGTTTGGATCCGCGGAGGTGATGGCTGCGAGTATGCGACGAATGGTGAAGACGGGAGGATGAGCGATATAGCTTATGCGTAGGACGGGGCTTTCGACCGTAGGCATGCGTTCAATGATGAGGCCGAATTCTGTTGTAAAGGGTTCCAGAACGGGCTGAATCTTGGGCGGGCAATGCTGGCAGTAGATGCCGGAAATATCAATATCCGCTGTCCTTCTAGTCGAGCCATCATCCCCGTCGGCGTCAGTCGCACCGCCTGCTGGAAGACTATGTTGAACGCTTTGCGACTCCTGAATGGCTGCATGGAAGCCGACGTCTTCGATGGCAGATATTAAATCATCAAGGTGATGACGTCCATGCAGGATCACCTTTGCTGAGCCAGAAAGTAGATTGATGTCGACGCTGTTGATCCAAGGTTTCTCCTTCAAGGTCCGGCTTACAGTCCCCACACATGAAGCACATGTCATGCCGTCAATGGAGATGGTAGTTTGTACGAGTTCTGTCGTATCAAGAGAATCGACGACAAGCAATGGAGACTCGGCAAGCGAAAAGTTATCCCCCACATTGTGCATTTCCATTTGACATTGCTTGCAATTTGCCTGGTGACGAAGTCTCGCCGTCTGATCCATCTGCGTATCCGATTTGGAGGCTATGGTCTCACATTCAGAGAATGATCGTAGTATCCCATCTTCATCCGAAGCCAAGGAATCGATTTCGTATCCATTGTCAACCAGGATTTGACTGATCATGCTGAGTGGTAATCGATGTTCGATAGTAAGTGTATGGTTGATGATCGAGTGTGACACGAGTGCCGGGCGGGGCGAGAGCTGAGCTAGAGCGAGATCGATACTTGAAATACATGATGGGCAGTGGAGATTGGATATTAGGAAGGTAGTACGCCTTTGATCATGTGTTGTCTCTGTGCTCCTTGCAGACATGGCGGTTGAAATGAAGCGAAACGTTTGGATGACCAGCTCAGTGTCTTAATGTCAGTCTGGTGGATTTTCAGAAAGCAAGTGCAGGAATATTTTGTTGACAAATATGTAGGAGAGAAGTGAACCAAGTAGCACTTGCCTGGATACTCTTATCAAAGGTCGCCACATGTCAATGGAAGACAGTAGATTTGTGCGCGACTTGTGCTTGAAACTACCAGCAAGAGGTTGTCAAAATACGCCAAGCCGTTTTGGGCAATCTCCCTCGAAAACCGCACAAGTCGCTCATCAATCACATTGATCTGGGGTCTTACAAAAGACCCTGGTCGACAAAATCTCATCGAATCTGACGTCAAGCTAACATCGACGCGCATTGCAGAGGAGATTGAAGCATCTAGTTTGTGATGGTGCAAATTCGACTGTGATCTATGTACACTATGTCCAGATGCGCAGCAAATCAAGCAATCCCAAGAGCGATGCAGCACACTGAGACGTCAAAGCTCGCGCAGCGAGACAGAAGAAAAAAGGTGACAGCCAACGAGGCGTATTTAGGTGTAAAGCAAGGATGCTAGCTCGGCGACGGGTCTCTACCCGCCCGGAGATGTTAGCTTGGCCAATTCTCACGGAGGTCATTGTGTGAAAACTCCTGGTTGAAGTCGAGCGGTTCTGCTGATTCGAGACCGAAGAATGGATCTTCAGGAGTTTGACGGAAGGTGGCGTTGGTGGAATCTTGCCCAAAGTCGAAATTGTTCATGTTCACATCGGCGGAACTTGGCATTGAAGCAAAGTCGAAGCTCTGTTGGTTTGTCAAGTCAGGACTCCAGGTAGTCGAGTTTTTCATGTCGAAAGACTGTGCAGATGTGGTAGGTGGAACGTATGAGTTGGCCCAGTCGTTGAAGGCAAACTCTTTTGTACCATCATTCTGGCCGACCTTTGAGATTTCCATAGCACTACTCCCGACATTGGATTGCTGACCAAAATTGACAAAGTTGTTGTTGTCCGCCCAGAACGACGGTGGTAGGCTCCATCGATTTTGGGAGTTGTCGGGTAAACGCTGAACCTGTGGCTCGAAAGAAGGCTGAGCCTCAGGAATGCGAGTGAGTTGAGCTGGAGCTTCACCAAGATTGCCAGGGACATTGTTCCCGACTCGAAACATGGTGCCAAATTCATCTGGAGGTGTATGCTCGCCGAGCTCTGAGATGGTATTCGACGAAGCATAGGTGAGAGCTGGCTGAGCCTTGTCATTGGCGGTAAAAGCACTCCAGTCGAGCCCAGCCCAGCCCATGTCGTTGGTCAGATCGGCAGACATTTGAGATTGTTGGAATCCACTTGATGAGGGCACGCTGCCGAAGAAATCGTCCGTAGCAGTGTTGTTACCGTTATCTGCGGGAATGGTGAATGCGGCGTAGCTCTGTGGTTCAGCAGTGAAGTTCGATGTCTGTGATTGGGTGATCGGTTGTGACGTCGTAGCCATCTGTTGTATTTGGTTGACGGAGAACTTGCTCGACTTTTCGACAGATGACAGGCTGTCAACAGAACGACGTCCTGCAGCGTGCAGGCCATGAGCTGGATGTGGATGAGGCTTGTGGACTCTGTATGGAGCATTTGCATCGTGAGCGCTGTGATTATTCCTGTGGCAAGGCTTATGATGACCATTGGCGAAGACTGTCAGATGTCCCTCGGAGCGAGTCGTCGTCAGATTTGGCTTTCCTTTGGCCGAGTGAGGTGCTTGATGTTCGTCCTTTGAATCTTTCTTGATCGAGGAGCAAGTACATTTCTCCCCATGGTGACAACAACATGTATGCTCGTCCGACTCGTCACTTTCCGGTACAGGTCCAAGTTCTTTCTTGATCGAGTCTTGCGCATCGGAGTCCCTCAGGTGTACGCATTTCTCCTTTGTAGCGTGTGACTTTTCTCCACAATCGCATTTGACATGAGCAGACCTCTTCTTCCTCTCGACACGACAATGTTGACACTGCGTGACGGGTCTTCCTTTTTTGGGTACGAATTGGAGGGGCCGATCTGGACATGTCAGATTTGATGTATGTATGACGGATCACATCACAAACCAGTATGGGTACAACCGCTCACACGATGTCCCTTGAGGCATGATTGGCATGCCCATTTTGTCCCATCTTCCTTGACTACCATGCCTGGGTACAGGCGGTCTGCGGCGGCCGTCTGTGGTTGAGAATCGGTAGAAGCCGATCGTATTTGTTCGTTCCGTCCGAGGACTGGGTGAGATTAATTGTTGGCTGTTTTTATGAATCGAAAAGCTGAACGTGAAAGTGTTCCTTGGGTATCGTGATCTATTGAGCAAAAGTCGAGTCCAGAGTGTGTAATGAAAAAGGGTGGAAAAGCGCAAAGGCCTGACACAGCGACAAAGCGCTGGCCGTAGAGATGGCCTGGAGAGGAGTCGACGTGCGACCAAAATCGCGGAGTGAACGCTCTCTTGTATACCGTGTATGGTCTGGGTAAGGAAGTGGAGGAAGTGGGATGTGCAGCGAGCGACGGCCGGAAAGTGCGTGGATGACGCTTGGACCGCTGCGCTGGAGGGTGGGAGACGAATCCAACCACCGAAAACTCGCAGGATTGCAGGAAGGGACAGGGCAGACCAGGCCAAAGCGTCGAATCGATTGCAGCGAGGCGTGGGCGGCGTCACCGTCGTTCAGGTTCGGGACCGCAGGCAGGACTTGGCAGAGAGAATGCATCTCGCCAAGGCGGCTCTGCTTCGGTACAGGAAATCCTGTTTCCTAATTGGGTGAGTACACTTTTTCCCTCCGAAACGAAACGGAGAGCCTGTCTCACATTCTGATTGCTTCGTTCAAATGCAAAGACGTGTATACTGCATGACCAGGTCAATTAATTCTGTCTGTATTAGCTATTCACCATCAGCATCTCGCAGCTGCATCATTGCAACATCTTCCTCCAGACAGCACATCCTGCGTGGGTGGGACGGTTCGAGCACTGCCTCATTGCGGGTATGCATGCAACCTGCGGTGTGAATATGCAAGTCATGACTTGGGAGCATCCCAGTGGGGTATCGAGACAATCCGAGGGGTAAATAGAGGGGCAGAAATGAGACTTGTTCAAGAAATGATCAGTTATCACTACAGGTACTGTTTACCACATCATGCTTTGATTTCTACTCCCTGCTTCTCAGCCTCGGCATGAACCTTTCTCATGATTGCTTCATGTTTCTTGGATCTTGGCGTAATCGACACCTTGAAAGGTTCTGGTACACACATCCAACCTGGGACGTATGCGTTGTGTGGCTCAATCTCGTTTCCATCAGAGCTATGGGCCTTCGAGATGTTGAAGCCCCAAAGTTGACGAGCAATGTTGATGAAGAGCGACTTCTCGGCTAGATGAATGCCTTGACAGATTCGTCGGCCGGAACCGTATGAGAAATGATCTCGCTCATATGGGTCGTTGGCATTTGCATATTCGGCTGCGGACAACTTGTGGTTGAGGTAGCGAGCTGGCTCGAATTTCCTGGGCTCTTCGAATCGCTCTGGATTCCTGTGAATAGCCCTATTGGATGTTAACAGGGTGACAGAATGTCCATTTTAATAACACTTACCACCAGTTGATCATGACGACGGTTCCCTTGGGAATGAAATAGCCCTCATACCAGTCATCCTCGCTGGAAGAGTGGCCAATGCCAAACTTGTTTGGCGGTCTATGGCGCATCACTTCTTTAATGAGACCACGAATGTATGGCAGCTTTGGTTCATCCTCCCAGACCGGCAACCTGTCAGGTCCAACAACCCTATCGAGTTCTTCTTGGGCAGCCTTGACGGCATGAGGATTTTGGGTCATGAGGTAGGTGAAGTTGTTGAGTGTACTCGATGTCGTCTCAGATCCAGCCTCGAGCATTCCACCACACATGTATGCCGCCTGCAGATCATCGATACCTTGTTTCTCAAGACCACTCAAGGCGTAATCCTTACAGAAGCACTCCTTGGCCGTTCCAGCTTGGACTTGTTTCTTCAGATCTAACCACAAGTCGAGGTAGACTTTGCTGTGCTGCTCAAAGCATTGCTTGCCAAATGTCCGCCAGTTGCTGAAGAATCGTTGTGGGAGAGCGGCGAGGGATGGGAAACTGTCTACAGCATACGCGCCGGGTGCAGACATCTGGGTGAAAGTATTGAGGACGGCGTAGATCTGCTTGAATCGTGGATCGTCAAACGACTTTATTCGGTAGCCATAGGTCGTCTGAAAGATCAAGGAAGAGCTATATCGCCGATTGTGATCGTAGAAGTCCTCTGGAGAGTCGAGAAGGTCCACCATGAGTTGCTTGGACTCAAAATCCTGGATTGGCTGATACTTGACCGCTGCGTTGAGGTTCAAAAGTACATGTCCCGACTTGCGAAGACCTCTCCAGTGTGGTCCATATGGTAAGAAGAGCTGTCGCTTACCAGCACTGGCTACGTCAGAAGCAAGTGGCGCGGGCGGTCTTGACGAATAGATGGAAGATCTCTTGTCCATGATGTCCTTGACTGCCTTTGGTGTATTCAACCAGACATAATCGGTGCCGCCCATCTTAGTGTAGGTCAAGTCACCAAACTTGCCCCATTCGACTGCCGTTTGATGGAAGTTCTCCGCATCTCCCATTTCAAAGAGGTTGCCAACGAAAGGAAGACCTCCGGGTCCAGGGGGAAGATGCTTTCTGCGCGAATCCTGTGACATGTCAGCTCTCTGCTGCCATACGGAATGACCATCAAGTGTTTCCGCGGCCTACCTTCCATGTTGACGGAGTGTTGTACAAGTAGAAGCCGACCAGCGATAGGACGCTCGTCGCCAGCACAAGGCCAATGAGTGCTGGGATATTCCCAGACAACGACGACACTGCGGCGCTGATGGTCGCCATGGCGAAGGTGTTGTAGGAGTGAATTGAAAGGGTCGAAGATCAGCTCAGTCGCTGGTGCTTCATGTTGATGTACTCATGGCGGATAAGCACCCCGCTCATTGGCCATGTGGTACGAAACCATTCCACCGTCCTGGAGCTGGAGTTGGGGTAGCTGAAAGTGAACACTTTTGGTCGAGCCAGAGCCATGTGGGGTTTGGGGTTCATCCACATCCCCACATTTCCTCCCCGATCAAGTCACGTGAGTTTCAGTCGTTCTCGCGCTGCCCTGTTTCCACCACCAGTGTGGCAATGCAGGCGGTGGGTGATCGCTATCGAAGAATAATTTGTCTACTTCCGAGCAAAGGCCGATGATTCATGATAGAAGTCGTGAGCTAGGTGTGAAATTCTTTGCACTGCATAAGCGCCTAGCGCATACATCATGGCCCAACGAGACCGTCACGAAAATTTCGAGGCTCGAGACATCCATCAATCTTTACAATACAAGACTGCATCCTGGTCGCTCTCACAACACAACGAGACAGTATGAGATGACTTGCTGACGATCCATTACTCGAGCAAAAGCACGGCCAGAAATCGAGTCCAAAAGTGGAAGGAAACCAACAAAATCTGTAACTTGATGGCCTGACAGCCTTTCCTCCCTGATCTTCGACCTTCATGCAATTTGACTGGCAACCATCAGGCGCAGCATCAATCAAACATGGTTCAGGTCTCCTAAGCATGTATGTATAGTAGCCGCGACGATTGAGGTAGGTGCTTGTGAATGCAGAGGCTGGCATCATTGGAAGGCTCGACCTTGCATCGAAGTCATTGAACAAGCTCAAAAAGCGCTCGACTCTTCCATCCTGCTTAATGCCCGATACCTGACGATTGATTTCTGGAGGTTTCGTGCCGAATTGTACCTTGTCATTCGAGTAAAGATTACTCGACAATGTTCTCTTTAAACAAGCCAACGACATTGGTGGCTTTGCTGAGCATTTCTGGTAGTCTCTTTCGTCAAGTCACCGCATCGCCGGTATTGAAGCAAGACTACAGCGGTCAGACACTTTTCTCAGTGGCTAGCATTCGCGGCGCATATACACCAGACTCGCGCGACATTCCCAAGGTCGTTGGAATCGGCTTGGACCTCTCTTTGACCTACGGGTGAGATCATCTGCCAACGACATAAAATAGGCAACCACCTGACTGTTACAGGACTGCTTCGCTTGCCCTTGAAGATGGCAGTCACCAAGATGTTGCATTCGTCCACGGCGACCAGGAGTATCGGAACCTCTATGAACGTCTCATAACAAAATCGACGCACCACCCACAGACCACCGAAGACAAGAAGCTCGCAGTCAGTTCATGCTCCGCTCGTGAGATGATGAAATCAAAGCTTGTAGAAGCTCGACGAGTGCTGCGTCATATGTTGGGTCTTGCTCCGACCTCCGACATGGCAGTCTTATCTGGCATGCTTACCATGCTTCGGAAGAAAGTCGAAGCTCATCTTGGCCATTGTATCTCGGAGGCAATACCTACCTGGCCTCGTCTAGCCAACCTTTCGCGGATAGACCTGCACGATGCTATGCGACATTCCGGGCTAAACATACCAGCTTCACTTGACTATTCTGCATTACAGGACGAATGTGAGTATGACTTGAGTAGCCATATAGGTCGTGCTGACTCTCCTTCCAGCCACTGCAGCATTCGCGAGATACCGTCTCGGCTTTTGCACGTCGCGAGAGCCAAATACTACATGCTCAAGGCAACCTCGAAATGTCCTGACTTTGTATCTCTCGGACACATATTTTCATACCATGCATCAGAAGTTGACCGAAGCTCAAGATGACCCGCCGACGGAAGCTGGAGAGCTCGGCGACTGGCTGATGGGTCCTGGTATGGGTCTCGATTCTCGGTCAAATTATGCTGGTGGCGAGACAGCGTATTGGAATCTACTCGGCGAGTGGATGCACTCCTACTTTCGATTCTGGGCTAAGAAGGAGCCTCTGACGGATATTGTGCTACTGGGAGAAGCAGCAGGCAATGTCAACTTTACAAATGTTGTACTGTCTGCTCGAGCTCAGCTGCCCCCTACTCAGATGCCATTCTTGAACGACGAGTCACCCTTGTTCGACTCTGCGAGAGGGGCAGCTGACCTCCATGCGGCGATGAGAGAAGAGAAAAGGCCATTTGAGGATGATTCCAATGCTGCTCATAAATAGACTAGCGAGGGTCTGTAATACTTGACGACTCACCATCTATGCTTGATTCCTCATCTGCACTTCTGCCTCACTTCCACTAGACATTGCTCCCTCGAGTGGGGAAACGGATCAGGCCCGTTTGGAGAAAGAGATTTGATGCCAAAACGAGTGTGGGGAGTGTCTTTCTCCCCATCAATCCTTCTTGGCCACCGGTACAGCCGGAGCTTCGTTCAAGGCGTTTGCCGTGATCTAGCTACGCGAGCTAAACCCGTTTTCAACCACAACCAGTCTCAAATGGCAAACTCTGAATCGCCTATTGGTCCTTCTGGGCCCCGAGTTGGCGGAGAAAGGCGGAGGATGAGGGCTCGGCTCAGTCGACCTGGGGTCCCCTCCTTGTGCTCTGTCAAAGTCAACCGGCGAAAACGAATCGACCAAGAGTTAAGCACGCGGCGTTCAGGGCTAAAGTATGGAGAGCACCGCACGTTGGTCATGTCTCATGTCATTCCTGGGAGTTGATGTTGGAGCTTTGTTCTCTTCTGCTTCTCAATCCCATACCATACCTCGTCCAAGGATCACGTAACGACATCTCGGCGACTATGATCATGGCTGCAGACGCCGAAGTTTCCGCACTCTCCCCAACTGATGATTCTCAAGAGAGATCTCATGTCTGCAAGATCTGCTCGAGAGCTTTCAAGCGGAGTGAACATCGCATTCGTCACGAGAGAATTCGTATGCCTGACCTTCCCTTGCACATTGTCGGCTCTGGTGACCATGCGGCCGACCTCTTCTGACCACACGCTAGACACTCAGGAACGCCCTTACAGCTGTCGCTTCTGTTCACGAGGATATGCTCGCAAGTGAGTCTGCCTAACTTCGGTGCTGCACGCAGTCCTTAACCGAAATACAGAGATCTAGTTGTACGGCATGAGAGGACACTACATGCCGATGAACAAGCCTTGCAGGCGGAGGCAGGGCAACCAAGTCCGCCAGCCAGTGGCGATGGAGAGAAGCCAGCCAGTCAGTTGACACACACCATGCCCAAGCCACCATAGTCAGCTGACCGTCTACCAGAACGCCGCAAGACCAGTCGAGCAGTAGCGTCCGATGCTGGTTCACGAAGAGGCTCTTTCGCTGGAAGTCACAACGGTACACTAGTTACAGATGTCTTCCCTAGCCCCGAATCTTCGAATGTGGCAGACTTCTTCGATACCAATGATCAGGAAGCCTCGAATATGACACTCAGCGGAATCGATGCATTCAATGAGATGGATGAGCACAATGTGGCAGCTGAAATGAATGCCATGCCTGCTCCATCAATGCCGACCACACAGCAACCGACGATAGCGCCACAATCGACATCTAATATGCAAGAGGATGACACGAGCTTCGACTTCTTCCACACAGATGCCTTTGGCGATTCGGGTCTGGCAAATCTCAATTTTGATGGTATGGACATATTCGACATGCTACCAAGCATACAACAGGACGTCATGGCACAGTCGATGGCGAGTCAAACACCAATGGGAGGATCTCATGAAGCACTAGTCTTCACACCATCACCACTACCAGTCGACAATCAATCACAGGTGAAGGCTCCCCCATCTGTACGGACTCAAACGTTAGAGACACGACCCGCGCAATCAACAACATCGACGGACCGAACGAGGAGAGACTTCATCGAGACGACATCAACAAATCAGATGGAGGCATCGCTTCCCAATATTCAGAAACATCCGTCAGCAAAGGCACCTCCAATACGAATAACGCCGCAGACTCGGTCGACGTTGATTCATGATTTGGCTACGCGTTTAGGTCCAGGCCATAACGCAGAGCTGCCATCCGAGGTCATATTGGAAAAGTGTCTGAGGGCGTATCTGGACTGCTGTCATGTCCATATGCCTTTCCTGCATCTCCGAACATTCAAGGTCAACAAATGTCCTTCTCCCCTGTTATTGGCCATGTGTGCTATTGGATCGCTTTACCGGCTCGAACGCAATATCGCCGGTGATCTCTTCGATCGAGCTTCGAAAGCACTCGAGCGCACTCTGGCCAACCAGGCATTGAAGATGAATCTAGGCTGGGTCAAGCCTAAATCAAGCAGCATTTCGAACGTGGACTACCATCCTTTGTGGGTAGCACAGACACAACACCTCATCATCTTCTTCTCCACCTTCAGCGGCGATCCCAAAGCAGTCCGCAAAGGACTCGATCTTCTCCCACAACTCACCATGGACTACCGCTTCCGCGCTGCTGCCCTCTCCCATCAACGACAAACTGCCTCAGACGGTCAAAATTGGCATGACTGGATCGAATTAGAATCCTCCAAACGAATCCTCTACGCAACCTTTGTCCTCTCCAACCTCCTCACCATTACATACGGCATTCCCCCCGCCCTCTCCATCCTCCAAGACGGCGAAGTCGACATGCCCGACGACGAAGCCCTCTGGAACGCCCCAACCCGCGACCAATGGCGCCTCCGCATGGTCGTCCGCAAACCCCGCCCACGCTTCACCATGCGCGACGCCGTCGTCCAACTCATGCACGGCGAAACCGCAGCCAACGGCTCCCTCTTCACCGACTGGTCCCCTCTCATCGCCACGATCGCCATGCACGCCATCTCCGTCCAAATGTGGAACGGGATCCAATGCGTGCACCTCTACGAAGAAGGCAAAACCCTCGCGTCCGTCATCTCCTCCGTCCCGGACCCCTCCAGCGCCACCTTCGGGTACGACTACATCCGCGTGCGCTCCTTCCGGCACCTCGAGAACAGCCTCTCTCGCTGCAGAACCATGATCACCCGCTCCAATTCCGAAGGCGAAACCACCTGGAGCGACTACGACGGACCGTTACTGTTCAACTGCGCCGCCCTGCTTCGTATCGCCTATGCCCGCTCCCTCACCGGCATGGGCTCGCTCAACCGCGTCGTCCTCCTCAGTGCAGACGGGAAGCTCGTCGGTCGCATGATCGAGGACTACGTCTGCGCGCCGCAGTCGCGGGGCTCGTACTGGAATAAAGTCATGGGGACGGTGTTCGAGGGGTTCTGCACGCCGATCAAGGCGGGCATGTTGTTGACGCAGAAGACGGCGGCGTTGACGTGGAGTATTGAGCATGCGATTGCTGGGTGGGATACGGTGTTGTTGTTTACCAAGTGGGCGCATAAGTTGGAGCAGGTGGGGATGAGGAGTGAGAGGGGGGTTGGGGGTGGGTTGGAGGAGGAAGAGGGGGTGATGGTGGATAAGTTGAGGCGGTTGTTGAGGGATGCTTGTGTGGATTTGGATGGGGGGAAGAGGGTTGTGAGTATGGCGGGGGAGATGGCGAGGTTGTGGGCGAGTTTTTATGATGATACGTGGGTTTGGGGAGGTGAGTTGTGATTCTGTTTGATTGTGGGAGTGTGCGCTAACTTGCGGTAGTGACGCCGAGAATTGGTTGGGTCTTGAGGGAGTTGGCTGTGGCGTATGAGAAGGACCTCGCGATGCTTTCCAGCGAGTTGGACAGTAGTGCGGCTGTTTGAACGTGGTACTTGGGTTATGATTCATGATTGTCCATGCAGCGATGCGGGTGACAAGGGTTCAACACGGTATATCTGTCTGGAATGACACATTGTCAAGAATTTTAGCCAAGTACGCACCAGCCTTGAGTGGAGGATTCAATCTCTCAAAGGCGATGCAACAACAGAACGCTTCGCCATTGGAGTGCTATACTTGATGATGCTGGTAATATTACTGGTAGTAATGCTGGTCGTAATCCTGGTGGCACGTCCGTGTATTCGACATCCCATGAGTGAAGCCTGCAACGAAAGATACAAGTCACACGTTAGCGTGTGGTAGAAGTAACACCGGCCGTGCAGATTACGTTCACAGCTACACACGACCATTCCAAGCCGCCGGATCCAGCCCAGCGAGACTCACCACCGCTATGCCAAAGGAGCGACTATCCTCCACGTCCACACCACCTTCCACCCTTCCTCCCCACCCCCTCATCCCATTCCTCCACCCCCTCATCCCATTCCTTCACCCCCTCATCCCATCCCTTCACCCCTTAACAAGTCGGCAGCGTCGAATTCGCACAACTTCCAATCTCCGTCGGCTCCCCACCCCCCATCGTCCCCTCATACGCCAAACACACCTCCTCAACATTCGTCGCACAGGTGCCTGTAATAGTCGCCTTATCCCCAAAATTGGTGTTGATCCCCACCAACCGATCGCCACCACTCGCCTGCACATTCCGCAGCACAATATTTCTCGCCTCCCCGTTCCCGTCACAGTTGCCGCACGAACGGTACAAGGCACCAAAATCCTGGACTTTGAACCCGTCCAGCGTCACGGTGCCGAAGCCGTTGTGTTGGATTACTTTGTCAGAGGCGCCGCGGGCGCCGCCCGCCGCGGACCAGGACGTTGCCGTCGCCCTTTGCCGAGAGGGCGTCTTCGCAGACTTTGGTCCACCAGACGTCTGGGAGGGGGGTTAGTGCTGGGCGCGAGGGGACGGAAGGGGAAGGGGAAAAGGGAAGGGGACGTGAACGTACTCTCGATGGTGCAGCTGCCTTCGCAGTAGACGCCTTCGGCCTGGTTTTCGCCGATGATGGCGTTCTTGAGGGTGGCGCCGCTGGCGAGGATGAAGACTGTGGCGTCTTCTCCGCCTTCGGATTGCCCGGAGCAGTCGACGTTGCTGCGGCCGTAGGTCTTGAGGCCGCCGTCGAAGGTGCCGGTGATTTGTTGGGGGGCGGCGTAGTTGACCACGCCAGTGGAGGCGGGAATGTTGAAGGAGAAGGCGCGGCGGATGAGACGGTGCGTTGGGGAGGCGGTGGCTGCTGTGGCCAGGAGGATGAGGAGGGTTGGATGCATGGTTGATGGCTTTGTGGTGGGTGTGGTTGATTGAAGTGGAGGTGAAATGAAAGACTTTGAAGTGTACGAAAGAAGGTCTTGATTGTGTTGGGAGCGCAGCTCTTGAGGGATGCTGAAAGAATGGAGAGGACAGTGATTTATACAGAGACGGGACTTGCCCAAGACTACTCGCTTACTCCTTGTTGAAGCTGTACGTGAAACAGAGCAGACTCGTGTTTGTAAATGCACAAGATTGATGTGATGGATCGTGGTCTGCGAAAAGTGGAGAGCTCATGGATGTTTCTCGACAACTTCAGCGACTGAATGAGTCTCTAGCTGAGTAAGACGAGTCGCCATACATTGGCTGGTCACAGAAAGATCAGGGATCAGGACAGATGAAACGCGCTGCTGGCGCTGCCAAGATTTGATGGTGGTGGTGGAGGCGGACTCGAGCGATTCAGCAAGGTCCACCATGGCTTGGCTTCACTGAGGATGAGTGGGCATATTGACCACTGCTTTGTTGATCCTCATCAAAGTGTGACGTGAACCGGAAATGCTGTGGCCAAGACAGGTCCGGTGGGGACAACAGTGTCCATGGAGGAGCCGCATCTCCTGTATGATCGACAGGTTGGTCGCCTTTGGTCTGCTTCGATGCTGTCTCATGTTGGGAACATCCTGGTAGGTTTCTACCGACGCCATCAGAATCGTGTCTGCAAGTCATGTCGTGAGCGCCACTGGGGATTCGTGGGACAGGGTCGATCGCTACTCCATGTCGCTGAAATGATCATGAGCTGGTATTCGCTCCCTAGTCAAGAGATATCGTCCGTCTTGTCAACGACGATCATACGGCATTGCATCTTGGATCAAGGCGGCGTGCAAGAAGAATAACCTCGCTAATACAGAGCGCCTCTTTCGATGAGTATGACGACCACACAAGTGTTGTCCAGTGATCTTGTCGTTGCAAAGCACGTCTTGTTTGAGTGATCCTACCAGACCTGCTGTCCAGACTAATCCTCGTTGACGCCTGATTGATCGCGCGAGCTAGAGTAGTAATCAGCAATGGCCAGAAGAGCCTGCTTGATGTATGCGAGTGCTTGTTCGCGGTAGTAGAGAGGCGGGCACTTCTTGTCTGCCTGTCGCATTCCACGAGGCATTCGGCGAAACCAATGATCCGTAGAGACTGGACCTCATCCATGCAGGAACAGCGCAGATGGTCGTCAGATAAGCATGCATCTTCATCGATGCGGTTTTCGAAGTAGGTCAAGGTCATTTCACTGCCGACGTCGTCGTCGTTGTGACTTCTCTCGTCCCGCATTATTTTCCAATTATGGATCGTCCGCTTTTCTGCCTCCTACATCCATTTAGCCAGCGCGAGTCTGCCCGCCATGGACGATTGCCCTTCCATAGACGACTTCGACTCTTAGGACGAATATTTGGAGGCTGCGAAAATGGCTGAAGGGCGAAATTATCCGTCACCAGATGAGGCGCACGCTGCCTCAAATGGCCCCTTCTACGACCAACCACAACACGTCGACCAGGGACAATTGACGCAGCAAGAGATCACACAGGAAGAGGTCGCTGATGACCTTCAGTTGCGCGCAGATTTGGCTCGTAGTCTGGCACCAATCACTGGACAGCAGCAGCAACATCAAGGACTGGCCAATTTGGATGAGGCCCTACTGAATTTCAACAATCAGCAGATTCCAGATGGAGGTGCAAACAACCTCGGCTTGCACCAAGGCAGCCCAGAAGAGATTGGACCCGACGGCACACACAGGCGTAAAGACACGAGAGTGAAGACGTCAAAAGCATGCGACGAGTGCCGGCGGAAAAAAGTATGCGTCTCTGGTGGATTGTTGATTTGGACGGCCAGGCTGATCAAGACTCTAGATTCGTTGCGACGCTGCCAACGATCAAGGGACAGAACCTTGCTCGAATTGCAAGCGGACACGACTGATATGCACATTCGCACGTCAACAATTGAAGAGAGGGCCGAGCAAGGGATATATCAAAGAGCTTGCGGATCGTCTGAAAGACCTTGAGCAGCATACTATGCGCATAGCGAATACGCAGAATGACCCGCCTTACAATGGTCCCGATAGACCAATATCACTTTCTGAAGGACCAGGCACACCACAACCGCCAACAGTACCTCAGCCTCAGACGTCGCCCACTGTGCAACTTGCAGGACAGAAGAGACCATACGAGATGGTGGACCAGACAAACATTGAGCCACAGATGAGAGACAACAATATCGCGGCTCAACTTCAAGAGCTTGCAGGGCCATACCCACAGTCTCCTTCTGGACAGGTCACACCGGGACGAGCACAGGACAGTACCCAACCTCAAACTCAAGGCAGACAGCTACAACCATTCTTCAAGTATGGCGCAGATCCCCCAAGGAGGGAGACCTTCAGCAGTTCTTATGACAACACAGCTGTCGATGCTCCTGCCATATCCGATTGGGATGATGAGGTTGTGGATGAATACTACCGAAACATACATCAGACATTCCCGCTTCTACCACACTCCAAGAACAATCTACGAATACGATTGTCCGCCTGTCCGCCTGGACTTCGAGAAGCATTTGTGACCGTTCTGGGCTGCATGATGCGAACCTTTCCGTCCTCCAGTCTTCGTGCCACGCAGTCTTACGCTTCGAATATGAAACGTGCTGCAGAGCTTATTGCAGGCTATCCCTTTGACAACCCTGCCAGTCACACTCCAGGTACAAATTTAGTCTACCTCCAGACGCTTCTCCTCATGGCATTGGAGTCCGACAATCATGGTCCTGCCAACATGCGAGGTCAAGGTGGTCCTTCACGTGCCGAATGGCTTGGACGGGCAGCAGGAGTTGCCGGCCAACTCGAGATCAATCTAATCCGACCTCGTGAGAGCTTCGCCACCGAAGGTGACCCCGACAGCGAAGAACGACTAGCCCGCCGAGTCTGGTGGGTCCTCTTCATCCTCGACAGATGGCACGCCTCCTCCACAGCCGACCTCCTCAAACTCCCCGAGAACTCCGTCGTGCTCCTCCCCGAAGACCAAATCCTCCTCGGCGAATCCACCTACCACCTCGCCCGCCTCTCCTTCATTATAGGCCACCTCGCCTCCATCCTCACCACGACCAAAACCCCCGAAACAAACGTCATGGCGCCCTCCAACCCGGCCTCCCGCCTCCTCGGCCTGACTCTAGCAGGCGAAATCGACCGCTTCCGCGAATCTGTCGAATCAGTCTGGGGCAGCCTCAATCTCGTCCACCTTTCGTACCACCACAGCCACCTCCTCATCAAACGCCTCAACCCCACCTCCGAACCCACCGAACTCATCGGCCACGCCCTCAAGGTCGCCACCGTCCTCAACCAGCGCCAAACCCCCATCACGCCGTTGAATCACCACTTCGCCGCCCTCTCCGCCATGACGCTGTGCGAACTCGCGGACGTCCCGCGCACCCGCGTCGACGCCGTCAGAGGGCTGGAGTCGCTCGCTGAAGCGTTGGGCGGGGGCAGGGGACTGGCGGGGCATCCGTCGGATTCCACGGGGTGGGATAGCGCGATCAGGGAACTGGTCAGGGAGAAGAGGGAGAGGGTCGGGAGTGAGGCTATGCCCGTGGCGGTGGGGGAGGTAAATGGGGTTGATACGCCGGGGATTGGGCAGGGGAATGTGGCTGCTACGGCGCCCGAGGAGAGGGGTGGGAGGAAGAGGTTTGACCCGACTAGGTTGACTATGTATGGGTACTTGACGGCTTTGGGACAGGGGAGGTTTATGACTTGATGTGGTGAGGTAGGGTGAGGGGTTGTAGGTATCCGTTGTTGTGTTCGGTTGGTAGAAGGGGGAGTCTGGGGTGGGGAGGGGGTAATGTGATCATGACTACAGGACAGAATTCATGCATGTGGGTATACACAGTATACAGAATATCAATAATCTTAGCCATTCGTCCTCCAATTTCCGTGCCGCTCTTCTCGTCCCAGCAACACCATCATGAAAACCTTCCCTCATCTTGGCTGTCTGTGAGTGTTATCGTGACGTTTCCTCGCGATTAGTCTCCACGCTCTCGACCACATCATTCAGCAATACGTTTCGAGGGCTGCTCTACAACCCTAGTGCCACCCTTCTCCAACAAGCATCCACATCCCTGCAAAGCTGCTTGAAATCTTCGTTTTGCAGATTCTCCACGATCATGGCGTTCAAAACATCCTGTCTCTGCTCTTGAGGTTGTGCTGCGTACAAACCAAGCTGCTCATGGTCCATGCCTTGACTCTCCGCTAGTTCTTCCAGTCTTCTTACCGTAGGGTCGGTGCCAGTGTCTGGCCGGTGGAATCTGGAGGTGAGATGTGGAAGAGCAGTCTCTGGACTGGTTGGGAGAGGAGTCGGAAAGACGTTGGTTGGCCGGTATTGGTTCGAAGAAGGCGGAACTAGCGTCGTGCGTTCGTCCAAGATGAGAGGCCGGGATTGTATGGTCGCTGCTGGAGCCGCGATGGCTGCTGACAATGGTCGAGGGGGTGAAGAGATGCGGCTAGATTGACTAGTGCTGCGCGTCACTCGTGCTGAGGTGGTCGGCACAGGTGATCGGGACGTCGAAGCTTGCGGAGGCGGGAAGTGAATGGATGAGGTTGTTGAATTTGAGGGTGGTGGAAAACCGGCTGGAAGCGATCGCCTGGAAGGAATGAGATTGGTGAGGCTTGGAGATGAATGAGCTGATTTGAAGCTCAGGGTTGGGGAGGAAGTGGTCGGTGGAGGTGGCATTGATTCCCTTGAGCTTGGTGACAGCGTGGCTGTGTATGGTGCCCTGCCAGTTGTGTTGAGGGATCCGAAGCTGTAATGGCCTCGATCAACGCTTTGAGCGATCACTGGAGATGAGGGGCTGCTACTGAACAACATGCTACTGTTGCTCTGTGCTGTAGGAGGTCTCGGCTGATGGCCCGGTGTGGTCGTTGGCATCGGATTGCTGTCAGAGCCAGTTGTCGGACTTATCAAGGGACGTGGACGAGATAGGTCGGGAAGTGATTGAGTATTCCTGTCGTCCACTTCCATTCCAGCTTCAATGAGTTGACGGGTGACTAGGTATGCATCTGCCTCATTCTGGAATGTAGCCTGAATCCGATGCTTCTGATATCATTTAGCGGTTTTTTCCGGCATGATGAATATATTGCTATACCATGCCAGGTTGCTCTGGTAGGCGGAATTGGAGAGCTAGTTGTGAAGCCTTAGAGATGGCAAAGATGGATAGCTGCTCACGGCTGTAAGTGTACGCTTGGGAGTCATCTTTCTCTCGAAGTGATGATTCCACAAGAGTTCGTATTGGTATGTCTAGCTACGTGAAGGTTAGCAGAGATAGCTTGAGCTCCGTGATATAGCTAGACTGACCCAGATCTTCGAACGCTGTATAATGGTGAGCCGTTCGGATGAGGATCCTCCATACACGAGGCTCAGCTCGTTATCTGTGAAATGAGAGAAGTCTCTCTTATTGAAAGAAGTCTCAGCGGTGGTACCTGCCGAATACTTCTTGAGCCCGTACGAAGACATCGTGATGAAGATGATATCAAAGGAAGAAGCGGAAGTGAAGCCTGCTGTACTCGAGCAATGGTCGGCTTGACTTTCATTTGACTGCGGCGGCGCGGCAAACGCGCAGAGCTCGCTTAGTGATGAAATTGTGCTCTACTGTGCAGAGCACACGTACAAATGCAATTATGGGAACGGCAAGAACACGCGACAAAGCATGCATCGCTGGAAGCTCTACAATACTAGTGCATTGACAGAAATGTGACCATGGGAAGGAAACAGCGGGCGCAGAATGACCATACGAGCCGCGCAGAGCGTTTGACACTGCTCTGAACTGCAGAATCGCGTACAGAGCATGTTCCGGGCGTGTCATGGAAGGAAGCTTCCATGAGGCCGGCTCTTGAGCTCGATATTCTTGGCTGCGGCTTGATCCGCCGCTAAAATTGCCATTTGTAGATCTTCAACTCCAGACGCGCTTCGGCGGCTTCGCTGCAAGTGATAGCTTGGACTTCGCGCAAACGCCAGAACGTCATTGCTACTGGTCGCATTTCGACCTTGATTCCTCGAGCGCGACGCAAACGCTATGGAGTGATCAGGGACGAACCACTTCTGTGAAGCTGTCTGGCCAGCGACGGACGACGCGATGGCGCCGAAAGGGCTAAAGATGGGTCGCTTCGACCGAGAATCATCGATAGAGCATACTCCGGAGTACGACGAATTCATCAAGAAACTGGAAGACTACCATGAGAAGCGAGGGTCAGCATGAATTCAGTGCCTTCAAGTATATCATTGACGATGCGACAGGACTACGTTCGAGGCGGAGCCAAAAGTCGGCTCGCGACATCTCAATTTGCTCACGATCTACAATCGCATTATTGGCGAAGGCGGCTATGATTTGGTATCGGACACGAAACAGCGACCGCTTATGTGGAGAAAGTTGGCAGAAGAATTCATCGGCAAAGGTCCGCATATCGCAGCGCAAGCCTTCCAGGTCAAGAGCGCATACTACAAGAACCTTGCGTAAGGACAACGACATAGTCACGCATGTCACATGCTGATTTTTCCAGGGCTTTCGAGATATCCAATCATTGGAAAGAGGATCCTCCTCCAAGAGAGATTCTGGAAGACTTGACCGCAAAAGGAGGTAACATTAGAGGCAGGACATTGGAGAACTTTGAGCGCAGACCAAATAGAGAGACTGAAAAGCTGGCAAATGGTGAGGAGAGTGATAGTGGTGATGAGAGCAAGTCGCCGAATGCCGATGACGGAAATGCGACAGGAAGATCGTCGAGAGGTTCGTTTTTGTCTGCTCCCGTCGTTCACCTTGTTTCTAACCTTCGAAGGTCTGCGCCATGCGCCACCTCAACGAGTACTATTCCAACCTGACATGAACTCCTCTCGCCAGTCACGATCCGGGACAACTCAGGGAGCTTCACCATCACCTGGCATCAGCAACCTCAATGGACTATCACATCCGAACTTATACGGCACAAACACCACACTCGCAAACTATGAACCACGTCCACAACCACCACTCACTTTGCGACCTGTTGTGACTCCTTCGAACAACCCAGAGCACTACGCTCACAAGCGCAAACAACTCGAAGATGCTGCGGTGCCACATTTCATCAAGCGCTTCAAAGGTGTTCTATTACCTGGCACTGGGTTTATTGGACCCAACATCTACGTGCGCGCACAGCTGGCTCTTCAATCAGGAATCCCAGACGAAGAGAGATATGCATTACATCATCTTGTCAAAATGACATACGAGAGAGGAGACAAGTACCGATTCGATCAGTTCCCAGGTCTTGCAGAAGCCCTCATCAACAAAGTATTGCGACTCTCTGGTCTCTTTCATAATGTTCAGTGGAATGTCAACTACACTGGAGCTCCGAGCGATGGTGAGGATGTATTGGACGGCCTTTTTGGGACCTCTAATGTGATCAGCAAGCTGCAAGCTAATATTGCACTTGACCTCAACGACTCTGTTCAAAATGCTGAATATTTTGACGAGCTCTCCCGGATTAGTGAAGCCGCACTCATTATCCGCAACATGGTCATGCTCAACGAAAATGCGCACTACGTCTCCAAACTCCCAACCATGAAAGATCTGGCCAGCATCGTTCTCACTTTGGATCATCCATCGCTGAATGAAGTCCAGCTTTACGTCTTGGAAATCATGGAGCAGGTCTCGGTCTATTCACAAATGGATTGCAAGGATACCTTATATCAGACTCTACTCAAGCAAATTCAGAGTGATGATCGCGGGAAGATCGTTACAGCTCTCCGGACGACGGCCCGTATAGGGATGCACCTACGGGAGAACAAAAGGCTTGAGCATGTCCCCAGGAGCGTCCTTCAAACTGTTTCCGCATGGCTCAATCTGGAAGACGAGGAGATGCGATCTGCATGCCTTGACTTTCTTTACCAATTCTCATCTGTGCACGACAACGTCGAAATCCTGCTGAAATCGGTGGATACTCGTACACTTATCACTAACCTCACGAGACTGCTGCTCTTCGATGCGCAAGAATCACCATTTGCGTCTCGCCGCCAGCAGCAGCCAGCCGACGACCCAGAAATGATACCTACGCTGGTGCCTCGTTTAGCTCCAGGTCTGATTGAAGAGCTCCTGCGATACAATGAGCCTGAGCGGAGCTCGCACTGGTAAGTCTTATGACAACTGACTTTAGACTATAGCTGATTATCGAACAGGCTCCGCATGTGCTTCGAAGATGATCCGACAGCAGAAATGACTCAGATCGACCTTTGGAAGTCGTACCAAGGCACTTTCCTCAAACACAATATCACTCACCCTCATCTCATCGCTGGAGACTTCATCAAGAACGTCTCGAATACCTTCAATGGAGCGTCGGCCCAAGTTGCTGGGCAGAACAAGTATGTTATACGAGGCATCAAGCCACGAACAACACCGGTGGATTATCGAGGACGAGAGCTAATCCGATGTCAATGGCACGCTCAAAAGAAGCCGGACGAAGAACAAACTTCGAGCATCTTCGCTTATGCTCAGACACTTGAGTGTGGACAATTCTATCCAAGCGGACCAAGTCTGCTGGATCACATCCTGCAACATCATCTTGATGTGCCCAGGAAAGGTCCGACTCCACCTGGTACAGACACCGCCGCGAAGAAGTCGACTCTGACACTCCTCGACTTTGACCAGAAGTCGGGCGCACCACCTGGACAATGCGCATGGGCTTCATGCAAGTATCGAGTGCAGGACGAATTTCCCAACAAGTCTCAATGGGTCTTCTTTGCGCGTCATATCGAGACGCATCTACCTGATCAGCAATTGACAAAGAGTCAAAAGTCCTCGAACAAGGACAAGTCACCGGAATCGCCACATCAATGGTTGAGTACAGGTGTGGAGGAGAGCTTACGGGAACCCTGCGGTATTCCTCTTGGGGCTGCCCTGTGTCTTGGAAACATCGCTCGTGGTCTGGCCAAATTACCAGAAGCGGGAGGGCTGACGGATGAGCTGTTGAAGCTTGTCTCTGGTCCAGCAGGTATCGACGAGGAAGGGGATATCGAGCCGGAAGACCTGGAGACTGGAGAGGACGACGACGGTCCAACAGATGCGCCTTTGGGAAAGATCGACGTAAACAGCAGCAAGGCGAAGCTGCTACGCGGTGTTTTTGGTCACGTCAAGGAGAGACTCTTCTTTGTGCTTGGTCACAATGATGTGCTTAAGGAGTACATTGGGACAGTCATGAGGACAGTTGGAAGGAACGGAGGGTGGTGAAACCGATGAGTGGCTTCGAAGTGCATGATACCCATGATATAGATAACGAGAGCATTGGATACTCTTGATCTGATCTTTGAATCAATTTAGCTCACGTGATCTCGCGCTTCGTGACGTAGTGAGCTCCGAACCTCCGCGGCCGCCTCAAGATTCCTCGTCAAACCTCCCACCTCTCTCATCCCCACCCCGTACCATGCCCTTACACCCCTTGTCGCCATCATGGGTGTCACCGGCCTCTGGACCGTCGTCTCCCCCTGCGCCCGCCCCACCAAACTCGAAACGCTAAACAAAAAGCGACTCGCAGTCGACGCCTCGATCTGGATCTACCAATTTCTCAAAGCCGTCCGTGACAAAGAAGGCAACGCACTCCGCAATAGCCACGTCGTGGGTTTCTTTCGCCGAATATGCAAACTTCTCTTCGTGGGCATCCAGCCCGTCTTCGTCTTCGATGGCGGCGCACCTGCGCTGAAACGCGCGACCATCACTGCCCGAAAGCGACGACGAGAGGGTCGGAAGGAAGATGCGGTGCGCACGGCGGGGAAATTATTGGCGCTGCAGATGCAACGGGCGGCAGAAGAGGAGGAGAAGCAGAGGAAGAGACAGGACCAGAGGGTGGAGGAGGAGGAGGAGGTGCCTGATGAAGGACTGGTGTATGCAGACGAAGTGCATATGACGCAAAAAGAACGAGTGCAGAACCGCAAGTTCAGGAAGAAGGACCAGTATCATTTACCTGAGCTGGAGTCGAGTATGCAGGAGATGGGGGCGCCGAATGATCCGCGCATCATGAGTTTGGAAGAGTTGGAAGCGTACGCGAGGCAGTTTGACACGGGGGAGGATATCAATGTGTATGATTTTAGCAAGATTGATTTTGACAGCCCGTTCTTTACGAGTTTGCCGGCGAGTGATCGGTATAATATCTTAAATGCGGCGCGGTTGAGGAGTAGGTTGAGGATGGGGTATAGTAAGGAGCAATTGGATACGATGTTTCCGAACAGGATGGACTTTTCGAGGTTTCAGATTGAGAGAGTAGCGGAGAGAAACGAGTTGACGCAGAGGCTTATGAACATTAATGGTATGAATGATGATGGGATGTGGGGTATCAATGGGACGGGAAGAGTGGCAGGCGAGAAGGGAAGAGAGTATGTGCTGGTCAGGAATGATGGGGTGGAAGGTGGATGGGCGCTGGGTGTGGTTGAGGGAAGAGACGAGGGTCGGCAGGATAAGCCTATTGATGTGGATGAGCTGGGTGAGAGAATCAAGCGTGAGGAGGAGGAGGACGACCAAGAGCAAAGCGAGGAGGATTTCGAGGATATCCCAATCGAAGGCTTGAACAGGTTGCCAAGACCTGTGCATGGACAAGTACACGATCCGGTACAGAACTTCGTAGGACGACAACGGCGAGCGAACAATGGATCTCGAAGACCTCGAAAGGCACGCTCTTCACGACCGAAGAAACAACGACCTGCGACGCAACCTGAAGATCCCGAATCGCTGTTCGTGGCAGATGAAGATGTGGAGGAGTCATCAGAAGAGGAGGCTGTTGAAGACAACGGTGAGATGGACATTGATGAAGATGAAGAACTCAACAGGGCGATTGCCATGTCTTTGCAGAAGGATGGAGAGGGCGAAGAACCCATGGCTGCTCAGGACGAGGATGACAACAACCTCGGTGTCTTTCAGCAAAAGAGGGTTGAGGACGCACCCTCGTTCAAGGGAACAGCTGGTAGCTCTGGACTCGCGATTGCTCGGCAGGTGAACGCACGAGCGAACAGAGCGCCAAAGGCACCCGTCTTCCAGGCCGAGAGTGACAGCGAAGACGAAGCAGATGACACGCAGAATGGCTCGCGCAGCCGAAAGCACGACAAGCCAGATCAGGCTGCCAAACAGACTGCAGACCAGAAGCGAGCCTCAAAGGTGCAAGCATCTGTCGCTGAGCTGAACAAGCCAAAGCCTAAATCGAGTGGTCCTCTACCATTTGAGAAGCTTGATTTAGGCAACTCTCTCTTTGGAAAAAAGCTTCAAAAGATAGAGGAGAAGACTGCTGGAGGTTTTGAGAAAGCTGGCGACAAGAAAGATGAAGCACGGCCATTACCACCCTGGTTCGAGGGCAATCCAGACGAGGAGATCAGGCGGCAAGAAGCTATAGAAAGAGAAGATCGTGAGAAGGCAAAACGGTACAAGGATGACCAGCAGTTCCAATTCGACGAGCCGAGTGTTCTCAAGCGAGCAGAGACGAATGAGGTCATCGATCTGGACGATGAGGATACGCAAGGCAAGCAGAAAGAAGTGCTCATCATTGATGAAGAGGATGAAGTGCCCAGCGCAGACGGTAAGACGAATGGAGATGAGACCAAGGACGGCGAAATCGTGGATCAAGACGTCACCATGGGCGACCTTGCTGAGAGCGTCAGGGTTGCACCACCAGCAAATGCATTGCCTCCAGGCGATGCATTGCCCTCGATCATTCACGACCCAGCCATAACCGCCCCACCAGAAGATCGTCGACTAGGCCTTCAAGTCGCTGAGAATGGTCCTGCCGGAGCACGAGAGGCTGAAGATGACGAGGATATAGAATGGTCTGACAGCGATCATGGAGCCCAGCCTGTTTCGAAAGCTATAGACAATGCCGCTGCAAGCCCTCCACCTAAGGCCACTGAGCAAGCGCCCTCTCGATCTGCTTCGCCTGACTTTGAGGATGTCTCAATACCCACTGCTCCGAATCCCGCTGCTGAGCAGGCTGCGAATCTATCTGCTCAGATCGTGAACACTGAAGCCAGTATCAACGACACTTCTGGTCTCGCCGCTCAGTCTGCTCCAGCTGAAGAAGACGAAGACTTTGGCCTCCTCACTGACAGTGAAGATGAAGACCTCATGCGCCAACTCGAGATCGAAGCCCAAGAGCATGCTCGCTTCGCCTCCGAACTCAACCAAAAGACCCAAGCCCAAAACATCGCCGACTACGAACGCGAACTCAAACAACTCCGCACCCAACAAAAGAAAGACCGCCGCGACGCCGACGAAGTGACCCAAATCATGATCACCGAATGCCAACAACTCCTCCGCCTATTCGGCCTCCCCTACATCACCGCCCCGATGGAAGCCGAAGCACAATGCGCCGAACTCGTCCACCTCGGTCTCGTCGACGGCATCGTCACTGACGACTCAGACTGCTTCCTTTTCGGCGGCACCCGCATCTACAAAAACATGTTCAACCAAGCCAAATTCGTCGAATGCTACCTCCTGTCCGACCTGGAAAAAGAATTCGACCTCACTCGCGACAAACTCATCGGTATCGCCCAGTTGCTAGGCAGCGACTACACCGAAGGCGTCCCCGGCATCGGCCCGGTCACCGCCCTCGAAATCCTCAGCGAATTCAACTCCCTCCCGTCCTTCCGCGACTGGTGGACCGGCGTGCAAGAAGGTCGGGTCAAGAAGGAAACCGACCTCCCGATCCCCTTCCGGCGCAAGTTTCGCAAAAACGCAGCGAAATTGTTCCTCCCTGTCGGTTTCCCCGACCCGCGCGTCGAGGCAGCTTACCTCCAGCCCGAGGTCGACAGTGACCCGAGTCCGTTCCAGTGGGGCGTGCCGGACTTGGATGCATTGAGGAGTTTCCTCATGGCGACGATTGGGTGGAGTCAGGAGAGGACGGACGAGGTTTTGGTGCCGGTGATTAGGGATATGAATCGCAGGCAGCAGGAGGGGACGCAGAGTAATATCACGAAGTTTTTCGCGGGGGGGACGGGGGCCGGGGCGTATGAGCCGAGGAAGAGGGTGGAGGGGGGGAGTAAGAGGTTGGGTGGGGCGTTGGGGAGGATGGCTGCTAGGGCGAGGAGGAAGAGGAGGGGAGATGGGGAGGAGGTGGATGGGGAGGGGGATGATGGTGGAGAGGATGTTGGGGAGGGTGAGGTGGTGGAGGAGGAGGAGCAGGGTGAGAAGGAGAAGCCGAAGAGGGTGAGGAAGAGGAAGTCTGCTGCTGCGCCCGCCACCGAGGATGGGGAGGATGGCGACGAGGAGTTGGGGGAGACGCAGCCGAAGGGTAGGAAGAAGAGAAAGGCACCAGCAAGGAAGAGGAAGGCGGCACAAGCCGATGACAATGAAGACGACGAGTAAAGGCATTCTAGACGTCAATGATACCCATACAAATGTAACATGTATTCGAGGGCTTTTTGCTACGTGATTCATTACTAAAATCATGGTCGTCCATTGTCGTTCAATGAGCAATCCAGATCTTCAGGTTCTCTGTCAAAATTTTCTTGTGCTCGTTATTGTTACTTTTGTGCTCAATTGAACCAGTAAGACACGTTGATGCTGGTCTCGAGACTCTCGACAAAATGCCACCATCCGATGGGGATGTAGAGACAGTCCCCTGCTTCGAGGATGCATTCGAGATACTTGGCTTCCTTGAACAACGGGAAGCGCTTCTCAAAGTCTGCAATCTCTGCAACGACGTCTGCTTGATCAGAGTTGTCGGTGGACGAGGAGCCCGTGGTGAAGAGCTTTCTTGCCTGCTTGATGTCGACTTCAGAAGTATTGTTCATGTTGATGCCGGCTTCGTCAGTGCCGCGTGGGTAAAGCCTGTGTGTCTCTTCGGGATCGTACAGGCGGATGTACTTTCGACCGATGACTTGGCAGAGGATGTTATGGTAGGGATCGGTGTGGAGGTCACTGATCGTGCCACCAGGACCGAGCCAGACATTGGTCTCTGGAATGGGAAGCTTGCGTGGACGTTCAGGGATGTTGTCTGGAAGGTCGTTCGGAGGTTCGCAATGGCAGAAGTCTGGAGTGATGGTGTCTCCTATCAGTGCCGGGACTTGTTTGAGCAGATTATGCTGAGCAAGGTAGCCGACCTCATTTGCTTTCGGGTTCAGAAGATGCTTGGTCATGAAGTCTTTGAAAGCCATGATCTTCTGTGTCCATGCATCGTGTGTGTATGACTTTCCGACCTCGACGGGAACGAGACGATGGCCGCGGAGTGTTTTGCGGTAGAGGTATTCGGGGTTGTACCATAATTCGTAAGCTGGCCAGTCTGTCACCACGTCTTGGATGACCATCGGGCCTCCATTCGAGTCAAGATGGATCTGAAATGCCTCTAGCGAAAGAGAAGCTTTGACTGGGACGGTATTTTCGAGCTCGAGGGCATTCCGATCATGAGGAAATAGTCTGGAGAAAGGCCAGGCTGCGTTTTCTTGGTGTTCGAGAAATGCTTCAAGTCGGTCAAATATGTCGTGTATCAAGCCACCTCTGACTTCGGCTTCGGTCATGATGATAGCCATGTCCAGCTCACGAACGACTTCTGCCAGCCATGAATCGGAGTCATCAGATGACAGCATTCTGAGATCAGGGCGCTGGTATGCTTTCGCAACGCCATCGCTGTCACGCTTCAGTGAGCTGCGCATCCTCTGCCCGTCCTCCTCTGTCGAGCCAGCGTGGGATGCCAGGATGTTGACCACCGTCCAAATGCAGGCATCCTCGTATAGTCGTATCCAGCAGCCAGGAACCTCTTTGAAAGGGAAGGTGTGTATTTTGTCGTGAGCCAGGGTCTTGACAGCATCCGGACGAGTCTGGAGCATACCAACGACGGCAGCACCGCAGCCGAGGATCGAGTCATCCTCAGAAATCGTCAACAGCTGAGGTTTAATCCAGGAGCTCAAGTCGGCGATGAATGCAGTCGCCAAATCACGTGAGGCTTGGCGGTTGAGGGGTTTCCGAAGGTCACTGGATGATGTGAGTTTGTTGCCAGGACTGGCCAGAGGGATCTCGAGCATGTTGTGATATACCTGAAATATCGAGCCGAACGAATGTATGTAAAAACTCCAAAGCAGCACACGGAATAGAAAAGGATCAAGTGTGCAGCCTTCGATTACAACCAGATATAAAGGCTTGGACGAGAGCGGGGAGCTTCTCCTTGAGCTTCTTGACACTATCCTTTCTTGGTCGCTTGTGCAACCTCAGATAGCCAGAATTGCGTATAACCTTTGTCATGGTGTGGTGGGATAAACGGGATTGTCGATAGTTCCGGCAGTCGTGGTTTATACGAATCGAAACTCAGCTTCAGAGGGTCGGGTGTTGGGACTCGTGATGGCGCAGTAGTCCAGTAACCTGATCCAGTCCACCGGTGTTCATGTACTACCCACGGTTCTCCAGCTGATGGGTTCGTGTAACCATAAGAAACGGATGGTGGTAATCAAGAAGAGGGAAAAGTACCTGGCGACCTCCGATATGCATCTTGAACCCCAGTCAAGCATGATTGGTTCGGCAAAGTGCGGCGGAGACGCCTCTCCCGCGTCGATCCGCGATCCGCGTCAACTTTTTTCGCGCCGCCAAGGCTGATCGGTCCGCGCTGAAATGGAGAAAAAGCGAAAGCCTCGCGTCGCTGGGACGAGTTTCAGGTTTCGCCCCAATTCACCAATTCCAGTCCATGCTCTGCTTCAGGTCAGGGGCACGGACTGCATTCCTCATATGGTATAGACCAGTGTCTGAGTGCAGATGACTACTGTAGAATGAGAAGGCCACTTGTGTGAACATTGACAACGCCGCACAACGCGATTCGCTGCCCCTGTCAGGAGTCAGGACCCCGAAAATACAACATCTCATCACACCGATGACAACGCAAAACAGAAGCATTGATTCTCTGATGGTTCTGGTTCAATCTCTAGTGGTAGATCGGCACTTGGCATCCCCTGCATTACAGGGAACCCCTCGTGTCGGTGCTTGGGTGGCTGCTTTGTTGGCGTCCGTTCCTGACACAGCCTGTCACTTCTAATTTTGATGAGAATTAAGAGCTTGTTGTCATTTGCTTGCTTCTCCTTTCGAGAATTACCTATTTACTTCCTGGACTCCCTCAGCTCTGCATTCGTACCATATTTGTGTCCTGGACTACCGCTGGGTCGGACAGCCAGGCAATTGATCATACCATAGCATCGTAATCACAGCCACCATCTTCAATCCATCGCCATGGGGGAAGACAGTGCCATTCATCATTCTCCCGACCCGGTCAGAAAGCGAACTACAGGATTCAATGATTCAGCTCCTTCCTCAACCACAATGCCACGCGATTCCATTCCAGACGATGCTCATGAATTCAGAGCATTCAGCCGCGCACAGACTTCGGTCGACATTGAGGACTATTTTGTATGGCCGATCTCTTACATCGACACCTACATCACTAACCTTTTCAGACTGGACCTCGCGATCTGAACAAGCATTCCAAGTGGCCGACATGGCTTCGTCTCCATGGATCCGTAATGCCAGCAATGCTGATCCCCCTGACGTTTATGGGCGCTTGGGCGACGGCTATCCGCCTGATCTCGGCATATGTCTATTCACGTAGGAGGGTTCCACGACTCTGTCCATCCGATACTGACATGCTATAGTCGCCGTGAACACCGTTCTGCTCACTGTCCTTGGTTTTGTTGTCGGTCTGGCCCTGAGCTTCCGCTCCACGACTGCATACGAGCGGTACCTATCAGCTTATCACTACAATGCTACCGCATGCTGACTTCACTATCAGATACAATGAAGGTCGAAAGTACTGGTCACAGTTGACCCTCGCGGCTCACAACCTCGGGCGTGTCATCTACATCCATGGAATTGAGCGTGAAGGTGACCTAGGCAGACAGGATCTCCTAGCGAAAGTGTTTGTCTCCTTGCTCATCCCATCAATTAGTATAGATGCTGATTCTCCCCCAGTACCGCACTCAACTACATCGTCGCCTTCTCTGTCGCTCTCAAGCACAAACTCCGCTTCGAGCCATACACAATGTATGACGATATTTCTGGACTTGTCGATCACATCGATACCTTTGCCAAAGAAGCTACCGAGACAGACAAGCCAACCGTCCCACGCATTTCCAAGCTCAAGTCAACTGGCGAGTATCTTGGTATATCCTTTGCCAAATCCAACCCACAGAAGCTGCTCAAAAAGGCAAGTGCACCAGTCGGTAATCTGCCTCTCGAGATTCTCAACTATCTTGCGTCCTACGTGGACGACATGATTGAAAACGGCCAGCTGAAAGTGCCTATGCAGCAAACACTCGCCTACAACAACATGGCAGCCATGAACGATGTACTCACTGGATGCGACAGAATCTCTCACACTCCTTTACCTCTGGCATATTCTATTGCGATTGCTCAGATCACCTGGATCTACGTCATCATGCTGCCCTTCCAGCTCGAAGCCGCTCTAAAGTGGGTGGCAATCCCTGCGACTATCATCGCAAGCTACATCATCCTATCCTTTGTCCATATCGGAAGCGAAATCGAAGACCCTTTCGGCTATGGTGTAAACGATCTGCCTCTCGACTCATACTGCCATGAGATCGCCGCCGACATGGGTGTCATCTCCAGCCGCAAGAAGCCACATACCGACAGTATTGTCAGGTCACGCAACAACAGAGTCCTTTTCCCATTGTCCAATCTGGCATACCCTATCTGGGAGACCCGGAGCGAGAGAGTCATCCGGGATGAGCTCAAATTTAGAGCCGAGACCATAATGAGGTCAAAGTACTCGCCAAACGCTGCCCCGGCCACCTCCCCTCAGCAAGTTCAGCAAGTCGCTGCAGAGCAGAAGATTGAGAGCTCAGTATAATCTTGGGTACAAATTTGAGATGTGCACACAGAGCGTGCCAGCACTTTGACCTTCTGTGTTGCAGCACATCCTGAAAGGCAGATGGTGAGGGCAGCTAGTCGTACAACAGCCATCATCAAGGCGCCGCATTCAACTTTTCTGCATAGCGTTTTCTTCGGTCCCCCAAATTGGTCAATGACTTGGAAGTAGATTCATCCACACAATCAAAAGTTTCCTCCTGCCACAGTGCCTCGTCTAACAATCATGCATTTATTTTATCATCTTGTAGATATACTGTCATAAATCGTCAACTACCTTGTCAAATTGCGTTGCGGTGTTGTTGCTTCGTGGCGAGTGCAAAATCTGATCATGTGACTTTCGCTTTCTTTACCGAATCAGGCAGATTTCGCGCGAAAATCCCATCCAGCTTCTCGAAAAAAGTTGACCACATCAGCGCCCTCGTCGACCTTCACGCTGCGCAAGATGTCCAAGGATACACCTGAGGCGAGTGGAGATACTACATCAAAACTATCAAAACGATCATGGCAAGCCCTAACACCTTCACTGTCAGAATGGATTCTGGATGCCATTTCGAGTATGGGCTTTCACCAAATGACGCCCGTCCAAGCCAGCACAATACCACTATTCATGGGCAATAAAGATGTCGTCGTAGAGGCTGTCACAGGCAGTGGGAAGACTCTTTCATTCCTCGTACCTGTCGTGGAGAAATTATTACGGCAAGAAGATCAACCTAAACGCCACCACATTGGAGCAATCATAGTGTCGCCGACTCGCGAGCTGGCCTCGCAGATATATTCAGTACTCGTCTCTCTGTTGGCTTTTCATGTTCCATCGGCTGCACATCTACCGAAAGACCATGACATGGACACTACGGAAGAAGACGAATCGAGCAGCAAATCCGTCTCGTCCATTGCCCCTAAAATCATCCCTCAGCTCCTCCTCGGCGGCACAACACCTCCTGCGGCAGACCTCGCACATTTCCTGAACCATTCTCCGAATTTCATCATCGCAACACCTGGTCGCCTGCTTGAGCTACTCTCGTCATCACATGTCCACTGTCCGCAGTCGACCTTCTCTACCCTAGTCCTGGATGAGGCCGATCGTCTACTCGACCTAGGCTTCTCAGATACCCTCCGGAAGATACTCGCTCGGCTACCTAAACAGAGACGGACTGGGCTCTTCTCAGCTTCCATGTCTGAAGCTCTGGACCAGCTCATCCGTGTTGGGCTTCGTAATCCTGTTAAAGTGGTGGTCCGAGTTCGGTCCAAGACAGGCGAGCAAAAGACTCCCTCGGCCCTTAGCATCACATATTTGACCACACCCGCCTCCCACAAGATCACCACCTTGCTACATCTCCTCAACTCAATCTCACCTCCGCCACTGAAAACCCTTGTCTATCTATCGACCTGTCACAGCGTAGACTACTGGTCTATTATTCTCCCAGCTCTTCTATCCTCATCTCCCTACAATCTTATCCCTCTTCACGGGAAGCTTCCACCCGCCGTCCGAGCCCGTAACTTTACTGCCTTCACTTCCTCATCGACCCCGACTCTTCTCCTCACAACTGATGTCGCCGCCCGCGGTCTCGACATTCCTCAAGTCGACCTTGTCCTCCAACTCGATCCTCCCTCGGACCCCAAAACCTTCGTCCACCGCTGCGGTCGCGCCGGTCGCGCCGGACGTCGAGGCACCGCTATAGTCTTCCTCGAACCCCAAGAACAAGAAAAGGGCTACATCGAATTCCTCCGCCTCCGCGGCACTCCCGCCACAGCCTATCCCCTTCCCTTGCCGTCCTTAGGAGAAGCCGCTACCACCACCACCCTCATCCGCAACCTCGTCGCCCGCGACCGCGCCACCCATGACAAAGCCCAACGCGCCTTCGTCTCCTGGGTTCGCAGTTACGGCAAACACGCCGCAAAATCCATCTTCGACCTCCGCGACGCAGACTGGGCCTCCCTCGCTGAAGGATGGGGTCTCCTCCGTCTTCCACGCATGCCCGAGTCGAAGAACTGGAAAGGCGACTGGCGGCTCGGCCAAGCTGACTTTCTCGCCGGGGTGAAGTACAAGGATAAAGAGCGTGAGAAGCGTCGCCTGGAGGAGCTGTCTCTCACTGATGCTGAGAGGGCGGGGAAGAGGCAGGAGAAGGAGAAGGAGGAGGGGAGGCAAGAGAGGGCGTGGACAAGGCAGAAGGAGATGAAGAAGACGAGGGAGGAGAGGAGGGGCAAGAGAGGGGAGAAGAGGGAGAGGGAGAGGAAGAAGGGGCTCACGGAGGAGGAGAGAAGGGCCGAGGAGGAAACGGAGAGGTTGGTTGGGGAGGTGAGGAGGAGGAATGCAAAGGCTTGGGTGGAGGGGAAGGGGATGCAGACGGGAGGTGAGGAGGAGGAGGAGGGGTGGGAGGGGTTTGATGATTGATTTGGCGACCTGGGATGGCGATAGGTAGAGAGGCTGGAGAGGTAGATACCCATTCATGAATATGCTCATTTTCCAATCACATAGTGGTAATGCCCAGCACACTTGAGCAACCTGTCCACCCATCCGGTGCTGGTGCCCAATCACATCTCGAAAGCTGGTAGGTCACTGTCAGAATCTGTCAGCCCATGACGACTTGTGCTTATTCGAGATGTCGAAATACCAGCTGATCTGACTGAGCCAAAGTAGAAGCTGCAGAACCAACAGTATCTATCCCAGCGTCTTCCTTGTGGCACCAATCCAACACCCCCAATACACGTCGTGTAGGTTGGACTGTGAGCTCTTTCGTCGGCACAGGCGCAACATTTTCGAAGCGAATTTAACCGACAGCCAGTTGGTCATTTGTGTTCGTGGTGATCTAGTAAGCGGACATCTTGTCCAGAAAGAGTGCCCATTATGATATCACACGGTAGTGAAAGAACACGATAGACATATAATGCAATGAATCGTTCTCTCACAGAGGATGAAGAGGCAAAGAGTAATGAGAACTCTGACAATCACTGACGACCTGGCATCAGCTGGAGACTAATAATCAATCGAAAGCTGGTGCTTGTTGAATGCTGAGCTTGACCAGGTCGTTGGTAGTATCATCTCCTCAATCCATCTCAGTAGACGATGGCATTCCAGGAGCTCGTTCTGGAATCTGGTAGTATCTGGCAGCTGTCACATGAGATCCAAGGCCTAGCAGCCATTGGGCAGAGAGTTCCTGGGGAGCTGGTAGTATGTCAAATACTGTTCCCCGTCGGGACCTGGCAATACACGTGATTGATAACTACCAGGCAAATTTTGCTGGATCTAGACCGTGACATGGTCTAAAGCCTGGTAGGATTTTGAGCTCGCCATGGGGGCAGTGCCGGCAAATCTAAGCGTAGACTTATCTCGACCCTGGTAGTGATTGCAAGCTTGATTGCGGATGGGACCAAAAAGATCATGGCACTCAGAAGACCGTATCAGAACCTGGTAGTATCTCAGCCTTGTGATAGAGTCTGCACAGGTCGTTGGTCAAAATGGAAGACATGTGTCTCTGAAGGCTGGTAGTAACTCCAGATGCGGTCGTCACGGGAGGGAAGCCAACCTCACCCCATGAACTGGCCTCCGGTATCCAGCTCCATATGTACTACCAGGGACCGCACAGGTCAGATAATTTTTACAGCAGATCAAGCAACGGCGTTTGTCATTCCATGCTATTACAAAATATCGGGTTGTGTTGTCTTCAGTCGTCATTCTGGAACGTGAAAGTTTTCATTTCGGCATCTTATATCTTTTCCTACCACCCTTGCTCTTGCAGACCTATTTCCTTCTACCTTATACGGCAGCGCTGGTCTCTTCCTTGGGCAAAGGAGTGAATCGGAGGTATGGCTTGACCACAGTCATCTTTGGAAAGAGCTTCTTGGCTTCTTCGCCTTGAACGCTGGGGTGGACGATCACATCATCGCCAGGGACCCTGTATATCATTAGCATACTGTTACAATCCTTCAGAACTAGATACGCGCCAATTTATGGGTGTGGTAATACGGTTCTTGTCGCCAGTCTGCAGAGAATCGACGATACGAAGAACCTCTGCGGTGTTGCGGCCGGTGGAGGCGGGATATGACAGGATGGTACGGATGACCTTCTTCGGGTCGATGACGAAGACAGAGCGGATTGTAAAGGCGATGCCCTTGCTGTCGACGTTTGTGGTATCCTGGTGGTCCAACATGTCGTATGCGTATGCTACCTTCCTCTCCTTGTCGCCAATGATGGGAAATTTGAGGTTGGCACCGCTGATCTCGTTGATATCCTTGATCCAACCACCATGGCTCTCAATTGTGTTGGCAGACAGGCCAATGAGCTTCACACCGCGCTTGGTGAACTCGGGCTCGAGCTTGGCGAATGCACCGAGCTCGGTGGTGCAGACAGGGGTGTAGTCCTCTGGGTGAGAGAAGAGGACGACCCAGTTGTTGCCAATGAACTCGTGGAAGTCAATGGGGCCACCGGTGGTCTCTGCCTTGAAGTTGGGGGCAACGCTGCCCAGACGGAGGGGCTCTGGTCTCTGGTCGGTGGACATTTTGGAGGGGTCAAGTGCTGTCAGGGGTCAATCAGTAAGAGGGCAATATGTGAGCTTTCTCCGAGAACTCACTGTACAAGTTATTCGTAGATGCTGTGCGGCTTGGGACTGGTAGATGATAGAAAGATGAAGAATCAACACTTACAAATGGCGGGGCACACTGGAAAAAGTACCACCCACCAAGAAATACTTCCCTTTCTGGTATAGCGTCATGACGCCATTCTCAGCATGGTCTAGCGATTCTAGGCTTGATGAGCATGTAAAATGCCTACCTCGGGGTTGGTAGTTCTATTGAACACGCATAATGACCCTGGATCGTCCCACTGGTTCTTCCACTGCCATATAAAGTACTCGCGTGGTACTCAGAAGCGCTCCCGAGGCACTTAGTCAATTACTGGTAGTATTTCACGGCCCAGCCGCAGAAGGCCGATATCGGAAGGTCGTCAGAAATGCTGTTCCCACCCGACAAGCGACGACCACCAATGACCACTGGTTTGGCGCGTTCCCCAGCAAGTTCCGAAATTCGTCGTTTAGCTGCGCAATTGCCCTGTCCAGTTCGTGGACTGCATTCCCGGCTCACCAAGACATCTGTGAACTAACGACAGACGAATGGAGGAATTGCCGGTGTACTTGATGACGATACATGAATGGGGAAGAAGTCAAGGGAAATACATAGCCACTGCGCCCTACCTCGACGACTTACGAGCGACCATCCCCGACTGCAAGTATAAGAACCTCGATTCCTAACCCTTCTGAGTCCTGCATGCACCAAGTATTTATTCCCTATGTTTGCACGGGATTGCGGCCTTGTGCTCGCAGCAAAGTGGGGGGGATGTCGTCGGGAATACCGCTCGCCTGTTATGCCCGATCGTGCTCTTATCCCCGGCAGTGGGGCATAACTTCAACTGCTTCAACGACATTCATCTAGAACCTGACATTCATCACCTCTGGGGCATTCATATGCTTGCAGGTTACATGAAACGTACCGTATCTCACCATTGTGATGAATAGAAGGGCTGCACATCGAATGCCAAAGGTGAGCACATTGAAATTTATGGTTCCCGGTCAGAGATGAGGGTCCTGATCGACCAATACCGGGAGCCAATTGATTTCAAGGTTGGGGATTCCGTCACTCCAACTCTATTCGCTACTTTGCAGAATCCATGACTCCTCTTCCCTTACCACGATCTCGCCTCGACGCTCTACGGCGGTGACCACACGGGTATGGCAGACCCCGAGATCAAATTGCCACGGACGTCATCGCAGGATGGCAATCTCTCTGGAAGTCCACAATTGAGTCCTGAGATCCCAATCGACCATGAGAAGGAAAAAGAAGCCAACAATGATCAGAAATCACGCTCGTCTAAATCGTCCACGATAGTGAACGACGATACGATCCACTACGAATACCTCACGTGGCAGACAGCACCACTACCGACCCCGGCTTTCCCTGCCCCTGACTCATTACCTGATAATCTACCATCTACCGCTGCATACGAGAAGATCATATCGCCATTTCTCTGGAGCGAATCACGAAAGAATCTGATCACATGGTTGTCATGTGCAGCTACGGTAGTCACGGCTTATGCTGCCGGTTCATATACCTCGGGTGAGGAACAGATGGAAGCAGAATGGGGTGTGTCCCGGACAGCCATCACGGTCGGTGTCACTGTCTTCACCACTGGCTTTGCTATCGCTCCTATGATTCTGGCACCATTCAGCGAGATCAACGGACGTCGACCTGTCTTTGTCATCACTGGTGTGCTATATGTCATCTTGCAGCTATGTTGTGCGGTCACACGATCGTACGGCGGCATGCTGGTATCACGTTTCTTGAAAGGATGTGTCTCATCGACATTCTCGACCATGGTGGGAGGTGTGGTGTCGGATATCTATCAGACCGAGGACCGTAACACGGCGATGGCACTTTTCTCTGGCGCTGCTCTGTTTGGCACTGGACTCGGACCTCTGATATCAGGTTTCATTGCAGCGAACACAACCTGGCGATGGATATTCTACCTTCAAGTCATCACCTGCGGTGTCTTGATGTGTTTTCTCGTCGTCTTCTTCAAGGAGACCAGAGGCTCGGTCCTATTGTCGAAAAAGGCAAAAGCAATCAACAAATACTATGAAGAGTTGGAGGCGCTGGGTGTTGTTGGTGTATTGTTCGATACTGGCCATCTCCAGATAGTCCGACGGATCAGATGGAAAGTCAGGAGCGATGAAGAACGAGCAAGCATCCTCACCATGATTTCGATATCAGTCTACAGACCTTTCCACCTTCTCGTCACGGAGCCGACAGTCTTCTTTTTCAGCCTGTGGATATCGTTCTCATGGTCTGTTCTATATCTCACTTTCGGAGCGATACCACTGGTGTTTCGGTCCCTCTACGGCTTCACGTTGGACCAGGCTGGCGCAGTGTTTGCATCACTGAGCGTGGCTGCGATCCTTGCGACCATCATCGCCATTTATGGGGACAAGATGATGAAGAAACGAAGGCCAAACATGAACGAGACACCAGAAGGACGACTTTGGTTTCCCTGTATCCAATCGTGTCTGTTACCCATCGGCCTATTCTGGTTTGGCTGGACTTCTTACAGGAGTGTACACTGGATTGTGCCCACCCTAGGCGTAGGATGCGCGACCATGGGCATCTTCTCCATATATTTGGCAGTATTCAACTACCTCGCAGATACGTATCACAAATACGCCTCCTCTGCGTTGGCCGCCCAATCCTTCTGTCGGAATTTGCTTGGAGGTGCTATTCCCTTGGTCATTGTTGAGATGTACACAGACCTAGGATATCAAGGCGCTTCCAGTCTGCTTGGAGGAATCGGGATCCTACTTACTGCTGTTCCGTTTGCATTGCTAATATGGGGGCCAAGGATACGCGCGAAGAGCAAGATTGCAAGCGAGATCATGAACACGGAATGAGTTATGACCACGGCAGGGCCAACAGTACTTACCGTACATATTGCATAGCATGGGACGCATGTATAAGGAGATATTGAGGTATATACTCGAATAGCATGAAACAAACACTGCAATCTGCCTGTACGAGGCTCATTGGTGGCACGCCATGGAATACACGGATGACGCGACCAGCCAGGCCAATGTGACACAAACAGGAGAGGTTGTCGGCCTTTCAAATAGTAGTTTCTGCAATCAGTCGTCTAGTCTGATGGACATTCGCACTATTCCCCGAGATGAACTGCGGAGAGACATGGCCTCCAGTTGAAGTTGTGGTTCCTTTGACGCAGAGCTCCACCGATGGCTCCGAAAGTGATGAACCAACCACGCCAGCGTCATTCCCGCTGCAAGGAACCTCTCCTCCATTCGGTAAACGTCTCCAATAGCTTACTCCAGAGCTTCACCCACGTCACCTGTCGCTAATGCTTCGTGCAGGTCTGAAGGGTCAGACATACCTGGGTGCTAATACTGGCTCCGAAACGGATGAACCAAGAAGCAATGAGCTCCGCAGAGCCAGCACCAAATCGGCAGACAATCAACATGCTACCGCGGAGCTCAAACATCGATTGCGGCATGACAAGTCTATCATTGTGGTAGTACTTTCCCAGACTTCGATATTTGCAGGAACGCAAGGAGGGGAGATTTTGGTCTTCTCGTTGGACACATATGAAAAGACGGGAGTCATTGAAGGACATCGGGGGAGTGTTCTTGGACTATGCTTATCGCAAGATGAGACTCTTCTCTTCTCGACCGGTGGTGACCGGATAGTCAATGTATGGGACACCAAGACCTTTCAGCGCCGCTACTACCTCTTCTCCACTTACGATGTGGGCGACATTTTCTGCATCACCTACTCTACCAACCTTGAGACGTTGTACATCGGCCTACAGAACACGGCGATACAATGGTACCACCTCGGAGGGCGACCGATCAAGGACAGGCCTACCTTGAAGGACCATCCCTTATGGAGAGCAGATCACCCTTTTTACGACTCGCCAGGACCAGGAGGTGTCAGGACTCCGCGGCCGGCAGAAGATGAGATAAGAGCAAAGGATGCAACAGGTGGACAAGGATTGGAGATACCAGTGGACAATATCCAGCACTTCTCGCACTATGGCTATGTCTATTCCATGCTGTTGGAGCAGGACACGTTCACAGGTGGACCTGCTGGAGAGGTGCTTATCACTGGTGGAGGTGATGGAGTCATCACTGTCTGGAGCGTGGGTCAGGACAAGAATTACGAGCCGCAGAAGCTCTTCTCTCTCGACGACGACCGCGAGGAGGGTCAGTCTATCTTGTCACTGGCCATCGATGGGACATTTCTCTACTCAGGTCGATCATTGGGCGAAGTGAATGTCTGGGATCTTGAGACCAAGCAGCTTGTGAGGAGTCTCAAGTCGCACCGAGGGGATGTCATGTCGGTCTGTGTTGGAGGAGGCTTCTTGTTCAGTGCATCAGTCACTGGCTTTGTGAGGGTGAGCACCTGGAGTGTCTGCGACATCATGGTCCAAGACTAATCCTACCAGAAATTCGACAGACAGTACCAGACTGCCATTCGTTTTCAAGCACACGAAGGCAAGACTCTGTCATCTGCTTTTCGACTTCACAAGCGTCGTGCTATCTACGCAACTGGCGGTAATGATAACACGATCGCTGTGTGGGATGTCAGTGATTGCATCTCGGCCCCTTCTACCAACAAAAAGACTACATACGAACAAATGATTGAATCTCTACGTCGTTTCGTCTCATACCGGACTGTCTCATCAGATCCGAAATACAAGGGAGATTGTAGACGAGGTGCATCATATCTGCGCTCGGTCTTCAAGAGCTTCGGAGCACTTACGGAGATGCTGCCGACTGAGCATCTCTGCAACCCAGTCATATTCGCCAAGTTCAGAGGCAACCCATCGACTGCTGGTCAGCGGCAGAAAGTCCTCTTCTACGGTCATTACGATGTCGTCGCTGCTGAGAACGAGAATGGCAAATGGAATACTGATCCTTTCACGATGGAGGGCATCAATGGCTACCTCTACGGCCGAGGCACTTCGGACAACAAAGGTCCAATCATGGCAGCCATTTATGCTTGTGCTGAGTTGATGAGCGAACAGGCACTTGGTGCGGATATCATCTTCTTGATCGAGGGCGAGGAAGAATGTGGTTCCCGTGGTTTTGCAAAGACCATTCAACAGCACAAGCATCTCATTGGCGAAGTCGATTGGATATTGCTGGCAAACAGCTACTGGCTGGATGATCGCATCCCATGTCTGACCTATGGTCTACGAGGTGTCATTCATGCTTCCGTCCAAGTAGAGAGCAGCCATCCTGATCTGCATTCTGGCGTCGACGGTAGTGCGAAGCTTGATGAATCTCTCAAAGACCTGGTAGTCCTACTATCGACCTTGGCCGGCAGACATGGAGAAGTCAAGCTTCCTGGTTTCTACGATCCGATTCCCGAGCTCACCGACGAGGAAGGTTTGCTATATGCAGATATCACCCACGCCCTGATCAGCCGTAACCCTGGACTTGGTGATTCGAATGAGCTGGCTGCCTCTCTCATGCGACGATGGAGAGACCCTTCGTTGACGATACACCGTTTCCAGACATCTGGGCCTGACAATGCGACCATCATTCCTCGCTCTGCCAAAGCTGCACTCTCAATTCGACTTGTCCCCAACCAGAAAGCAGACGAGGTTAGTCAGGTCCTGACAGACTTCTTGCAGGACGAATTCGCCAAACTTGAATCGAATAACAAGCTCACTGTTACCATCGCCCACAAGGCCGAGCCTTGGCTTGGAGATGTCCACAATCAGATCTTTCAGACGCTGGAAGAAGCAGTCATGGAAGTCTGGGGTCCTGTCAGCGACAATGACAAACGGGTCCCTCAGTCATCTCTTCCACGACTCAAGATGCCCCTTGAGGCTAGCGATTCATACTTGAACACCAAGCCCTCACCCACGACCTCCAACGCGTTGGCGAATGGAGGTGTCATGACTCCCGAGGTCCCCAGGTCTTCACCTCGTAAGCCGGACTCGCAGACTAGCCCGCGCAAGACGGCGCCTCAAACAACGGCGGACTTCATCCAGTCACCTAACCTCGGGCAACACAGCGATGACATCGCACAACTATCCGCCAGTCCCCCAACCATGACGAGCCCCACCACCGGCCGTCGCCGCAAACCACTGTACATCAGAGAAGGAGGCTCCATTCCCGCAATTCGCTTCTTGGAGATGGAATTTGACGCCCCAGCCGCACACTTACCTTGCGGACAAGCGAGTGATTCTGCTCATCTGGATAATGAGAGATTGAGGTTGGTGAATTTGTACAAGAGTAAGGATATCTTCAAAAAGGTCTTCCAGCAGTTGCCATGTCGGTAGGGGCGGTGTATTTTTATGGGGGACATGATCGTTTGCATGATGGCGTTGGGCAAAGGCTTGGGCATTTCTAGGAGCTTTTTTACTTGTATGGGCATTATGGTGATTGGAAAGGCGGGGCATGAGGTCAGGAATGGAGAAAAAGACCAAGATCAGCGGTATCAATGGACAGGCGTCCATCTCAAGACTCATCTTCCTGATTTGGTATCACACCCATCACTCGCAGAGTGTTTGGCAATCAGTGCCTCATCATCGATCGACATGTGGAGGAACTGCTGTTGACAGAGGCAAACGATGTTGCTGCTGAGATCCTGCCCTTGGTCTGATTGACAGCCGTATCCCGGACACCTGCCGATCGGCAAAAAACTAAGAAGTGATCGGGCGGGTTGCAGATGAAGACCGAGGAAGGGCAAGGACTGGAAGGTATGACACACACCAGCACTGGCCGAAGACTCTGTGAACGTAGATCAACATGGTACAGTATAATAGTAGTAAGTGTCTCCTCTACCCTGTCAGCGCTTACACAATCCTTCTACACAGGACTCAACAGAACCATACAGTCATGACACCCGAACTCGACTGCAACGACCTTGCTCCTACCCCGTTCCCTGCGGACGTACCGAGTATTGTGCTTCCTTCCGTCTCTCTCGCGAAGCTACTGAGCCGAGACAAGGATGAAGCTTTCAAAGTCACGGAGGTCATGGGAAGCACTTGTTTTTTTCACGCTGGACCTGCTAGATCACGAAAAAGGCATCCAACTATACAAGGATATCCTCGCCGTCGCTAGGTTCGCTGGTCAGACATTCAAGAAAGTTCCTGTTCCGGAGAAGCAGGCGTACAAGCGTCGAGATGGCTCGGCTGTGCTTGACAAAGGGTGTGTCCTTGCATGCCCGCACGAAGAGTTCGGGTTCTGACATATGCTGCAGATACACTACTGCCTTGGGTACTTTCGAGGACGATGGGACTCCTGTTGCCCACGAGACCTTGAACGCAAGTGTCTACTCGTGGTAGTACCTGCTCCGTGCTGACAGAAACAGATACCAGCATTCGAGCTCTTCGATGACTCTGCAGCCGCTACGCTCCCTTCATGGCTCGTGGAGCAGCAAGCTTTGTTCAAGCGCATATTCGAAAGAGCATTCGAGATCACTCACCTCATCCTCGAAGCCTTTCAGACTGCCCTGCAAGTCTCCGGACGAGACATGCTAGACTCCCACAACCTAACGGCGTCTTCGGGGCACACGATCCGTCTGCTCCACTACACCGCCAACACATACGGTAAAGTCAAAGGCCTACCTACCCTCTCCGCTCACCGAGACTGGACATCCCTGACACTCGTCTTCAATTGGCTCGGCGGGCTGCAAATCCCCAAAGATAACGCACGCTGGCTCTCACCAGACACGATCCACGATGAGGATTGGGACTGGGTCCGCCCTGTGCACGGCACGGCCATCGTCAACGCCGGAGAAGCCCTTCAATACCTGACCGGGGGCAAGATCAAGTCGGGCCTTCATCGCGTCGTGCCCCCGCCTGCTCCGCAAGATCAAGTCGATCGGTACGCGGTCTTCGTCGGGCTGAGGCCGAGGAACGATTGGCCTATGCTGCCTTACAAGAGTGACTTGATTGAGCCAAGTACGGAGCATATCGAATTCTCGGGCATGACGTGTGAGGAATGGGGTGCATTTAGGATCGGGAAATGGCTCGAGGCGGCGCAGGCGAGGGCGAGGAAGGACTTGATGGCTGCTGGTGGTGCAGTGCCGGCTAAGGTTTAAGGATATGAATCGTGCATGCACGAGGTCCTTGATGGGGTCGATCGTGGCCGAGAGTGTCGGATTAGCGGGATCTCGCGGGCACGAGTCAGTCATACAATGTAACAATCAATATATGTTGCCAAACAGATGTCAACACGAGTGTCTCCGTGCTAAGAATACCAAGGTGGCCAGGTCGTTCTACAAGCTTAACGTTGTCCGCGGGGATACGAGCATCCCCCTAGATCCGAGCAGGTTTAAGGTTCTACCTAATCAGACAGTGTCATTCCAAGAATTTTTCAGGGTCACAACCCTGAGTCAAGTGAGGTGCTCGCTTCTAGAGGGGTGCTCGTATCCCCGCGGAGAACGTTAACATGTAAGAAAGGCCCGCTTACTCGAATCAGCCGGCATTCATGCAAAGCGAAAGCTTGTCCTCAACCTCCGGTCATCCGAGGCCTTACTCTCGGCTCCGAACCGATGAGTAACCGGCATTGGTGGCAACCACGTCGCATGCGTGGCCCGGTGATGCTCCATTCACCAAGCTTTCCGCTCTTGGCGCTCCGCTGACTAATCTCAACGTCGTTCCATGCAGGTATGCGTAGATCACCGCCGAAGAACGCACCGAGTCGAAATCGAGCTTGGAATCTGCACAAGGCAGCAATGTAACCTCATATGTCTCGGTCGAATGTGTTTCCCGACACGGAATCGGTCGCCGCGATTGTGCCTGCCGAGCACGAGGCTTCACACTCTAATGTACAGGACGGACAGCCAACACAGCCCGATCACCGGCGTGGATGGTTTGGCTGATACATTAGCTTCTCAGGCATCCGTCTTGGTCTCTTGGCATGGCAAGTCTGCCAGAACTCATGGTAGAAGCTCCTGCGCGGCGTATTACCGGCACCCGCTCAATCGAGAGAACAACCTCGCAACGATTCCTGAGAAGAGCAAGCCGAGACTCACTAGAGAAAGCATGCATGAAACCAAGCTACCTCCTACCACATGAATGGAAAGAAAGACAATCTGCCCGAGCCAACTCTCGCCACTCGTTACTCGCCACCCCCTAAGGCAACCCTGAGAGCTCCATCCGAGACAACTCACCATCCATCAATCTCTCGCACGTAGGACTTCCAGCCATCCATGATCTTGAACAGCGTCAAAGGGTAGTTGCTCCCGATCTCCGTCCCCACATCTGTGCCCGTCACATCCATGGTCTTGAACTCAAATTTACCAACCAAGGCCGCAAGGAAGGTTTTGAACTGCGCATAGGCGTACTGCTCGCCAATGCACCGGCGTGCCGAAGCTCCAAAGGTCAGAAAGGCATAGCTGTCGTCGGCCCCACCACTGGGGCTTTCCAACCACCTCTCGGGCCGGAGCTGTCTCGCATCAGGACCCCAATGCTTCGGATCTCTCCCGGCCGCCCAGGGTGAGAAGACCACCTGTGTACCGATTGTGATATCCTCGCCGGCTACAGTTGCGGGCTCGACGCACTCGCGCCAGAGGAGGGAGTTGATGGAATGAAAGCGGAAGACCTCTTTGGCGACTGCGTGGAGGTAAGGCATGTTGTCAAACACCTTGTATGACACACGGTCCTCGTCGACTAGCCCGTCGTGGACCATCTTGGGACTGGGGAGGTCGGTCCTGATCTCCTCACGCAGACGATTCTGGACGTGCATGTGGCGGGAGAGCAAGTGGACTGCCCAGCAGATCGAGCCGGCGCTGGTCTCGGTGGAAGCGGCAAGGAAGTGCACTGTCTCGTTGATGAGCTCGACGTGCGAGAAATGATTCGTCTTCATGATGCTGCTTAGCATGTCGTCCGGAATCTCAGAGTCGGGTTCGCCGTTCTTGTTCTTCTCGAAGAGCTTCTCGCGTTCGTCGACGATTTCGGCGCTGGTTTTGATGACGAATTGGACGACACCGGTGATGGTCTTGGCTGCGCGGACCGGGAGCTTCATCACCCATGGGTCGATGAGGGCGACGAGACTGAGGAAGAATTGTCCTCGTGGCGTCATCTTGAGCATTTCCACGTAGGAGCGAGGGAATCGTTCTCTGGGGTTGGAAAGTGCTTTGAAGTCTTTGGAATACGCCCATTGTCCGACGGCGTCGAGGGTCGCGGCGCTGACTGGTTTGAGTACACTGGCTCGAGATTCTGGGTCATCCTTCGCCTGTTGGCCAACCCAGTCCTGCATCTTCGAGGCCATCTTGTAGAACATGGGGTAGACATTATTGACTCGCTGTGGTTGAAAGGAATGAGCGAAGGCCTTCTTGGCTTGCTTGTGCTCTTCGCCCTCGAGTAGGAGAAGGCCTTCACCTGCGACCTGGCCTGCCATGAAGTGTTGAAGGGACGGCTTGATGAACTTGTATGCTGATGTATGCAGCAGGTCGCGGGCCCCTGATGGAGAGGTTACGAGTAGCCTCTGTCGGTTGTATGATCCATGATAACGGATCAGACCTTTGTTCGGGATGGTGTCGATCCAGCGCTCAATCTCCTCGATACCAGGCTCGTGAAAGATCCGGAGGAGAGCGAAGCCTTGCTTGGGCGCTGGTAGGTGGCGAAATTGCGACCAAGTATGCTATTGCACACATGAAGACGAGGATGATGCCACATCCCAATGGTATGCCAGAGGCTACCTGGTTGAGCCAGTGGATGTCTGGTGATGATGTCCATGCGAACCAGAAGAGACCCCCTGTCAGACAGACTGACCCAAAGATCATTGGTGGCAACCTATCCTCTGGCTGCAATCGACCTCTGCTCAACAGTCTGGGACGGACATACAAGAGCGAGTGCATCGCAATGATGATACAAGCAATGCAGATGCCTATGAAGAGTCCGAGAAAGGGCAAACTGCCTGGGATGGGGTCCCAACCTCGCACACTCACAAAGGCGAATGGGTACATGACAAAAGTCAAGTATCTGTGAACTGTGAGTAAGACTGACATATTCCTATCGAGATGGTCTTACAGTATACCATATGAGAGACTCATGTACGCGGTGAAGACTATTAGAATAGGTTCTTTGCAAAACATGGCGAGCGGCTTGGTCAGATACTTTGTAACAAAGACCCTGAAGCCTAGTGGGGACTATTCACTGCGGGCGTGAAGAGCATAATTGCCAGTCTCAAGTCGAAGTTTCTGCGCTTTGCGTCGTAAGATGACAGCTGAAGACGTCTCGGGTGTGATGTACATGGTGATTGCAGTGGAGACAGCACCAGATATCAGGATGATCCATACATTCCACCGCCAGCCACCTGTTGATGTGACAATGATGTTCCCGAGTATAGGTCCCAAGACTGGGCCGCAGAAAGCGGACGCAATGTAGATGGCCATTGAGATGCCCATGTCCGCAGGATTGAGGATGTCGACATGAATACCAGAGATGATGGATGGCGCCGCAGAGCCAGTGAGACCAGAGAGGAATCTGAGAATCAAGGCGCTGACAACGTCCCGCGAAAGAGCCAGAGGAATCTGGAGTATACAGAAGATTAACAAGCCTGTCCAGAACGGACGTGTGCGTCCATACAATTCCGATGCTGGACCAAAGACTTGAGGACCAAGTGCGAATCCCAGTACGTAGAACGAGACTCCCAAAAGTACGACATCTTGCGAGGCATCAAATTCGGTACTGACCAGAGGTATAGCTGCAGACCACACCGAGCTTGCAAAGGAGACAACCAGAGACACCAGCGAGGTCCATACCACTATTGACCAGCGTCGAAGGGATGACCAGTTGGTGGGTCTGGCCGGGTCATCTGGACCATCAAAATCGACAATATTCGAGGCTATAATAATGCCATTGTCGCCACATGAGCTCAACTCGACTGTCTGTGTTTTGAGGCTTGGGAAGGCCACAAGATTGTCCTCATCCCTACCCGAGAGTCGCAACAATGGTGCCATTGAGATTGTGAGAGGTATCTGGGCATGCGTCCGGGTTGACGGTCAAGTTTCAAGATCTGGTATAGCATAGGAGTAGGACAGCGAATGCATGTTCCGCCGGAGCCGTTCAGCACGAGAGGCGAGGTCCGCCGCAAGCTGTGGTGCATGGAGACGTTCATTGTGACCCCCATCCGAGAAGCACAAGGCGGTGATTGACACGATCATCTGAGATGTGATGCCTCGGTACCATATTATAGTGACTCGAGCTGGACATACAGAAAGGGTGCGCTGAGCACCCTCGGATCCCTTTCTACCATGCTGAGGAAGCTACCAAAGCTATCAAGCCACTGCTCGGTGACGAGTATCGAGCGAGAAAGGACGTATCATTTCTGAAGGATCTGGTGATTACATGGGGCACATGTCGTGTGGTAAGGGATGACGGAATGGGCCAATACCGGTGGGTAGTCGCAGGCGGTCAGCACTGACAGGTACGGCATGACAGACGGGGCGTCAACATCCGCAGGTGGGAAGTGCGCTCTCTTGAATAAGCTAGGTTGGCTGAAATACATGGACATACAACGGGAGAGATCTTGCTGTTCGTACTCATATAGAGAATCCCACTCTTCCCACAGTATCATGAAGCCGACGATACGCTCGATCAGACCACCTCCAACAGATCTGACTTGAGAGGAGGAAGCTGTGCAGTCGGCAAGGTCCAACGAGCCATTCCTGTGAACCGTTCTGCCCCGACTCGCTGCGAGCTCAGTCGAATACTCCCATCACATCATACATCTCCCCCCTCTCCCATAGTTTGGTGTGAGGTCTGAACCCGGCAAACTTCCAAGTATCTTGGATCCTTTCATACAAGTGGTCAACGTACAAAGCTACCGTCCATTCTCTCACGCTCCCGTCCGCTAACGTCCTGTATAGACCGGTCTGGAGTTGCCAGTGCCCGACGGCAGAGTCGTCTCCGTTGGCATCGAAGACGACAGCGCCTAAAAGATGCTGTGACTGGACTGGGGATCGTATCATCAGTCAAGGATCCAGGCTTGAACATGACAGGACAGAACAGGACATACGTCGTTCATCTCCGAGCATCGGCTTTGAACTGAAATGGGCAATGTATTCTGACTTGGGCCATGTCCTGTCTCCTCGCTTCTGGCTCACTTCGGACACAAGTATCTGTACCTGGGGCGCTGCGATTGAGTCCAACAGCGACCAGTTCTAGCAGACGAGTTTTCAGTCCTGATAAGCGTTTTGGTGAGAGTACCAGAAGCCCACCTTTGTGTTGTATGCAGTGGCCCATGAAAACGACAGTTGCCTCCAAGCCTTCTCGTCCTCATTCGTGTAGTTGTTGCGCTGAGATGCCATCCTATCTGCGCCCGGGAAATCAAGCCCAAGACCTTGACTGCATGGAAAGGATGAGGAAAAGCATGTGGGATGGAAGAGTGATTGCTGATGTAGGTGGGACGAGCCCTAATTGCGGTGACCACGACTGACCATGACAGGACCAGCGGAGGACGGATAGAATGAGTGCCCTGACCAGTAAGGTCGCACTGTGACCGTGTCAGTGCTTAGTGACGCCCCGACGGGATGGTATAGGCAACCTTGCAGCTCTCGTGGTCGGGATTGTCGAACGGTCAACGGACGCGACCAGATCGTTGGGAGGAGGAAAATTGTCGGGTCACACCCGTAGCGCGTCCTTGAAAAAGGGTCCGGTCTCGAAGCGCGCGGGCTGGTGCGAGACTGCAATTTGACACCCTTTGCACCAGGCGCACTCTGTTAAACCTCTTCCGTCGCATCTTTACCCTTGCTTTCGCTGCTGGCCACTCTTGCTATCGTCTCCGGACAGCCCTTGAGACCCGTGGACCAGGACCGACTGACTTATGGCTCTTCTCATCGCTACCGCTCTTTAGGCCGCGAACAAACCCTGGATATCGGTGTCGGAATATTGTAGAAAGGTGAGTTGACACGTGAAGTGACACTGCGTGACGTGAAGCAAGGAGACGACACGATCTGCATCATAAACATGCGACCACTCTACCGCGCAGCGCCAGAAAGGGATATCCCTTTGTTCCCAAGTCCAGACTCGCCCAACGTGCCAGTTGTGGACCTACTCTCGACATTTGAGACCATGTGAAGTCCACAAACCCGACCGCTACCGACAGCCTGGGACAACCTCCCGCGACCTCACTTCACACGCCGAATTCCTTCATTCCTCACCATCGCATTCTGCAGCGCTGTCAATAGCCAGGTTGACTAACATGTCTGTCCCTTTAGGAATCTTTGCTCAGGTGCCAACAACTCCTGTCAAAAGGCAACGCAGTGATACTGTCGAATCATCAACAACATCGACCTCATCGTCATCACACACTCCGAGTCGCAAATCAAGCACTTCACAAAGGTCACCTGATCTCAGGCGATTCAGCATCTTCGACTCACCAAGGGTGAAAAGTCTCAGTGGCATCTTCAATCGCCATTCTGGTGGCGAATTCAAGGCCGACTCTCCCCAAGCTTCTCCTGTCGCACAGGCTTCAGAACTACCTACGCCAACCACGCCCATTTCTACGAGATCATCAAGTGGGCCCGCATCACGTCCAAGATCGAGACACATCCCGATCGTCGTACCTGAACTTGAATCATTAGCTCGTGCTGACTCTCACCACATTGAGCCAGCATCGCGGTCAAGCTCGGTAAAGACAGTCATTTCCAGCCCGGATCGGGGAGAGATTATCGAGAAACATGAGGGATTGACTGCAGCCTCACCAGGTGCATTATCCGATTTGTCAATCGCCCCGGACACCCCTCTACAATCTCCCACCAAAACTGGTCGAGTCAACATGTCAAGACCTGCGGCTTCTAGCCGTTCTAGCACACTTGACTCTTCGGTACTGGCACCGTCGCCAGATCAATTGAGTCATGATCTTCTCGGTACCAAGCTGTCGAGTGTCAACAGCAGTACCACCAGCCTGTCCAAGCGAGCCATGCAGGACATCAGCGAAGATGAGATGCGCAACTCTGCCCCGCGATCAGATTCCACTGCACACCCTGGTCATGTACGGGCAAGCTCACCGCCACCACCTCTCCCAACGCAACAGCCAGCACAGGTAGCGGCCACTGCTAATTCTTCCTCGCATCTTTCGGGTCTGGTATGTAATGTCCACAGAACGACAGGCAAGGAGCCTCACGCTTTGGTTGGCGCATCTACCACCATCCTTGGAGACAAGCTCTACGTCTTTGGAGGTCGAAGGATATCGAGAAGTCGGCCAGCATTGACATCAGATCTCTTCGAATTAGACCTGCTCGGGCGACATTGGACTCGGATTGACGCAAAGGGTGACATACCACCACCTCGATACTTTCACAGTGTTTGCGCACTTGGAGACACAAAATTGGTGTGCTATGGAGGCATGTCCCCTGAGCCTGGCCCTACGTCTGCAGGCGGCCAGGGTGAAGCAGGCGAAGCACAAGTAAGCGTCATGTCAGACGTGCATATCTATGATGTGCCTACGAGGACGTGGATCAAGGTCAATACGACCGACAATCCTCAAGGACGCTACGCTCATTGTGCTGCCATCCTTCCTTCGTCCGCAGTATTTGCCTCCGCAAATGCGCCCCTGTCAGCCATCCACCACAATCCATCTGGGGAGCAAGCAAATCAAGGTGCGATCGGTCATTCTCTGGATGGTGCAGGTGGCGCTGAGATGATCGTCGTGGGTGGTCAGGACAGTGGTAATAGCTACATTGAGCAGATTAGCATCTTCAATCTGCGCAGTCTGAAGTGGACCTCGACAAGTCCAACAAGTGGGAGAAGTTGTGGCGCCTATCGCAGTGTGGTAACACCTTTGACGAGTATGAGGGCCAGTGAGCTCGGCGCAGGAGTCGGTAAGGTTGCCAACGAAGATGAGCCAGACGACCCATCCCACTCTGGTGCGCCAATGCTTATTTACACCAACTACAACTTTCTGGATGTCAAATTAGAGTTGCAGGTCCGACAAGTGGATGGCTCGTTGTCGGACAAACCGATGCAGGCAGCAGGCTCACCACCTGGTCTGCGATTCCCGAGCGGTGGCGTGATCGACAATCACTTTGTTGTCGCAGGCACTTTCCTTACTTCTTCGAAACAGGAATTCGCACTCTGGGCGCTGGATCTCCGGACCCTTTCATGGTCCAAGATTGATGTTGCGAGCAGCATCTTCAGCTCCGGCAGCTGGAACAGAGGCGTGCTTTGGAGCAGACGTAATGCCTTTGTGATTCTGGGAAACAGGAAAAGAAATCTAGTGGACGATTACAATAACAGGCGCTTAAACTTCTCGAATATCTGTCTGGTGCAGCTTGAGGCTTTTGGGCTATACGATAATCCCAGGAAGACATCTCCACTGGCTGGATTCACCTCTGTCAGTGCACCTACAGAAGGTCAGCAACCCGAGGGCATCTACCGAAGTGGCGCGGTCCTCTCGTCAGGAGGTGTCAGTCTTGGTCAAAGTATCCTCGGGACCAGGGAGCTGTCTGATATGGAGATTCTGACACTTGATGGCACTCGTATTTCTGTCAGCTCCAGGCTGTTGGCTCGGAGATGGGGACCGACTTTCAACATCCTTATGCAGGAGGCAAACCCAGCACTCGCAGCAGCAGACACCACCACATTGAGACCAAGTGCAGCAAGCATCATTTCGCGGAACTCCAGCGTCACGATAACGCCGAGCTTCAACACATCCGCGTCAGGAGGCACGACTCTTATCCCTCAGGCGAACAGTATTGCAGGCGACCTGTCTGTGAACAGCTTGACTGATGCAGCAGATGTGCGAACATTTCCGTCAACCTCACGGCCGAGGATCATCTACTTGCCTCACAGTGTACCGACCATCAATGCATTGCTACATTTCCTGTACGCATCGTCACTTCCACCAGTTACGTCGCCACTGGCTACTCCACAGATTCTATGCTCACTTCTGCAATTGGCTCGACCCTACAAGATTGACGGTCTGCTCGAGGCGGTCGTTGAAAGGCTTCACGAAAGTCTAGATGGTCGTAACGCCGCGGCCATCTTCAACGCAGCTGCTATGGGTGCAGGTGGTGGCGACGGTTTAGATCTTGCTGCTGGAGATGTGCCGACCCATCCGCCACGTACCGCCAGCCTTACCGGCGTACCGATGGAGGGTTTGAACTCGAACAGTAATCCAAATGACAGGAACGCGTTGCGGATTGATACAGACATGGCTAATGGTGTTGCCGTACGATCACCCCGCAGTGGATCTGTAGATGGCAATACAACAGAGACGGACGATGAGAAGATGCCGGACTCGGCTTCGACAAACACTTCAATGGCTTCACAAATGAATGGAGAACGACCACAAAGCAGGAAACAGAACGATCAAGTTTGGAATGGTGGATGGTCTGCAGTAATTGGCCTGCAAAAGAGAGGGTTGCGAGGTTTGATGGAAGGACGTCGCTTGCGGGAACGGGGTAAAGGAGTGGAGGGGCAACCAGCGGGGGTAGAAAATTCACGGGTCGGTCTAGGCATTGCTTGATTCAACATGCGGGGAGTCTGAGGGAAGAATGATATTCCCCAGGAAGTTCGATTAGATGTGCTAAAGTTTGTAGACAAATTGATCGATTCTGACCTCTCTCTTACGTCGTGTAAGATTAAGAAGGCTTGCATAGCTCTCAGATCGGAGACGGTCATGCACCCTCCATCGGGATGCAGGTAGGGTCGTGCCGCATGCAGGAACTGGGCTGAGGGAAGCCGGCGTTCAAGTGCTAATAGCGCGGTCTGGAGCTCCGTCATCTGGATAGCTGGACAGACGCCCGCATTCGTCCGCCGCACACCTGGCGTCATCAGTCAAAGAGGGCTGCCATCGAGATCGATAAAGAGGCGACGACAACAGCCGTTCCTCCACAGTTCGCGTCAATCGGAGCCGCGAGTCGACACGGCGAGTCCGAAGCTTTCCGACTGTGCGACGACCACCCGGGCGATTATCGTGTCACGGGCTGAGCTCCCAGCTCTCGCCGCGATTGACCAATCAGATCGGCCAAAGAAGGGGACTCGCAAACAAGTGCCCCACGGTCAACGGCCTCGGTAGATCCAGAGACAACGCTGGACTGCTCCAATTCGAAAGAATGGCTCAGACTACTAATACTGACGAGAACGCCCGATCCTCTGACCCTCCTCAGCGTTCTGTTTCTCCCAGTCCTGCCCTCGAACAAGACTTTGTCCGTCAACAAATACAGAAGCAACAGAAGAGCAACTTTCATTCGTCTGCTGTGAAGCCTTACACAATGGTTTCTCAGACTGTCAACAAGACTGCTCTGCACCCTGGTGGTATCCAGTATGTTGCTGATCCCCAGACATCGTTGGCGTAGCTGACCTTTCCCAGACCCCAGAGGGAGCACACTGAGATTGAAGAGGAGCTCCACGAGCGAGCCCACATCGACTACGACCGTGTTGCCATTGTAAGTCACACGACCCCTCGTTGTTGTCGCCGTTGCAGAATTGACGCTTGGACAGGTTGCCAACCCTTCGGTTGCCGCCCTCTACGAAGATGCCCTCGTGTACGAGACTGGTTCCGCCATCACCTCGAGCGGTGCTCTGTCTGCCTACTCGGGTGCAAAGACTGGTCGTTCACCTTCAGATAAGCGTGTCGTGAAAGAGGAGAGCTCGGAAAAGCATATCTGGTGGGGTCCGGTCAACAAACCCATGGAGACATCGGTATGTCCAATTGTCTTTCATATCATTCCACAATTGCTTGTATGGGCTGCTGTCCTCTGGGTCGGGTACAACCGGAGCATAAACTCAATTCATTGCATTGGTCGATATGGTGCTCGTTGCTAATTGTTTTGCAGGTCTGGAAGATTAACAGAGAACGTGCCATCGACTACCTGAACACCAGGAACCGAATCTATGTCATCGATGGTTATGCCGGCTGGGATGAGCGCTACAGAATCAGAGTTCGTGTCGTCTGCGCCAGAGCCTACCATGCATTGTTCATGCGCAACATGCTTATCCGTCCTCCTCGCAACGAGCTCGAGCACTTCCACCCCGACTATGTCATCTACAACGCCGGTGCCTTTCCCGCCAACAGATTCACCACCGGTATGACCTCGTCGACCTCGGTGGCGATCAACTTTGCCGAGAAGGAGATGGTCATCCTCGGTACCGAGTACGCCGGCGAGATGAAGAAGGGTATCTTCACCGTCCTCTACTACGAGATGCCTGTCAAGCATAACGTGCTCACCCTGCACTCGTCCGCCAACGAGGGCCAGAACGGAGATGTTACTGTCTTCTTCGGTCTGTCAGGTACTGGCAAGACTACCCTGTCTGCTGACCCTAAGCGTGCTCTCATCGGTGATGACGAGCACTGCTGGTCTGACAAGGGTGTCTTCAACATCGAAGGTGGCTGCTACGCCAAGTGTATCGGCCTCTCGGCCGAGAAGGAGCCGGATATTTTCAACGCCATCCGCTTCGGCTCCATCCTCGAGAACGTTGTCTTCGACCCTGTCACCCGTGTTGTCGACTACGATGACGCCACTCTCACTGAGAATACTCGTTGCGCTTACCCAATTGAGTACATCGAGAACACCAAGATTCCTTGTTTGTCTGAATCTCACCCATCCAACATCGTTCTTCTCACCTGCGACGCCCGCGGTGTGTTGCCACCAATCTCAAAGCTCACGACCGAGCAACTGATGTTCCATTTCATCTCGGGTTACACGTCCAAGATGGCCGGTACCGAAGATGGTGTCACGGAACCTCAGGCTACCTTTTCTTCTTGCTTTGCCCAGCCGTTCTTGGCCCTACACCCTATGCGATACGCTAAGATGCTGGCGGAGAAAGTACAGGCGCATTCTAGCAATGCCTGGCTTTTGTATGTCATTCCATGCTTCCGGAAGGGTTTCAAAGCTTCAGAAGCCTTTTCAAGCCTTCGATATACCGATATGACGTTCTAACTATCACCAGGAACACCGGATGGGTCGGTAACTCTGCTACAAAGGGCGGAAAGAGATGTCCGTTGAAGGCGAGTACACGTCGTCGTCGTCGTTGTGGCAAAAAACCTGACTTTTCCCAGTACACCCGAGCCATTTTGGACGCCATCCACTCGGGAGAACTCGCAAAGGTCGAGTATGAGACCTACGAGACCTTCAACCTCAACGTACCGAAGACCTGCCCTAACGTCCCCGACGAGTTGTTGAACCCTGCCAAGGCCTGGACTGGTGATGACTTCAAGGGCGAGGTTACCAAGTTGGGCAGCCTGTTCCTCGAGAACTTCAAGAAGTATGAGTCAGAGGCGACTCCAGAGGTCAAGGCCGCTGGTCCTAAGGTCTAGATGTGTCAGTCGTGATGTTGTCGTCGCTGAGTGTAGAGCTTGGGTTGTTGGTGGCGAGTGGCGGCGAGCGGTGGCGAAGTCCGGGACGATGAGGTCTGGTTTCACAAAACAGTATATCAGCTTGTGCAGGCTATGTTCAGGATTAGGGAGCGCAGTGGAATAGGTCAACGAACAATGTCGCTGACGATAACTAGTGCCTGGTAGAAGGCAAAGTGTGCATAGCGCGATGTTCATAATTTCATTATCAAATCAACTAGCCCTGATCAAGCACACTTCTACACTGCGATCACACTACCCTGAAACATCTTCGTTGCCTCATCAGTAAGGAAATTTGTTCTCTGACCTCTGTGCTGTCTCACTGCAAGGGGTGGGTCAAGCGAAATGCTGTGGGGACCTTGACTCGAGGCCGGATTTGCTCCGCCGAGTATGGTGGTAAATTGTGACCCTTGTATCAAAACTCACGAATTACCGTACTTCCGCATTTGGAAAGAAGCTTAATCTGGGCCGTTTTAGGTGTTTTAAGCCTACTACGTAACATAAAGAGTAACTACTAATCGCCTATATAAGATAAATCATTAATAGAGGCTATAGATTAAGAGATAAGTAGTATAGACAAAAATTTAAAACGGTGTTCTTCGCTAAGGCTACCCCGGATTCTTGTATAGCTAGCTATATAGTGTACCGTAGTCGGGCAGCTAAGAGCTGCTTATATGTTAATATAACCTACCGTACTAGTACGGTGTACTATAGCTACCTCGTCTACGTAGATCTAGTATACTCTATATAGTTTCTCCTACAGATTCTGTACATTGTACACGTAGATCTGACGTACCGTACCCATGCCAAGACTTATGCAATGCGCTTTGCCCTTTGTGATTGAAATTATCAACCGTCCATCAGCAGAGCTATTACCTGCCAGATGTCGTTCACGGAAGTCATTATTGTAGTTCAATCGCAAAATCTGAACCCGAGGCATGTCTCGACAGTATGGGATGGGCGACACGATCTTGAGCGACAGCGACAACGAGGGCGAAAGCGGTAGCGTCAAATGCCACTCGGCTATTTTGGGTATCTTATGAGGATCATCACCATTGTACAAAAGAGATGCTGACCAGCGTGATCTCGCCCACGCTCCTTGCCTCCTGCCCGATACTCTTGCCCGACACTCTTGCCCGCCATCCACCTGCTGACCATCCTGGAACACGTCCTGGTAGGATATGCTGATTGTCCGAAGCTAATGATCGACATAGGCCGCTCTCGCAATGACCGGCTCGGGTACTTTCTGGTAGGATATGTCAGTCGCATGGGCATTTTCCAGAAAGAGTTGGCATACCTGGTTCTGGTCCTAGCCCTGGTTTCTGTCCTCCTTGCGAGGCGTAGGCAGCTGAGCTTGGCCAGAGGTCTGGCGACGAGTACGCCTGGGCGTCTGAGCAGGTAGCTGTCCTGTTGATTGTTAGCTGCTGGTGGTGGTAACTTTATCAAAGTCCTACCAGAATGTGTACGAGATGCTCCTGGAGTCGCCAAGCCATGCTGCGCGGATGTCCCAGGCTGCGCTTGCATGGCTTCCTCGATTGCCAGGCGGTCAGCCCTGGAGATCCTCCTGTTTGCGTTCCCTGCCCTCTGGGTGCCGGTCTGCTGCGCGGCGCTGGTACTACCAGGAAGCCCTGGGACGGGCGCCTGGATGGCTGGCGGCTGCATGGTTGTGTTGGCAGTAAAACTACCAGCAGGGTCAGAGGAGTCGTCGGTCTGAGCCGTTGGAGGCTGCATCTCTGCGGGGCCATCGGCGGTGATACTACCAGCAGGCTCAGGAGGTTTGCCGGTATTAGCCTCTGGGGGGGAGTATCTCCTCACGACCACCCTCGATGGTACCACCAGCAGGCCCGGAGGTGTCATCGGTCTGAGTTGCCAGAGGCTGCAGCTCCGCATGGCCATCTGCATTGGTACTACCAGCAGGACTTTCGTTTTCCGGCTCTTGCTGGGCTGGCTCTCCTGACTCTGCTCCTTTTACATCCGGCGCCCCCAATCCTGTTCTTGTCGACTCTGCATTCCCCCCAGAACTACCAGCAATGCCCACGGTACCAGCTCCTTCCTGGGCCGCCTGGAGAAGTTCGCGCGCAAGGTCGAGATCATCCTGGGGGAAGGCTTCTGGTAGTACACGCTCGCGAATAGTGGTATCAAGGATTTCAATGGCAGCCTCGGCATATTCGACTGCAAGAGGACTATTGAGGCGCATGGAGAGCATCATGAGGCGGCGAGCGCGGATCAGGATTGGTAGATTGGCTTTCTGTGATATGTTAGTGAGTCGCAATGATAGATCAGGTAAGCCCGACGGTAAGAAGCTGTGCAGCCAGCTGAAGACACCCTTCGTCATCGCATGCCTCAGCAAGCAAAGGGTGACGCTGTAGCGTCCGAGCTGGCTGCAATTTTCACTCAGCCGCCAAAGGACGGAAAGCAGACATACAAGATCCTGGTCAACAAGAACAATCCTGACAAGATAAACACCAGACGGCCAACCAACCGCGGACGCACCGTGGCGTGGCTGGTCGGACCGAAAGGAGACAAATTTCCGATCATTTTGGTCGACCAGGGGAAGGTGAACTTCTCGACATACGCCAATGTCGAAAAGGCCATGCAACTGATACTCAAGTTTGCGAACGCGTGGCCAGATGCGCCTCTCGACCAGGTCTCATTCAGACTGATGGTCGCGGAGGTCGCTGTGGCTGTCATGTCACCCACTTCAGTTCGCATCAAGGCTCCAACATGGCGAGCGTGGCGTGGGTGGAAGATCCTCATTCCATACTTCAACACGGAAACCCACCAGATCGAAGAATATTCGCGCACCGCATATGCAGGTCTCTCATTGGACGTCAGCTTTCCGGACATCCCTGCCGATGCTGAGTTGTATAGGTTCCCGGAGAAGGACCCTCATCCAGAAGTAATCGGAAAGGGCGCTGACGGTCGTCACCTCTCCTTGCTGCCTACCGACCGCGATGTCTTACAAGATCGGTGTTTCACACAATCAAAATCGACAACTACAACGACGATTGACGAGATCCGTAATCGCGAGAGGTTCGAACGTTTCATATCCTGGAAGCTAGCAGGCAGAAAAGGCACAGGAAAACAGATGCAGGCTGCTATCATGGAGTATGAAGCGCTCTACGTCTCTGCAAAGCGATTCGGTCGCAAAAGCGCTGCCGCACACCGTCTCTTCAGAGTCTGGTACGCGGCAGAACACAAGCTGACATACATCGACGTTCGCAAGTTTTTGCGAGAGCAACTCAATGGAGTCAAAATACCCAAATTTTCCATTCGCAGCCCAAACTTTGCCTGGATCCCACCTATCTTGGAAGCTTCTCGAAGGAAATGGCGGGAGACGCATGATGGCGCCGCCACGCTGCTAGAGTTGGCCAACCTGGTCGACATCTCCAACCAGGAATTGCGGGCCGGGAATCCACCACTGGGACAGAGGACATCACCCACATCTGCGAGAAATGCGGAAGCGAGGTTCGCTGTGCTGATCGGACAAGGAACGTCTGGGGCTTGTACTGCTGCAGCAGCTGTGCCACTCGCGATAAGGACAAGACGCCATTGAATGTGATGATCCTCAAGCAGGGATTGCAGACTTCATTCCGCAAGGAGGCTGCGTCCATGGGACGTCCGTGGAAAGATCCGCAAATACAACAGGTCTACGACGAGGCGTACCAATCGCTGATGGACCAGCTCAAGGACTGCAACCCAGACGAATGGTTTGACTCGTATTCGAGTTCCATCAGAAAAATTCCTCCAACGTTCAATCCTTTCTTCCCCAGCGTTGACGCGATAGATCGACTAACTTGCCGACCTGCACCAAACGGGACGCTGCAGACATGGACTCACGCGGCTCCCAATGTCGTCTGTGTACCCCACGCGATAAACATGGCTAAAGGTAATGCCCATGTCGGAAGCCTCGCTGAGATTGGAGCACATTGTGCTGCTTCAGAAGCAGCGACAGAGGAAGAGAAGCGACAACTGGACGAGAAGCTAATGGCTCGTGTTGCTGAGCATCGCGCCATCACACTCAAGTACGGGTTTGCCAGGAAAGTGCGCATGAACGCAAACTTCACCCCTCAGGAGTAGAAAGCCGCGCAGCTGGAGTTTCGGTCAGGGAAGTACAGTACTGGGAATTCCGTCGATCTAGACACCGCACTCAAGGAATCATTCAGAACCTACTCAAATCCCATAATATGCCTGCTTGAGGAGGAAGACAAGGAAAGGGTGGTGACCATTTGCGACGAGATCGAGGGGGCGTTCGGCGTCGACATCCCACGCTCGAAGGAAGATGGGGCACCTTGCCCATTCAAGCATGAGATGATGCCGGACACTTGGAACTGGACGGATCTACATGCTTTTGTCAGAGAGAGGCACCAACGCATGAAATTCACATGCAACAAGTATTGGGAGAGTAAGTTTGTTCACTCCTGACTGCAAAGCATTTGGCTAACCACAGACAGCCGTTGACTCGCTCGTGGGATTGGCATGCGAAGTTTTTTACCAGGTCTACTCCTCGGCCCCCGAGTTCCTTGGACTACCTCTGTCTGGTGTCATCATGAACCCGTTGCGTATATCCGTTGCGCACAAGATACATGGCAAACAGATGCGTACAGGCTGGCCGGTAACGCCTAGACGTCTCGGGGATCGCAAGGCAGAAGACAACAATATTCTGGTAGAGACCTGGTTCTCGAATTGCCTCAAGTACGACTTCGGAGAACAGCATTACGAGTCCCTCCGAGTCTACATCAAGACCCTCCGCATCCCCAAGCACATCTACGACCGCGATGCTGAAGTACCCACTTTGCCCGCCGTGGAATTCGACATGTCTGCCGAGGACGACCCAGACGTGATGCTACCAGAAGCCCACAACATGGCTCCCGACGATATCGAGTCCGTGTTGGCAGCCCTCAATCAGGATGGCGAAGATGAGGATGGGGACAGCGACGACGATCAAGTCCAGGACAACATCACGGTCCGCACCGACGAAGAGGAAGAGCAAGATGAGGTCGAAGAGGTCAAGGCCAAGACCAGACGTAACACCCAGCGCAACACTCACGCCAGCAAGGAGCCCAAGCAGAGTGACGCCATGGATGCAGGACTCAAGCGGCTCAAGCAGCGTGCTCAAGCCGCTCGTAAGCTGGTCGATATTTATGAGTATACGCATCACAAGGAGGTCGTCGTTCTGACAGCCCGCATACTGGACGGTTTCCTGCTGGAGAGTCGAGACCAGACTTCGATGCAGCAGCTTACTGAAGAGGTTGATACCTTGGCCAAGCATGTCAAACTGGATGAGACAGATGACATGGACGGAATGAGTACTACAGGACCTGCAGCGTCTGGTAGGAACCAGCAACGGCCTTCCGCCGCAGGACCTGCCGCTACAGGACCTCGCTTCAACCATTTCCGCCGTCAGACCCAGGAGCTCCTGACTACTTCCCAATTCACCACCACGCAGCCGATCGACTTGTTTGACGACATGATCAACTCGAACCCCAATCCTCACGGTGGCGACTTCGATAGGTCGGAGATTGCTGCCTTCCTACTACACATGGCGGATATGGGTGAGGTCAAGTACGATCCGTCCACTGAGGTGGTAGGAAGGGCGGACGACCAGGTCTGGTCAGGCTGGGCAGACGAGCCCTTCCATGGCTTTGGCGATGACGACCCTGCGATGCTTGACGCCGCTGATGATGGTGAGCCTGCGATTGACGGTAAAGGAAAGGGCAACGGAACAGCAAAGACGATGGCCGACAGGCAGAGCAGTGACGAGCCCATGGTCGACGCTGAGAGAGCGCCGCTGGATGAGGACGGCAGGCAGGGTGAGAGGAATGTCACCACTGAGTCTGCTGCTGAGCAAATCGCGATGGGTCAAGACGACGACGAGGATGAGCACGGAGGAAATGGCGAGGACGAAGATGAAGAGTACGGTGAAGATGAGGTTGGAGGAGAGGGCGGGGATGAGGATGGAGAAGACGGCGATGATGACGCCAGGGGTGGCGATGGGGTCGGCGACGAGGAAATGCCCGACGAGGACTCTGCAGGCCATGCGAGATACCTTGCCTTCCGCGATGCAGCAAGGTCGGTACTGAGTGAGCACCAGAACGAACCTCCTATGCATCTCAGGGACTTGGTGCCCCTTGTCAACGACAACTTGGCTGCAGGTGGGATCGAGGTCAGCAGACGGGAGACCAGGGAGTACCTTGCGGAACTGGCGGATGTCGGAGAATGCGTGTGGGATGCGGATTTGGAGCTGGTAGAATCCACCTTCTAGTGTGGCTCTAAGACGGTGACGGTGCGGAGGACGCAAGAGTGGTGGAGGATGAGGAGATGACTCTATCTGAGCCTGGCTCTGGTAGTTGTACGATATCACGACTTCAGCAAGGCGTTCTCGGGAGGAGTTGGGGGTGAGCCCACGATACCCAGCAATGGCGCTTGCTTTCTCGACTTTTTGATCAGCATGGATAAACAGCATACTTCAGAACTCTCAGCTCCTCATATAGTGAGCTTCAAAATCATAGACCAAACCCAAATGATCGTGTCCAAATGTGGTCATGTGATGTGAGGTATGTCAATGGTATACCTGATCCAGCAAAGTCTTCAATTTGGACCTCTCAAGCGCCGATGCGGAGTGGTCAACGGCTCCATGTACAGATATGCTCATGAATACTGTCTTCACATGTATTGAGATGCGAGGTTCAGTTTCATCAGTTGGTTCTGGAGAAAGTGTACTTTTTTACTTTTGAGCTTCTCGATCACATGAACGCACGATGATGACTCAGCAACGTTACGACCACACTGATCATATTGGCCATGCTACAATAGGGAAGAGTGTGACAGGTGGACAAAGGACAATAGGAAATCGTTGGTATTCTGGTTGACGGACCTCTTACCGTGCTCAGCGACACTCATAAAGTACTGTTCAACTTCCGCTTGGGCTGCGCGATCCGCGTCGAGACGCTGATACGAGCATATGACAAAATGTGGCATTCTCTCCAAAAGTTCCAGGGCGGTCATGTCAGAATCGTCCAGAATAATGGAGGGGCGTTCGTCCTGGAAGTGTGTCAGCGATACTCGTGGGCGATGATGGGAAATCATACAGGACGGAAATGGAGGCTCATTTCATTGACCCACTCAGGGATCGAGGTTGTGGATGTGATAATGAGGGCGAACGTCTGGCGGGGCTTGGTCTCGAAGATCGTCATCATATATGCCAACATGGACAACGTCTTGCCCATTCCCATCTCAGACCTGGATACCGCGGAAGCTGCCGTTAGTATCACCTCTCTATCATGCTTTGCGGCATCACATCTAATTCCTTCCCAGGCAGGAAACTACGAAGATCCCGAAGACGGAGACTATGCGGACATAGAGGAGGAGGCTGAAGATGACCGAGCGTTCCACGGCGAATCTGACGACGAGAACTACATGTCTGAGGACAGTCACGAGTCGACCGACATCTTCGAGGACTGGTACGATGAAGAGGGTACCGGCTTTTGTAGGAAAAGAGCAGGGCAGAAGGTCAATAGGGCGCAGCTCGCGGAAGCAGTGAAGAATGATCCGAGATACAAGGCTGGTCACAAGAGAGCCGAGAGGCGCATCAAGGGAGTGCTGGAGCAGGCGGCGTCGTATGGCAGGAAGTATGAAGGACTGGCCGACGAGGACATCGACGACATCATCCAAGAGGAAGACCGTGGACGCTACGCCATGGTACCTGATACCGAAAAGGGCGGATATGATCCTTTGAAGTTGTTGGCATGGCGGCTGACGGGAAGACAAAGATCTGGAAGAAGGTGTAGAGCTCTGGCTCATGGACTGAGGATGGAAGGCACAATGAAAGCACAGAAAGTTGGATTTGATAGTTCATACAGAAACAAAGAGATTGGCTTGAAGAGATCGCGGGGTTGTGCACGAAACTGATTGGTGCGTTCTGTTTGCATCCTGAGGCCTGCCCTTTGCTCCGCATCTCCTTCTGTCTCTCGCAATCTGACGGCTTCCTTCCTGCACAATCATTGCTCTCCGTGCCTCAGACGCTCACGCTGCAATCTTTTCGTTGTCCTTGCATCCATCGCCTGTCCATTCGGCACGTCGTACTGTGTCGTGGTCTTGGAAGGTGTTTGCACGCCTGCCGAGTGGAATCTCTTCCAGGCGATGTTGTTCTTACTGGTCTCATCCTCGGGAAGGGCTGCTTTCATCAAACGACGAGTCTCCTCTTTGCGGGCCTTCATACTAGTCATGTTGTCGTTCCTGAATTCGGAGAGAAAAAAAGACTTGCTCCATGGCGACCGGCACAGCTTCGTACAACCCTTCTGCGGCGCCCTCCCCGGGGTTGACAAGGGCGAACGTCTTCACCTCTCGATCCAGTGCAGCGACAACAACTTTGACAGCATTGTTGGTATCCTCAAGGACCTTGCTCTCTTTGGAAAACTTGACTGCCTGGTTGATCATCGTCGGATTGGCGTCCATCTTGTCCCAGGCGCCCGCATTGATAGGACGAAACCCCACGAGCATTCCTCGCATCTTGGGGTCTGCCGGCTGCTTCTCAGCATTAGTGACGCGTAAACCATTTGAAGCGGTGATGCGTCTCTGGAGATCATCCAGGCTCTCAGTCTGCTTAAGACGTGTAAAGCCTCTGAAGGTGAGAAACTGGTACTGCTCTCGGTCCCGGATTCTGTGTTGGAACGCAACTGCCGCCAAATTGTAGTGATGATCAGCTCTGACTACATATTCCTTTGGTTGTTGGGACGGGGCCATGTTGCTGCAATGTCATTAGCGATACGCGCAAAGTTGTTGGAGAGTACACACCATCAATGCGAGCTGGTGGCGGGTGAGTCTGTTGATGTACGCAGATTCACGAGCATGCAGGAGGGATGGTGACGCTAATCAACAATCGTGCGTACTACGGTGGGTACGATGAGTGGTGCAGTGTTTGCTGAAGTCCTCTACGCGTTTTCAAGTGTGTTTCCTCGGTGACGTGGTTCGTTCTTCGCGTTCGTGGTGGGGCAGTCTTTTCACGTGATTTAACTCCCGCTTTTCTTTCCTCCCACCTTCAAACCTCGGAGAAGACAACACAACCGACCTTACTAGCCTCCGAATCAATCTCGGTTTAGCATGGCGGGGCGATCAACTGCGGGAAGAGGGCGAGGACGGGGACGGGGACGTGGGCGCGGACGTGGGCGTGGGCGCGGACGAGCGTCAAGTCGCATTGCAGTTGTCCACCGAGGCTCAGGTTCAGCAGGATCTCGACAAGCTCTGTGACAAACTTAACGAGCTCGATATGCGCGTACAGCCTTAACCAGCACCAGATCGACCAACACCTCAATAGACCATGGATCAGCAATCCAGCTTACATAATCTACTACAGCTGGTCGAGCAGGAGATGGTATTGGGCGATGTTGGTGCGGAACGACTTCTCAAGCAGCTCACTGAGGCGCCGGCCCTCGGACACATCCTCTCGCCCATGATGGAAGAACACCAGATCTGGATGCCTCAAAACTTCAGGATCCTGGATCCTGAGAACCCAGGCAAGCTCCGTCTGCCATGTCCTGAAGCTGGTCTGACTGTGATACAGATTACGACCCCGACTACGAATCACCTGAGCCAGAGGAGTTGCAGGATGGTATCATCTCACAAGGACTCAAGGCTCGTCAGCGTGAAGCACAAGCGGCTAGAGGAGAAGAAGAGGAAGGGGAACTGGGTTCAGACGCTGAGAGTTACATTGAGGATGATGCTGCTATGACTAACACACAGTGCAGTCGGCTTTCTCACGCTGATTGAGGCCGGGTTTGAGTTAATATACATCCCTATATTGTCTTGGCATCATATTCCTGATTTACTTGACGTCCGGGATATCATGGAGAAGTCATTCCACTTCGGTAGGCTAGTTGTGATCAACAGTCCGGCAAAACCTGCCGCTCGCGTGGTCGAGTCAGCCGAGCTTCTGAAGCGAGGGTCACCCGAATGTCTCTTCGTCCTTTGTACCCTCCCCAACGCACTTCCGCTTCACTCCTGTCCAAATCCGTCCATCTTCCGCAAGGAGCATCGCTCCCTCGACCTCACGATGAAGGATCCCTTCCCTTTCTCTCCTCCTCCGCAATTCATCCAAGATCTGGCTCGCCCGCTAGCTGCCAAGCTCAATGCGCCTACTCTTCCGCTGCACCTTCACGAGGTTGCCTTTGCGATTGTTCTCTACACAGTCGTCCACCAGGTCATTTCTCCACCTCTCTCTGCATGGCTCTGCCCGAAGACCTATCCGCACCTGAACAAGCGGACGAAGCTCAACTGGGACGTCCATGTGGTATCGACACTCCAGAGCATTCTCGTCTGTGCTCTGTCGCTCTGGCTGATTCTATGCGATGAGGAGCGAGGTACCATAGGGTTTGAGCAAAGAATCTGGGGTTATACTGGGGCGACGGGGCTGTTGACGAGCATGGCATGTGGTTACTTCATCTGGGATCTCATCATGACCGTCATGCACGTAAACGTCTTTGGTTACGGCATGTTAGCCCACGCCACGAGTGCGACACTGGTGTTCTCTCTGGGATACGTAAGTCAGCAACTGTTCCTGCTTTCTCCGTATGTCTTAGAGGTCGCTTTGGTTACTACAGGCTTTGGGAGGCTACTAATCTGAGACTCAGCGACCTTTCGTCAACTACTACGCCCCTGTATTCCTCCTTTATGAGCTTTCGAGCCCCATGGTCAACTTTCATTGGTTCTTGGATAAGCTCGAGATGACGGGTTCCAATGTCCAACTGGCGAACGGCATTCTTCTCATCACCACGTTCTTCTCTTGTCGCCTGATATGGGGCAACTACAACTCGGTTCTCGTCTTTCACGACATGTGGAGCGCCTATCGATCCGGAAAGATCACCACAGCAGGTCAGCTTTGGCCGGAAGGGAAGCCGCCCGGACAATTGACCGACGAGCACGACATGTTCAGATTCACAGTTGGTAGACAATTACCACTCTGGCTAGCCGCAAGCTACCTTGGCGCAAACATCGTATTGAATTCCCTAAACGTGTACTGGATGGGCAAGATGATTGAGACAATTCGCGCAAGATTTGAAGGACCCTTCGGAACCAAGGGCACGTCGAAGGGCAGGAAGCGCGAGGTCCATAGCTTCAAAGCCGAGGAGCCGGTGGTCGCCAGCGGTGTGGACATGGGAAATGAGGCCGAGAGCAAGGAAACCCGTAGTCGGCGACGAGGATGATAAGGGAGCGAGGTTCGAGACGAGATAGAGTTGCAAGAAGCGCGACACCGCCAATGGTATCTGGCCACCATGTGGATCAGATGGCCATGTTGAACGGCCAGCGAACGCGCATCACGAGGGTTAACGACTACAGCCATTTACTGCTTGATATTGGATATAGCGCAGATCTCGCTCTTGGGATCACAGATAGAGTAATGTAGATGAATCAGAAGCGGCAAGCGAAGCTCCACCCATATCGTTCGCCGTCACTCTGGCACTGCTTTACTGACTCCCTGTCCCATCGTCACTCACTTCGAGACTCACGGACCGACTCGTCATCTTGTACTACTCTGATCCTTTATCGTCTTGCTCGATGCGCGCTACGTCCTCGTCGGCAACCTCGTTCTGCTCTCTCATCAGTCACCATCCCGACCAATCCGCACAACAGTGAAGTATCACCTTGTCGACCTCTGCTGCTGGTATAGCGTCCTTCCCTTTCTGTGCACCGTGGTTGACCTTCGCTTTCGCCTTTGCCTTCTTACTCTTCTTCTTGACGGCCCCACCATCCACTTTCGGGATCAAGCCTCCAGCGGCTGCCTTTTGTGCGGCAGCTCGCTTTCCTCCGCCGGGTTTGTTCTTCTTCTGCGACGGCATTAGAAGACTCTGAGTGCAGAAGGATCGAGGTTGCTTACAGTGCGGGACATGTCTGATTGTTCGCAGTTACGTGCTTGATGTGAGGAAGCTTCGTGGGCGCGGACTTGGATGGGGCTGCAATGTGAGGAAGTGTTAGGTGAAGACGTCGGATGTGAGGATCATCACGGCGGGACAGATGAAAACGACGAGGAATAGAGTGTGAGAGGAGACGTGAGTAAGTATGGGCATGTGCTTGCACATGCTCCACCGCCTGTCCACTCGCGAGGGGCGGGTGAGAGGAGTGGGGCCATAGAACTCAAAAGCAGCACAATTCTTTACGGCAACATGATGTGTGGGATGCACTATATGTTACTGTTTTCAAAAGGCTGCTATATGTCTGTTGTGAAAGTGGTCATGAGGTGAGTCGATCCGGAGCGGCTGAAGCTTCCGAGACTACCACGTGACCATTCGCCACACCCATTTGCCACATCTAGATAATCGACGAATTCCATAGCTACCACTCGCACTCCTCCAGCTTGATGTGCAAGCCTCCTTTCGGCTTGGCTGTGATTCCGCCCACTATTTCCGCCACATATCCCGGATCCTTGAACTCGAACTTGAACCTCCCAACGAACGCCGCCATTAGACACATGAATTCTGCGCGAGCAAAGGCAGCGCCAATACATGATCTAGGGCCAGCGAGAAAGGTCAAGAAGGCATAGTTGCTGTCGGCGCCACCTCTGTTGGCTTGGCCCTCCCGAAGCCATCTTTCCGGGTTGAACGTCATAGCATCGGGACCCCAGGATTCAAACGAGTTGTTTGTGGCCCAAGGAGCGATGATGATGATGGTCCCTTTAGGTATCGGATGATCAAGAATGGTGCTGTCCTGTGCTGCAACACGCATGGTGAGGGAGACTGGGGCCTGGATGCGAAGTGCCTCATTGCAGACGGCAGCGAGATAGGGCAGATTGTCGATCTGGTGCCAGGAGATCTTACGGCCGGACTTGCTTCGTGGTGATGGTAGGTTTGCATGAATTTCCTCGCGAAGTCGTGTCTGCACCTCGGGATTTTGAATGAGCAAATAGATGGTCCATAACATGGCCGTCGAGGTCGTCTCATGTCCGGCCACCAAAAAGGTCATCGTCTGGTTGATAAGCTCTTCGTCGGTGAACCCACCAGACTCCATGGCAACGGAAAGGATATCAAAGTCGTTTCGACACCTTTTCATCTTAGCCCTCTTATTATCGATGAGTTGTTGGCATGTCTCCCTAATGTACTTTCGAGCGGCCATAATCTCGTAGTTTCGCTTGAGTGGGATGTTGCGCATGAACCAGCCCGGAAGCACAACTGAAGCCATTTGCAAGTATCTTGCAAAGCGAGGGGGCTGAAAGATTGTCTTGTAATGCTGGCTCAGGGTGTTGTTTGGGTCAGCGATCGACCCAAAATCCTGGCCCAGCCCAGCGGTACCGATGATATCCAGCGTGGCGCGAGAAGTGTAATCTCCAACCTCGACGACATTGTTTGCATGGCCATAATCGGCTGGTCGGTGAGCGATATCGTAGGAAATCCTCTCAACAAGCTCATTGGACTTGTCCCAAAAGGTCTGGTACAGATCTTTGACATGTCGGAAGGCGAACGCAGGTGAGAGAGCTTTGCGTTGTCTCTGGAATAATACGTCAGCAAGGAGTTGAGTACACGCTCCATCTGACCGACCTTGTGCTCGTCACCCTCCGCAAGAAGGATACCGACTCCAAGAATTCTGCCCAGGCCTTCCCTTACTAACTTAGGCTTGATGAACTCGTAATTCTTGGTGACGAGAACCTCGGCTATTGCCTTCGGACTAGTGACCAACACCCGCTCATTATTCAACCAGTGCAAGTATCTAATGAGCCCTTTGTTCGGTACTTCATTGGCCCAATCTCTCATTGGAATGCCAGTGGGCTCCTTGGAGATACGTGCTGAGTGACCCATGAACAGTGTAGCATTCGGTGGCGAAGGCAAATCCCGTAAGGGACTTATGTAGATGGGGAATATCAATACCGACCAGAAGGCCCAACCGAGGAAAGCTCCAGAGAAGATGGCGAGACTGGTCAAGACAAAGGAGCCCTGAATAGACATCTCACTTTTGAAATGCGTAATAAGATACGCCGTCAGCGCCGAGACGGCGACCATCTTCTGCGTAGGAGGCATTCTGAGATCGTTGATGGCGCGTGGCATGGGCTAAGTAAGATCGATTCCGTAGATGTTCCACGTCTTTATATCGACAACATCAGCTCTTTCGACAAAAGTGGTGTTATCCGGAAGCCTTGATATATGAAACGTAGGGTGTTCAGGCCGACTTAGCCGGAACCGTTCTAGTGGGCGCGAGCGGGACGATATTGGCCCGTCAAGCTCGATCCTTCTATACGGCGCACCCAGTCGTCGTCAGTCTGCTTCAAGGACGGGCTGACAGGCTTGCCAATGCAAAAGTGGACTGGATGTCCTACCTGTCGCTTTCCCCTGTCTACTTTTCTCGAGCTTCCCTCGTGTTGACTTACGTGTAGGGAGAAAGAGATTAATTACTGCCTGACCCACTAAAGTTAGGTGGATTATAACTACATAAATACTTAACCTAATAAACTAAAAGTTAGATAAATTAAGAGAACTTCTTAATAGTAATAGAATAAAACAATAACTATTTAAATTGATTATAAATTAGTAGACCTGTTAATAAGTACTTAGTTTAACCGTGGGTGAACTAAGTCAGGATCCTTCTTGGCACCTTCCAGCTCTTACCGAGGTTGACACCTCTGGTTGGTCACGTGCAAAGGTCGGTCCAGAGAAGCAACCGCGCACGTGTCGCGAAGCTGTGGTAGGCATCATACAGTCCGAGGTAGGGCTCATGTGGTACCATCTGATGTATTACAGACATGATTTAGCTTTCATCACCCTCACTACTATAGATTTTCAGGACCGGCTCTGTCGAGTTTCAAGCTGCCAACTTCTCCTTCAAGATCTTCTCAGTCAACGACCATAGTGCCTCTTGAAGCGCCTCATCCTTGGCCTCCTTACTTGGGTCTGTCACTTTCCTGTCAGGAACAATGTACTGGCCTTGAATCTTCTCCTTGACAACAGCCTCGCTTGTAGCCGCGAACATAGCTGAGCGGCATCCTTCGTCAATTGGATCTTTCAGGAATGGCTGTACTGCCTTGACACCGACCTTACCCATAGTACCATATGCTTCGACTGCTTGACTCTGTTGATTCGTCTTCACGCCGCCAGGATGAGTGGCAATGATCCAAGGGCCATGAGCGGTTCCGCCTGCGGTGAAGCCGAGCTCGTTCCTCGAGGCGCGGCGAGCTAATGCGAGCACGAACAGGACCTGCGCAAGCTTGGTACGGTTGTACAGCTGCATTGCACCGATATCGGTGTTCATCTCCTCAACAGACTCGAATTTTACCTTGTCGTTGCCACCACGGTCTAGGTCGGAAGACTGTAGTACCAGACGCCAGTTTAGCGTCTTCTGCAGGACCGGCAAAAGGACCATCGCGAGGTGGAACCGTGAAATGAAGTTGACCTGCATGTGGGAGTCTCAAGAACAGTCAGCTTCTGCTCGGGCAGCGGGCTATATCTACGCACCAAGCCCATCATCAGTCAACCAGAACGGACCGACTCCGAGGCCTGCATTCAGGATCAAGGCATCAATCTTCTGAAGCTTGGAAAGCTCAGTCGCCACTTCGGCGGTCTGCTTGAGATTCGCAAGGTCGCACTTCTTCCATTCAACCTTGTCAACATTGCCGTACTTTGTCAGCTCACGTTGAGCTTCATCTGCATGGTCCTCCTTGTTGGAGAGCAGATAGATCTTCTCCGCGCCCTTGGTAAGAATGTGTGCGACTATACCGAATCCTATACCGGCTGAGCCTCCAGTGACAACGAAGACCTCAAAGATCAGCGTTAGACTGTGGCAACGGAGGAATGTCCGTTGATGGTCTCAACCAAGCACGCAAACGGACATGAACGTACTTTGCCAGAGAGGTCCGGGATATCACTCTTTGGGTCAAAGGTATTGCTAGAGCTGAATAGACCCATCCTCGAGTTTCGTTTTGAGTAGATCTGAAGAGGTAACAGTCGAATGATGACAATATTATGTTGACTATTGAACATCCGCCCTCCTCGTCTCAGAACTTCTATGTTCTATCGGCATTCTGAACATTATCAAGTCAGAATTCAAATGATCTCTCATGGTGGACGGACAAATCGTGTCTAATGTTGGTCCTACTTATGAGGCTTCCTTAAGGCTATGCCTGCTCGGCAAAATGATCATCCGCCTGAACAGGTGAGGTTCACAAAATCCTTCTGCTTGAATTTGTCCACGAACCTTTGGTCATTACCGATCGACCATCATATATTCACTCGTGGCTCATTCATTTGTGTTGGCTGCAATCACATTGAAAATATGCAGTGACGCAAAGGATAGCAAATTAGTTGCTGTCCCTCTGATAGAGCGAGAACCTCCCGGGGACAGTCTCCCGCTCGATGCCATGGATCTGCGACTCATACTATTTTAAGCCTCGTGTGGTTGATCTCCTACCTCTGCTACTCTCCAAGGTATCCTCCTCAGTGAATACTTGCCCGGTAATCGTCGAACTACTCTGTCGTGAGACAGACGCCTCTTCCCTGGGTAGTGTCATGGTCTCGGTTGTATTTCAGGAATGTCTGGAAGGTAAGATTGAACTTCTTCTGTCATGTCGACCTCTGGTACCTCTGGGGTTGTCGAGTGCACAGCGTTCACTTTTCAGTGGTCGCTGCTTCAGGTGATCATATCGAGCATATCGCTATCCTCGTGGTGTCATGCGAAGGCATGTATGCTTTACATGAGTCCGGACTGCAGGATCCCTCCGCATTTGAAAAGCATCGAGCGTTACCGTATCGCTCTTGGACGTCGTGACATCCACAGCATGCCAAGAGCATGGATGCAAGCTCTCGAGCTCCTCTGCTTGGTGGATAAGTGCAACATTGGGACGGAGTTTTATGGCTAGGAAGTACGCATCACTCCCCTGCCTCGTGAACATGGACTCCAGTCCTAGGAGAACGGTAAGTTGTGCACCTTTTCAGCTTGCGACATCTCAAGATACGAAGGATGTAAAGATGGTCAAATTGTATCCTTCGACTCATGGCTTTGTCCATTTATCCACGTTGACCACGTTTGCCGAATCTCCTGACCGAGTGATGACCCACACGACCTCTTCATCGCTATCATTGACCTCTTGATGCTCCAAGCCCTTGGGTACAAGGCAAAAATCACCAGGACCAAGATCCACTCTCTTCTTCCCACCTTCTGTCAAGACCGATCCCTTCCCGCTCAGCGCATAGATGATCGTATCCTGCTCGCCGTGGTGGTGTACACCCGAACTCGTTCTTGGGGCAGCGGTCATGATCGAGGCATTGATAGAGGCTTGTCCGGCTATAGCGTTGGTTCGGGTCATGCCAGAAGTCTGTCCTCCAGAGGCTTGAGTACGATTCGGCGAGGGAACGTAGACGATGTCGGTGGCCATGGTGTTGAGACAGTAGTCGAGGTGATATCGGTTGATACGATGCCCGCTCTTCAGATATCTGTGGTCAAGCTTGGGAGACCAAGAATGATGCCAGAGGAAGAAGGAAATGATGCAACGCGCCCACCTTGAGGCTCTTCATCAACCCCGCAATCTTTAGCAGGCTCCCTCGTCAGGTGCGTCTCAAGGGAGCATTCAGATCGGTCGAGCCATGTCGGAAACTTTTTGACACTTGTTCTCGACATTGCCCGAGGAATGTGATCCATTCTGCACGGCCATTTCCCCGGACATTCGAGCCTCGGCTCAAGATCTGGAATTGGCGAATCAGCGTCGACGTTTTTTGGTCTCACTCTCGACCGTTCACTCATCCCTTGAGCTGGCAAGGGGCGTGCAGACAGCAGACGAGCTCCGGACATAGACCACAGCACAGTGAGACAGACAAAGCACCCCCGAGCAGAATCGAAAGGGCCGTAGAGTCAATCGCAGTGGTTCCGTGGCGTCCAAGAAATTCCGGGGGCCCCAAAGTGTGGGCGTGACATGTGAAAGCAGAGACCGAGGCAGCTCCAGCCTGTTGTACCGAACTCGTCTAACAGCTCTGCCCACTCACGGCCATTCTATTTCTCCTTGCACTTATCCAACCTTTTCTCCTGTCATCCCTCTCTTCATTCATTGTACTCCATTCATCTATATCCGTCTCGTAACCATGTCTGGTAGATTCTCGGAAGCCGACGTCAAGTCGCATAACAAGCCCGACTCCTTATGGATCATCGTCGACGAGGATGTCTACGACTTGACCAAATTCCAGGTCGGTCGAATCGCGTCAATGAGCTCACATTGTTGATTTGACATGCCGCAGGATGAGCACCCTGGTGGAAAGAAGATCCTCCAGCGCGTTGCCGGTAAAGACGCCTCCAAGCAGTTCTGGAAGTACCACAATGAGGGAATCCTCAAGAAGTACCAGAAGGACCTCCAAGTCGGCTCTCTGAGCAGCAAGCAAGCCGCAGCTCCTCCCACTCCTCCCGCGACACCACCACCGCAAAAAAAGAAGGAAGCCGTCAAGCCGCAGGCTGAGGCTGGAACGGGCTCCGTGGCCCCTGGTCCGGCGGCGAAGCAAGAGCTAGAGATGCTTGATCAATATGGCGACATGATTCCAGGTGGTGATCCAAGCTGGTATCAAGCTGTGAGTGAAGATTCATTCGACCAGAAGAGACACAAGCTAACAATGTCAGTATCACTCCCCTTACTTCAACCAATCTCACGCCGACCTCCGCGCTGAAGTCCGAGAATGGATGGAGTCAGACGTTATGCCATACATTACCGAGTGGGATGAGGCCAAGAAGGTGCCTGATGAGATCTACAAGGCCATGGGAAAGAAGGGATACCTTGCCGGTCTGATGGGCGTACACTATCCAACCCATATCACAGAGAACCGTGTTGCGGCCGTACCTCCTGAGAAGTGGGATCTATTCCACGAGCTCCTCCTTACCGATGAGCTCTCACGTGGTGGTTCCGGCGGTTTCGTCTGGAACTTGATCGGTGGCTTCGGCATTGGTGGCCCTCCAGTCCTTAAGCACGGCAAGAAGCCCTTGATCGAGCGCATCATGCCTGGCATCCTGAACGGCGATAAGCGTATCTGTCTCGCAATCACCGAGCCAGATGCCGGATCTGATGTCGCCAATTTGACCTGCGAAGCTAAGCTCAGCGAAGATGGCAAGCACTACATCGTGAACGGCGAGAAGAAGTGGATCACAAACGGTATCTGGTGCGACTACTTCACCACCGCCGTCCGTACCGGAGGCGAGGGTATGAACGGTGTCTCCGTCCTCCTCATCGAGAGGGACTTTGGCGGTGTTTCCACCCGCAAGATGGACTGCCAGGGTGTCTGGTCATCAGGCACCACCTACGTGACTTTTGAAGATGTCAAGGTGCCAGTCGAGAACTTGATCGGCAAGGAGAACCAGGGTTTCAAGGTCATCATGACCAACTTCAAGTGAGCACATTCCCAAACTCTTTGACCGCATCTGCTAACATCCTCCAGCCACGAACGTATCGGCATCATCATCCAATGCCTTCGCTTCTCTCGCGTCTGCTACGAAGAATCGATGAAGTACGCCCACAAGCGCCGCACTTTTGGAAAGAAGCTCATCGACCACCCTGTCATTCGCCTCAAGCTCGCTCACATGTACCGCCAAATCGAAGCCTCGTACGCGTGGCTCGAGAACCTCATCTTCCAATGCAACACCATGAACGACGTCGAGGCCATGTTGAAGCTCGGAGGAGCCATCGCCGGTCTCAAGGCCCAAGCTACAGTCACATTCGAGTTCTGCGCCAGAGAAGCAAGTCAGATTTTCGGTGGGCTGAGTTACTCGCGAGGTGGACAGGGTGCTAAGGTCGAGCGACTATACAGGGACGTCAGGGCTTATGCTATCCCTGGTGGAAGTGAGGAGATCATGTTGGATCTGAGTATCAGGCAGAGCTTGAAGGTGAATCAAGCGTTGGGGATGAAGCTGTAAGCGTGGACGGAAATATGTTGGAATAGAAGTGCATTGGGAAAGGCTGTAGTCTATCTTGATTGCAGAATACAGTTATCAATCTTCAGATCAATAAGCGAGTCGTCTTGTAATCTCCCAATGAACGACCAGGATAGGTATTTCTTCTCAATCGAAAGCGTGACGGGAATTCACGTGCACCTCCCGTCTCAAAACGCCAAGCCCAAACCTCGACCTCATCATCAAGAAATCTCCCATCCACCTTGCAGTCCCACACAACACCACCATGTCTTCCGCAGCACTCCTCCCCCGCCTTATCGGCCCTCTCCCTCGCTCCGGACAGGTCGCGTCAGCTCTGTGCCGCCGCATACCTCATACCCAACCATCCAGCCAATCCCACTTCAGCACCCTCCTCCGATCCACCCACTCCTCGACAAATGCCACCAACCTGCCCTCAGTATCACAGACTGCCCTATCATTATCGCGACCACGATCTCATGTCCTCACATCAAACGTGGCATCATTATTGAGAGGAGCGAGAGGAATGAAAGTCCGCAGCTCAGTCAAGAAGCTATGCGACGGGTGCAAGAGCGTGCGGCGCAAGGGAGGGAAATATGTCTACATTATATGTAGCAAGAATCCGAAGCATAAGCAGAGGTGAGTTTTTAGATTCTTTACACCGTGAGTTGGAGGGAGTGGATGATGGAGGGAAGGGGTGGATGGAGGAAGACGAGAGAGGAAGAAGGAAGGGGATGGTGGAGACAGTAGGAGGACATGGAGATGGGAAATCTGGTAGGGGAGATAGAGATGGAGGGCGGAGCAGGTGGGAAAACAAGATGGAAGGGGCAAGCACAAGAGGGCTGATTGGAAGATTGGGGGAGAGTCTGGAACGAGGGAGGGAGGATGGATTGGAGATCAGTGATGGTTGTAGGTTGTGGGCGAGCTCAAGGCGGAAATGACCTTGAGAATGAAACGTACAGACAGTGCGAGACCAATGCTTACTTTGATTAGGCAAGGATGAGAGGGGCAGGATCGAGATAGCTTGATGTTCATGCAACGAGGGCGCGCGGAAGGAGACACTCAACAAGATGGAAGCGAAGCAGCAGGGATGTTGGAAGGAGGAAATCGGGGACGGCGACACATAGAGAGCGATACAAAGGCCGCTGGGGAGGCGATACACAAAGGCCACACATGTACGAGAAGAGCACGAGAACGGGCATGGAATCGAGTCTGGCAAGTCTGAATTTCAAGATGCATCTGTTACGACAATGTAAAGTACCCAGGATACCCACTCCATAATGCATATCCATGCACTAGAAAGCTGAAAGCTGTGCCGTACTCCAAGTATGCCCATCATTTTAAGCCCTTTTGATCCACCGATACTCCTGTGTGTGGATCTTATTGAAGATCTGTCAATGATAAAAGACAAAAGCAGATGCCTTCTGCTGTGAATCAAGCTCCATGCTCGCGAACTTTGAAGCTTGCCAGCGACAGCCGTGCGTTTTGAAGTGATGCTGGCTCGATCTATGCTGGCCGCTGAGGTTTGCATGATCGCATTGGAGATGCTGAAAGGAGACCCTCGCGCCTCTTTGTGCTTGTGATGGGAATAGTGCCAGTGTGATACTAGCGAGCTGACACTGTTGGTGGCGCTGGAAGACTTCGTTGAGGACCACGAGGAGCTGGGATCGGAGGCGGAGGCATGCTGCTGCTGTTCGACCTCGGGCTATCGAGGGGAGACTCTGGAGATTGCTGCTGCTTGCGAAGTAGAAATTGATGGGGCGGAGGTGGCCCTTTCGCACCTCGAGTCTCATGGGTCTTGAAGTTATCAACGACTCCCTCAATGGTACCTTGAGTGTGCAGGGTGCCATTGCGAGATGGCGTCTGCCTGGGCCCCGCGGGGAGCGGGACCGGAGATTGAGGACTAATTCGTCTCGCAGGTGGCGGCATCTGCTCACTATATTGTGGCGCTGGCGGATTGATCAGGAAGAGTAGAGACTGATACAATGTCCATAGCTTGCCTGCACGCTGCGCTGATGCCAGGCAATTGATGTTGAGCGCGGAGGAGTTTGTCAAAGTTTCCAGGGCGGACATGGCAGCTCTATCCGCTTGCATGGCAGATCCAATAGTAGGATCTGCCCTGTGCTTATGGCCCGCACGTTGTTGCATATTCAGCATGTTGGCTTTAGCATCCGAGGAGGCACGGAGCATGTTGACGGCATTGTGAATCAGGATTCGGAGCTCGTTGTCAAGTGTACCTGTCCTTGAATTTGGTAGTGTGTGACGAGCTGGTGAGTTCAGGCCATTCACTCGAACTGCACCTGAGCCTGCGAAAATATTAGTACCTTCATCGGCGTCGAGGATGATGTGCTCGTGCTCACCTTGCTTGTCCACCCCTTTCTGCTCAAACAAAGCACTGACAGGCGTGGGAAGGTTGAGCCTTGAGAGCGAAAATATCGCAGCATCCAGCTTTCTGATCATGGTTGTCTCGTCATCCTGTATGGGCGGTCGATCAACTACCTCAGAGTAGTGAGATCTGGTGGCTGGATCGTTGGTGAAAGAGTGTGCCAGAGGTGAAGGAATAGCCGGTCTGGTGGACTTTGGAAGGTGTGCAGGAGCAGACTCTCGACGAGCTGAGTCGGCGGCGGCCTTGTTTGGGTTGTCTGGGATTGGAGCAGAAACGCGGCGAGGGGCCGGGACTTGAGACTCCTTGTTCGGAGTTGGTGTGGCGGGCTGAGGTATGTCATCGATATAGTTCATGAGAAAATCGGCGCTGTAGCTAGCAGGCTTGTCTTCCTCATCGTCCGATGCTGGAGCCTTGTTTTCTGGCTTTGGTTTCTGCTTGAATGTGATCCTGGGCCCAGAGGCAGGGGGGGAGATTGGCTTCTCGGGGATGGATGGCTCAGAGTCCTCAGAATATCTTTTTGGCCTATTTACGTTCCTCTTGGGTCTGACTTCAGGTACGGCAGTCTCTGTTGTAGCGACAGTGCTCTCGACGGGAGCTTGCGGGGAGACCTCAGAGGCCGTATGAGAATGGTCAGGAGTGTCAACTTTGATACGTTTGGCCTGTCCATTGGCCCGATCTTGATCTTCTTTGACAGAGTCTTGACGTTTTCTTCGTCCAAGGCGGACCGTGACCTTGGGGGGTGACTTGCCACGCAAAGCGGCGACCGTGCCTGCCATGGTGTTGTAAGCGCGGCGAGGTGAGAAGTGTACAGCAAGTCAATCCAGAAGCTCCATCGATGCCTAAATGATGTGTGCGAAAGGTGGTGATGAGTTTGGAGTTAGTCTTGAGGCTGATTGTGCTACGAAAAATGAAGTAGAGTACAACGGAAGTCAAATGTCAAGGCTCTACCACTTGCACACTGCCCGCCCCATCGGGAAACCGTCCGACGTGCCCTCCTTCCTGCACGTATCCTTACACAGCGACCTATCACATGCCGTTCACTGGCGACGGCAGGCTTGAGGCTATTCGTATTTGTTGGCTCCACATCGCCGACATTTCATGGGTTTCAACTGGGTATGCAAAGGTGGGTATTCAAGGAAGAAAGATGAGCTGGTCAACATATTTCGGATTCAGCACGTCTACACATGACAACCAAGGTATCACGTTCGTGAAATTACTGGTCTTCACTGAATAGTCTATATTTGATCTCGGTAAAAATAAAGAGCCCTCAATTGGAATGTGAGGATATGTATTTTCATGGCGACATCTGCAGCGACCTGTACGCATCCCTGAGCTCGTGCCCAAGATCAAGCCAAGGGACGGCAGGCAGTTGCGGTTTGGCCTACTGAGTGTAGGACGAATCTGCATACCTGAAACGACTGTTGCTAGGATATTTCGTCACCAAGTCATGACACAGGCATTCTCTTCCAATACCAGCAGAAGCCGTCGAGCTTTCTAATTGCTATGTCATAATGCTGCCAGTGATGCGGCGAATATCGAAGAAGTCCGGCATGACTCGACAAGCCAATCAGTGGTCATGTGTCTTTTTGTGCATGACTCAAGCATCATACGTGGAGCTTCGAAGCAAGTTGGAGCTCCGTTCCTCCCCATATCCATTGTGCTGCCAAACATGCATCTCTCGATCAGCAGATTTCTCAGTCTGTCGAGCTTAGCGGTCACTGCAGTCTCTGCTGCTGGCTGGAGCTTCCAGGATGGTAGCGTCACCGTCACAGCAAAGGGCGCAGGCGTCGGAGGAGGTTCCAAGGAGAGGTGATTGGCTTGACCTGCGAAATGGGTACCTTACTGACATGCTCAGCCTCTCACCAGACTCACTACTACCAAAGGAATTGTCTCTTGGTACCTCCGATTCACTCAAAATTGTCTTGACCACTGTCGACGGCAAGACCGCCAAGCGACCACATCAAGCATTCTTCACTCTGTTCGAGCCAGGGACAGGCTTGGAGGAATCATGGCCATTGAACGTCAAAGAGAATGGAAAGGCAAAATTGGATCTCGTATGTTGTCCAAAGAGTTTGGTCTACGCGCACGTGTCTGACATAGATCAGTCCCAGAAAGACCTTCCACACCAGTTCCTCACGTCAGACTCGGCATTGACCGCAAAGCTCACGATCGCCTCCTTCGGCAGCTCCAAGCCATACACTGGACGTGTTTTCCCTCTTCGGGTCTCAAGAGACTCATCGACACCTCTTTCGATTCCCGCTCCACCTCTTCGGTATGGCAAACTGCCCGAGATTCACCACATCTTCCGAGGTGACCCCAAGTCTCCACCCTTTGTAGTTTCTGGGTTCTTTACCCTGGCGGTAATTGCCACACTTCCAGTCCTACTCGGAGCGTGGTTGGCACTTGGCGCGAACTTCAACCATCTCGGCAAGGCTCTCAATGGGGCACCTGTCAGCCACGCCCTCTTCCTAGGAAGCATTGTCGGCATCGAAGGCGTTTTCTTCCTGTACTATACGACCTGGAATTTGTTCCAGATGCTTCCAGCTGTCGGTGTTCTTGGTGCAGTCGCCCTCGTCAGCGGAAGCCGAGCCTTGAGCGAAGTACAGGAGCGAAGATTGGCTGGAGAAAGGTAAGACACAGTAGGGGCATACCAGCACAAGGCAGAAGAGTTCGATCCAATGGAACGGTGTGCAAAGAATGTAAAACATATCATTTGTCAGCATAGCGCCACCAAGAACGATGCATTCAGCCCTTGAGGTCATATCAGGAACCCTAGGGTCGTCCAAGCACTACGTTGCCAACTCCATGTCCACCCCGCACTGGGTCTTCATGTCCACACATTATCTGGCTTCTCCTTGTGCATTTCCAGAATAGTACCATCGTCATGTCCAGGAATCACTCGACACCTCTGCGTTCGCTGGAGATTCCGCACTTTCCTATGCGATCGAAACCACTGCACATGGTCTCGCTGCAGCCATCCTTGTGGCTTATCATCTCTGAGCTGATCATGTCAGTCACTTCTCCATACTTGGTCCACCAAAACCTACGTTCTCGATCACATGATACATATCCGACGTGAACAGAGAAGATCCACTATCCTGCAGGTTGACCTGCATCGCACAGAGTCCTACTCCAGTCAGCGTCCATTATCCTCCCTCCCCCACATACCTACCTTCCGTATGACCCGGCAAATGATGCAACGTGATCCCCTGACAAAGTTCAAACCTCTCCTCGTCAAACGTTCTCCAATTCCTACTCCTCGTCAGCCGACCCTCCTCCCTCTACAGTCACCGTCACTCACATATCCAACCTCAAACAATGGCCCATATAAACCTGATCATCCGCGCCCGTTGCCACACTCCAAAACGCCACCCTGAGTTCCTTATCGTGCACCCAAACCTCCACCCCCTCCCTGCCCACAAAATCCTCCAACCCTCCGGCATGATCAATATGCAAATGCCCCAACACCACTTTCTTCACCTCCCCAATATCATGTCCCGTCTTGGCTATCGCAGCCGCGAGCTCGTGTTCAGGCTCATACTTGACTCTCGTAAAAACGTCGGCGATCGCCGGCCCGACGTCGGTGGGGAAGTTCTTTCCCCCGCCGGTTTCCCAGAGGATGAGCCCTTCGTGGGGGTGGGAGATGAGGACGCAGTACATGGGCATGAGGCGGCGGGCGTTGATGAAGGGGTCCGAGCGGGTGGTGAAGGTGGACGTGTTGGCGCCGCGGATCATGAAGGCGAGGTCGGCTTCGAGGTAGCCTACTGTGAGGATGTGCATGGTTGTGCCAGGAGGGCAGGGGAGGAGGAGGTCATGATGGTGGGAGTGCCGGAGATGTGCTCGGTCCGTTGATGCTCAAAATGAGAGTGTATCGAGCGATTGAAAGAGGAGAGAGGTATGCCTAGCTGAAGACTCGAGAGGGAGATGCAAATGCCTTGCCTGAATTGTTCCGCCCCTCGTCCGGACTATTGACCGGTCCAGCTATGGTACCCACCTCAGGCCATCCTCGTCATCTCTCCTCTCCGGCCCACGTCTTGTACTCACCTTCTCAAGCATCTTACACGTCTAGGCATCACACTTGTCAAGCATCACGGCACTGTCTCCTCCGGCCGTGACGTTTGGCGGTGCGGGGTTGTGCAAGGAAAATTGGGGCAGTTTGAGTGGAAGAGGCACAGCTCTTGGGCTTGCGGGGTGAAGCTGAGGTAGGATTCAGGGGTTCACACCACTTTCAGGGACAGATATGTATAGTACATTTCTTATATTGTTTTTGGTCTCTATGAATTATCTTGGAAGGCGAAAATCAGATGCATGCAGGAATTGGTCCTGCGGGTATCGTCCTGGTTGATGCCGGACGCCTTGCTGGAGCCACAAAGGGACTGTAAAGCTCGTATGAGCTGAGGTATGATCATATATGTTCGTTTCATCACGAGAAGAGAATAGCATGCCGGATTTGGCTGACGCGTTACCATTCTGGTCCTTGCCGACACGCCTTGCTGACAACGAGGAGAAGTAGGAAATTCGTGAAAGCCACTTTTCGTTTGTGGAAGCGCCGTTTCTTTGTTATAGCTTTGTTGTGCAGTTCCCATATTGTGAGAATCACTACACGGCGTTGGAAAGCCTTGATAGCGTTGCTGTGATGAAGCAAGAGCTTCAGAGATGGTCAGTTGGAAAGAACAGAGATGCTCGGGTCGTCCTTGCATGAGTCGTGTTGGTGGATGGAAGGCGGGAGTCTGTCGAGGTCTGTGGCGAAGAAGCGAGCAGTCTCGCTGAGTGTGACGTTGTGCGTCTTCCATTACTCGACACGACGCTTCTTCCTCGCTGGCCCCTGATCCTCCTCTTCGTCCTGGGTGCTCCCGAAGCTACGGGCTGGAATCGTGTCTTCCGAGGGCTGCCTTGCCGCACGCAACGCTTGCTGCTCAGCGGCAAAGCGATAGCTGGACAGATCTGCGTAGTCGATATCCTGCCTCGACTGGGCCACAGTGATAGGCTGGATTGCTTGCCCTTCAGCAGCCCCGTCACTGGCAAACGCAGGAGGGTGGTTCTGTCGAGAGAGGCTGGAGCCGACGTTGGCGGGAGCGTCAGCGTCGGTGTGGGCAGGATTCTCGAGAGCAGTGGTGACTACATGGGTGTCGTTATCCTTGGTGGAAGCCTCGGGATTCGTGCTTGTTGAAAGCTCGACCTCGACGTTGGCAGAATTTTCGGCCTCGACACCAGAGATCGAGGGCTGCGCATCGTCGACTGCAGCACCAGATGAAATGTCAAGCCCCTGACTGCTGCGCGTAGGGCTACCGCGTATCGTAGAAGTTGCCAGTGAGTCTGAACGTGTCAGTTGCAGCCCGCTGTGGATCTGATAGTGTTCGTTACGCTGCAGCTCCATCTCGCGGTAAGTCCTGAGTAATTCGAGACCGTCATCGTGCGTGATCAAACCTTGAGTTCCTATGACCGACAGACCGTGGGATGGGAGCAGTGGCTGGTTCACCATAGAGCGTGGAATGGTCGTGTCCAGGTTGATCAAAACTTGCACAGGTGGGGTGTCAGGCTGCGATTGGATGACAGGTGTTGCAGGCTCTGAAGCAGGATAGCTGTTGGCTGCGACCTGCTGAGAAGCTAAAAGGTTTTGAATGCTATCGTTAGAGGAGTCCGAGGTGTGAACCGAAGTTGAGTGAGGCTCATGCCCTGATTGAACATCCGACGCAATATGCTGGCTTGATGTGGCTTGGTATGACGACAAATCTTGCAAAGGCTGTGTATGTTTATGGGTAGTTACAGTGGCGTATCGCGTGGCGTTCTGGGTATGAGCTTCTCTCCCACTAACATCTCGTCTGTCTTGGGAGGATTCTGCGGTTTCGTTGGAAGCTTCTTGAGGCAGTGGCGTGTCGCATGGATCGAGAATGGTCTCATGTAGCGAATGTGGCGGTGGAAGATTAGCTTGCGTCCTCGACAACAGGGTGTTGAAGCTCGGCAGGCGTAGGACTCCTTCTGTTCCATGGATGAGCTGACGCGTTTCGTCAACAGTGACGGCTGTACGAGCAGAGGCAGGGGATAGATGGGGCTCAGAGAATGTCGAATAAGCAGAGGGAACGGGCGCCGGAGCTGCTGTGACAGCTGGAATGGCAGCAGAGGCGTGAGTCGAGGCCGGTGTGCTCGAAATTGCGGAAGTGTCTGCACCTCCAAGGATTCTCGCCTGCTGCTCTATTTGAGCCGCAGAATCAGTTTGGTTCTCAGTTGTGGAGTTAGACAGAGTGTGCTGCATGGTCGCTAGCGCCATAGCGGCAGATGTGATTGTTGATGGTGTCTGATGCGAATCGGGTTGGTCACTTCGAGTCGTGCCCTGTTCAGGCACCCTCTGGAGGGGTCGAGGTCGAGGTCGCTGTCCAGGTTGAGAACACGGACATCCGCGGTCGTACTGAGCTCGAAGTGCAGGGTTTCTCGCAGCGCACACGGTGAGGCAGATTCGATGTCCGCAACGAAGGCACTCGACGATTGAGGCGTAGCGAAGACCACAATCTTGACACTTGTTACGGTTCCTGAGCGTGTAGCCAGGCCTCGCAGCCAAGTTTGGTGCGGACATTGTTGTTCTTCTGTACCATCAGATGGTAGAATGAAGGGAGACGGCTACGTCGGGGCGAGGATAGATGACTGGATGGCTGAAGGGCGATGAGAGGTGATGAGTTGTGTTTGGAGTACAGCCGCGTGAGTTGGTCAAATCTGGTAGAAGAATCAAGTCCTGTCATTGTCGGAACCCGTCCCGTGAATGTCACCCGCAAGCAACAACACCACGACGACAACACCAGTCAATTCCATCGACACCTATACATCGCTTCATGGTTGATATTGACCGCTTCTTGATCATCATGGCGCGTTTTCGACGCTTCTTGCGCAGATTGAAGCGCTTCTTCAATCGCCGTCGCCGCAACGAGGAGCGCGCTGTCCTTCCCATCCTCCAGCCCAGCGTGCAGATCATCCCCTTCACCGGCACATTCGAAGACGACGTGCAGCAGCCCGTGGTCATGAATGAAGCAAGGGCAAGGACCTTGGGTATGCAGCAGCTGATGGTCACGGTGCCACTCAGAGTCATGCCCTTCTTGGAGGCAGATCCCGGGCTTCGCCTCGAGTATGAGATGAGGGACTAGAGTAAGGCAGACACCTTGCCTATCATAGAGCCCACTGACAGGCACAGAGATAGGCCTAGGAGTCCGATCAGAATACCATTGGATCAAGGGACGGATGTTGCCGGGTATGACGAGCGTGTGAGGTTGGTGAAGGGCCCTCGGAGAAGAAGAGACGAGCGAGACATAGGAATTCAGAGACGAGAAGTCATTGGGACAAAGAGATATCAGCATACAGGAAGCACGCCAACTGGTCGGTAACCGTCTATCCAACAAAGAGATAAAGAGATTGTGCATCTCACCTTGATTCCCATTCTTCACAAACAGATCACAGCGGGTGATACAAGGCAGTAAGTCTTCAAATGGGGTGATCACAAAAGGTACGTTTCAATCCAGAAGGCAAGTAAGATGTTGCTGCCATATCGATGGCATATTGTGTCTACTAAGGCTCAACCTCCCGCCCCTTCATTATCGCTTCATGATGCCGTGGACAGGAGTCGTGGGTTCAGGGTTCATCCACCATAAGTCATGCTACTGTGTCCGCATTCAAAGTCGTCCTGCACGAGGCCAAAAGCGTAGAATATATACAGCTGTGTCGAGAACAAAGACACAGCCAAGCGATATGACCAAGTCTGGTTCATCTCGCTTGGTCGACGTTAATCAGACATTGATCACTCCAGTGGCCAGACCGTCCTGGACCTCATTGCTACGAGGGTTGGTCGTCTGATGTCGTCTGAGGCTGAAGAAGAGCAAAGCTGCATGAACGGCATGAGATGGAAGGCGACGTGAAGTTGGCATCTGCAGAGCCGTGAAGTGTCGATCAGAGTTTGCCCAGAGATCGGAAACCGCGGCAGAGCAAATGTTCCGCGAATGACCTGCATACGAATAGCGCTAATCTGACGGCTCAGGCAGTCCGTTCTCTTTCCATGATTTTTACATGGTTCCTTGATTTTGAACCGTGTTGACGTAGCGCGGGGGAACCACTGTAGAAGCGTCGTTGACAGCAGGGTCATCATGTATGGTTTCATCGGTGGCTGGGACGACGCCCGCCAGCCATATTGTGCAGTATACAACATTTTATGAGGTGGTTGGACTAGATTGATTGATCTATAACTCTGGTCTGTACAAATACTCGTGTACATCCTTGTCTTCTGGCAGTTCATCGTTTGTCGCTATCGTTCCCGTCATCGTTACTGCCCCGCAAACAGTCGACCATTCCCATCGCCAACGGCAATACAAGATCTCGAAAAAAAGTACACACGTCAGACTGCAGCACATCCGCCTTGCTGTCACGGGATTTTCTCCGGCTGAGAGCACAAAGCTCAAAAGTCAGCATCCTCCCTCTCTGAAGCTATTCGACTCCGCTCAATTTCCTCCATCCATCACCGGTCTTTCGCAAGCTTCAGAGAACGGATAGGACACTCTCAAGATGGCAATTTCCGGCCTCTTCTTCATCCTCACCCGCGCGCTTCAGATTGTCACTCTCATCCCAATTGTCGGCATTTTGTCCTACTTTGTCGATGGCTACGTCAAGGTCAATGCGCTCACGCCAACCTACATCCTGGTGCTCTTCATAGTATCAGTATTAGCCACAGCCTGGGCTCTTGCGACGCTGATCGCCTACTACCGCGCTCGACACAGCGCCAATGTGGTCGCTGCATTTGACCTTGCATTTGTCGGAGCCTTCATCGCAGGTGTCTACCTACTCCGCGGACCCGGCACAGCCAACTGCACCAACCTCGACTTCTTTGCTGGAAACGGTACTGCTGGTGTCAGCTTCAATAGCGACAAGAACTGTGCCTTGCTCAAGGCTGCTTTTGCCCTCGGTATAATTCAGTGCATTCTCTTCTTCTGGAGCTTCGTAAGTTTCACTAACCACATCTTCTCCAGAACAAATACTAACAATGACCAGCTCCTCGCTCTTCTTGTAGCCAGACATCACAGGGACGACCGCGTCACCGTCAAGCGCTCCTACCACTCGAGCCGTCACAGCCACAGGAGAAGCCCGAGGAGCAGCTACGATGGATACGGCAGAAGTGGATCTCGACGTGGATCAAGGAGCAGCAGGACAAGAAGGACATACTACGTCTAAGCAGCATACCCACTGCGAACAAGCAGAACAGGCAGTCTGGATACTAGCCCTGCACCACAAAGGAAAGAAGGAGGAATAAACATAATCATCGACGACGGCACGATCTGATATCCCAGCGGAACCACATACCCCTAGTGCGCATTTTCATTCCGATATATAGTCTAGTATCTCCCAATTGAACAATCCCGAATCACACATCTCCCAATCCCATCTCCTCATCCCATCTCCTCAAAGGTCCGCCCTCGCTTCCTCCCCAGCCCAACATCTCCTAATCGTCTCCCTCAACTTCTCCCTCTCAATCTCCCTCGGATTCCAATACGGATTCCCCACAGCCAAATCCGCCGCACGATCCACATCCTCCTCCTTCATACCATACTCCTTCAGTCCTCTCTTGACCCCCAACTTGCCCAACAACAAATTCAACCCCTTGATCGCATCCCCCTCGCTCCCCGGCAACACCTCCGCGATCCGCCTCATCGCCTCCGGTATCTTCGGCGCGTTATACGCCAACGCATGCGGCAGCACAATCGTATGGGTCTCTGCATGCGGGAGATTGAAGCTCCCTCCCAGCGTATGGCACAATTTATGATGCAGCGCCATGCCCACGTTACCCAGACAGATCCCACAAAGCCAGGCGCCGTAAAGGGCCGATGTACGCGCGGGAACGTCCGAGGGATCGGCGACGACGGACGGCAGGGAGGACGCGAGACCCTTGATGCCTTCGAGCGCGAGGAGGTTGATGATGGGGTTCGTGTTGCGGGCGTAGAGCGCTTCGACGGCGTGAGCGATGGCGTTGACGCCGGATGTGGCGGACATGCTGGCCGGGAGGGTGAGGGTGAAGTCGACGTCGTAGATGACGGTTCCGGGGAGGATTTTGGGGTCGGAGCGTGTGGTTTTCTTGCCGTCGGAGGTTTCGCCGAGGATGGGGGTTTGGTCGCTGCCGGCGTAGGTGGTGGGGATGCAGATGTGGGGGTGGCCGGTGCGGATGCTGATGGCTTTGCCTAGGCCGATGGTGCTGCCGCCGCCGATGGAGATGATGCTGTCTGCTGAGACGGATTGGGCGTAGGAGAGGGCTTTTTCGGTGATGTGCACGGGGGTGTGCATGGTTGCTTCGGTGAAGATGCCGGCGGTGTTTGGGAGAAGGAGTTTGAGGTCTTCGGCTTGTTGGACTTGTTGGGGGGTGGAGAGGAGGAGCGGAGCGGAGAGGCCCTGGCGCTTGAGCTCGTCGGGGAGCTTTTTGATGGTGCCGCTGCCGAAGACGACGCGGCCGGGATTGGAATTGTACTCGAATGCGTCCATGGTGGTGGTGGTGGTATGCAAGGGTGTCGACAATGAGAGGACTTACTGTGAGCAAACTTACCTGGGTGGATTACAGGGCTTTTCAGTTCAAACGAGCCACCCCAGGCTTGGCGTGATCGTTTTGGACGTTGCACCACCAAATTTGGCTGGCCAGAAGTCCAGATAGATTGTAGTCGTAATTGTCGTTAATTGCTCGATTTTTGAAGCTGAAAAAAGGTATAATAGCATTATAGTGAACTGTTAGATTACTCTAGCTAAGTTAGCTAACATTAAGTTCCTTCTAGCTAAAGGCTATTTAGACTATGCTATCTATAGCACTACTAAGGTTACTTACTCTACTATCTAGAGAATAAGGCTATTAATTAAGTTCTTTAGTGTGCCTTATCTACCTAATAATATTAAGTACTACTTAAGATTACTCTCTCTAGCTCTTAAAGATATAAGCCTTGCTCTTTCTAGTCTTCTCTACTATACTAATACTAGGGTAGTTAGTAGGTAGTAGGTATTCTACTGTAGGTAGGGTAGGGTATCCCTTCTTAGTGTAGTAGGTATAGGTTAGGTAGAGTATTCTTAGTAGTAGATATAGGATAGGTTAGGTAGTAGGTATTTTACGTGCCTAAATACTCTACCTACTATAACCTACACCTATATAGGGATAGGTATTACGTAAGCAGTAGACACTTATCTTAATTCTCTAATATAAGACGTTATATAGAATTTAAAATCAGGTAGAATAGTAATAATTATAGTCTCTAATTATAGCATCTTATATACTCGATTATTATATTTATAAATAGTACTATCCTATGCTCTTCTAGATAATCTTATATACTTTACTAGAGGCTTACTATCGTTAATATTATTATCCTCCTTATAATCACTAAGAATAAAGATACTCTCTTAAGAAGGTAGCTTAAGTAGGTTATTATAAGGGGAAGCTTAGTTCTATAGAGCTAGGATAGTCCTGTCACGTAACATAGGCCCTCTATAGTATATCTATATAGCCTCTAGCTGTTTTAAATAAAGGCAGCTATTAGTTCATTAACCTATCTAGCCTATAGATAGCTTAGCTCTATACGTTACTATACACTACTATTATAGTTCTAATAGCTCTCTTTAGTTATAGCCTATAGAGCTACCGATAATAAGTAATAACAATTAAGTAAATTCTACCTAACTAATGGGTTAAGTTAATAAGGCCGATAATAGCCACGAAGTTATTAAAATTCTATTAGGGCTAGAGTCCCTAATAGACAAGGATTTACTAACACCTCTAGAGGTTACTCTAGCTAGTGTTCTAGAGCAGTTTAGAAGCAAGATCTTCTACTATCTCGGGGAGGTTAAATCCTCTATATAAGACTCTAATTACTATAGGGACACTAGTAAGACACTAGCTAGACCCTATAGCCTTACTATATAGAGTGCCTTAACTCTCTCTAAGGAGATAGGCACCTATATAATACCCTTAAGACTAGTAGGTACTACTATAGAGCCCTGCTAGGACCCTAAAGAGATACTATAGAGTATAATTTATATACTACTACTCTATTACTCTATGCTAGGTAGTATAGAGTTAAAGCTAAAAAATCTAGAAGAATATTAAGCAAAGATAATTACTGAGTTTAGACACTTCTACTAGAGCCTAGAGGTAGCCTTCTTAGTAAAGCTAGATTACTTTACCTACTTACTCTTACGTAAGGTAAACTAGATTACTTACTTAATCTAGTTCCTTAGTAATAAGCTTAAGGAGTCCTAGGATCGAAAGTATACCCTTAATAGTATAAACTAGACTTCCTTAATATATTAGGGGACCTTCCTTAACTTCCTTAAGGACATAGTTAAGGACCTAGTTAATCGATATATAAACGCTATAATTAAATACTATAGTGCTTATTAGAATTAAGGAGAGTTAGCCTAGAAGTTTACTAATGCGAGATAGATACGAACTGGATTTAGTTGGGGCCTAGTTCAGTTTAGTTACGTGATCTCGGCGTTGCGGCCCGGGCTTCCGGCCGCTCTGCCCTCGATATTACGCGTGCTTTATACACTAGCTTTCTCTTCTTCTTTTCTAAGTCTCGATATCTTGACGAATAGACGTAATTAACCTTCTATCTTACTAGTCGTGATTACTATATCGAGACTTCGTAACCCCTACGACCGAGCGACAGAGCCATCGAAATATCTAGCTATCCTACTACTCGCGTAACTACTAATAACTACTCACGAAGAACCGAAGAAGTCACGAAGAAGAAGAAGCATTATAATCGCAGTTCCCGCGTATACTACAATAGATCCTCGCTGCCGCTACGTAGGTTAATACCGTAAATACCGAAGATACAAGAAGAAGGCAATAAGTCGAGTCACCGACGACTTAAGAAGGAAGCAGGCCGCTAGCTAAATTTTCAGATATCCCCTTTGTTACGCGTTGACTTTTACTATATTTACGACTAACCTCACCGAGCCATGGCTCGACCTAACCCCAGCGACGAAGAGCGCTGCTAAAGCAAGCTACTACAACCTACCTCCGACTATAACGACGCTCCTATTAGTTTACTCTATTACGATCTGTTCGCTCTCCCCGATGCTGTACTCCTTAGTAAGCTATAGGAAGAGCATGGTATTTAGGCACTAAGGGACGTGTTCGACTACGTCGAATCCTCTTATAACGAGTAGACTATACAAGTAAGTGCTATATAGGCTCAGGTCGGTGACATCTAAGCCGAACTAGATGCATCTTAGACTTACGCCGACGGCGCTACTGCCTAAGCCGCCCGTCACTTAGCTAAGGTCTAAGAGCTTAAGGCCGAACTAGACTGTCTTAAGGCCGAGATAGGACGTAGTACACCGACCCCTTCTATACGCGGCCCTCCCTTATTAGAGAAGCTACCGGACCCCGCCGTTTTTAGCGACGGCACACTAGAACATTTCGATGTCTTTAAGTACTAGATGTAGAACAAGCTTCTTTCTAATACGGACCGTTACCTCACGAAGGTTAATAAGTTCGCCTATCTCTACTCGCGCCTCTTAGGAGACGCTTATACCCTCGTTATAGACGCGGCTCGCGGTGCGATCCTTAGCGCTAACGAGGTCTTTGCTCTTTTAGCTTAGCGCTATAAGGACCCCGACCGTAGGGCTACTACGCGTATCTAATTCGCTAGCCTCTTTTAGCGTAATAACACCTTCGACTCCTTTATCGGCGAGTTTAATAAGTACGCTCTTCGCGCTAACATCGCCGAAGAAGAGTAGCTATACTAAATCCGTTAGAAGATATCCGCCGAGCTACGTAATGCCCTGGTTAACTTTCACCCCGACAACCTCGCCGCCTTTATTACTATAGCTCGCGCTACCGACTATAGTATCTGTTAGAACAACCTCATCGCTAAGCGCACTTAGGCTCTACGCCCCGTAATAGCTATAACTCGCGTCGCTAGCGCTCTAACTCGCGTGCCTTACTTAACCTCTACGCCTACTGCTCCGGCTACTTACTGCCCTATCGCCGGAGGTACTCCGTAGCCTTTCCGCCTACCCTAAATACTCGTCTACTTCGCATATGGCAAGCTAGGCTATATCGCACCGAAGTACATAGCTAGCGCCTCTAAGAAGGCTACTTACGCCGCTACTCGTCCCCCTCGCGCTATTAGCGCTATAGAGGAGATATAGTAGCTTTAGCACCGTATAGCCGAGTTAGAAGCCGATTCTAGTTCGGCCTACGAACTAGATTCAGTTTAGAACTAGTTCGACCCCGAGATGGATTACGAGTTAGCTAACTAGTCCGACTAGGGAAACGAGTAGCCGGAGGACAAGTCCCCTCCTCTAGTAGAATAAGGGCTATTCGAGATAGATCCGGAGAAGTATAAACGCTGAATAGTGTCGTTACTCACAACGTTACTGCTATTATGACTCCTATTACTATCTACGACCCCTATAACTATAAACGAACTATTACTCTTTAAGCCTTTATCGACACTAGCGCGCTTATTAGCGCCGCGGTCAACTACAACGTTCTCGATAAGCTAAAGACTTTCGGCTACCCCGTGGCGTTAGCTAGCCCTATTTAGCTCTAGGCCTATAACGGTGTTCTAACTAAATAAGTTACTCATAGCGTCCCCCTTACTACTACCGTTTCTAGTAAGCTAAACACCCTTACTACCTTCTACATTATAGATATCGGCCGTTTCGACATCATCCTCGGCCTCGGCTAGCTTAAGGCTAACAAGGCTAATATCGACTACGAACACGGCGAAGTTACATATAAAGAAGAGTCTTCACCGACTATCGTTAAGCGGCAGTAGCTACAGCTAATTAAAGGTACTTATTCCGGAAAGGGACCCATTTTAGTTCGGAACTAGTTCGTCCCTAGTTCAGCTCGCGAAATGGATACTATTTCGGCTACCGAATTAGGACGAGATAGACTATATCGACCACTAGCTCTTAGGTCGAATTTCAAGCTAAATTAGGGGGAGTTTAAGCTAGTCTCCTATAGCACTTAGCTAATGCATAAGTTCTCTTACGTACCTGCCTACGTGAGTAATGCTAAGTAAAATAGACCGCTTATCGCCTTTATTAGCGCCGCTGCCTTTGCCTCTTAAGCTAAATACCGCGAACACGAGGTGTTCGCGATCTCTATAAAGGATATTAAGGACCACCGCCGCATGGCCGCCGAACCGGAACTAGACCCCTTAGTCGTTCTACTAGAGGAGTTACGTGAGTTTACCGACGTCTTCTCTAAAGAGCAATCTAACACTCTACTGCTATATCGACTGGATTTCGATAACCGTATTACCCTAAAGGACGGCGCTAAGCTACCGCGTACTAAACCTTTGCGCCGCCTATCCCCTGAAGAGCTTAATATAGTAGAAGAGTTTATTCGGGAACATCTCGACAAGGGTTTTATTACACTAAGCTCGGCTAGCTACTTATTACCTATCCTTTTCGTCCGTAAGCCGAATAGAGGACTCCGCCTCTATGTCGATTACCGCGGCCTTAACGAGGTCACTAAACAAGACGTCTATCTACTGCCGCTCATCGAAGAAACACTTACGCGCGTAAGTAAGGCTAAGTGGTTTAGCAAGATCGATATCCGCTAAGCCTTCTACTGTCTCTATAACTCCGTCGATAGTAAGGACCTCACTACTTTCTCTATACGTATAGGCAACTTCAAATAGCTAGTAATGCCTTTCGGTCTTACTAACGCCCCTGCCGTGTAGTAGAGGTTCATGAATCACAACTTCGTCGACATACTAGAACGCTTCGTGTCGATCTATCTAGACGACATCCTGATTTACACTGACGGCACCCGGCGAGAGCACGCCGAGCACATTAAACTAGTGCTCTAGCGACTCCGCGAGTTAGGCCTAAACGCCGACATTAAGAAGAGCGAGTTTTACCTTACGGAGGTAAAGTACCTCGGCATTATCGTCAGCCGAGATAGTGTTAAAATAGACCCTAAGAAGGTAGAAGCTATTAGAGCTTAGAAACAGCTAGCCCCCGGTAACACCACTTAGGTTAGAAGTTTCATTAGCTTCTGTAGCTATTACCGTCGGTTCATTAAGGGTTTTAGTACTATCGCTAAGCCTCTAAACGATCTACTTAAAAAGGACGCGTTACCTTAGGATAACAAGTGTACTGCTGCATTTAATCGCATGAAGCACGCTGTCACTAGTGCGCCTATCCTCGCTTACTTCGATCGCTCGAAATAGATAGTCGTCGAAACCGACGCTTCCGATACTACTACCGCTAGGATCCTGTCGTAGTACGACGAGCACGACGTCCTCCGGCCCGTCGCCTTTTTCAGTAAGTCTATGAGTAAAGCTAAACGTAACTACGCTATCTATGACAAAGAGCTACTAGCTATCGTCTAAGCCTTTAAGGAGTGGACCCCTGAGCTTATGAGTACTTAATCCAATAAGGCTATCTACGTCCTCACCGATTACTAATCCCTTATGTATTTTATAAGGACTTAAAAGCTTTCACGCTATTAAGTACGCTAGGCCCTCTACCTTGCGTAATTCAACTTTAAGATTATATACCGACCTAGCGCTACTAATAGCAAAGCGGACGTACTCACTAGAAGGAACGGAGATGTACTACGCTTAAAGGAAGACCCTAATCTACGCTAGACGCTTCTACCGTATAAGGTACTCGATCCGCGTATTATCGATGAACTAAGTCTAGGTCGTATCCGAACTAGATCACTACTCCGAGCTAAACTAAAGTCTAGTTCGTAATCCAGTTCGCGATCTAGTTCGTAGTCTAGTTTAGCTACTGAACTAGGACCTAGTTCGCCGCCTATTTCGTAGTCCATTTTAACACTTAGTTCGTCACTAAAATGGACGCCTATTTCGCCTCGCGAGCCGGCCTATGTCGCCTCTATCTCGGCTATAGAAGAGCCTTTACCCCTTTTCGAAGAAGTGGCTAAAGCCAACCTATAAGACACTAAGTTCGAGTCCGCTCGAGGTATCTACTATATAACAGAGGCCTTCCTAAAGAGGAAATAGCTGCCGCCGACCAATGTTACTATTAGCAAAGGGATGTTATAGTACGCTAGTCGACTATTCGTGCCTATGTCGATAGTTACTAAGGTCATCTAGGAGGTGTATACGTTAAAGGACTACGTACACGCCGGAGCTACTAAGACAGCAGCTATAATTAAAACAACCTTTTATATCCCTAGTTATAATAATATCGTTAAGAGGTTCATTGCTTATTGCTACGACTATAAACGATTAAAGGCTCGCTATGGCCTTCCTGCCGGCCTACTCTTACCGCTGCCTATTCCGGAGAAGCTCTAGTAGTACATTACGATGGACTTCGTTACCGGTCTACCCTTAGTAGACGGCTATAACGCGGTGTTATGTGTTGTCGACCGCCTAAGCAAAGAACGACACCTAATCCCTTGCTTCTCTAGAAAGGAAGGTACCTCGGCATTCGAGACCGCTAAGCTATTATTCTTTCACGTGTAGAAACTGCATAGGTTACCCGATAGCATTACTTCCGACCGCGGCCCTTAGTTCGTTAGCGACGTGTAGAAGTAGTTCTACTAGATCCTAAAGATTATAGCTAAGCTATCTACCGCCGGCTACCCCTAAACAGACGGCTAGTTAGAGGTTATAAACCGGGAGTTCGAACGAGTTATCCGCTCTTACGCTATACGTTTTAGCAACTAGACCCTTATTCTTCTAGTAGTAGAGTTCTCTGCTAATGCTAACCTATCGGAAAGCACTAAGCTATCACTATTCGAAGTCACTAGAGGGTACAAGCCAAGACTTAGCTTTCAGCCGCCTGCCGATGTACTATCGACGAGAGCTAAGCTAAATGAGACTAATATCCGTGCCCTAGCTAAGTAGCTAGAAGAAGGTTTAGAGATCGCCAAGAAAAACCTCACCGTCGCCTAATTACGCATAGTAGAACAAGCGAACAAGCACCGCTTACTAATCGAATTCAAGGTTAGTAACATGGTGTAGTTATCGACAAAGAACCTCTACCTACACGGCAATCCTAAGCTATTGCTAAAGAGGGTTAGTCCTTATAAGGTACTCGAAAAGTAATCACCCCTGTCGTATAAACTAGATCTACCGGTCGCTTTACGCCGTATTTACCCTGTGTTCTACGCCGACCTACTTACTAAACATCCGGACAACTCTTTACCTAGCTAGTCCTTCGAAGAGCTACCGCTAATCGAGGTCGAGAGTAAAGAGGAATACGAAGTAGACGATGTAATTAACGTACGGATGCTACGCAGTAAACTAGTCGCTCGTATAAGCTAGAAGAGATATCCGGAAGATCTTACCTAGTGGCTAATCGACAACCTCAAAGGAGTAGCTAACGTGCTACGCGACTACCTAGACTCTTATATAGATAAACCGAGGCCGAAATAGATTAACGGATAATGTACATTAGCGTTTAAGGGCAAACGCCTTTAAGAGGGGGGGTAGTAATACGAGATGGATACGAACTGGATTTAGTTAGGGCCTAGTTCAGTTTAGTCACGTGATCTCGGCGTCGCGGCCCGGGCTTCCAGCCGCTCCGCCCTCGATATTACGCGTGCTTTGTATACTAGCTTTCTCTTCTTCTTTTCTAAGTCTCGATATCTTGACGAATAGACGCAATTGACCTTCCATCTTGCTAGTCGTGATCATTTACTAACTAACTAGCTACTCTTAAAGACTAAGTTAACCCCTATTATAGTAAAGAGCACCTAGCCTAACACCTTTTAGCTAAGCTCTATGCTAGTCTCTAGAACTAGATCCTTTAGGCCTCTCTAATCCTAGAAATGTAGAAAGAGCTAGTTATATATACTACTATATATAAGGGCCTTTTAAAGTCTTTAGACAAGGAGGCAAGGGAAATATAGAAGTATTATAGGGACTCTATAGAGGGTATTTACGTAGCTCTAGGGGGTAAGCGTAGTAAATAGGATAACTACGCTAGCTTTAGCTATACGTAAGTATATCGTAACTATAGAGCATCTAGGGGACGTAATTAGGGCCCCCTAGAGAGAAGACTAGAATTAAGGAGACTAGTGCTAGACTAGGTCTAGTGCTATAACTATAGTAAGTAAGGCCACTTTTCTACCTCGTATACGTAGCTACGTAAGCTAGGCTAGGAACCTATAATATATATAGTAGAAGTAAGTAAATGTTCTCTCCTGTCTAACTAACTCTCTAAGGACATATTAGATAACCCTAAATAGGACTATAAGGGGCCTATAGTCCTCCTAGTATAAACCTACGAAGGGATAGTATATACACTAGATAGTAAGGTTAGTGTATTAATGCTCTTAGATAATAGATCTAACATTAATATAATCGATTCTGCCTTTACTCTTAAGTATAACTTAAAGTATATTAACACTAAGCTCCTATAGGTTAATAGCTTCTAGAGCTATCTAGTATATTACTATAGCGCCTACAAGATTAAGCTATACTTAATAGATAACACTAGTAAGACATAAGAGTTAAAAGGTTTATTCTATGCTATAGAAATAAGCTCTCCTATCTTACTTAGTTAGCTATAGTGTTTTAACTAGGGCATAGTAGTAGATAGCTATACTAACTAATAGTAGTATAGTTATAATACTATATCTATATATATTATAAGTGCGTAAGAATTCTCTAACCTAGTCCTTATAGGAAATTAAGGCTATGCCCTTGTCTTATTAGATATATATAACTCTATAGAGTATAGAGTATAGGGAGTAGCTAGAGCCTCTATAGAGCCTCTATAGAACCCCCTCGATATACTACCTATATATATCTTGGACTTTAAGGACATATTTAACATTAACTCTACTAAGATAAGGCCTACTAAGAACGTTTCCTATCTAATTAATCTCTAAGAGAGTAAGGAACCTCTCTTCTAACCTCTTTATAACCTCTCTATTATAGAGCTAGTAGAACTAAGGGAGTACCTAAAGAAGTCCCTAGAGAAGAGCTAGATCTAATATTTAGAGAGTCTAGCTAGTACACCGATCCTATTTATACTAAAGAAGAATAGAACACTTAGACTATATATAGATTACTATAGTCTAAACGTAATTACTATTAAGAACTACTACTCTCTCTCTCTTATTAGTAAGACTCTTAATTAGCTTAGGAGAGTAGTAGTATACTTAAAGATCGACATAAAGGACATATATTACTATATTCTAATTAAGGAGGGTAATTAGTAGAAGACAGTGTTCTAGACAAGATATAGCCACTTTAAATATATAGTTATACTATTTAGATTAACTAATGTACCTACTACGTTCTAAGCCTATATTAATAGAGCTTTAGTAGAGCTCGTTAACATCTACTATGTTATCTATCTTAACGACGTCCTTATCTATAGCACATTAGTAGAAGAGTATATAGAGCACCTATAGAAGGTGCTCGAGAGATTATGCTTATTTATGTTGTATATAAACCCGAAGAAGTGTGCCTTTTTCTAGACTAAGGTAGAGTTCTTAGGATTTATCGTCGGCACTATAGGTGTATCGATAGATCCCTATAGAGTCTCTATAATTATAGACTAGCCCCTGCCTAAGAATTATTATAATATCTAGTAGTTTCTAGGCTTCGTAAACTTCTACTAGTAGTTTATTAAAGGATACTCTATAATAGTAGCGCTACTAACGTTGCTATTTAAAGGGGCAAAGAAGGGAAAGTAAACTACACTATAGCACTAGGGAGAGGCTTAGGCTAAGGCCTTTAAGGAAGTCTATAAGGCCTTTATAAAGGCTCTAGTACTAAGGCACTATAATCTTATAGTAGAACTCTATATAGAAACTAATATGTTAAAGTATATATATAGTGTGACTGTTGGGTCGGGGTTAAGGGGTCGTACTAAACCTAAAAGAGTTATATTACCCTATTGTTTTTTCGTGGGTTTTTCGTGTTAAAACGCGATTTCTCGTATTAAATGAATTATTATCTTAATAAAAATTATATCATTAGAATCCCTATAAAATTCTCTATATTTTATATATATAAATTGATTACGTAATATGATTCTCTGATTTTTAAACTAGGTTCAAAAACTTTGATAGCTATTTCAAAAATACTAGAGTTATATTACGTAAGCATGCTATATATTATTAAATGCGCGTTTTTTTATAGATTATTTTAGACAATCCAATTTTAAAAAAAAATTCATTTTGAAAGAGTTATTATAGAAAAAGAGCAAAAATCCCGCAAAAATTTCAGATTTTAAAGTTCCTGACCTCAACCCAACAGTCACACTATATATATATAGTAGTGTACTTTCGTAGCTCTTTAATAAGGGCAAGTATAAGGAGTAGCACTCTATTACTTTCCTGTCCCGTAAGTATTTACTAGCTAAGCAGAATTATAAGACATATAATTAGGAGTTACTTATAATTATTAAGGGATTTAAGCATTAGCGATACTACTACAAAGGGTCTCTATACCCTATCTATATACTATCCGACTATAATAACCTAAGGTACTTCCTAATAATAAAGAAACTAAATAGCTATTAAGCGAGATAGTGTATATACCTCTAGAGATTTAATTTTGTTATCGAATATAGACTAGGGAAGATAAACTCTACTAATACTCTATCTTATTATCTAGACCTTATAGTAGACAACTAGGAAGAGACTAGTAGCTTACCTACCTTATAGGCTAAGCTTAGGGCAATAATTCCCGTTAGTATACTAATAGTAAGAAGAGTATATATAGAAGTGTCTATACACCTTAGTATTATAACTCTAGGGGGAGGCGTAGGCCTAGAGATCTACATTATATAACTAGCTTTAGACATAAAGTAGCTCTATAGGGACTCTATAGGAGTAGTAGATAGTCTAGGCAAAGAAGACACTAAGAGTCCTAGGGGTAGTTCCTTAGATATATACTAGCCTAACTAGCTAGGAAGTGTAAGGGCACAACGTCAGGGCGACACTTAGCAGCGGCTAGTCCCGCCTACGTGACGCACACAGATATCCTGCGCGGCGCTTGCGCCGAGGACTAAACAGTAATTAGTTCTACTACCAACGGACTGTTCGGTTAGTTAGGCATTCTCTACATTGCGACATACGTAGCTTTAATACAAGGCACTAACAGGAAGTAAGAAGACTAAGTATAGAGAGGTATAGTTAGTTCGTGATAGTATAATGCTAATAGCTATACCTTACATTACTACTGTTTTAGCGATATAGAATAAGTCTCTATAGGCTAATAAGGTTAGTAATAAGCTAGTCTAGCTTATTAAAGAGTTATAGTAGACTAATAGACTAGCTACTTAGAGAGTAACTAATCTAGAGAAGAGAGCTAATAGTAGCTCGCTATTATAGCACTAGAAGAAGAGAGTGCTATATAAGGATAATGCCTTATATATACCTATAGATATAGCATTATATATAGAGTTACTACAGAGACACTACAATCTCCTAGAGGCTAGCTATTTTAGCTAAGAGAAGACCTTAAAGCTATTATTAAGGAAGTATTATTAGCCGGGGATATACTATAACGTAAACGACTATATTAAGACCTATATAGTATACTAGACTCGGAAGAGACACACCTATATACTATATAGTAAGCTCTTAAGCTTACTAATGCTAAAGGCTACTTAGAGAGAGCTAACTATAGATTTTATTACTAACCTCTCCCTAAGTAAGTACTATAGCAAGGTATATAACGTAATCCTTGTAGTTATCGATAGATTAACGAAAATAGTGTACTACCTTCTCTACTATAAGACTATTACCTTAGAATAGCTTACTAAGCTGTTTTATAATAAGATCGTTTATAAATATAGGTTCCTAGAGAGTATAGTCTCTAACTATAGAACTATATTTATATTAGTGTACTAGTAAACGTTTACGTACTAGTTAAAGTTTAAGTACTAGCTATTAATAGCTTTCTATCCCTAAATAGATAGCTAGACAGAATAGTAAAACAGATCCCTGATTTAGTACATTCGATGTTATTACTCTATAGACTAATCTAACTAGTTATAATAGTTATAAATAGTAGTGTTTACTACTAATTTGTTATAGAATAATATACTAGGTATATCCCTACTTAAATATTACTCTAGTAAGGACTCTATAGAGAATCTAAATAGAGCCTAAGGGTAGACTCTACTAAGGGGAGTACTAGCTACTTATAATAGAGTAGCGACTCTTATAAATCTTAGGAAGAGCTTAGAAGAGTATTAGTAATAGGCCTAGGAGTAGTAGAAGTAGACCTATAATAAGAGATATAAAGCTATATTATTTAATGTTAGAGATTAAGTCCTACTATTAACTAAGAACCTAAGACTAAAGGTAGCTAAGTAGAAGCTAGTACTAATATTCCTTAGACTATTTAAGGTATTAGATCGAGTTAGTAGCTAAGTATACTACTTAGATCTACCTAAAGGCTCCCGCATCTATAATGTATTCTATATGTCTCTATTAGAACTAGTAAGGGGCTATAGAGACTCTATACCCTTTCTAGAACTAATTAACATTAACGATAGTATAGAATATAAGGTAGAAAGGATCCTAGAGTATAATTAGTAGAAGGGATAGACTATATTAAAGGTACTATAGAAGAGATATTTACTTTCTAAAGCTACCTAGGAACCTAAGGAAGCACTAGATAATACTACTAAAGTCGTAATAGACTATTAGGCAGAGATTAGTTAGAGAGCCTATAGTAATAGTATAAAGAGAATATAGCTAAGATAAGGCAGGTAAGGGGTTTTATTAGTCTTTATAATTATAAGCTACCTAAGCCTACTCTCTCTTATAATAAGCTACCTCCTCCTCTACTAAATAACTAAACTAATAGAACTACGACAAAGTAACTAGATCCTCTCTATAATTTATCTCCTCCTCTAGATTATCGGCTAGTATATCTAGATCTATGTCTAATATATCCCCTAGGGTAGGTATACTAGGGCGCTAAGTAGTTTCTATAAACCTAGCTAAGTCCGTAGGTAATATACTATCCTATAGGTAACTACTAACAATAGTAAGGTAAGTAGAGATAATAGCCTAAGTAGACAAGTTAGTAGTATCTAGTAGCTATAGCTTAGCTAGATAACTAAGGTAGTAATTCTAGAGATCTTTCTCTAGCTCTATTAATAAAAGGATTTAATGCTTATCTTTATAAGTAGTAGTAGTAGTAGAAACTTATAGAGACCTAGTAGCCTCTCTATAGAGTTAAGTAGAGGCTTTATCTTTATCCTCTATAACGACGTTATTCTCTTAAGCTAGATAAGCTTATAGATTAGTAAAGGGGCAGTAAATAGTAAGTAAAAAGAGGGAGGTCCTCTTATTAGAGGCTACCTCTATAGTAGTAAGAGTATCTAGGTTAGTAACAGGATTATTACCCTTATTATCTAGAGTATTAGTAGCCTCTATAGCTAAAGCTACTACTATAGAGTTAGTAGGTATAGTCCTTCTATTAGAGGCTACTATAGTGTTAGAAGAGGTAGTCCCCTTATTAGGGGCTACTATAGTAAATTAGGTACTAGCTTATAGTTATAAGTAAAAGGATACTACCTTAGTAGTCTTTAGAGTTATACTTACCTTAGTAGAGGTCTTCCTTGTTGTCCTAGAGGGTATTACTCTCTAAGCTAGTGTTAGTGCCTTGTATCAAAGCTACGTATGTCGTAATGTAGAGAACGCCTAACTAACCGAACAGTCCGTTAGTAGTAGAACTAATTACTGTTTAGTCCTCGGCGTAAGCGCCGCGTAGGATATCTATATGCGTTACGTAGGCGGGACTAGCCGCTACTAAGTGTCGCCCTGACGTTGTGCCCTTATAATTACCTCCTCCCCTAGGAGAGCTGCCCTTAGCTCTCGCCTAGACGTATATAGCGTATAGCGTCGTTCGGAGGGGACGTGTGCTTAAGGCATTTTCGGGTGTAGGTCGTATACGAACTACATGCTGTTCGGTTATTATAGTCCCGGCAATCTAGGTCTAGGGGGCGCTTATCTAGTCGCTATAGTATTAGGCTAATCGGTAGCGATAACAGCGCTTTTCTTGGAATTCCTAACAGTACTATAGGGAACGTACGCGCTACGCTAGCAGCTACAATAAAGATGTAGTGTACTAGAGGTTAGTATAGATAACCTCGCTATTGCCCCTTGCTTTCTCCCTTCTATATACTATAACACATCTTCATTTTCCCGATCTCTACTTCTACACCGCGCTCCGTATACTGCTCGTATTCTACTCGTAATACCCGGACCTGCTCGTAATACGCGTAACGCCCGCGCTCGTTAGCCTCCTATAACTCCTCCGGTCGCGCCTCTAGTAACCCCTGCCACCGAGGCCTCTACGCCTTATACGGCCCCCGCTAGCGTAGGTCCTACGCTAGCTGCCCTCTACTATAGGTATGCCGCCGGTATTAACAAGGGTGAGAGTAGTACTTACGGGTGCGATTCGTAGCTAACATGTAGTAGGTTTCGACTATGTTAGTGGGAATTTCGGCACCCTCACTAAGAAGAAGTATACTCGCTGTGTTAAGGGACGCTACGCCTACGAGCCGCTTCCGCCTTACCTACGTAGCGACTACGTGATTACGCGTAACGCCTTCGACTCGCTTACGACTATCGACGATAACGACGACGATGCGCCGGATACACGCGCTGCCTATAACTAGGCCCTCAAGGATTTTCTAGACTTGCTAAAGGTATACTATACTAACAAGAACAAGGTCACTAGCGAGGCGTCTATGCCTTACACGAGCTACGTTAGCGCCGCGTATAGTACGCTTAACTAGGAGAAGGTAGTTAAGCTCTAGAAGATTAGGAGGACTTTAACTACCCTAGTAGCTATAGGTTAGGAGGTGTGTTTTCTACGTCGCTCCTACGTCCGGCCTGCGACTAACATGCTTAGATTATACGTAGTAATAGCGGGTCGACTATCCTATCCGACAGGATTATAGCTAGAGGGGAGTTTTTTAAGGATAGGAATAAGGGTAAGGAGTAACGGGTAGGCGCATACAAGCCGGATACGCGCCCTTATAAGGCCTTACGCGTAGCATAGGAGTTAATAGCGTTTAGGTCGATACCCGTATAGCTAGCGTAAGCGTAGCGCTTTATTAAATGTATTGCTCTAGACAAGGAGTCTATCCTTAGACTAATTTCTATGCTTATATAGTCTATCTACTTATATGCCCTGCCGCTTGTGCCTTCTACGACTCTTCTCGGGCGCCCTTAGCTACGACTCGTATACGGCGATTAGCTCGCCTATATTCGCGCAATTGTCCTCTAGTTCCTAGCTATTAAACTCGTTAGGCTAGTCCTTCTACTTTACTAAGTAGAACACCTTGCCCTTTATAGCTCTCTTGCCTAGGATTCCCTCTACTATCTACTCTTTCGCTTCGTCTACGAGAGGTATACTCTCTTCTAGCTTCTCGCTAGCTCTACCCGTCTATAGCTCGAGAAGGGATATGTAAAAGACGTTATAGATGCGATACTAACTCGGTAAAGCTAAGCGATACGCCTGCGATCCGATTACGTCGAGTATACGAAATAGGCTAAGGAATCGTAGTCCTATCTTCTTCTTTAGTATAGGTAGCTGTAAGTTCTTAGCCGAGAGTAGCACTAAGTCACCTACGCTATATACCTTTAGCATGTGCTTCTTATTGTAGTATTTAGCCTAGTAGGTAGAAGCCTCTTTCTATTGTTCTACTAGCTTCGCGTATGTATCTTGTAAGCGTCGCGCTAATTCTATCGCTACTAGCACCTTCCCCCCTGAAGTCTCGTCCCGAGACTTAATAGCTAATACTTCTAATTAAGGATAGTAGCCGTATAATATCTAGAAGGGGCTTATACGTAGCGCAGCATGGACGCTGTTATTACTCGCGAATTCCGCCTACGATAGACGTTCGGCCTAGTCGTTTTATAACTCCGTGTAGTAGCACCTTAGGTATTATTCTAACGTCTAGTTCTGCCGCTTAGTTTAACCGTCTGTCTACGGATAGAAGGCTGTGCTTAGCCTACGTCTCACACGCATTTCGTAGCAGAAATCACTCTAGAACTAGCTAGTAAAGACCGACCCTCGATCGCTTACTATACCCCGAGGTACTCTATAGTAATAGATTACGTAGTCTCGTATAATCTCTGTAAGCTCTACCGATGTGCACTTTTTAGTAGTGGGGATATATAGCGACATCTTCGTGTATCGGTCCATAATCACGAGCACTATATTATAGACGCTGTCGCCTCGCTTGCTTAGCGGCAGGTTAGTAATGAAATCTATTGTAATCTCTTGCTATAGGTAGTCTAGCATTAGCAGCGCACGTAGCTCGCCGTAGGGGCAGTAGCGGCGCGCCTTATACTTCTAGTAGACTTAGCATAATTATACGTAGTTATTAACATCTTTTCTTATAGTTGCCTAGAAGTATTTTCGCGAGAGAAGCTTAAGCGTTTTATCCTTGCTAAAGTGACTAGCTAATTCGTTATCGTAGTATATACGTAGTACCTACGCCTTCAGGGCACTGTTATTTAGGATGACTAGCGCTTCGTTGTAAAACAGGAGATTGTCTTAAATGCTCTATAGCGCCGTACTCTCGTCTCTACTACTCCCCGCTTACGAACGTAGCTTCAGGGTCTCGGGGTCTTGTCCTTATAGTAGCTCTATAACCGACATTAAGTCGGTAGAGGGGTCCGTAAAGAGGTCCTCCCCCGTAGTCGCCGTAACTACGACTCGCTAGGTTATTGCGAGTCCCTAGGAGTTCTTAGAAGAACATATACTATCATGCGGCGCGTAGGCGGCCTAGGCCTATCCTAGGGCCGCCTCGTATATAGCGCGAATACGTCTAACTAGCGGGGTAGCTTCTTTAGGATTAGTAGTTTAATCCTATACGCGGAGTTTGTTCTAAAGAGTTAGCAGGAGATAAGACACCGCTTACTCCTCGGTTACGTAGTTAGAGCGCCTCGAAGGCGCGTCGGCTAGGTTCCTCGTGCCCGGCTAGTGCTCCATCGTAAAGTCGAAGGCAGCAAGGAAGGTAGCCTAGCGAGCTTGTCGGCTATTTAGCTGTTTTAGCTTCATAAATCCTCGGAGGTTGTTGTAGTCGGTAAGTACTTAAATCGCCTACGAGGCGCCCTCGAGGTAGTGTCGCCACTACTTAAATATACACACGATCGCTAGTAGCTCTTAGTCGTATATCTCGTAGTTACATTCGGCAGGGATCATCTTCCTCGACTAAAAGGCGATAGAGTGCTAGGCACCATCGAACCGCTGCGACAATATAGCTACTACTACAAACTACGACGCGTCGCTCTTAACGCGTAGGGGTAGCGCGGGGTCGTAGTAGCGGAGGATAGGGGCGCGCGTAAAAGCGTCCCGGATGTCCTTAAACGCCTGCTATTCGCTCGCGCCCTACACGAAGGGGCTATACTTACGTCCCTTTATCGAGCCTTTTAGAAGGCTAGAGAGGGGAGCAATAATCTTCGAGTAGTGTCGTACAAAGCGCCGGTAAAAGTTCGTAAAGCTAGTAAACTACTAGACTTTATAGTAGCTCCGCGGCCTCGGCTAATCCTTAATTACGGTCACCCTGCTCGGATCTATCGAAACGCCTGTAGTAGAGACGATATAGCCGAGGAATTCCACCTCCTTAGTGAAGAATTCGCACTTCTTAAGGCTAGTATATAGAGCAAATTTCCTCAGCCTCGCTAGGATCTCGCGCACGTGGCGTACGTAGTCCTCCCTCGAGTCACTATAGATAAGGATGTCGTCGAGGTAGACAACGTAGATAGTGTTAACTAGCCCCCCTAGCGCCCGGTTAATGTACGCTTAGAAAGTGGCTAGGGCATTAGTTAATCCGAACGGCATAACTAGATACTCGAAGTAGCCGTAGCGCGTGCGAAACGTAGTCTTCTACTCGTCGCCGCGCTTAATAGGGATCCTATAGTAGGCATCCTTAAGATCTAACTTCGAGAACTACTAGGCTTACCCGAGTCGATTAAGCGTCTCGCTAATAAGCGGAAGCGGGTAGCGATTCTTAACCGTTATCTCGTTTAAGCCCCGGTAATCTACACATAAGCGGAGGCTACTATCTTTCTTAGGCACGAATAGGATAGGAGTACCCGCCTCGCTCGTAGAGCGCCTAATCTACCCGTTTAATTAAGCGGTCTCGAGATAGTCCTTAAGCACCTCGAGCTCCTTAACCGAAAGGTTATATAGAGGTTAGAACGGGAGCCTCTTGCCTAGCTCTAGTTTAATCGCATGCTCTACGCCTAGTAGGCGCGGTAGGTTAGCGATATCCTTGTAGGTAAAGACGTTAGAGAACTCCGCGAACTCCGGCGGTAGAGTAGAGTCGCCTACGGCGCGAGTGCTCTCCTTAGATGGAGTCTATACTACGGCGTATACCCTCGGCTCGTTCCTAAGGTCTTTCACGAAGTCTTCTAGTTCGCGCATGCGAACCGTGCGCGAGGAGCAGCCGTACGACTAGTTGTCTGTAGCGCTATCTATGATTATACGCTATCTTCTTCGCTATAGACGCCCTAAGATAATTAGAGGGCCTAGTCCTAGGTCTACTACGTAGAAGAGGCCGATCGTCTCCCTAAGGTCGCTATTAGAGTCTACTAGGCGCACGCGAAGCTAGTGCGCGCTATAGCAGAATCCGGCTTGCCTTATAAAGGAGGATATACTCGGATACCGAGTATACTTTACCCTCGGTAAGTCGTGACAGAGGGCGAATACCTACGACACGAGATTAACCTCTATATAATCGTCTATTAGGAACGTGTAGTCTTCGCGCCCCGTAGGCGCTACGATAGCGCCGCGGTAGGGCGGTGACGGGTAAGCGTCGATTAGAAGGGGGGAAGGGCTTAGTTACGCTCCTTAGCTAAGCCCTTGGAGTTTACCGACTTCGAGTCGTTAACCTTGTCTACGGTAGCTACCTTACGTACCGCCGGCAACTCGTTGGCCTTCTATAAGTGCCTCGACCTGTATTCTGGCTTAATGTGACTAGTTTTGCCATAGCCGTAGCACTTAGTATCCTTCTTCTATTTATTAGAGAGGGTACCTTGCCCTCTAGCCTTTTTAGTAGGCGGGTCGGCGGCGTCACGCTCGTGCCGAGCCCGTTGGCCGCTGCCGAACTAGGGGCGGTGTCCCCCCCGAGAGCTATTATAACTACCGCGCTTACGCGGGTAGTCGGCTTCGTCTTCGTATATAGCACGCTTACTGCTAGCACGGTCTATAGACTCGATACGCGAGCCTAGGGATACTAGTTCTTAGCGCGTAGCCGGGATAGCATAGTGCTTAATGATCGTAGTATGTAGTGCAGGCTACAACTTAGCGAGGAGATAGCGTACCCTTTACTCCTCGGAGTAAGGGGCTAGTTGCTCCTCTATGGTAGTAAGTTCCGAGGCAAAAGCCTAGATAGACTAGCCTTCACGTTGTTAGGCCCCCTCGTATACGAGAGTTACGCGCACTCCCCGGTTAATAGGATCGTCTACCGCGTCCTATACGAACTAGCGAAATTGCTCCTACGTGTAGCCTTCTAGGTTATCTACGCAGTAGCGGTGATACTACGTCTTATCCGGCTCGCCTACGAGGAATATGACTCTATAAAGCACCTTCTAGTGATCGGTAGAGTAAGCCTCGGGAGCTAGTGCGAAGATAACCTCGAGATCCTTTAGGAAGGACCTCGCCTCTTTCAGAGTCTTACCCTAGTAGGGGCGAGGTTCTTTTAGTCGAGGTCGCCTAGAGGATAGCCTCGCGAATAGCCCGTCGCCGCTACGTATGCTCTATATACTAGCTTCGCTTGCCGTAGGCTCCGTAGGAGCGCGCAGGCCGCGGTCGAAGCCCCCGTAGTAGTATCCTATATCGCGTGCGCGATGCATTTACTTAATCTCTTCTTCGAGGCTTTAGGCCTCGAGTTCTAGCTCTAAACGCTCGCGCTTATCGCGTAGGCGTAGTAGCCGCTCTACGAGGGTCTCCTCGACATCTAGGGGAGTTTACTCGATAGAGTTAGTCTCGGTGATATCGACGACGCGAGGCGCTTACGCCTCGCCGATAGGGTTCTAGTTATCTATAGAGTCTAATGGATTACGACCGTGGGTTAAGCAATTAGAACTGTTAGTGCCTTATATTAAAGCTACGTATGTCGCAATGTAGAGAACGCCTAACTAACCGAATAGTCCGTTGGTAGTAGAACTAATTACTGTTTAGTCCTCGGCGTAAGCGCCGCGTAGGATATCTATGTGCATTACGTAGGCGGGACTAGCCGCTGCCAAGTGTCGCCCTGACGTTGTGCCCTTACAGCTAGTGTCTTAGTAGCCTCTATAGCTAGAGCTACTATAGTCTTAGACTTTAGTATTACTATCTTCTTAGGTATTATAGTCTTAGATTTCTTAGTAAGAGGAGTCTCCTCTTATAGAGCTAATATAGAACACTTATAGAGTATTAATAATAGCGGAGTAGAAAAGGAAGAAGTAGAGAGTAGAGTAGAACTAGATAAGTACTATATACGATTAGTAAGGCACTAGTAACACTAGACATTATACTTATAGAGTAGAAGAGGCCTATATTCTCCTTAAGCATAAGATATATACGCTAGATCTTGTCGACTTATATATGTATAGTGTGACTGTTAGGTCGGGGTTAAGGGGTCGTACTAAACCTAAAAGAGTTATATTACCCTATTGTTTTTTCGTGGGTTTTTCGTGTTAAAACGCGATTTCTCGTATTAAATGAATTATTATCTTAATAAAAATTATATCATTAGAATCCCTATAAAATTTTCTATATTTTATATATATAAATTGATTACGTAATATGATTCTCTGATTTTTAAACTAGGTTCAAAAACTTTGATAGCTATTTCAAAAATACTAGAGTTATATTACGTAAGCATGCTATATATTATTAAATGCGCGTTTTTTTATAGATTATTTTAGACAATCCAATTTTAAAAAAAAATTCATTTTGAAAGAGTTATTATAGAAAAAGAGCAAAAATCCCGCAAAAATTTCAGATTTTGAAGTTCCTGACCTCAACCTAACAGTCACACTATATATGTATTAGGGCATCCTCTAACAACGTAGACAAGTCTAGTAGAGTAGTAGCTTAACTACTAGTGATTTAGTATAACTAAATTATAGACTATACTACTATAACCTCTATATCTAGCTCGGACTTCTTATTAACTAAGTAAGTCTTAGTAGGATCTAGACAGTGTTAATCTACCTTTATAAAGACAGTATATACTATATCGACTAAGTCCTATAGCGCTAGGTTGTTAATTAGGTAGTAAGCCTACCTTATCTTCTTATAATAGAAGTACACCTTGCTAGGTACACTATTGTAAGTAGTGTCTACCTACATTAGTACACTATAGCCTTACTATATAGGTGCTATAGACTCACTAACGAGGTTATCTTTAACTACGTAAGCATAGCGCTTATAAGAGTAAACCTAAGAATTAGAGCTAGCTATAACTAAAGATATCTAATTAATAACACGAAGATATTAACGAAGTAGTAAGCTAGACAGTAGTAAGAAAAGTAAGTACTAAGAGGTTTAATAAAGAAAGAGAAGTATAGAGTACAAGGATAATATATAAGTTAATAATAAAGAACACATTAACAAAGTAAGTAGCAGGTTAAAGTTTTAGAAGTGTTATTACTATAGAAGTTGTTATTATAGAGGTCAAAATGCAGTTATATATACGCTAATCGCTAGCACACTAGAGCTATATAGCTACTATATAGATACTAAATAAACGCTAGCACATGTCGTAAACTAGTAGTAAGGCTAGTACTACTTTAAGGTAAAGCTACTAATAAAGGACTATAGCCTTATAGGCTATAAGGTTACTAAGGACGAATATAGAGTAGAATAAATAAAGAAACAACATAGACTAAGTGTTCCCCTAGTTAATAAAGAGAATGCTTACTACCTTTATAGTTATAATTACTAAATATAGCAAAGAATAGCTTAAGAGACAGATAGCTACTAAGGGTAGTAGCTATAAAGAGAGGGATAGTTATAAGGGGAAGCTTAGTCCTATAGAGCTAGGATAGTCCTATTATATAACATAGGCCCTCTATAGTATATCTATATAGCCTCTAGCTATTTCGAACGAAGGTAGCTATTAGTTTATTAACCTATCTAGCCTATAGATAGCTTAGCTCTATACGTTACTATATACTACTATTATAGTTATCTACCTTGTCTATAGTAGTATCTTTATAACTACTATTAATAGTGTCTTAATAACTACTAGTAATAGTATTACTACTTAATAGATATAGACTTATTATAAGCTTTATAATAATAAGCTACTAGATAGTTTATATAGAAAGCTAGTATCTTCTATTACTAATAATATTCTTTACTATATTAAAGATATATTTAACACTAATACTAGCTATTAGTATAGTAAGGATATCGTAAGTAACTTTAGTAAGCTATAGGAACTCCTTCTTATTAGTCTTCTACTAATTAAGCAACCTAAATTTAGATCCTAGTTAAATTTAGATAGGAGAGATACTAAGGTAATCCTTACTCTCTTAATATATTATTTGTGCCTCTCTCTCTTATTCTAGAGATATAGACTCTATACTAGACTAGAAGCTAAAGCTAGTCTATAGAGAGGTAATCTATATAGGTAACTAAGGTTAATAGAACTAATCCTCTTTGTCTATAGACGATATTATAGCATTAAGGGTTTTAGGTAGACCTAAAGGTAATTTACTATTATAATAACTAAGGTAGTTAAGGAACTACTTATAATATTTCCCTTTATTAGTTTTATTCTAGGTCTTATTCTATCTTACTATTAGCTTTACTATAATAATATATCTAAAATCTATAAATCTTATAGGGAGTTAGCTTTTATATAGGATCGAGAATAGTACTATAATTAAAGAGGTAACCTCTCTTATTATTAGTATAAGTATAGTACTTTAATAGTTTATCTCGACTATATTATATTATACTTCTAACTACTATAGGCTAATGCTCCTTATTATCTTTCTCCTTGCCTATAATACTACTCTCTATCTTATTAAGGAAGTTAAATAGTTAATTATATATTATCTAGATATATAAAATTGTAATAGTAGTATATAGTAATGTATAGAGCTAAGCTATCTATAGGCTAGATAGGTTAATGAACTAATAGCTACCTTCGTTTAAAACAGCTAGAGGCTATATAGATATACTATAGAGGGCCTATATTATATAATAGGACTATTCTAGCTCTATAGGACTAAGCTTTCCCTTATAACTATCCTCTTCTTTATAGCTACTACCCTTAGTAGCTATCTATCTCTTAAGCTATTCTTTGCTATATCTAGTAATTATAACTATAAAGGTAGTAGTGTAACTGTTGGGTTAAGGTCAGGAACTTTAAAATCTGAAATTTTTGCGGGATTTTTGCTCTTTTTCTATAATAACTCTTTCAAAATGAATTTTTTTTTAAAATTGGATTGTCTAAAATAATCTATAAAAAAACGCGCATTTAATAATATATAGCATGCTTACGTAATATAACTCTAGTATTTTTGAAATAGCTATCAAAGTTTTTGAACCTAGTTTAAAAATCAGAGAATCATATTACGTAATCAATTTATATATATAAAATATAGAGAATTTTATAGGGATTCTAATGATATAATTTTTATTAAGATAATAATTCATTTAATACGAGAAATCGCGTTTTAACACGAAAAACCCACGAAAAAACAATAGGGTAATATAACTCTTTTAGGTTTAGTACGACCCCTTAACCCCGACCCAACAGTCACACTAAAAGGTAGTAAGTATTCTCTTTAGTAACTAGGGGAACACTTAGTCTATGTTATTTCTTTATTTAACTTATCTAATATCTGTTCTAATTACGACTAGTAAGATAGAAGGTCAATTACGTCTATTCGTCAAGATATCGAGACTTAGAAAAGAAGAAGAGAAGCTAGTGTACAAAACGCGCGTGATATCGAGGGCGGAGTAGCTAGAAGCCCGGGCCGCGATGCCGAGATCACGTAACTAATCCTAAACTAGACTCTAGCTCGTATCTATCTCGTATTACTACCCTCCCTCTTAAGCGCGTTTACCCTTAAACGCTATCGTACATTATTCGTTAATCCATTTTAGCCGCGGCTTATTAGTGTAAGAGTCCAGGTAATTACGTAGTACGTTAGCTACCTCTTTAAGGTTGTCGATTAGGTACTAGGTAAGATCCTCTGGATATCCTTTCTAGCTTACGCAAGCGACTAGCTTACCGCGTAGTATACGCACGTCGATTACGTCTTCTACTTCGTATTCCTCTTTACTCTTAACCTTAATCGGAGGTAGTTCTTTAAAGGCTTAGCCTAGTAAGGGATTATTCGGATGCTTAGTAAGTAAGTCGGCGTAGAACACGAGGTAAATACAGCGTAGAGCGGCCGGTAGATCTAGCTTATATAATAGAGGCGATCGCTTTTCGAGTATCTTATATAGACTAACCCTTTTTAGTAATAGCTTAGGATTCCCGTGTAGGTAAAGGTTCTTCGTCGACAACTAAACTATATCACTGATTTCGAACTCGATTAGTAGCCGGTGCCTATTTACTTGTTCTACTATCTGTAACTACGTAACAGCGAGGTTCTTCTTAGTAATAGCTAACTCCTCTTCTAGTTATTTAGCTAGGGCATAGATATCTACTTCGTTTAGCTTAGCTCTCGTAGATAGGGCATTAGCCGGCAGTTAGAAACTAAGTCTTAGCTTATACCCCTTAGTAACCTCGAACGGAGATAGCTTAGTGCTTTCTAATAGGCTAACGTTAGCGGAGAACTCTGCCACTAGGAGAATAAGGGTCTAGTTACTAAAACGTGTAGCGTAAGACTAGATTACTCGTTCGAATTCGCGGTTTATAACCTCTAACTAGCCGTCTGTTTAGGGGTAACCGGCAGTAGACAACTTAGCTATTATTTTCAGGATCTAGTATAGCCTCTTCTATACGTCACTAACGAACTAAGGGCCGCGGTCCGAGGTGATGCTATCTAGTAACCTATGTAGCTTCTAGACGTAAAAGAACATTAGCCTAGTAGTCTCGAATGCCGAGGTACCTTCGTTTCTAGAGAAGCAAGGGATAAGGTGTCGTTCTTTGCTAAGGCAGTTAACAACGCACAACACGGCATTATAGCCGTCTACTAAGGGTAAACTAGTGACGAAGTCCATCGTAATATACTGCCAGGGCTTTTACGGAATAGGTAATAGTAATAGAAGACTAGCTAGTAGACCGTAGCGAGCTTTTGATCGTTTATAGTCGTGACAATAAGCGATAAACCTTTTAACGATGTTATTATAACCAGGGATGTAAAAGGTGGTTTTAATTATGGCTGCCGTTTTAGTTGCTCTAGCGTACGCGTAGTCCTTTAACGTGTACACCTCTTAGATGACCTTAGTCACCATCGATAAAGGTACGAACAACTTGCTAGCGTGCTATAACATCCCTTTGCTAATAGTAACGTCGGTTAGTAGTACCTATCTCCTTTTTAGGAAGGCTCCTGTTATACGGTAGATGCCTTAAGCTAACTCGAACTCAGCGTCGCGGAGGTTAGCCTTAGCTACCTCATCGAAAAGAGGTAAAGATTCTTCTGTAGCTAAAATAGATGCTATATAGGCGTCTAGCTTACGAGGCGAAATCGGTGTCTACTTTAGTAATGGAATAGGTAACAAAGTAGACGGCGAACTAGATAGCGAACTAGATTTCAGTCCGGCTTAAAGGGGTAATTCTATTTGGATGCAGCCTAGACTAAGTTCGTCGATGATACGTTAGTCGAGCACCTTATGTAGCAACAACGTCTAACGGAGATTAGGGTCTTCTTTTAATCGTAGTATATCTCCGTTCCTTCTAGTAAGTGCGTCCGCTTTGCTATTAGTAGCGCTAGGTCGGTATATGATCTTAAAGTTAAATTGCGTAAGGTGGAGGGCCTAGCGTACTTAATGGCGTAAAAGCTTTTAAGTCCTCATGAAATGTATAAGGAATTAGTGATCGGTAAGGACGTAGATAGCCTTATTAGATTAAGTGCTCATAAGCTTAGGGGTCCACTCCTTAAAGGCTTAGACGATGGCTAGCAGCTCTTTGTTATAGATAGCGTAGTTACGTTCGGCTTTACTCATAGACTTACTAAAAAAGGCGACAGGCCGGAGGACGTCGTGCTCGTCGTACTACGACAGGATCCTAGCGGTAGTAGTATTAGAAGCATCGGTCTCGACGACTATCTACTTTAAGCGATCGAAGTACGCGAGGATAGGTACGCTCGTAACAGCGTGCTTTATGCGGTTAAATACGGCAGTACATTTATCGTTCTAGGGTAATACGTCCTTCTTAAGCAGGTTATTCAGAGGCTTAGCGATGGTACTAAAACCCTTAATAAACCGACGGTAATAGCTACAGAAGCTAATAAAACTTCTAACCTAAGTGGTGTTACCGGGGGCTAGCTGTTTCTAAGCTCTAATAGCTTCTACCTTCTTAGGGTCCATTTTGACACTATCTCGGCCGACGATAATACCGAGGTACTTTACCTCCGTGAGGTAAAACTCGCTCTTCTTAATATCGGCGTTTAGGCCTAAATCGCGGAGTCGATAAAGCACTAGCTTAATGTGCTCGGCGTGTTCTCGTCGAGTGCCGTTAGTATAAATGAGGATATCGTCTAGATAGATCGATATAAACTGTTCGAGCATGTCGACAAAGTTGTAATTCATGAACCTCTACTACACGGCGGGGGCGTTAGTGAGGCCGAAGGGCATTACTAGCTATTTAAAGTTGCCTATTCGTATAGAGAACGTAGTAAGGTCCTTACTGTCGACGGAGTTACGGAGACAATAAAAGGCTTAGCGGATATCGATCTTACTAAACCACTTGGCTTTACTTACTATAATGGTGGTGTGTAGCAACGTATAGAGCCAAGCTATCTATAGGCTAGATAGGTTCATGAACTAATAGCTACCTTCGTTCGAAACAGCCGGAGGCTATGCGGATATACTGCGGAGGGCCTGCGTCACGTAACGGGACTATCCTAGCTCCGTAGGACCGAGCTTCCCCTTATAACTATCCCCCCCTTTGTAGCTACTGCCCTTAGTAGCTGTCCGTCTCTTAAGCCGTTCTTTGCCGCATTCGGCAATCGTGACTATAAAGGTAGTAAGCATTCTCTTTGTTGACTAGGGGAACACTTAGTCTACGTTGTTTCTTTGTTTAACTTATCTAATATCCGTCCTTAGCAACCTCGTTGTTTGCGAGGCTGTAGTCCTTTATTAGTAGCTTTACCTCGAAGTGGTACTAGCCTTACTACTAGTTCGCGACATGTGCCGGCGTTCGTTTAGTATCCGTGCGGTGGCCGTACAGCTCTAGTGCGCTGGCGATTAGCGTATATATGACCGCATTTCGACCTCTATAATAACAACTTCCATGGCGACGACACTTCTAAAACTTCAACCCGCTACTCGCTTTGTTGATGCGTTCTTTATTGTCGACTAATATATTATCCTCGCACTTTATACTTCTCTTTCTTCGTTAAACCTCTTAGCGCTTACTTTTCTTGCCGCTGTCTAGCTCCCTACTTCGTTAAATATCTTCGTTTTATTAATTAGATATCTTTAGTTATAGCTAGCTCCGATTCTTATATTTACTCTTACAAGCGCTACGCTCACGTAGTTAAAGACAACCTCGTCGGTGAGTCTACGGCACCTATGTAGTGAGGCTACGGTATACTAACGTAGGTAGACACTACTTACGATAGCGCGCCTAGCAAGGCGTGCTCCTATTACAAGAAGATAAGGTAGGCTTACTGCCTAATCGACGACCCGGCGCTATAGAACTTAGTCGATGCGGCGTACGCTGCCTTCGTAAAGGTAGATCGATACCGTCTAGATCCTACTAAGACTCGCTCGGTAGATAAGAAGTCCGAGCTAGATATAGAGGCTATAGTAGCATAGTCTGCGATTCGGTTATACCGAATCACTAGTGGTTAAGCTACTACTCTGCTAGACTTATCCGCGTTGTCGGGGGACGCTCTAATGCGTGTATAAGTCGACGAAATCCGGCGCGTGTGTCTTACGCTCGAGGAGGGCGTAGGCCTCTTCCGCTCCGTAAGTGTAACGTCTAGTGTTACTAGCGCCTTGCTGATCGTATATAGTACTTATCTGGTTCTACTCCGCCCCCTGCTTCTTCCTTCTCCGCTCCGCCGTTGTTAACACCCCGTAAGCGTTCTGCACTAGCTCCGTAAGAGGAGACTCCTCTTACTAAGAAATCTAAGACTACGACGCCTAAGAAGATAGCGACGCCAAAGTCTAAGACTACGGTAGCTCTAGCTACGGAGGCTGCTAAGACGCTAGCTCGGAGAGTAATACCCTCTAGGACAATAAGGAAGACCTCTACTAAGGTAAGTACGACTCTAAAGACCACTAAGGTAGCATCCTTTCGCTCGTGACTACGAGCTAGTACCTAATTCGCTGCAGTAGCCCCTAATGAGGGGACTGCCCCTTCCGACACTATAGTAGCCTCTAATAGGAGGACCGTACCCTCTAACTCTACGGTAGTAGCTTCGTCGTAGTCCCGTCGGTTTAGTCGTTTAGTAGGGGAGGAGGCAGCTCGTCGCAAGGGAGAGTAGGCTTAGGTGGCTTATAATTATAAAGACTAATGAAACCCCTTGCCTGCCTTATCTTAGCCGTGTCCTCTTCGTACTATCACCGTAGGCTCTCCGACCGATCTCCGCCTAATAGTCTATTACGACTTTAGTAGCATTATCTAGTGCTTCCTCAGGTTCCTAGGTGGCTTCAGAAAGTAGGTATCCCTTCTATAGCACCTTTAACATAGTCTATCCCTTCCGCTAATTATACTCTAGGATCCTTTCTACCTTATATTCTATGTTATCGTCAATGTTAATTAGTTCCGGAGGAGGTACGGAGTCTCTACGGCCCCTTGCTAGTTCTAATAGAGACACATGGAATACGTTATAGATACGGGAGCCTTTAGGCAGATCTAAGCGGTACGCTTAGCTACCGACTCGATCTAACACCTTAAACGGTCTAAGGAACGTTAGTGCTAGCTTCCGCTTAGCTACCTTTAGTCTTAGGTTCTTAGTCGATAGTAGGACTCGATCTCCGACATTAAATAACATAGCTTTATGTCTCTTGTCGTAGGCCTGCTTCTACTACTCCTAGGCCTGTCGCTAACGCTCTTCTAAGCTCTTCCTAAGATTTGTAAGAGTCGCTACTCTGTCGTAAGTAGCTAGTACCCCCCTCGGTGGAGTCCGCTCTCGGGCCTTATTTAGATCCCCTGCGGAGTCCTTACTGGAGTAATATTCGAGTAGGGACATGCCTAGCATGTTATTCTACGACGAATTAGCGGCGAACGCCGCTATTCGTAACTATCGCGACTAGTCGGATTAGTCCACGGAGTAATAACATCGAATGTACTAAATCAGGGATCTGTTTTGCCGTTCTATCTAGCTATCTGTTTAGGGATAGAAAGCTATTAACAGCCGGCGCTCGAACTTTAACTAGTACGCGAACGTTTACTAGTACGCCGACGTGAATACAGTTCCGCGGTTAGAGACTACACCCTCTAGGAACCTGTATTCGTAAACGATCTCGTCGTAAAATAGCTTAGCGAGCTATTCCGAGGTAATGGTCTTATAGTAGGGAAAGTAGCGTACTATTTTCGTCAATCTGTCGACGACTACGAGGATCGCGTCGTATACCTTGCTACGGTACTTACTTAGGGGGAGGTCGGTGATAAAATCTATAGTTAGCTCCCTCTAAGTAGCCTTTAGCATCGGCAAGCTCGAGAGCTCGCTGTACAGCGCGTAGGTGCGTCCCTTCCGAGTCTAGTACACTATATAGGTCTTAACGTAATCGTCCACGTCGTAGTATATCCCCGGCTAGTAATACTTTCTTAACAATAGCTTTAAGGTCTTCTCTCGGCCGAAATGGCTAGCCTCTAGGAGATCGTAGTGTCTCCGTAGTAACTCCGCGCGTAATGCCGCGTCTACGGGTACGTATAAGGCATTATCCTTATATAGTACTCCCTCCTTCCGGTGCCACGATAGCAAACCGCCATTAGCTCTCTTCTCCGGATCAGTTGCTCTCTAAGTAGCTAGTCTATCGGTCTGCTGCAACTCTTTAATGAGCTAGACTAGCTTATCGCCGACCTTGTCGGCCCACGGAGACTCATTCTACGTCGCCGAAACGGCAGCGACGCGAGGCATAGCTATCGGCATTACGCTATTACGAACTAACTGTGCCTCCCTACGCTTAGTCTTCTTGCTTCCCGGCTAGTTAGGCTAGTACGCATCCGAGGAACTACCCCTAGGACCCTTAGTGTCTTCTTCGCCCGGACTATCTACTACTCCTATAGAGTCCCTACGGGGCTACTTCGCGTCCGAAGCTAGTTGTATAATGCGGATCTCTAGGCCCGCGCCCCCCTCTAGGGTTATAACACTAAGGTGCGTAGATACTTCTATACACACTCTTCTTACTATCGGTGTACTAACGGGAATCATCGCCCTAAGCTTAGCCCGCAAGGTAGGTAAGCTACTGGTCTCTTCCTAGTCGTCTACTATAAGGTCCGGACGACGAGACGGGGCATTAGTAGGGTTCGTCTTCCCTAGTCTATATTCGATAACAAAATCGAATCTCTAGAGGTATACGCACAAATAAGGGAAATGTCTTTCTTTAATATAGCCTCTATCGATCCTTAATTATAAGCGCTCTTAGATGCTGCTATGCTATAAATATCTCTCCCTAACGAGCTTTAAGAGTTTCGTGTCTAGTACTAGATATAATCTTCTACCTCTATTATCTATAAACTCTTCGAACTTGTCTACTATCTACTCTATAACAGTAAAATTCTAGATAACAAATAGCTAGCTATATAAGCTTAGAAAACATAGTAGCCTTTAACACTAAGTAGACTTAAGTCTTCTAAAGTACTACCCTAGAATTCTTCTAACTACTACGGGTTAATCTAGGCTAACTTTAACGAGGGTACTAAGCTTAGCGATAGCGCGCCTTTTATATACTACCTTCGCTATAGTCGAGCTCTATAGCACCTATTAGTTAATTAGATTAGTAATAAACACATGCGAAAACATCTCGAGCGTAAGTCTTACTAGACTACTAAATCTCCTAGTTATAAGTAGTCCTAAGCTTAAATAGCCCTAACCTAGTTGAAATCGATCGTAACTGCCTCGTTATCGTATATACTACACTTTATACCTAAACAATTCGAGAAAGAGCTTATTAGGGTCCTTATTAATTATAATTAGTTATTCCGAATAGTTGCCTATCCTATCTTCTTAAGATTTATATACTTCCTTTAACCGGATACCAATGTTCTAGGCTAGACGTAGTCTCTTAGGCTACTAAAAGAGCACTACGAAAATATCTATTCTTATCTCCTTATCGATCTTAGTAAAGAGACGAAAGTCTTAATTACATTAGACAGTTAGTTAGTAAACAATTATCTAAGCTTTATTACTATAAAGGCACACTACATTAACGACAATTAGTAAATACGTGAGTGCCTACTCGATTTCGTACTAATTAGCAGATAGTATACTAGAGCTATACTTAGCACGGAGTTACTTAGAGTACTCTATAAAAGAAAACTCGAGGCACGCCTTCTTACTATTATAGTAGACAACGCGAGCAATAATAATACATTATAGTCCGAAGTATAATAAGGCCTCCATAAAAAGAGTGTATAATAGTCTTTAGTTAAGAACTTAATCCCTTGTCTCGCGCACGTTATTAATCTTGTAGTATAAGATATTATTCGAGCCCTATAGCTAGAAACCACCGAAGATAACGAGAAAGTAGATAAGCTTAAGAAGCGTCATCTCCGTAACATCTAAACAACCTTATCGGTGCCTAATTCCCTACAAAAAGTGAGTTATATTTCTCACAGCGTTTTCTTATAGTTTTCTAACCTATTTTAAAGCTCCGCGCGATTTGTATTATAATCGACCGGTCCCCTCAACGCTACTAACAATTTAAATCCCTTTAAGTATATCTCCCTCCTCGTAAATAACTCGTAGTTATTTAGGATGTTTATACCCGCTAGAATTCGACATATAATATGTACAAGCGAGCCATTAAACTATCACTAATCATCGACAAATAGCTTAATATAGAGATTGCGACTACGTAAAAGCCCCGTGCTAATAAAACAGTAGCTAATTAAGACATAGCTTCTATAGATTACGTAGACATAAAACGCCTCTACCTTAGCTATGCCGAGTAGTTACACCTAAGAATTGTCGTTCGAATACTTAAGAATTTTAAGATAGTAACTAACTAGCTAAGCTAATCTAACACACCCTTAATATAATTCGTCTAGCTAATGTATAATTGCCTTTTTAACTTCCTCGACGTTATCGAATCTACTTAGGAAGAGGACAACAATTCAGACTAGCTATAAGTCGTCTAGAATGTAGCGAAAGCAGGTTACGCTAAGCTTTCTAAGTATTATAAGCGAACAGGTAGAGGCCAAGGTTTCCTATTTAATTGCGGCATAATCTTAGATCCTACGTAGAAGTTAAGTGTATATAAGGTACGCCCCCTATACTTCCTCTTATATAAATGTCTTTATACGCGACTAATCTACTAAAAGTATACGTCGTAGGAACCATATTTTAAGTCGCTCTACTAGAAACAATTTCTCGACTATCTAAGTCACTATAATAATAACAGTCATCCTAATACTACTCTTCTACCCCCTCTACTAGTCCTATCTATTACCTACTAGTTTAAGAATCCTACCTCATTGAACAATGTAGTAAGCTTTGTATCTATAATATCTAGCTAAGATAATACTCTCTCCCAGGGATAAATTAAGGTCTATATAACGAGGATAGAAGGGGAAGATTACCTAAGGACTCCGCCTGTAATAGTGGTATATAGCAACGTATAGAGCTAAGCTATCTATAGGCTAGTGTAAGGGCACAACGTCAGGGCGACACTTAGCAGCGGCTAGTCCCGCCTACGTAACGTACATAGATATCCTGCGCAGCGCTTACGCCGAGGACTAAACAGTAATTAGTTCTACTACTAACAGACTGTTCGGTTAGTTAGGCGTTCTCTATATTACGATATACGTAGCTTTAATACAAGGCACTAATAGTTCTAATTGCTTAACCCACAGTCGTAATCTATTAGACCCTATAGACAACTAGAACCCCATCGGCGAGGCGTAAGCGCCTCGCGTCGTCGACATCACCGAGACCGACTCTATCGAGTAGACTCCCTAGATGTCGAGGAGACCTCGCGGAGTAGCTACTACGCCTACGCGATAAGCGCGAGCGTTTAGAGCTAGAACTCGAGGCCTAAAGCCTCGAAGAAGAGATTAAGTAAATACATCGCGCACGCGATATAGGATACTACTATAGGGGCTTCGACTGCGGCCCGCGCGCTTCTATAGAGCCTATAGTAAGCGAAGCTAGTATATAGAGCGTACGTAGCGGCGACGGGCTATTCGCGAGGCTATCCTCTAGGCGACCTCGACTAAAAGAACCTCGCCTCTACTAGAGTAAGACTCTAAAAGAGGCGAGGTCCTTTCTAAAGGATCTCGAGGTTATCTTTATACTAGCCCCCGAGGCTTACTCTACCAATTAATAGAAGGTACTTTATAGGGTTATATTCCTCGTAGGCGAGCCGGATAAGACGTAGTATTACCGCTACCGCGTAGATAACCTAGAAGGCTACACGTAGGAGCAATTTCGCTAGTTCGTATAGGACGTAGTAGACGATTCTATTAACCGGGGGGTACGCGTAACCCTCGTATACGAGGGGGCCTAATAACGTAAAGGCTAGTCTATCTAGGCTTTTGCCTCGGAACTTGCTACTATAGAGGAGTAACTAGCCCCTTACTCCGAGGAGTAAAGGGTACGCTATCTCCTCGCTAAGTTATAGCCTACGCTACGTACTACGATCATTAAGTACTATGCTATCCTAGCTACGCGCTAAGAACTAGTATCCCTAGGCTCGCGCATCGAGTCTATAGACTATACTAGTAGTAAGCGTACTATATACGAAGACGAAGCCGACTACCTGCGTAAGCGCGGTAGTTGTAATAGCTCTCGGGGGGGACACTGCCCCTAGTTTAGTAGCGGCTAACGGGCTCGGCACGAGCGTAACGCCGCCGACCCGCCTACTAAAAAGGCTAGAGGGCAAGGTACCCTCTCTAATAAATAGAAGAAGGATGCTAAGTGCTATAGCTATAGTAAAACTAGTTACATTAAGCTAGAATATAGGTCGAGGCACTTATAGAAGGCCAACGAGTTGCCGGCAGTACGTAAGGTAGCTACTATAGACAAGGTTAACGACTCGAAGTCGGTAAACTCTAAGAGCTTAGCTAAGGAGCGTAACTAAGCCCTTCCCCCCTTCTAATCGACGCTTACCTGTCACTGCCCTACCGCAGCGCTATTATAGCGCCTACGGGGCGCGAAGACTACACGTTCCTAATAGACAATTATATAGAGGTTAATCTCGTGTCGTAGGTATTCGTCCTCTGTTACGACTTACCGAGGGTAAAGTATACTCGGTATCCGAGTATATCCTCCTTTATAGAGCAAGCCGGATTCTACTATAGCGCGCACTAGCTTCGCGTACGCCTAGTAGACTCTAATAGCGACCTTAGGGAGACGATTAGCCTCTTCTACGTAATAGACCTAGGACTAGGCCCTCTAATTATCTTAGGGCGTCTATAGCGAAGAAGATAGCGTATAATTATAGATAGCGCTATAGACAACTAGTCGTATAGCTGCTCCTCGCGCATAGTTTATATACGCGAACTAGAAGACTTTATAAAAGACCTTAGGAACGAGCCGAGGGTATACGCCGTAGTATAGACTCTATCTAAGGAGAGCACTCGCGCCGTAGGCGACCTCGCTCTACTGCCGGAGTTCGCGGAGTTCTCTAACGTCTTTACCTACAAGGATATCGCTAACCTACCGCGCCTACTAGGCGTAGAGCATGCGATTAAACTAGAGCTAGGCAAGAGGCTCCCGTTCTAACCTCTATATAACCTTTCGGTTAAGGAGCTCGAGGTGCTTAAGGACTATCTCGAGACCGCTTAATTAAACGGGTAGATTAGGCGCTCTACGAGCGAGGCGGGTACTCCTATCCTATTCGTGCCTAAGAAAGATAGTAGCCTCCGCTTATGTGTAGATTACCGGGGCTTAAACGAGATAACGGTTAAGAATCGCTACCCGCTTCCGCTTATTAGCGAGACGCTTAATCGACTCGGGTAAGCCTAGTAGTTCTCGAAGTTAGATCTTAAGGATGCCTACTATAGGATCCCTATTAAGCGCAGCGACGAGTAGAAGACTACGTTTCGTACGCGCTATAGCTACTTCGAGTATCTAGTTATACTGTTCGGATTAACTAATACCCTAGCCACTTTCTAAGCGTATATTAACCGGGCGCTAGGGGGGCTAGTTAATACTATCTACGTCGTCTACCTCGACGATATCCTTATCTATAGTAACTCGAGAGAGGACTACGTACGCTATATACGCGAGATCCTAGCGAGGCTAAGGAAATTTACTCTATATACTAGCCTTAAGAAGTGCGAATTCTTTACTAAGGAGGTGAAATTCCTCGGCTATATCGTCTCTACTATAGGCGTCTCGATAGATCCGAGTAGAGTGACCGTAATCAAGGATTAGCCGAGGCCGCGGAGCTACTATAAAGTCTAGTAGTTTACTAGCTTTACGAACTTTTACTAGCGCTTTGTACGACACTACTCGAAGATCATTGCTCCTCTCTCTAGCCTTCTAAAAGGCTCGATAAAGGGACGTAAGTATAGCCTCTTCGTGTAGGGCGCGAGCGAATAGTAGGCGTTTAAGGACATCCGGGACGCTTTTACGCGCCCCTATCCTCCGCTACTACGACCCCGCGCTACCCCTACGCGTCGAGAGCGACGCGTCGTAGTTTATAGTAGCAGCTATATTGTCGTAGCTATTCGATGGTGCCTAGCACTCTATCGCCTTTTAGTCGAGGAAGATAATCTCTGCCGAATGTAACTACGAGACATACGACTAAGAGCTACTAGTAATCGTATGTACATTTAAGTAGTAGCGACACTACCTTAAGAGCGCCTCGTAGGCGATTTAAGTACTCACCGACTATAATAACCTCCGAGGATTTATGAAGCTAAAACAGCTAAATGGCCGACAAGCTCGCTAGGCTACCTTCCTCGCTGCCTTCGACTTTACGATAGAGTACTAGCCGGGCACGAGGAACCTAGCTAACGCGCCTTCGAGGCGCCCTAACTACGTAACCGAGGAGTAAGCGGTGTCTTATCTCTTACTAACTCTTTAGAATAAACTCCGCGTGTAGGATTAAACTACTAATCCTAAAGAAGCTACCCCGCTAGTTAGACGTATTCGCGCTATATACGAGGCGGCCCTAGGATAGGCCTAGGCCGCCTACGCGCCGTATAATAGTATATATTCTTCTAAGAACTCCTAGGGACTCGTAATAACCTAGCGAGTCGTAGTCGCGGCGACTACGAGAGAGGACCCCTTTACGGACCCCTTTACCGACTTAATATCGGTTATAGAGCTACTATAAGAATAAGACCCCGAGACCCTAAAGCTACGTTCGTAAGCGGGGAGTAGTAGAGACGAGAGTACGGCGCTATAGAGCATTTAAGACAATCTCCTGTTTTACAACGAAGCGCTAGTTATCCTAAATAATAGTGCCCTAAAGGCGTAGGTACTACGTATATACTACGATAACGAATTAGCTAGTCACTTTAGCAAGGACAAAACGCTTAAGCTTCTCTCGCGAAAATACTTCTAGGCAACTATAAGAAAAGATGTTAATAACTACGTGTAATTATACTAAGTCTACTAGAAGTATAAGGCGCGCTGCTACTACCCTTACGGCGAGCTACGTGCGCTACTAATACTAGACTACCTATAGTAAGAGATTATAATGGATTTTATTACTAACCTGCCGCTAAGTAAGCGAGGCGACAGTGTCTATAATATAGTGCTCGTAATTATAGACCGATACACGAAGATGTCGCTATATATCCCTACTACTAAAAAGTGTACATCGGTAGAGCTTACGGAGATTATACGAGACTACGTAATCCGTTACTATAGAGTACCTCGGGGTATAGTAAGCGATCGAGGGTCAGTCTTTACTAGCTAGTTCTAGAGTGATTTCTGCTACGAAATGCGTGTGAGACGTAGGCTAAGTATAGCCTTCTATCCGTAGACAGACGGTTAAACTAAGTAGTAGAACTAGACGTTAGAACAATACCTAAGGTGCTACTACACGGAGTTATAAAACGACTAGGCTAAACGTCTATTGTAGGCGGAATTCGCGAGTAATAACAGCGTCTATGCTACGCTACGTATAAGCCCCTTCTAGATATTATACGGCTACTATCCTTAATTAGAAGTATTAGCTATTAAGTCTCGGGACGAGACTTCAGGGGGGAAGGTGCTAGTAGCGATAGAATTAGCGCGACGCTTACGAGATATATACGCGAAGCTAGTAGAATAATAGAAAGAGGCTTCTACCTACTAGGCTAAATACTACAATAAGAAGCACATACTAAAGGTATATAGCGTAGGTGACTTAGTGCTACTCTCGGCTAAGAACTTGTAGCTACCTATACTAAAGAAGAAGATAGGACTACGATTCCTTAGCCTATTTCGTATACTCGACGTAATCGGATCGTAGGCGTATCGCTTAGCTTTACCGAGTTAGTATCGTATCTATAACGTCTTTTACATATCCCTTCTCGAGCTATAGATAGGTAGAGCTAGCGAGAAGCTAGAAGAGAGCATGCCTCTCGTAGACGAAGTAGAAGAGTAGACAGTAAAGGGAATCCTAGGTAGGAGAGCTATAAAGAGCAAGGTGTTCTACTTAGTAAAGTAGAAGGACTAGCCTAACGAGTTTAATAGCTAAGAACCAGAGGACAATTACGCGAATATAGGCGAGCTAATCGCTATATACGAGTCGTAGCTAAGGGCGCCCGAGAAGGGTCGTAGAAGACATAAGCGGCAGGGCATATAAGTAGATAGACTATATAAGCATAGAAATTAGTCTAAGGATAGACTCCTTATCTAGGGCAATACATTTAATAAAGCGCTACGCTTACGCTAGCTATACGAGTATCGACCTAAACGCTATTAACTCCTATACTACGTATAAGGCCTTATAAGGGCGCGTATCTAGCTCGTACGCGCCTACCCGTTACTCCTTACCCTTATTCCTATCCTTAAAAAACTCCCCTCTAGCTATAATCCTATCGGATAGAATAGTCGACCCGCCGTTACTACGTATAATCTAAGCATATTAGTCGTAGGCCGGACGTAGGAGCGACGTAGAAAACACACCTCCTAACCTATAGCTACTAGGGTAGTTAAAGTCCTCCTAATCTTCTAGAGCTTAACTACCTTCTCCTAGTTAAGCGTACTATACGTAGCGCTAACGCGGCTCGTGCGAGGCGTAGACGCCTCGCTAGTGACCTTATTCTTATTAGTATAGTATACCTTTAGCAAGTCTAGAAAATCCTTAAGGGCCTAGTTATAGGTAGCGCGTGTATCCGGCGTGTCGTCGTCGTTATCGTCGATAGTCGTAAGCGAGTCGAAGGCGTTACGCGCGATCACGTAGTCGCTACGTAGGTGAGGCGGAAGCGGCTCGTAGGCATAGCGTCCCTTAATATAGCGAGCACACTTCTTCTTAGTAAGGGTGCCGAAATTCCCACTAATATAGTCGAAACCTACTACGTGTTAGCTACGAATCGCACCTGTAAGCACTACTCTTACCCTTATTAACACTAGCGGTATACCTATAGTAGAGAGTAGCTAGCGTAGGACCTACGCTAGCGGGGGCTATATAAGGCGTAGAGGCCTCGGTAGTAGGGGTTACTAGAGGCGCGACCGGAGGAGTTATAGGAGGCTAACGAGCGCGGGTGTCGCGCGTATTACGAGTAGGTCCGGGCATTACGAGTAGAATACGAGTAGTATACGGAGCGCGGTGTAGAAGTAGAGATCGGGAAAATGAAGATATGTTATAGTATATAGAAGGGAGAAAGTAAGGGGCAATAGCGAGGTTATCTATACTAACCTCTAGTATACTACATCTTTGTTGTAGCTACTAGCGTAGTACGTGCGTTCCCTATAGCACTACTAGGAATTCCAAGAAAAGCGCTATTATCGCTGCCGATTAGCCTAATACTATAGCGACTAGATAAGCGCCCCCTAGACCTAGATTACCGGGACTATAACAACCGAATAGCATGTAGTTCGTATGCGACCTACACCCGAAAATGCCTTAAGTACACGTCCTCTCCGAATAATGCTATACGCTATATACGTCTAGGCGAGAGCTAAGGGTAGCTCTCCTAGGGGAGGAGGTAATTATAAGGGCACAACGTTAGGGCGACACTTAGTAGCGGCTAGTCCCGCCTACGTGACGTATATAGATATCCTACGCGGCGCTTACGCCGAGGACTAAACAGTAATTAGTTCTACTACTAACGGACTGTTCGGTTAGTTAGGCGTTCTCTACATTACGATATACGTAGCTTTAATACAAGGCACTAATAGCTAGATAGGTTAATGAACTAATAGCTACCTTCGTTCGAAACAGCCGGAGGCTATGTAGATATACTACGGAGGGCCTGCGTTACGTGACGGGACTATCCTAGCTCCGTAGGACCGAGCTTCCCCTTATAACTATCCCCCCCCTTTACGGCTACTGCCCTTAGTAGCTGTCCGTCTCTTAAGCCGTTCTTTGCCGCATTCGGCAATCGTGACTATAAAGGTAGTAAGCATTCTCTTTATTAACTAGGGGAACACTTAGTCTACGTTATTTCTTTATTTAACTCATCTAATATCCGTCCTTAGTAACCTCGTTGTTTGCGAGGCTATAGTCCTTTATTAGTAGCTTTACCTCGAAGTAGTGCTAGCCTTACTACTAGTTCGCGACATGTGCCGGCGTTCGTTCGGTATCCGTGTAGTAGCTATATAGCTCTAGTGCGCTAGCGATCGGCGTATATATAACCGCATTTCGACCTCTATAACAATAACTTCTATGGCGACGACACTTCTAAAACTTCAACCCGCCACTCGCTTTATTGATACGTTCTTTGTTGTCGACTAATATATTATCCTCGTACTTTATACTTCTCTTTCTTCGTTAAACCTCTTAGCGCTTACTTTTCTTGCCGCCGTCTAGCTCCCTACTTCGTTAAATATCTTCGTTTTATTAATTAGATATCTTTAGTTATAGCTAGCTCCGATTCTCATATTCACTCTTATAAGCGCTACGCTCACGTAGTTAAAGACAACCTCGTCAGTAAGTCTACGGCACCTATATAGTAAGGCTACGGTATACTAACGTAGGTAGACACTACTTACGACAGCGCGCCTAGCAAGGCGTACTCCTATTACAAGAAGATAAGGTAGGCTTACTACCTAATCGACGACCGGCGCTATAGAACTTAGTCGATGTAGCGTCGCTGCCTTCGTAAAGGTAGATCGACACCGTCTAGATCCTACTAAGACTCGCTCGGTAGACAAGAAGTCCGAGCTAGATATAGAGGCTACGGTAGTATAGTCTACGATTCGGTTATACCGAATTACTAGTAGTTAAGCTACTACTCTACTAGACTTATCCGCGTTGTCGAGGGATGCCCTAATACGTGTATAAGTCGACGGAATCTAGCGCGTGTATCTTACGCTCGAGGAGGGCGTAGGCCTCTTCTACTCCGTAAGTGTAACGTCTAGTGTTACTAGTGCCTTACTAATCGTATGTAGTACTTGTCTAGTTCCGCTCTCTCTCCTACCTCCTCCTTTTCTACTCCGCCGTTATCGACACTCTATAAGTATTCTACACTAGCTCCGTAAGAGGAGACTCCTCTTACTAAGAAATCTAAGACTACGACGCCTAAGAAGATAGCGACGCTAAAGTCTAAGACTACGGTAGCTCTAGCTACGGAGGCCGCTAAGACGCTAGCTTAGAGAGTAATACTCTCTAGGATAACAAGGAAGACCTCTACTAAGGTAAGCACGACTCTAAAGACTACTAAGGTAGCATCCTTTCGCTCGCGACTATAAGCCGGTACCTAATTCGCTACGGTAGCCCCTAATAAGGGGACCGCCTCTTCCGACACTATAGTAGCCTCTAATAGGAGGACCTCCCCTTTCTCTTCTGTCGTCTATCGCTCTTTCTCCGACCTACGGGCTCGTCTAGCTTAATAGGACGACATCGTTATAGAGGATAAAGATAAAGCCTCTACCTAACTCCGCTAGAAGGCCGCTAGGTCTCTACGAGTCTCTACTATTACCGCTACTCGCGAGAACGAGCATTAAATCCTTTTACTTATATAGCTATAAGAGGATATATAGAATCACTACCTAGGTCGTCTAGCCGAGCTATAGCTACTAGACGCCGCTAACTCGTCTGCCTAGGCTACTCTATCTACCTGTCTTACTGTTATTAGGGGTACTCTAAGGGACCTCGTGTTACTTCGCGACCTAGCGAGGTTCATGAAACTACTTAGCGCCCTAGTACACCTGTCCTAGTAGGCCTATTAGATATAGATCTAGACATGCTAGCTAATGATCTAGAGAAGGAGGGGAACTTTAGGGAAGATCCGGTTACTTCGTTATAGGCCCGCTACTTTAGTCGTTTAGTAAGGGAGAAGAGAAGTCGCTATAGAGGCGAGTAGGCTTAGGGGCTTATGTAATTATATAGACTAATAGAACCCCTTTGCCTGTCTTATCTTAGGCGTGTCCTCTTCGTACTATTACTATAGGTTCTCTAACCGATCTCTGCCTAATAGTCCGTAATAGCTTTAGCGGCATTATCTAGTGCCTCCTTAGGTTCTTAGGTAGCTTTAGAAAGTAGGTATCCCTTCTAAAGCACCTTTAACATGGTCTATCCCTTCCGCTAATTATGCTCTAGGATCCTTTCTACCTTATATTCTATGCTATCGTTAATATTAATCGGTTCCGGGGGAGGGAGTATAGAGTCTCCGTAGCCCCTTGCTAGTTCTAATAGTAACACATAGAATACATTATAGATACGGGAGCCTTTAGGTAGATCTAAGTGGTACGCTTAGCTGCCGACTCGATCTAACACCTTAAACGGTCTAAGGAACGTTAGTGCTAGCTTACGCTTAGCTACCTTTAGTCTTAGGTTCTTAGTCGATAGTAGAACTCGATCTCCGACATTAAATAACATAGCTTTATATCTCTTATCGTAGGCCTACTTCTGCTACTCCTAGGCCTGTCGCTAACGCTCTTCTAAGCTCTTCCTAAGATTTATAAGGGTCGCTACTCTATTATAAGTAGCCGGTACCCCTCTCGGTGGAGTCCGCCCTCGGGCCCTATTCGGATCCCCTACGAGGTCCTTACTAGAGTAACATTCGAGTAGAGATATGCCTAGCATATTATTCTAAGACGAATTAGTAGCGAACGCCGCTATTCGTAACTATCGCGACTAGTTAGATTAGTCCACGGAGTAATAACATCGAATGTACTAAATTAGGGATCTATTTTACTATTCTATCTAGCTATCTATTTAGGGATAGAAAGCTATTAATAGCCGGCGCTCGAACTTCAACTAGTACGCGAACGTTTACTAGTACGCTAACGTGAATATAGTTCCGCGGTCAGAGATCACGCCTTCTAGGAACCCGTATTCGTAAACGATCTCGTCGTAAAATAGCTCAGCGAGCTGTTCTAAGGTGATAGTCTTATAGTAGGGAAGGTAGCGTACTATTTTCGTTAATCTATCGACGACTACAAGGATCGCGTCGTATACCTTGCTATAGTACTTACTTAGGGAGAGGTCGGTGATAAAATCTATAGTTAGCTCCCTCTAAGTAGCCTTTAGCATCGGTAAGCTCGAGAGCTCGCCGTATAGCGCGTAGGTGCGTTCCTTCCGAGTCTAGTATACTATACAGGTCTTAACGTAATCGTCTACGTTATAGTATACCCCCGGCTAGTAATACTTACTTAATAATAGCTTTAAGGTCTTTTCTCGGCCGAAATGGCTAGCCTCTAGGAGATCGTAGTGCCTCCGTAGTAACTCCGCGCGTAATGCCGCGTCTACGGATACATATAAGGCATTATCCTTGTATAGTACTCCCTCCTTCTAGTGCCACGATAGCGAACTACTATTAGCTCTCTTCTCCGGATTAGTTGCTCTCTAAGTAGCTAGTCTATCGGTCTACTATAACTCTTTAATAAGCTAGACTAGCTTATCGCCGACCTTGTTAGCCTACGGAGACTTATTCTACGTCGCTGAAACGGCAGCGACGCGAGGTATAGCTATCGGCATTACGCTATCACGAACTAACTGTACCTCCCTGCGCTTAGTCTTCTTACTTCCTGGCTAGTTAGGCTAGTACGTATCCGAGGAACTACCTCTAGGACCCTTAGCGTCTTCTTCGCCCGGACTATCTACTACTCCTATAGAGTCCCTATAGGGCTACTTCGCGTCCGAAGCTAGTTATATAATGCAGATCTCTAGGCCCGCGCCCCCCTCTAGGGTTATAACACTAAGGTGCGTAGATACTTCTATATATACTCTTCTTACTGTCGGTATACTAACGGGAATTATCGCCCTAAGCTTAGCCCGTAAGGTAGGCAAGCTACCGGTCTCTTTCTAGTTGTCTACTATAAGGTCCGGACGACGAGACGGGGCATTAGTAGAGTTCGTCTTCCCTAGTCTATATTCGATAACAAAATCGAATCTCTAGAGGTATACGCACTATCTTACTTAATAGCTATTTAGTTCCTTTATCGTTAGGAAGTACCTTAGGTTATTATAGTCGGATAGTACGCGGATAGAGTATAGAGACCCTTCGTAGTAGTGTCGCTAATGCTTAAATCCCTCAACGATTGCAAGTAACTCTTGATTATACGTCTTATAATTCTACTCTGCTAGTAGATGCTTACGAGACAGGAAAGTAATAGAGTGCTACTCCTTATACTCGCCCTTATCGAAGAGCTACGATAGTATACTACTATATGCGTATTTCGACGCATCGGTTTCTATGTAGAGTTCCGCCGTAGGATTATAGTGCCTTAGCACTAGAGCCTTTATAAAGGCCTCACGGACTTCCTTAAAGGCCTTAGCCTAAGCCTCTCCCTAGCGCTATAGCGTAGTTTACTTTCCCTTCTTCGCCCCTTTAAATAGCGACGTTAGCGGCGCTACTATCGCGGAATATCCTTTAATAAACCGCCGGTAAAAGTTCGCGAAACCTAGGAACTACTAGACGTCGTAGTAATTCTTAGGCAGGGGCTAATCCGTAATTACGGCGACTCTACGGGGATCTATCGATACACCCGCGGTGCCGACGATAAATCCTAAGAACTCTACCTTAGCCTAGAAAAATGCGCACTTCTTCGGGTTTGCGTATAACGCGAACGAGCGTAATCTCTCGAGCACCTTCTGTAGGTGCTCTGTATACTCTTCTGCCGACGCGCTATAGATAAGGACGTCGTTAAGATAGACGACGTAGTAGACGTCGACGAGCCCTACTAAAGCCCTATTAATATAGGCTTAGAACGTAGTAGGTGCATTAGTTAATCCGAACGGCATAACTATGTATTCGAAGTGGCTATATCTTGTCTAGAACGCTGTCTTCTACTAATTACCCTCCTTTATTAGAATATAGTAATATACGTCCTTTATGTCGATCTTCGAGTATACTGCTACTCCCCCGAGCTAATCGAGGGTCTTACTAATAAGGGGGAGAGAGTAGTAGTTCTTAATAGTGATCGCGTTTAGGCCGCGGTAATCTATATATAGCCTAAGCGTTCTATCCTTCTTCGGCACGAATAGGATCGGCGCGCTAGCTAGACTCTCCGAATATTAGATCTAGCCCTTCTCTAGGGACTCCTTTAAGTACTCCCTTAGTTCTACTAACTCTATAGCAGAGAGATTATAGAGGGGTCGGAAGAGAGGTTCCTTACTCTCCTAGAGGTCGATTGGATAGGAAACGTTCTTAGTAGGCCTCATCTCGGCAGGATTAACGTTAAATACGTCCTTAAAGTCCGAGATGTATACGAGTAATAAGTTAAGGGGGTTCCGTAGAGGCTCTATAGAGGCTCCGGCTACTCCCCGTACTCTATACTCTATAGGGTTATATACGCTCGACGAGACGAGGGCATAGCCTTAATTTCCCGCGAGGACTAGGTTAGAGAATTCTCGCGCGCTCACGACGCGCATAGACGCGGTGTTATAACTATACCGCTATTAGTCGGTATAGCTATCTACTACTACGCTCTAATCGAAATGCTACGGCTAACTAAGTAAGATAGGAGGGCTTATTTCTATAGTATAGAACAAGCCTTTCGACTCTCGCGTCTTACTAGTATCGTCTATTAAGCGTAGCTCGATCTCGTAGGCGCTATAGCAATGTGCTAGATAGCTCTAGAAGCTATTAACCTACGGGAGCTCGGCGTTAACACACTTTAAGTTATACTTAAGGGCGAAGGTAGAATCGATTATATTAACGTCGGATCTATCGTCTAAGAGCATTAATACACTAACCTTACTGTCTAGTGTATATACTATCCCTTCGTAGGTTCGTGCTAGGAGGACTACGGGCCCCTTATAGTCCTGTTTAGGGTTATCTAACACATCCTCGGGGAGTTAGTTAGACAGGAGAGAACGTTTACTTACTCCTACTACACGCGTTACAGGTTCCTAGCCTAGCTTACGTAGCTACGTACACGAGGTAGAAAAGTAGCCTCGCTTACTATAGTTATAGCACTAGACCTAGTCCGGCACTAGCTTCCTCGATTCCGGCCTCCTCTCTAGGGGGCCCTAATTACGTCCCCCGGATGCCCTATAGTTACGATGTACTTACGCACGGCTAAAGCTAGCGTAGTTATCCTATTTACTATACTTACCCCCCGGAGCTACGTAAACACCCTCCGTAGGGTCCCCGTAACGCTTCTGCGTTTCCCTTACCTCCTTGTCTAAAGACTTCGAAAGGCCCTCGTATATAGTAGTACGCGTAACTAGCTCTTCTCGCGTTTCTAGGATCGGAGGGGCCTAAAGGATCTAGTTCCGGAGACTAGCGTAGAGCTTAGCTAAAAAGTGTTAGGCTAGGTGCTCTTTACTGTAACAGGGGTTAACTTAGTCTTTAAGGGTAGCTAGTTAGTTAGCGAACTTCTAGGCTAACTCTCCTTAATTCTAACGAGTACTATAGTATTCGATTACGGCGTTTATATGTCGATTAACTAGGTCCTTAACTACGTCCTTAAGGAAGTCGAGGAAGGTCTCCTAATACGTTAAGGACGCCTAGTTTATACTATTAAAGGTGTACTTTCGATCCTAGGACTCCTTAAGCTTATCGCCGAGGAACTAGATCGAGTAGGTAATCTAGTTCACCTCGCGCGAGGGCGAGTAGGTAAAGTGATCTAGCTTTACTAAGAAGGCTGCCTCTAGGCTCTAGCGGAAGTGTCTAAACTTAGTAATTGTCTTCGCTTAATATTCTTCCGGATCTTTCGGCTTTAACTCTATACTACCTAGCGTAGAGCGATAGGGTAGTAGTACGTAAATCGTACTCTACGGCATCCCTTCGGGGTCCTAGCGGGGCTCTATAGTAGCGCCCGCTAGTCTCAAGGGTATTATATAGGTGCCCGTCTCCTTAGAAGGAGTCGAGGTACTCTATGTAGTAAGGCCGCGGGGTCTAGCCGGTGTCTTACTAGCGTCCCTACGGCGATTAGAGTCTCGTATAGAGGATTCGACCTCCCCGAGATAGCGGAAGATCTCGCTTCTAAACTACTCTAGAACGCTAGCTAGGGCGACCTCTAGAGGTATTAGCGAATCCTCATCTATTAGGGACTCTAGCCTTAATAGAATTTCGATGACTTCGTGGCTGTCGTTAGCCTCGTTAACTCGACCTATTAGTCGGGTAGAATTTACTCGATCGTTATCGCTTATTATTAGTAGCTCTATAGGCTACGACTAAAGGGAGCTATTAGAACTATAATAGTAGTGTGTAGCAACGTATAGAGCCAAGCTATCTATAGGCTAGATAGGTTAATGAACTAATAGCTGCCTTCGTTCGAAATAGCCGGAGGCTATGCGGATATACTACAGAGGGCCTATGTTACGTAATAGGACTATCCTAGCTCCGTAGGACCGAGCTTCCCCTTACACCGCCTATATAGGAAACACTAGATTTCGACATTCTTTTATAGTAGAAAGAGAATAAGCACTTATACCTACGACTAGCTCGAGTTGCTTATAATGTTCTTATAATACTAATCGCTAGCGTTAGTGTCGAACATGTATTTAATGTTACGAAAGACGTTATTAGGGACCGAAGGCATAGACTACTTCTATAGACAATTTAATAAATCATGATTATAAAGCTAGTAGACAGTAGGCTCTAAGACACCTATATAGCTAATAAAGATAACTACGCTAGTGTTAACGACGATAATAATAGCGATGTAGATAGTATAAGCAATAACTTCAGGGATATTACTACCTATAGTTTAAGCGATAAAGGGATAATAAGGAAGAGAGGCACAAGGAGGACAAGGCTCTACTATATAACATTACTAAGGTTAAAGGCTAGTACTCTAAGCGCATCTAGTTAATAGCCCCCGAGTAAACACTCTCTTATAGCAGCTAAGAGTATAGTCTACTTACTTATCTAGGGTCTTATCTCTAGCGCTAACTCTTCGCTTATTACTCCGCTCTTACTTTAAGAGCTTATGTACGCTATTATTACAGTTAACTTCAGTTAATAATAGGAAGACACAATGTAAATAAGATTTCATGAAGTGTAAGTCTATATTATTAAAAACTATCTAAAGCTATTAGCCTACTAACGCTTTAACTACGCCACCCGAATTAGATTAGTTATTAGAAGCATCACTGTCACTAACATAATCTAGCTTGTCCTACTTACGCTAGACACTATAGCGTATAGTAAAGAGGTCGATTAGATCTGCCTATAGATCTATGACACGCTGATTAATAGCATGACATAAGTTAATGAGTTTAAAGATGTTATTAGTCTAGGAGATGTTATACTAGTATTAGTTAGATTATGTAGACATATTAGATCAGGAATAGAAACAAAGTTATACAGGGTATTATAGGAGTAATAGGCTTCACAGCGTAGTACTAAGTCTCTATTATTGTTATAGATATAAGCGGTTTATCTTAACTGAGTTTCGTCTAGGTTAAGATATATAAGAGTTATGTAGTAGATGTAGGCTTTATACTAACGTAAGTGTAAGGGCCTAGCGTAGTTACTAGGAGTTATTCTACAAGGCTAGGAAGGGATTAGATCTACTAGGTCGGGGTAGAGTTAAGTATAAGAGGCTATCGTAACGACGAGAAAGAGAGGTTTAAGAGAAAGAAGAAGAAATAGTAACGAAAAGGTATATATATCTAGCGTTACCTATTGTAAGAACAATAATATAGACAATAGCTATTGTCTGTTATAAAAAAACGACAATACTAACAATAGCTATTGTCGAATAATAGCCATTGTTATACTAAGGGATATAAGTAGATTATTAGCCTAGTTACTTCTTTCTCTCCTTAGGAACATTTAAACAACTATCTAGTATGCCTTTATATCGCTATAGCATGGTTTATACTAACAGTAGCTAGAATTTAATTAAATCTACTACTATGTCTACTATTCCTCTCTCTATTATTTATCTAGCTAATCTTCCTTACTATAACTTTATTGACGACCTTTAGGCAGAGATTAAGAGTATAGATAGCCTTATATATACTATTAACTAGGAATCTAATAGCATTAAGGCAATCCGTAACTATACTATAAGTTAGTAAGAAGGCTTATCTATCTAGAACTAACTATTATTAGTCTTATGCTCTGCTCTATAGCTTTAGTACTCTAGTTTTCTAGTTAAGGGTTGTAATTTATATAAGAGTAGCCTCGCTAGAGAGAGAATATCCTCTAGATAAATTAGATGATAAGATAATAAGGTTTTAGTTTTAGGTGGTATATAGCTTACTAGCCTTATATATAATATAGGCTCGTAGGGGTTATATAGATAATATTAATTAGGATGATCTTCTATAAATTACTATTAGGTTGTAATTATACATAAGGGTTAATAATTAATGACTTTTGCTTCTCTCTAGTATCCTTTAACTACTATAACTTTAAGTATTTAGAGCGGAAAAGTGACAAGAGTTATAGGACATAGCACTTACTATAAGAATCTACTATAAGAATGTAGACCCTAGTATAGTGCTAGTGTAGGTACGCTAAGGACTTAATAGCACTACACTACTTATCTACTAACCTAACCTAGCACTGTACTATGTCTAGAAAGAGCATAACTTAACCCGCACCTGGCGCTAGTGTAGTGCTATTACGGCTACAGTGTAGTGCTAGCACAGGGCTATAAAAGGCTTAGTAGTACTACACTAGCTAAAAGCCGACCTAAACCCTAGTACGGGGATAGACCCGGAGGGTACCGGGTGCGCCCCAATAGTCACACTACTCTACTACTATCTCTTTCTTATATAAAGTAGTTACTACCTCTTTAGCCTTATAAGTAGCTCTTAAAGGCCTCTTATTACAAGCTAGCTAGTAGCAAGGGGGGGTAGCAGAGTGCTTTTTAGCTATTGTGCACTTACGTAAAGGTATACTACCTTTATTACACCTTTTTAGCTTCACTTTTGATTAACAATAACGACAATTTATGAAATCACGACGGTACACTATCTAGACATTTGGCCACCAAAATTTGCAGCTCGAAAGTCGGTGAAGCGTGCGCCAAGACCGGGGTGGCTCGTTTGAACTGAAAAGCCCTGTATTTTGAGAATGACTGCCGCAAGAAACGTCCGAGGTGGGGGCGGGGTTGTCTTTGTCAGTTTTTGTCAGGAAGAGTTGGAGAAGCAGAAATTCCCCGAATTCGAGCCTCAGGTTTTGGGGCTTGAAGACAGCCTTGCATGGCGGTTTTGACATGCCTGCTAGCAAGAAGAGCTGAAGACGGCGTATGATCCTCGACCCATGTCTCTATATCATGACTGTCCGGAGCGCTTGTCCATCAGCCTTTCCTCGCATCCTATCCCGATACGTCAGCCACGCTTGTCGACCTCTGCATCTTGATCGACAATGCCGGGCAAACAGATCATTGTGGGGTAGAAATCTGAGCGACATCTCGGCCAGAGTGACAAGAACGAGATGCACAGGGATTACCCACGGAAATGCATACCCTGCCCGCACTTTGCGTGCAGCAGACTCCAGAGTTAGATTAATGGTGTGAGGGGGTGTTCGCGATTGGCGTCCCTGTGTCGAGATGGCGCTATCGAATGCAACAACCCCTCGGTGAGGCACATGTTCGCGGCGACGGTGAGATCTTGCGTAGTGGATCGCATGGTTCCGAAAGGGTTGTTCGGTTCACGGCGCGCGGTCAGCTGGAAACAAGTCCGTCGACTCCGTTCGCTGGCTGTGCAGATTGCATGAGGGCAGCTCCTCAAACCATGGTCGAACGGCGGCTGCAGGCGGAATTATGACAGCATTACGCGAGCTGAAGACCGCCGTTGGCGCCGTCCAGGAAAAATCGCATGCAAATTGGATTCGTCTGTGCTCGTGTTTCGGCGTGCAGGAAGCGGCAGGAAATGGCGTGCAGACCAGTCAAGGCTGTCAAGCCATCTTTAGGATGATCCAGTGTTGCTGAAGCGACCCGTTGGACTTTGTCAAGCCTCACGCCGTAAGCTTTGGTCCTCACGCGTTTCCTGCCATTCGTGATGAGCGGTCAGGAGCACGTTGTCAACTGCGCGTAGCAACATGTGTCAGTTTCAGGTCAGCTGCTTTTCGTGATGTGCTATCCGACCCCCTCAAGTGTGGCTTGAGTCCTGCAGATTGCAGCGAGACTGCTCGGACTGGGGAAAGCTCTGCAAAGCTTGAGCTCTGACCAACCAGCTACGACGTCACTGAATGGCTCGATCCGACTCAGATCGTGATCCCTCCATCAACGGCACCGCTCGTGGCAGGAATAGCTCCAGGCAGGCTGCCCACTTTGAGAGCTGCAGCTTCGATACAAAACTACCTTGACCCCGCTCCTCTATTCACCTTCTTCTCACATACGAATTAGAGTCTGGCCCTTCGTCGACTCATAACTTTTGCAAAATCGTGTAGTAGAACCTCACAAGTTACTGCTTCTCTAACACCGTCAACATGATCGTCGACCCAAACCAGGTCGCCAACATGGTGGCAGCAACCTCTGTTGCTCCAGTCCCAACTGTTGTCCCAGTTCCTGAGGTCAGCTACGAGGTGGCTGGCAGCACTGGTAACAGGACTTTGTGGTGAGTGCATACCAAAGTGCGGGAGGGTGAAGTCCGAAAGCTTCAAATTTGTCTACAGCGAGGTTTAAGCTCTGCTGCAGCGACGAGCTTTGGACTGCCCTACTAGCCTCGAAAAACATTAATCGAAATGCAAGCTGACAGTATATTCCAGGGTCGTCTTCATTATCATGTTGGTCGCCACCGTCATCTTCTCGGTCGTCTCCTTCACCGTCCCCATCGGCAAGCGTCTGTACCATGTCATCACCACCTTCATCGTCGCCTTCGCTACTCTCTCCTACTTTGCCATGGTAAGATGATTGATATACAACAAGCAGATTGGTGGCTAACCTTGATACAGGCTGTCGGAGATGGAATCTCCCTTCACAAAACCGAGATAAAAGAGTCCAACAAGCACGTCCCCGATGTTGTCACGGAGGTCGTCTACCGCGAGGTTTACTGGGCACGTTACGTTGACTGGAGCGTCACCACCCCGCTCCTTCTTCTCGATCTTGCCCTTCTCGCCGGTCTCAGCGGTGGCGCCATTGTCATTGCTGTGGTTGCGGATCTCATCATGGTCTTGACTGGTCTCTTCGCCGCCTTCGGCTCCGAGGACTCCGCCTCCAAGTGGGGCTGGTACGCCTTCGCTTGCGTCGCCTACCTTGTCCTCGTTTGGCAACTTGCCATCAACGGCCGCGCCACTGCCTCCGGCAAGGGCGGCAAGGTCGGCAGCTTCTATCTGTCTATCGCCTCGTTCACCTTGGTTTTGTGGACTGTATACCCTGTAAGCGCTATTCCGCGTCGTCGCATCAATTTGCGACCTTACCGCCGGCGCCAGGACCATTTTCTGACTTTTTATAGATTGTCTGGGGTGTAGCTGATGGCGCTCGCATCGCTAGCGTTGACCAGGAGATTATTAGCTATGCTATCCTCGATGTACTCGCGAAGCCGGTCTTTGGGGCCTGGTTGTGTCGGTATCCCCGTCGTCGTCGTCGCTAGAAGATGTACTGACTTGTTCCCGCAGTGTACACCCACTCCGTCCTCCCTGAGACCAACATCGAGCTTGGCGGATGGTGGAGCCGCGGCTTGACCGGCGAGGGCTCCCTCCGTATCGGAGATGACGATGAGGGCGCGTAAGCGCCTCCACCTTCGCCGTCGGTGGTCACGCCAAGGTCCGCCACCGGGCAAACAAAGACAAGCATGCAACCCCCCTAGTTGCAAACGACTACCATCACGGGTATGTCTATGGGATGGAGGAAGAGACAAAAACATGACGACCACATGATACCATTCGGCGCAGCTTATGGAAGGAAGTTCTCCTCTCATTAGCGTTACTTTAAGTACTTGATAATCACATGGAACTGATGTTTTGCGCAATGCCTTTCCCAATCCTCGCATGCCTCTAACATCACAACTCTTGGAAGCCCATGTTCCCAACGTATCGAGAATAGCATAGGCTATGATGGTCCTATGGTCATCACCAGTGTTTCCCTGCTTGTGGTCGTGCGGCTTGCACAATACCATACGTCGTCACAACGCCCGAGCTTCCCCGCAATTTCTCCGCGGCTGCAGCCAGGCACATGCAGGAACGCTCATCAGGCTGGAAGCTCGAGCACATCCCTGGCAGGAGATATATCCTTGACGAAATCTTGCTTGTTGATCTAGGATCTTGACACTACACAACAACGCTTTCAATTGCAGCCATGGCTTCCACAGAGAATCAGAAACCCGACCTGGGCATCGATGAGACCTCGATCAACCCCCTCGAACGCCGCAACTCTCTCGAAAAGCACCTCCAGATGCGACCAGAGGAACGTGATCTCAAGAACAGGCACATTCTGCTTGACACTACTGCTGCTCCGTGAGTACGACCCTCGACAGGGTCATACACTCTCTGACACCGCACAGTGCCCTCCAAGCTCAGCAAGCTGAGCTTGAACGTCAGAGGATCACGGACAACTTGAAGAAGAATCTGTCACACAGGCCTGAGAAGGATGAGCTTGTCGAGCGTAAGTTGCCTTTGCCCACTTATGACATGCTCCGCTTACAATTGCAGGCAATATTCTCCCCGATTCTACCGTCGCACCTGCGCTTCAGGGGAAAGAGAAGGAGCTCCAGAAACACATGAGGGCGAACAGCTTGGAGAAACATCTTCAAAACAGGCCTGATCCCAATACCTTGGTCGAGGAAGGGATTCTCGAGCGTAAGTCGCCTACTCATACATCGGGCAACTTCGCTGACCATGAATGTAGCCAATGAGAACCCCTTAGCTGAGAACTAAAGAAGGAACAACAGAACAGAGGCGTTTATGGACAAGAAATAGCTTGAAGGGCTCTTGTAGGACCGATACCCATCAATTGAACAAATTACCAGCATGAATCACTGCCGAGTCTGTGCTGGTGTTGCAATGCAATACAACCATGTGACATGTGAACGCCACGGCCAAATCTCCGCTTCCGCAGTGTAGATGTTATCTGTTTTGCTTGCGAGAATGTCTCCCGCCTTCAACAATTTGCGTCTGTGAGCACCACCATCATGTTTAGAGACCACTAGCGTCTTTGCGGGTCACTACAGCCATGGCTACTGTCCGGATTGCAGTGTGTGGTGACGAGGGTACGGGCAAGTCCAGTCTGATCGTGAGTCGATGCGCACCCAATGTGCATATGCCGAGAGACCTGACGGCCATGACAGACATCCCTAGTGAAGGACGTCTTTGTCACGCACAAGATACAGCCAATCCTACCACAAATCACCTTACCGCCCTCCCTCGGTACACCAGACCACGTCACCACCTCGATAATAGACACATCCGCCCTCCCCCAAGAACGAGATGGCTTAAGAAGAGAAGTCCGTAAATGCAATGTCATTCTGCTGGTATACTCGGATCACTATAGCTATGAGCGTGTTGGACTCTTCTGGATGCCCTACTTCCGCTCGCTAGGCGTCAATGTCCCTGTCGTCCTCTGCGCCAACAAGTCCGACCTTTCAAATGGCGCCTCGACATCCTCGGTCGTGGAGGAGGAGATGTTGCCGGTCATGGCAGAGTTCAAAGAGATTGATTCGTGTATACGGACGAGTGCTCGGGAGCATCTGAATGTCAATGAGGCATTCTTCTTGTGTCAAAAGGCAGTCACACATCCAGTTGCCCCAATTTATGATGCGAAGGAGTCCTCGTTGAAGCCGGCAGCGATCTCCGCGCTGAAGAGGATCTTCTACCTCTGTGACAAGGATCAGGATGGACTATTGAATGACAAAGAGATCCACGATTTTCAATTGAAGTGTTTCGACAGACCTCTGGCGGACGACGATCTGGCCAATATCAAGCAGACTATCGGCAAGTGGTCTGGCAGAGAGGTTGACGAGGGCATCGACGCTGAAGGCTTTCTGCTGCTCAACAAGGTCTTTGCTGAGAAGGGACGGCACGAGACGATATGGATCATACTAAGGAAGTTCAACTACCAGGATAGCCTAAGCTTGAAGGACAATTTCCTGCATCCAAAGTTCGACGTCCCCAAGTCATCTTCGGCAGAGCTTAGTCCTGTTGGATATCGCTTCTTCGTGGATCTTTTCCTTTTGCATGACAAGGATAATGATGGAGGTCTCAACGACACAGAGCTGGCCACACTCTTCGCTCCCACTCCTGGCCTGCCCCCTTCATGGAACGATTCCGATTTCCCTGACTGCACAGTCCGGAACGAAGCAGGTCACATCACATTACAGGGCTGGCTTGCACAGTGGAGTATGACGACTTTCGAGGAACCAAAGACAACCCTCGAATACCTTGCCTACCTTGGGTTCGAGACGCCCGAGCGCGGAGGTACTACTACAGCTCTGAAGGTCACTAAGGCACGCACCAGACGAAAGCGTATAGCTCGAGTGGAAAGGAACGTCTTCCTCTGCTATGTACTTGGTGCTGGCGGGAGTGGCAAGTCCAGCTTGCTGAATGGGTTCCTCAATCGTCCATTCAGCCCAGTCTATCATCCCACAATCAAACCGCAGACGGCTGTAAACAGTGTGGAATTGGAAAGTGGCAAACAATGCTATCTGATTCTCAAGGAATTGGGAGAGCTGGAGGACGCCATTCTGGAGAACCAGTCCAAATTGGACGCTTGCGATCTGCTCTGCTACACTTATGACTCAAGCGATCCGGACTCATTCCGACACATAATGGAGCTGCGCCAGCGCTTCCCACACTTGGACGCCCTACCTGCTGTGTACACCGCACTCAAGGCTGACCAAGACCGAACCGTCCAGCGGACTGAGGTACAGCCTGATCAGTACACAGAAGACCGCAAGATGCCGAAGCCCTTGCACGTCAGCGTCACTTGGGGCAGTGTGAGTGAGTTCTTTGTACATCTCGCAGAAAGTGCCACATATCCTTCAACTGCATTCCCGAAAGATGAGGAGGATGCTCCAGACAGGACGAGTCTCTACATTGCTCTGGGTGCAACAGTCTGTGCTGCTGCTGCATTCGCAATTGTCTGGAGGAAGAGCACAATAGGAGCACAGTGATGGAATCGTGAGCATGGTATGGCGTTTGGGGCGGCATTGGTGATAGAGATACCCACTCAAATAGTTCTGGCCTCTGACGTAGAGCCAATGTGAAGGCTTCTCTGCAGATCATGCTTCTGGCGCAGTGACCCTGAATCGCATTGTTTTCACAGAGTCAAGGCCTCGAAAAAGCCATTTACAGGAGATATAGGATCTTAACCAGTAGTGAAAGGACTTTGAGTACTACCACTGCCTATCACCAGGCCCAGAAATCTACATCTACCACACCAGCTGTCCTCTTTAGCTCACCGCAAGTTCCAGGGGCGAAAAAACAGTCACAGGTTGGGCTGTGACCTCAACAACCCCACTAAAACTTCGCTTAGTCACAGCCGCACCGATAAATCTTCACTGCCCCTCTTCCCACACTCCTCTTTCCTTTCTTGTCGCTCATACCTTGAATCGAGAGCATTCAGTCCTGAGCAAGTGAGTTTTATCATCGTAACGAAGGCACTGGCAGGATCTAACAATCACCAGACTTCAAACTACTTCAATCTCACAACTCCAGTCAAATTCACCAACACCGTCACCATGGGGTAAGATCCATCTCTACAGCATCCCATTCACTCTGCGATCGCACAAAATCATCTCAAGAGCTATCTCTGACACTCTACCAGTAAGGAAAAGACTCATATCAACGTCGTCGTTATCGGCCACGTCGACTCCGGCAAGTCGACCACCACCGGACGTAAGCCTACCCCGCCAGCCCACTTTGATTGAAAAATTCTTACAAGGATAACAGACTTGATCTACAAGTGCGGAGGTATCGACAAGCGTACTATCGAGAAGTTCGAGAAGGTACGGATATCCTCTTCCGCTATTTCTGCCAATTGGGCAGCCTCGCACCGAATTTTCGCACAGCTCGATCGAGGGGTACGAAACTCGGTGGGGTGCGTTTTGGATCGCGCTTTGCCGCTTTCTGACATCGCCCAACCAAGTTCGACCCTGACATTGGCTGCGAACTTTACTACATCTTTTTTTCCCATTCAGCAGCGACTGACAACGTCCACAGGAAGCCGCCGAACTTGGCAAGGGTTCCTTCAAGTACGCCTGGGTGCTCGACAAGCTCAAGGCCGAGCGTGAGCGTGGTATCACCATCGATATTGCCCTCTGGAAGTTCGAGACCCCCAAGTACTATGTCACTGTTATCGACGCTCCTGGTCACCGTGATTTCATCAAGAACATGGTAAGAATTTTTTTGGCCCGGTAAATTCAAAGTTCGAAGCTGACCTCTATAGATCACTGGTACCTCCCAGGCTGACTGCGCTATTCTGATTATCGCTGCCGGTACTGGTGAGTTTGAGGCCGGTATCTCCAAGGATGGTCAGACTCGTGAGCACGCTCTTCTCGCCTACACCCTCGGTGTCAAGCAGCTCATCGTCGCCATCAACAAGATGGACACCACCAAGTGGTCCGAGGAGCGCTTCAACGAGATCATCAAGGAGACTTCTTCCTTCATCAAGAAGGTCGGCTACAACCCCAAGCACGTCCCCTTCGTCCCCATCTCCGGCTTCAACGGCGACAACATGATTGAGGCCTCCCCCAACTGCCCCTGGTACAAGGGCTGGGAGAAGGAGATCAAGTCCAAGGCCACCGGCAAGACCCTCCTCGAGGCCATTGACGCCATTGAGCCACCTTCGCGTCCTTCCGACAAGCCCCTCCGTCTTCCCCTCCAGGATGTGTACAAGATCGGTGGTATTGGCACAGTACCAGTCGGTCGTGTCGAGACTGGTCTCATCAAGGCCGGTATGGTCGTCACCTTCGCCCCAGCTGGTGTCACCACCGAAGTCAAGTCCGTTGAGATGCACCACGAGCAGCTTGCCGAGGGTGCTCCCGGTGACAACGTCGGCTTCAACGTCAAGAACGTCTCCGTCAAGGAGATCCGTCGTGGCAACGTCGCTGGTGACTCCAAGAACGACCCCCCCAAGGGTTGCGACAGCTTCAACGCCCAGGTCATTGTCCTGAACCACCCTGGTCAGGTTGGTGCCGGTTACGCCCCAGTCCTCGACTGCCACACCGCCCACATTGCCTGCAAGTTCTCCGAGCTCCTCGAGAAGATCGATCGCCGTACCGGAAAGTCCATTGAGAACTCCCCCAAGTTCATCAAGGTTTGTTCAATATTCACTGATAGCATGAACTATGCTGACATCCGCAGTCCGGTGATGCCGCCATCGTCAAGATGATTCCCTCCAAGCCCATGTGCGTCGAGGCCTTCACCGAGTACCCACCTCTCGGTCGTTTCGCCGTTCGTGACATGAGGCAGACCGTCGCCGTCGGTGTCATCAAGTCGGTCGTCAAGGCTGACAAGGGTGCCGGCAAGGTAACCAAGGCAGCGTCCGTCGACCCCATCACGAATATGTATATAGTCATGGCTAACAATTCACAGTCAGAAGGCCACTGGCAAGAAGTAAACGTCGACCACCGTCGATCTTTCAACTTCACAGCGTCATGTCTAGACTCTGCGCATGGCAACAACAGTCACAGAAGAGAGAAGTCGTTTCGAGGCAATGCAGAGTGTGTTGTCGGAAGGGTTTGCTTGATGAATAATGGAGCAGATAGTCCAATTTCTCATGAACTGCATTGTCTGACACATTTCCTCCTTGCTTCGTCTCGTGACAATTGTCCTATCTCCCATCTACATCAAGGTCGGTCGAGTGATTTACTCGGCAGACTCGCTCTCAGCTCCTGATCGACAACGACTTGTCCTCACCTGCGCCCGTCCTGCGCGCTGTATCGCACTAGATCGAATCATGTATTCTCGTCCTGCGGAGATGTTTCAATCCCAACTTGAGAGATGTCCAGGTAGTCCTGCCGGGCTCATTGTGCGCAACACTTTCTCCAGGCCTCGCCACTGGCATTCGCGATGGCCGACAGCATCATGACACCATGGAGTGCTCCACTCTGGGGTGTCAATCGCCGTCTCACTCATCTGAGAAGATGACAACGAGGAAAGCTGGCTCATAGCCACTCGTCCGCTTCAAAACGTAGGCTACCACCTACCAGGCACGAATACCCTGGTAGGATTGCAGAGGAGATTTTGCGTCGGATATCATCTCAGCCGTGCTGCTGGGCATACCATTCCAGCAGTGACTAACGTGAGATTGGGATATTCTCGCAGATGAATACTGGCGCGGGTCGTCCCAACACCTATCGCCAGAAGACGGCGTACGGCCTCCGACGAAGAACAGAGGAGACGTCTCTGGTAGGTCAGGGGAGTACTGTGCAATCGGTCGACTCATCTGGATACTTGCTGCAAGATCTCGAGCCGCGAATGATGCGCTTGATTCAGCGATGGGGCTTTGGTGCAGAGGCTAAAGCTCGTTGTGTGATTTGGCGGCATATCCTACTTGGAGAGGGCATCTGGTGCGCCGAAATCAGGGAGGGAGTGTGTCTGTGTTACGGATGAGGTTGTCTGTATCGCGGTGGAGGTTTTCTCTATCGCGGAGGAGATTGTCTGTGTCACAGGAGAGCTGGTATGTATCACGGAAGACCTCGTCTGTGTCGTGGAATGGCTTGTCTGTGTCACGGAAGAGCTTGCCTACATCACGTGAATTCATTCTGGAGCAAGATCCGAGAAGAGCTGGTAAAGTGATTCCGGCTTGCTCTACGTCCCTCGTTATCCCATCTTTCCAATGTAGCTCTCCTCCTCCCATGCTGGCATCTCCTCGACCGGGGTGGCAACCTCTGAGATACGTCCTAACGGACCCGCAGGCAGCTGAGGCATTGTCTTTGAAGACCTCCTCGGCAGGAATTGGATGAGACCTCCGTCTTCCTCTTCGTCACTTTCTCCATCAGAGACGTCTGGGAGAATTCCTAACCGTCCTAGGGTTTCGGAGTCGAGTCTGACTTTGCGGTCGGTGGGGGCAATAATTCTGGTGCTGCTGGATGTGGTAGATCGTAAAGTTTCTGCCCTTTCCAGAGTCGGGAACGCTGGCTGCTTGCCCTGCGACTTCAGACTCGGCGAGAAGGAGGCTCGAGTGCCACTACCAGAACTCAACGACGGCCATCGTTTTTCGGCGACTGCGAGTAAAGGCTGAAGCGTCGCGAGGCTTATAGTGATGATAGCCACAAATGTCTCTATGAGGCTGAGAAGGAATGCAGTTGCGTTTCCCGGATTGCTCATGAACTGGGGTCCGAACTTTGCGGCGCCGAGGAAGGTCAATCGCGAGACCGATACTATGCTCCCGACGACAGCCAGTCCGATGAGCAAGTATGCCATTATACGTGCCAGAGCTGTCATGGCCTTTGATCTGATCACCATATAGAGAGCCACTCCAGCAAATGTCCAATCGCATATACTGTTGAGGCTTGCCACTACCCATGATGCATACAGGATGATAGTTGGACCCACAGTGCATTCGGTTGTATTTTGGAGCTTGATAAGAGAGACTGGTAGGCCACATCGAAAGACGATGAGGAAGAGGCTGACGGTGCAAGCAAGTATGTAGAGGATGGTGGGCACAATGACGAAGCATGGCTGAATCCAAGATCGGGCCGTGTAGGGAAACCAGAGTCCTATGGAGACTTTGACGACAATCCCGGCGAGAACGTAGAGTACTAGAGAAACGAAGATGGGCTAAAATCCGTAAGCACAGGTCACGGATGCTTTGGTGTTTGACTTGCCGTGCTCAAAAGCTCCATTGATTCTGGACTGTCATCCGGGACACTTGTCCCAAGCCGTCTGATGTGCAACCACAGTCCACAAGCAAGAAAGTTGATAGCATGAGCTGCTATGAGGATGTAATCATCCATCCTGAAGCTCCTTGTGATCTTGATCCGTACCCAAATCCTCAGAGAGAGGGCGATAGTAGCCAACAACAGCGTGGGTACCAGACAGCCCAAGTAGATCGCCCACGTGTGGTTGTTTACCAAGGTTGAGAGTTGATCGCTCTCAGCCAGCATTGTTTCCGGAACCACTCATGCAATCGCCGCATGCAGATGGACTGCAGCAGCGTGCTAGGTTTGCCGCAAACTTGACTCTGTCGTGACCGAAGTGGGATTAGCAATGAGATGCGGGAGAATTGTCACTGATATGAGAAACGCACGAGACCCCGCATGTGTTGCCGGAGGAAGCCAGTACAAAGTTCGAGAAAGCGATAGCGTTCGTTATCGTTTCTACCACAACGTTGAATCTGTGTGGGACTGCCATATCGAACGATGGAATCAGTTCGCTACACTTCCGATAGCCGTGCCAACAGAGAGCTCCGTCCATCCTGGTAGTACGTGATGCATCAAGAGATTAGCAAAGGGAATGCAGGCTCCTTGAAGCATGCAAACAATACTCTGTCATCTCGTACCATAATTACGTCGAGGTGTTCAGATCAAGGTATAGCGCCGAACCGATTTTCCACATGGAGGTTGTAACGGCTGACACCACACAGACAGTTTGCAGTGATCAAAAGCGTTTTTCCGAGCACCGTGCTATGGTTCGCTACCGACAATGTGTTAGATCGTATTGAGGGTGGTGTTGTAGACATGTACTTTCGTTTCGCGGTCGGAACGGCCTCGGCATGCTGTCCGAGGATCGCAACCCGAAAGACTCTGTACGTGATGAAATTGTCGTTGACACTTGGAGTGCCATTGCCCATCTGTGCCAGAGACATCTGAGATCAATGCACCGTGCCGCAATGCTGATAACACGAACCACTGACAATTTCTCCTCACATGGCTGCCTGATAGATGTGCATACCTGCATTTGCCGCTGAGCTGTGAGACACAGGGAAAATGAAACTACTCATTTCCCCGCCGTCATTATAGTTGTGGAGACATTTCACCCAAGTCAGAGGCCATCAACAAGACGATCCCATTCGGCTTTACCAACATCTGAACAACAAGACCTTCTCGAAGCAGACTTTAAACGCCCCATTCGGCAGATCAGCAGAGCCACCAGGTGATGATCTGCATAACCAACACCGTGGGTCCTGTATTTTCTGGATGGAGGACGGTACTCCGGCAAAATCTTGCACGCATATGGCGGGAATAGCACTACCAGAGAAGCACTAGCGAATGCAATGTTACTCTAGACCATGCAGGGCATCCTGTATACGAACAAAAGACATCAACGTGCAGTAGGTCAACAATATTGGCTCGCAAAGAATGGCATGCATAAGTAGAGACATTTCCTCAACGTACAATTGCTTCAGCACATGATTCTTCACCTAGTCCCGTGCTATTAAAACAATGGTCAAGATGCAGTTCGTTCACATCCTCTCTCTCCTCGCAGCTGTAGGCTCAGCAAAGGTGGTCCCTCAGAAGCGTGTCGATATCTGCGGCGCCAAAGGTTATGACCGAGGCGAGGGCAACTACGACTATAACGACTCCGGGGATTACTCTACCCTCACCGCCTGCTCAGAACGCTGCTCTGCAGACACCAAATGTAAGAGCTTCGGCTACGGCGAGAATGTCTGCATGCTCTTCGACATAGCTCTGAGCAACAACTTCGATGCAGACTCCGCCAGTCCAGACATCTACTACGACCGCGGCTGCATCTCATCATCCCCGGTTCCATCCACCACCGCTATACCAACCACAGCAGCACCGACTACCACCCCACCGCCCACCTCTGCCCCCAGTACGACCACTCCCACCACCATCCCCTCCACCTGCACCGACACCCCACCAACCGTCTCCATCACCTCCTTCCGCTGGTTCAACTCGACCCACAATCTCGACTGCGCCAAACCCAACTACCCTCCCGGGTCCGAAGTCTGCTTCAACAGCGATTCACTCTGCCCGGCCCGCAACGCCACCTGCGCCTGCACGCCCTACTGCTACACCGGCCTCCCCGCCGTAGCCTACACACCCCTCGGCTACGGTCCTCCGGACACAATCACCATTGGCATCGATGGCGTTGGGGTCAAGCAGACTTGCACCGCCGCGAACCCGCAGAGTTTCAGGTGGTTCAACATCGGTGGGGGCCATATTGATTGTGGGTCGGCGGCGGATATTGTGGGGTTTGTGGGGGACTCGACTGTGGATGGTGCAGAGGGGTTTGTGTATTACAATAATCGGATCACGGCGTGTGATGGGAAGTACCCGAGGTATGAGGCGAGGTTTCCGGTAGGATGCGAGAGGGATGCGGGCGGGAATGCGACGTGTACGGCGCAGTTGCCGGTGACGATGGATTTTGTGAGGTTTTTGTAGAGTCTATATCAAAGTAACGTAGACATGTTTGGATGCATGAGAAGGATGGTGCCTCTGATGTCTTTTATGGTGACTGAAAGCGCTATGGTATGGCAGTCTAGCTTGCTTACGTCCTCTTGGGTTGGACAGAGGAGACCTGCAATCTCTTGAGATCAAGATGCCGGTGTGCTAGAGTACTGACGATCTAGAGATGCCTCTCATCGCAATCCACTCTCTAAACAAAACCAGGGAAACAATTCTACTTAAGGACACACTTACTACCAGAACTACAATACCACCAGAAACACAACCACTACCAGAATCACAATTGCTACCAGAAGCTGGACAATTACTACCAGACACATACATTCTACTAGAAGCACGCTCGCTACCAGAAACACAATCACTACCAGAACCCGAACAAGTACTACCGAAAATGATCACTTACGACCACCACTAGGCAGAGTTCCGATCCCCTTCGTGGTTTCTGGTTGTAATTGTCCGGATGGAGGTCGCGGTCGGAAGCACCTCTGTAACGTCTATGCTCTGACAATCACTAGCACCTCGACTGCACATATCTCTCATTGTGTGAAGAGACTCGAGAAGGACCGAAGCTGACTGAGGAGCAACTGAAGATTGCTGCCACTGCTCGTGTGGAGAAAAATGCGGACAAGACAAGAAGGTACCGCAAGCGCAAGAGGGCGGCCGATGAAGAGGGATACCTACAGCAAAACCTCGACCAACACCAAGCTTGGGCAGACAAGAATCGCGATCGTGTCAACGAGATTGCGAAACGTGTCCGTAACAAGGCTAAAGAGTCTGGCCGCTGGCGCTGCGAGGTCTGTAACCACAACGCCGCAACTGAAGTAGCTCTAGACGACCACGACGAGACGAGAGCTCACCTCGACGCTGTTGCAGCAGGTGGAAAGGTAGAAAAGGTACTCAGCGCGGGTGCCCTCAAGAAGAGGGGGCGTGACGCTACTGCTCGCGCCAACAAGACATACTACTGCGCCATCTGCGATCACGCTTGCACCAGCCTGTCCGACTTGGCCCGCCACAACATCAAGCCAGAGCATATCAAGACCGCCAGTATCACATTGGGATCATCAGCTTCGAGGTCAAGCTCTGCATCTGTCGGTAGGAGAAACAAAGACAAAATGCAGGTCCCCGGAGATGTGCAAAGCCGGTTGAAGATCATCGTCTGACCGCCCTTTGATTCGACGAAATAGGGCCTAGGCGAGCCCAATGAAAGTAGAAGACAGCATGATGAACGGTTCAAGGTTCCAGAGCCGCACGTGGGACCTTGTCACACACCACATCCGGATCGCAAACTTCCGGGCCACTGTTTTGTCGCATGATTTGAGAAAAGCCACATGCCACGATAGGTATTTGATGGACGAAGGGGTCATGTCTTTCATTTCTGCTTCTTTGATTTCCTTTGCTGTTCATCGAGTTCATCGACAAGACTCCCGCCAACGTGAAATTCAGGAGCTGGTGACGCCATAGACGTTGATCGCAGACAAAACACTACACCGAACTATTTTGGCACGAGTGTCACTCACACTGACTTCTGCATGTCGTGGTTATTCGAAAGCAAGGGCGAGATGACTCCGGAGCAGCAATTCGAGCTTCCTAGCGAGAAGAACCTCGAGAAACTCAAAGGGCTAGAGGTCAAGGGAGAAGACGGACAGGCGGTCAGCTTCAAGTCACTGATAGAAGACGCATCGCATCCACGAGTCCTCACAGTGTTTATACGCCACTTCTTCTGCGGGGTGAGTTCATCATATCATACGTGCTCTGTCATACTAACGATCCTCAGTTCTGCGAGGAATATCTCAAAGCCCTATACAAGGACTTCTCCCCGCCCACACTTTCTGCACTCAACCCGCCAACCAAGCTTGTAGTGATCGGCTGCGGCGACCCTTCACTCATCGCGGACTACAAGAAACGTAACAACTGTCCCTACGACATCTATGCCGATCCGAAACGAGTGACCTACGACACAATCGGATTCGCCGTCACACTGGCCACTGGTCACAAGAACATCGCTTACTCAGATCGCTCCTTCGCCTCCGTCGTTGTTTCGAGCTTCTTGACAAATTTGACTGCTGGTCCGACAAAGCTGTTCAGCGGTGGCAAGACGGCGCAGAATGGTGGCGAGTTGATCTGGGTGAATGGCGAATTAAAATTTATCCACAGGATGGCGACGACGACGGGGCATTTGGGGGTTCCAGAGCTCAAGGCGAAGCTGGAGATATGAGGGACGATGACTGGCTAACGACTGATACGGCTGTCGCTTGGTCCATCAGGACCCCGGGGTTCGTTTCGCGACCATCAGCGATGCGGTTTGGGCGGATTCTTCCATTGACCATAGACAGCACTGATACCCTTCACATGCTCGAATGATTAATCACATGTTGTTTCACTCTCGCTAGTACATCAACGCCAATTAACAGTTCGCACTGACTGCCCTCAATTTGTGCTACTAACCATCTCACATTCCACCTCGATCGTAGCGGTGTAAACGGCCAGGATGTTAGGCAACAACATTCGAACTTGAAAATGAGAGGCGTGCTCGATAATAACGATCAAACAAATCTCCGTGCTCCGTGACTGATGCCATCGGGTCATAGAGGTAAGACCTTGGCTGCATCCATAAGCTGCTGCCTGGGGCATCCAACAGCCACTACCACTACATCAACATGCGAGTGAGGTCGATTGAGCAAATTGACGTCGACGAGACTATGAAACACAGAGTACTGATATGTACAGAGCTGAAGCGATCGTGCGAATATATAACAGTCGTTGGTATCGTCCATACTCGCTTTACCAGGACCAGCATCCAGGCCATCTTCTCTCCCCAATCACAAGCAGCTCCAAAATCCACACCTCAAGCATCCTCCATCCCACTACCTCGACATCCCTCACCATCATCAAATCCCCAACCATCCCACCAACCATGTCCCCCCCACCCCTCCAAGTCTGCGTCCTCTTCGAATCCGTCCAACTCTCCGACATCACCCCCGCCGACCTCATCGGCAACCTCTCCACCACCTACTTATCCGCCCTCACCACCCTCGTCCACCCCCCCCATGTCCCGCTTCACCCCCTTCGCGCCCGACATCACCTTCCACTTCCCCGCCACAACCCTCGCCCCCACCACCATGACGCCTGGCATCACTGTCCTGCCGTCTTGCACATACGATGACGTGCCGCGGGATATCGACGTCCTCCTTATCGGCGGACCGCTATTGACGCACCGTCCCGAGGCGGCGGCGAGGTTGATGCGGGAGGTGTGGGAGGGGGGCAAGGCGACTGTGCTCACGACGTGTGTGGGGAGTTTGTGGTTTGCGGACGCGATCGGGGAAGGGTTGAAGGGGAGGAAGATGACGACGAATAGGGGGTTTATTCCTGCGGCGAGGAAGATGCATCCTGGGATCGAGTGGGTGGATCAGAGGTGGGTGGAAAGGAACACTCAACTCTGGCGTACAACACTTTGAATGAAAGCATCCTTCAATACTTTGGACTGTTCAGTGACTGCTCAATGAGACGTTTGCTTGTGAATGTGCTGTCTGGTCAGGACAGCCAAAATCTTGGGCAAAGCAAGCCTGTGAATGAGAAGTTTACGTGTAGAAAAGACCTGCTGGGGTTCAAACCGGGGAGGCTGTTTGTGAGTGGTAGTTCGAGCTGGCAGATGAGTACCAGAATGAAGACGAAATCTGTCGAAGCATTTTGATTGATGCAAGCGGTGTGGTAGTATCAAGATGAAGATGAAGGAGGTCAAGTAATGAGGTTAAGAGGGAGGCACAGACAGCGAACGACTGGCAGCGTACGGTCTTGATGTAGGCGTCTCGGTTTATAAGCCGAGTTCCAGATGTTCGGCGAGTTTGAAGCTTTACCGAATCCGTGACACAGATAGTTGGACTGGCTGCACATCGGAAGCGAATGTTCATGCAGGCAGGACATTACATATGTAGTAGCTGATAGGTACTCGAGTAGTAGTAGGCACGGCGATAGGACAGTTTGACAAGAGTGGTGGCTATGAGCAGGCTGAAGGATCTCCGATTGTGGGAGAGAGAGGAAGGAGGAAGGTCAACAGCGGTTGGGGAAGGGTGGGGCACGAACGACACGGTGAAAAGCGTTAAAAAGGATGGCACGGATGAATGCCCAGAGTGGCAGAGCCTTTTAACCTTGTCTCCCAATCACTTGGAGTGTCTTGCGTCCTTCCTTTGCCTGATGCATAGCGGATCTTCTGGATACATGGACTGGTTGTGTAGACATACATCTTGTGCGACACGGAAATGAAGAACCTGGCCAGTCATGACGAAAGCGGAGGAGATACGGGTGGCGGGGTGCCCTCTGTGGCCTCCCACGGACCACCTGCGACAAAGGAGTATCTCGAAATACCCATCATTGTATCTCGGCCATCATCTCCTGGCACCCTCTCGAACCTGTCGGTAGATGACTGGCAAGCAAATCAGAGGCCGAAACTACCACCACTCACGAATCCTTCGACATGGAAAGCCAAAATCAAAGCATTCTGGTGGAAGAATCTCGGTTTGCTCTACATGATTATAGCTCAATTCTTCGGCACAGCTATGAATGTCACAACAAGATTCCTCGAGGTTGAAGGCAATCATGGCCAAGGGCTGCATCCATTCCAGGTCCTCTTTGCCCGCATGACTATCACCGTAATCCTTTCAGTCTTGTACATGTGGTGGGCAAAGACACCTCACTTTCCCTTTGGCGCCAAAGAAGTCAGATGGCTACTGGTCGCTCGAGGTATTGGTGGTTTCTTTGGTGTCTTTGGCATGTACTACTCACTGATGGCCCTACCCATCAGCGACGCCACGGTCATTACCTACCTTGCTCCTGGCTTATCCTGTTGGGCCTGCTCGATACTGATCAAAGAGCCGTTCACCCACGTTGAAAAGATCGGTACATTCGTCTCGCTGTTCGGTGTCGTCTTCATCGCTCGACCAGCCTCACTTCTTGGAGTCCTGACTGGCGACGGCGTGGACAGCCCGGAAGAAATAGCAGCGGGCAATCCAGAAGCAACACCGCCAGTTGCCAATGCTACCGTGACTGGACACGGCGCTGGTGACTTTGACAGCGTCACACCCGACCAACGAATTGCTGCCGTGGGCATGGCCCTAATCGGTGTCATGGGTGCAGTGGTCGCATTCACCACAATCCGATGGATCGGAAAGAGAGCACATCCACTCATATCGGTTTCATACTTTAGCGCTTGGTGTACATTGGTCAGCATAGTCGCTATGCTGACTATCCCCGGCATCGGATTTCTTCTTCCGGCCGACCTAAAGGAGTGGGGCATGCTCTTGTTTCTCGGATCATGCGGATTCGTCATGGTAAGTCTTGCAGTTATTTGACATTCCATGACAAGTGCTAACAGTAACCGCAGCAATTCTTGCTCGCCGCAGGACTTTCTTACGAGAAGAGTTCGCGAGTAACCAACATGACCTATATCAGCATGCTGTTTGCTTTGGCTAGCGACAAGATATTCTTCGGAACTTCGCCAGGCTTCAGTTCCATCATCGGATCAACTTTGATCTTGGGAGCGGCCATCGTCATGGCACTCCAGAAAGCACAGCCGGTGACAGAGCCTCCTGAAAGAGCGGAAGGTCAGACGGACGAGGAGAGGGGATTGATGCGGCACATTGAAGGCAACGACCGGGAAGACGATCGGATGCCTATCCAAGAGGTACAACTAAGGACTCTGCGATGAAGAATTATGACTGCATGAAGCATGAAAATACGTGAGGCACACAGGATACCGTTCCAGTAGATTTGGAAGCCGTCCAAACATATAGAAGCCATATTACTTCTAGATAGAATGAAGATTTCACGAGCAATGTCGAACATATCCAAGTATGTCATCCCTGTCAGATCCCGACTTCCAAGAGCCTTGAAGGCACATGCGGCAGAAGAGAGTGGGTTGACTTGTGGAGATGACGTCCCACCATCCTCAAGTCGGCATCAACACGTCGAACACTGTTCGGCCAATTTGCCTGAGCTTCATCATCATCTCAATACCATCCTTTCATCGCCAGCGCCTGCGTCTTGAATCATCCCCACCCCGTCTAGAGTGTGTGGACAGAAATAGACCGTTCCCGCGCACGGAGGGCCAAAGGAGCAGAACACAGCCACCAATCCGAGCCTTCGTCAGGCCGCCGTTTGCGCGATACCGCCGACCCAAGCTACACAACTGTATCATTCAATCACTGTCGTCTTACAGCGCACCACAGTCGCTCAATAGAGGACTGCCTCTCTCCAAAGACGCGCCATGGATATTCCAGCGCAGCCAAATCTCAGAGTCACCAGTAAGGAGGGCGGACACGCAATGTCGGAGGAGCGGGACAGCTAACTTGGCACCTAGTCATCGCTGCGGATGGCCTCTACAAGAGAGATGTCTTCAGTATGAAGGACCTACAGAGGCAAGAGACGACCTGCTGACATGCGCACAGGATTTCCTGATCCTTTCGCGGTCGCTACAATCAATGGAGAACAGACCAAGACGACCGGAGTGATCAAAAAGACTCTCAACCCATATTGGAACGAAAGCTTTGACATGTAAGCAAGAGCAAGGATGGCACATACTTGAGCCTATACTGAACGAATACAGGCGAGCGACAGAAGAGAGCATTCTTGCTGTCCAGATCTTTGATCAGAAGAAGTTCAAGAAGAAGGATCAAGGCTTCCTCGGTGTGGTCAATGTCAGAGTCGGCAGCATTATTGATTTGGATGTTGGCGGCGAAGGTATTTGCTATGGACACTCCAGACGGCTCGTGTACTAACACTGTGCCAGAAATGATCACACGAGACCTTCGGAAGTCAAACGATAATCTGGTAGTCAATGGCAAGTTGATACTGAACATTTCTACCAACCTTCGCGCTCCACCGCCTGGGAGCCAGGCACTACCTGTCAGACCTGGTGGGCCACAAGCAAATGGATCCACCACTTCTTCGACACCCACCAGCGCTGGTCCCTCTTCCCTTGCTGTTACACCCAACGATGTTCGACCAACAAGCGCTGTACAGCCACAACGAGCACCAAGCACATCTGCAGCGCCACCTGGAATTAACGGCGGTCCTGCAGGACCACCACGACGAGATGGAACAGGTTTCAGCGCATTCGAAGATGCCCAAGGAAGACTTCCACCAGGCTGGGAAAGAAGAGAGGACAACTTGGGCAGGACCTACTATGTTGATCACAACTCGCGGCAAACCACCTGGACAAGGCCGACGGCGAATTTCAATGCTGGTGAAGCGCGACAACAGATTGATGCTGAGACTCAGGCGCAAAGGACACGGCATCAGAATCGGATGCTGCCAGAGGATCGGACTGGTACAAACTCTCCACCTCTGAACGAGCGACCGTCGCCTGCGAATGGACCATCTTCCAACTCGGTATCCATGATGGCGACGGGTGCTACAACTGCAGGGACTGGAGAGCTACCTGCAGGATGGGAACAGAGACATACTCCCGAAGGACGCGCGTACTTTGTCGACCACAACACTCGTACTACGACGTGGGTGGATCCCAGACGGCAACAGTACATCCGCATGTACGGCAATAATGCCAACAATTCTGTCATCCAGCAGCAACCTGTGTCACAACTGGGACCTCTACCAAGTGGTTGGGAAATGCGACTTACCAATACCGCCCGTGTGTACTTTGTCGACCACAACACGAAGACCACGACATGGGACGACCCAAGATTGCCATCGTCGCTCGACCAGAATGTTCCACAATACAAGCGTGATTTCCGTCGCAAGTTGATCTACTTCAGATCGCAACCCGCACTTAGGATCTTGAGCGGGCAATGCCACGTGAAGGTCAGACGACAGCACATCTTCGAGGACTCTTATGCTGAGATTATGCGCCAATCACCTAACGATTTGAAAAAGCGACTCATGATCAAGTTTGACGGCGAAGATGGTCTTGATTACGGTGGTTTGTCTCGGTACGTTCGATCCATTCTACAGATTTTGCCCCGAGCTGACATATTCGCAGTGAATTCTTCTTCCTTCTGTCACACGAAATGTTCAACCCCTTCTACTGTCTGTTCGAGTACTCAGCACACGACAACTACACTCTCCAAATCAATCCTCACTCTGGAATCAACCCCGAACATCTTGGCTACTTCAAATTTATTGGTCGGGTCGTTGGTCTCGCCATTTTTCACCGTCGTTTCCTGGACAGCTTCTTTGTCGGCGCTTTCTACAAGATGATCCTGCGGAAGAAGGTGGCTCTTCATGATATGGAGGGTATTGATGCTGAAGTGTTCAGAAATTTGCAATGGACATTGTAAGTACGGGCCGGCTGAGTCGTAGTGCAGAAATGCTAATTGCGTAAAGGGACAACGATATCACAGACGCCATCTACGAGACATTCTCGGTAGAAGACGAAGTGTTCGGCGAGAAGGTGACCATTGATCTCAAGCCTGGTGGACGGGACATCGAAGTTACAAACGACAACAAGAAAGAATGGGTCGAGTAAGCATCATGTCTAATGTAGACAGTTGACACAACTGACATGCAATAGCCTTGTCACAGAATGGCGAATCCAAAAGCGGGTTGACGAGCAATTCACGGCTTTCATAACCGGATTCCACGAACTGATCCCCGCTGATCTGGTCAATGTATTCGACGAGCGAGAATTGGAGCTCCTGATCGGTGGTATCTCAGATATTGATGTTGATGACTGGATCAAGAACACCGATTATCGTGGGTACGAAGAGAAGGACCCGGTCATTCAGAACTTTTGGAAGGTCTGTGAAACCGTCGTTGCATATACTGATTCATACTGACATTCTCGCAGCTCATCCGGAGCTGGGATTCGGAGCAAAAGTCTCGTCTACTGCAATTCGCCACAGGTACATCACGTATCCCTGTCAACGGCTTCAAGGATCTTCAAGGCAGTGACGGGCCGAGACGATTCACAATTGAGAAGACACAGGACGAGACCGCGCTGCCGAAAAGTCATACATGTTTCAACAGATTGGACTTACCACCATACAAGACTTTCGAAGCGCTAAAGGAGAAGTTGACTTGGGCTGTGGAGGAGACTATGGGTTTCGGACAAGAGTAATGCATGGTAGGGAGAGGAACGACCCACTACCATGTTGGGTTGGTGGTCAACTGAACGAGCAATGGAAAATTCGATGAATGCATGGTGGGTTTTCTGTACATGATTCACTCTCGGGAATATGGTCTCGGGTAATTAGATCTCGAGGCCACTGCTACATACGGACGCGATACGCTGAATGATGTTCATTCTTTACAATCTGTCGTTGCATGTGATCATTCTAGAAGACTTCCAGAAGGACAAAAAGATACGATATGCCGTGATCGCCGCTAGTGGTGCGCCTCGGAGCAGACCCGCAGGGCATCCCAAGATCATCAACGATGAAGTCCCAGAGTAGAATACATATAGTCCCCTGCGAAGCCTCTCTACCTGACCTGTCCCCATCACTCGAAGCCACACTTTTCCGTCCATCACCCTTACATCTCCTTGCTCGAAGAGGCACCATCAATGTCCTGGAACCCACCGAGGTCTGATCACCGTCTATGCACTCGGGCCTACGCATCCAATAGCGCAATACTCACCACTCACGTCATTCACGGGCCTTGACGGCCCACAGACAATATGGGCTTCGCTTCACCATCACCCATATCACAAACATGCAGGCGACTTGCAGAAGTCTGATAACAGCAAAAGAGGTCACAATGGCGAGTTCACCTTCCTGTGCACCTCATTGGTCACCCCCATTCATGCATATTGAGCCAAGCAAAAGCCAAGAATCTCCGCCCCAAACTCTCCGCTCAATCGCCTGCCCGACCTGCTCGATCCAGCCTAGATCCAGAACATTCATCTTCAGGAACACCCGACGCATGCCACTCTTTCCGACGTCGATCCTGCACATCAGTTTGGCAGGAACACAAGAAGTCGTTTTGGCGTTTCAAGGACTGTTCATTTGGGTTCGCTCACTCTTGTAGCGCGAGCGCTTTGGACCGTCGTATCCCGCAGGTCGCGTGCTTGGGGGACACTTCGGGGGGAGTTGCAGATTGATCATGCGTCCGTGAGCATTGCCTGTCAAGGAAGGTAGGCATTGTACAATGCTTGTGTTACATTGATGTCGAATACATAAAGGTGAGCTCGTCTACGCTGAACTATGGGTTTCGGTTCCAGCTTTTGTTCAAACCAAACACCACACCACAACAGCATCATCACCGGTCACGATGAAGGGCGCTTTGGCTCTGTTGGCTCCGGCCATGACTTCGGCCGTTTCACTCAAGTCCCTCCTCGGTGAGAGCGAGATCTCAAAGGAAATGTACAAGTC